>OY728123.1:408123621-410523621 GCA_963277665.1 Viscum album | reverse complement strand
ACCTCCCAAGAAATCAACCATCATCATAGAAAAGTTCTAGAAATACCTTTGACCCATCTAATAGTCCTCATCGCGTACAAACACATTATGTTTCTCATTAGAATCAAAGAATATAACTTTACTAATAAATAAAATAATAATACCCTATACTAAATACAATTAGTCCTTGTTGATGATGATGGTGTATGGTTGTATTTTTAACCATAGAAAATCTCCCAAAGTCTGATGTTTCTATAACATCATCTCCCAATATATATGCAAATTATACAAGCTAACTCAAACTAAAAATAGATTATTCAATGAAAATGGAACCAAAATACTCTCCACCCTAAGTTATAGATCATGATAAAAGGATGGTGTAATGAATTATTGTATTTCTCCTGAATCAAACAAATCAAACACCCAAGTATAATAATGGTGGATGGTAAATTGTATGATGTATGGTTCACATGGAATGAAATCTAAGTCATGAATCTGATAAATAACTACTCTAAAAACTCTTTGGCGTCAACGATGGACACCTCCATGTACACATTCTATATTTTCTCCTAAGGATAAGTGGAATCTTGGGGATTTCCTCAGCTAACATAGACCCTTGATCATTGAACAAAGCCTAGAGCACCCTACTATTGTTACTATCTCAGAGGGCACTACTATAATGGTTGAGCCTGAAGTAGGTCATCATCCCAACACTAATAATCAAATACCATCTTACATTCTTTATTTAGATGTCTAAGATCTCTAAAAGAAAAATAAAACAACATTTGATCTCTCTATAGGGGTCTGATAACTGATACTTTTGGTGAAACAGGATGATGGTCATAGAAACTGACTCCCTGTAACCTGAAATATCAATTGACCATAAAATTGATTGACAATTCTCATAAATATACTAAAATAAGATTCTTAAATAATAACCTCCAATGAAAATATGATATGATCCAAAATCATGTCCATAACCTTTTTTTCTGGAAACCCAAGGAACATGGGTAACATGAATGACGTAACCTAGAACTGGATCTTTGAAAATGATTCCTCCTCAAAATGACTCTCAGTTTCTTATCCATCTAGAAAGATATCTGAAAATTAAACTAGGATATTATTCAATTAAATTTCCTAAACCAATGCCTAAAAATTCCATTGCTGGAAATTATGTATTTTTTAACAAGCCTCTTTCTTGGTCAAAGAAATGAACTTCACTGGAAAATGACTTCCTTAGTTCTCCCATGAAAATAACAACTCCATATGATCACTAAGAAAAAAAAGACATTGAATAGTAGCTCTAAGGAACATGATAAAAACCAATGGTATATACTGCTGCCTCTAAGCATTGATCAGACTAAATAAAATCCTCAACTCATTCAACCATACCTCAATATCAAAATCTGAAATACATCCTTAATAATTCTATATTCCCTAGTATATAAACACTTTATAAATATTCTTTAAAGCATTTTATTCATCTAATTAAACTATATGTAAGTATTTTGAAACATATAGTTTAACCTCATCAGCAAAAGACGGATGGGGACATTGACCAGGATCCATACCTATGAAAAGAGAAAACATAAGGGACTTCCTAAACACAAAAAATAAAATAATTCTCATAAATTTATTAATATTCATCTTATTTCCCTTTATTTACCCAATACGATCATAGAAAAATAAAATCATGATGCATAATCTTTACATATCTACCACAAAATAATCATCATTTCACCTAGTAGATTTAGTAAAATTAAGTAACTTTTATTGAATCATAGGGGGTCCTCAAATATCAGATCCCAAATGGTATACCATTTTTAAATCATGTAATAATGTCAATTGATATTGTTGAATTATTAACCCATGAAATACTCACCATTTTCTATCCCTAAGATACATCATATCCCTTAACCAAATGTTTGATAAAAATACATCATGACCTAATGGTACCCCTCTGGGTTCAATGGTGAATACAAGAGTGGCTCATAAAGCCCTCCTCTAAGAGACCATAGATTAGAACTAGCACAAATGGTATAGATCATAAATATAAGGGAGTCATTACACTAAAAATTCAAATTTAAATAAAATAATCCTCCAATAAACTCTATAATATTAAAATAAACAAATCAAATCCCAATACATTAATTTCATATAATGAAAAACGTTAAAAAAATAACATGAACAACACCAATAGGGAAACAATGAACACCTGCATCTCCTGAACATCCTCCATGAGATAGATACATCTAAATCAATTTCCCACTCACACCTATATAATATAAAATAAGAAACATATATAGGGGTGAGAATATTGGTATACTCGATAAGATCCTACCTGAAACCTCTCATGAAAATGTGGAGGAATTATACTAAACCCCAATCAATAGACATTGAAATTAACTCATCACCAAGATTAAGTTACTTTATTTCTATCATTACATTAGATCTCTCACCAATTAATGAAAAAAAAATACGTAACACAATATTAAAATCATATATATAGAATAAATATAACTTTCTTTCACAACCCCACTGAAAGAGTTGAATATACCCAAATGACTTTGATCTCGGTGTTGCCATCCCCTCAATAAGTCATGATGAAAATTCATGTTAGAAAATAAACACCACACCACAATCACATCCCCATAATAATATAGTAAAATTGAGAGAAATCATTGCCTATGTAATTGCACAAAATTCTATAATCCATCACATCACATACAAAAGTAAACTTATCATAACCACATCCCATTATATCCTAATACAACTACATGTTATAACCTTAATATTCTACAACATTATTATACATGTTTCTCACAATTGAGATCCATTATAGCATGTACACACACATACCCTAAAATTTTAAGCCACCATAACAAAGATATTCCTAAATATATTATACATTTTGAGGAGAGAGTGGTGTGGGGGGAGTAGTTAATCATTTGAATCCTTAAAAAACTTGATTTTGGGAGTACACCTCAAACCCAAGGAATAAGTGGGGAATCATCTTCCCATGCCGATTTTGGTGGTTGGGCCTCAAAGATAGTAGGGTATTAAAAATATATAACACATAACCATTCTATTGGAAACTATCAAACACCAAAAACAAATTATAGACAATGTCATAGATAAAAAGAAGTTTCCAAAGGACAAGAAAAATAATTCCACTCCAAAAACACAAGAATCAAGGATCATTATTATCACTTATTATTTATTAGAGTTTAATTTATAATCATTTTAAAACAAGAATGCTCAATAATTAATTAATATATAAACTCTCTAAATCCAAGGTGGTATCATATCCAAAATTTTTTATTCTAGATTTATATCCAGCACTTAAACCATTACCATCATCAATTAACATGAACCAACCCTAATAAATAATCAATTATTTATTAACATTAAAAATTATAAGTATTTTTATACTCAACTAATATTATTTAAAATAGTATTATTAATCCACAGCAACTAAGAAATAAGCACAGCAGTTGAGCAATAAGAAAACACCCACTAAGTAAGGCTTCTAACCCAATCCAACCATATAGCATCAACCCAAACACCCTTTCATATTATCCAAACTATCTCATCATTAATTTCATAAATACACTACCACAACCATCTTAATTCCATAAATCAACATATTCATTACTCTCTTGATTCGTCATTTTATTATGAGTAGGTTTCGGGAAAATATGGAACCAATTAATTCTTATCTACTTGTATCCATATTAAACAAATAAGAATAGTTAAGAAACACTTTATCACGAGAGATAGGTATAAGAAATAATGATAAACCCAATTCTTATGCCTCGTCATTATTCTCATCAACTTACCACCCTTATAATGGATGACCAGGTTTTGGATCACGTTAAATACTAAAATGAGTAATAATAATAAAAATAATAAACTTCCACATTACCTTGAAAATAACATAAAGCAATAATCATGTGTAAACCATAATCTCATGTGAAACACAAAACCATTCCAATACCCTTTAGTTTCATTATTCTAGATTATTTTATTCTTTCGGTTAATTTAACTATTTACCTAATAGGGACTTAATCATGGTAAAACCACATCATTACATAAAATAAATGAGAAAGATAAAATCCCCTACCACAATATAAATCTTCGGTGAAAAATACACAAGAATAGAAGAACCAATGGCTAAATATATTCAAACATCGTGAAACTACCTCAAAGACTAATCATGGTGAACCATTAGCAAAATAATACAGAAATTCTAACAAAAATAAAAAAACATCTTTATCAAAACCTTTATGAATAGAGAGATCAATAGAGAAATAAAAAATTGAGAAAAAGAGGTACACCTTGGATCAAGAGAAATTAGTCTAAATGAATTATGATGTTTATATTTTCAATGTTACAAATTTAAGGTTCTAAATAAGTTTTGTCTTTGTATAAGGTTTTAAGGAAGAAATTAAAAGTCAAACCAAAGGAATACAAACACCCTGTTTATAGATAAAATTTTATGGGACTTCATCATGGTCTGGGGGAATCAATCACAACCATGGTGTCTTTACTCAAATCTATATCCAAAAATATATCCGTTAAAATGGTTGTTTAACCCTTTTCCTTGTGGTTGTTTTATCGATTTATAAATAGGCCTAACCAACATAAAGGTGTGTTGATTCCCAACATAGCTGTGATACCCTTCGGCATGAATTCCCTCAAAGATCCACCATAGAAAGGAGGAATTTCCTTTTCGATTCCAGCACACCACACCTATAACACCCGGATATTTTAAAAGAACGCTATATTTGATAAAATATTCAAAATGCAACATTGAACCGAAATGAATCTTGATATAATATTAAAAATTATTATTTAAACGTAAACGATATAACCTAGACCTTAAATTGTTAGGTATAAATAGTATAAACAACTTTATGATATATATATATATAAAGGTCCAACTCAATATAAATTAATTTAGTAATTCTTAATAAATCATTCAACATTAATAAAGATATTTTATTCCACAAAAAAATATGTTTCCTTCAAAAATAATTTTTATAAATTCTGTGGGAAAATATTAAAAATAATTTTTCAAATTTCTAGAGATTTTAATTTATAAAATAATAATAATTTTATGAAATTATAATATATATATTAACTTAGGGTGAAATTTTTTTATTTTTTAAAAAATATTTATTTTTCAAGGAATACATAAAAATACCAATTTTTGTGAAACTATCTCTTCTCTTCAATAAATTAAGTAATTTAAAATAAACTTTATTCTTTTAATATGATTTAAAGGTAAAATAAGTATTATTTATTTAAATTTCATGCAATTAATTAAATTTAAATCAACCTGATACTAGTGTTCTGTATAAGTTTATTCTTAGGCTTAGAAATTCATTTTTACTGAAAAATGTTTTAAAGGGAATAATGTTTCTCTATTTTAAATAATTAAAATAACCCATAATGAAAAATTATTTAAATAAAATATATATTATAAAAATAACTTTTAATTTTAATTTATTTAATTATGATTAATTTTCAAAAATTTAAAATAAGATCATTGTTTAATAGAAAAATGTATTTTTGAGAAAATTGCTTTTATTAGTGCTTGTGGTTTTTATTTTAAATAAAATTATTCCACCTATATTAATTGGATTTTATAAAATTTATTAAATATTTGGTATTAGAATAATTTTTTTTATATAATATGTTCAACTTAATTTTTTTTCATAATGAGGAGTAAAAATAGTTACCGCATTAAAAAATTAAAATTGTAAAAGTGGGTAACTATAGAAGTGAAGAGGTGAAAACATTAAAACACGTTTATTTTGAATTTTAGAGGTCAATATTGGACTTATGTAACATTTACTCCATAATTTGGAAATATTTGATGCACTTTTCTTCAGCCTGACTTCCCATTACTGGATAGTTTTAGGTATTTAGAAGAATGCCACTCCTTCTCCATTATAAAAGGAAACCCCCTACACTTTCTGTTCCACACATCTGAAACACATTGATTCATCCAATACCTACCCAAATACCTTCATCACATCACTCCATACATCCAAGATTCCTCCTTTTGAACATAAATCAAATATAGAAATGCTTAAGGTATAATCTTAAAGAGGTTGTCTAAAGAAAAGGAAACATTCTTAACCGATAATATTTGTTTTATTTATTCTTCTAAATCCTTTAAATATTTATCAGTTATGACGATATAATAACATAATAATTTCAAAAATAATAATATTCTATTATTTTAATTAAATATTCTAAATCTATCTCTACATCTATCAAATGGTGAATCATACTGTAATTTGTGTGTACAGTGGAATATAGCCTCGCAAACCAATGTAATTATATTTCCATCATCAACTATCACGGATGATCATGACTATAGATTGAATTTTTATATATTATATTCATTCCATATAAATAATTATGTAAAATTGAAATATCATATACCTTTTTACCTTACCATCCATTGATAAATGATAACATCATTTGTGTGTACAGAAGACTACTACCTCTTGAAGCGATGTGACTCATTTATTTTTACCATATCATAGGGATGATATATATAAGTATATATATAAAAAAAATATTATTATATTAATTATATAATTATAATTCTATAAAAATAAAATAACACTTACATTATTTTCATCTTCATCGTTGAGAAATTAAAGTGTTGCTCAGGCATACGTAAAACCTACTATCTCCACGATTATAATGTACTTCCTTCTTCATAACCATATTTCATGGTTGGTTTTCAAAGTATAATTGATGTGTAAAATGATAATTATTTCATTTTTCTTATTCTTTATATGATGGAATAATTTCTAATTTTATGATGGTCGACAGACCAGGGTCGTTTCAAAATTGTGAACAAAGCATCACAAAACACCCAACATGGACATAACAGAATAAGTAATTAAATATGTAATTAAAATAAATGAAGTAAAATGATTAAGTATAAAGGTATTAAAACTAGAATTTTTCTTAGGCAAAAAATAATTTTTATATTATTATTATATAGGGGATAAAATAAATACAAGACAATATCTAGACTCAAGGAAAGGGCATCCATCTCAAAACGTCATTCTTTAAGAAACATGTTCATTTATGAACCCAATTTATTTTAAATGGTGTATATACTATGAATTTATATATCAAATATTAAATCCCTTATAATTCATTTCATTTTAAGTTAAAATTCATTTATTTCATTCATGGTATTTATAATTCAAATTTTACCAAGGCGGTAAGGGTTTATATTTCAATCTCATTTTAACTGGGATTACTTATTATTAAGTTTCCATTCCAAGAAATTATTTGATAATTATATTATAAAACCATTTATTTTTTCTCTCCAATAGTTATTAATAATTTTTTTGTAATAGTACCATTTTCATCTATTTATTACTTAAAATTAATTAGAAAATATTTTTAATAAAAGCTAAACTAATTTCTCTCTTTGGTCAAAAATATTTTTTCCTTCCATGTCCATATTTTCTAAAAATATATTCAAGAATTTTTTTATTATTACCAAAAATATTTATTAAATACATTTTCACCCTTGTTTTAATTTTTACCAAATGTATTAAAGGATTATTCGGGTCATTTTCTGAATAAGGCACTTTCTAACCTTTTACCACAATGCAAAAGAAATATTTATTTTTACTTATATAGAATGTATGGAATTACCAGTTATCCTGGACACTCAATTATTGGAAGATTCCTTTATAAGTTTATATGGTTCAATTTAAATAAATTTTTTTCTATAATATATTGGAAATATTTATATTTTGAAGAGGTGATTTCAAAGTGGAAAGGGTATTTTTCTCAGTAAGTGTTCCATAAAATCTTTTAAAGAAATTTTCATCAATAAAATCAAAATTTGATATTTTGGATTTCATATAAATTGTGTTTGTATGTCTCTAACATATATACCTATATTATTCTACATTAATTTTATGGGGTAATAAATTCCTTGTGTTCATGTCTCAAATTCCTTCATTATAAAATTTCCTCTAATAATTATATGATAAAAGAATATACAACCCATTCCTATACATGGGTAATTATTAGGTTTATACCTTGTGATTGATTTATTTATGTGGAAAACATATGAATATATGTAAAATGAATTTGATGGGTGGGTCCAGAATTATATGGCCCTTTAATTCATTGGGTAATGTTTTAGTCATAAGAGATTTCATGTATGGGATTAGGGAGTAGAACTAATCCATTATGGGACTTTCTCTATGGTGTGATATTGTCTCAGCTGTTATCCTTAACATATGTTTATTCCATGTTTTATGCTGCTCACACACTTCCAATGTAACCATGATCTTATGATACCAAGTTATTTATTTTATTCTTCTATGTGATAACTCATGAGTATTCTCTTTTATGATATGGTGTTATACCTTTACTCAGATGTTATATTTAATTGTCATGTTTATTCACTTAATGTCATTTTTAGTTCACCCCTTATGTTTTTGTATTCACTTGGTTATCCCATGTAGGTTTAGAATCTCACAAATATTTAAGAGCTAATTCTAGAGAAAAAAATATTTTAATCTCAAATTTATGTACTATGAACCTATTCTTCCAAGTACACATGGACTCATGATCCTTAGGTTGTAATTATGGTATTTATATGTTAAAATAATGTAATAATATATAAAAAAGGCTTGGGTCACTATAAAAACACCAAAATCGGTGTAGTAGAACCACACTCATTATTTCCAACATACCTAAAAAACCTAAGCATACTGCAACAAAAAACAACCATGACTCCTAGAACAGTCATATAATATATCGTACTTTTCCAGGTACATTCCTCTTTTAGTTTTTCATTGGACATTGGGGTTGATTCTAGTTTGGAGACATAGAACCTTTATTGGGGAAAATAACCTAAAGTTATAAGATTTTTGTTATTTTTTTGAATTAATAGATTCAAACTATAAATGTATTAAATGTTTTATGAGGTTTTTCCATTATATGGAAAGGTTTACAGTTGTTTGAAGAACTTATGAATAAACTAGTTTAATAATTTCCTATTAAAAGTTTACATGTCATGAAAATGTTACGTGATGTGTAAATTCACAGGTAGTGGTGTGATCCAATATAGGGCATGAAATGGTTACACATTGTGTAAATCATTAATGTCATATAAAATTCTACTAGGGTTAAATAATAACCCGAGGTGATGGGTTTTTTGGAATATCCCTTCAAGAATAAATACATAACATGTAAATTAATGACACACTAAGTAATTATCATGAGTCTTCACTTTAAGTTTTCCGTGTAATTGGTTCAACCCATTCTTTCTATGAATCCCTACATACTCTCAAAATGTAAGGTTATTCAGACAATTTTGGGTCCCTTCCCCCCATTCTAGATGTTATGTTACTACATTTGATCCCTGGTGATTTATTCCCCACTCTTCTATTGTTCTCCGTCATTGTTGTGGAAATATATAGACCAAAGTTGGATCACATTTAACCTAGATATTGTGTGATATAGCTATCCTTCAATGATCTCCATAACTATTTTTTTTCCTTAACTATTATTGGTGTTGCTAAATCTCATAATTAAGGTAGGTTCTTAGAACAATACCTACGGTGTGTTAAATTGTGAAGTATATGAAATATTATGATTAAGCTAACGTAACATGTGACTTAATTAATTAAATGGTGAATTATATTATTTCATGGATCTATTTGGATCCAAATGATAGTGACATAGCTTATGGATACCCATTAGGTGAGATAAACGTTAAATTTATAAGTGAATTGGTTAATCCATTAAAGTGTGTTTATCATGACATGAGATTCAAGTGATTTCTTGATATAGACTTACTGTGTAAATGGATTTTTTATTGAAATGTCTGGAATGTTAATGGTTTTAGACCAAATTCACAAATTACTTGTGTAATTTAAAAATAATTAGTAATTTATAGAATTTTACATTGAGCAATGTGATGTGATATTGTGATATCCTTATAGTTATGACTTGTTGTGTTAAAATGTTTTAATGCTTATATTGAGTGGTATTGGCCCAGTACGAGGTGTTAATGCTTATATTGAGTGGGATAGACCAATACCAGGTTGTAATTCCTATACGTAGAAGGCTTATCCTAGTTGCATATTGTAATGCTTATATTCAGCGGGCTCCTCCTGGTCTCATATTGTAATGCTTATATTGAGTGGGCTCCACCAATTGTCAAGATGAATTTCTTATATGGTAGGATTAGCCCTTATTTCTTTGGTTTTTCCCTGGATATATGGTAATTGGTTTTAATGGTTGTGCTACATGCCAAAATATATTCTGATATTGTTCTTAAGTAGGTTGACTTGTGTGTTTAAGTGCCAGATTAATTAATGCACTTATTTATCAATTAATTACATGTACTAATTATTAGACTGGTTTTTTATAAACATGGCGGTGTCGACCTACTGGTTTTTACTCATTCCTTATTTGGGCTGCAATTTGGTACCCAAGAAGATTACGTGGATGAAGGTTTGGACAAGGGCATGGGACATTGTAGCTGATTTTTTTACTTTTCGGAAGGGATGGAGTATGGAGATGGGTTCCACTTGGGTTTTGGAATTGGGGCCTTTTAACTTGTTTGTTTCAGCTAATTCATTTATTTTTATTGCTTTCAGTTTTACATTTATATCCACAACATCCAACCATTACATGTCTTATTATTATTAGATTATTTGGTTCCTCTTTTTATTTCATTGTTGGATATTTTAATATTTTTCTATGTCGTTACAATAATATTTATAAATATTTATCTATTTTTCTATATTGTATCTTTGAACTTGGGTTATAGTCACACCCCTATATTCATCAAACCCCTACTACTAGTCAACATCTTCTAGTGTATGTTGATGTGTAATTTATGTCCTATAACTAAGCTTATTTGGACACATGAGAGATTTTCAGATCAGGGATGTTATAAAGTTGTATTAGAGGTGATGGTCATTTTTTTATAATACTTTACTATTTAGTAAAGGTGGAAAGGATACTAGGATGTTTCGGGACATGGTAATGATCTAGTGCATAGGAGTAGCTAACCCATGTTTAGGGGTAAATCGAAGTGGCCAGGGATGGGATTGATGCTCGGCATGTTCACTAATTATAGTTTATGTTTTTTCATATTGGTTTATTCACATATTTTGTGATGTTATTATTTCCTAAAGATATTTTCTGGATATTTCTACTCAAGTACTTGTATGGAATGATATGAGTATGAATGCATCATGATAGGCACCTAGGGATAAATATTGACATGAATTTTTCATGATAGGGACATATTTATTTCAAGTTATATATGTTACTTGATGAATTTTGAAATGTGATACATGTTATATAAAATAAATGAAATGAAATAATTGATATGTAATGCTAAAAAAATTTAAACCATTATTAGAGAGACCAAGATCCTTGGTTCTCTTTTGTTTTCACCCATTGAGGTTGACCATATTTTTAGCCAGTGTTCTAAGGAGTGTATTTTCCTTATAGAGAAGATACATCCTACTCATCTTTGAGTTGAGGGTTTAGAGAGTGTAAATCCAAACAATCATAACATAGCTACAATGGATCTTCTTATGTCTTCTGAGAAAAATATCGATATTCAAATTTACAATAACTTCCTAAGGGTCATGCGATATATGGAATGAGATACTATTTATACCATGCCTTTGTTATCTATGCTGATGAGAGAGTTACAGCTACATCATCCATGAACTTTCACTGGTGAGGGAGGAAACTAGGAATCCTAGTTCTGGATCGAGTCAATCTAAATGATCTTCAAGAACCACCATACACCTACATATAGGAGGATGAAGCTTTCAGTGTATATTCTTTGTGGACCTAATAATCATTTTTTTAATATTCTAAAGTAGGCTAACCAAAAGGAGTAATTATCATGGAAATAATTCAAGGAAAATTTCATGCAACACCATTATCTAGAGATGTTGATGTATGTCAAGGCTCATGATTTCATGCATCTTACATGGGAGGGAATAACATTAATGGACTGTGCCAAACATTTCACTGACCTGAAGTCCATTTTTTATCTCTAGTAGCAGATGAGATATCTTGGGTGAGGTGGTATCATGATGGGATTCACAATGAAATCATGTCATAGGTGAATGTTTTTTTCTAATTAGCTTTTAAGATGTGTTTAATCTATCATTAATCCAAAAATGGAATCTGAGAGAGGCCATGAGAAAGGGCAAGTTTGTTTCAGTAGGGAGAACTGAGAGCTATTCTTCTGGTGGTAAGAAGTTGTAATGTGATATTTTTCTCCAAGGAAATAGTTGAAAACAATGTCTGTGTATTGGGAAGCCATTAAAGGATCGTATTATGTTATAGTGCTTTTTATATGGAATGTTGGGCCAGAAGAAGCCTCAGTGTACGTACCCCACTTTGGAATATCATGCTTGTTGAAGTATGGTCCACCTGTATTATTTTTTAGGGGCATATAGTAAAAGATAAATGGTATGGGGTCATGACATTAATTGGAGTCTAGGAAGGACTCAAATACTCCTCAGCAAATAGATAGCTAGAGTTCTACTAGATGTTCTGGTCAAGGTTGGGGATGTTTTACCCTAGAGTATGAATGATAGTACCTTAAAGAGGGATTTTCTCATTGGATTAAGGATGGATCCCCAGGTAGAGGAGATTGTCATCTTCATGTTATGAAAACTACTTCAGATATTGTGATTGTAGGACCTTCTGCCATCATAGGCATGGTTCTTATATAATCTAGGATTTTTTGTTTTTTTAATATAGGAGCATCACATTCCTTTTTATCTGATATTTTTTGAAATGGTTCAGTATTTTTTGTTGAAGGATTGGATGGTTCTTTAACCATCAGTACACTATTGGTAGTGTAGTTAGAGAATATAAAATGATGCAAGGTGTTTTCTCTAGAAATTGGTTGTTATCATTTATTGTGGGAACAATTCATGAAAGAAATGATTGGTTTAAACTTGATTATTGGTATGGATTTGATAGTTCTATACCTAGATCATATAGATTATTACTTGAGTAATGTTACCTTTATTTCTCCATATGGAGGCATTTATTCTCACAAGGGTGAGTGGTATCTTCAGGCTGGTCGTGTAGGACCAATTCAATACAAATTGGACTATCTCAAAAATCAGATACCAATCCTTGTTCTCGGTAATTTCGAATGAAGTAAGATTATTTTCCTCTAGTGGTAGACCATTTATTGGATGTATTTCTTAACAAGTTCCATGTCTTACCACCCTAGTTGGTAATCAAGTTCATGATCAAGTTAGCACCCTGAGAAAATTCAGTTTCTAACTCACTGTATAAAATAGAACCATAAGAGCTTCAGGAGTTGAAAGTTTAGTTGGAAGATCAAGAAGCATAATATTTCAAATATTCCAATACATCTACATAGTTTTATTCAATTATTTTCACCAACTAGGATAATGGTACCATGCGCTTATGTGTGAATTATCAAAGATTGAACTAGATGATGTTCAAGAACTGGTATCCTCTTCCATGAACAAATGACCTATTCAACTAGCTATGAGGAGCTAAGATCTTCTCCTCGGTTGATTTAATATTCAGAAACAACCAGTTTATGGTTAAACTATCAAACATAAATTAGACTTCTTTTAGTAGAAATTATGGCTTGTATGATTTCATAGTGATGCCATTTGGTTTGACAAATACACCGGAAATATTCATGGCCTTGATGAATCATATCTTTAAACATTTTTAGGAGCAGTTTTTGGTGGCTTTTTCGATTAAATAATAGAATAATCCTAGTTATTATATGATCATTCCAAACATCTTGAAATCATCTTGAGTACATTGAGAGAGCATTGATTTTACACAAAGCTATCTAAATCTAGTTTATGGGTTGATAATGTGCTCCTCCAAGGAAATTTCATCATAGAGAGTATAGTTTCAGTGGACCCAGCGAAAGTTTCAACTATGGTATCTTAGGAGTATCTCAATATTTTATTTGAGATTCTAATATTTCTTAGTTTAGTAGGATATTATCAGTACTTTATCCAGGACATCTCCCCTCTGGAAATACCAATGTACATGATGACATAGAAGGGGGTGAAGTCTAATTCATTACATTCTTGAAAGAGATATTTTCATTTGCTGAAGAGAAGAATAACCACAGAACATGTCCTCACTTTACCTCCATCAAATAAATAATATTCCATGTACTATGATTCTTCGAGAATTGGACTCAGATTTGTTCTAATGTTGGAGGATCAAGTTGTTACTGGTGGCTCAAAAAAACTAGGGATTCATGAGAGGAATTAACCTACTAATGATCTATCATTAGTAGCAGTGGCACAATCCCTAAAATTTTAGTGGAATTATCTTGTTATTGAGAGGTTTATGGTCCACACATTCCACAAGAACCTTTGGTACATCTTTTCTCATTGGGACCTAAAACTTTGGCAGAGGAGGTTGGTAGATTATCTACAATATTTTAAATAAAAGTTGTCTTATATACATGGAAATGGAAACATGATTATTGAATCTTTGAGATGCAAGTCAAAAACATAAGTATTGTAGGATTCTTATGATGAGTGGCATATGACGGCACTCTTTGCAGACATGCATATAGATTTTTAGGAGTCTCAAGGATGAGTATATCTTAACTCTACATATGTTATACCCATTATTTTGATATAGACTAAGATAGAGCATTTATCTCATCTGGATGGCCTATTTTGGATATTCATCTTATATGGTGGGGAGACCTCACCAGGATGGTCTCCTAGTTGTGATAATTTCCTTATTTTCCATAACCAAGTATGGTTTCCTATGGGATTTCTCAAGGAGATTATGATATATTTTCATGCTTCAAGATGGGTGGTACATCCTGGTTTGATAAATATGTGTCTTCATCTCCATATATAGTACAATGGTCATTAATTAAGAATGAGATAGTTGGGTTTGTGGTGAGATGTTTTGCTTTTCAATAGGTCAAAGCTGAGCATTAAAGGCTAGATGGTTTTTGGATCCTCTGCCTATTCTTAAGTGTAAATTGGATGACATCACTATAGATTTTGTGATAATATTTTTTAGGAATACATGTAATAATGATGTGGTATGGGTGATAATGGATCAACTATAGAACTTATCCCACTAATTTAATTTTTGAGAGACCTTCAGAATTTACTATCTGGGTAGTATTTATTTGTGTAAGGTAGTTTGGTTACATAGTGTTCCTTGGAGTATCATTTCAGAAATACATCCCCATTTCAAATCATGCTTATGGAAGGGCCTTTAGAAGACTCTAGGATCATCGGTTCTTCTGAGAAAAGCCTTTCATCCTAAAACTAATGGTCAATTTGAGTAGACCATTATAGTTTTGGAGTATATATTATGAGCCTGCTATTTGGATTTTGGTGTTCCATGGGAGTAGTATATAGAACTCATGGAGTTTTCAGATAATAACTGCTTTTAGACATTAATCTAGCTGAAAACTTTCAGGTATTTATATGGAAGGTCATGTCTTTCACCTCTTTATTTGTTGTATGTAGGTGATTTTCCAATTATTGGACCTAGTCTCATGTAACAGATATTTGAGTAGGTTCTATTGACCAAGAGGGGGTTGGTGACCTTATAGATTAGGAAGGAATCACATTCTAACCATCAGAAATTACCTCAGGATTTCAAGGTTAGTCACCATATTTTCCTTAAACTATCACCTAGGTTGGGGAAATTCCATATCAAGAAATATGTAAAGCTAGCACCCAGGTTTTATGGGTTATTTGAGATAGTGGGTATGGTTGTCCCAATGGTACACTAATTAGCCCTTCTACATTGCTAGAGTCTCATCCATGATGTGTTTCATGTATAGTAGCATTAGATATATTATCTTGGCCCTTCTAATGTATTACATGTCAAGGAAATGGAGCTTTGTGTTGATGCATCCATTGAGGAGCATCCAATATAGATTTTGGAAAATAGTGAGAACTATCTTTGTCATAGGAAAATACCTCTAGTTATACTGTAGTGGTATCATGGGAATGGTTAATAGGATAATTGGGAGTGGGAACCTGATATGTGAGCATAATGGATAGACTTGTTCACTAAGACCACAAAGAGATACTTAAAGAATCTCATGGATGAACTGATATGTAGTAGCGAGGTTGTAGGATACCGTCTCTTTTCAGGAACATCCCCCTTTGATTTTTCTATTTGAACATGATGTCTAAGTCTTGTTTGGTGATTCTTATCCTTTATTGGAGAAAAAACCTTAAATTTAGTGATTTATATTTGTTTGAATTAATAAAGTCTAGGGATAAATGTGTCAAATGATTTATATGGGTTTTCCCTAGTTTGGAATTTTTCATTGGTGTTTGGGGATCTTATACATAAAGTAGTCATAGAATTGCCCACTGGACATTTACATGTCATGAAAATGTTACATGACATGTAATTTCATAGACTGATGATGAGAACTAGTGTATATCATTAAATGGTTAAAAATAGTGTAACCGATGCACATCAAGTAAAAGTCGAGCAGGGTTAAATATTAACCTGAGGCAATTGGTTTTTCAGTATATCCCATTGAGAATAAATATATGATGTATAAAAGGATTATATGCAGTGTAATTCTCACAAGAAGCAGTTTTAAGGTTGTCATGAATTTTATTCCCCTCATTATTTTGATGTATCCATTCCTAAATTCAAAAATCTAATGTGCTCCAGGGTATTTTCAGTCCCTTCCCTCGATTCTAGAAGTTCTCATTCAATAACTATCCCTAGAGAGTTTTTATGCTTAGTTTTACCCCTATCTTCCATTATTATCCATCATTTCAATTGAAGTATTTGAACTATAGTTGGATCTGGTTTAACCTAGTTGTTTTATGACCTATGATTCCTTCGTTCATCTCCATTACCTTCGTTTTTGTTGGAATTACCAGTTTTTGGAGTGGATAAATAATCATATTAAGGTAGGCAGTCTAAACCTAGCCCTATGTTCTATTAAATTGTGAAGTATATGAAATTTTGGAGTTACTCTAACATAACATTCATATTAATTAATTAAATGGTGAATATGATTATTACTTTAATCCCTTTGGTTCCAATTGATAGAAACCTATATTTTTCCTACCTGGTGGGTGAGTGAACCATTATATTAATATGTGAATTGGATAATTTTTTAATTCTTGTTTATAATGACATGAGTTTCAAGTGATTGATCAATATAGATTCATCATGGAAATTAATTTTTTTATTGAAATAGATTAAATGTTATTGGTTTATGACCTAATTGATCTGTGAAATTTGTAATTGAAAGATAAATGGTAATTTAAAAATTAACCAATGATCCATGTGATGTGATATTTTGACATCCTTACGATTCTGAATTGTAGTGTTAAAATGTTGTAATTATTATATTGAGGAGGCTTGGACTAATCCCATGTTGTAATCCTTATATTGAGCAAGATCAGCCCAATCCCATCAAATAATGCTTATATTGAGGGGGCATGTCCAAGTCCCATGTTATAATGCTTATATTGAGCAGGATCTTCCTAGTCCCACGGCGTAATTCTTATATTGAGTGAGATCTGGCCAGTCCCATAATGAAATGTTTATATCATGGGCTTGACATAGTTTTTTGTGATTTTTTCACAGATATATGGTTATCAGTTGGAATAGTTATGATGCATTCTTAGAGATATTTTGACATAGTGCGGAAGTAAATTGATATATATATTATATAAACAAATTTATTAATTCTCATGTTTATAGATTTATTGTATGAACTTATTATAAAAATAATTTTATTTAGACATGGTGGTGTCAACCTAAAAAGTTTTAGTCACGCCATATTTGGTTCCCTATTTTTTACCAAATCATATTACATGGATACAGGTTTAGAAAAGGAAAGGGACCCTATGGATGATTTGTTTACTTGCTAGATGGGTTGGGGTTTCGAGATAGGTCCGACATTGGGGTTGAAACCTGGTTCTTTCAGGTTATTTTTGTTATTTGATTATTTTATTTGTATTGAATTCTGTTTGAAATTTGGATAACTCTCATTCTATTATTACATGTTTTATTGTTATTGGATTATTTTCTTCCTATTTTAATTTCACAGTTGTATGATGTACTATTTCTGTTATGTCATTAATCTAATAATTATTATTATTTGATTATTTTTTAGTATTGTATCTCTAGACTAGGGGGTATATTTTCCCCATATTCATCAAATCCTCGCTATTATTTGGCATCCTCTGGCATACGGGGTGGCATGATTGACATCCCAAAACCAACCTGATTTGGCTACATTGCAGAGTTATATATTGGGGGATGTTACAATTCATTTTATACTTCCTTGTTTGTCACAACAAAAAGCTCTACCAAAAAATTCTACAAATTGAAATCCCCATAGTTTGGTGCATTAAACAAACCATAAAAAATAGAATCAAAAATGGAAAATTATAAAAACTTTTAGTGGTGTCACTCTACAATAGGGTGATACATAAGGGTAACTGTGATCTCCATTCATGACCGGTCCCTTAAACATAGGTATTGTGCATCTCCCTATGTCACAAAAGGATGTCAGCAAAACTATTAAAATTCCATTCCATTTGTAAAAGCCATCTCTCCACTTGGATTTAACAGGCATCAAATTAAAAACTCCCATGACCACTACTCCAAAATTTTCTAGACAACAACTTCTGCTACTACTACCAAAATGGGAATTTTGACCTCTAGAGAATCAAAACTCACCCTCATACCTCTATACCACATTAAAACATTATTTTTTCACCTCTTTGTCTTAAAACACACAATGGAATTGTTTACAAAGACTAGACCCATACGTTTAAAATCAAAACAAACATCAAATGATCCAAAATAAAAAATAAAGATCAAATTATTATGAAATTTTTGGGTTATGGTTTGTTATTAATTTTCTAAATATATGAATGAATCAAAGATCAATCTAACATATGATATTCCAAAACTGACCCAATGTGTGTTTTTAAAATTTAAATTATTCTATATTTCAAGAACATGTGCTAAATGAAAAAAATCTAGAAAAGAATCTTAGTTTGTCTTGAAAATCTATGATAATGATTATTTATTAATATATAAACTATAGTAATGAACTCTATTTCAAATGGTTTTGCAGTTTTGTCAAAATGAAAAAAATGTTCCTTTAGAATAAAAATTATTTAGAAAATCTAAAATGAAAATCAAATGATAAAAATCAAGAAAGTGATCTTAAATTGTCATGAAAATCTAATATAATAAACATAGATAGGCATGTTACTTATAATAATGAACTAAATGTTAATCTAATATTTGGTGTGTATTTACTGACCCAACATGATTTTTATGGTTAAAATTATTTTCCACCATAAATATGGATATAAATCAATCAAAATAAAGAAATAGACTTTGGATTCTCTAAAAAAATAGTGAAAAGATCATCGATTAATTTTCTGAAATTAGAAATAAACATCATATCAATCTAGAGTGTGGTCAGGTCAAAATTCCCAATTTTGAATTTTTATAATTAAAACTATTTTGTAAGTTAAAAATATATTAAATGATCAAAACTATTAAAATGAGCTAAAATTAAAATTAAATTATATAAAAATACTCATTGATTAATTTTTGACTTTAATAAATGGGCCACACGTCAATACAACAAATAGTGCAGTAAAAATGAATTAATGTTTTATTTTATAATTAAAAATATTTTTTTGTTAAACCACACATTAAATTATTTATATTGAAAAAATGAGTTTGAATTATTTTTAAAACCAATAACAATGATCATCGATTAATTTTTTTGATCTTCAAGAACAAATTTCTCGCCAAACTAATGTGTGCATTGCTCAAACTTTTTTAATGTAATTTATATAAATTTGAAACATTTTTTTAATTTTAAAACATGAATCAAATGTTAAAAACCGAACAAGTGATATTGATTGATCCTGATATTTCAAAACAAAGATCATTGATTATTTCTTTACACCTAGGAATAAACCACATGTCAATATAGTGTTTGATATGGTAAGAAGGATTGAATGTTAGGTTCTGAATTGAATTTTTTTTCAAAGTTTAAAACATGAATCAAATAATAAAATTAGTGAAAATAGGCTTGAATTATCTTTAATATCGATGAAAACAATCATTGATAAAATAAATATCAATTAAAATGAACTGTATTTTAATTTAACATGATGTGGGGTTAAAATGAAAGAATTTTTTTTTAAAATTAGAAATATATTTTACTATAAAAAAGACTTTCAAATGATCAAAAACTATAAAATGAACTTTGATTTCCATGAAAAGTTTGAAAAAAATAGGTTTGTTTAATTTGGGACATATTGGAATTAATAAAAAAAATAAATCTAATGTGTGGTGTGGTCAGAATAACCAAAAGTGAATTTTTATGATTAAATATTTAATACTAAAATATTAGCCAAAATTTTAAAACTAAGAAAAATATATCAAATTAACCTCAAAATATAGGATATAATATTAGATTAATTTTTTAACTATATTAAATAATTTTATGTCAATCTAATGAGTAGTGTCCCAAGAATGATCCCAATAGTTTTTTAATTTTTTTATGACACTTAAAATTTTTTATAAATGATTAAAATAAATATAATAATTTTATATGATCATAAAAATTTATGAAAATTGTTTTTGATTAATTATTTACCAATAGGAGTAAACCTCCCATCCATTGTATGGTTTTTTTAGAATGATCCAAATTTTGATTTCAAAATTAAAATTAATTTCAAATTTTTATAAAATATCAAATGTTAAAAAAAAGTAAATGAACTTGGATTATATTGAAAATATAAGAAAATTATTTTTAATTAAATAATTAATTAGATGAATGAATTGTTCAAAAATTAATTACACTAATTTTCACTATTATATAGAAATTTCATCTATTTACTTATTTCATACAAATTTTGGAGTTCAAATTTTTAAAACATAAAAAATGGAAGGTTCATTTTGGATGTATAATTAGTGTTAATAATGCATATTTTCCATTGATAAGATGAGGTTGCATTCCAAAAAAAATTAATGTTTAGCCCATGGTGTCTTTAACTGAAAGGTAAAACTATGCATCCTACCGAGGTGATTTTATAATCCTTATCATAATAGGTGCATGTTTTCCTAAACCATACAAACAAACAATGGGGATTTCCAAGAATTAAATTTTGATTTTTCAATTATACCCTCACTTTGGTGATTTTAATGATAATATTCTATATTCTTTACAGCTATTTGAGTGGGTTATACAAACTAATACAACCCTCCACCTTTGTGTGCCACTATTTCTCCTCCCTAAACTCCAATTTATTTCTCCAAGATTATCACTTTTTATCCCTTCATTTTCTTAACTTACTTTCATTTATTACCTCCAAATTATATTTTTATTCTTATTCTTTCATAGTCATCCATGGAGGATGTCTAAAATGATTGGGTATATCCAAAATATGGCTTAATCCCATACCTGATTACTTTAACGGAAATCATTGATATCATAGTTAACCACCTATTTTTTCAACACTAATCATGGATCATTTGGACATAAAATATGTCAATTTTGGATCCTTTCTAAGTGATATTTGATTCAATAATTTTCTAAATAGAATAAAAAAATGATAAGTTTTATTTTCCATTTATACTTTCATCTGTTCATTTATTATCAATAAGTGGAAAAAATATTGATTTTTAAAATAAATAGGGTATTAATAACAAATCAAAAGGGGGAGACTAGTGAGCCTAATTTGATCCTGATGAAGATCTGAATTGGTTATTTTTATTTTCAATATATCAATAAAATATAAAAGTCAATATAAGAATAATATTGGGTGTGGGAAGAACATACCAATAATAGGGAAGAATGAGATTTCATATATTCATAAATACATAAGGGAAATTGAGGCTAATTCATGGAATACTCAGTCGGGATAGATTCATGATATTGGAATTTAAATTTATGATTTTTGAGTGGTTTTTTAAGCTATCAATGATACTTTTTTCTGTTTATTAATTCACACTTTATTTATTATATTTATATGAGGTGAGGCATTGAAATTAATGAAGGCATTTTGTGTGTATGATATTTCATTGGATGTGAACTATGTTTCAAGGAAGTGAAGAAATATAACAAATCCATATAATCATTGTGATGTGTAATAAATTTTGATCATACATAACAAACTTTTGGAGCCTTTGAGAGAAAAATGGATAATTCATTATTCTTACACAATGTATAAGATATTTAGATTCATACATATGTTTTTTCAAAAGATACATAAGGTATAAATTTTAACATAAGTGGAAATGTGACTAAGGAAAAAAACCTTATTCAATGTACAAGGAATATAAAATATTATGCATGGGAAAATTTTGAGAAATTTTTATAATAAAAAATCATAATGAAATTAAATTTTAATACATGAGGATTTTAAAAAACATTGAAAAGACTTATCTATTGAAAATTGGAAAAGTATAAAACACTACACACCTCCCAGAAACACTATGATACTTAAGAATTTCCTATAGTGAATAAGTTTTTGTTGTTTATGAAATTAAATAGATCTCTATAATATTAAATTTTAAATAAGAAATTAATTTACGTGATGCATGTAGTTCTTTGCATTCCCTGATAAATAGTTCTATAAAGGAGAGGGGTATGAACCACTGAAGAACCTTTTATGATTTATTCTATTAAATCAACCTCTATGACTGAAAAAAGTCTCAATACACTAATTTTAATGTGTCACCATTTACTATATACAACCAAATAAAGAATATTAAATAACATGATAATTTTTACAATGATCATCCCCAATGTGGGTACCTACTCTTTCCTAGGTTTGAGTCCAGTCTGGGCTGCATATTTCCACTATAAAATGTAAGGGACTACAATACAGAATTTCACCAAAAAAATCCTAAACCCTAGTCAATATAGATTACTCTATCTCTATAATATCCCTTACCATTTCCTTCTAACTTATTTATACTAGATCCCACAAATTTACCCTTTCCTAACTGGTTATTTAGGCTACTTCCCACCTCACCGGAGCAGAGCCAAATGGATTGTCATAATGAGAGGGTATGGTTATGCCATCAGAACCAAATTATGCTTGCATGGGAAGCCTATCCAGATGGTCATGCAAATTTGGAGAGCTACTATCAGGATGCAAATGCTGGGGAGGGGCAGTTCCTTGTACATAGTCTTGTTGAATTCCCAAAGACCTTCAGGTCATGTAATCTCTTAAACATACGGGCCATGTAATCTCCCAGCCTATAGGCCTTGTACGGGTTCCCCCTTATCCCTTGAAATGGGGGGTTATCAAAAATCAATAAAAATTAAGGCCTTCGGGCTATTCAGGCAGGCTACTTCCCACCAGTGTGCATATGTTAATGTAAATAGCCCATGCTGAAGTCTTCTACTACTTCTACCGTGTGGGGTAGTGTTCATCTTTCCTTTATTCATAATGACTGATTATGATTCTAAAAGTTATTTATTCTTGAAACACTATGATATATGAATATAATATAGTCGGTTTTTCTCCTGCTTCTCCTCTTTCTTCCTCTTCTTCAATGCACAACATACTCTATTTTGGATACAATGGGTTTCTTCCTTCATTATATAGATATAATTAATTTTTAACATGATATCTATTTCTCACCTGACAGTATAGTCTCCTCCTTTGGATATATATATTCTTATACAAAAATATCCATGAATTATTTTCTATATTAAAATATGGAAATATATACTAATTATTTGTATGTGATCTTCTCATCTATTAAAGCTAGTAAATAGAATAATTTTTCTATTTTATTTTCATTCAAAAATAGTTAAATATTCTGAGAGACTGGAGATTTTATTCCTCACATGGTATTAAAAATATCATAACTCTCCTTTCTCTAAGAAATATAATGTAAATTAAGTCCATGAGTGTGTGGCTTCATGCAATGCTATGGTGTGTTAATCCTTTTTTCAGCATGGATGAATATTAAAATACAGAACAAACATTCAATGGTATTTTAATTTTTGGATAGATTCATAGCATGAAATTATCCATTACAATGAAAATATCATCTTTTCTAACTACTTAGAAACAATCATAATCTATTGTAATTATTTTTATATTTATTTCATTGAATAATAAATAGGTAATCATCTAGATTACTAAGAATATCATGTATTATGATATAGGGATATCATATTCTATATATCTCATCTTCCTCATTTATCTTTTCAATTTTTCTTAAGATTTTTATTATATTTATGAAATATAATTTCTTATATATTTCTTCTACAGGGCTCAATAATATTATTTTTGCTAAGAATTCATTACATATCATTAGAAAAACCTTGATATCTTTTATGTAAGTTTTTCTACACTATTAAATTAGGTCTAAACTCAAAAAAAATTAAATACCATAAAATATATTAAGAAATATAAAATATATTAGGTATCACTATAAAAAATTATAAAAAAAATAAAAAAAATGTATTAACAAGTGCTCTATTCCTTTTCCCTAATTCTATACTCTATAAAATATATAAAACATCCACAAAAATCTGTGAATATGAAAGGTATTTGTCATATTTCATCATAAAGATGATATAATAACATTACACATCCTATGGAGAAGATATTACATGTACATTGAATCTCTATACTTCTCATATTCTTCTCTTATGAGGAAACTGTATGCATTCCATCCCTTGTAAAAATCCCAACCCTCGAACCCAAATTTTCAAAATCTTAGGTAAAATAACTCAAAACCTCTTAAAAACATGTTAAGTAATTCTCAATAACATCAAATAAAATAATAAACATTAAATAAATTTATAAATTATATAAACATCCGCATATCTCTTCAATACAATTCCAAAGTCTTTTTCAGAATATAAACCCTCAATTTTGAGTACCTCAATGAAACTCCACTACCTCATTTACTCTAGATCCAATTTAACATACCTCAATCCTCTACTCTAAAGATATTATTTTCTATATATAATAGAATTCATGCTAAACAATCCTTTAATATTCCAGTAATTTTTTTATTTCATTCATCATAGCTCTTCAAACTATAAACTAACCAGCTTCGTCTCACTTCACTAAAAGCTAGCTTGTCCTTATTCACTAAACCTTAATAAACATGTTATATAAAATACATTCACAAATAATAGTATTTTAATATGATTCTTTCCAGAAAAAATTATAAATTATCACATTTAAATGAAAATTTATTGAATCTATTCTTATTGATAATTCCAAGCGTCGACCTCAATTTCCCTTGTGTATTTATGTATAAACTGAATCTCAATATTCCCGTTTATTCGTCTCTTTTCCCATAACCCAATGTTAATCTTATATTAACTTCATTTATCATAGATGTGTTGATAAAAAACCACTAATGCATTTATTTACCTTGATCTAGTTAGTCTCTTCAAACTCTCCATTTGGATTTATTGTAAATGCACACTTTATTTCAAAAGTTAATATTATTCTCCCCCTTATTGATAATAAATGGAAAAAATGTAATTATAAGGGAAGTTCTCACTCATCTCTTACTTATTCACCTAATAAAATGATCGAATCACATATCACATAGAAATGATACAAAAGTAACCAACTCAAAGTCTATGTTATAAATTTTCACTGTAAAAAATTCTAATTAACTCTAACATTAATGTTGTCTATAAAAACTATCCAGCAAGTGATCTTAACTAAATCATTCATTATGTAGTTTTTTAAAAATATTTTTTAAGAAATTAATAAATTTAGATCAAATTCTATAAAAACATCAAAAACATTTATGTAAAACAATATCTCCCTTCTCCTTTATTTCAACATACACTCCCCCTTAATATTAATATTTGATCAGGAAAATAAATGAAAAAGTGATTATGTACCTTGTTGGGAAAAACTCCCTCATGGTAACATAATGGTGTTTTGAAGTTGATTTTGTTTTTTAGCAAAGTAGGCTTCCATTGTATCATGTGGAATTCTAGGGATATTGTTGACAAGATATGTTAACAAAGATCTAAGAAAGGAATGGATGCTCTAGAGGTGGCACAAAAAGGTGAACTCAATGGCACGAGTGAGGCTTACGCACCCAATTCGGCCTCAAATATCATTTATGTGCTTGGGGAAAATCTTACACATGTAATGGAAGATGTGTGAGAATCCTGCATTATGGGTTGTTTGGGTTAATAAATAAGTGGCCACCCCCCTTTATTCAGTAGCTCTAACCATAGATAAAATTTGGTCCCTGAATCATGTAAGAATTGTATGCAAAAGGAGTTCCAAAAAAGAAGATACTTGTGTATAAGAGTATGATTCCACGCAAAATATAAAAGTTGCACACAAGTTGGTTTTCTGAGAAAAATACAAATGTTGCCTGCAAAGTGATAAAGTTACATGCAAGGCACTCAGAGGTTTTTTCAAAGAGAGCAGTTGCCCAGTAGTATTGGGGTAATTTGGTATTCATCAGTAGATGAATGTGGGAGTTCAATAGAGCATCTATATACAGTGTAAAATTCATTCATTTTAGATAATGAAAGGACCTAAAAGTATATAAAATATAAGTGAATCCCTTCAAATAGGAGAGAGATAAGGAAGAGGAATATGGTGATCCTTTCCACTAGCAGGAAGACAGAGAATGAGACTCATGGAGTGAAGCTTGGGAAAGTAGTGAGATAACTTTAAACCTTGTAAATTCAGTAAGTCTAGGCATTTAAGTGATCTATCCCAAATATTGTATTTTGGAAGTGAGAATTAGTGGATTTTTTACATCATCACATCACCATTTTATGCACTTTGGACGTAACTTAGTGAGGGTGAAACAAATAAAATCGTTATGTCCTATGCATGATTTCATATCTATTTATACATTTTTAAGGGAGGAGAGAAGAGTGTTGTTTTTAGAAATGAAACAAGATCGGAAGGGGTATTAGTTTTAATCTATCATACCCTGACTCACCCCCCCCCCCCCCCCGTAAAGTCATGTGTTTTTTGATCGAGCTAAAAAATGAGTGTTTTTAAACTTTCTCTTTTACTGTGTGGTTCGGTTTTAAAAACAAGCTTCATTAAGTGGTTTTGCAAGTTGGGTTCTTTTAAAGTGTTGAAAACGGGCTTCGGTAAAGGATTGAGGTGTTTATCTAATGGAAGGATGGGTTTTGGAAAACCGAACCAGGCAGTGACGTTCACACAAGCTGTGTACGGTTAGTCAAAACTATAGAGGTCGGTTGTGCATAGTAAACAAGGTGTCCAGTAGCGAACGCACGTTCTGTGCACAGTCTGTCAGACCATGTGAGTCAAACCAATCGTTCTACCCAATTTTTAGTTTCTTTTTAAATTAAATTAAATTTAAACCATGGTTGAAATAGGAATTTAATTAAATGATTTTTTGGGGGTTTCATTTAATTAAATTAAAGTTGAGAGAATTTAATTAAATGATGCTTATATGGGGAAATTATATAATTAAATTGAGATGAAAATAACTAACTTTTTTAAAGTGATGATGATTTGTAGTCATTATTTAATTAAATTGAGATGATATGAATTTAAATATTAATTCAAAATAGAGGTTTTATTTAATTAAATTCAAGTTTAAGAAGATTTTAATTAGTCGTTGTGAAATGGGGGTTATTATTTAATTAAATATGAGGTTGAGAACATTTAATTAAATAATGTTGATGAGTTGGAGTTTATAATTTAAAAAAATTGTATTAAGAGAATTTAATTAAATAACATGAATTGGATAAATTATTTAATTAAATTTAGTTTGAATAAATTTAATTAAATTATGATTAATGAGGAGTCGAGATTTTTTATTAAATCATTTTGAGAGAATTTATTTAATTAAATTTGGTTTGAAAGAAATTTAATTAAATGATGTGTTAAATATATAGTAGGGGTTTTATCTAATTAAATTCAAGGTTAATATGAATTTAATAATTTGATGAAAAGCGAGGGTTTTATTTATTTTAATTGTGTTCGGATAATATAAATAAATAATGATGTGTTAGAAAATTTATTTAATTAAATTTGATGGAAAGAATTTAATAAAATGATGTGTTGATTGTGGATTTTTGGTTTTATCTAATTAAACTAAAGGTTAATATGAATTTAATTATATGATGAAAAATGGGGGTTTATTTAATTAAATTTTTTTGAGATAATTTAATTAAATTAGGAAGATTTGGAGATTTTATTTAAATAAATTAATTGGAGAATAATTTAATTAAATGATGTTTTAAATGTGGAGTTTGATTTTAATATAATTAAATTCAAGATTAAGATGAATTTGATTATTTGATGAAAATGGGATTTTTTAAAAATAAATTAAGTTGAGAGAATTTAATTAAAAAATGATGTATTGGATAATTTATTTAATTAAATTATTTGGAGAATAATTCAATTAAATGATATGTAATTGGGAAGTTTTAGGTTTTCTCAGACAAGTGTTTTATTAAATGGAAATAATATTAATATGTATTATTATAGCAGCTATATTCAATTAAATTGGGGTCGATAAATTTAATTAAATTACATGAGATGGATAATTATATTTAATTAAATTCAGTTAAATGGAATTTAATTAAAAGTTGTGAAGTGGGGGTTTTATTTAATTAAATGATATTAAAATGGGGACTTTTGGGTTTTATCAAAGAAGTGTTTTATTAAATGATAATAATATTAATAGTTATTATTATGACAGTTTTATTTAATTAAATTGAGGTTGATGGATTTAATTAAATGAGGAGAGATGGAGAGTTTGATTTAATTAATTTGAAGTTAAATTGGATTTAATTAAATAGTGCGAAATGAGGTATTTATTTAATTAAATTAAATACTAAGAAAAATTTTAATAATTGATGCGAAATATGGGTTTTAATTTAATTAAATTTAATGTTAAGAGAATTCAATTAAATATCGTGAGTTGGAGAATTAATTTAATTAAATTAGGTTTAGGATAATTTAATTAAATAAAGTGTAAAGGAGAGTTTGGAGTTTATTAAATGGGTATAATAATAAAGGGTAATAATAATAATATGATGGTTATTATTATTATTATATCAATTCATACATTTTAAATTATAATTTTAATTTATTTAAGTGATAAAAGAAGGGGGAGGCGCCCCTCTCCCTCCACCTACAGGGGTCACGACGCACTCATGGTGCAGCACCCATAGTGCAGCACCCACTGGTGGTGCATCACCCTCCAATATGGCTTCCTCTTCTCGTGGTTATCACCTCCTAGATTTTTCATGGAAATTTTATATCCTATCAAGGTATGACCTTCTCCACATGTTTTATTTTTGTATCAGTTGTCTCGGCTCTCTTTCGGCCAGGTTCTGTTGGGATGAAACCTGAGGTTTGAGATTATCCCGGATTTCTTGTTTCTTCCAATCCTAGGTGGTGAGGAAGATGTCTCGGCACCCGCTGGGTTGTATTTCAAAAACCACCTCCAAAGGTGTGGCGATTCGGCTTGATTTGGTTCACTACCATCATTTTGTGGTATGGTTATAAAGTCGATTATTGGTTTTTCACATTTTAAATTAGATGTTTATGGTGTATTTCAGTTGCAGTGAATTAATTAGAGGTGTGTTGGTCCTCGCCGCACTAATTTTGGGTATCAATTATCATTACAGGGCGATGCGACCAATTACTAGTATGCACTCACATATTGTGGAAGTTCGTTTGTGTGAGTGCATTATGGTTTGAGTTAAAATGATCGGCCTGGCCAATTTGTTTAGGTAGGGTCATCAACATTGATTTTATTTAGAAGGATGGAATTTTTTTAATCGATTACTTTTGATAAAGTTGACTGCAAAATTGGAGAAAATTTCTTATTGGTGTAAAACGATTTTTTAGATTACAAAATCATATTTTTGTAATAAAACCCCTCCAATGGAGGTGTGTTGCCTTCAAGATAAAAAAACATTTCTAGATTGATATTTCCTTTTAACTTACTGATATATGTTTTTTTATTTCTGCCCTTAAATATGGACGCACTAGGGATAAGTGGTAATTATGTGTATTTTGTGGGATAAGTTGTGATAATTAATTATGAATTAATGATTTTCTTTGAAATTATAACAGTGATAATAATAATTAGATGTCAAATTATGAGATATTAAATTGTTTAAGTTTAGACAATTAATTAAGAATTCATTAAGTTCTTTGAGATGATAATTAATCGGAAGATTAATTATGAGGTATTAAATTGGTTAAGATTATATAATTAATTATGAATTAACCATGTTCTTCGATATAATAATTATCATGGAATTAATTATGAGATAATAAATTTGTTAAGATGACAAAATTAATTATGAAATAATTAATTATGAAATAATTAATTATGAAATAATTAATTATGAAATAATTATGTGCTATGAGATAATAATTATCGGGAGATTAATTGTGAGATATTAAATTGTTTAAGTTGAGATAATTAATTATGAATTAATTATGTGTTTTGAGATGATAATTAATCAGATGGTTAATTATGAGTACTTAATTTGGTTAAGTTGACAAAATTAATTATGTGATTTGAGATGATAATTAATTGAGGGGTAAATTATGATTAATTAATTTGGCTAAGTTGAGAAAATTAATTGTGAATTAATTTTGTGTTTTGACATTTGTAATTTATATAATTAATCGGAGGATTAATAATGAGCTATTAAATTGGCTAAGTTGAGATAATTAATTTGTGAATTAATTATGTGACTTGAGAATTGTAATTGAGATCATTAATTGGGTTATTAATTATGGGATATTAAATTGGATAAGTTGAGATAATTAATTGTGAATTAATTTTGTGCTTTTAGATTTTTAATTGAGATAATTAATTAGGGGATTAATTATGCGATATGAAATTGGATAAGTTGAGTTAATTAAATGTGAATTAATTATTGATTTGAGAATTGTAATTTAGATAATTAATTGGGGGATTAATTATGAAGTAATAAATTGGATAAGTTGAGATAGTTAATTAGGAATTAGTTATGTTCGTTGAAAATAGTAATTGAGATAATTAATCAGGGGAATTAATTATGAGATAATAAATTGGCTAATTTGAAATGACTAATTGTGAATTAATTATGTGCTTTGAGAATTTTAATTGAGATAATTAATCGAGGGATTAATTATAAGATATAAAATTTGGTTAATTTGAGATAATTAATTATGAATTAATTATTTGCCTTTGATATTATGATCGAGATATTTAATTGTGGAATTGAATATAGAGAGTTGAGATTTATAATGAGTTAATTAATTTTGGAATAATAATTATGAGACATGAATTGTGTTGTAGACTTATTAATTGAGGAATTAATTAATGGGATTTCTGTACCTAAATAATTATTGAGTTAACTAATGGATTTGATGATGTCCAATGAGATGAATGAGAGGCCCTTGCCTTATGTTTTTGAGTTGAATGTGAAGCCCATACTAAAGTTTTAAATGAAATACGTAAGATGCTTTTACTTAAGTATAAATTTGATTATGCTTGCTTATATTTAATTGAAAAGGGCTAATGAAATACCTTAGAGGTTAAATGATTTATGAATTATATGTTTTGAATGGTTACGCTTTGTACAGGTAGGGTAGATAAGGGACTGTGAGATAACTTGGGGAGAAAGAATATGTTAGTTTTTGTGTTTATCCTCTAGAGATCGTGAGAGATCATGATGTTGAGCCAGTAGATAGAACGTGTTTGCTACTCTTGGTGATGGATGTTAGTGTGTCACATCCCAATCCGTCCAACATTGTATCTCATAGGACTGTGAGAGCCTGGGGTAGGTAGACCATGTGAGATTATATATTGATTTCCATGATATTTTAAGATCTCTAGGAGTTTGGACAAGGGGAAAGACCATGAGTGCTTCCCCTGGTAATGAATGTTTGTGCATTATGTCTTGGTCCAACCAGAAATACTATCCAGGGTATATGTACTTTTGATGTTGGTACGTGTTTGGTTCATATAGGAGAATGCTATGCATATATATCTGATTATATATATATATATATATTGTTACAATATATATATAAATAATTGACATGATTAGACAAACAAGTCATAGCCTAAAGCAATAATCGTCGTCAGGTGTCCCTTAGGAACCTGGATGGGTTGTTGGTTATTTATTCAATTCAGTTATTACCTTGATATACTTTCACATGCATTACTTTTATTGTATTTTATAGATTGAGATAGATACCGGTGGTCCCCGCCGACTGAGATTTGTATCTCACAACCTATTTAGTCTGCAATTGCTCTGGGGTACCTGAGTAAACTCTACTTCTTTACAGGACCTTTAAAATTGCTTATTGTTGTTTGCATGTTCCGAGGATTTAGGAGAAAAGGACCGAGCGGGATCTCGGAATGCTCATGGAGATCGCCCTTAGGGCTTTGGGCCTTTTCATTTTTGTTCTATATTGGGATGAAAATCTTGTTTTTTTACTACTTTAAGATATGTACCACAATGACATACATACATGGTATAAAACGGTGCTGGCCATCTTATTTATTGATTTGATATTATAATTGACTTCTTTTTCACTCTTTATTGCTTTATAATGCTTTCGATGTTGTCATATATTTGTATATATTGTTATAATGTTGCGAAAACTATGATATGAGGGTATAATCTCCCCACCGACTATCCTTACACCCTTGATAGTAGTCGAAAACCTCTGGCATATGGGGTGGCACGCTTGAGGTCATGTGGTGATTGTTCCAGGTATTGGTTGGATTGGAATCTGGGTCAGGATTTCACCCCCCCCCCCCCCCCCTCAGGGTATTTAACATAGTGGGAATTACATACTTCAACATTCAAAAGGCCCAAAAAATAAATATTTTATATGAAAATATTGCGCCTTTCCCTTCTCAACTCTAACTTAGGGTATTTAAATTTTCATCACTACAAAATTACAAATAAAGGATGCAATGATTGTATCCCCTTCATATTGTGCAATAATTATAGAATTTATTCCATCTCCCCATCATAAATAATCATTTCTCACTCCCTACACATGAGCACAAACAAATATATATGAGAATAAGATAAAACTCCTATTTTCCTTTGTGAGAGCAGCATGGTTGAGAGCTATGTTACAACCAGGATTCCCCTTTCTTACTATATTTAATATTTAAATAATTCTTCGTGATTTTTTTTTCAAAATCTGTCATCATAAATCTTCTTAGCTAGCCTAGTCATTTTCCTATTTTCTAACTATCTCATTATGCTGTAATTCCTTCTTAACATGATCTATCAAATCAAATTCATTTTTTTAATATTTATTCTTTTTATTTATCCTCTCTACTTGAGTTGGAAACATTTTAAAATAGTGTCTTGAGTAACGTACAAGTTGATTTCACCTCCAACAAAGCATCTCATGACCTCCCAAATTATCATATTCTAATAACCTCTCATGAAATTCTACTTGTTCATGAAAATTTTCTTATCTTCCATTGTCACAAGCACTTAATTATTCTTTCATTACCTTTCCTTTTTGATAATAATGGATTTGACAAAAATTGGTCATTTTTCTTTTCTCTTTTTTAATCGTTCTGAATTTTAGTATCTATTAGGGATTATCTTGTAAGTTTTGTCATGAAATATTAAGAATTGTCACCATTTTGGTCTCATATTTAAAAAATATCTTATTTTCATGAAGATTTGTTTTTGGAAAATAATCACTTTGATGTTATGGATATACATTTAGGAATTTTAATATTGTTTCTCCTTCTCACATAACCCCCTCTTATTTATCCAAATATTTTTACCCTTAATTTAGGTATGATCTAAAGGAGTGAAATGTTATACTAGAACTCATATATTTTGTGCCCAAATGTTCAACAACACAAAAAATAACCAAATAAGTTCTATTTTACAAAATTTTGATTAATCTATTTCTAAAAAGCTACTTGTTTTCTAGGCCTATTCCAACATTATATTTTCCTTTTTCTTAGGGATATTTTTATTATAAACTCAAAAAAAGTCCCTTAATATTGGAGTGAAGTTTTTTGGCATTCTTAATCTCATATAGATTCAGTTATTATTATATAATCTACAAATTTATATGAAATAGATTTTGTTTCATTGGAATAACTAAGAATAACTTATACAATTTTCTTTGGGTTGAAATTATTAGAAGTTTTGGATGTTATTTCTTGAACATACATAACTTATTCATAATTTTCTCCAACTTTATTCAAGTTTTTATCAACATTAAGACACCTACACTGTGTCTCATTCAACTCTTCCTCCTTTATATAAATATTGTCATCATGATCTTTCAACATCATATCTTGTTCTATAGTATTCACCTTGAGATTATTAATCTTCTCACTATTATTATTCTCCTTCTCATTTTCATCTCTTTTATATTTATCTAGATGTTTTATTATTTTATTAATATTTTTGATTTCAAATGATGATATATTAGAAAATATTTTAACATATATTTAGTATAGTATTTCACCTCCTCCACATAACTACTTAAAGTGAATTTGTTCATTTTAACATGATCCATGAAAGTCATGTGTTTTTTATTTTTGCCTCCTTTTTATAACTCACAAATTGAGAGGAATATTTTTATTCTTCTTATCTACACATAATATTATTTTTAAACCATCTTGAATATATATATTTTTAAGATCTCCCTTTATAGTTTTTTATTTCTTTTTAGAAAATTCTTCCTCCTCCTCATAACTGTTTGTTTCAATAGATTTCTTCTTTGGAAAATCAACTGAAAAATGTACAATTTGGCCATAATTAAATAAATTTTGAACATGTATGCCTTTTTATTTATCTTTTCTTCTTCTCATGTTTTCTTAAAAAAGTGACATGATTATATCATTCTATTAATTTTTTTTATCACCATTTTATGAATCAGCTAATGATTCATTCTTATTTTCTTTGATCTTTATACCTTTTATTTCTCCAAATATTATCTCCTCAGTGATATTATTCTGAAAAGTATAATCTTTACTTATATTAAAATAAATAATCATAATATGAAATTCATTGAGGGACAAACTATCCCTATCTTAATTTTTGTGAACTTTAACCTCAAACTATTCTAGAAAATTTCTCATCGATTACTTGAAAATGGTTTAATATGATAAAGTTTCAACAAATACACTAATTTTGATAATAATTTCACACACACTTTTTAACTTTTTATAAATGGTATCACCATCATCCATTCTAACATCCTTAAACTTTTTCCTCCAAATCTTTTATATGTATTCTTTATCATTAAAATTCCATTCATAAATTCATTCAATATTATCCCAGATTTCATTAATAGTCTTGAGTGTAATGACCCTGATCCAAGTATCCCAAAGTCGATGTTAACTTTATTCAAATAGCATAAAATAAAAAAAATTGCATCTTGAAGGACCAAATAGTTTAGTAGTATTAGTAAACTAGGTATATACATGATTCCTATATTAAATTTGAAAACACAAATTATAACATTTTTTGAGAATAGTATTAATCCCTCTATTATAACGTTTCATATCAATCATTGTACACTTCTTCGATTCCTGAGAAAGTAAAAAAAATATGGGTGAGATCAAATGATCAGTAAGGGTTAAATATAGTAGAAGATGTCATGAATCAATAAGCATAATAAACCAGGAAAGGTAAACAATTGAACACACATTTCATATAAATAATAAGACTATGATAATAAATTTAAAAATGAGAAAATTTAAAAACACATTTAATTTAATCAAAAACATGACTATAATAAAGGGATAAAGCATAATCAATATAGAAAGGTAAATAAGTAAAAATAAATGAAATTTAATCAATAAACTAAGAATGAATTAATGCATCCAGATATAATATCCTTTAAAAACATTAATGGATAATAAAAATTGAATTCTGAGTAAATAAAATTCTTAATTATTGGATGTCATTTTCTAAGGCATCATGATACCTCTATTATTAATACCTTTCACAAGAATATTTAAAAATAATTGGTTGGTATACACCATAAAACCATTTAACTATGGATGGACAAATAATTCGTATCATGATAAAATCCATGAATCAAGGGGATATCTATAACTAGACCCCACCTCTATCTTCATGTTCAAATAATTCCTCAAATATCAAATAATTTATTTTATTCATGAATAATATTTTTTAATAATAAATATCCATATAGAATGAAGAATGTGGACTATAAATATTTCCCAATGAATAAAATAACATTCAAAGTAAAAAACCATATGTATAAATTATATAAAGTATAAGAAATAAGAATATCCATAATAAATAATTTGGATATTTAGGGTAAATTTAATTTCCAATGATCACAAAAAGGTGAATATTTCAATAGAAAGTTAATGACTACAAAAAATGAATCAATGAAGTGGATGTCAATAATTTCATTAGTTAAAGTGATTTAAACTATCCAAATTAGTAATAAAGATGGAATCAACACAACATATCCTTAGTGGGTCATAAGTACAATAAATATTTGGCGTCATTGATGAATATAAATAACTTCAAATTTAATTAAAACAATCTTGAGAAAAATAACCTTTTCACTTGGAGAATACTTTCTAAAACTAAAAGTTCACAAAATATTTTGTAAATAATTTTCATTGAAAGTATCCATTGAAACATAAAAATTAAGTATTTAAAAAATTGAGTGTTCATTAAGGAACTAAATTCTATACATTTTATACACAATAAAACCAAGATAACTATCACATTTTTGGTAAATGTCAAACAGTCCTTGTTTGGAAAATGACATGAAGATTCCTTTCAAAAATATTTTTAAAAATTCAGACATGGGTCAAAAAATATTTAACAAATCATTTTTAAAATCTCAAATAATTTAAAAAATTCAAAAAACATTTATTTGGAATAAAAATGATTTATAATTGAAGAGAGAAATTAAGTTTTATTTTTTAAAAAACATTTTATAAATATTTTTTAGTACCAAAGACTATAAAAATGGTGTTATTACTTAAAAACATGATTAATCACTAGATAATAAGAAAATTAACAGGGTTTAGAATCTAATTATTAAATAATTTCATTCAATGTAAATTCAAATATAAATAATCTTGATTAAAATAAGATTATGAAGTAACCCTCATAGATATCGTAACTTTGAAGTGGGAATTAATCAAATAATTTATTATGTGGATAAAATTTAAATATATGTGTGTGTGTGTGTGTGAGTTTAAATATAAAATAATATAATAAAATTACATATATATAATCTTTTAATTTCAAATATAATGAAGAAGTAATATAACCCAGGGAAAATAAATTGGTTAATGAAATTATTTACCACTTGGAAATTTTCAAGTGAAATCCCTATAGTTGAAATAATTCAAATTAAAATATCAAATACCATGAATTATGAATATTAATGATATTAAATGAAAAATAGGCATTATATACATCATATAAAAAAATTAATGTCAAAAAATTACAATATGCTTCAATAAAGAGAAATTGAGATGAAGTCCCTTATATCGTGCTTATTTTTGGTTGAGAATCCTTTAACCTACGATATAATGGTTTTATCATGTTATTAATGTATACTATATCTATATTAATATTTATAATTTCATATATGATCCTCTTATAACATTTTACCACTTTATTTTTAATAATATTTTATTAGTTTCATTATTTTGGGTGTTAACTAGCATGTTTTGTCATGCGTGTCTTGTCATGAAATTTCTGTTTATTGAGAATATTATATAGTAACACCATCTACAGAGTCCTATTAATTTTATAAATAAATTTGTTATCATTAGATGAATCTTTATAATTATTATTTAAATTGAAAGAGAAAAATGGAAAACATCACTTCACGGAGACGGTAGGTCGTACGTATGTACGATCGATGTTTTCATTTCTGAAACTGGTGAAATGGTAAATAATTAGGTGATATATTATTTTAAAAGAAATAATTTCATGTCATATATATCAAATATATTCTTTAAATATGTCCTTATTACATTCTATTTAAATCAAAAGTGAAAAATTAATCACATCGCTTCGTGAGGCGGTAGTTTGCTATACACATGAGCGAAATTATTGTAATTTAAAAAGAATGAAACGTAAGAACATATATGTGACATAAAAATATAAAAAATATAATAAAATCATAACTATAATATAAATGTGTTAAATTTTGACTATATCTAACATTTAAATTTGGTGATGGAAAATGAATTACAACAATTCACAAGGCGATAGTTCGCCGTACATATGATCGACAGTTTTGATTCCCATTTGATAGAAAAATTTAAGGATATAGATCATTACCATAAAATAATAAAATATTATTATATTTAAGATACTTAAGTTATTATATAATCATGTTTTAATAATATTTTAAAATTAGGAAGAATAAACAAAATAAAAACATTCATTTAAGAACGTTACCTCATTTTCAGACAACTTTGGTTGGTCTGAACCAAAATCCTTCCTAGGTTGTCTTTATGATCTAAAAATTGATCTATGATTTTGGGATGGAATTAAGTATATTATTTTTTTAGGTATTTTCAAAACCAAATGTTTTTTGATGTGTGAATATGATAATATAGGGTGTGACCTTTTATAAGTGAGGTGAGTGGATCACTTCTTTTTTTTAAGAAAAAGGCCGATCGACGTTTTTCAAAAGACACAAGTATCCAAAATGTTCCATTAAAAAACTGAGAACAGACATGATAAAAAAAAGTTCCATCCAATTGTTATTTAAAAGCTTTGGTTCATTTTTTACCACTATATTTTTATTTTAACCCCCGAGAAACCCATTTTTACCTTAACAACAGTATATAATTTTTACTATTTTTTAAATTAATTATCATCAAAAGTTAATTTCAACATATTAAATAATAAAAATTATTATGATTCAAAATATGGAATCCATTTTTCCAAATTCAACTTAATAATGTGGGATGATTGAATTTAAAATTAAATGTGCATATATGACGAGAAAATGGGTTTTCAAAGATAAAATGTTAAAAGTTTAAAAAGTTTTTATATAAAAATTCAAAGTTAAATTTTTTAAAATAACATGAATTATATTAATAGATATATAAATGAACAAATTTTATTTTTAAAAACATATTAAAATATTTTTAAAGTTTTAAATGCTTTAAAATAAACCAAAATTCATAATAAAAAATTATTTTTCAATACTCATAAATAAAAATATCTTTTCATAAAACTAATAAAAATTCACTCGAAGATAATTTTGAAATTACAGTTTAAAAATTAATTTTATTTTTTCAAATAAATTTATTTAATTGAAAAAAATATTAAAATAACAATGCACAAAAATAAAAAACGGTATTCTTTGAAAAAAACAATTTTTCCTAAAACATTTTTCTTTATTTAAAATGATTATTATTTTATTTATAAAAAATATATATCCATTAAATTTATTTTATACATGTTTAAACAATATAATTTTTATAATTTATTTAGTACTATTAGTATCGGCCAATTTAACGGCTAGGTTATAACTGTACACAATATTGTAATCTATTTAGACATGGGGTTTTGTTTTCCGCAATCTATCAAGGTGATATAATTAATTTAAAAATAAATATACCATAAAGTCTTGGGTTTTTATATTATTATATAAGACAATTTTTTCATTTCATATATATTATCGAACCTAGGATTATTTTTATAAAATCTTAGGGTGTTACATTCTCTGCACCTTTAATAAATTGCATCCTCATAATATAAATTTGATCTTAGTAACCAAGGGTCTAAAATTTTCAAATACCCTTGTTGAAAAATTCACATAGTAAAAGGGTTAATAAAACATCCACAAGATAAGAGATAAAGGAAAATATGAAGTTCCTCTAGAATAACACAAAACTAGGTTTCTATATAAAAGAAAATAGGTGGGAAGTGAAGATATTACATGGAAGAAAAGCTTAAATAATGATGGAGGGTAATAGAGGTCACTGATAACAAAAAAAGGGAATGATCAATATAAAGTTATGGATATCAGAACCATAAATATAATGTGGTCCAAAATTCAATTTTATTCATTTTATATGTAGTTAATATAATAAATTTCTTGTTTCAGGATCCTTTTTCAAATGTTGAGTTATTCATTTACTATCTTAGAATATAGTAAAATATACTTACATGATATATTTCTATTTAATATTAATTATTTAATCCTTTTGTTGTGATTCAGTCAATTTCTAATTCATCTCACACTCTATGTAATTAACATCCAAAAATTAATTCTTTATACCTGAAGCACTATATTTTACTTTTAGAAAATCTTAAGATCCCAAAAACAGTGAAAAGTCTTTATATCTATCTATAAATATTTTCTAAAACCAATATAGTTAGCACAGGTTATCTAATATCATAAATTAATATCTAAACCGCAATAGTAACACCACTAATTCAACATTAATTTTTATTCATCAAATAAATTATGTAAAAGCTATGAAATTTTAACCAAAACATCGCATAGCCTAGTGGTAAGTGTTAAACCCTTATCATTCTTCGGTTGTGTGTTCAGTCCTTGTGGCCTTTCTAGATATGATGGGTTTTCACATGGAATTTTGGTTTTCCTTTTTAAAAAACCTAATAAATATAATTAATACAACCTTACCAAATTTTTATGTACCATAATTACTAAAGGTATTCTTCCTCAAATAAATTTTTCTTATATTAAACCAACATATAGACTTACTTATTTTAGGGGTTAACCTTTAAAAGAGGGTATTGAATCAGACAATTCCTAGGTTCCCTAAATTTAAAACAATGAAGTATAAATGGATCCTTAGGATTAAATTGATTTCCTTCCATCATACATTTCATTTTTCCTTGAAAAATAATTTCTCTATGTCCTTCTTTTCCACAGGTAAAAAAAATTATTATTCCTTTTTGGAACATTCCAGGGAATCTCTTTCCACATTTATAAAATGAAGGAAATAAATCCTTCTTTATTATATGGTATCTTTTACTCAAGCACTTAGATAAATCCATCCTTCAATTCTTTGGTGAGACTGGGTATTGGATAAGGTACAGGTTATCAATCATATTTGGGGATAATTGATTAGGCATAATCATTATATTTTTACTCTTATAATAAACTTATTTGGTTTCAAATAATCACTACATTGTGAGGAAAAATAATCGTAGTGGGAAACCTATATAATCATTTATAGTGTGTATAAATCATGACACAATATTTTTAATTTAAACACCTTTTGTTTAACCTATGTCATTAATTGTTGTCATCTATTCATATACTTCGTAATGTTCAGTAAATAAAATGTGAATTATACAAATGATATCCCTCGAGGTTGTAAAACCGGTTCATAATAAAGACTTTTGTCATATACTGGGTAAATATAAAGTCAATTACTACAAAAAATAGTAATTTCATAATTATTTTTATCCTTGTTTTTTAAAAACATCACTAATTTTTTTAATTTAGAGACACTTTTTAGGAAATGTTACTAAATTAGTTTTATTTTTTAAAAACATCACTCAATTCGTGGGGTTTTCTAAAAACACGACTAAATTAGTACTGCTTCCTCAAAAAGTCTATAAATTAGTATAATTTCATGAAAATGTCACTAAATTAGTGACGTTTATGGTAAAAACATCACTAAATTAGCGATGTTTTATGAAAATCGTTCCTAAATTAGTGACACTTCGTGAAAAGAGTCACTAAATTAGCAACGCAACCTAAAATGTTCTCTAAATTAGTGACACTTCGTGAAAAACATCACTAAATGAGCGATGCTTCCTGAAAATCATTGCTAAATTAGTGACCCTTCAAGAAGAAAGTCTCTAAATTATCGACGCTTCCTGAAAAGCATCTCTAAATTAATGAGGCTTCATGAAAAACACCGCTAAATTTCAGACGTTATATATATATATATATATGTAAACACTAACACATGTATATAAACATATATGTATATATATATACACATACACATATATATATAAATATAAGTGTATATACATAATTTTATATATATAAAAACATATATATTTTAAATTTAGTAAGGTTTTTAATAAAATGTGGCTGTTTTATTGACTTATTTTATGGTGTTCTAAAAAGTGTATAATTTTATATATATATATATATACTTATTTATTTATTTATTTATAATTATAATTATATATATGCATATATACACATATATATATTTACACACAGATATATATATATACATATAAACATAAATATACTAATAAAACATATAATATATATATGTACACACACACACATATATATATAATATAAAAACACATGTAGATATATATATATATATATATTTAATATAATATAAATATATAAACTATCAAAAAATATTAACATATATATATAATATAAAACATAAGCATATATATATAAACATAAAATAAAAAACATATATATAAATATAAAATAATATAAACATATATATAAATATATTGACACAAAATTTAAAAATTAAAATTTAAAATATAAAATATAAAATTTATATAAATATATATAACATAATACGACTAAATATTTTAAATTTAGTCATGTTTTCAAGAAAATATGACTATTTTAGTGACATTTGTTCCAACTTTTTAAAAGTGGCTAATTATATTTGTGTGTGTATACACACACACAAATATATATCTACAAGAATATATATATAAGCATATATATATATATATTAATATAAACATAGACTGTATATATAAAATAAACACAAATATATATAATATATATGTGTGTCTATGTATATTAATAGAAATATATATATATATATATATATTATTTTTTGATATACTGAAATCTATATATATATATATATAACAAAATATGGTTATATATCTATAATACAAACTAGTGAGTTGGTAGATTTATTTCTTGATAGACGCCCGATCACTGGTTCGATTTTTGAAGGAATTGATTTTACCTATGTGGTAGCGTTGTAGTACGGGACAAGAGGGACCTGGGGGCGAGGGCTGTAGAGGATATGATGGGGCTTTGGGGATGACGAGGGATGGGATAAGGATGTTGGGATAGACGTGGGGGTGATGTGGAATGGGTGAGCATAGGAGGTCGGAGGGGTGAGGTGGGGTTGGTGACCATCAAAGGTGGGTACTGAAGGGGAGGGGTGACTGGAAGAGCACCAAAGGTCAGAGGGGTGAGGTGGAGTAGGCGATCATTGAAGGTGGGTACAGGAGGGGAGAGGCGACTAGATGGGCATCAGAGGTCAGAGGGGTGAGGTGTAGTTAGTGAGCATCGAAGGCATATATGAGATGTCACTAATTAGAAACACCTTAAAACATCCCTAATTTTGAGACGTTTACTTACTGAAATTTCTATAAAATATCAGAAAATGTGGTGTCGCTAATTAGAAAATTTTTCTAGAAATATAGGTAAATGAATTAGCGATGTTTTAAAAAATTTGTTGCCAAAAAACGTTGCTAATTACTGTTTTTTGTAGCGAAGCCCAACATAACTTCTCTTGATTTATTACCCCAAGGTACATCTCCCCAAGACAATGTCCAATTTTAGTATTTCTAAATGGTTGTATTTTTAGTAAGAACCACATAATCGCTACCTTACCAAAACTTTCGTAATTTCTTCTATTCATGTCCACAAATTCTATCATAGTGTTATATTACCTAATAAATGTTTTCATAAATCTAGTCCACAAGGTTTATACTAAACTTCCTCTGATACCAACTGGAATAGCCCCCAACCCAACTGACTACAGTTAGTTTTTTCTTTACTACATTGGTATAAGATTCAATGAATCACATCCTGAAATATCAAATAGTATAATAGTCTTGGTAAAGTAGATATATACATGATTCCCATATTACATTTGAAAAAAAAAATTATAACATATTTTTTTCATGAATAACATTATTCCACCTAGTATATATTTTCATATTAATCGTAGTAAACTTCATGGATTCATGGTAAAGGAAACAAAATAAGAAGGATCTAAAATTCTCAATAAGGGTTTAGTATAATAGAAGTTATCGTGAATCAATAATCATAATCAACATGGAAAGAAAAATAACTGAACACACATGTCATTTTAATAACATAACTTTAAAAATCAATATGGAAAGGTAAATAATTGAAAACAATTTCCATTTAATCTATTAGATGACTTTCATAATGGGATAAATAATAATCATTATGGAAAGGTAAATAAGAGAAAACACATGCCATTTAATTAATAAAATGGGATTGAAATGCATCTAGAGATAATATCATTGTTAAAATCTCATGGATAATAATAAATTAACTCCTAATTAATAATATACTTAATTATTGGATGTCATGATCTTAGGAATCATGATACTGCTAATTTTAAGACCTTTCTCAAGATAGTTTAAAATTAATGGGTATAGATACACCAAAAACCCAATTAACTAAGGTTATCTTATTAATTTATCTCATGGGACTACTGATTCATCAAGGGGATATCTATAACCATTACCCACCCATATATTCATGTCCAAAGAATTATTCATATATCGAATAATATGTTTAATTCATGATCAAGATTTCTTACCAAGAAATATCTATATGGAATGAAGAATACAGATTATCAATATTTCCCCACTAAATAAAATAACATTCAAAGTAAAACATTGTATGTATAAATGGTATGTGGTTTAAGTAATAAGTATATCCATGATAAAAAATATATATATATTTAGGGGAAATTTAATGTCGAATGATCATAGTAATGTGAATATATCATTGGAAATCTAAATACTCCAAAAATGAATCAAGTGAATGTCAACACTATCCTTAGCCTAACTAATCATAAAAAATCTAGATGAATAATTATTATAGTATCAAAAAAACATATTTCTAGTGTATTATAAGTAAAATAATGTTTCTATGTCATTGATGAATAAAAATAGCTAAAATTTTTATTAAAAAAAATATTGAGTAAATTAACCTTTTCGCTTTTAAAATCCATTTTAAAACTAAAACATCAAAAAATATGATGAAAATATATTCTTTTAAAATAAACTTTTAAAATTATAAAGTTATATGTAAAATTTTATTTGTCATGGTGGTGGGAAATTATGAACAAGTTATAAATGTTAAAATAATGTTTCTTTTCCCATTTTTAGCAAAAGACAAACGATCTTTCATTGGAAAAAAGTGTATATTCCTTTAAAACCATTTTGTAAAAATTAGAACATGGGTAAAAATTTATTTAATAAATCATTTTTTGAATACTAAAACATTTTTGGAAAAGTTATATTTTTCTAAATCAAATATAATATAATATAATTTATTTACACACATAATAATAAAATGTCAAATATAATGAAGAAGTAATATAACCCATTGAGAAGAAACTGAGTAATGAAATTTTTTACCACTTAGTAATTTTATGTAAAAACCTATTATATGAAATAATTCAAAATAAACATAAAATAGCAAGAATTGTAAATTATTCATGATATTACATTAAAATTTAGAAATATTTACACCATATAAAATAAATTATGTGCATAACGTTACAATATGCCTCAATGAAGAGAAAATGAGATGCAGTCTCTTACCTCACAATTAATTTTGGTTGAACCTGAAGCTCCTATATAATTGTTTTAATCATGTTATTAATTAATAATATAACCATATTAGTATTTATAATATCATATAAGATCCTCTTATAAAATTTTAGCACTCAGATGTAAAAAATATTTCATTAGTTTCGTTGTTTAGGGTATTAATTGGCATGTTTTCGCATTCGTATTTTGTCATGAAAGTTCTTGTTATTGATAATTTTATATAGTTTGATAATAAAAATAGTGATACTAATATATTAAATATAATTTTTTTTATATACATATTTTTAATCATTATTGAAATCGAACATGGAAAATGGATCACATTGCTTTATAGAGATAGTAGGTCATACATACGCATGAGGGACGTTGTCATTTACTTAATGAGTGAAAGTGTAAGTAAATATGTGATATATTAATTTTATTTAATCAATATAATTTCATATATATCACATATATTACTTAAACATATCCTTATTACATTCAATGTAAATTGAAAATGAAAAAATAATCACATCGCTTCGCGAGGCGGTAGTCTGTCGTACAAACGAGTGATGTTATCATAATTTAAATGGAATGGAAAGTAAAAATTTATATGTGATATTAATATTAAATAAGTATAATAATTCCATATATATCATATAAATATATTAAATACATAATTATATCTAACCTTTATATTTGGTGATGGAAAAATAATTATATCATTTCGTGAGGCAATAATATACCATACATATGATTGACGATTTTGGTTCTCATTTGATGGAAGAGTAGATTGATATAGGTAATTGAATTAATATAATAACAAATCAGTATATTTAATATAATTAAGTTATTATATAGTCATTATTTGATAACATTTTAATAGGGGGAACAAGAAACAAAATAAAAATGCTCGATTAAGAACGTTACCTCATTTTTAAACAATTTATTTAGGTTTGATCTATAATCCATCATAGTTTGAATTCAAGATCAAAAAATGGATCTAGGATGTTTTTATGGAGTTAAGGAAGTAATATGATCAACTTTATTCTGAAAATGTCTTTGGAAGTGTGGATAGAAGAGTAGAGTGGGTAGCATTTTTTAAGTCAGCTGATGCGCCCATTTGAAATTCTTTAAAACGAAAAGGTATAACCATGTTTCTCACATAAAAAAGGCTAAAAAATGGATAATAATGAATCCTAGAATATTTAATCCCTAAATATATCCATATTTTGGGTTCGTTACAAGTTTTGGATCACTTATAACCCTTATCATTTTAGTTTAACACTCTAGTAAACCCATTTTAGCATTAAACATGGTAAATAAATTTTACTATATTTACTATTAATTAGGGTAAAAATTTAATTATAACTTATAATATGACATAAATTATTACTATTCCAAATATTGAGTTAATTTTTCTGAACTAAACTCACAGAAGTGAAAAAATTTAATTTAAAATTAAACTAGAAAATGCGACCAGAAAGCAGGTTTTAAAATAGAAAATGTTTAAAAGTTTAAAGCATCTTTATATCAAAACTCAATATGTAATTGATTAAAATAAACATATTGGATTAATAGATATATAATTCAAATAAATTTACATATATATCCAAATTAAAATAATTTTTATGTTTTTAAATTTTTTAAATGAAATGAAAATTCTTAATAAAAGCTAGTATTTTTCAGTAATCATCAGAAAAATTATCTTTTTTGAAAAATATCAAAAAATAACTCTAAGATAATTTTGACATTATAATTTAAAAAATTTAGTTTATTTTTTCAATTAAATGTTTTAAAAGCGAGAAAAAATTTACTATAAAATATGTGCATAAATGGCGAAAAAACTTTCTTCATTCAAAAATACAATTTTTTTATAAAAAATATTTTTTGTTTCAAATGATTCTTATATAATTTATAATTATAAATTATAAATTCAATTTATTTTATAAATGTGTAAACCATATACTTTTCATAATTTATTTATTACTATTAATACCAAATAATTTAACATCTAGTTTATAAAATTATACTATATCACATTTTATTTTTACTCTCAGTTACATGTTTCGAAAGCTATCGAAGAGATTGAATAAATTTAAAGACAAATGTATCATAAGGTATCATAGTGTTAAATTATATTCTAATATTGGTGTTTAGTTTTTTATATCTTATAGAATCAAATTTTCCTATTCAAAAATCTTTCGGTGTTACATTGTGTCTCATCACTTTAGTGTATACTCAATCAGATAAAAAATAAAAATTGAATTCATTTATTTTCCACCCACCACCGTATTTCTATTGTCTATGGCTATCAAATAAGAATAATTATCAGTTAGAGTAAAACCTATCTATGGATCATTCTTTTATTATTTTACTTGATAGATAGAGAAATTGATCATAATGTTCTTCTAATTATGGAAATTATTTCCATCATATTTAAGAACACATCTACTATTGATAAAATTCAAACTCTTTGTCTTTAATATAAACAATTTTGGATCTTTGAAAGGGAATATATATTAGCACTGGTCCTAATTGAAGTGCACAGGTCATGGGTATATCACTAAGAGAGGGTGGTGAATCAGTGATATTCCTTTTATGATTCTTCTATTAAATCAACTGATATGACTGATTAAAGTATCAATACGCTCATTCATCAATATTTCACACATTCTTATATCCAACCAAATAAGGAATAGAAAATAAAAAGAGTTTTTTTATAATGTTTTATCCCAATATGGATACCTAATCCATGTTTTTTATGGTTGAGTCTATGGTATAAATATCCACAAGAAAACACAAGTTCTTACAATATAAAATATCTTTTAAAAATACCGAACACTATTCAACACATTATAGAGTATCTTATAAATATAACTTGATCTCTTTGAAAGGGTTATTTATAGTTTATCCCATCATATTACACTCTCTTAACTAGTTATTTAGACCAGATTTTTCAATTTATAGTTATTTTTACAAACAACACAGGAATAGGTCTTCGACTTCATTTACCTTATGGTGTAGTGTTCACATCATCCTTATTCATCATAACATAGTTTTATTCTGAAATTTTTAAATTCTTAAAGCACTATGATATAAGAATATTATAGGGAATGGGTTTCTCGGACATCTCTACCTTTTCTTCTTTTTATTAGATGCATTGGTTGATCTCTCTTGGATATGGCTAAAATCTTTCGTCGATACATAGTGATAATTTATTGATAACACAGTATCATTTTTTAATTTATATAAGCCAATACTTTTTCTTTTATATTTATTATTTTAAAAAAATAAACAATAAATATTTTCCATTATAAAATATATAAATTTTTCTTCATTATGAATAGTTGATCTTCTCATATTTTAAAGTTGGCTAATAGAATCCTCCAAATCTTTTATTTTTAATCTATCCTAATCAAACAAATCATGCAAGTCAATATTTTAGACCACAATAAATATTAAAATTATCAAAACTCTTATTTATATACAAAATCCATAGGTAATTAACTTAGAATCTACATGGAATCATGTAGTGTTGTAGTGTGAAACTCCTCCTTTCAATGTGGATAGATCTCAAACTCCAGACCCAACAATGGTTGGTATTTTTTTCATAGATTCCATCATGGTTTGAAATTATACTTCATGGTGAAAAGATAATCATTTTTAATTACTTAGTTTGAATCGTAATCCATTTTAATAATTATGATATTTATTTTGTTGAAGAACATATCAAGAATCATTTAGATTATTCAGTATATCATGTATTATGATATGGTAAATCATATTATATGATTAACATCTTATTTACTAAACCTAATTTTTTTAATAAATGTTGGATAATATTTAAGAAATATAATTTCTTACATATCACTTTAGTGGAAATAAATTATATTACCTATGCACATAATTACTATTTCACCCCCAAAAACATACACATCTTTCACAAAAGGTTTTTCAATTTGATGATTTTTTCCTGAACTCTAACAAAACCTTATGTATCATCAAATTTCCAATATCACATAAATTTTACTTTTCATATCACTATAAAAACGTACATAAGAAAAATAATGTTATATAACACTATGTGATCTTGTCCTTTATTTTAATTAAGCACTTCAGAACATATATTATGTATTCAATGGAATCATTACACATGTACCAAATTTGAAATATTTTAGTTTAAATCTTAAAAAATTATATTATAAAACTTTTATAGAGGATATTATATATACACGGAATATTCATCATTAGTTGGGAATTATAGACCCTGTCAAAAAAACTCAAATATTATTTTATACATATCAGGGATTTCGCAAACACTTTTAATAAAATAAAATGAATTTAAATAACTTTTGAAACTATAAGAACATTTCTCATACACTTGAATACAACTCTAAATCCTTTTAAATCATTTGAATACTCAATTTTGAGTACTTTAATGAAACTCCACTACCTTATTTACTCAAGATATAACTCAACCTTCCTAAAAGCATCATTCCATATTTTTTATTTACTATATTGATCATAGTTAAAGACAATTTTTTTAATGGATTATCTATATTCCAACTAGTTTTTTATTTTTTTAATCACATCTCTTCAAGTTGTACACTAGCCAGTTCCTTTCAAATTCATTCACAACTAGCTTGGCCTTCCTCACTAAACCTTTATTAACATATTGTAGACAGTTCATTATCAACTATATCACTTTTATATGATGATTTTCAAACTATAACAACAATCATAACATTTAAATTTTATTATCATGAATATGTAATTAATGATAATTCCATGAAGAATCCTAAATTTACCTTAACTTTTTATACATAGGATGGATCTAAATATTCCCCTTCATTAAGGATATATTCTACTAGTTAATATTAAACTTATATTGACTTCATTATTCATATATTTATTGAAAAAAAGTACAGCCAACATATCTATTAATCTTGATCCGATTTATCTATTCATGCGGCTATGGTATGTTTTAACCATCGGTTCCATGGTTAATAGCGTTCTTTAGGGGTACCTTTTATATTAATATTTTTGGTATTTGAAGAATGATAATTTATTTTCAATGATTAATGTAGGTTATTTCATTATTATTTTATTTAACCTTTCTTTATTCAAGTTATTGGTGTTTTAAATGCATTATTATTAAATTTAGAATGTATTTTTATAGATTTTGACCAAAACATAATTTACCTCAAGTGATACTTTTATTTTGATTTGTTATGATGAGATTTTCAAAATAATCTATAAGTTTCATCTCAAGGACATGTTTCCATGACATTAAAATTTTTGATAAACTGAACAAAATATATTTTAGGATTTTAATGGAGTTTTTGATCATTTTTAGAGATTGATTGGTATTTATAGATGTAATTTGGTGAATTTTAATTATATAATGGATTGAATGATTATGTTTATCATTTTTTGTCTTTTATTTATTTTCACATTATTTTTTATAATCCACTTTGAGATTTGGGGTGAGGATATTATTTTGAAAGTTTGAGACTAAACTGGTTGGTTTATAAGGAAACCCTATATAATGGGTGGATGATCAGGGATGAGTGCCACATGAGCTATGATTACTCTCCAACTCATTCCCATATAAATTATTTTTATATCACTATAGGGTTTTTCTTAGAATGGATAAGGGTAATTTGGAGTCTATGTTAGCTGGTTCTCAGCATAAGTTGGTATTTGGTTCCATTAGAGAGGTCATTGGTTACTCTATTGAGGTTAATGGTGAAATCACCTATCATGAGATATTACATGGATATGTTATAATTTTTAAATTTTATTTTTCCTTAGTTATTTATTATTCTATAAAATTTAATTATTTTTATTATTACTCACCTACCCATACTGATGAAGTTTTTCAAAAGGGTTGTTTTAAAAAGTGAAAAAAAAATTTGTATTTGTATTTCTTATCAAATATGATATTTATATTTTCTATATTAATGTTCAAACACAAAATTACACTTTCATTATAAAGTAAATCACATAAACTCTTGGTGGTACCCTATTGGGAAATTTCTCACAAACTAGATACACTAACCATCTATATGTAGACATTATTTTATTTGATCCAAGTAAGGGAAAGAGAGGAACATCATTTGGTCATGTTCCATGATGCAACATTTATCCTTTTTTGGATGTGATGATTATTTTGTAATCATGGGTCAAGGGATGATGGGTGGTATCAGTCTTTGGGGAATTTTGATTAATTTGGGGATGTACATGTATTTTCTACTTCATTGTCCTCTTCATTTGGGTTTCTTTTGCATTATTCATCTCTTGTAACTCACCATACATTTTTCTAAAAAAATTATGTTTGGTTGTTTGTTTTGAATTATTTTTATTTAAATTGTATTTTGGTGGAATAATGAAATAAAAAGGCTTATTCACTTGGTATGACTACCCAATGAATGGATATATAATTATAGACCTCTTGATTAGATTTTTTCATGTATTATTGGTTTTAGAGGATAAAATAATTTCCAATAGTTATGGTTGATACACTTGGGACTTCTCTCGAACCTATGGAAATCAAGAACATGATTTAGGCCTAGTGTAATATTGGATTCCAAGATGTGGTAGATCAACCCAAGCCTATTCACTAAAAAAAATTAATTAGATCTATATAATTATTTATGGAGTAGTGGTATAAAAGAGATTTGACCATAGTAGAAAGACAGGTAGTTATGAGTAAGTGTTTGATAAAATTCTTCCCATGCTAAACCTTGAGTTTCCATGGGAATTTTGGAATCGTCCCCTAAATTTGATATTTATTTTTTAATTATTTTTTTATATCCAAATGGGGTTTTTTGGGTTTATGTTTATTATAAATATTCTCTAGAAGATTTTTGGGAATTGCATGTTTTTTAGTAAACTTTGGAGGAAATATAAGAGTATATGGCTAGAATTCATGGTATGGAAAACCATGCATAAACTATATAACCAATTTTGTACACCTTTTAGTGTAAATTTCAGGGTTGGTGAATAGTCTCTTAAGTCATTCACAGTTATAAAATATTTAAATTGATTTGTTTTCATCCCGGGGTTTTCTTTTAATCTTTATGTATATTATTACAACTTATTGATGAGTACTTGAGTGGATTTATGTGATTTATTGATGTTATTTCTGAATTTGTTGTGTATTAATCACGTTTTTTTCATATTTTTTAAACCTTAGTGACACTATACACCTTAAGTTGGGGTGAATAGGGGGAAATGTTTCTTCTTTTATTTATATCAAATTGGATCTTGTATTCTCACTGACAAAGATTACATGAATTTTTTTAAAAAAAATCAAATGAAAAAATATAAAGTGACTGAAACAACTAATTTTATTTAACTCCCCAATAAAATTATTATCCAATGAGAACATATATATTATGTGTTGATATACTGATTAACCAACACTTCACTAATAGTTGATTAAAAACTTTAAGAAGAGCTCATAGCTCCACCAAGGCCCACATCCTCTTCCCCCCTTCAAATCACTTATTTATAGGGGATAAAATGATGAAATTAAATCATAAGTCAAACATAAAATATTTATATCAAATATAAAAACACAAAAATAGAAATTGTATTCTTCAATAATGTCATAATCTATACTTATATATTTATTGGTGAAAATAACTGCCAAATATTTATTTAATTATGTCATTTAAAAAATAGTATTATAAACATATCTTCTAATATTTTTTGTATGATATATTTTAGTAATATTCATAGCACCCTTTATATGGTTGACAGTGGATTTGATTTTCAAATTCAAATCTAAGACAACTTCCATCAACCACCATCAATTCTCACTTTAGTTATTGCCTTAGGATCTTCCTCCATTTAATATTTACCATTTAAATTTGAAATTATAGTTACTAGATATTGGAATAACTATAAAACCTTACAAATAAATACAAGTCATTTTTTTGGTTCAAACTTCCTAGAAATCATTTGAAATAGAATGAAACTACCCGTCATGGTAGGAAAAATTGGTCTCCATATCCATTTATGGAAAATTCCATATTCTTCCTGGCATGATTCATGCACTATTAAAAGTGGGTCTTAAAACTTTCAAAGACTTCAAGACATTAATAGATAACTAACATATTCCTTTCATGGGGTATGGAGAAAACTATTACAGTGACTTATATCAGTCAACATAGGGTTATATCTAGAGGATGAGTTCACACCAAAACAAATTATCACTTTTTATTAATTTTATAGAAAATCGATTTATATTGATTTTTAGATAATGAAAGTAGGAGTAAGATTAAATGGTTTATTTTAAAATATATGATTAAAGGGTTATCCTAGTGGGTTTGAATAAAACTAGTGCAATGTTATCATTATTTCCAATTTCTACCGATTCTTCATCTAATGGCTAGTAAGATAAACATTCCTATATTGATTCATCTCTATCCTTTGGACAGATAGTGATGGTGATGGTATAACTAATAAATGACTCAATAGGTCCACCCTCATTCCTTTTGTTGGAGAGTTACAATTATTCCTTTTGATAAATTAGGGAATTTCATAACTCAGTATTGTGATACCTTAATTAATAGTAGTTCAAGTTACAATCCAACACACATGCTAGCAATTTCCATGCACTCACCTCCCAATACAATTTTTTTTTGCATTAAATAGATGGTAATTGGGTGGAGGGAGAAATGGATCATCAACCATGGAAATTGAAAATAGAATAATATAATACAAACTTATATGTGTTCATAATAAAAAATTAAATTGACAATTAAAATTAGTTTGCAAAAGAAAGAAATGGGTTTTATTAAATTAAAGATAAAAACTCAAACATAGATGTTTTTTAATCCTTCCCATTTCCCAATAACTTAGAGAGAACCACCCATCCACGTATGTTGAAGTTGAGATTACTCGGGAGATGGGATATATCATAGAATGAGAAAAATAAATAATAGAAAAGCTACAAAATAAATCTGCATCACACCAACATCCAGAACATCCTTCTAACTATATTTTCATTTCAATTCCCCTTAGACTCTTATATATAGGTTTATATTTAACCCATGATGCCATAAATGGATAAATGAAATAAATTTGTGTTAATACACAGGGTTTCATGGGTGTAATCATAAATAACAGATGGCGGAATAAATTATCATCCATTTCAGTATTAGTTTCTAGGTTTTAGTGTCATGAATAGTGTTTATAATGTGTAATGTATAGGGGATAAAATTATCATAGAATTTTTCATTCATTGACTTCACATCATATAGTTCTTCAATTTCTACATTGTGAATTAAATTCATAGCATGAATTGGGGATTTTCTGTAGGTTTTTCTTTTTTCAACCTGTATATTTAGTTTTGAGACTTTTAATTATTCTTCAATTATCCCTGACTTTGTTGAAACTTTAATCTAGTATCAAATTTCTGGTATCACACTATATAATTTTTTTATTTTTAAAATAAAATTTGTATCCTACCCTAAAAAAAAAAAAATTAATACTGGAAAGCTTAATCATTTAATATTTCATAATCATTATGTTTTGTATTCAAATAAACATTCAAAATATTGCTTTTCAAAAACACTCATGATATGGAATATGATATATTACAGTGTGAATCTCATCCTCTTTATAATTTTTATTGTATTAAAAAATCCACAACATGATCAACTCTAAATATTTATAACAGAAAAAAATCACCTTACCAAATTTACAATGTGGTGAGATATCCATAGTGGGAGAACCTATATTTCAGAATAACTAATGTACTTCCTAAATACTCATAATTTATAGCTAAAAAACCATCTCACAATGATAATTATCCTCAATGACCTTTGAAAATACTCCCAAATATATCTAGTAAAATTTGTCTTGACAAAAAATCTAAAAATAAATACAAATGGTTCCAATAATATCCCACTGAGAATTTCGTTTATAATAATCACTTTTCGAAAATTTATTGGTAATACTAACATAATTTTATCTCAACAGACTTTTTTACTAACTCCTCATTTAATAATAAAATGAAAAGGTTTTTACAAGCTTAAAATACTCCAAAAACTAAGAAAATTTCCTATAAAATTTTCTCTAAGCCTATGCAAGATAGAGCTCAGTATACGAAATAGGAGAAACTATTATGTTCCACAAGATTGTCTATATTTTTCTATAAGCCTTTTATCCATATAAATACTCCTAGATTAGTATCCCCCCTTCTATCACACCAATAAACAAAACATAAACCTGAAAGAATAAACAAATTCCAGATATAGAATTAGGAAAAATGGGGAGAGGGGAAATTTTGAACCTTCATAGTTTGAGGAAATTGTTTTAACTTCAATTTTTAAACTATAACATTTGAATACATAATCCACCAATTTCTTTGTGAAATATCATCAACCTGATTATGAGTTATAATTAATTATAGTCTCACTATTTTTTATGCAATATATCTTTATTAAGTGGTACTAGATCTCAATATGCTTTACACTATAATGTTGAACTGAATTTTTAAATAAGTAAATAAATCATTTTTATCTCATAGAATCATTATTGGTTGTTTTATAACTTCAATGACGTATTCCAATAGTTTCCTTATCCAGATAAGTCATGTCCAAGATTTTTTAACTGAAAAATATTATTCTACTTTAGTTCTTAAATGGTCCCAATCATATTTCAAACTAATCCAAGCAACACAATTATTCCCAAAGTAAAAGGCTCCTCCACTAACGGAGTTTTTATATATAATATCATTATCCCAATAAAAATCCTAATATAATTGTAAATACGTTTTCTTTTTAGTTTTAAACAATAAACAAAATTATAAATATCCTTGAACCTTCCTAATTATTCTTCTCAAAACCATAATATATTACTTATTAAGAAAAATATAAAACATTGCCTCTCATAAAAAATCATAGAAAATATCCAATAATTTTGTGGTAAGATAGAGTGAAAAAAATGATTCTATTATATAAAGTAAATTATACCCCTACATTGTCTTTATAATTTCTAAGTTTTACCCCAACTGTTATTGGAGTTTAAATCGATAAACACTCCTTTATTCTAAATTTATTCAAGACTTCCTTTGAAATGATCACATAAGGAATAAATTTCTTCCCTTTATCTTGATTAACTTTTATCCCAAGAAAATATGTCAACTCCCACTAACATTTCAAACTCATAATTCATTAAAATTGAAAATTTATAAACAAAATTTTGATTTTCCCTCCAAATATGATGTCTTCTATATACACTGACACCATAAAAGGATCATATTTTGAAATTTCAATATAAATTTATTGATCAAACCCTCTTATTTTGACCTTCATCTACCTCATAAAAGTATAAATCCTTTCACAATAAAAATGAGATGTTTCATTTAAGATATTAAATTTTTTTATCAACCTATAAACTTTAGAATCATTATTTCCAAGAATAAATCCAATTCATTTTTTAATATATAAATATTTATTGAATAACCCATTCAAAAATTTAGTCTTCACATTCATCAGAAACAATTTGAAATTTATTTGTATAGCTACTACTAAGAAGGGTCAAATAAACTTCTCCCTTTACCCTGATGAAAAAAGTATTCAACATAAATTCCTTAACCTTCATCATAGACATTACCAAAAATCCATGATTTATTATGGATAAATTTTTTATATTCATATAGAGTTTTTTTGAATACCCACTTTTTACCAATCACATTATGATTTCTATGTCTATCTACAAGCTACTATGTCTGATTTTTAACAATTTGGACCAATTCTTCATTCATAGATATTATCCATTATTCCTCTTTCATTGATTCTTCAAATGGTGATGTTTTAACTTTTTAAAATAAAGCTATGTTCTCTAAGTTTATCGTTCTCTATGTTTTTGTAGGTGTATTTTTCTCACTAATAATATTATTTTATTTAAAATGGGCCCATATTCCTCTTTTTGAAGGCATTGGCTGACTCTATTTTATAAAATTTCCATCCAGCGATTCAACTTCATAATTCTGATCATCACACAAAGCATTTTGGGTACCACTATGATTCATAACTTTTTCCTCTTCATCACTACAAACTTCATTTAAATCCAGAAATCCATAACTATTTCAATATTTTCATCAACAACCTTGACATTATTTCTTATAATATTTTTATTTAACCTCTTGTTGATACATTTAAAATATTTACCCTATAAATAGCATAATAAACACATCCCTTCTTCCACAATATCCTTATATTTTCCCTAGTTAATTTATTTGTTTCAAATATAACACATACACCCAAACACTCTAAAGTGATTTAGTCTTATCTTTCTTTTGTTCCAAGATTCTTAAGGAGTTCTACATTTACTATGATGGTGTAAAACATAATAATATGTGTAAACTACAACTTACACAACTTCTTTATAAATATTAAATGAGTTGAAACTCTCTAAAAAAATTATTATGTTATATTATTTAATATATGATTCCTCCTTTATATCACAGCATTCTATTATGGTGTCATAATGGATAAGAGTTCATACTTAATATCATGTTTTTATAATTAATTATCTATATCTTAGGTAGTGTAATAGATACCATTATCAAATATGAGTTGATTTTTCTCCCATATTCATTCTCTTATATTCTTTAAAACCACTTAATGCTCTCAATTACTACGATTTTTACCACCCAAATTATGATATTTCCCACAATAATGCAATCATCAACAAAAATAATGTAATACTTACCACCATATTTTTTTTTAAAACCATAGGTATAAACAAATATATGTGAATAAAATTTACTAGATTTTTTCCATATTCCTATTATTCTGATAAGTGTAACACCCAAAAATTTTAAAGTATGAATCCTCTAAAATAAATTCAATTTTTCTGATATATTAAATTGCACGCAATGCCCAGCTTAACCACATAATAAAATATTATTATAAAAAATCTTTTAAATTGGTGGTAATTAATAGTATTAATCAAATTATCAAATTTATATATTATACTTTCTATAAAAATTTTAACATTAATCTTATTTTTTTCATAAATATGACATAAAAATAAATCATCTTTTACGGATAAAAAGCTATATTTGTTTCTAAAGGTAGTTTTGTCGCCTTTTGATGGCGGCTTGTTCTAAAACTAAACTTTGAAACTTTTATAAATTATATTTTCCAAATAAACATCATTTTTGAAATCATAATGTAAAAATTTTCTTTGGATTAATTTTTTGTATTTTTCTAGTAAGTTTCATGTTTTATTGAATAGTGAAAAATATTAAATTTTAATTGAATACAACTTTTTCATCTAATTAATTTGTAGTGATAAATTATATTTTTAATTAATTTTAAAGTATAATTAGATCAATTTTATATAATTTAATTCTATTTTGTGAATTAGAATGAATTTCACAGAGAATTTGGAAAAAAACATTTCAAACTATTGAACGTTGTCACTTTAAAACCCGCTTTTACACCCCATCTATGAGGTTAATTTTAAATTAATTTTATCGAATTATGTGTTTTAAATTTTTCAAAAATAATTCCATATTTCAAATCATAATGTATAAATTTATTTAATGGGTCCCATTTATTTTTGGAATATATTAATAGTAAATTTAGTAATTTTTGAAAACCACAGTTATGGGTAAATCTAGAAATTAAGGGTTAAATTAATATTAGAAATTTTAAAAAATTGTTGTAACACTTATCTAAATTGTATTGTACAGTTTATTATTGACCAAAAACAACTTTGAGATGATTTTATGATCTCTTTGATCTACCTATATATCTTTATTCTATTTATATAAATTTATTTTAAAGAAAATTTAAAGATGTCATACTTTTGTTTTTGACAAGTTAAGTGTTTTAAAATATGTTTAAATAGAGGATATATTCAATTATAAGTATTATTTTGAAAGATAAAATATTTTTATTAATAATAGTAATTTATTTTTAATTTTTATGAAATAAATAATCAACTTAAAGTCTTCCACAAAATAATGTCATAATTGTTTCATTAATGGAAATATCAAATAAATGATATTAAAAATATGAAAATAAATATAATTTGACCTAATAAATGTCAAAAACAAAATTTATAATTAACTATTAAATTTTAATGATGTTTTAAATTAGTTTTTTTAAGATATCATGTTGTATTTATTTTCTTAAAAGTCAACGTAATTAATAGTGTCAACATTGGCATTAATGTTATACAAAAATAAATAGCATTTAATTAAATTATAAAAAATTTATAAAAATATAAAATTAATCAAAATTATTTTGAAAAGTTTTAAAATATCATCCACGATAAATATATGGTTATTTTTCCATTTTATGATAAAAATATTGACCCTTAAAGACTAAAAAATTGTGCTTCTGCGGTTAGAGTTAAAGGGATTAAATAAAGGTTATAACCAAAAGATAAGGGTAAAAATGTGACCTAAACTTGTATAAAAATTAATGTATATAGATTATTTTCAAATTAACACCTCAATATCAAATTATAGTTGTTTAATAAATAGTTTTCCTTAAAAATGTCTTATATATTATTTAAATCAAATATAGTTACAAAATGTCACTCTCTTTGTATTTAATATCTTTTTAGTGTCAACATAGAAGAAAAATCAATATACTGATGAACATAAATGTCTATTTTGATATTAATGAATTTAGTTTCATTATATAAACTTATTTTTAATTTTTAAAAATTATATAATTACCTTAAATGCTTCTTCAATGCTAAAACACTATTTATTTAATTAATAGAAAAATAAAATAATTGATTTTAAAAGTATTAATTTTGATATATTTGGGAATATTAAATGTTTATAAAGAATTTTATATATATATTGGATATATTAGATATATTTTATAGAATTATATTATAATTATAACTTTTTCATAATGTATTTTAAGTCAAATTAAATAAATACTATCATATTTGACAATTATGATCTTTTATTGAATTAATATATTATTAAATTTTTTAAAAAATGTAAAATAATAAAAAATTGTATAATATATGGTCTAAAATTTCTTACCCTATTCATTTATATTACATTTGGATGTATTTTTCTCTATAATAGCCTTATTATATTTTAATATTTTGAGGATTCCCGAAAGTACCCCTCACCCCAATTACCAAAGGGAACCTCTTATCTCACTTCTTCACACCACTTTGAGCATTATATATCAACCAAATCATACCCATTTATCTTATTAACATCCCTATCCAAGATTTTTAGACCATGTTTTTCTAATAATACCAACCCTATATCCCATAAGAAGAGATCTAAAGGAAGTCTTCCAAAGAAGAGGAGGTTAAAGCACATACAACAAAAAGGAATTATGATGACAAAACTATGTGTATTGTGATTGATTATGTAGGGTTACTCTAATGGGATAATGTTTTTCTATAATAAAATACTTTTTTTATTTTATTTTTGAAATGTAATTTCAATTTCATGTATGTATCTAGTTCACCAAGACTACAAAACTATTTGGCCTTTTTGGATATGAGCCGTTGAATCTTATTCCAATGTAATAAACTAACCACCAACTTTGAGATATTGGGTTTGGGGTATTTACAATAATAATTTCTCAAAATAATTCATTTTTCACATATATTAAATATATTCTTTTGATTTAATTTTAGTTAATGAATGTCAATTGTAGCTTTTAATTTTGATGTATTTTCAAGGATTTTTGGATTCATATGATCGACACAATTATTACATAGATTGTTTAATACTTTCATTGAAAACATAAAATTAATTTTATTAATATTTACCTTATATGAGTTTCTATTTTCTATTAAATCTTTCCCTAATAGATTCTATAGTACACGAGAACCCGTAATCCATGATCCAATGTTGAAATCGTAATCTTTTTTACTTATAGTTTTGATGCAGGTAATTGTGACCCATTTTTTCCAATCCATACCTTACAACATCAAAAGGAAAATTTATGTCACTTATATTCTCAATAACATTTACAGTTTATAGTTTTATATAATTAGTAAAAATCATTATATAAATAATTCATGTGACTTTAAATGATTAATTTTCCGATTTTACAATATTTCATTATTTCACATTAAGTCATCATCATCATCCATATGAAATACATTTTAAACATAATTTGTTCAACATCATTCAATATAACCCAGGGAAAAGAAAACCTAAAAAAGGTGAGATGGAATTCTCAGTAAGTTTAAAGATAAGAATTAGCAATTCAATGTCATTAATTATCATAAGATTGCATAGTATTACGAAAAAATAATCAAAGTGCATGAGCGAATCATAAAAGAACTAATACCCATCAATACATAGATCATAAAATATGAATACATGGAAAATACAAGAGTTGTCATATTCAATCATCATGAATTAGGTGGTATCAATCATTATCATAAGAAAAATTAGAAACCCATAACAAGAATCACCAAAATGAGTTGGTAACACGGAACATTTTTATTCATAACACATGTAAAACCCATGACAAAAATAAATGTAACTAATTTAATTACATATAAGAAACTCTTAATTAACTCCCTCCTTCATGACTCTCAATACAAGGTGAATTACCCAATATATTGGAGCACATTCTAGTCACACCCATCATATAAGCTACAAAGGGATCACCCGACACTATCCAGGATTCCCCACTATAAAAGGCATAACAGGATCACCCAAAACAATCTAGGCCACCCCATAATATATGCAGTAACAGGATCACCATGATTTATATTGGTCACCACATCATATAAAAGGTCCAATAACCACAACATGATTAATATATATAGCACTTTCATTTTATCATAAAACTCTTATAAACAATAATTATTATTTCATAATTTGATTAACGCATGTAAAATAAATTGTTTTCCTATAAATATCTTTGAAACATTATTAACCTTGGGAAATGAAATGGGTTCTATAACAATATCTTTGAAACCTAATTAACCTATAGAAAGAGAAATGGGTTCCATAAAAATCTCTCTAAAATGATCGTAATCCATCCATAAAAGAAAGTGGATGGTATTATTAAAAAATATCCAATGTAGAGTTAAATTAGCAACAAGTGTTTTTGATGTTTATGAATGTAAATACCATTAAAATATCATTGAAAACATTCAGGAGGAAAATATATTCTATTTTTAAAAACACTATTTAAAACATTAAACATTTTGAAAATTCTTTTCTTTAAAAAAAATTTAAAAAAATAAGAATTTCCATAATACTAAGAAAACAATTTCTTTAAAAATAACCTTATAAACATTCAAATAAATCATTAAATAAATTATTTTCATATTGATAGATAATTTCATACATTCCAAAAAGAACATTACTTTTTTCCGATAAAATGGTTAGAAAAGATCCTAGATCGAAAACCCACAAGAAAATTATTTTGAAAAAAAAAATCAATAAAAATTGAGTAAAAAATTATTTAATAAATCATTTTAAAAATGATAATAACATTTTGAAAACATTTTTAGCAAAAACATTTTTTTAAAGAAAACAGATTTCCAACAAAAGAGATAACTGAAGTGGGATTTTATTAAAAAAATATCAAACAATTTAAGAACCAAAGAGTATAAAAATAATAAAATAATTTCAAATATCAAGAAAAAATAGAGTATAAGATAATTCTTAATAATTATAAGATTTCAATATTAGAGTCTTAATCTTTCACAATGCTGATAAATGATGATATTATAAAAACAGACACCTACCACTTTTGTACCATTGAATCTCAATCCACGGGAAATAATAAAATTAAATTATACCTATAATATCATAAAAGTAATTATATTAATAATATAACATGTAAAATGGGTAGTATATTCACATCATAAAATAAGATAGGAGTATAACATAACAAACATCTCAAAGAAGTCAAATTCAGAAAAAACATACCTTACTAAATTGGTAACATGGAAACCCTAATCCCCATGAAAGAGATATTATAAAATAGATATTTAAATCTCAATAAATTTAATAATAAAAATCATAAAATACATTAATGTTCATTAAATACAACATAAAACAAAAATAAGTGGTGGATAAGGAAAACATCTCATAGAAATAAAAGTGAGATGAGAAAACTCTTACCTTGAGTCTGACTTGTCACATGTGTCTTTATCTTCCAAAAACATAAAGTTATGTTAGTTATTTACATTATTTATATCCATTTTTAGTTTAATTATAAATTTTATTTCACTTATCAATATTTTATAAAAAAAATTACTTAATCAACTAAGTTTACATCGGATGTCTTAACCATATTCGACTTGTGTGTCAAAAATCACTTAGGTGGGTTGTTTATGGTCAAATATGTCATTATTTAAACATATATAAAATAGTAAAAATGAATAATTATTATATTTATAATTAAATTATACTTTTAAAACCAATTATGAAGGATGGTTATGAAAAATTAATTGATGTTACAATCATGGAGACGGTAGGTCGTACGTAGGCATGCGTAACATTTCCTTTTTTCAATGATCATTATGGAAAAAAGGTAAGTAAAATTTTTCTTTCAAAAATGATCATAATATCACCAAAACCATATAAATTAATTATACATACTTATATATATCATTATTGTGATGTGGATATGAAAAAAATAATCACATCTCTTCGAGGAGGCGGTAGTCTACATATCCACTAACGAAGTTATCATTTTTCCCATTGAGTGAAAAGGTAAAAATAAAATGATATATTATTTTTTTAGAATGATAAATATGTTATTAATATAAAAAAATAGGTCACTTATATCACATATATTTATTATCTTTATCTTTATTATCTTCCATTTAAATTTGTTAGTGAAAACTGAATCACATCACTTCGTGAGGAGGTAATTCATCGTACACACGAGCGATGTAATCTTATCCCCCAACGGTAGGGAATATAAAATGGTATATATTATATAATGACTATATAGGTGTAATTATGTTATAAATATTAAATATAAACTTTTTATTCTTCATTTAAGAACCCTTTTTTTCTATGAGGCATGGATCCTTTAATATTTTATTTAATCCCTTGGTGTTTTGACCTAATGTGAATGCCTAGTGAGGCTATAGAGGAAACGAAGATGTTCAGGACATGTTAAGATCCAAGAAAACTGGATGGTGTAATAAACCACTAGGACACATGTTTAGTAGAAACAATGTCACTCAGTACGCATGGTTCCTTATAACTCTTCAGGGCTTTCTATTGAGCAGAATAGGGGGTAAGATTTTCTCTGACCATGCATCCAGGGATGTATGCTCGTTAATATACTCTACAGTTTTTAATACAACCATATTGCATGGTTTACACAAAATCTTCTAAACAATCTACATGAACCACGTGGGTCCTCTCTTAGGATAGTGGGTCAATCACAATTCGTTCATGGTTTGGCCAACCGTGCGGCCAAATCATGCAACCCTATAAATATTTTGTTAAATTTACCATTTTTTCTTAAAAATCATATAACCCAATTATTTTTTCCATCTTTATCAAATGAATATAATTATTTACCCTCCTTCATGTTTAATCTATCAAACTCATCCCTCCAAGGTTTATTGATAAATCTATATTTTGGACTTGGAATCAATATTTCTTCATCTCATTGGATTCCTCTTGTTAAGTGATTCAGTCCTTAGGATCCATTCATTGTTTTCTTTCTATAATTGATTTTATTTTGATGGATTCTCATGTGCCCTATTTTCAGGTAATTCATCAATTCATCCATTTTATTTTGATATATTCCAACCTAAGGGTCAATAATTGAAGAGGAGAGTACTACATGCCTAAGGTATGTGGTATGTGACTTTTCCCTTAGAGTCTAATAATTTATAAATTTTCATCTTCGTGTGTATGTTGGTTCCACCTAGTGATGCATCTAAAATAAATCCAGATTAATTATAATTTTAATATTGTGTTATAAATAATTAATTTTTATTTTTATTCATGTCATTGGGGGTTCTTACCATAATTCCTTCCACCCAATTAGGGTGCATACTATGTTATGCATTTTTACCCATTTTTTAGTTTATTTGAGACACCATTCATGTGTGAATTAACTTGTCTTGGTAAGGTAAGTGTTTCGTCATAATGAAATGATTATTTAAATGAAAAAAAATGGAAAGTATATTTATAAATATAACTTTACCATATAAATTATAATTGAATTTATATTTTTTTCTTGTCCTCTATACCTTTTCATGTTTAATGAAAGTTATATAATGAATTGATTAAATGTTTATGAAATAAAGAGATAAGTGGTTTAATTTCAGTATACACCTTGTCATGATTAATTAAAGTTAATGGAATGAACCTATTAAATGATTAAATGGATTGAGTATTAAAAATACCATGACTATATATGATATAAATGGAATGATTAAAAAAACACATTTTGTTGGACTGTTTTTATCTTTATAGGAATGGTCACACTTGAGCGAACCATGGATAACTGAGGGAATTCATATAATACTCATAGGATACCATTATGATTCATTTATATGATTACCATGTGAGAAACCAACCATGGAATCTAGTAATTTTCTTATTACATGAAATCCTTGATGTAGTGTTGATGATTCAATTGACATCTCTTACAAATATTAGAATTCCTTGGATACACTCCTTAGATTCAGCTTGATGTCTTCATACATACTATTCCATGGATTAACGTCGTCGGTCCAAGTCATACATACCCCATTATTACCATGTATGAGATCCATTGACCCATTTATATAATTTTATAGTGGAATTACATGGGAGATCCCCTTGGATTAAACTCAGACCCCTTTATTGTCAGGCTGTATGAGTAACTACAATGAGTTGGCTGACCCTTGAGGTCAAGGATGCCTTGACTTATCCTTGCATCATCCTTCATTATTATTACGATCTATCCCATTATTTATGATACTTTCACATGACTTATCTATATAAATAAGAACACAGTTAATTAAATGGTTACATGTTTAGAAACTAGCTGAGCTTGAAGCATATATGAGTTATTTATAGGAATAGCTTTACATTATTAGATATCTTCACACTTTACATTTAATATTCAGAGACATGATTTTTATATACTTCATTAGTGGTGACCTGTTGAGATTTATCTCGCACCCTATCTGATGGACCATTTATACCTGGAAATATTTTATGATTGTAGGTGTGGATAAGGGGAAGTGTCCCACTTTAAATACCTGAATTTATTACTTTAGCATGGGATCTTTTTAATAGATGATTGGGCTAGTTCTCGGGATTCTTGGATAGTATTTTTGTCTTTTTTATTATTTAGCATAACATGTAATGTACTGATTATCCACTGTCATGTATGCATGATTTCCATTTTGTAGGTATAGTAAATAACATCATCATTTCTGGGTATATGATTTAGTTTCCCATTATTGAGATGTTTATTTATTACATGATTGATTATGATTATTTCTCTACTGTATCTATTATATATCTTACGCTATTTATTCACATGTTAAATCTTAATAGTGTTCCACTCTTAAATTTTGTAATAATATCTTGATGGACACATCCTACACCCTTGTTCGTAGTCGTAATCCTCTGGTGTACGAGGAGGTGTGCTTAAGGCCATGTGTTCATCAGCTCAAGGAACTGTTTAGTGGCCTCCTGGTCAGGATGTCACAAAACTGTACCATAGGGTTTTTATTTTAGTTTGTATTATTTCTTAAGAAATTTAGAAAGGATTTTAAAAATATGGTGTAACATGGTTATAAGCTTTTCTTGGGAGTATCTTACCCATTTTCTTTGTAAATACCAAGTTTCCTAGGAATGGGAAATTTTTGTTTTGTATTTTTCTTATTATATTTGATATACTTTCATCGTTAGGTGATACACATGAGTTCTGGAATTGATATTCCTTTTGGATATTATAACTTGGCCAAGTATGACTAGTATAATTACGATATACATCATTATAGGATTCTAGAATTCATATTCCATGTATATGGCAGGCCATATAGGTGAATTTAGTTGCCTGTATTTCATGTGTTTCTTGTGATTTTTGAATGTTCCTTGGTTATGACATATGCCTATGCCACTAACATATTTTAAAGGTAAAGTAAATTGGTTTCTTAATGTGTCTCCATCAATCTATATTATTTTTTTCCAATTAAATTGATAGTGGAATCTTAAGTAAATGATCTCAACTCATATAAGATATGTAACCCTAGTTACATGAGTTGGGGTTTGGCTATGATTACATGACTAAAATTTTCAATTTATAAGGGTTTTGGGCCATCATAAATTGCAATCTGTGTTTTATTAGAATTGATCCATCATATTTTTTTTTGTTATCTTCTGAGACAGAATGTAATATAGTATTTGTAAATAAATGGAAGTCAATTTCAGTTATAAAGCATATGGGCCTTTATTAGCTAGGAATGAAAATCAATTTTAATTTTACCTTATGTCATATATAAAATTAATTAAAATTTTAAAATGAAAATTATGACATATAAATGAAATAGTTTCCAATAAATGAAGAAATTAAGTGTAATTTAAAGAGTTTTTACCTCCTTAGATTGAAATTTATCCTCTATATACTGGAACCTATATAAATGAAAACATGAACACTTACAAAAACTCTGGCCTTATAAGCGAGTAGTTTGGCGTAGTATATTGGGTAGTGAAACCCTTTTCTTGTGATATTTTTTTACAGTGTTTCTATCTTCTTTTGAATCTTGTTCTAAGTAATGTGCTTGGTATTTTTTGAAATATATCACCCTGAAACCCTCTAGTTTTTCACCAATAAAGTGGTGATGAACATGCTCTAGAGGTGGTGGACCCTTATCCACGAGTGATACCTCCAGTACTGCCACCAGATGCACCACTTGTTATTGATGATCTGGGAACTAAAGCTAATATTTTATATGTTTTCCTATGTTGCATGTAGTCTATAAAGGCATCTCCATGACCTGTACAAACAATATTTGATCTGACTCTTAAGCTCTAACAGTATCATCCTCTCGTCTTTTTGGGGGATGGATGTCCACATGTTGTTGATTCAGGGATAGTGGTTGTTCTTCATATCTTCAAGAATCTGGAGACCCCTCCAAATAAGAGGATCAAGCTCTCTGTCTATATGCTTCTTGATTACTCTAAACGCTGGTGCGATGTGATTACTCAGGCCGGTCACCATCTCAAAATTTTCTAGGTGGACCTCTAGACATACTTCTATGATTAATTTTTTCCTCATATTCTAAGTGTTGACTGATTTAAAGATCTAATTAACCTAGTGTAGGGTGTTATGTCAGTCATAGACTATTCGGTGTGTTTCACCAAGTTGTAATACTTTTCACTGCTTTTATCTGGGTATGAGTTATCACCAGTGAGAGGCTTCAAGGATGGGCTCATATATGCCATATTCTTGGAGGTGAATTTATTTTTCCTATCTAATGTTTATGAGATACTAAATCAGGATCTTATAAATGAGTGAAACATGAGTTATGTAGATAGTACTAGGCATATATGGTCAATGTTGAGGAAAAAAATAGTTATTTCAGTCACAGTAAGTGTAGACTTGATGTTTTTCTTCAAAGAAGTGGCAGACAGAGTACTTGTACTGGTATATTTTTTATATTCCATAAATGTAGACTAAAGGGGAGTGTAGAGCCTCAATTTGATAAATACCCACTGAAGTTTCATTCTTTTGGTTGTATGGGTCATCTTCATAGGTTCTTACAAAAATTTCCACCTTCTTCTAGTGGAATAAAATCTCCACCAACTCCACCTTCAAGAGAAACATCAATTATGCTACATTAGGCAGTGATTTAGAGTAGATTTGGCTGAACAGGTCGAGGATGAGGTCATAGATCAGCTAACCATACTTCCGATTATCATCATCATCAAAGAGGACCATCTCATGGTAGTCCAACTATAGCTCATGGTTTTGGATCAGGCCAGTTGCATGCATTATAGTCGATAGAAAGGATCAGAGTACAAGACCATATATAATATGAGGTACTATTCTGGTAGCCTCTACAATTGTATCTTTTTATTTGATATTATTTCTTTATACTCCATTATCTTGGTATTGATCATGGAAAGTCTCAAGATGGAAATTTAGTACTTCAGGGGGTGATGACCCTGGATACACTATTGTGTGTATGGTCATAGGGTATACAAAAATGAAAATATTATCCCCTTGAGGTAGGTAGTTTTCATATATTTTGGGACCTCTTCATCCTCAAGATGATTGGCTTCGATTTCATTCTTGGAATGGAATGGTTAGTCTACTATCACACCTATGTGGATTGGTATCACTGTAGGGTATTTTTTACATCACCAGTGGGTGATAGTTATATTCACAAGGGTGAGTGGAATGACCATGCCTTTAGATCTAGACTAGAGAATTGTGGAATAGGTGGATTAACAACCCATATTTCTAGACTCTATTTAGAGGATTAGGGTTTACATCGGGATGAATTTCCTCCAGTAATATGACATTTCAAGGATTGTTTTTCTCGATGATTTTTCTGAGTTACCTTCTAAGAGGGGGGTATTGTTTACAATTGATCTTGTTCTAGGACCAACTCCAATATTTATACCTTCATAGAAGATCGATATTCTTGAGATCTAGGAGATTTAGTGAGAGTTCATGGGTTTAGAATCTAATGGTTTTATCAAAATTACTACTTCATCTTAGGGTTCACTCATGCTTTTTTTCAAGGACGATGGGAGACTTAGCCTATAAATGGATTAGTGATTGTTGAACCTTCTTATAGTTAAGAAACGGTATCCATTTCCCTAAATAAATAATCTCTTCAAACAAATCTGAGGAGCTAGGGTATTCTTGAAGATAAACCTGAGATCGGGTAATCATCAAGTATGAGTCAGGACTTCAGATATACCATTATGGATATTATAAGTCAGTACAGTTTATATGAGTACCTTGTTATACCATTCAGTTTGATGAACACACCCATATTTTTTATGGCCTTGATGAATAGGTTTTTCCACCTTAATCTAGATTCCTTTGTAATTATTTTTTCGGATGACATCTTGGTTTATTCTCACACCCATTGCGACCATGAAAAAAATCTTGAGATCATATTGATTACCTGAATAGATAATCAGTTATATGCTAAAATGTACAAGTTCCACTTCTCGATCAAAAAAGATCATTTCTTGGTTCATATTATATTGGTATTTGGTATATTAATTGACTTAGATAAGTTGAGTGTTGTTTTATAATAATAGAATCCCATGAAAGTGTTTGATATATGGATTTTCATAAGGCTGGATAGATATTATAGGTGTTTCCTAGAGGACTTATCACACCTTTCTTCACATCTTACTAGTATAACTAAGAATGTTGTGAAGTTCACGTTGTCTCAATCATGTGAGAAGGACTTTCATGAGCTGAAATAAATACTTACCTTTACACCATTTCTGGTTCTACTATAGAATGGAAAATGTAATAAAGTGTCATGTGATGCATAATAAATCAATCTTGGTGTAATATTGATGTAGTAGGATTTCACACCCAACCTTCTCCAAGATGAGGGAAGGGAAAACAAACTGCCAGACCCTTACTTCTTCAAGTTTAAGGAGAGATAATGACCCCCGAATCCCATATTCAGTAGGCTCCAGAGTTGTGACTAGCACAAAGGGTATAGAATCTCACGTAATATGAAAGGAATTATGTCACGACCCTCCTTCTCCAAGATGAGGGAAGGGACAACAAACTGTCAGACCCATCATTCTTAAAGTTGTGGGAGAGGTAATGACCCCCGACTCCCACCTTCATTAGGCCCTAGAGTGGATACTAGCGCCAAGGGTAAAGAATATCACGTAATTTGGAAGGCATTACCCTTTTTATATAACAAGATCGAGACCTAGGATTTTAAATCCCAACAACTCTAAATACTGAAATAAAGTAAATCCCACAATCCATTCCCATATACATGTTCAAAATAAGCTTATACCAAGTACAAGAAAAACTCTGAAGGAAAGTACTAAAATAAAGTAAAAGCAACAATGATAGCTCTCCCGACGTGAAATCTAGTATGGTCCCACCGGGTCCTCAAAGTCCTCCGGGAAACCTGAAAGCAGTTTTATATATATAGGGTGAGTATACAGAAATAATAAGTAGGGAAACAAAAATCTTCCATGCACAAGTGAAAAGACATTCTAATACCCTGTGAGAAAAAGAAGTAACCAAAGCACCTAGCAAGGAAAACTATCCACCCAACCTCACCAAGGAAAACTCCCCAAATAATGAAAGTTAGGTAAAAATACTAGTAATAGAACATCAATATTTGGGTACCTCACACCCATTTCCCACTAGTTATTTAGAACATCATACGCATCAGACCTCCCCCCACAAATCCCACTGCAATCCCACTACCACCCCAATAACAACCCCATGGGTTATCCCAAACGCAAGTTTATCCTCCTCACAGACACTTGGGCCATCACAACCACACATAAACACGCCCTCAAACACCTGGGCCACAATATTCATTTCCATGCCCGAAGACACCTAGGCCAGAACAACCACTTCCATTCCTGAAGACACATGGCCCTCATCTTGAAGACACTTGGGAAACAAACTTTCTCGCACACACATGGGACAACTCACCACAACACACCATGCTTAGAGTGTCTTGGGACAAAATGAACCTCAGGCCAACACAGCCCGCCCGAAGAGTCTTGGGATACCTTGGAGAGGGACCAAAAAGGATCTAATAACTAGTCACTCATAAGAATGTTTGTAAAAACACCCTCCCACATGAAATGGGTGTGTTCGACATGAAGTTTTAAACATGGGTGGGGTGCGTATAAGAAACACAAGAACTAAAATTTATACATATATTAAATCAGGAATTCTTCCCAACCTAGGGGTCCTGAAACCAACAACCAATATGAATACCAACACTCTTGCTTATACTGCTACATTCATAAGTACACAATAGCTACAACTAGAGCACAACCCATTTCTGGAAAACAGTTCCCCATTATACCCATTTTTGTTATCTTGTTCAATTGATTCTATTTAAATATTTCTTCCCTATTGGGAAAATAACATGCATAATGACAATCCAAAACAATAACTAAAAGAAAATAGCCAAGAAAGTGTTTAAGCATTCACTCCCGATTCTACACCAAGTAACAACATCAAAATGGGATCAATGATATCCCTTGAAGAACGCGAAACAAACCAAGCCCCAAATTACCTGGTTCAAAACATTTACCACCGGCTCCACACAACCTCAGATTCAAAAACCAACAACCTCTCAACTAGAGATTTCATTCCCTCTATGTCACACCACATATATTAAACAAAACAACCACGCATATCACCATAATAAAGCAAGGGAGTTTTCAGATTTATCCAACACCATTCATTAAGTTCCTTATTTCTATTTGGTTAACTAGGGTGATCAGACAAGGGTTCTTATCCATCTAGAGTCCATCTAACCATACAATTTTATGTGATTAATCAGTTTCCATGTTATAGTCATTTAATCCCAAGATTATCCAAAAAACAGAGCTTCATTTATGCGCAATAAAGGACCATCAACAGCCATGATTTTTTGTGGAAATGAGCCCATGAAATTTACAACATAAAAGTGATGTTAAAACACAACAACATTATCATCTTCCACACCCCTTAATTTTTTAAAATTCAGTTTCTTATCCTCATTAATTTTGGTTTCATCTAAGTCTTGAAGGAACATCATCATACCAACCCTGCATGATGCACGGTAAAGAGAGACGAAGGAAGAATCCCTACTTGGATGATCAAGGATCGAACTTTTCTTCTTTCACCAAGAACTGGGGATGACGCGACTAGAAACTCTAGGAAGAACTAAACAAGAGGGATCTCATGCAGGCATGACTCGACTCCAAAAGAGGGACTCTATTTACACTGAAGGAAAAGAAAGAGACCAAGGAAGAAGAAGATATTAGTGTGATAAAAAGTTCTGATCCTAGAGATACAGAATGTGAAATTTTGAAGATATTGGAAGTAGATTATGGTTTGACCACACGGATGGGTGGTCGCAAAAATTTGAATTAATTTATATTTAATAATTCCCTCAGAGACAGCGAGATAGACCATCGCACGGTAGAGATTTTATTGGTTACATTTAAACTGAGAGAAATTTTTAATAGGGGGTGTAACTGGAAATGTGGAAAAGGGTATGAAACTAAATAAAATGCCATATATTTTGGTAAGTCAAGGGTCACCCCACTCTTATGGGATTTAATATATCCTTCAATGGCCATAAACAGATTTTAAATCACTTTAAAAGAATAATTAAAACTTAAAAGAGGTGTTACAAAAAACTTAGGGGAAAGTAACCTCAACACCCCTCTATAGTACCGTTCAGGTGCGGCACCAATCAGTGAGATTGATCGGTGGAACCAATTTGTGGCACTGATCAGTGGCATCGACATGTGACACCAGGTGACACCCTCCCACCAACATCGACACCCTCCTGACTCGCTTATGGTATCTAGGACACCCCAGAAACTAGAATTTGACGATGTAATGGACCATGAGGGTCTGGGACATTACATCAGATACCTATCAAACTATTCTCATCCTCAAAAATTCAAGAGTAAACCCAAAGAAAGAGAAGGGTCTGAATAACCACCTCATAAAATACCTCTCAGGGACAAACCACCCTAGAGTTATTTGAAAGCTGGAATAAAACCTCAACATCTAGGAAAGTATCTCTCGCATATATTTACTATACAATTGTAGAAACACTATTACTTCTCTCCCATAAGAAACCACACAAACACAAAAATGTCACACTGTCCAGACACATGGGTTAGGGAGCTCCTTCCTTCTTGTTAAGATATTATCTACTTTGGGCAGCACTGACTCACCCGGACGGGTTTATTCGCATCCACATTAATGGGTCTGGATTAGGGATCAAGTTTTAACCTCCCCATATTCGAGAATTTTCATACACATTCAGAGATTAAGGAAGTCACCCATGTCATAGTTAACAAGGTCAATCATTACATCATAACCAGTCACAAAAGTAAAAAAATCAAATAAAACTCATAACAGCAACTCAAAACAGCTCTGGGAACTAAGAACGCATATGTGATTCCTGCTCTCAAGTACTCTCCTCAAGGCCACCATGCCTCTGTAACACACAAACCAACAGAATGGTCCATCCATGAAGCACCTTTTCCTCATGACCCTTTATTCTCACGGGTCGCTCCATGAATATCACATCGTCCTCGATATCGAACTCCCCCAGTTGAGGATGTGGGAGTCATCATGTAGATCCTGATGGAGCTGAGAGACAAGAAAGACATTGTGGATCCTCTCCAACTGTAGTGGTAATGCCAGCTGATATGCCACATTTCTGACTTATGCCAACAACACAAATGGTCTGATAAACCTAGGAGAAATATTAATCCCCCTGTCAAACCTCTAATGTCCACTCTGAGGGGAGACCTTTAAGAACACATGGTCCCCAACCTTAAACTCCAAGGGTCTCCACTTATGATTGGAATATGACTTCTGCTGGTCCTGAGTTGCCTTCATCCTCTCACGCACAAGTTGAACCTTCTCTATCGTGCTCTGCACCACCTTTGGGCCAAGAAAACCTTCCACCCCAACCTCTATCCATCACACAGGTGAAGTACATGGTCTCTCATACAAGGATTCAAATGGTGCCATTGCAATGGTATAGTGATGGATATTGTTGTGGGAAAACTCTACCAGAGGTAAGTGTCATACCTAGGATCCTCCGAAGTCAATAACACACGCTCGTAGTATATCCTCCAAGGTACGGATGGTCATCTATGTCTGTCCATCTTTATGAGGGAGGAAAGTAGTGCTAGGGCATGGATGGGTGCCAAAATCATGTTCTAATCCCTTCTAGACTCATTAAGTAAAGTGTGTATCCCAATCTGAAATGATGGTTCTGGGAACTTCGTGTAGTTTCACAACTTCACCCACGTACTTTTTTGCTAAGGTATCCATTGGGCTCGACTCCTTAACCGCTAAAAAGTGATCCGATTTCATCAAATGATCCATCAATACCCAAATGGAATCACATCCTCCCTCATCCCTGGGTAGTCTCATGGTAAAATCTATCGAGATGTCATCTGACCTCCACTTGATAAAATCTAAGGGCTGCAACAGACCACTGAGAACACGGTGTTCAGCCTTCACCTGCTGACATACGACACACTTTTCCACAATTTCTTCCACTAACTGCATCACTCTGGGCCACAAAAACAGACCTATCAAGCCCCGATACATCTCGTAAACTCCTGGATGTACCGCTAGGGGTGAGTTATTGAACTTACTCAGAAGTCTCTCATGCATCATCTCTGGGACAAACAGCTTCCCATGGAACAACATCTAATTCTAACTATCCACCAAACATCCTTCCAGATCATTACCCTAGTCAATGTGATCACATATCATTTCATTCCTTGAGTATCCCCACTGAGACGCCTCCACCTACCATACCAAGGAACATTTCACTGTCATCTAAAATAGATAGCCTCTACCATCCTCCACTCTCATACCCAAATCTAAACTACCCAACTCCTCTATTGCCTTCCAAGAATCTGTTGACTCCCTAACCAAATACTTCTTTGACTTCCAGCTCAAGTCATCAGCAACCACGTTCCCCATTCCTGAGGTGTAGGAGATATTGAAGTTTTATTCCCAAAGAAACTACATCCACCTCCACTACCATAAGTTCAGGTCTCACTGGGATAATACATACCTCAGGCTCCTGTGATTTCTGAAGACTATAAACTGTTCCTCGATGAGGTAATGCCACCATAGCTTCAGCGAAAACTCAACCACTACAAGCTAAAGGTTTTGGGTGGAATAGTTATGTTCATGAGGGTTTAAATACCTAAAACCATAAGAGATTACTCTCTAATGCTGCATTAGTACACACCCCAAGCCTAGACTGTAAGCATTAGAGAACACTTCAAACATTACCCCCTTCTTTGGAAACCTCAGCACTAGGGAACATACCATCTTCCCTTTCAGATAACTAAAATCTTCAAAGCACTGCTCACTCCATGTGAAAGCCTGGTCTTACCTGGTTAAGGCTTTCAAAGGCACTACAACTTGATATAAGTCGGGTAAAAACCTCTATTTGTAACCTCTTAGTCCTAGGAAACTAAAAACCTCAGCCACATTCTTGGGTGCTTCCCAAGAAAGAACTACTTAGACCTTCAACGGTTCAATTTCTATTCCATGATGGGACACCATGTGTCTAAGGAAGTGCACCTATTGTGTCCATAACTTTCACTTGGACAACTCCCCGTAGAGATGGTGGTATCGAGGGTCCTCCAAAACTATCCTTAGATACTCAGCGTGATCCTCCTCTGATCTTGAGTATATTAGGATCTCTTTGATGAACATGACTACAAACTGGACTAGATACTCATAGAAAACAGATTTCATGAGCCCCATGAACACAGTTGGCATTTTCGTAATGCCTAACGGCATGACCACAAACTCAAAGAGCCCATATTTTCACATGAAAGTAGTCTTCAGGATGTCACCCTCCTTCACCCTCAACTAGTGATATCCAAACCATAGTTCAATCTTAGATAACCAAACTTCTCCCTTCTATTGCTCAAAAAGGTCATTGATCTTGAGGAGGGGTAACAGTTCTTGACTGTCACCTGATTTAGTCTTCAGTAGTCTATGCACATCCTCAGACCACTATTTTCCTTCTTTGTGAAAAAAAAACTGGAGCACCCCATGGCGAAACACTTGGTTGGACAAAACCCTTCTTCCTCAGGTCATCAAACTGAATCCACAACTCATGAAACATAGAAGGATCCATCCGATATAAAGCTATCGAAATTGAATGGGCACCGGGTTATAAGTCTATCCTAAACTAAACATCACATCAAGGTGGTAGAGTCACAACCTCTTCAGGGAAGACATCCAGAAACTCACTGAATATCCCCAGAACATCCACCATCTCTGAGTGTCTTGATTCCACTGACAACAAGGCTAACAAGTAAAGAAGGGGCTCCACATACCATCTCCCCTCCTAGTAACCCCGCTTTCCAATGAAAGATACACAATGGCCACCCATATCTGAGATAAAAACCCTTCTCTGGAAGCAGTTGATAAAAGTGTGCATGGACAAAAGCCAGTTGATGCCCAGGAAGACATCATATGGTTGTATTCGTAGTAAAAATAGATTCCCACTGTACTAATGTCACCCCAACATTAGTATGAACCCTCAACAAACATAAAACAGAATGGTCTGACCTCCAACTAGTGTACTCAACCCCAGGGGAATGAAAAGTATCTCTACGTCAAGACCCAAGGCATGGGATAGACTGGGTGCAACAAAGGAGTGTGAAGATCCTGAATTAAAAAAGGAACATTCAAGGGTACTAAACAGACTGATTGTACCTCAAATGACCAATGGCCCTCCTGAAATGGATGCCTCTACAGCGTTCAATTTCACATGACCAATTCCTATACCCCTTGGATATCGTCCACCTCCTCGACCGTGCCCCGTTCAAGGTCCCTGAGGAGTGTCCTAAGTTCATCCTCCTCCGGCACCATCTCCCTTGGTAGATAAAAAGAACGCTGCCATTGCTGCTACTAAAATGCCTATATGAAAACTGGTGCTGCTGAGGTGGGTGCTGAACCTTCCCACCCCCACTATAATACACTCGGACAAGGAAATGATTCCAAAGATTCCTAAATATTCCACAGGTAAATCACATCTTTCCAAAGACATTGGAGAAAGGATAAGGACCAGGAAGTCAGAGATGAAACTATTGAGGCATGCTCCCCACTTGCAAAAACCTTGAAGGCCCTAATGCTAAAGGTCTGCTGCTAACAACCTTCCCCTTTGAAAAAATCAGTCGGCTCCCCTCTCATGGAAGACCTCCCAGGGTGTGCATTATCTCCACTACTTCGGCCTTATTCTGAACCTCGTAGTATGTCAATATAGTGAAGGGAGTAGCATCATACTGAAGATAAGGTTGGAGTGAAACTTATAAGTATCTTGACCATGAATCCTCATCAAGAAAGAGGTCCAAATAAAAATGAAGGAGATCCTTGAGATAGATCCCAAACTCCCTTACCAACATACTCCCTTGATGGAGGGAGAGCAGCTATGGCCTCTTTGTGGCCTTTATTGTGAAAGAAATAAATTTCTCCTAGAACTCCATGTCGAATTCAGTCGAGGAAACCTCGGATTCTTTCTTCTCCCCAAGATAAAGTGTCCACCACTGATGCGTCACCCCTCACATATGGCTCGCCACTAGAGGAACAAAGTACTCTATTGAATCCCAAATCAAGTTGAAAACTATCACCATCTCCTCGATCTAGCTCTCCCACTCCATGTCTAAAACAATGCCCTCATACTTTCCCAAAGCCTTCCATTAGAAGGAACAACGTGTCTTCTAACATTGGTCATCTTCCTCCTCTCGATCAGCCCACTACTAATTATCCAAATCGACATGTTGGGGCTCACCTACGCATACTACACTTGGAAGATGCTTGGGTGATAGATAAAAAGAGAAATTCTAAATTCCTAAGTCCGAGTTGTGTAGAATATTCCTTTTAAATTATGTTTAAACATTTTATTTATTTTAAATTCCCAAAACTCCCAGGAAACACAAGAACACAAGTCATTATGATTCATGTACCTTCCCTGGGGTCTCAAATATGCAATCAGTGTAGCCTCACTTTGTCGTTCGGTAGGTCCAGAGTCCTTGCATCAGATCATGGGTGTCCTAAAATCTCGTGTCCTAGTCGGTCTTCCCAAGACTATTTCATGCACCAAGATTACGAAACATTATTTCCCTACCACACCATGCAATCCACACTATGCCTAACCTCTAACTCCATCTGATCTCTTGACCATCGCCTCTGATACCATTTTGTCATGAGACACCTTCTCTAAGATGAGGAAAGGGATTGAAAACTACCAAAACCTTCCTTCTTCAAGTTGAAGGAGAGATAATTACCCCTGAGTCCCACCTTCCGTAGGCCCCTGAGTGGAGACTAACACCAAGGGTATAGAATATCAAGTAATATGGAAGTAATTACCCTTTTTATAGAACAATATAAGGAGATAAGATAGTAAATCCCAACTACACCAAGGGAAAAATTTAAAAGTAAAGCCAACATATCCATTCCCATATTCATGCTTAAAATAAACTGATATAAGGTAAAAGATAAAATGTGAAGGAAAGTACCAAACGAAAAGAAAAGATGTAATGGAAACAGTCCCAACGTCCGAGCTAGTAATGTCTGGCACAGTACCCAATGTCATCCTAGAATCCTAAAAGCAGTTTTATATATGTAGGGTGAGTATATAGGTGTACTCAGTAGGGAAACCAAAAGCTCTCGAGCACAAGTGTGGATACATTCTAATGCCCCATGAGAAAAAGAGGAAACCAAAGCACCTAGCAAGTAAAACTATCCACCCCGAATCACCAAGGCACACTCCCCAAATAACACAAGTTGGGTAAAAATAATAGTAATAAAACCTCGATATTTTGGTACCCCACACCACTTCCACACTAGTTATTTAGAACATCCTACACATCATAAATCCCCCAAAAATCCTATTACAGTCCCACTGCCGCCCCAAAAACAACCCCATGGGCCATACCAGTTGCACTTTTATTCCACCTGTAGACACCTGGGCCACAACAAACACACATGAACATGCCTGCAAACACGTGGGCCATAATAGCTTCCATCGCCCTGAAGACACCTGCGCCATAACAACCACTTCCACACTCGAAGACATGTGGGACTCATCCAGAATACACTTGGGAAAAAAACCTACCTGAACACACCTGGGCCAACTCTCCACAACACACCCTGTCTGATGATTCTTGGGCCATAATAAACCTCAATCCATCACAGTGTTCCCGAAGAGTCTTGGGATACCTAGGAGAGAGAAAAAAAATTATCTGATAACCATCCATTCATAAGAATTTTTTCAAAAACACCCTCTCCCAATAAATGGGGGTGTTCGATATGAAGTGATCAACATGGGTGGGTTCATATATAAACAAAAGAACTAAAATTAAAATGTATAGTAAATTAAGAACTAATACTGACCAAAGGTTCCTGAAACCAATAACTAGTCTGCACAAAACAACTCTTACTGGTACTCCTACATGCACAAGTACACAACAACCACAACCAGAGCACATTCCGTTTCTGTAAAATAGTTCCCCATTGTACCTATTCTCATTATCTTGTCCAAGTGATTTTGTTTAAATATTTCTTCACTACCAAGAAACCAATAGGAATAACCACAAGCCAAAACAACAACTGAAATAAAATAACCAAGAAAGCATTTAATCATTCACTCTTGGCTCACCTCTAAGTAAAAACATCAAAATGGGATCTGTGAGATCCCTCTAAGTACTAAAACCAAACAAAACCCCAACTTACCGGGTTCAAAACATTTACCACCTGCTTCACATGGCCTCAGATTCACAAACCAAAAACCTATCAACTAGAGATTCCATTCTTCTCTATGTCACCCCACAAACATTAAACAGAACAACCATTCATATCACTAGAATAGAGCAAGGGAGTTTTCAGATTTAGCCATTCCATTCATTAAGTTCCTTCTTTCCGTTTGGTTAACTGGGGCGATCACACAAGGGTTATTATCCATCAGGAATCCATTTAATCAGCCAAGTTTTTTTGATTAATTGGTTTCCATGTAGCATTCATTCAACCACAATACTATCCATAAAACATAGCTTCATTAGTGCACAATAAAGGACCACCAACAGCCATGATTTTCAGTGGACATGAGACCATACAATTCACAACATAAAAACAAAGTTAAAATGAAACAAAATCATCATCTTCCCCACCCGTTCATTATTTAAAATTCTGTTTATTATCTTTGTTAAATTTGGTTTCATCTAAGTCTCTAATTAACATCATCATACCCACCCCACATGATGCACCATAAAGAGAGACAAAGGAAGAACTCCTACTTGGATGATCAAGGATCAAATTTTTTTTCTTGTGCCAAGAATTGGGGATGATGTGACTGGAAACTACAAGAAGAAATGAATAGGCAAGATCTCATGCAGGCACGACTCATCTTCAGAAGAGGGATGCCAAGAAAAATAAGGGAAGAGAAAGAAACCAAGGAAGAAGAAGATATTTATTGTTTTAAAAAAGGCATGATCCTAGAGTTAAGGAATGTGCAATTTCAAAGTGCTCAAAAAGAGGATCGTGGTTTGACAACACAGTTGGGCAGTTCCACACGTTAGAATTAATTTAGATTTAATAATTCCCTTGGATACAGTGAGATAGACCACCGCATGGCAAAGAGTTAATTGGTTAAATTTAAACTGAGAAAATAAATAACAGTGGTGTAACTAGAAATGCAGAAAAGGGTGTGAAGCCAACTAAAATGCCACATGTTTTGGTAATTCAAGGGTTTTCCAACTCTTATGGGATTTAACATATCTTTCACAGGCCTAAAAATGGTCTTAAATTACATTAAAATAATAACTAAAACTTAAAATAGGTGTTACGAAAAATTTGGGGAAAGAAACCTCGACACCCCTCTGTGGCACCATTCGGGTACGACACCGATCGGGGCTGATTTGTGGCACCAATAGGTGACACCACGGTGACACCCTTCCACAGACATCGATGCCCTCCTGACACACTGATGGTGTCCAGGACACCCCAGACACTAGAATTTTGAAAATTAATGGACTAGGAGGGTTCGGGCCATTACATAGGATATATTCAATGTATAAGGGACTCACCAGTTGAGACTAATGAGTGTAATTACCCAACACATGACCTTGATCTAGCAGTAATTGTCCATGCTTTGTGTTGTTGGAGACACTATCTAATGGGTGAGATTTTTGTAGTGTACATAGACCACCAGATCCTCAAATTTATCTTTTCACGGTGTGAATTGAATTTCAAATAGTGAATATGTTTCAAATATCATTATTATTTTTACTTTGAGCTTACCTATATACAAGGAAAGGGAAATACAGTAGTCGGTATGATGAGTTGGAAAACTCCGACATAAGACATTCAAGAAGCCAGTGATGAATGGAAGTTGATGGCCCTCTTTTCTGAGCTGCATATGGAGCTTCAAGAATATCATGAGTAACTTTGAATTATAGCTTTAGCATTAACCTCTTCACCCCTTGATAGGGTGAAAATAAGGTAGTTCTCAGACCCTGAAGGGATGGTTCTCCAAGAGATTAATTAATGGGAAGCTCTACCTCCTAAATAGTCTATCAATGGAGACAAAATCCTACATACAAATGAGCATATCTCGATTCACATAAACATTAGATAGGAACTGACGTGACAGCCTCATGATTCTCAAGGGGAAGTGTGCCCAGGTACCTCCAAGATGTATTATAAAATTAATCAACAGTATTGGTGGCCTATGATGTAATTTCATATAGTAGTTTTTATCAATAGGTGTTCCACCTATCGTCATGTGAAGGAAGAGCATTGGTGACATGCTGGATTATTACAATTGTCACTGGTCATGGAGTGGAAATGGGAAAACATTGTGATGTATTTTTTAGTTATATTACTGAGGAAGTTGTGAGGTAGCATCATAGTTTTGAAAGTCGTGGATCAACTAACTAGATTATCCCACTTTATTCCTATCAGGGAGACTTTCTTAGTTAATGATCTTGCAAGATTGTATGACATTGAGATTATATAGATTTATAGGATCCCTTTTACTATCATTTTATATTGGAATTATAATTGCATATCAAGGTTATGTTAGTGGTCACATAGATATTTGGGTACACGAGTGTTGTTGAGAATAGGTTTTCACCCTCAAACTAATGGCCAGTCAGAATAGAGGATACAAGTGTTGGAGGACATGCTCAAGCAATTCATCCCTAATTTTGGGGGTTATTGTGAGAAATATATCTCTCTTGTTGATTTTTCCCACAATAATAGATTTCATGAAACAATTTTGATGGCTTTGTATAAAGCCTTATATGGTATATTTTTCCATTCACCCTTTTTATAGTTAGAGGTAGGAGAGGTTGTGCTAATAGTGTCATGAACCAGGATGGGATGACATCCAACCCGACAACCTACCCAGTCTGTAGTAAGGCCAAAAGGGAATCATTGATCCCTAAGGGCTGGAAACTAGTGTCGGCCATCAAATGGAATCCAAGTGGGAATGATTTCAACCAAAATAATAACTATGATAGATTAATCAAACAAACCAAATAGATCACATAGAAAGAACCAACAATTGATAATAATAAATAAACAAGTTGATCCAGATTCAGATACATGAAATAATAAACCTAAATAGAAACTAAATACAAAACCAATACTAGACTATGAAAAAAAAAAGATTTCCATGTGACCTCTTGGTCACCTCCAACCACAATAACAAATACTCCAATAATAATCAAACAAATAAGGAACCAGAACCTGTAAAAGAGCTCGTGAAATGTCCCGGAATTTCTGTATAATTTTTTTAATTATATGGAATTATTTCAAGACCATGAAATCTGACGATGGGTGATTTTTAGGCCGGGAGTTCTAGGAATGATCATTCAAAGTTTTGTTAAACATTAAATAGCGTGCATTAGTAGTTACCATGAAAATGTGTAATAACTCTTAAAAGGTTTCCTGGATCAAAAATATAAGGGCACCATTGCACTTAGGATGGAGGGTATACCATAGGCGTGACTTAAGTTTAGTCAGTGTGGGCCTCCTGTGAGAAAACCAGAAAATAGAATAAGTGTAAATAAAATAATTAAATAAAATTATTTTATTTTATTTTTCAAATGATTATAAATCACGAATGGTAACTCAAATTTAAAATCCGAGAACACCGTTGAACTCATGAGGGTATGATTTCCTTATGCTAATACTAACATTTCCCAGTGAAGGCCACTAGTGAAAGTTAGTTTTTGGTCGTAAATAAAAATAATTAAGTGGAAATTATTTTATTGTAAAATCCATAACTTCTAAATGGTAACTCAGATTGAAAATTCAAGAGTACCATTGGGTTTTTTGGGGTTTTTTCTCCATAGGTAGATCCTAACCTCTACATTCACAGGTCGAGGGTGGACAGTAATAATTTATTGAATGTTTTTTGGGTATGTTCAGTAAACGCGCAAGCTGCATTTTCTAACATATGAATCGTTGCCTATATTAAAAATCTGAGGGCACCGTTGAATCTACAGCATTGGGATTCGCTTAAGGGAGGTTTTACTTTGACTGCAGTAGGTCTATAGAAAAAGTTAAGTTTTGTAACTTTTTAAAAGAAATGAAATAAAATTATTTTATTATTTTATTTCATATCCTCCAATGGACAAGTAAAAGGGTGGGGCCAGCGACGTGTCAAGCCAATAAATGGCTTGACCTACAAACCCTAAGTAATGATGTCTTTGGGGAGTTAGGAAGCTTCCTAATTGATGAGCCCCATTAAATTCTAACGTCATTACTTAACCTCCCCCTCTCCTATATATAGGGAGCATGGGGAGGGGTATCCGCATTGTTGTTTCAAGAAACGAAGTGTTGAAGGAGCACCGCGATACTGGACCCTTAGAAGACGAAGCTGATCCCAACGGGAGGTGACAGGTGACACCGAACCACGAACCGGGGGGGACGACGTGTGAGAAGCTTCATTAGAAGCTTGTTGTGGGAAAGAAGAACATTGACCCACATTAAATAATGGGTATTTCTCTGATGATTCAAAGTAGAGGTTTATTCTTTTACATTTCCTTAAAAGATTCCCTCTTCCCCATTCTGGAAAATAATACGAAGAATGCGGGTAAACGGACTTACAGGTTGATCCACAAATCATTTGTTTTACGGGAGGTTATTATGGGGTATCCTTGAGGGGTTATATTTGTTGTTTAATATAAGAAATTGTTAAACCCATTTTATCCTCCCTTGATAATGAGCTAACATGGAGGGTGTGAGCCTAACAAACTCATCCCGAACCCTCCGCAACTTTGTTAACCCTACACCTTCTGTGGAAGGCCTCTAGTTTGGGGACACCAACTAGCTATGAAAGAGGCAGCATGCCAACGCACGCCTCTAGAGGAGGCCGCGCCATGAAGGCACGGTGGACATCAGAGCGGCTGACACTGGCTGGCCGCGGAGGAGGTGTAATGCACCATCATGTGCTGCCAGTGTGCAAAGGGGTCGTAGATCGTCAGACACGGCAGACTGAGAAGGTGTTTGGCTCATCAGGCAGTCGTGGAAGGGAAGGGCAGCATACCGTCGCGTGCCGCCGCTGAGCACGAGAATGCGGCCGAGGCCGCGATGGAGGAGGCAGAACCCACGCCTCGGGCGGGTTCCGCGGTGAACAGGCGATGCCCGCATGGTGATCCTTCTTTAAAGGTCGAACAACCTTTGGCAGTTCTGGATCTCGGGGGAGCGGCTCCCCCGAGCCGCCTGGCGGAAGCACCGCGGGCTGCGCCCTTCACGGTTAGACCGCCCTCCAGTGGGCCGGGCCGCACCCCAACGTGGGTCGGCCCGCCACTTTGCCGGCCCCACCCTACACTGGCCGGTCTGAGTCCGCCGTGGCCCAGCCCAGACTGGGTCAGGCGGGGTGGGTCCGACTGGACCCGGGCCCCACCAGGCCCAGAAACACTTAAAGGGCCTTATCTCGAGAACCAGACGTCCGTTTGATGAACCGTCTACAGCGTTGGGATCGTTGAAGAGAGAATGTCCTTTTGAATTACTCAATAAGAGTTTTGTGGAAACTTGGAGTACAATTTGTTTGGATAACACTCGAATCCAACCGAGCCCTCGGCACTGAAATGCCAATAACCCACAGACCGGGCATCTGGTTGACACGCCGTCTATTGAATTAGAACCCCTGTGAAATGACGGATAATTGGGATACATCTTTGTAAGAATTTGTGCTAGTTGAAATAAGACTGATGGATTGGGGAGCGGTTCTCCCAAACGCACTATGTACGGAACACTGCGGCTGGCTGAGACCTGACGACTGCTGACTTTTCGACTCAGAGTGACTCAATGGCCACGGTATGAGATGGGGAGGAGTACCTCATAAGTCCATGATGGGAAGAGTCCATGGTACATGATGGGGAGTAGTACCTTAGCAGGACACAGTGGGGGAGCGAATCTGTGTGACCTGGAAGACCCACAGTATGCGATGGGGAGGAGTACCTCAGCAGTTCAAGGTTATTGGGAAGCACATCTTTGTGACACGGCAGGCCACCTATACTCGATAGAGGAGGAGTTGTCCAGTAGTCGAGCTGTTCGACATTGTGACTCAGAATGTTACATGTTTCTAGGCCTAGAGAATATGTGGCTGGCTATCAGCATTCATAGTGATCTTGTGTGGGTCAGCATCATAATCCTGTTTCTCTGTGTTGTATACCTGGTTTTAGCTGAGGCTCTATTTGAAATATTCTTTTACCTTCGTGGTACTACGTTTGTGGTGTTACTTGTGTGGTACTTCTACCTTTGTGGTGTTACCTTTGTGGTATACTTCCCTCATTTACGAGATGAGTATATCTTGATAACTTAGATATATGAATGGGCATATACCTAAGTAGATTTGATGTCTTGCTTTGTGCTTCGTGATTGATATCAAGCCTTTTGGTTTTACTTGTGGAATTCTAAGAGACCTTCAGGGGTCTTAGGGTCCCTACTGAGTATCATTATACTCACCCCCACACGGGCTTCACCTGCACCTTGTTTTTTTGTGTGTAGACGATGAGCAGCTAGGTTGAGGCTTAGGGGAGCCATGACTAGGTGGTACGCGGATATGACAGGAAGAGGTAGAGTGATGATGGGGCAATCTGTACCTAAACTTTAGGTTGGATCCTTGGAGGACGACCCAGTAGTTGTTTTCCTTTTTCATTTTTATTTTTCCTTTCATTTGTATTTGTACATTCAGTTGTACACATATATTCAGTTGGTCTTGTATTCCGGCCCCTTTTACTTTCACCACTCCTTTTTTACTACAGTAGTTTACTTCCTAGTTTCTACTTTTTATGTTCTTGGACCGTGTGTTCTTACAGGTTTAAAGGAAATGCCTTCCCATTTTGTGGAATACTCCTTTTGGTGCTAGTCTCCAGACCCTGGCCTATGGAAGGTGGGCTTGGGGCAGTCACGGGACGGGCCTCGGGGGACGGGTCGTTAAAAATTGGTATCAAAGGAGTTCGGTCCTACCGAAGAACTAGGACTCTGATATTTTCTGTGAAGAAATATTGTTAAATGTTATGAGTGTGGTTTTTAGTTTGGGGAGTCCATTGTTGGTGCGGCAGACGACGTATCAATACACTAGGACCCCGAATTCTGATTTCTAACTCAGCGCATGAAAACACTGATTGTGTTTGTTTTGAAAAGTTTCCTTTTTGATCTCTTAAGTAATCTCACCAGGTATAACTTATTGATAGTGGAACACCTATCTTATTTTAGGATTCTTCCACATAGTCATCCATCCAAGATCCATGATAGAATACACGATGATGGCCCACCTAGCGATGAGGCCTTGGTGCGGGGCCCTCTTATGGCATTAGCAACTTCAGGTAGTGTACCAGCAGCACCATTACCCATTGGGAAGCTGTTAACACCAACTCCACCAATAGAGTATGCACGATGATTGAGTGCGTTGCACAAGTTCCCAAGACAGAGGTCTTCGAGGTTCCGAGGTGAGATGGACCCACAGGCGGCTGAGGACTAGCTAGAGGCTATGGCCAGAGTTTTTTTTTGGTAGAGACACCAGCTGATTTTATGGTGATCCTAGCAGCCAACCATTTTCAGGAAGCAGTAGGGAGACGGTGGAACCTGATACTCTAGATACAGGATGAGGCAACCCTCTTCTGGGTATACTTCGAGGTCCTTTTCAGGGTAGAGTCCATCCTAGTGACCTTACGCTCTGTTCATATACAGGAGCTACCGCGCTTACAGTAGGGCAGCATGACAGTGGCTGAGTACTCGGTGAGGTTTAATAATCTCTCCCTCTACTCCACCGACATGGAACGAGGCCCCTTATTCAGGGCCCAGACCTTTGAGTAGGGTCTCTGATGGGAGATCAGAGCATCAATGGTATCGTTCATCATATAGACTCAGGATGGGGTGCTAGAGCGAGCGCTATTGGTGGAGAGCTTCTGAGCTGAGTAGGCACCCACAATGAGAGCCACCACCAGATGTCAAGTGGAAAAGTCATCTGCAGCAGGCAGCAAGTAGATGACACAGAGGACTAAGTAGACCAGACCTTCTGGTGGATGACCTTGGAACATAGGGTCAGAGGTGTGAGGCTCACGAGGCAGAGGAAGATGGGTGCGGGACACGCAGTGTTACGCATGCGGCAGGCAGGGTCACATGGCTCGCCACTACCCGACCCTCTATACGGACAACCATCTGACAGTCAAGGGACCGCTGAAGAAGAGTTAGAGGTTCGATCGAGGAGGTCCACAGGGTGGTGGACATCGTAGAGGAGATAGTCATGCATCAGGTGGTGGGAGGAATTTTGAGGATCTACCATAACCACCACGTGGTCCACCCTGACCTTAGGGAGATGGAGGATAGGGGAATGGAGTAGTTGCATGCGGTCAAGGAGTGCAACCCTAGGGCTCTAGGAATGATTTGAGGTATGGTCTGTGTCTACTAATAGTTTCCGTATTAATATACATAGGTACCAATCATTCCTTCCTTATGTCGATGGTGTGATCTGACCCTTGAGGTGAGTGTTTTGGTTGGAACCTCCTGGGGGAAGTGTCAAGGCCTTACGACATTAGTTTGGGTATGGAATGGACATCCACAGTTCATACTCAGATTGATTGTATTAGGAAAAAAGGTTGCGATTTATCTACAACATTGGAATAGGGTTTTACTTGGTCAGAAAAAAAAAAGGAAACCCAGGCAACACATAATAAACTCATACAAAAGAGGGTTCAGTCGATCACTCTTGAGTCGGCCAGACTGACCCTTGTGGCAGCAAAAGTTTTGATTTTTCAGTTCCCAATAGGATTGGCAGAGTGTGTGGACATATTTTCAAAATATGCTTCCAGGATTACATCCCCAAAGGGGGAGGTACTTCTAATTTGGCTGGGAACTACTGGAGATTTGTACTTGACTTTTCCAGAGTTGCGGCGCCCTTATCATCTTTGATGAAGATGGGACAACCCTTCGTATGGGCAGAGAGATGCTCGTAGACTTTCCAGGAGTTAAGGTAGAGACTGATGAGTGCCCCCATCTAGAGGCTAACAGAAGAGGGTGTTGGGTATGTAGTCTACTACGACGGATTAGGGAAAAAACATGGGTGTGTCCTGATGCAGGAGTGAGCAGTGGTCACTTATGGATCACAACAGCTAAGAAATCATGAGAAGAACTATGCTACCCATGACCTGGATTTAGCAGCAGTGGTTTTTTTGTTGAAGATGTGGTGGCATTACATCATGAGCAAACGTTTTACAGTCTACTCTGATCACAAGAGTCTCAAGTATATCTTCTCTCAAAAGGACATGAACCTGAGACAGTGTCCATGGATAGAGTTCATCTAGGACTACGACCTTGATATAGGTTATACTCTTGAGAAGGGGAACATGGTAACAGACGCACTCAGCCGAAGGTCTGGTCTACAACTGCAGAGTGAGGCATCAGACCAGCTAGATGCGCTGCGAATACCCTTTTTGTATAAGGATGGAGCAGCTTACCTCTAGTCTATGACTATCACTCCCCCAATGCTTCAGCAATTTCAGGGGGGCACATCTTAAGACATTGACTGCGAGACTTGATGTGCTCAGATATCCTCAGGACGGTCTCTTGAAGAATTCTCTGAAGGTGGGGAGCATGTCATCCTCTTCACTAGACGTACCATGGTACCAGTGACGCTTCGGGAGGATTTTTTGAGCAAGCTCCACACATCCTCTTTAACGGTACATCTTGGAGTGGCGAAGCTGTACTAGGACCTCCGACTTCAGTACTAATATCCAATGATGAAGGAAGTAGTGGAAGAGTTTGTATCCCCACGCCTCACTTGTTAGCAAGTGAACACTGCGTAGAGCTGGCAGAAGTCTTATGTGACAGGAGGAGGGAGAACATGTCTTCCTATGGGTCTCACCTCAATGAGGTTTGCGGAGATTTGGCTGGGGTGACAATTTATCTATGAAGTTCATCAGACCTTTCTAGATTCTCAGCAGAGTGGATGAGGTGGCGTACCGTCTATCTCTTTCCCCGCAGATGCACTGGATGAAAAATGTTTTCCATGTGTTGCAGCTGAGAATATGCGTGCAGGATCCATCGAACCTTATCAACTAGGGAGAGTTGAACTTTGACGATGGGTGACTTTTATGCAGTTCCTGATGGAGTTTGAGAATCAACAGGATCGGGTCCTTCTTGGGTGGTCGATACCTCTATTGCGCGTTCGCTGGTAGCATGAAAACATCCAGGAGAACACATGGGAGAGGGAGGCTCAGATTAATGCTCAGTACCCTCATTTGATTGTTTTCCCTTTGTTTTGTCTTTTCAGGATGTAAAGACCTAATTTGGGGAGAATTTAATGTCCCGTAATTTTTGAATAATATTTTTTAATTATATGGAATTATTTTGAGACCTCAAAATCTGACGGCGCATGATTCCGAGGCCCGAAGTTCCCAAAATGATCCATCTAAGTTTTTTTAAACATTAAATAGCGTGCATAAGCAGTTTTCCTGAAAAAGTGGAATAACTCTTTAACGGTTTCTTGGATCATAAATCTGAGGACACCGTTGCGCTCAGGATGGCGGTTTAACCCTAGGAGCGACATAAGTTTAGTCGGCGTGGGCCTCCAGTGAGAAAACCCGAAAACGGAACAATCATAAATAAAATTATTAAATAAAATTATTTTATTTTTCAAATGATTATAACTCACAAACTGTAACTTAGATTTTAAATCTGATACCACCACTGAACTCATGAGGGTATTATTTCTTTAGGCTGATACTAACATTGGCCAACGTGGGCCACCTGTGAAAGTTAGTTTTTGGCCGTAAATAAAATAGTTAAGTGGAAATTATTTTATTATAAAATCCATAACTTCTAAATGGTAACTCAGATTGAAAATCAAAGAACACTATTGGGTTAGTTGGGGAGTTTTCTCCTTAGACGAAGACAAACCTCGATCGGTATAGGTTGGGGGTGAATGCGAATAATTTCTTGAACTTTTTACAGTTGCGTTCAGTAAATGCGCGAGCCACATTTTCTAACTTCTGAACTGTTGCTTGGATTAAAAATATGAGGGCACTGTTGAATCAGCAGTGTCGTCATTCTCTTAAGGGAAACTTTACTTTGACAGCAGCAGGTTCGGAGAAAAATTTATTTTATGTGAAATTTTAAAAGAAATGAAATAAAAAAATTTTATTATTTTATTTCATATCCTCCAACAGACAAGTAAAGGGGTAGGGTCAGTGACATATCATGCTAATAAATGGCTTGACCTACCAACCCTAAGTAACGACTTTGTTGGGGAATTAGGAAGCTTCCTAATTGATGAACCCCATTAAATTCTAAAGTCGTTACGTACCCTCCCCATCTCCTATATATATGGATCTTGGGGAGCAGTATCGGCATAACTTCACCTAGAAACGACGTGTTGAAGGATCATCGTGATTCCAGACCCCAAGAAGACGTAGCTAGTCCTAGCGAGAGGTGATGGGTGACGCCAAACCACAAACCGGAGGACAATGTGTGAGTGGCGTCGTTAGAATCATGTTGCAAGAATGAAGAACACTGACCCACATTCAAACGCGGGCATTTATCTAAGAATTTTAGGTAGGGGGTTTATTTATTTATGTTTTCTTAAAATATTCTCTCTTCCCCATTCTTCAAAATTATACGAAGAACGTGGGTCAACCGACTAACTGGTTGATCCGTGAATCATTCATTTTGTGGGAGGTTGTTACGGGGTATCCTTGGGGGGTTTTGTTAGTTGTTTAATAAAAGAAATTGTTAAACCCATTTTATCCTCCCTTGATCATGAGCTAATGTGGAGGGTGTGGGCTTAATGAAACCAGCCTAAACCCTTCGCAACTTTGTTACCCCTGCGCCTTCCATGGAAGACCACTGGCGCAGCGACACCAACTAGCTATGAAGGAGGCGACACGTCAATGCACACTACTAGAGGAGTACGCACCACAAAGCCGCAACAGACATTGGATTGGCCAGCACCGGCCATCCGTGGAGGAGGTGCGGCATGTATTTGTGCATCGTTGGTGTGCAAAGGGGTCGCGGCTTGTCAGCTGCGGCAGACGGGGAAGGCAGCCGGTTCATCGGCCGGTAGTGGAAGGGAAAGGTGGCGCCCCATCGCGCGCCACTAGTTAGCCGGAGATCATGTCCAAAGCCGTAGTGGAGGTGGTGTCGCCGCTTTAAAGGCCGAATGGCCTTTGTCCATTCAGGGTCATGGGGTAGCGGCTCCCACGATCCACCTGGCGGACGCACCGCGGGCCGCGCCCTTTGCTGTTGGACCACCCTTCAGTGGGTCGGGCTGCCTGCCCTGTGGGCCACTGCATGCGGGTCAGGCTGCCTGCCCGGCGGGATGCCACCCAGCGGGCCGGGCCGCACCCCCTGTGGGTCGGGCCGCACCCCCCGTGGGCTGGGCTGGCCTTTGCAAGCCCCACCCTACACGGGTCGGGATGCCCTTATGGGCTGCCCCTTTTTTGTAGGCTAGTCTGCAACTCATCCCAGCGGGCTGAGCCCACCACAGCCCATCCCAGACCGGGTAGGGCTGGGTTGGTCCAACCTGGTCAGACCGGACCAAGGCCCAAACAGGCCCAGAAACACTTAGAGAGCCTTATCTCAAGAACCAGACGTTCGTTTGACGAACAGCCTGTGGCGTTGGGATCCTTGGAGAGAGATGGTCCTTTTGAATTACTCCATTATAGTTTTGGAGAAACTTGAGGTATAGATGGATTGGATTACACCTGAATCCAACTGGGCCCTCATCACTAAAATTACAATAACACACAGACTGGGTTTCCTGTTAACGTGTTGTCTGTTTCATTGGATCCCTTGTGACACGACTGATCATCGGGTTACTTCATTGTGAGACTTTGTGCTGGTTGAAATATGATTGATGGCTTGGGGAGAAGCTCTCCCCAGTGCACTACGTACGGAACCCTAGAACTAGATGAGACCAGAGAGCTACTGACTTTTCCACTTGGAGTGACTCGATGGCCACAGTACGTGATAGGGAGGAGTACCTCATCTGGACATGGTGGGGAGTGGCCACGGTATGTGATGGGGAGGAGTACCTCAGCTGGACTTGGGGGAGTAGATTTATGTGACCCTGCAGACCCCCGATACACGATGGGGAGGAGAACCTCAGCAGTTCAAGGTTACTGTGAAGCACCTTTGTGTGACTCGACAGGCCCACTGTACTCAATAGAGGAGGAGTTCTCTAGCAGCTGAGGTGTTAGACATTGTGACTGGGAGTGTTAATTATTCCTATGCCATGAGAATTTGTGGCTGGCTATTAGTATTCATAGTGACCATGTGTGGGTCAGCATCATAATCCTATTTCTCTGAGTTGTATACGTGGTTTGAGCTGAGGCCCTATTTGAACTAAGTCTTTTACCTTCGTGGTACTATCTTCGTGGTGTTACTTGTGTGGTACTTCTACCTTTGTGGTGTTACCTTTGTGGTATACTTCTATCATGTATTAGATGAATATATCTTGATAACTTAGGTATATGTATGGGAATATACCTAAGTAGAGTTGATGTCTTGCTTTGTGCTTCGTGATTGAGATCAAGCCTTGTGGATTTCCTTGTGGAATACTGAAAGACCTTAGGGGGTCTCGGGGTCCCTACTGAGTATCATTATACTCACCACTGCAAGGGATTCTCTGACACCTTGTTGTGTCTTGTGTAGATGATGAGCAGTTAGGCTGAGGCTTGAGGGAGCCAGGACTAGGCGGTACGTGGAGGAGACAGGCAAGCATAGAGTGATAAAAAGGTGATATGTACCTACCCTTCAGGTGGGATCTTCAGAGGATGACTCAGTAGTTGTTTTCCTTTTTCAGTTTTATTATTCCTTTCAGTGGTATTTGTATTTTTAGATGTACTCGAACTTTCTTTTGGGCTTGTATTCTGGCCCCTTTTACTTTCAACACTCCTTTTTACTACAGCAGTTTACTTCACAGTTGCTTCTTGTTGTATTCTCAGACCGTGTGTTTGTACAGGTTTAAAGGCAGTGCCTTCCTGTTTTAGGGAATACGCCTTTTGGTGCTAGTCGCCAGCCCCTAGCATATGGAAGGCGGGCATAGGGTAGTCACGGCACGGGCCCCGGGGGATGGTTCATGACAGCTTGGGTCTACTGACATTGAATGGTACACGTAAGGTGTGAACTAAATAGCTTAGTAGTGAACCACAAAATAATCCATACCTTTCATTTTCCCAAAACAATCCATAAACACTATTTTGAAAATATAGGTATAAAAATAGGTTTTCAACATTTTAAAAATACAACCATAGTTCTCACTTTACCAAACAACACACTCCATATTCCAATTTTCAAACCAGGTTCACCCTTTTTGAAAACAAACCCCAAAACTAAAATCCCATGATGTGTTACCAAGAAAAGATAAAAGTGAATAGATAAAAAGTAAAAACAACCAAGTTCTATGTAAGGTAAACACGCAATACAGAAAGTAACCCTAGGAGTTCCTAAACATCCCTTAAGTGGCCCCAGGACGTACTCGGTTCAGAACCACCTGTCAGTGTATGGTGAAGCACCTAAGTCTAAAGCCAATAATTCACCCCCAACTGACCAATCCAGTGGAACATACCACCTAGCCTCTCAACAGATCCAGGGGTAACAACCCTTCTAATCAAGATTGATCAGCAACTTTCACTCTATCCTCTAAAAGATTTCAATGACCCTTGTTAATAGTATACTTTTTCAATAGGATTCCCTCACACGTGTGACTCATCTTACCTATCGTCACAGCACATTCCTACCCCAAACACAGCCGCCAACTATATGATAACCCATATAGGGAAATCCCCAAAAGGTTTTACCAGCATACAGTGAGTTATTCAAGGTGGAAATCAGGTTGTCACATTACATGGTTTGACAAAACATTATTTAAAATATTAAATGATGCCAACCAAACAACTACACTTTCAAAATAACATTTCATTAACAAAAAATTATATAATGTACCAAATGGGCCTTTGACTTTTCACATTCAAATGCACTTACCAATATCATTTCCAATAATTATAAACACCACATCTATAAACACTTTCCTAACAGGCCTTCACATTCCAAAAATCAAATCCACTTTCAAAACTATGTCAAAATAAAGATTAAAATCCAAAAAATAACCAAAGTTTCCCAATGGTACATCGTACTATTTAGAAACTAAAAATACCTTCTAATGTACACAATATTCCATTATTTCCCACATATCATTTAAAACCACTTGAATTAATCACTTGAGACAAAGAGGTATTTATTGAAAGACCAAGAATTTTAAGAAGAAACATGACAAAGGGAGAAGCGTTTTAGTGTGTCATTTTCATTTGAATTCACATCCATGCGTGCACCTTGTGCACCCAATTATGTGAAAACATCCAATGGAACACTCCAAATGTCCATGAAAATGCCCAAAAATGATTTTCAAAATCATCACTTGCTTCCAAAACAATCCCAATTATTTCACTTAATCACTAAAAATGCAAACAAGCATTTAGGAACCGAGGGGGCCTTTTTCAAAAAAATTATAAAATTCACCTAATTCCATATAAAATAATCAAATCAAAATTAAATCCATTTAATAAAATTCATCCAACAATAAACACCACTAAAATCATGAAATTCTACTTTAAAGGTGAAATTGGAATTTTATCAAACACATTTAGTACACATATACTTAGGAATATATGAAGAATCACTTCAATGTTTATTTTTTTTAATTTTACTATCCTAAAAACTCTAAAATAATTTAAAAAAGTGTATCACAAGAATGAAAATCATGTTTAAAAATTAATTAGAACTATTAAAGAATCAATGTATTTCTTCGAAAAGGAAACGGATAGAAAAACCTACCAGAAAGGAGTGAGAATGTGATGCAACCTTCATAGAAAAAAATTTTAATCCCCCTGGACCATTCACACACCCTAGAACCCACGAAAAAGAAACCTACACACAAACCATAGCCACTAGGGTTTAGCTAAGAAAGAAACCCCTAAAAGAGAACCCAATAATCAAGAGGGGAGAAGGGAAAGGGGAGAAAAATGGAAAAAAAACCTAAAACTAACCTTGTAATCAAAGAGGAAGAACCCATGGAGTATGAGGAACCAAATGGAGGGGCCTAGGGGGCTCCCTTAATATTCCAAAAATGTCCCATGGTAGAGGGTTTTAATTTAGGGTTAAAAGGCAGAGAGCTTAGAATAGGGTTTTTAAATTTGTAATGACCCAACCTAATCACACAGTTTGTCTGGATGGTTTACCAAACCATGCAGTAGCAACTACCAAAGAGAGGACTGACCTCATGACCAATGCGCATAATTTTTTCCACCATGCTCAAACTGTGAGGTAGATTCTACCCAACATATGGACCTATCTCATGGGTACATGAGATGGGTCACAAGGTTTCCATTAACCGTGTGTTGCCCGTTAATAGATCAAAATCCACACAAACTTCCAAAACCACAAACAAATTAACTGGTTATCAACCTGAACCTAAACCAAGGATATCCAAGAAAATAATAAAATAAAGGAGTATCTGAGGGTGGGGTGTAACAATTCTACCCAACACAGACACTTTCTACCCCCAAAAATTCACCTACCCAAAATATAATCAAAACTCAAATCCATGCCCGGTCAAAACCAATAGAAACCATAAATCCTAGGGTGATTATTCATTCCAAAAGTTTCACTTGAACGATCAAGAATAAAACACATCATAAGAATGAGGGGAGAACATGAGGGGTGTTATCCCCACCCCAAGAACTTAGAAAACATGGATGCTATAAAACCCGAACAACACCACCAAAACTTAACCAAGAAACCCACTATATAGAAACCTAGAAATCCAAGACCTTGGGAACTAAATCAACTTCTCTACACTAACCAAACATCACACATACCACAACCAGGAACTAGGGAACTCCCAACACTAACACATCCACAATCCTTAGCGCAAGTGAAACAACACCACCACCAGAACAAGAAATTTCCCACACAAACTAAACCCATGACACTAAGGGAATCCCACAAAAAGAACTTAATCTGAATAGTGACCCAAAACCACCATCCAATAATTCTAAAAAACTCAAGCATCACCAAATGAGAATTTCAAAATACCAAAACCACTTAACAAAAAGGCTAGACACACTCAATGAAAAGTTAACAATTTTTGATAAAAAACACTTCTCAAATTATGAGAGAAAAATTTCATCATATTTGGAAAGATGAAATTAAAATCGAAGGAAAAATAGAAAAATTAAACTTCCAATACTTATATCCCAACACGAGAGATAAGAATTGGGCCAAGGGGGTTTCCTGCACAACCCTGAACATTCATGACTATGTGTGAGCTTCACTCTAACACCTTTGGTTGGATACCTAATGACTAAATCATCTCCTACCACACAGTCAGTCATTAGCATCCCTTGATCACGACATCTTTTTTCGAGTAATTCTTCATGTATAACTTCTCAATATGACCCAAACAGCCACAATGATGACATGTATTCGAAGGATTTTGATAGTATGGTTTCGAATGCTTGAATAGGCCACACTGGTTGCGCACAAGTAAATGGTATGATAAATGAGAAGCTGCAACCAATAAACAATAATTTTCAGAAATAGTATCCCTTTCTATGTCCCCATCGACCGAGGGGGAACCTTCCTGAGATCCCAACACCATTCACTATACCTTAAAAACAAGCTCAGTCAAAAATGCCTCATCCATCAACTTCTTGAAACATTTTTCACCAGATGAGATCACTTTTTTCACAATCTCAGGATGAAGACCCCAAACATAAATTGGAGTTTTCATCACATCTTTTAATGCTACATATAAATAAAATGGGTCCAACTCTTTAAATTGGTCACCATAAGATTTTACCAACCCCTGGCCCTATCAAACATCCCATAACTCTACTACCTTCTTCAACTTCACCACCTCTGCTATAAACCTCTTGAAAAAATTGGAATTAAACACCTTCCATTTCATCCCAACTTGCATCAATGATGGGGAAACCAACTCTCACTGGTCCAGAACTGGGACATCAAACACCCATAGAATAGCACGAACCCTTGAAGCCTCTGGATTTCCCAACAAAATGAATACATGATCTACCGCTTCAAGACACTCCACTACCTCTAATGGATGTCGATCACCACGATAGATAGGAAACATTCAAGAATAACTGGAAACTGGGAAAGGCTCATCCAAAACTTTGGGGATCTTTCTAGGTGGCATACTTAGCACAACATGGAAAACACAAAACCAAAACCATTCATCAAAAGAAAACATAGCTGAAAGGAAAAACTTAAGCCCAAACAACAGGCTTAGAATCCAAACATACACAATCACAACCAAAATAATTCCTTTCAAAAGCTATATATTTCATTTTAATTTCAAAACTTTTTTCTTACAAGGCCATTTTCAAAAGTAAAAACCACTTTTCACCAAACAAAACATACATCCTAAAACCAAAACCAATTTATAGATTCATTTTCCTCTTTTAAAAATCACATTTGAAAAATGCCACGTCTTTAATTTCAAACACCCACCCATGTAATCCCATCAACCATCGCACATGTTTTCATCTATTTCCATCAAATGTACCAACACACACCATTCGCACACATATCCTCACATGTGAAAATGATCATAAGGATTACCAAGGGTTACACTTACCATTCCACTTCCAAAATTGAAAACCCTCAAAATTTCCAATCCAAATCATTTGAAGGAAATAATTTCCATTTCAAAAGTTGTCTTCACTTTAGAAAAGTACTCACACCAACCAAAACTAAGATAATACACAACTCATGCCAACCACTAGAATAAGGAACTGGTAGTTATGCTTAACCTGGAAACATGGTAGTGGGACATGGCCCAAGTAATAATCAATAGTTAGGAGGATATTAAACCATGTAATCGTACTTTACATGGGTCACTAATCCATGTGATATCATGATATAACACCGCCTCACATCTATTGTCATCCCTTAATCCAAAACAATGACAAAATACTGAAATCATGGACTACCCCTAGTAACTTGAGGATTAGAATAAGCAAGATTTTGAAATTATCTACCTGTACCAACCTCCCAAGTCCTGAAAGTCTTAATATCTAACTACATGTCACCCCAAATAACAATTTTCCACCAATAATAATTTTTTTTCATGAACCAGGTCAAGATTCAATCCATCCTGACACCAGACTTGGTCTGCGGTATGGTCTTATGGGCGTTTCTGATCCTCAACGGCTGGAAACTAGTGTTGGGTGTCAAATGAAATCCAATTGGGAACGATTTTATCCTAAAGAATAACCAGGATTAGTTAATAAAACTAACCAAACCTAGCACATAAAAGAACTTGCAACTGATCTTAAATAAATACACAAGCTTATCCATATATAGATACATGAAACTATAAAACAAAACAGAAACTAAATACAAAATTGAAGTTTTAGTATGCCAACATGATCCCCATGTGACCTCTTGGTCAACTCCAACCACAAGAACGATTTCCCCAACAATGACCACATCAACCAAGAACCTAAACCTGCAAAACTACTTGGGTCTACTGACAAATAATGGTACAAGTAGGTTGTGACATAAACAAATTAGTAGGAAACCAGCAAAAAAAAATTACATTTCCTTTCCTCAAAATAGTCCATAAACACTAGTATGAAAATAGAGGTATAAAAATAGGTTTTCAAAATTTTAAAAATATATCCATTGTTTTCCCTTTTCCAAAAAACATGCACCGCATTACAATTTTCAAAACAGGTTCACCCTTTTAGAAACCAAACCCCCAAACTAAAATCCCATGAGGTGTTACCAAGAAAAGTTTAAATTAAATAGATAAATAGTAAAAACAAACAAGTTACATGGAAAGTAGACATGGAATACATATAGTAACCATGGGAACTCATAAAAATCCCTTGAGTGGCCCATGGACGTACTCGGTTCGGAACCACTTGTTGGCGTATAATGAAGATCCTAAGTCTATAACCTACCGGCCGCCCTCAACTGACCAATCTAGTTGAATATCCCACTAGGCCTCTAGAAAAATACAGGGGTACTGACCCGTCTAATCCGAATTAATCATAAATCATCACTCAATCCTTTAAAAGACTCACAATAACACATGGTAAAAGTATACAGTGTAAGTAGGAGACTCTCGCACGCGAGACTCATCTTACCTGTCATCACCGCACTTTCCTACCCAAAATAGGGACACCACCTATACGATAACCCCTATCGGGAAATCCTAAATAGGTGTTCCAATCATACAATGAGCCATTCAGGGTGCCAACCGAGCTATCACATCACATGGTCATAAAAAACATCATTCAAAACTTTCAAAGATCCCAATCTAGCAATTAAACATTCAAAATCATATTTAATTTTCAAAAAATGAAATAAGGTTCCAACTGAGCCTTTGACTTTACATAGAAGACACAAATAAAAATTCAATCCATATAGAAAAATGCATCCAATACCAAGAACAAATAAAATCATTAAATTATACTTTAAACGAAAAATTATCATTTTATAAAAGACCTTTAGTACACATATACTTACGCATATACAAAGAATCACATTGAAGTATATTTTTTAACAAATTATACTATCTTGATAACACTAAAATAATTTAACCAAGTGTATCACAAGAATGTTAATCAAGTTTCAAAATTAATTGGAACTATTCCAGCATAAATGGATTTCTTTGGAAAAGAAATGGATGGAAACACATACCTCAATGGAGTGAGAATAAAATGAAACCTTCGGAGAAGATAGATCTAAGACCTATGGACCATTCTCAAACCATAAAACCCAAGGAAAAATAACCATTAAACAAACCCTATCCATTATCATTTTTCTAAGAAATAAACCCTGAAGAAGAACCCAAGAATCAAGATGGGAGAAGGGAAAGGGGTGGAAAATTGACAAAAACCCTAAAACTCACATTGGAATTGAAGAGGAAGAACCCATGGAGGAGGAAGAACCAAAGATAGGGGCCAAGGAGGATCCCTTAGTATGCCAAAAATGACCCAAGGGAGAGGGGTGTAATTTAGGGTTAAAAGCAGGAGAGGGTAGAATATGGTTTTCAACTTTCTAATGACCTGGCCTGATTGCACGGTTTATCAAACTGTGCACCAACAGTGTGGTAGCCACTAATGAGGAGAGGAGAGACTATATGACTAAACCGCATGGTTTGTCTCACCGTGCTCAAAATATGTGGTAGCTTTTATCCTACATTAGGACCTTCTACATAGGTACCTAGGTCAGGTTACCCAGTTTTGACTAACCATGTTATGCCTGTGCAAAGACCACAATCCACCCAAACCTACAAAAACATAAAAAAACAATCAATCAGATCTCAACCTGAACATCAACTAGGAAGATCCAAGATTAGAATGTAATAAAATAAAGGATTATATGAGGTCGGGGTGTGATAAATGGGCCCTCACCTAAAATAGGAGACTTCAGAGTAGGTTCAATTGATCAGAAAGCGTATTTGTACTGCTCAATCTAGATAGAAATATTTTTTTGATCACCATCGATGACCTTTGAGATTAAGGTTTGTTATAGTTATTTCCTACATTTATCACCTAAACATGGGCTTATATGGATATGAAGGAAAGAGAAACTATCACCTTAGTGTATCAGGACTTTTGAGATCTTGGAGAGATTTGTTCTAGTAGCCTATCGGTTTCTATTACCTAATAAGTATAATACCATGCATGATGTATTCCACATATCACATCTTTGAAAATATGATGTCGACCCATCTCATACTTTTGATCATATGGATGTTGAATTAGATGTTGATGTTTATTTTTGGGAGTATCCCATATGTATCATTGATTGGATCATTAATTCTATTTAATGATAGTCTATCTCTTAAGTGTGAGTGTTGTGGTTACAAGACCATGTACAGGAATATACATTGGAGTGGGAGTTTGATGTATGTGCTCAGTGGCCAGAGTTGTTCGTAGACAGTGTTCTACCACCCACGGAAGGTAAACTTAAAGAAGAATTCCTTTAAGGGGAAAACATTAAAAAACTGGTTTTTCTAGGAGGTACAGATACTTTATATTAAATTTAAATCCTTTTTATCTAATATTGATTATTAATGAGGCTACAGTGGAAACAAGGGTGTATGGGGCTTGATCTGAGCCTAGAACTGTGGCTGGTGGATGAAACCACTGGGCCCCACATTTTATAGAAACTATGTTTCATAATTTAAACAATATCCTATAATGGTGTAGGGATTTCTAGTGAGTATAATAGGGATCATGGTTTTCCCTAACCATGCAATCTAGGCAACATTCCCGTGAAAATTCTCTAAAGTTTTTAATAGATTCATGTTTCAGGTTTTTTCTCTATTTTTTAAACCATTCACATGAACTCTTTGGGTACACTCTTTAGAAAGTGGTCCAAGAATATTTGATGCATGGTTTGTCCAACTGTGTGGCGAAACCTTTTAACCCTGTAAATTTTGGATAAATTTTCCATTTTTCCATAAAACTTTTATAACACTAATATTTTTTCCTTCTTCCTCCAATGGATATAATTCCTTCCCCTCATTTTCATCGAAGCTCTCAAGATTCTCCATTTTAGGTTCATGATAAATCTTCCTTATAGACTCAAAATCAAGATTTTTTTGTCTCATTGGATTCCTATTGGTAAGTAATTCAGTTGTTAGTGTTCATTTTTCATTTTCCTTTCTCTCGATGATGCAATTTTGATGCAATCATATATGCACTATTTTTAGGGTGTTTACTCATTCTTCCATTTTCTTATAATACTGGCCAAGAAAAAGGTAGATATTGCATGAGGATAGTATTATACGTCTAACATAGGTGGTATATGTATTTTCTCAAAAATACTTGTCATCTATAATTTGTATCATTGGGCACACATTGGTTTCACTAGGTGATACTTCTAAAATTAATCTTTTTTAATTATAATTTTCAGTCTTGTGTTCTGAGGACATAATTACACTTTTTCATCATTACATTGTAGTTTTAGACCTCAAATACACCACCCAATTAGTATTTGTGCCATTTTATGTCTTTTTTTCCCTTTTTAGTTTATTTGAGACACCGTTTGGGTGTGATTTAACTTTACATTTTTATGGTAAGTGTTCCATCATAATTAAATGAATTTTCAAATGATTAAATGGAAAGTATATTTATAGATATCACATATCCTAGTTAATTATAATTATTTTTCTATAGGTTGCAATTCCTCTAACCCTTTTCATGTTTAATGAAAGGTATGGAATGAACCAATTAAATATTTATAAACTAAATTGATAAATTGTTGTATAACCTTATATCACCTTCTCATGCTTAATGAATGGTGATTGAGTGAACCTGTTATATGATTAAATGGAATAGGTATTACATGTACAAGATTATATATGATATAAATGGAATTATTATAAGGAACTTATTTTATTGGAACTTTTTTATCTTTATAAGAATAATTATAATTGATCCATCCCCTGATTCCTGAGGGAATTCCTTGAGCACTCAGAAGATGTCATAATGATTCATTGAACTGGTTTCCATGGGAGATACCCACCATGAAATTTGGTCACTATATTACTAATTGAATTCCTCGGTATGGTATTACTGATTCACATAACATCTCTTTCAGATATTTGAATTCCTTGGATACACTCCTTGTATTTATCTTGATGTCTTTGGACACACAGAGACATGGATTCACCCCATTGGGACCATTCATTATTAGCTCGTGATTGTCGTATATGAGATCCGTAGATACTGTTAGAATCTTTTACAGTGTAATTCCTTAGGTGATCCCCTTGGATTACACTCAAATGTCTTCATTTCCAGACAACATGACTTACTATTATGAGTTGGCCGATGAATTAGGTCAATGATTCCTCAGTTTCACATTTGATCAGCCTTCTTTATTATTACAATCTAACTTATTACTGGTGATACTTTCACTTTCCTTATGTATACAAATTGGAAAATAATTAATTAAATAGTTACATGTTTAGATACTGAATGAGGCTAAACTAGGTATGAGTTATTTATTTGTACTTCTTTAAATTATTATATATTTACACACTGTGTAGTTTATATTTGAAAACTATATTGGTATACATTTCATTGGTGGTGGCTAAATATGATTTATCTCACACCCTATCCAGGCCACCGTTGATACTCAGGAAGATTATATGATCACAGGTGTGGACAGGGGGATCTTGGTATACATTTCATTGCTTTAGGATGGGATCTTGGTAGCAGATGATCGGGCTAATGCTTAGTATTCTTGGATAGATTTTGGTATTTTTTATTCTTTACTATATCATGTAAGTTATTAATTTTATATTTCCATGTGTTATTTTTTCTAATTTTTAGAGACATGAAATTCCATTATCATTTCTTGGTATATGATTCAATTTCTAGTTATTGAGATGGTCATTTATTATTGGATTGATTATGCTCATTACAATGCTAGTTCTATAATAAATATACTTTTATTTATTCACTCGTTATATCTCAATTTTGTTCCACTCTAACTTGAGGAAATAGTCTCCCTACAGACACACCCTAGACCCTCGCTGCTAGTTGGAAGCCTCTAGTGTACGGGGAGTCATTCTTGAGGCCATGTGGCCCACCAGGTCATGGAACTATTTATTGTATTACAGTTTAGTATGTCAAAAATCATCTTAAACAACAATGAGAGGTGGTAACTAAAAAAAATACATCCATTTGTGAGGCAGTAGTCCATTGTACACACAAATAATGATTTCATAACCCACTTGAGGGAAGTGTGTGTGGTTGTAACTCATACCCTTAACATAACAACATCTCAGTATATGGAATATACTAAGGATATTATATCATCTTTGTATAATAATGATTTTAATTAGGTGGAGAAATAAGTAAAATAAAGATTCTTGTTGAATAACATTACCTCTTCTTTGGGTATTCTCCTTATGGTTACCACTAAATCCTTGAAATGATGGATTTCTGCCCAAACTAAGGCTTTCGGGACAATTTTATGGGGTTTGGGAAGTGATTTGGTTAGGGTTTGTGTGAGCCAAATGTCTTTCTAGTTGTGAATAAGTGATGTGGGTGATTTCCCTTTTATAGATGAGGAGGAGTGGAATTCTTGTAAATGCACAAAAGTATTCGCTATTACGATGTCAATATTAGCTTCAGTGGCTCCAAAATTAAAAAAAAGGTTTTTAGGGATTATAATAATGATAAAAACCTCAACCAAACAAAAGAAAACTATTTTATAGAAAATATTAACTCCTGATTTTATTTTTTTCATTTAGGCTTTTCATTATGGTAACTAGTTTTCTGATCTGAGTAATTTATCTATTAAGACTAAATTAAAGTGAGCCTCATTGGATAATTTGGACCCACTAATTATAATTATTAAATATTATTCATTAAATAAATATCCTATGTGTATTGAAAATTAGTTTTAACACAAGCATAAGTAACACAAAAAACACTACTTTAACCTTAACAACAATAATATAGTTTTTTACTAATTAGGGGTCAATATATTCATCATAAAATTAAAAGTGGTCCATTAATTGTAAATAGTTAACAATTATCAATATTTAAAAATAACTTGTTAAAATATAGTATTTTTAGTAATTTTAAATCACATAAAAAAATATTTTATTATAAAATAACATTAATGTCAATTTTGAAATTATTCATTTAATTTGAATTTAAAAAATAATAAGAAAAAGATGGAATTATAATATATTACGCTAAAAATATTTAACACCATATATTGATCTATAAAATTAATGTAATATAATAATTCATTAAAAATACTTACTTTTGATATTTTTAGTATCATTTATTTTAGTTAATTATTAACTAAATAATTAATGTGTTGGATTTTATTAAGTATTTAAATTAATTTATTCATCTCTAAAAAATTGAAAAAAATAATTATAGAAAAAAAATCATTTATATATAAAAATAATATATATAACCAAAACTATATTTTTTTCTTATCCCAATGCTTTATATAAATTAAAAGGAAAAAAAAGATTTTTTTGTCTTTTTCTTTACTGAACTTATTATATGGGTCACCTATATTGAAAAGTGTCCCCAAAACTAATAAAAATTTATCCTCAGTTCATAAGGGTCGAACTGTGTCAATAGGTCATTTTCCACTAAAGTATAAAGTTTAATCCCTCAATAAACTCATTTTTACATTGATCGTTGTGATTAATTCTAACTATTTTCACTAATTATTATGTTCCAAAATTAATTCAACCTTATTATACTATATAAATTAGGATGATTCCAAATATGGAATCCATTTTTCCAAATTCCATTCATATAAGTGCCATAATTTAATTTAATATTAGTCTCCAAAATATAAGGAGAAAGTAGGTTTTCAAAGCGAAATAATACAAATTTTTACAATGTTTTTATGTCCGATTTCAATATAAAATTTATTTCAATAGCCTAAATTAGATTCATATATTTATAATTTAACTAATTATATATTAACACCAATTTTAAATATAATTTAACTTTGTAAGTAAATAAAATGAAAATATAGTTTTCAATTAAAATTCGGTATTTTTCACTATTCATCAAAAATTGAAACTTTTCAGAAAATAACAAAAAATCACCCTAAGAGAATTTTGGTATTATTATTTCAAAAATTTATAACATTTTATCAAATACACTTTATAAAACTTCCTAAAATTTACTATAATATTTCTTTCATAAAAATATATAATTTTTTTTGAAGAAAACATATTTTTTAAGAATAAAACTACTTTAATTAAAATTGATTGATTATTTACAAAACATTAATAAATAATTGATATTGAGTAATAAATTTTTATATAAATATATACATATATATTTATTTATATATTCCATAAATTATTTAATACAATTCATACCCACTAATTTAATGGCTAGGTTATAATGATAATATACATCATGGGTTGTTAAAGTCCAGTGTTGCATGTTAAATATGTTGTCGAACATAAAAATCATGGGGTTTTGTGTAATTTAAGATAAAATAAGTGTAATTTTAAATAGAATATGAACATAGTGTTAAGGTTAATTCAATATAAACTCTATGTTTCATATTTTTTATGCTATTGAATATAATTTTATCCTTTTTAAAACTCGAGGTGTTACATCATCTCCCCTTTATTAAATTGCATCCTCACGATTTGAACATTATATTAGTAATAAAATATAGGACATTTGAAAATAATTTTTCTGTAAATCAACATTTTAAAAAGGTTTAATAAAAAATCCTCTTAATAATATATAAATAGAAGTAAAAAGGTCATATGTAATAACACATAAATAGGTTTCCAAATAGGAGAACATAAGTGGGAACGGAGGAAAAGTGTAAAACATTTTAGGGGGTGTCTGATCTCATTGATTATAAGAAATTGAAAGATCAATGTAATTTAAGGGCCTCAAAACCATAAATATTTGATGATCTAATAGACCATATGATTCATCGGATATGATAGTACTAGGATAACACTTTTGTTTAAATATCCTTTTCCTAGAGTTGAGGATTTATTTTACCATTTATACTAAGAGAACATGGAAATATACTTACTTAATGAGTATAATTTCATCCATTAACACATTTCCACTATAATGTCATCTTTTTCTCCAAATGGTGAGTATTCAAGATGAATTTTTTAGGCCTAAATCAAAAAAAATCAAATTTTATAGAACACATAACTATAAAAGGGATAATAATCTATTACTCTTATATTTAAAAAATGATAAAAACCAAGAATTTTATCACATGGTAATAAAATAAACAAAATTAATAAACCTTCATACATTATCTCCGAATTTTAATAGTAATACCCAAAGTTCAAACCAAATTATTTCATAAATTATTATCCTTGAAATTATTCAATCATTTCTTGACTAAGTTCGAAACCAAAAGATTATAATGATTTGATCATATATTCTTCCAAGGTAAATTAAATATTTTTCCATAAATAAAATTCCATGTGTTTCTTAAATAAAATTAATCATTACTTGTAAAACAATTTCATAATAACCCAGACTGCATAAGCCAGTGGTAGGCGTCAAAACCTTATCGGCCTGTAGTCATAGGTTCAAGCCCCACCTCTTTGTCGGATGTGATGGGTTGTCACCACGCATAAGAGTTATCCTTTCTTTATTTAAACACAAAAAATAATTCCACACTAAATTACACTTCATGTTGAACCTAGGGGTTACAAATACCTCAACCTAATAAAATGTCTACAAAAGATACATTAATCACCTCAAAATGTTTACCACATAAAACCCTCAAATGTGGTTTCTAAGATATTGAACTTATGATGACCATTAATCTTATAGACCTATGATGTTATCCATAACTATTAATATAACCTCAAATAAAAATATATTAATCTACAAAGTTATATAAACCAATAAATATAATAGCTGAGAACCCATACTCCAAGATCTGATTCTGAAATCATAAACTTTACACTTTTGGATTTTATGAAGATAATTGTGACCCATTTTTTCCCGTACAAAAATTACAACAATAAAAGGAAAAAATGGATCACTTAAAATCTTGAGGACCTTTTAGGATTGGATTTTGAGATACTTAGGAAAAAATACTACATTAACAAAATTACATGAATTTAAATGATCATTTCTCCCATTTTATCTAGGTTTCAATATTTCATACGAATTCATTGTCGTCTTCTATATGAAATCACTTATAGAAATAATTCATTCAATATCATTCTTTATAACCTAGGAAAAATTAATCCTAAGAAGTTTGAGCTCAAATTCATAGTTAAAGTAAACATAAGAATTAGAAATTGAATGGAATCAATGAGAATAAGAATGCATAAGGGTATGTTGACATAATCAGAGTGCATGAGTGAATCATAAATAAACTCATTCCAATAAATATTTGTATCATAAAATATAAAAACATATAAAGGGAAAGAGTCGCCAAATTCCATAATTATGAGCCACTTAATATCAGTATTGATTATAAGAAACATTATAAACCCATAATAAGAATCACTAAAATGTTAAGGTATCATAGAACATTTTTATTTATAAACTGTATTAAAATCGTTTAGTAATATTTGGATCCTAATTAAATCCATAGGATAACCCCTCAATTTACTCCTTATTTCCTTTCAAGAAAATGTTACCCAATACATTGCAGTGCTATCTGGACACACCCATCATATAAGTTATAACAGTATCACCCAGTGTTATATGTTCCACCCTAATGTATGAGTTATAATGGTCTCACCCATCACTATCTTTACTACCCCATCATATAATATTTAACAGGCTCACCTAGTGATATATGGGCCACCCCAACATAATAATATCCAATAACCAAAACATGAATAAACTATATAGAGCTTTTATTTCATCATTAAACTTTTATAAATAATAATTATTCTTTCATAACCTGATCAACCCATGGAAGATACATGTAGTTATTATCATTCTATTTGAAACATGATTAAACCATGGAAAAGAAATAGGTTCTACAATAATCTCTAAAACATGATTAACATATGGAAAGAGAAATGGGTTCCATAAAAATCTCTTTAAAACAATATAAATCTATCTAGATGAGAAAGTGAGTGATATAATTCCAAAATATACCTAGTATAGTATAAGTAACAACAAGGGTTTTTTATATTGATTAATGGAAATAATATTAATAGATCATTAAAAACATTATTGAGGAAAATATCCTTTTTATTTTGAAAATCACTTTTAAAAACATAAGACATTTTGAAAAACCTTTTCTTTGAAAATAATTTTTAAAAACCAATAATTTCTAGAATATTAAGAAAAAAAATATGTAAAAAACCTTATAAACTTTCAATGGAAGCTTAAAATAAATGACACTCATTTTGTCGAGTAATTTTGTACATGTTATAAAAAATATTTCATTTTCATGGTAAAAAGGTTTAAAAAGTGTCTTGATCAAAAAGCAATGATAATATTCCATTGAAAATTTTACTTAAAGAAAAATTGGAATACAATGACTCTAATAAATCAATTTAAAAATTCTAAAAACCTTTTGAAAACCTTTTTTAGAAATTATCATTTTTTAATAAAATAGATTTCTGAATGAAACGAGAATCAAAGTCGGATTCTCTTCAGAAATAACTCTCAAACATTTTATGTACCAAAGAGTGTAAAATGGTTAAATTACTTAAAAATATAATTAATAATTATATTTCAGGATAATTAATTATAATTATAATATTTCAACATTAGATACTTAATCATAAAAAATCCTTGTAAATGATGAGATTTTAACAAAAGTCACTTAATATTTTGAAACACTGAATCGTAATCCCCATAAAATAATAACATTAAATAAAACTTATAATATCATTAAAATAAGTATATTTTTGATATAAAATTTCAAAGTTTCATTATATACACCTCATAGAATAATATATATGTATAACATAACAAATTTCCCAAAGAAGGAATATTAAAACAAAAGTACCTTACCGCTTTGGTATCTTTGAAACCATAAAACCCAAGAAAAAGAGAGCCTAAAATGGATATTTAAATAAGAATAAATTAATTTATAATATTCATATAATACATTCATGGGTAGTATTTAAACCACACAACAAAAATAAGTGGTGAATATGGAATATATATTTCAAAGAAATAAAAGTCAGATAATAAAACCATAACCTTGATTCTGACATGTCACGTGTTTCTTTATATTACTGAAAATTAAAATTATGTTCATTATTTACTTTTTTGATAACCTTTTTCAATTTTATAATTAATTTTATTACACTTATTAACATTTTAATTACAATTACTTAATCAATTAAGTTTAAGTTGAATGTTTTGAGGATATTCGGCTTGTTGGTCAAAAATGACTTAGGTAGGTTGACTTTGGTCAAAGAGGTCATTATTTAAACATATAAACAATAATAATCATGAAATAATTATCATATTTATAAATTAATTATAATTCTAATTCCAATCTTGAATTATTTTCATTAGAAATGAACTAACATTATGATCATGGAAACGGTAGGTTGTACGTATGCAAGAGAAATATTTATAATTTTTAATGATCATTATGGAAAGAAGGTAAGTAACATTTATCATTACATAATGATAAAAATGTCATAAATACCATATTATTTAATAACATATAATTCTACATATCATCCTTAATATGTGAATATGGGAAAAATAATCACATCGCTTCAAGGAGGTGGAAGTCTACACGTCCAAGCATGACGTTATCATTTTTCAAGTTAGTGAAAACGTAAAAATAAATCAAATATATTATATTTTGAGATTTATAAATATTTCATTAATATCATAAATATTTAATTTATATCACATATATTTATTTTATTTACCCTTATTATCTTCCACGAAACACATTAGTAAAAAACAAATCACATCGCTTTGTGAGTTGATAGTCTGTCGTACACAAGAGAAATGGTATCATGTACCCTATGGTATGAAATTATCAACAAACTATTTTTTCATAGGGTATGAAAATATATAATGAAAAATAATTCAAGTATTATAGAGGAGACTATACCCAAGTAGGATCAAGGTAACTCTCCTAAATCGGCCTCTGTGCACCTAGCCTGCGCACCAGAAGGCTGGTATAAGCCCCCTATGTGGCACTGAAGGCTTTACCACCCCTATGTGAGGTACATGTGTGGATTACCTACACTGGGTACCTATGATAAAAACCTCCTTCAACTAGGGTCCCATTTTTTCTATAAATAGGACCCTAGGGATCCTCTTTTGATATATTGGAAAAATGGAAGAAGACTTCAAGCTCTGGCCGCAAAACCCCTTCACCCAAATCATTAAAAGTATTTTAGGTAGCCTTAAAAATCCTGATAGAAGAGGGAATTAATAGAGATTGTGGGATAAAATTACATCTATTTTCCAAAACACTAGACACTTGTACAATGACCCATTTCCCTCTGGTTTAGAAACACTTCTACAAAGGTCCCTTCCCAAATCCAGGACATGTGCGAGACCCTTCTAGGGGCATCTAAAGAAACCCTTGGTGCTTAGTGTAGGGCCTCTCCCAAGCTTCATTGAATAGGTTTTATATCACCCAAGTAACTTCCATCTTTTTTTGTCCTACCACTACATGAAGCACTTATAACTCCTCTTAGGACACTCTATGTGATGCACCTCCTTCTCTCCAAATCTCGACCTGTGCGAGATGCCTTTTAATACCTCTTTCAAGCCACCAGTGGTAAGGATCCCCTTCCTATGGATCCCTCATATGATGGATACTAAATTGAATCCTCCACTGATGAATCTAAACTTTAATTATCGTGGAGATAGAAACAATAGTGTGTCTCTCATTCAGTTATGCATTTCATCGGTCATAGGTGTCCCACACTTGTCTTACCTGATGGGTAGGGTCCTTGGAGTGAATGAAGTTACGAATCTCATCGAACATGAGTAATATGACCCTGGGGGAGTGTAAGCGACCTCCCATTATTAGATACTAGGTATAGTTCCATGTCCTTCCCTAGTCATATTGAGAATAGGGACCTCATATTTCAGGTGGGGTGAGAGGATAATGATTTCCTTTCCCATTGATAGTTAATGTTGTATCCTCAAATATTTGTTAGAACTAGGAGCATGGAATCTCTCATGGAGTATTCCCCTAGCCTTTTATTATTTTATATATCCATATGGGTAGTCTTATGTGACTATCCTGAATACAAAACCCGAGGATACGGGTGAAAAAAATTTCTTTCTTCTTCTCTCGTAGCCCTATACTCTTCCACCTCTGATGGAAGGATTGTGTGGTTTTCCAGATATTTTTTATTTTAATTTTTTCTCAAATTAGAGCATGAATCACATGGGACTAGTTGTTAGCTATGATACTAACATCCACATGGTCAGATGCATGTCTTGGTAGAGAATCTTTGTATGGGTCTTCCTCTTGCCTTCATTTATATGGCATCTATAGGCATAGGTCCACAAATCCATGTATCCATATAAAAGTGCCACATTCCCTATGAGATAAAGGGTGTATTCCTAAATAATGTAAGGCCATAAATCATTCCTTAATCATCTTAAAGGGAAAAATTCACTACAAGATGAAGTAAATCCTTTTTAATGGTGTAATCCCCGAAATTATTCCTTAATAATCTCAAAGGGACACATCCCCATGTGAGAAAAAACATCAGAGGCCCTTTATAGTCAATTTCATTACATCCAAACTACATGGGATTCGATTTACATCTAGATGGGATACATAGGAAACCTCCCTAAGGTCCAAACACAAAACCAAAAATCAAAAATAATTCTATCTGTTCTATACTCCCTATGGGGTTATATCTAACCTAGGATCCCACATCCCTTCCAATATCCTTGGTTGTATTTGGAAAAAGTCTTGCACCATCCTTATCTAGGTACCTTGAAACTGGAAATCCAAGTTTCATGATGTTAAACTCCATGGTTTGGTCCTTGTCACATGACCTAAAAAGATATGATGTGACCCATTAAGTGGAACAAAACTATGTTTGTTGTGATTCCTTTCAAAAGGATACATAAGAAGACCATATTATTGGTTTGATCTCAAAATCAAAAAAAAATCTCATCTCCATGGAAGATGATAAATTCTATAGCACCTCGTTATGTGGATTAAAACCATCACTATAATTATAAATGATAAAAGATTCTCTAATCTGATCATAAAATGGTACCATAGATGGAGAAATTCAGATTTATATAGATATCTCCATCAATAAGGAACCTCATATATATACAAATTATTCTAATTTCCTTTCATTATAATACTTTATTGTAAATTCAAGGGTGCATTATTTCATACATGGGAATTGATGAAAGATTCATGAACATATGTTAAAACTATAAGAGAGTATCAAAGTAGGAAACAATTCCAGCAAAAGGGTGGGATGAGCCCAACCACCCATACTCTAAACCAATGTTATTTCCAAGTTGTCATAGTCTAGGTTCCCCAAAGAGCACCTACCTTTGGAAAGTAGGTCCATGAGTCATCATGGAAATGAGATCCATTGGGTGTTTATGGTTCCATAAAAAACATCATTGTAAAACTCCAGAAAAATTCATGGTTATATGTTTCTAATGTGAAGGTTATCCCACAAACACCATAGAATTCCATTTCAGTCCCACATATAATTTAGTAATGAAACAAAAATGGTGAACCTGACATTAATACTTAACCAAATGATTGTTTCACCCACCTATCAGGCCCCTTTCACTCTCAAAATGAAAGAGGTACAAACCAAAAAATCAATTTTACATGTATTCATTAATTGAGATACTTATTTAATGGATTTCCTTGTTTGTTTTTCTCTCTGATATTTCAGGAACCTTTAAAAATAACTCCCTTTGATCCAAATGTGTTCATACTAGTTCTTACAAACAAGCTCATCATCCATTGCGTGAGCTGGTTTTTTCAACTAAACAGAGGATATCATTGCTCCCTGCATCTTCTAAGTTGGGCCTCAAATGATCTAGTCCAATAGTAACTCCAAAATGGTACTATCCCAACCATATAGACCACCTGATAGGACCTCCATCTCAGAAATCCCCACAATTTTTCCACTAAGTGAATGTTGGTGGTCCAAAAGTAGGTAGAACCGATTTCCATCTCCAACCATTCTGGGAGCATATCCTTAGAACATGATAATTAGATCCTCAATTTTCTTAGTTTGGTAGATCAGAAGTCCACAAAAGGGCTTACCTAGAAAACATAGGGGTCCTTTTAATGGGATCCTACCAATATCTTATAACTCCAATGCCATGCTATAGCGAACCCTCAGAATTATGAGGGTGCTATCCTCAGGAGTCTGGCCTAGGAAATCCATACCCGGGAACACCAAATGGACCACTAAGGGTAGTGACCAGTTAAAAGGGAATAGGGATACACCTCAGTCCCATCCAGAGAGGCCTTCCAACAAAATACAGTGGTAAAAAGTGAGCATAAAAAAACACTTTCCCACACCCAAAAATCCCACAAGTCAAATTTGGAAATAAATTGTCAACAGGGACAAATACCCACCCACACCAGCAAAGCTTTCTAGCAGCCTTGTTTGGTAGTGTATAAAGAAACCTTCTAGTCAAATTTTTCAGCAATCCATGGGAAGGAACAAGCACCTACCCACATCAATCCATTATTCCAATCAAATTTGGTAGCAAACCACAAGGAGATGCACATACCTATCCGCATTTATCAACCCTGATAGTAGCCTCATCTAGAAGCAGTCGAATAAATCTTCTAGAAACTTTGGAAAAAAAGAAGGGGTATATCAATACCTCTAACCCCTCACTTTAGTACTATTAGTATCTATAGGTTGGAAATAGATGATTGGGTAAGGCACACACCCCTACCCTAGCCACATAAGGGGAAAACATCCCTGTTCTTGCCTCTGAAGTTACCAATAACATCCTAAAAATAGTGGAGGGGAAGAAGAAAATTCTTTCCCACATTATAAAATCCTGTCAGGATATCATAACAATAATGTCAGTGGTAGAGGGGTTTACACAAAATTCCATCCCCACAATTGGAGTAACTCATCAACATGTCACTTTGGAGAAGTCACACACCTTTATTCCCATCCAAGAGGGTCATGGTCCAAATTCCCCCATGATATATAGACAACTGGATCAGGCACATTCCTCTATTCCAAATGGTTATAATTGGCTTATTCTAGTGGCCACTTTAATAAGGCACAAACCCCTTCCAAAATTTTGGAAACCTGTTTGAAAATTTCTCCAGTGACATAGGAGCTAGTCAAACAATATTCCATACCTAAAAACCATTTTCCTTAGTAATAAATTCCATTTTCTAGTAATAAATAATCCAAAAATAATCAACACTAGATATGATTGGGAAATATAGAGTTGACCTATGATCTCGCACTTCTTAATGTTGTAGTTCTTGAAGCCTCGTGATACATATCTAAGGAAGCTCAGGATCCTACTCTCCATTTAAAAAATTATGGGAATAGTAGGAGTAGTTCCATTGGTCCTCCCTAGACACTCCACTATGAAGTATTTTTTTAATTTCCATAATGTTACAAATCTTGAGAGCCCATATTTGGATGAGAGTGCTATAATCCCTCTGCATGACCACAAGATCAAATAGAAATAAGGTCCTCCCCTAGCTACCATATTCCCAGAAGTTTCTCCCCAGGGTATGTGTTGCAGTAATTATCCTTATAGTTAGATTTCTACCCATAATGTTGGTCCTCTCCATAATGGAATTTGCTATGAATGTTCTCTCAGAATTACAATTTCATTTGATTAAAAGGGTCATCTCCTTAGACATTTAATGATAAGAAATCCCTCATACTATAAGGCACTTGAAAAAATTATGCCAATCATGTTTGAAATCTTTTCATTGGAAAGTTAAATCCTTTCACATTTGGAAGACATCGCAAGGAGATGATTATTCTCCAAACCACACTTGGATCTTCTACATTCTGATTTTATAGAGGAAGTACATAAAAATCTTGTTGTTTATAATAAATTAGTAGGGAAGTATCCACTTTGGTAACACCAGGTTGAGTAACATCTAGGAAAATATGAATAGGAAATGTTGAACATGAGGAAACATTTGGCTAAAAATAATATACTAGTCATGTTCTAGCCTTTATCCACTCTCCAATATAGCACTCCAGAGGCATTGTTGGAAAATTGTGTGTAAGAAATCCACCTCAATTTATGGAACACTCTATGTCACCTAAAATATAAGTTATTACCTTAAAAATAATATCTAATCCATATTGAGGTAATAGAGGGGTGCACCACCAAATTGAATTGGAAGATCTCTTAACTTAATGACATCCAAAATTTTGAAAAATAGCACGGATCCCTTCAATGATCATGTCTCAACACATTAAAAGAATTGAGTTAGATAATCTCAGATTCCCTATCTGGTGTTCATATCAGAGGATGTGGTGAACATGGAGAATTTCATTTCACTGTGCTCCCCAATTAGCAAATCCCACTTAAAGTGACATCATGAAATTTCATACCAGAAGGTTGGATACAAAAGACAAACCATATTTGTGAGGGATGGTACACTCAGAAAAAACCTTCCCTAACTGACTCTCACAGACATTGGGATAGAAGAGAGAAATTAATCGAAATACGCTTTCATTAAGAATCTAAGAATATCAAGTAGGCATCCTTACAGAGAAAAGTCAATTGCCGGATAGAAAAAATGGGGTAAATAGTGAAAATCTCTTTGGAGGCATGAAGCTTAGCTTTCGGTCGTACCTTGCATACATCCTGTGTCAAAACATGGATCTATAAAATTATAATGGAATCCCAGGTAATAGAATTCATGCCAATCCAAAATCAATCCCATCCCACTAGGTTAGGGGATTTTTTTACTCAACCTATGAGGTCAATAATCCAGGATCGAAAGGTTATTGAAATGGAGTGGGAATATCCCCATCCCACAAGGATGGGGGATTTGTTACCTCCACATCCTCCTCCTTAGTGGAATTCATTCATCTCCAGATTAGGAGGAATGACTCGTGATCTGGTGTCCTCATTGGGAACATGAACGAATAAATTATCTAGATATTACCTTAGGATAACCACCTACCAAATAGCTCCAAGAGAACTAGTAGAAGAGAGTATAAGTCCTCATAGAAGGAACAAACAAATATATTCACTCAAAGATACTAATAAAATGCATGTAATTTCTTATGCATCGGTGAATTTAAACAATACCACCCCTACATACCCTATATAACACTAGGAAAATAGTGAGGATCGGAAGGAGGAAGTCTCAGTTCATAACATTGTCCACACCAAAATTATTGAAGGAGGAGATTATACCCGGAACCAGCCTCTTTCTATGAAATTATTAATTCCATCAACCATTTCTTCACTACCTCCTCAGATATAATTCACCAAAGAAAAGGGTAAAGGTAAGGTTGTGCTTCACCCAGCTTTCAAAGAGGTTAAACCCCTTAGACACAAGGAAATTCTTTATTAGCAATATGAAGAGATGAAAGGATTGAGAATAATCAATAAAAAAATTCTCAAAGGAAATATTCCCACCAGATATGTTCTATAAATAGAGCCTCAACTCACACTCCCAATAGACGTACCTCATTAAATAGGTTTTTCCACAGCAACCAAAATAGATTCAGAACAACCGCTCAATGTGGGTAACCGACAAATAATGTATTTGGACATTGTAGTAGTAGATCAAGAGTTATATCCATTGGGTATACAACTAGAATAGGGCTAGGTGAATCCTTACAGACCTACCCTTATAGGTTACCCATGGAAGATACCAGTAGATCTTCCACAATTAACCCAACTGGCTGCTGCCCCAGTTCAAGATCCTTCTCATTCATACATCCCTCAAGGTCTCATAAATATCATCGAATCACAAATGGATCAATTGGAATCAATGGATGAGCGATGTGTTCCGATATAGCTGGAAAATAAACCATACCCTGAATGGGTTGATCGGACCCCTCCACCACTGAACATTCGAAAACCCTACTTTACCAACTTTCAATGGATTAAGAGACCTAGAGTATAATTTCACACATTTCATGTCCCATTATGCTCCTATGAGGGAGACCCCTCCATAAAATGAAGCCATGAAACTCAAATGATTCATGAAAACACTATAGGGGCCAGAATTTTTATGGCATGCCAGTTTTTCATCTCGGTAAATTACTAGATTTGAAGATCTATGTTGAAAGTTACAATTATAATTCATCCCAATGCTACATAAGACAATATTTCTTGGCCTATTTAATTAAAATTAGTGTGAGAATGAGTGGGTCTCATATTTCTTTTCTCAGTGGAAGTGTTTGACATACTCCCTAAGCCTACAGCTTCCTCAATAGTATTCATTTTCATCTATATAGATAATCTTCATGATGAGTTTTTCACACCACACATCCCTATGAAATACATATGAGGGTTTAAGGATCTTACTAAAATTTCTCCAAGAATAGAATAATCCATCACAAGAACCAAGGCTAAGTCCCAAGTAGTTATCATAACTCAAGGAAAGAGAATGGGGAAATAAAAGGCTACCACTATTACATTTAAGCTATTCATTACACCCAATCCATCTCCAAAGACCTTATAATTTTATATGGTCCCCCTTCCTAATCATCATCCACAATTCACACCACATTAAGATGAACAAAGGGAGCAGAGTAAAAATTAGTTTGAGGAGCTAAAGAACAAAGATATTCTTATCAAAATTACCAAGTACTCGGCCACTTCATATCATCATTGGAGAATAACATGATAAAGTTTCCAAATTCCAATAAGCCTATAAATATGGTGTATAAGATCTCCCAAACTATTACCACTTCCACTGGATATTGTGAACACCATATAGCAATTTTTTTCCAATGACATCCTGTAGAAAATGGTGGACTTCGGGAAAGTGAATTTGGGAAACCCACATTCATGGGTAGCATATGTTTCTACCCCAAATATATAGGAGTATAATTAATGGTATAAAGATAACAGTAAGGGTACATATAATTTTACGGATTGGAAGGTCATAAAAATAATCAACCAGACTCATGTTATCCTCTAAGATCATTTGAAATAACCAACTTTTCCCATGAACACTTCCTCAAAAATACAACTGACTCCATCAGTTCCCCAGTCCTATTAAATCCCATATTCTAAGAAAATACATCATCGGAAGAGTGGGAAGAAAAAATAGGAAGATGAACCAATACTAAGGATGAACTTAGCTTTGACCCTATCAGACTATATGTCTTCAATCCCAGAAGCACAGTCATCGACCTGCTATATGGTATAATAAGATTCAACCAATGAGATAGAGTCCACTTCCAATGAGGATTTAATATTTGGTTCCATTTATGTTATTCACTTAATGTATCCCTTATTAGATGATAAGTGTGACTATGAACCTGAATTCCCTACATATGATTGTTCAATTAGGGGAAGAAGTTGTCATATCCAAGGATATAGGGGAAGAATTTATCATGCTAGAAATTAATATTCCTTCCACATACATGATTGAACTATCTATGTAGTCCAAACACATGGGAGATCCCTCGAGTGGGATCATAAGGCGATATAAAGTTCCCCTGCACATTCAAAGTTCTTTCCTGACCTTATTTTCAAAGTATTTTTACTAGACGAGACTCTGTCTCCCAAAAAACATTAGTGCACAGGCAGGCCTACTTGACTTAATCCACCAAGGGAAGAAGCGCTTTCAACTCCTGTTCCAAGGGATGATCCACCTACATCAAGTACTTTATCTCTTAAAGTTACTAGAAAAGAGTATCCTCATACTGGGAAGTATAGACCTTTATCCCAGAAGTACGAAATTTTAAATCAATTATCCATAGTTCCAGCCAAGTTTTCAATCCAAGATTCCTTAAGTCTATCAAAAGTCCTTGAAGAAGAACTTGTAGAGGCTTTTTCATGCTCTCGAAAATTCGAGGCTGAATTTACTACTACCAAAGCATATCATGCCTAGATAGATCTTGAATAATTCCACAAAATCATTTATTTCGCAGAGTAGAAAAAATATTCCATTATATAAGGACACATTATATCTTTTTATGCATCTAGAAGGATAAATAAAATTTATATCTAATTATCCTTCATTGAAAGTGGCTCATAAGTCAACCTCATTTCAGTCAGAACACTATATCATCTGGGTTACCTCGAGTCCCACTTTTCCCCCACCACTCTAACACTACAAGGTTATGACAAGAGTGTTCAAAAGACTCTCAAAGAAATCAAGATCAGGACAGAGTTTGTGGATATCATATCTAACTCAGAATTCCAAATTTTTTAACAAGATACGGCCTTCAATATTCTTCTAGGAAGACCTTGGTTACAATAGCATGTGGATATTCCCTCATCATACCACAAATGCCTCAAATATCCTATTTATGGTCAAATTGGGATATTTCATGGTAAAAATACCTATTTAAGTCTTGCAAATTATAATACATTAATGACGAATTTTACTATAGGAAAGGGAAAGAGGCAATGATTGACGATGTTGCTCGAATCACCACCCTGAACCGTCTGGAGATGACTTCAGCTTATCACATCAAGTAGCTCAGTGAAAATTATATGATTTCCATCAATCAGATCGAAGAGGTGGGCTTGAATTTAGAAAAATATTCTGTGAAATTCATAATTTTAGTCATGAAAACTACACCTGAAAACATTGTATAAGTCAAAAACTCTCTAGATATTAATGAAATCATGAGTGAGAATTCCCACATTCCATCCCGAAAGCTTCAAAACATCACTACCTCATCAGCTGGATTAGAAGTGGTTGTCACATCACTAATAGAAAATGACTATTCTCATTCTCTACCCCTTTTTTCCCCTTTATAGCATAAAAAATTTCCCACGTCAACAGTCATGTTAGAAGTAGTTACTTCACCTTCCGAATATAAAAATATTGAATCCTCCATTAACTTCAAGAATTTTTCTTCATCACCAAATTTAAATAAGAACAAGGTGTAAGTGGAAGTGGTGGAGATAAAGGAATAGGAAGAGGCAAATGGAATCAGGTATTCCCATCCATCATTTGAGGAAGGTGTCTCTACCACCATTGAGGAATTCAAAGAAATAAATATGGGTAAAAAAAAGATCCACGACACACTTTGATCGGTGTGGACCTGTATTCCAAAGAAAAATAGGTATATAAAAACTTCCTGAATAAAAATTAGGATTTTTTCACCTAGAATTACATAGAGATGTTTTTCCTCGACCCTGAGGTGGCCACTCACCACTTAGGCTTGTCCAAAAAACACAGGGGATATAAACAGGTAGCCAGAAGGACACAACTGAATCACGCCTCCAAAATTGAGAATAGAGTGGACAAGATTATCAAGGATTACTTCATCTGGGATGTTTGGTATCTAAAATGGAAGGACAATATCATCTTGATAAAGAATAAGAATGGGAAAATAAAAGTCTTCATTGACTTCAGAGATCTTAACCGACACTGTATGAAAGATAACTTCTTGTTTTCAATCACATAACTAATGATTGATGCAATTGATGGTTATCAATCCCTCACCTTTGTGCATGGATAATGAAGGTCCAACCAAATTTGGATGGCCCTAGAAGATGAATAATACACCACCTTCACAACCCTCTATGGAGTATTCTACTATTAGGTAATTCCCTTTGTCTTGAAGAATTCCAACACCACATACCTACATGCCATTTACTATATCTTCAAACCCTTCCTGTAAATGTTTGTTGAATGTTATGTTGATGATCTAGTGGTTAAATCACAACATTGTTCTGACTACCTATATGATCTTGATACCACCTTCAAAAAACTACAACAGCATAGCCTGAAGATGAACCCCTTGAAATGTGCTTTCGATGTAACCTCTGGAAAGTTTCTCGATAACATCATACTTCCTCATGGCATAGAATTCAACCCTGAAACACAATGAATATACTCAATATGTTACCATTAATAAATATCAAATATTTGATGGTTTTATAGGTACACCTTACCTACATTCATCTCTTTATATCCAACCTCTCGGGAAATTGTTTTACCTTCAGCAAATTAGTGAATAAGGGGGTTTCATATAAGTGGATCAGTGACTTTCAGGAAGCATTTTATAGCCTTAAGAAATATCTCTTGACTCCACTAGTGTTAACGTATCCTGTTGAAGAGAAACCACTCATTATTTATGTAATATCCCTAGACTGATCATTGGGTGCTTTCCTTGCACAAAATAATGACACCAGAAATTAAAACAGCCTTTATTATCTTAGTCAAACCATGGTCGACACTGAGAGTCGTTATTAAAATATCAAGAAGAGCTGTCTAGAATTAATCTCCAAAATTCTGAAATTGAGGAACTACTTATATCACCATAAGGTCTATTTGGTTTCTCGCAATAACCTGCTCAAATATGTACATAGCCGTCCCATGCAGACGAGATGTTTGGTATGGTGGGTGGTTATCCTCTAGTAGTTTGACATATAGTTTGTGGAACAAAAATCAGCAAAAGGATAGTCTCTCATAGATTTCCTCATAGAACACCCATATATTGACACAATCTCATTAAATTTTAAATTTCCACATGAGTAGATATTTTTTATTCAATACAGCTCCTAGATAAAGGAAATTTATTTTAACAGTGCACCGAGAAGTCCGACAGAGAAGAGAACGGAAGACCCCAAGATCAAAAAAGTAATGATGGGGTTATTTTTTTCTCACCATAAAATGCAGTTTTTCCTTACTACTTATTATTCTAAGAGGGATTTAAAAATAAGGACGCAGAATATCTGGCCCTCATTGTAGGCCTAGAACTAACACTTTAGATATGAGTGGGCCACCTAGAGGTGAAATCTGATTCGAAGTTGGAAATAAAATAGACAACATGGATTATTCCATTAGAGAAGAATAGATAATCCCCATACTTGACTACATATGAGGGTTAATGGAATAATTCTCATCGCTTACAACATTGAATCACATCACATGATAAAATAATTACCTAGAAGATGTATTTTAAAATGTATCTACGGATTTAGAAGATCCAAAATTCAATAAAACTATTATCTGTATCACATGTCGTCGAATGGTGTCGCCTTTTTCTCATGTCAGCATGGGAGAGATCAAGGACATTAGTCCTATTCTTGAACCAGATGGTCACATGACTGGTTGGATGATACCCATTTTTTACTACCTTCAAAATGGGGTCCTCTCATCAGACAGAGCTAGAAAAGAGTATACCCAATGATGAGTCGCTAACTTTACTCTTTATGATGTCCAAAATTACCACAAAGTACTTTATAAACAATGATTTTTTAGAGTTCTCTTCAAATTAATTAATGGAGAATAGACTACTATTGTCATGAAAGAAGTACACAAGGGATCATGTGGTTCCCACCAGTCTGGGTTTTGGATCTCCAATAAAATCCTAATGCTTTTATACTTCTAACCTCCAATGATGCAAGACTGTATAGAATTCATTAGGAAATTTTTTACCAAATAATTTCATTCCAAATTCATCAATAAACCCTCGTGGTTTTTAAATACATCAAGATACTCTGGAAATAATCTTTATGGGGGATGGATGTTGTCGGACCATATCCTCCAACGATTTCCAATAAATTTAAATACATCCCAAGTGATGTTTACTTCTTCCCCAAATGGGATGAGGTAATACCCCTCAAAGAAGTTTGGACCAAAATCATTGTTCTATTTCTGAAATCCAACAACATTAATAGATTTGGTTTCCTTCATATAATATTGATGGAAAATGTCACCAATTTATATTCAACTAAGTTGGAGAAGCTATATCAAGAGTATAATTTAAAATACAACAACTAATATGGCAATCATAAATAATCTAATGGATAGGTAGATTCATTCAATAGGACCGTATCGAACATACTCTGGAATATGGCAGATACAGATAAAAATTCTTAGCCTGAAAAGATATTTCATGCCTTATAGGCCTACTTAAATACCACCCATACCGCAACACTGGTGACCTCGTTTTCACTCATATACAGAACAAAAGTATTCCTTCGCATTTAGGTCAAATTTTCATGACTCTGTGTTTCCATATGTGATCATCTATCCATAGATGAGAAATCCCAAAAATGACTAAATAAATTTGAGTGACTTGATGAGAAAAGATTTCATACCTTGCATCACTTTGAGGTCTATCAAAATTAGATAGTAGGGTATTTTAACAAGAAGGTCTTCCCTCTTTGTCCCTTTAAGGATAACTGGTACTACTGTTTACGACTCCAATGATACCAGGGAAGAGCCTCTAAAGCTTGATCCAAAGTGGGAGGGACCATATTATATACACAAGTTCCACTATAATGGATCTTATTCATTTATATTGATGGATGGAGAGCTCATTATGTCCCCTACCACTGGGAGGTTTCTCAAATAATACTCTGTGTGACAAAAGAGCGATACATCTCCACTACACGATGTTAAACTGCGTAGTTGATATTTGTCACATGACCTTAAAAACATGAAATTTTTTCTATTTCACTAGACAATAAACCACATGACACCAGTGTCTTTTAAATATGATGTGAAACTACATAGAATCATAATCCTATATGCATGACCTTAAAAGGAACACTATATGGTCTTTTTTATACTACCCAAAACTACAAGATATTATAGTTTGGTTTGTACAACTTCAAACTACATAGCCTAATGTCCTATTCAAAAGATGTTAAAATATAAAACAAAATCCTTTTGAATGATATAAAATTACATGGTTTATTCCCTTATTTAATAACATAAAATTTTCTAACATTTCTATCCACTGTGGCAACCCTCCTTTTTAATACATAACTTTTCATTACATTTTACATACAGAGGATCTTTAAGGTCTAGTGTCTTGGAAATAAGGAACAATAAAACTTGAATACAACATAAAAAATTCTTATAATACACTTGTAAGGATTCATCATAAGATCATACTAAGTACAATTACTACCTTTCATATCCTGAAGACATATATCAAAGGAAAGGGTGAGCATAAGGCCCAGTAAGGGTAAACAAGGGAATCAATGTACTTGTGATATCAATAAGAACTTGAATAAAAACATAAAGATATAATCCATGGAAGTATAGGAATATCATAATGAAAATAACTTGAAACATAACTTGAATATGTGGCTAAAACATTTCATTTAGACAGTCATGAACATATCACCAAGGTCTATCCCCGAGGTGTCATAAAAATTACAAAGGTTATTCACCAAGGTATCGTGAAACTTGTCATCTCTAGAGATAAAATCTTTACCCAATGCATTGGAGCACTATTAGGGAACACCCTTAATATGTATTTACTTACATGTGATACACATAGATCATATTCAAACATTTCATAAATAACCCATATATAATAAAAGAAATGGGTTTCATTTCAAAATCATGACGTTTTAAAAGCTCTTAAAAATAAGATCATTATATCATTTATAACCCCTGGAAAGGGAGTGAGGGTTATATGTATGTCCATTACAGAATTGAATATATCATATTTATATATTTATGAACACCCATTGAAACGAAATAAGTCGGGGTATTCACATAAATAAAAAATAGAATTTCTTGAGAGAAAGAGATAGAAATTTTGAGGCGAAATTTCTGCAGCATAACGGCTATATAACATGGTTTTAGAAAACATTGTAAGGAGAGGGGAAAAGGTTCACCAACTCATATATAACTCATAATACAGTATGGGTACTGAATAAGATCATGGTATGGATATTTGAATGACATACCACATGAAAAAGGAAACATGAAAGAAAAGAGAAGTTGTGCTTTCTTATACGAAAAATTCGACAGCCTAACGGCTTCACTTAAAAAATAAGAAAACAAAATGATGAGAGTGAAGAAAGTGTATCTCATCATTTGTAAATAAAATGGACAGTAATAAGAACATATAATAACATACCCTCAAAATAAATAGATTGAAAATATAGGACACAACATAAAGGAAGTCATGACTTAAAAGGAGGGTGAAAGGATCCCTCACCTTGAAGAGTAACTTCGAAATCTTGAAGGTCGGGACCTTGGGAGGCTTGATGGAACCTTGGGAGGACTCCTTGGGAGGTAAGGAGACCAGAAATTCTTTGAGGAGGATTTTTAAATGAAAATAAAGAGGTAAAGTCTTGGTATTTATAGGATAAGTGAGGGGACAATGCATTAATTTCCAAGGGACACCTCATCGGTGGTATTGGAAAAACCATGGGCTTTCCCACAGTATTTGCCCATGGTATTGGCCAATTGGGATAAATAATAACATATCTTACTATTAATAAGTCTACCAGAATGATTGCATAATTATTACATCCTTAATGATGTCATTAAACACCCGAAACTAAAAACTGTATTTTCACTATTCACTAAAAATTCATTTTTTTCATAAAAATCCCCAAAAATCACCTTAACCTAATATCGATTCTATGAATTCAAAAATGAACTCCATTTTATAAAAATAATTTTCTAAATATTTTCAATTTAATTTTTAATTAAAAAACACTATTCACCCAAAAAACAAATACTTGACTAATAATTTCTGAAGCAGTTATTTACCTATTTTATTGAATCACATTACTTAATCAAGGTACCTAAATTATATTAATACTTTCGTTAAGTGATATTAATAATCAATTTGGTCACATTACTAATCCTAAGCATCAAATAACTATTCATAATTTATTATTCACAAAACAATTAAGTTGATCTTATTAGATTCTAAATTTCTTACTGAACACATTTCCAAAAGACCATTTTTTTAAAATCATTACACATCATTAATTATTTTAGGTTTAGATAAATATTTTAAAATATCCCCTTTTTCCAAAATTCATCAATATACCTCATATATTTAATCGAATATCTGAAAACCACACAAACTTCACCATAGGAAGAAATCACAATTTTATTTATCTCAAAGGATTACAGATAGTAGCTATAGTCTCGTTACATAGCCCCTTATAACTCCAGCATAAGATCTAAGTGTAAGATGTGTTAAGGTGAGAGAATCCGAGGGTGGCTCGGCCAACATTGCTCGAGTAGTGATTTCTATAACCTTGAACTTATCCTGAAATCGATTTCGCTCCAACTTCACACGATTAAGTTCAGCTTGGGTTTGGTCCAGAGAAAAGCCCAGTGGTGCTACCTCCTTCCCAAGTTTCATTAGATGGGATTTGATCGGCCCGAGACTACTGGATGAGGCCATAGAATCTTCTTCCTGTATTAATTAACCAAGATCACTTATATTTAGAGACAACAATCGCAACATTTAGTTTCCAATGATCATATTGACCAACGATCATATAACAGTCAAAACCCAACGGTCTCATTTTAATTATACCCACAAAAAATAGGAAACAAATATAATTAAAATGTTCGGGTTGTTACATTCTTCCCCCCTTAAGAAATTTCATCCCTGAAATTTTTAACTTGTACCCTATGAAGAGAAAAGGTGTGGGTACTTCTGCCTCATAGACTCCTCTGGTTCCCATGTGGCTTCTTCATATTTGTGGTTCCTCCACAACACCTTACCAAGGTGGGTATTCTTGTTGTGTAGAACCTTGTCTCTTTGATCCAAGATCTCCATCGGCTGCTCCTCATAAGAGAGGTCATGTTCCAATTGTATCACCTCTATATTTAGTACATGTGAAGGGTCAGGTATGTACTTCTTCAAGAGCGATATGTGGAAGACATCGTGAACTTGTTCTAGATTTGGAGGAAGTGAAAACTGATAGGACACTGCTCCCATGCGATCAAGGATTTCATGGGGGACAATGTACCTAGGGTTGAGCTTACCTTTCTTCACAAACCTCATGACTCTCTTCCAAGGTGAAATTTGAAGAAAGACCTTGTCACCGACAAAAAACTCCAATTCCCTTCGACGGTTGTTGGCAAATCTCTTTTTCCGACTCTGAGAAGCCTTAATGTGTTGCTAGATGGCATGGACCTTTTCTATCATCTCTTACACAAGATCAGGACCAAGAAGCTTTCTCTCACCAGCTTCATCCCAATAAGTAGGAGTTCTACATCGCTTCCCATATAGAGCTTCATAAGGTTCCATTTGAATGCTCGAGTGGAAGCTGTTGTTGTAAGAGAACTCAACTAAAGGGAGATATTGATCCCATCCACCCTTAAATTCCATTGAGCATGTTCTCAGCATGTCCTCATGTATTTTAATAGTCATTTCATAATGGCCGTCAGTTTGGGGGTGATAGGCCATACTGAAATTCAATTCAGTGCTTAGAGCTTGTTGAAGAATTCTCCAGAATTTTGATGTGAAACTTGGATCACGATCAGATACGATTGAAAGTGGAACTCCATGCAGCCTTACCACTTCCTTCACGTAAATCATGGCAAGTTTATCAAGAGAGAAATCTTCCCGGATAGAGATAAAATGGAAATTCCTGGTGAGATGGTCCACAATAACCCTTATCACATTGTTTCCTTTGGAATTTCTTGGAAGACCAGTGACAAAGTCCATAGTGTTATTGTCCCACTTACATGCTGGTATGCGTAGTGGTTGCAATACCCATTTAGGAAGTTGTCGCTCTGCCTTCACTTGATGACATACTAGGAACCTTGAAGTGTAGTCAGCAATCTCCCTTTCCATATAATCCCACCAATAATGATCACGAAGGTCCCTATACATTTTTGTGCTCCCATGATGTATAGAGAAAGTAGAGTTATGAGCTTCATCCATCAGCTCCTTAGTTAGGTCTGGAATAGATGGAACACGTAGTCTTGTACGAAATCTCAGTACACCTTCTTGATCAATATTGAACTTAGGAAACTTTCCATCCTTTACAGCAACAAACTTCTCTTTTAACAGAGGATCTTCTTTCTGATCCTTCTTGATCTTCTCTAGTAATGACGGTTGAGAAATCATTTGGGTTAGGGTTGATGATGTCCCTTTCCTTATAATTCCCATGTCCATCTTTACTAGGTCATTGATCATAGGATCTTTTTGAATCCTCATCATGGAAAGAACAACTGGGTCTTTCCTACTTAATGCATCAGCAACTTTGTTTTCTCTTCCAAGGTGATAATGAATTGAACAATCATAGTTTTTAAGAAGTTCCAACCATATCCTTTGTCTCATGTCCAATTCCTTTTGTGTGAAAATATACTTCAAACTTTGATGGTCTATGTATATATCACATTTCTCCCCATAAAGATAGTGCCTCCATATATTCATAGCAAAAATGACTGCAGTCAGCTCCAGATCATGCATAGGATAATTCTACTCATGAATCTTCAACTGTCAAGATGCATAAGCAATGACCATGTCATTTTGCCTGAGGACGCACCCAAGCACTTTTAGATATGCATCACTAAAAATAATGAATCCTTCTCCAATTGAGGGCAGATTTAACACAAGTGCAGTAACCAATCTATTATTCACCTCTTGGAAACTTTTCCCACACTCCTTTGTCTAGATGAAATTGAACCCTTTTCAACTTAAATTGGTTAATGGATTAGAAATTTGTGAAAAGTTTTTGACAAACCTCTTATAATATCCTACTAATCCCAGAAAACTACGAATCTCAGTTATTGTTGTAGGTTCAGGCCACTCCTCTACAAATTTTTTCTTTGTAGGGTCAACTGTGATTCCTTAATTGGTTACAATGTTCCCTAATAAAGTGACTTGTTGTAACCAAAAATCACATTTACTGAACTTTAAAAAAAGCCTCTCCTTCTGCAGAGTTTGCAAAATATCCCTTAGATGATCTTCATGCTCCTTGCGACTTTTGGAATATATCATAATATCATCAATAAAAACTATCACAAAGTTATCAAGGTAGTCCTTAAATACTCTATTCATCAAATCCATAAAAATAGTAGGTGCATTAGTCAGTCTGAAGGGCATTAAAACAAACTCATAATTCTCATATCTTGATCGGAAGGCAGTTTTTGAAATATCTTATTTCATCACACTCAATTGATGATAACCAGCTCGAAGATCAATCTGAGGGAAGAATTGAACCCCACAAAGTTGGTCAAATAAGTCATCAATTCTTGGAAGAGGGTATTTTTTCTTCACTGTGATCCCATTCAGTTCTCTATAATCAATGCATAGCCACATTGATCCATCATTCTTCTTCACAAAGAGAACAGGTGCTCCCTGAGGAGACACACTTGGTTGGATAAACTGCTTCTCCAAAATATCTTGGAGTAGTTTTTTTAATTCCTCCAGCTCCAGATTTTCCATCCTATACAGGGTCTTTGATATCAGATGAGATCCAGGCACGAGTTCAATGGATAACTCTACCTCTCTTTCTGGGGGAGGTCCAGGAAACTCCTCCGGAAATACATCAATGTATTCTTAGATGATGGGGACATTTTATATCATCAAACTCTCATCTCCTTCTTATTCACCAATCAACTCCAAAAAGAAGGATATAGGGGGTTCTTTTAGACAAATATGAGGTTGATATATCTCTCCTTGGAAGATAACTGTAGGTTTTCCATTCAATACAAATGATATTTCCTTTCTTCTGTAGTTGATCTTAGCATTATACATTGAGAGCCAGTCCATCCCTAGTATAATGTCGAATTCCAGCATGGGAATGACTACTAGATTTGCAATAAAATTGTGCTCACTAAAGTAAATACTATAGTTTCTAAACACTGATGATGTTGGATAGTCCCACAAGGAGTCTTGACTGACAACCCTACTTTTCAAAATTCAGGGGTTGATTCTAAATTCCTTGAAAACTTGGAGGAAATAAAGGAATGCGTAGAACAATAATCAAAAAAATTACTTTCTAGATTTGATAGGACAACAAGAGTACCTTCTACCACATCATTTGGAGCATTAACTTCAGTTGTCGTGATAGAAAAAGCACATCCTTGATCCCTTGGACTTTTCTGAGGCTGATGGTGGTTCCCCTCCACTGCCCTTGGATTTGGACAGTGATTAGAAAAGTACCCACGTTGTCTACACTTGAAGCACTGGACATCAGGTAAGGCCTTCACCATCTTCCCCTTGTCGTTTGTGTTTGGAAGTTGAGGTTTTACCTCTCCATGACAATTCCTCGCAATGTGGCCATATCTGTCACACTTTTAGCACTTCCCACTCTTGAGCAGGCAGTTCCCTGAATGCTTCTTCCCACATTTATTTCAGGTGGGAAGTTGCACTTGTTTTCCTACTATTCCCTGATCAAAAGTCCTCCCTAAGCTGGGTTCCATCGATCTATTCTTGTCATTGGATTTATGAGACCATTGTGTCTCAACAAACTCTAGTTCGACTTTCATCGCACTCCGCACGATCTCCTCGTAGCTATCATAATCTCGGTTGGCTAGATTCTTCCGCATATGAGGTCACAATCCACTGAATAATCTATCAACCTTACCGTTTGGATCCATGAAAAAGATAGAGGTATATCATGAAAGCCTTGTAAAGTTCATCTCGTAGCTTCCCACAGATTCACTCTCCTTCTACTTCAGCTCGAGAAACTCCTTCTCTATTCTTGTTCTCATGGAACATGGGAAATACTTACTAAAAAAGATCCCTATGAAATATTCCCACTAAATGGCTTCAACTTACACTCTTTGCCTCATGTTTTTGATCAGTTCCCACCACTGATCAGCTTCTCCCTCTAAGCGATAGACAGTCAGGGTTACCTTCTCTTTCTCTGAACAACGTAGCACAGAAAAGATCTTCTTTATAGAGTTGATCCATTGCTCAGCAATCAATGGGTCGGTCGATCCACTGAAGGTTGGTGGTCGTTGGCGCATAAAGGAATCAATGGAATTTTCCTCCCTTCATGGTGAGATCATCTTCTCATCTTGATTCAAGTTATTACTAATAACTTGAGTCAGTTTGTTCATCATTCTCATGAATTTTTCCATTTCGGACTCCATCATAGGGTCGTCAGTGCATGGTCCATTGCGGTCACCATTTGCATGGTTCCTCCTATTTCCCGCCATTTTCTAAAAGAATAAAATCTTAGTGAGAAACTTATTTCATTTACAAATCTTTTAACTATAAAGGATTCTATGTCTTAAAACTTCATACTTAAATAATTATATTTCTCTATAATTCCTTCAAAATGATTCATAAAAATCTTGTGATTAACCAAACATATCTCTCGGGAGTGTCATAACCAAGAGTCCAGCAAGGCCCGTTGTCATGAACCATTTCTCATTTGACTCTAGCTCAAAGTGGTGTTTTTGGGTTTTACCCCTATGTACATCTGTACCAGATCTGCCTCTACCTGCTCATATCCTGAAATGGATGTATTTTTTTGATTAACCACTTACTCAATACTCACCAAAATATCAGGATTTTTTCCCTATATTTAAACTTTTTTACAGGGTTCTTCCTAACTTTTTCATAGCTTAATTTCCATAAATAAGTAAACTATCCTTTGATACCAATTCTGTAATCCCACCTTTTTAATACATAACTTTTCATTACATTTTACATACAGAGGATCTTCAAAGTCTAGTGTCTTGGAAATTAGGAACAATAAAACTTGAATACAACATAAAACATTCTTTTAATCCACTTGTAAGGCTTCATCATAATATCATCCTAAGTAAAATAACTGCCTTTCATATCCTGGAGACATATATCAAAGGAAAGGGTGAGCAGAAGGCCCAGTAAGGGTAAACAAGGGAATCAGTGTACTTGTGATATCAATAAGAACTTGAATAACAACATAAAGATATGAGGAATGAAAGTATAGGCATATCATAATGAAAATAACTTGAAACATAACTAGAATATGTGGCTAAAACATTTCATTTATACATTCATGAACATATCACCAAGGTCCATCCCCAAGGTGTCATAAAAATTATCAAGGTTATTCACTAAGGTATCGTGAAACTTGTCATCTCTAGAGATTAAATCTTTAACCAATGCATTAGAGTGCTATTAGGGCGCACCCATAATATTTATTCACTTACATGTTATCGACATAGATCATATTCAAACATTTCATAAATAACCCATAGAGAATAAAAGAAATGTGTTTCATTTCAAAATCCTGACATTTTAAAAGCTCTTAAAAATAAGATCATTATATCATTTATAACCCCTAGAAAGGGAGTGAGGGTTATATGTATGTCCATTATAGGATCGAATATATCATCTTTATATATTTATGAACACCCATGGAAACAAAATAAGTTTGGGTATTCACATAAATAAATAATATAATTTCTTGAGAGAAAGAGAAAAAAATTTTGAGGCGAAATTTCTGCAGCATAACGGCTATATAACATGGTTTTAGAAAACATTAGAAAGATAGGATAAAAGGGTCACCCACTCATAGATAACCCATAATATAGTATGGGTACTTAATAAGACCATTTAATGGATATTTTAATGACATACCACATGAAAAAGGAAACATGAAAGAAAAGAGAAGATGCAATTTCTTTTATAAAAAATTCGGCAGCCTAACGGCGTCACTTAAAAATTCAGAAAACAAATTGATGAGAGAGAAGAAAGGGTATCTCATCATTTGGAAATAAAATAGATATTAATAATAACATATAAGAATATGCCCTCAACATAAAGAGATGTAAAATATAGTACACAATATAAAATAATTCATGACTTAAATGGAGGGTGAAAGGATCCCTTACCTTAAAGAGTAACTTCGAAAGCTTGAAGGATGGGACCTTGGGAGGCTTGAGGGCGCCATGGGAGGACTCCTTGGGAGGTAAGAAGACCATAACTTCATTGAGGAGGATTTTGAAATGAAAATAATGAGGGAAAGTCTAGGTATTTATAGGATAAGTGAGGGGACAAAGCATTAATTGCCAAGGGACACCTCATCGGTGGTATTGGCAAAACCATGGGATTTCCCATGGTATTTGCCCATGGTATTGGCCAATTGGGACACCTCATACCTTATCTTACTATTAATAAGTCTACCATAATGATTACATAATTTTTACATCCTTAATGATGTCATTAAACACCCAAAACTAAAAACTGTATTTTTACTATTCACTGAAAATTCATTTTTTCAGAAAAATCCCCAAAAATCACCTTAACCTAATATCCATTCTCTGAATTCAAAAAAGAACTTAATTTTATAAAAATAATATTCTAAATAGTTTTAATTTAGTTTTTAATTAAAAAACACTTTTCACCCAAAAAAACTAATACTTCACTAATAATTTCTGAAACAGTTATTTACCTATTTTATTGAATCACATTACTTAATCAAGGTGCCTAAATTATATTAATAATTTCTTTAAGTGGTATTACTAATACATTTTTTCACATTACTAATCCTAAGCGTAAAATCACTATTCAAAATTTACTATTCACAAAAAAATTATTTGATCTTATTAGATTCTAAATTTCATACTGAACACATTTCCAGAAGACCATTTTTTGAAAATCATTACACGTCATTAATTATTTAAGGTTTACATAAATATTTCAAAATATCCCCTTTTCCAAAATTTATCAATATACCTCTTATATTTAATCGAATATATGAAATAAAACACAAAATTCACCATAGGAAGAAATCACAATTTTATTTATCTCAAAGGATTACACATAGTAGCTATGGTCTCATTACATAGCCCCTTATAACCCCAGCATAGGACCTAAGCGTAAGATGTGCTAAGGTGAGAGAATTCGAGGGTGGCTCAGCCAACATTTCTCGAGTAGTGATTTCTATATTCTTGAACTTCTCCCAAAGGCGATTCCGCTTTAGCTTCACACGATCAAGTTCAGCTTGGGTTTGGTCTAGAGAAAATCTCAGTGGTGCTACCTCCTTCCCAAGTTTTGTCAGATGGGCTTTGATTGGCCCGAGACTACTGGATGAAGCCATCGAATCTTATTTCTGTATTAATTAACCAAGATCACTTATATTTAGAGACAATAATCACAACATTTAGTTTCCAATGGTCATATAACAGTCGAAACCCAATGGTTTCATTTTAATTATACCCACAAAAATAGAAAACAAATATAATTAAAAAGTTTGGGTCGTTACATCCATGCTTGAGCATATGATAATCTTTGATGCTAGTATCCCACCACAACTTTTTTCTATAACTGTATCCAGTTTCATTCTTCCCGTCACAAAATATATAGTGATGATCGGATCTCCAATCCAAGGTCCAGTCATAGCACAACAAAAAAATTACCCCTCCCTATGTACGGGTTAGACCTACAAAGGGATCATTTTCCAAAACTATGTATGGATGTATTCTCACCCAAATGATATATATATCAATTCAAATATCTTGCATCATTTTCCATCCACCAAAAAATCAGAATTAGACAATCCTCCATTTTTATATCCTTTGTGTAGTGGAAGAAACCTTTTCCACTAGTTATTATGTTCCTGGTAACAACACCTTAAAAGGAACACTGTATTTCTTTTCCACATGAATCTAAACAGTTAGATTCCTTAATTTCTAGGTATGGATTGATTGTTACTCCAAAGAGATATGTAATTACTATCAAGACTTATAACCTAGTCCAACCACATTTCAACTTCTTCATGTTGAGCCACATTCCTCCTTACCACATGAAATTATACTCCACAACTGATATCCTTACCGCATAACTTTAAACCTCTTGGTTACTCAAGAACTATGTGTGTATTGATTATAATTCCCATGAGATATGTAGTGACGCATAGAACTCATTTACTAGTCCCATCCATGAGGTAAAGAAAAATTCTCAATATAATACATACAAACAAATATATATACAGGATATCTTAATTTAGGTTCCCTCATTTAGGAATCCATCAAAGAAATAGAAATTTCCCCTTCTACATATGAGTCAGATCTAGGAAAGTTAATTTATAATTTTTAGACAATTTCGATCAAAAAATTTCACTAACACTCAGACATATTCCTTCGACAATTCTCACTCCAAATCTTGGACATTGTCTAATCTTTATATTCTTTCTCTAGATATTGATAATATATTGTCTGATACCTGAGGACACCATTTTCTAACTATGCAGTAACATTCTGTAGTTTCTTTTGAATAACTCTCCCACAAAAAGGGCTTGTCATCCAAAGGATTTTACTTTTTGAATATACAACAATACACCCAAGTTTCATTTTCATAAAATCACACAACAAAAGGGTTTGTCAACTAGAGACTCACTCATCATTAGGAGAAACCTCTTCTATCTTCTTAATCACCAACAATATTATCCTAGAACCAGTTATTTGACCATGTTCCATGTTTATCCCTTGTATTCTTGTCCCATGTCACTTATCCTGATCCTAAAATACACAATATTTTGGTTTAAAATTTCTTACCTCATGTTCAAAGTATACAGAAACAACCTTGCTCGAGTAGTCCTCATATTATACATAATTTCCCAAATATCGTGGTTCTAGTCGTATAAATTAAAACTACATGAACCATATTTAATTATTGAACGATGATAAAATGAACAATAATTCTTGATAGCAAGACTTTAAATTTCAAGGTTTTCCAAAATAACATATCGATTTATTCTCATTTAAATGAGATATAAAGAGATACATGAACCCTATTTTCCGGGCCTAGACTCAGTAAAAAAACCCCTCTTCTCCTACGTTTGTGTCAAACCTAAATAGTAAATATTTTCCCCTATCCTTGGGTAAATTTCACTTCAAATTATACTTCCATATTCATGCACCTTCCATCCAAAAACATAACTCTATGTTTGGGGAAATCAGAATCTCTATTAACTTCCTCCATCCATTGGTAATAGAATGTTGGAATTCTTGAGTATAAATTTGTTTGATTATGTAGTAATATTCCCAAATTTCCTTTGTATAATTCATCCACAAAAAAGGTATTTTTATCCAAAGGATGAAACTTCTTGAAAATATAATAATACACCCCATTTTTATTTTCATAAAATCACCCACAAAAATGGTTTTTCAACCAAAGGAACATTCATTCTCAAGAGAAATATCTTCTATCTATATAATCACCTTACTCTATATTACCATTTAGATCCAAAAACCCCATATTGTAGCTTACAACCTTCTTCCTTGATACTTGAAAATGATGGTACATCTCTAGAAATATTATCATAAAAGGAAAAATCACAAATCTTTCAGTCAAAGATAAAGGACGATAAATGGAATATCCAATTGTCCTTACTGTATAATATTAAATTTTATATCATAAAGATATAGTCTCAAGATGTTAAAAATTTAAAAAATTTACTTTCCATAATATATTAAACAACATGGTCCATGTCTTGGTTACATGACATTAAACTTCATGATGCTTCAACCCTTGTAAGAGAGGGCCATTCCACCAGACATTAGTAATTTAACAGCATGTACCCTCCATTACACAATTCAAAATCATATAGAGTAAGTTTCCCATTCATGTAAAATGAAAATATATATTCTCTCTTCATTATCATACATATTCCTTTTGCAACCAACCCTTCATGGTCATAAAAAATCTATATCTTCACAAACCTACCATAAATTTGTAATTTAATGTTGAAATTATTGAGGATACCATTTTTTAAAATTTAGTAAGTTTCTCCAGTGGGATTTTTATGATTTTCCCCCCAAAATTTCCTATCAGTAAAAGGATGTCACTTTTTGACAATGAAATTAGATTCCCCTATTGGATTTGTATAAAGTCACCCACAAAAAAGGGTTTTTCAACCAGCGGCATATTCATCCTCAGGAGAGGCCTCCTCTATTCCCATAATCCCTAAAAATATTTTCCTAGAAATCACTTTCTGAACATGGTTCATGACTATTCCTTTCATAATTTTCTCATATCATGTTTTGGATCTGGGAAACAAAAAATTGGGAATAAAAATTCCCCTTTAGATATCTGAATAATTTAGGAACATTCTTGTCTAGAAATCCTTGTTTAGGTCAACATTATAAAATTCATGTCCAAAGTTGTACATCCAAAAACACCATTCATATTAGTTCATATTGAAAAAATGTAAAACTGCCTAAAAAAGAGACATTGTAATCTCCAAATTAAAAACCGAAAAAGGGAAATCTAGGTAAAATTCAATTATTGGCTTGCTAGAACTATGCACTACACAGTTTAGGAAATAATCGAAAAATAAAAAGATAAAAGGAAAAAAAATTATTAGGATGAAAACCCACAAAGGGAGGCCTAAGAAAAATCAAAGTCTCACATTCTTAAATTTCTTCATGTTGGGATTAGGAAAACATTAGTGTGATGACACAAAAGAAATAAAGTTTTAGGGTTGTCCATATGAACCTATTAATAGTTGAACTATTCTCACTAATCCCCATGGCTTAGGAAAAAAATAGATAATTCTTTTTCCACTATCATTAAAATTATAACATGTTGACATTCAATTAAATTAGTTGTTTTAAAGTGTTATAATATGATTACAGAGAGTATAGAAATTCAATAATTGATAATTAGAAGAAAAAAAATCCTTTTTTATTCATGTTTTAAATGTGAAGGAAAATCCACACATTGGATCCTTTATGAAAAATATAACAATTGATACTAAACGTAAGATTTTAGTTGTTTTATTATCACTCGGGTGTTATTTTTAGTTTTTTGAAACCAATCTAATTGTGTGAAGATAGTATCATCATCATCATAATTTTTCTCCAGCTCCATTTCAATAGAGTCCCTCCCTTGTTCTAAGATCCCCTACAAGGATCGATGTAGATGGACTATATCTTCCTTCACAGTATTCATTTATTATTAAATTCATATAAATTGGAGAGATTTCTCATTAATACAATGCTAATATTCCTCTATTTCCTTGTCATGATTGAGAACATATTAGGATATAGAAGCTCTGAAATCTTGAAATTGTTATTCTAGTGGAGCCTTATCTTGTATCAACCATTTATCTTCCTCCCATTGCAAAATTTTTGAATTCACATCATGTTGGAAAATATAATAATAAAACTTTTCATACAATAAAATAGAAAACATGGTTAGAAGAGAGAGAATTTGAAATGGTAGGTTTTTGAGAGGCGTCTCTAAGACTGTCTTCCAGATGTCTTGCTAGAACACAAGGCATGTGGAGAGAAAGGAATAATGTCTCTCTAAGTTTAAATCAGAGACACTCTCAGTGGGGGATATGTATTTTAGGATTAGTTTACTCAATGATTCACCTTATTTTTCTCCCTCCAAAGCCTCATCAAATTCACCTACCTGTGTTGACAGAACTGGCATAGAATATCCCACCTCATGTATGGACACTGAATTCGATGGAACTGAATAGTAGTTGACCCCCCCCCCCCCCCATCAACATCAAGGGGTTTAACAAAAGTTGAAGGTATTGAAGCAAACAAATCATTTAACAACACTCACCCACTATTGGATCCATTTTTTGGATTAATGGAACCCCAGTACTCCCAACCTCATTATTTTGGGTAAGAACCTCTTAAAAAGGATGTCCCCTGTGAGTTTGTTTGTAATCCAGGAAAAATGTATCTTAAGAATCTCCCACTTTGGGGTTATCAACTATCACTCCCTTATCAATGGTACTATGATGTAATAATATTCCTTGTTCTTTATTTTCTTTGGAAACTTTATCTATAAGAAAAAAATTGAACCTCAAGCTCTGATGTAAGACATCAAACGAAAAAAGGATGACTATATTTTAAAAATGAAAGAAAGAGAAAAATAAATTCCATATAATAACTAACTAAACTCCTAGAACACCTCTAAATAGGTGGTAATATTAATTTTTTTAACCTATCATCAAATTCCATTACTTCATTAAAAAAATTCCAATATCAAAACATCCTTGTTAGTAGCGGTGTCTGAGATGCATTTCTCAGGACCTAAATTGGATCTTCCATTGATTCTATCTTCCAAATTCTTAGTAGGAAAATCATATTCATACCTTAAAGGGTCCACAATAGCACTAAAACCTTCATCATACAATCTAAGATCCATTTCAACCCCTTCTTGAGTAGAGATAGGGTCTATGGTGGTTGTCGTAGGGTCCTCTAGTGTATGTGGTAGATCGAAAATATAAGAAGGAAAAAATTTAGTAACCCCCTCATGAAGCCTTATGATATAAATCCTATATTACCATGATCCTCTCTATACTATACAATAGCAGTTCAAGATGTAGTTGTATCTATCGATGCTTCATTTGTCAAGGGGATGGATTCATCAGCATGATTTTTTTCCTCCTCTCAGATGTCCACCTTGACCCTTGAAAGACAAGGGTTTCACTAATTAGGGGAGGAAAGTGATGTAAATTCGTAAAAATAAAATAATTTTTAAACAAGTATGTCGTGTGAGTCATAATATTTAAATTACAGCAAAAAATATTATTTTGTCGCATACGCCAAGGAAACTTTTATGACCTCTTTAGTTTCTTTTCTCTAGACAGAAAGGGGATAGTGTTTGTCCCCACTATAATAGGTACATGAGGTAGAGTTTTAGAAGACCCTTATACCATTTAATCCACCACCATCCTCTAGCCCAAGGATAGTTCTGAGAATTTAGGAGACTCAACCACTATTCTGATGGGGGTGCCCATGGGTCGATATTTTAGATAATTGAGTGCCTTTCCTACTAATTTTGCATCTCCAACTCCAAACTGCAAGATACATCCCATTAAAATTAATGATGGTGGGTGAAGGATAAAAAAATAGAAGGGATAAGAGAGAGATAACTCACTAGGGTTGATGTAGTTATCCCCTTCCTCTTTATATTTACTAGTTGTCCCCTCAATAGTAGCCTATTCCAATATGTCGAACACTCATTTTGTGGTCAGGATCCAATCATCAGTGGAAAATATCAACATTATCATATCCCAAACAAATTGTTCTACAAAATAAAAATTTCAATCAAGGTAGATATCATAGGGTGACCAGATATCCCCAAGCTCCAAGATGTGTATGCCATCCTGTATAAATACCCACATGTCTCTGATGTCATGAGTTAAATCCTTCCAAGATTGGATCACCATGGGTCACATGTAATCTCATGGTGATGTAGCTATTTATGAGGAAGACTCAGAATCTTTTTAATTTGAATCCTTTTTAGGACTCTTTGATCTCATAGGAGATTCAGTGACTATATCTTGGGTCTCCTTCCATTAGTGATGAATAGACCACCTTGACTTAGAAGGTGTGGTTTTTTCAACCATGGACTTCTCTATAGCCATTTCTTGATATCACCTTGAAGCATTTGGAGCGTCAACATCATCGCCTTTAGGTAAGACCTTCCTTCTGGGTTTTCCATGACTAGCAGTTATTGTATCCACAACTTTAGGAATTCATTTAATTAATATTTTGTGGGGGTTTGAATAAATACAAGCATTGTAATAACTATATTACATCTCGATCGATAAACTTGACAGAGGTAGCCTGATTAACATTTGGGATACCACTAGGTCCATCTGGATATAGAATTATTGATCCACAATAAGGTGTTTATCCAAAAGAACATGCATGGGGGTAGAGACACTTGATAGTTATTGACACTTGAATTGGTATATAAATCGATATGGAGCATATGGCTCACATATGATATCGATGTCAGCACAGGTCACCAACATACTATCTCTAAAGGCAACCATGTTTGACCTTGGGTTTTCATTAGCTTTTCTATTTTCAATTATCATCCTAGTTGGAAGATCTCCATACAAAAATAAGCTGAACTCTCCTAATGCATTCAGAAACCTCGGGACTTCATCTCATGTAAAGGACAAATGTGGGATACTAGAAATAGTCTGAATGAAGAGGAGAGCCCATCCTTAAAGGACCCGAACTCCACTTATCGTAGCATAATAACTGAAGGGTGCTGCAATACACCAACATATCACTTTAAATGGAAATTAAATTCTAAATGGGTCCTTATTAGTGTACAAATACATTAAGCACCAACATATCTTTCACTCGGCAGGGGCAGCCAGCCCTCTATGGATACCTACTTCTAGTTTTTCTACCATAAAAAAATTCCCCAACTCTCACGTCGTTGTTGGATTCATGATCAGTGCGAGTAGACACTAAGATAAAATTCAAGGAATCCGGTCAAATGGTCCTCACAGAAACCTCAGTATTGACCCTATAACCCAAATGGGAATAGTGGACCTACTCTAATATAGGCCAGAATTTACCATCAATGATACGATTTTCTATAGTGGGGTATTCTGTAGGTCACCAAGAAGTGAAACCATCTCCTTCCAGCTTGAGCAAATCCTTCATCCATTCTTTTGGATGGATTCCACCCATTGGAAAATGTCTTTTCTTACAAACCTTCTAATCCACCTTAAAATTCATGTGGTCTAAATCGGGTGTTCTTTCATCATCATTACTTGTTTCCTTTAGTCGGAGAAAATTGACATACATATCCCTGAGGATAGGGGATCTAGAGATCTTGTATAAATCCCATAGGATAATGCTAACTTTTCTATGCATAATATGAAAATAATTTCTCTGGGGACTCCATCAGTATAATATATCACGGCTGATGTTCGGGTTATTGTAAACATAAGTTTTATCCAAGCAAATGGCCTCATAAATAATGATGTCTTGAAGCTCAATATTTAATTTTTCTCATATTTAGTGCATCTAATATTCCCATATACATCCAGGCCTAACTCCCCCTCTAGATCAGAAGTACCAATACTCCTTCCAACCCTGTGATTGGTATTTCTTGGAAGCATGGAAGGTTGAATCATAATAATGAGGTTTCAACTCTTGGGTGTGAGGCTTTAGATATGAGGCACAGTAGATGTGGTGCATGACATAGTCAGTAGGAACTATTCCATTATTGATGTATACGCCCAAATAGGAGACATTGTTTGTGGTAAAATAGGTTTATTCCATAAAAAATAATTTAGAATGTAACTCTAATCCTACAGGATGAAAGCTTCTCTGAGAAGTCTATGATCATACAGAGGAAGATAGTCACTTCCTGTATACTCGTGCTGATACAGCATCAAGTTCTCTTCCAATTATGGGAGAGTGGAATCACACATTTCATAGTAATATGTCCCAACATATTTGAGAATCTCTAAGACATGTTCAATAGCTTGTTTGTGAGAATCCATTAGAGTATCCATTAAAGATCTACTAGGGTACATAAATATTTTAATTAAAATAAAAATATTGATTTAAGAAAGTTTATAAATTTTGGAAAAGGAAGGGCCACTCACAGGTCACTTGACCAGGTTCCTCATGCAAGCCCCTCGACCAGAAAATCCTATGTAGAATAGTCACACAAGTGGTTGCACCATGTACGTGTGTGAGGAAGTTCTTCATAAGACCTGTGAAATGAAAATTGTTGAAAAAATACAAGGAGGATCTATATTATGAGATAAAAATAATAATAAAGTGGAATTAAATATTCTCCATATAGTCAAAAAAATTATATACAAATTTGGGCTAATCATCAGACCAATGCATCACACTGGAACATTAGACTTGTGTACCATACGTACAATGCAATCCAACATGGGTAACCAACATGGATGACCTATGAAACCTTTATATTATTTTCTTCTATATACTTTAGGACTATACCTTCTTCATCTGATTAGATCCAATCTTATGGTGGGGATTTTTTTAAGCTACATTTTTTTCACAAGGGATGAAAGTATCTAATAGAAATTACATTAAGTATTAGAGAGGAGAATATCCCGAAGAATGATTAAGGTAACTCACCTAAATCAGCCTGCGTGCACCCATTCTAAACACTAGAAGCCTCGCGTAGGACCCCCTATGATGCAATGAAAGATCGAACACCCCTAAAAGGGGTAGCTGCATAGATTACCTGTCCCGGGTACCTATAAAGAAAACATCATTTGACCAAGGTCCCATTTTTTTCTATAAATAGGACCATGGGGATCCTCATTTGACATACCTAAAAATGAAAGAAGCCTCCAAAATCTATTCATGCAGACCCTTTTCCCAGGCAACTAAAATTCCCTCAAGTAACACTATAAAACCTGAGAGAAGCGGGAATTAAAGGGGGTAGTGGGATAAAGGTCCCTCCATGATCTGAAACACAAGACACCAATGAAAGGACCCCTATCCCTCAGTCGAAAAACACTAGGGAAGAGGTCCCTTCACAAATTCAGGGCCTAGTAGAAACCATTCTAGGGAAATCTGAGGAAAACAATAGTTTCTAGAAAAAGACCTTACCCAAATGTAATTTCCTAGGTTTTCCATTTCCAAAGAAACCTCTGACTAGTATAGGCAGAGCCCTACGTGAAGTACCTCATGATCTCCAAAACTCAACCTGTAATAGACACCTTTCAAACCCTCTTCCAAGCCACCAATGGAAATTCACCCCATCCTTTAGATCCAACTTGTGAGGGGTCGAAATTTAATACTCCACCAAAGAATATATACTTGAACGACCATGGTAAGAGACACACCAACATGTCTCACATTCGGTAATGCATTCCATTGTTCCTAGGTGTCCTACACCAGTCCTACATAATAGTCCATATCCTCATGATGCACGTAGTTATGAATCCCATCTGTCATAAGGACCTAAGCCCTAGAGGAAGTATCAAGTACCTCCTGGATTTAGATAATATTGCAAGGACCATGTCCTCCCCTTTTCATCTCCAAGACTAGGGACCTCTAGTTCTGGGTGGGTAGGGAGAGGATCATGCTTGACTTTCCCTTTGATGGTTAATTTCATATTTTCCTCTCTTATATGGAACCAAGAAGACGGAATCCCTTCTAGAGTAATCCTCTTTCATTATCTTATGGTTTATATTCATATAGTTAGTCTGATGTGACAAATCTGGATACAAAATGGGAGAAGACAAGCACATCAAAGCCCATTCTTCTTCTCTCATACCCGTGACCTCTTCCACCAATGGAAAAAGGATCATGGGGTTTTTCATATCTTTTACTTCCACTTGTTTCTCACACATGATCATGACTCGTGTGGTATTAGAGTTTAGCTATGATCACGAAATCTGTATGGTCAGATGCATGTCTGCGGAGATAATATTTTTTTGGATCTTCCTCAATCCTTTATTTAGAGGGCCTCTATAAGCATGGGTCCTCAAATCCATATATCCATCTCAAATTTCCACATTCCCTATGAGATAAAGGGAATCATCCTAAATTTTGTAAGCCCTGAAATTATTCCTTAATCATATCAAAGGTCCACAATTACTATGAGACAAAGGGTATCCTTATAAATGATGTCATTCCAAAAATAATTCCTTAATTATCTAAAAGGGACACATTCCCCTGTGATACCAACCCTTATAAGGCCTCCATAGGTGTGGGTCCTCAAAAACAACCTATGTGTACTTTGATTCATGTCCCAACTGACTATGTATTAATCCTCCTTGAGTTCCAAACCCAACAACCAAAATCAACCCTAATTCTCTCTAGTCCACACTCCCAGTAGGTTTATATCTAACATGGGAGCCCACATGCCTTCCAGGTTCCTTGGTCCATTTCCTCGTAACTCTCACACAATCCTTGTCTAGGAACCTTCCCCCAGGACATCCTAGATGCATGATGTTAAACTGCATGGTTTAGTTCTTATCACATGACCTTAAAAGGTATTATGTGTCCCGTTATGTGACATCCTACTACATGTGTTTTGATTCCTTTCACAATTATATATTGGAATTAGATCATATGGGTTTGACCCTGATATCAAAAAAACTCATGTCTCCCAAGATGATGATAAACACCAGAGTCACCCCACTACATGCCTTAAAACTAGCAACATGATTATAAACAAAAAAAGAATCTATAGTCCTCTCACAAAAGGAAATCATTGATGGAGAACCTTAGATACATATATATATATATATATATATCCATATATGAAAATCCTTATATACATACATTTGATTGTAAGTTCCATGCATACTAGTAATTTACTTTGAAGTCAAGGGTGACCTATGTAATAATTGGGAATTAATGAAGGATTCAAAAATATGTCTTAAATATATAAGAGAGTCTCATAGTTGGAAAAAATGGATCTCAAAAGGGTGTGATGATCCTGACCTCTTATCCTCTTGACCAATGTGAGTTTTTAAGTATTACTGGCCAGGTTACACAACAGGAACCTACCGTTGGAAAGTAGTTCCATGAGTCATCATGTTTTTGAGATTCATTGGGTGTTTCTAATTCCACAAATAAACCCTACTGGAAACAACCTAGAAAATATGTGGGTATATGTGTCTGACATGAAGGTTTTCCCACCAACACCACAAAATGTCATTCGAACCCCATGTGGTATTCAGGAATAAAATAGGAACAAAAAAGTTAATAAATTATATAATGACTTTGGAGGTATAATTATTTTAAAAATATCATATATAAACTTTTTATCCATCATCATTCCTAATCGTGAGACGTGGTGATGGAAAAATTCATGACATCGTTTTCACGAGGTGGTAGTCCACTGTACACATGAATGATGGTTTCTTAACCCATTTGATGGAAGTGTGTATGGTGGTAGGTTATCCCATTAACATAACAATATCTAAGTATATAGACTGTAATAAGGTTATTATATCAACATAATATAATAATAATTGTAGGAGTTTTATAAATAAGTAAAATAAAGATTATCATTGAAGAACCTTTCCTCTTCTTAGAGTTTCCTCCTAAGGTTTGAACTAAATCCTTGAAAGGATAGATTTATGCCCAAACTAAGGATTCTAGGATTGGGATAGGGGAGTTGGAAATTTATATTATTAGGGTTTGGATGATCTAAATGGCTTGATAGTTGTAAAGGAGCGAAGGGGTAAGTGCCCTTTTATAGTTGAGGAGAATTAGAATTCTTGTAAAAAATGAAAAGTATTCACTATTGGGAGAACAATATCACCTAAAGTGGATCATAAATTGATAGTTAAAGGTTTTTAGGATTATTTGGTCAATAAAAACCTCCAAAAAACAATAAAAACATGTTTTAAACATTTTGTTTCTTAACTCCTATGTTTCATTATTTTTTTATTTTGGATTTCATTATGGTAATTAGTTTTCTAAACTAAGTAATTTATACATTAAGAATAAATTAAATAATAATTATTTAACAATTTGGACCCACTAATTAAAATTATTAAATAAAATTTATCAAATAAAAATCCTATGTTTATTGAAAATTAGTTTTAACACAAATGCAAGTAACGTGGAAAAACACTAGTTTAACCTTAACCGCACTAATAGAGTATTTTACAAATTAGGGGTCAATATATTCATTATAAAAGAGAAATTGGTTCATTAATGGTACATAGTTGATAATTATTAACATTTACAAATCACTTGGGAGAATATATGATTTGTAGTATTTTCAAATCATTTAATAAAATATAATTTATTTTAAAATAACATTAATGTTAATTTTGACATTATTTATTTAATTTGAATTTAAAAAATGTCAAGAAAATTATTTAATTTTGATATATTATTCTCACACATATTTAAAATGATATATTCATAAATAAAATTAATGTAATAACATAATTCATTAAATTTACATAACTTTTAATATTTTTAGTTTCGTTTATTTTAGTTAATTATTAATTAAATAATTACTTCCTTGGAATATCCTAAGTATATAAAGTAATTAATTCATCTATAAGAAATTAAACTAAAATATCAGGATATAAAAAACTCATTTATATTTGGAAATATTATTTATAACTGAACCTATATTGTTTTTTCTTATCAAACATCTTTATATAAATTAAAATGAAAAAAGGTTTAATTTTTATTTTTCTTTACTTTACTTATTATATAGGTAACCTTCTTAGAAAAGTGTCCCAATACTCAAAAAAATCAGGTTATAAGGGTTGAACAATATCCATAAAAGGGGATTTTTAAAAGTTTCTAGTTTATTTTTTCCCACAAGTTTAAAGTTTAAACCCTCAGTAAACTCGTTTTTATCTTAATCACTATGATTAATTTTAACTATTTTCACTAATTAATATGGTAAAAAAATTAGTTAGCCTTATTATAAATTATAAATATTCAACTTAAAAAAAATAATTCATTTTTTCAAATTCAATTCACAAAAGTGGCATAATTTTATTTAATATTAATCTTGCATACATAACGAGAAGTGAGTTTTCAAAGAGAAAAACATCAAAAGTTTACAATGTTTTTATATACAATTTCAAAAAAAAATTAATCCGAATGATAAAAATTGAAAAAAATAAATGTATAATTAAAGTAATTATAAACTCAAATAAATTGAAACAATATATCAACATTGTAACTAAATTAAACAAAAAAGACAGTTTTCAATTAAAATTCAGTACTTTTCACTATTCATCAAAAATTGAAACTTTTTAGAAAAAAAATAAAAAATCACATTAAAATAATTTGAGTGTTCAGATTAAAAAAATGAAATTAATTTTAAAAAATATACTTTCCAAAAATTCCAAAAATTGATTTTAAATTTTTTTCAGGAAAATCAATAAAAATCACTTTTGAATAAAACATATTTTTAAAGCATAAAACCAATTTATGAAAATTTAATTGATTATTTACTAAACATTTTATAATAATATATATTTAGTAAGACATTTATATATGTATATATATATATTTCATAAAGTAGTTAATACTATTTATACCCTCTAATTTAACGGTTAGGTTATAATGGTAATATATATTATGGGTCATTCAAGTTCAGTGTTGCATGTTGAATATGATATCGAATATAAAAATATTAGGGATTCATGTAATTAAAGTTAAAATGTTTGTTATTTGAAACTCAATAATAAAATATTTTTGACTTTCAAGTAAGATAAATTCATTGTTGTATATCCTTTACGCTATTGAATATAATTTTCTACTTTTAAAATCTCAAGGTGTGACAGATTTTCTAGATTTTCAATTGACATACAGTACTTCAAGCTAAATTTAACCTACAAACCTAAGTCACAGAGATTAATTACACATAATAAATTATAAAAATGTCTATAAACATAAACAAAACAGGTATGCTTCAATTTCTCACTAGTGAGTCGAGTCCTTCTGCTTCCTTTAATATTTAATGAAATATCATTTCCAAATAAATTTATTCTATCAATTAAAAATTAAAAATTCTTCAACAAATTTATATTACCTATCATATGAGATGAACACAAACTATCAATAATATATTATTATTTATTATTTTTATATTTTTATTAAATTTTATCCCAATTTTCCTTCTTGAACGTACTCTTTTCGTTCCCTGAAATTCATGAATTGGTAAAAATTTTGTTCATATCTTCCTATTATTTTTAGCACAAGACATCAAGTAAAATAATTTTTATTCAAGAGTATAAAGTATTTTCTTTAAATTAATTTAATTATATTTCCTTGAATACAAATTATTTAATCTTTTACAATTGGATATTCTTCTTACCTTCTCGCAATCAACTGCTTTATGTCCAAAATTTGATCAATTAAAAAAGTGAACAAAAAATAGCTTCTTCCAAAATATGAAGAGTATGTTCCAAATTCCCATTGATGGATTCCAAAATCTTCACCTCTTAGATATCTTTTAATTTCATCCTAATATTATATATTATGGCTAGGAAAAACCACAAAATTGATATTTCATCAACATAAATATCCTATGGTTGTCACATCTACACTTATATCTATCTTTTAAAACAATTATTCAGTTTCATTAAGTATTTATTGATTGAGAACATTTTTCTCATTGAGTTTCATTAATTGAGAACTTTTTTCCTCAATATTATTCATTCAACTGTTAATATTTACTGAGTAATTTTTTTGTTTTTATGTTCATAAAACCAATATTAATTTTTAACATTGTATTTGTCCTTTATAATATTAACATTTCTTTAAAAGTTGTAGGTACTTGTTCATCCATTACTTTAAAAACATCATCTGAAAATTTCATAAACTTAATATTCTACTTTGAAACATCATTTTTGATTTCACTTTCAACCTTCTTTCTTAAAGAAACAATTTCTTCTTCAAGAGTTTTAATCCTCTAGTATTTCTCTAAAATTAAGGTATTAAGATCATAAATGATATTCATATGATATTAAATATTTAATTTATAATTTATAGATCCTTTATATTTCATATGATACTTTTCACATTCTTCAATTAGTTTCATAAGATGATCAACATCAGTTTCAAGTTCATCTACATTGGCTTAATGATCCTCAAACAAACCATTTATTTTTTCCTTATTCCTTTATAAAAAAAAGATCTTCAATATCTCATTACAATTCCACTTGAAGATCAACAAAACCTTCCATGTGATCATTTAATTTTATTAAAGTTTTTGACTTCTCACTGAATCCATCATGGTATACTATATATTTGAGATAAACTCAATTTCAACACCCTAAAATGGATCTTTTGCATATTCTTTTTCTTATTTTCTCCCAACAACATTCCTTTAAAACAACTTTCCACTTGAATTTATAGTATTAAAGTTATTTAAAGATATTAACATATTTTTATATGTTTTTTAGTATTTATACACACCAAATCCATCATAAAACTTATTTTTACTTTAACAGTAATGTATCCAACATTTAAACAATGAAAAAAACATAGAGGTAACTTTAACTCAAATATGTTTTTTCTTATATTATATTCTTGAAATAAGTGGTAAGAAAAAATCTCTTACATTATATTAATTTTCATCTTCCTAAAAATATTATATATAAATATCTTTGAATATAATATTTCTAGATAAATATTCTAAAGAGTTATTTAGATTCACCATCATTTCATTATAAATATTTTTTCTATGAAAATTATCAAGTTTTAACTCATAATGATAAATTAATTCAAGATAAAATACATTTTAATTTTATATAGATGGTAATATTATAGTAATATTCTTCACTAAATTATAACATTTTATTTCCTAACCACACCCTTGAATAGCTCTAACAACTTTAGTAAGTTGGTTAAAGAAACTATATATTTTTTCACTAAAACTTATCTTTAGATCAGCAAACCTATTTTTTAACACATGAAAATTTTCCTCCTTTACTTTAGTGTCACCTTTAAAAAATAGCATGTTTATCTCAAATACCTATGCCTATTGAATAGTCTAAAAACTTTATATAAATCTAATTATATAATGTGTCTAATAAGGAATTATGAGCCTTGGAATCATCATTTAGTAACCATTTATTAGCTTTTTCATGGATCCTTCTATGTTATTACTTACTAGTATCCTATGTAATATAGAAAAATATACATTAATATCAATATATAATTGATTTGATGTCATATTTTTCTTCCATATCTGATAATTGAATCCCTAAAATTATGAAATTATCTTTGCATTACTAATGTTCTCTAGGACAACTGATTGCTTTACATAGATTCAAGAAATAACCAATGGCACTCACACTACTTATTATACCTCTTTCCCACCATACACCATAAGAGGGGTCTAATTACGATGATGAAATTTTTAATTCTCTTTAAATCAAATTAAATATTATATTTGTATTGGAAAATACAACTTGAATCAAATTTTTTGAAATATTAATCAAATGTAAATATATAAAGAGAAAAAACACAATGGTTTTACTTGGTTTAACTATAAAAGGATACTCCAAGTATAAATTATCAATGATTTTTTGATATTTTTATAAATCATTAATTCCCTAGTATGTGATCACAATATTTAAGAAGATATTAATATTTCATCAAGGTCCACCAGCCTCTTCCTCTCTTCTATTAAAATCATTCAAGAGGGATACAGTGATGAAATCAATTGATGGGTTGATCTTAAAATATTTCTATCAAATATAATAATAGAAAAATAGAAATTTTTTTCTTTTATTATAATTTTATCTTCACTTCAAATTTTATCACAGATAATCACATCCAAATATTTAATCAATCTAGATCTTCACAAAAATTCAATCTCGTGTGCTTTTTTCAAATCTAGGTTTTTAATGATATTTAGATCTCACTAATATTCCAAAACTATCCTCTATAATTTATTTTATATTTAATCTATTTCAAAAATAAACACATCGCCCTTTTTTAGTCCTCCAATATATTTTAACTTAAAATTAAAATCTAAATCAACTTTCATCCACCACTATCATTTCCCACTTAAATTATGGCCTTAGGATATTCCCTCAATTACTATTCACTATTTAAATTAGAAATTTTATTTACTAAAATATGTAAAAATTTAAAATTAATTTAAATAAATCCACATTAGTACTATTATTAGAACTTTTGTGAATCATACATCACAGTGTGACACTAACCTTCATAGTGTGATGAATTAATTTCCATATCATTAGGGGAAATTGGTATTCAAGAAAAAAATGAACATGGATGGTAAATATATTACTAATAAATAATGAATTATTATTAAAGATTTTAAACAATATAAATATAAATACAATGATGAAGCTTTTCCACAAGTAACTCTACAAAAATCACTTAGAATTATACCTTCCATGGAAACATACCATGATTATGAGATTTGAAAAATGGATATCAATACAATTTTACTTTATATAAATCATATAGAAGATTCCCATATGAAATAGACAAAATGGTTTTTCACACTAAATCATGTTAATAATATGTGAAAGTTTTAGAGATTCATTTATGGGTTTAAACAAGCCTCAAGATCAGGGAACATTCATTTTGATGAATCCGTAAGAGAATTTGGTTTTGTAATGAAAAAATGTGAGCCATATGTTTATAATAGGTTCATTGGGAGTGAAATTATATTTCTATTAGTATATGGTGATGATATATTACTAATGATAAAAAAGATAATAATCATACTCTAAGGCGAGACATTGTTAAACAGGTACTTCTCCATGAAAAAAATGTGAGAAGTAGCCTACATTCGATGAATCAAGATCTATTGTGGTGGATATAAGAGGCTTATTTTACTAATTCTCAATATATATTCCCAATAAAATACTCCCTCTAAAACATGAAGAGAGGGAGGGAGAGAGGGGGTGGTTAGGATCTATTACACATATGTGATAGCAACTATCATGTATGTCATGCTATATATGAGTCATATTGTTGCCTATTATTTGATAATGGTAAGAAGACATCAAGTAGACTGAGGTAAGACACATTGGAAAATTGTAAAGATTATCCTAAAGTATATAAGGCATACAGAGGATATGTTCCTAGTATATAGATAATATGAGGAACTATTTATGATGGTATACATAGATGTTAATTTCTTGATAAATTATAATAATCAAAAATCATAGTCAGGATACATGTTTCGCCTTAATGGAAGAGTTTTGAGACATAAGAGTTCAAATATGCCAATATTTGTCAATTCAAAAATAGACTCCAATAATATTGTTATTACTAAAATAGATAAATAAGTGGTTTGGATATAAAACTTTGTTCAAGATCTTAAATTTATACCTAGAAGTAAAGATATTATAACTTTTCATTGTGATAATACTATATTACTGCTTCAAGGAAAGGAGCTAAGGTTAAATTAATATAAAAATGATATACTTCATAATTATCATCAATTTTGGGATTTTTATCATATGGGTGTGGTCATAGTAAGTATATTACCCATAGAATATAACTTGTCTAACTTGTTAACAAAATATATAACTCAATAAATTCATTAATATCATGTGAGAAAAAGTGGAATAAAATTTATTAGCATTTAGATCTAGTAAAATTGATAGTTTTTTATAACTGGTTCCCCAGAACCAACTAAATTTATACTTTTGATTAACTGAATATTAATAAATATATTATCAAAGTATGAGTGTTCTTCTACATACCATTAATGTGAAAATTCCCTTAGATTATTTTTCACATCTAAAGGATATATAATATCCTTGCTATAATGATAACCTACAGTTACTATGACAATATTTTTAATCATATATCCTATGGTCTAAATTGAATATATCTTATGGGAAATATATTATGTTTAACTAATAGATTTTAGAGGCCTATAATATATTCAAACCAATTTTCATAAAGTTCAAACATTGTAATCTCTATGAGAGAAGGTTATGATGTTACATATTTTCTAATAGTAATTTCACATGTTATATATGTCATTGGATATTACTCTATTTGGGAATGTTTATTGGTCATTTTACTTTATATAATTACTAATTTATATCATGAATAATAAAAATTAATTTATGTATAAAAACCATGAATAAATATGCCTAAAAAGTGAAATTATAGGTTGGGTTCATCATAAGTGATATGAAATTAATAGAATAAATCGATAAAGGGTTTTTCCCTTTTGAGTTAAAGGATGAAGATATCTCTTGTCCATTGATTTGAATGGAACTATCTCATTAAACCCGTATCCATGTTTGTTCATTGATGAGTTTGTTTTATAAAGTTTTAGAAATATAAATCAAGCATATAGGTTGACGACTCAAAGTATGAAAATTTATTGAATACATTTTGAGATAAAGGGATTGCATTACACAGTAATGTTTATAATAAATTTATTGTCATTTCATCATTAACATATTTCCCTAGGCGTTCTTTAACATATAATTAGACGTTAATATTAAAATTTAAATAAGTATATCAAATTCCACTAAAAAGAGTTCTATAGGGTTACATGCAAAGTTTATCCATAATTTTATTTAATTCTATTGAATTTAATATTAATAATAAATATTAATCTTGGATTGTAGAATAATAATTATTCATGTTAATTTGACTGTATAAATCCAATAACTAGATATCTTGTATTATAAAAATGTGAGTTCAATATTAAAATAAATATCTAATAATGATTCTAGTTCATATAATATTTATTATCTATTGAATATTATTCAATAGGTAATTAATAAATATTTATTTACTCAACATCTTAGTGAATAGATTAAAATAAATATTTATTTAGTTACGTGACTGTAAAAAATATATCTCTCCATGAGTTTAGTGAATATAATATTTATTTATTTATTTAATGAAATGTTTATTTAAATAAATATTTTATTATTCAATGTTATATAAATTATGGGGAGGATTAACGGGCCAAGTTAAGTGCCAAAAGTAGATAATATATTAATCCATGAGTTTATAAAATTTCCTATGAATATAATAAAATTATTATTTTTACTTTTATTATTATATATGGGGTTTACTTAGAATAAAAAAATTATATTTATGGAATTTGAAAAATTATCAATTATTTAAACCTAAGTATTTAAACCCAATTATATAATTTTTTTAATTTAAGAGGATGGTCACAAAAGAAATACTCCAAATAATTCCCTCAAGTACTAGAGAGAAAATATTATCATCTCCCTCCCAAAATAAATAGAAAAAAAGATATGTTTCATATTGAAAAAAATGGTCAATGGCATAAGGCACTTTGTTACACCATCATTATACTCAAAATACTAATAGGGGCGTCTGAAGATTTATGGAACACATGTTGGTAAAACTACAGGAATCCTAGTATGGGTTCCACATTGCAACAACAACACGACAAGCATAGAGAATAAATTGATCAAAAATAATTTCATGGATCAAGGTAATTTTTTTAAAATAAATTATAAATTAAATGTGTTAGATCCTCTATTAGAAAATTGTAGGGTTTGATTCATCAATTTCCTTAGGATTTATCCATCGTATTTAACAATTATTTATCATGTTCCTTAGGAAAATCCATTGGATTCTTTGGAATAACCATTATTGGGAATCACCCTGATGCTTCCACTACACCTCAAAACCTTCATGAAATATAAATTTTCATAGATGGTCCTAAATATTAGGTAGATATACAGGGTTGACTACCTTCAAAAATTTTATTTTGATCCCGTTAAAACCTCAGGTGTAAAGACCTAAGGTTGGTTTTCCTTTTATTAGTTTTGACTCCCCCTTTTCCTCTAAGTTTTATATTAATTCTTGAGAATGATAATAGTATGATAGGTATCTTATGTAAGGACATAGATTTCCCAGAAATCTTAATTTATCATTTACTAGGTGTTGAGGGTTCAAAGAAATGTATCATATAAAAATTAATATAATTTTATTACATATAAAATTTTTACTCAAACGATATGTGTATACATGGATTTTCATTATCTTATATAATGACATTATACAATGTATCAGATGTTTTTTTAGAGTTTTAGTTTAATTAATTTTTATTCTATTATTTATTTAAAATAATATGGAATTAATTATCATATTTTCATTTATGGATTTATAATTAATAGTAAAATTATTTATTATAGTTTTTTATATTTATCTATACTGAAAAGTCACTACAAGTTCATTTTTAAATCAAATTTTTTTTAAATAAATTATTTGACCATCAATTATATTTCAAATAATATGGATTTAGGACTTCTTATAGAAGATAAAAATCATGAAGGGAATATGTATGATCTAAATATAAATTTTCATAATTTTCTTAATAGGTTTATATTTTAAATGTTTATCAAATTAAAATTATAAAAACATTCATTAAATGTATATATGACTGATGAGGGAGGTGAAATAAATAAACACACCTAAAAAATGCATCAATGTTAGAAAAATATATGTAAGAGTAATAAAAAAATAATTGAAAAAATTGAAAAATGTTAAACTAGAATGTTATGAAAAATTATATTTATATATATATAATTCCCAAAAAATAAGAGAAAAAAATAAAAAAAATGCTAACAAAAATAAATCACTAAATTGTGTGTGTGTGTGTGTGTCTGTGTCTGTGTGTCACGAACCAGCCTAACTCGACCCTAAACTGGTCACTCGAGCCACTCAACGACAAGCCCCAAGAGGTGTTACCAATCCTATTGGGATGCAACAAGAACCTAGGACATTAGTGGAGTGTCATGGGAATGATTTCACCCACATATAAACAATTAAATAAATATTGGAAAGAAATGGACCGCCTAATTCACCTTTATATAAAAGTATAATTGAAAATTATTTGTACATGAAGTTGAATATACAATTGAAATGAAAAACTCAACCGACCAAACCTGAAAAAAAAAACTAACTCCATGTGACCCCACTAGTCACTATCCAACACAATGATCACACATCTCCCAAGGCGATCAGACTCATGCAAAAACCTCCACAAGGGATAAAAATAAAAAAAATACTATATGCGTGAGTATTAAAACTCAGTAGATTATCCCAATATTATTTTCCCAAATCACTTACTTTAAAATAAAAGAAACATCCATTTCAAGTTTGTACTAAATAAATAAAATTATATTTTTTCCTGAAAATATTTCATTATATAAAATCTATCAAACAAAATCTTTCATGTTTTATAAACAAGAATTCTAGTAATAATTTTCTAAGAGATGCAACTTCAAAATGAAAATGGTTTTCAAGAGAGATGCTTTAAATAATGTACACTTTTTAATAAAAAACAAATTATACTGAATCTGTTATCTAAACAGACCTTATGTCGATGGTGAATACAATATATCCAATGATTACTAGTCACAGGAACCCCACCAGGCACTTGTTTGTTGTGGGGCTTTAGGAACATCGTATCTCGATGTAAAAGTAACCATAATAAAAATACTTCTCATGCATTAGACACTAGTAGGGAACATACCTATAACCTAGTAATACCCAAAATCATCATCAAAGTTTAGTTAGCATTTCCATTATTTAAATTTAAAACATGAAATAGGGACAAAACCACTCCAGATCACTAGCATACTTGTCCTAGTCTGCCCACCTACATACCCAGGTTTCCCTCTTTGTGATCAATAACATTCCACATGTTATCAAATACACTTTTTACATGAAAATTCCATTTCCAAATCATACACACACCAAAAATCCTACAAACATGTTTCACATTTCTTTCAGAGATATAGAAACCAATTAAAATTTTCATAAAACAATTTCAATAAGTATAACGAGGATTTTCACATAAAATCCATTCAAAAATTCTTTTTAGAGCTAAATTACCACCAATACCATATCCAACCAGATTTTGAAGCCCCAAAACCATTTACTAAATCAATTTTATGAATCATAAAATAACCCCAAATTGTGTAACATGGAACACACATGAAAACCCTTTTCTTAAAAAAAATGCCAAAGAGGTCTTTAAATATTTTACCTAACCAACGTATAACAAAGGTAAATATTTCACCTTTCATAAAGAGGTGTAAACACACCATTATATGCAGAAAAAAATTTCATAAACCCTTTAAAACATTTAGGTTACACATTCAAATATCAACCATTTTTATAAAAATGCTGAATGGGCCACTTACGAGCAAGTCATGCCAAATCATGTTAAAACCCAATACCCATATCTTTATAAAACCAAAAACACTTTATAAAGACATAAAAGGAACCAAAAATATCACTTTTCAGGTTTCCAATATTTTAATAAATTCAAAAAATTCATTTCATATCACATTTCGCACACAAAATCCAACAGGGCACTTTTAAAAAAACTAGGCTTGCAAAATTTAAAAAAACAACTTTAATTTAACACCCAAAAGGGTAAAAACAACAAATTTCATGCAAAACATTTTTTAAAGAACTTAAACCAGGTCATAAACATCACAATCCATATGTGAAAACTAGTATAATATTTATTTTAACAAGTGGTGTTCACTTTTATAACAAAACAACTCCATTTTACACAAAACAAGGCATAAATAACCATTTTTTCAAACCAAATAGATCATAAAAAGGTTTCACAGAGATACTAAAAATGTATATAAGGTGATAAAAATATGAGAATATGAAACTTAAATAATAAATTCAAGTTATTGGGAGAACCTACCTCAAAACTGTGGTAGATTGGAAACACACACCTGAAAACACCTGTCGTGGGTTCTGGATCCCTAGATCTATGAAGACCGGCCCTAAATGAAAAAAAACCCCATAAAAAAGAGTATAACATAACCCTAGGTATTTCATGACCAGGGGATAAGATATAAACAATAGAAAATCTGAAAATAAAGAAGAGGGGGGAGAAGGGAGGAGAAGGGAGAAGAGAAACTCGCCTTGGAAACTTGTCAACACTTTATCTTCCCTTATATATAATACCTTAAGGGAGGGTTAATGTCTTGGGAAGCCAAAGGAGACCTATATAGGTCTCGGAGAACTAGGGTAAACAAATTTGGGCACATTTGGGTCGAAAAATCCCAAGGGGGGAAACTTGGAAAATTAATTTTTTTTCATTCCGGGTGGGGTCGCACGGTTAGGCCGCACTGTTTGTTAAGTTGTGTGGAATCCATGGGGTTAGCCACATGGACACAACTAAGTGGCCCACACCCATGCTCCAGCCATGTGGTAGGTTTTATACATACAACACAGTTACCCCTAAGCCACTGCATGGCCACACACCAACTGTTCGTAGGTCCACCTCATGCCAAATTTGTTTATCTTCTATCCAAAACTCCCAAACAAACCAAGAGAGAAATATTTGTAAAATAGGACACTCCAAAACTAAACCCTTGTCACACCCTGAACCCAATAAGGAGACCAAGATTTCCAATAAACTGGATCAAAATCTAAACTTTAAAAATCGAGTGTGACAGTGTGTGTGTGTGTGTTTATGTTTTTAATGTTTTATAAATTAAAATTTTAAATTTATGAAATTTTTTGTATTTTTTATGATTTATTTGATTTTATAGAATTTATTTGTTATAATTATAGAGCATCTTTTATTTTAATAAAATTCATGTCTATATTGGATCTATATTATAAATATGAGATGTGGTGATTGTATTTCTCTTATTTTTAAAGATATACCTATTTCTACCAACTCTTATTCATTTTCTTAAATCTTTTCAATCATAGGAACATATTGGGAGTATTTTAGGGTGATTTAGATAGTAGGTGGTAAGCATAGGTGTATAGAAAACTATGAAGCTTCACATACTAAGATAGAGGATTTCTATCTTTTCCTTTATCTTCTTCAATATGATTGATTTATAGGTTTTGGAACCTTATAATCCCTTTTAACCCTTAATCCTTCAATTGTAAAACCCTATAATCTGATGATTAGAAATAAGTACTCAATTTTCAATAAAGTCGTTTTATGCATCAAAAATGTGTTTTCTTTAAAAAATGGTTTTTAATTCATTTTATGAATTGATTTTTTAATTAATTTATATAAATTTTAGATATTAAATTTCAAAAAAATATATATTTTCTAAAATAAACAAATCAAAATTAGCTAAAGGTTGAATTTTTGGATTTTTCTGAAAGGATTTATTTTTTCAGAAAATAGTAAAAAATACGGATTTTATAGAAATCTGTCTTTTCCATTCATGTATTTACAAAGTATCATTTTGTTTTGAATTGATTTTAAGATTTAATCAGTTTTTTTGTTAAAAACAATCCAATAAATTTCATTAGAATCTAAATTATTCATATTTTTTGTATAAAAACATTTTTATACTTTAAATGCATTTTTTTAGAAAATTATTATTCGAAATGTTTTGCAAGTTTATTTTAAATTTAATTTCTAGTACTTATAAAACATTAATTTGATAAAAAAAATTCCATCTTTTAAATTAAATTATCGAATTTTTTTATTCTAACTTTTTTTTATCATAAGGAATAGTAAAAATAGTAAAACATTTGTTACATCGATTAAGGTTAAAATTGGTTTACCGGGTGTTAAACTAAGACATAAGGGTGTGATTGAAATATAAAATTATATAAATTATATTTTATAGAAATATAAACACCATATATAATATAATATTCCAATATGAGTCATTTTGATTCATTTTCTTTCTGTATGAAATTATTATATTTTAATCTTTTGAAAAATTCCAAGTGTGTCATCTCCCTCCCTTATAAAAGGACACCACATCTCTTTTATTCTCAACACCTCAAGAGCCTATTATCTAGGCCAATTCCTACCCAAATCATTTCCTAAAATCACTCACTATATCTTAAAGGACCTTTTTGTTACAATATCAACCTTTAAATGAATAATGTTTAATCCAGAGGAGGTTTCTCAACGAAGAGCTAGAACTCTTACCCGAGCTCTTATAATTTTATTTATTCTTCCACTTTCTCTAAAACTATTTTATCTATCATAAAATTGATAATATAGTATCATAAAAATAATGAGATATTATTATGATGATGTAACAACCTTTTTCTACCTTCTTTTCATTAAATGGGAAATAAAAGTATCGATTGTGTGTATATGTAGACTACTGCCTACACGTAGCGATATAATTCATTTTCCATAACCATCATCCATGGATAATTATTAATATGAATTTAATATTTATATATGAAATTTATGATATAATTAAATTTATATAATTATAAAATTTCATTAATATTTATTTATTTTTTTAGAAAATGATCAAAATGTTCATGCATACGTACAGACTACTGTCTCCATGAACGGTGTAATTCATTTTTATAACTCTATTATTTATAAAATATTATAAATATGTATATAATAACTATATATTATATTTATATTAATATTTACAGTATATAGATTATGGAACCCTGATAAATTTACAAGCACTAGAATTACCAAATAGAAACTTTCCTGAAAAATGAAACGGTTAACACCATGAAACAACAATTTTAATAAGGAATTATTAATAAATGTGTACTAAAATGTTACAATTAGATCATATATAATATTATAAGTATATAAATTCTTATTTCATAAAATTCTAAAAAAATTAAATTTATTATATATTTGAGGTTAGTGTACTAACTAAGATATTTGAACTTGAGGTAAAGGTTTTATGTTACAATCTCATTTTGTTCCCTGATTATTTATTCTTAAATTTATGATGATGAAATTTTGTGATATATTTATCAAAAATATCATGAATTTTCTTCTAATTTAATTTATATATATATATTACATGTTTTTATTTCATTTTCAACAATTTATGTACTCAAGAGACTGAAATAATTTTTTTAAGAAAAATTAAATTAATTTCCCTCTTCGGTCAGAAATATTTTCTTCCTTGTCAATACTTTAATTGTATATTGTATTCACTGTAATGTAGAGTTTGGATTGTATGGGAATTGGTATATATTTTTAGGTTATATATATTTTGATTTGATTGGTGGTTTTATTTTTATTCTGAGAAAATTAATAGGGCAATTCCTCCCATATGTGTGAAAGATACCCTCAGTATTAGTTGTCAACTTATGGCTTATTGGAGGTAGGATTAGAGGTCACTCTCATTTCCAATATTGACCCAAGTGGGGTTTAGCTGGGGTAAGACCATGAAAAAGTGGTATATTATCTTTTGTCTTAGATATAGGATAGTGTATAGAGTTACACAAAGGTGAGGTTTTCATGAGATCAATAGGTAAATAGTGTCATTGAACCTAACCTCTTATGAAGGCATGGGATAGTATAGAACATATATTTTTAAGGATTATTATGATCAATGTCAGAACTATAGTGTTATAGAGACAAGCTGGGATCCAAGTATCGTGGCACCATATGATATAATTCAAATACTATGACAGCCAACAAAGCATTTTTTGGTAGAAAAATACACTCATTACAGGGTTGAAGATTTAATTAGGGAATCCATCATTGTCTTAGTTTTCATTTAACTTAAAATTATAACTTTTAATAATGTTTTGAGTTTTTATTTTTGTTAACATAAAAATTGATATAATGTGGTCATTATAATTATTTTGCTCTCATTTTTCCTAAATTAACTCACGGTGGTTAAAATATACATCCTTAAAATACATTATATGATATGATATTTTATAACATTTATATTTTAGGTTTAGTTTTACAACTAAAATTTCAATGTAAGTTAATTAAAAATGTTGTAATATCATTTAAGAATTAAAAGTGTAGTATACTAATATGATTTTATTGATGATAAAACAAGTATAAAAGATAGTTTTTTTGCAATAAACAACTTCCTAAAAGTTTTTTAATTAAGAATTCCCATAATGATTAATTATTTATTAAGTAATATATATATATATTAAGTTATATAAGAAGTATTTTTTATAGTTAAATATATTTTTTGACATGGAATATTACATTGTTTGTTAATGGGAATAGGTAATTTAAAAAAATGGAAATAAATTCGTGTTTAAAGTAAAATTATATTTAAAAAAAAATTCTAGAAAATTAAAAATTCCAAATTACTTTTCATGTATGAATAAATAAAATGTTGTGACGTATGTCTAATATCTATCAATATTAGATAAATTTAATGATGTATGATTATAATTGAGTAATGTTATATTTAAAATTATTAATTCTAAGTAGCATGTCTAAAATTATTAAATTCTATAAATAAATTAATATGAAAGTATGAAAAATTAGGTGACATGTTAAATTTTTGTTATTCCATTTTGATTATGATGAGTTAAAATTGTCAAAACTTAATTTTAATTTACTACATGAATTATTATTATTTGACTTTATTAAACATGTAGCATGAAATAAAATGTGACACTTAAGGGATAAATTAAAACCATAATAAGTCGATAATAAATACTTCATTATGATGAATGTATTATTAGCATGTGATAATTATGAGACACTGAATATGAATATTCCATGTTCACCTTCAATGTAATATCATGTGTTAAATTATTTTTATGATTTATTGAATATTAGAATTACCTTTTATTATATGATTTATTTAATTTTCAATATGGCAATTAAATAACATTTCAAATTAAATCTTTATAAAATAAGTCATTATAAAATTGTTTGTGATATACTTGGAGATATTTTTTATGATATATTATTATTGATGGTGAAAGGGGACGGTTAATATGGAAATGATTTGAAAATGGAATAGTTGATTAACTTTATTCACTCTTTAATTATTTTCAATTTGTTTATTGTTTGTTTACTTGTAATTGTTTATTTAATTTCTAGATTATATTTTATATAACTCTTTGCTTTTTGATATTCTCTAAACATTATTTTTTTATTGATAGCCACTAATAACTTATTTGGTTAAATTCCATTTACTAAATTTATTAATAAAAAACTACATTAAGAATATTTATTTATGTTTTCTTATAGATATGATAATTGATTCCACTACTTGATGAAAAAACTACTCATAGTAAATAAAATAAAATAAATAAGTATTGTTTGTTTATATATATTTAATTTTTCTATGTGTATTCTTGTATGATGTTATTGATTATGATGATATGATTCATAGCATTTCCATTAACCCTGATGTTTTCTCCAAAATAGATTATAAATGATGGACGATATAATATAGTCATTGGAGTTGGAGTTGGTTCTCTAGAACTTACATCCTTAGTAATTGATTTTATGTTTTTTTATTAATGAAGTTTCTTATTCAATCATTATCATTCCTTTTCATGAAATTTTTATGTGATAATATCCTAATAATATGTGTTTCACTAAGATGTCATAGTAGTTCTCCTCTATGGCTTGATGATATATTTTGATGGGGCACAGTAAATACAGGATATCAGGGGAAGGAATCTCATAATAAATTGATACAACTTATCCTGGTGTTTTCCCTTGGTAATCTATAATATAGGAGGTTATGAGAACATATCCATCAATAGGAAATTCACATTTCTAGGTTTCATTGGATGTTCTTATTAATAGATGTATGTAATGATCCTTATACTTTAATATTATCATTAATGGATATAATGAGTCACATGAGTTTATTTATTAATGGATAATATGACATCATATTCTAGTGATGAGATAGGAAGTGTTGTCTACATCACAATTGATATTTAATTAATGGATAATGTGATAAAGGATTTATCCCTTTGGTCTCTTGATGAAAGCTGATATCTGAGGCCATCTGATGGAATGGAACTGTCTAGATTAACCATTCCCTTAGTGTTTAATGGGAGAGTTCAATTATTAAAATTAAATGAAATAGACTTAAAGTATATAGGTTTGTGCCAAAAGCATGAAACCTGCATGATTTCATATATCACGATAAGGCGTTTATATTACATGCTAAGCAGTCGTAAGAGGTTGGATATCATTTCAACATTACCTTCTATCTCTATAGGCTCTTCGGTGTGTTGCTACATTTTAATCATGTACTCTGGGTGTTTATTCCTGATTACACAAATAAATAGGTACAGAGGATCACTAAATAAGTGTATCTACAATCTGAGTTAAATTCAATTATTGAATTTAACAAGATAGAATAAATAATATTTATATGGGTTTGGTTAATTTCTAAGATTTAATCACAAGTTATTCAAAATAATAAGGGAGCTAAATAATAATAAATATTTATTATAGGGTTTTTCTGATGATAATATTTATTGTATTTATCGATGAATAATACAATTATATTTATTTATTAAATAAATAATCATTATTTAAGTATTAGTTAATGTCAACGTGGTAAAGTGGACTGCAATTTATGGTCTGATTAGAAAGAGTATAAATGAAATTTATCTATATTATTAAATTTTTGTTCATGTTATGTGATTAATATTATTATCATTTTTATTTTATATGGGTTAAAATAATAATTATAAATTTTGAAATGGATTATGTAGAATTTTCAAACCCTAAGCCTTCCATAATAAATATATAATTATACCATTTTCCATAATCACTCTTGCCATGAAAAATGGAAAGAGAGATATATATTAATCCCTAGAGATACATATAAAGATATATAATATACTAAATATTCATCCTATCTCAATCCATTAAGATAATATCCAAAGTTATTCTTCCTTCAATGATAATTATGTGGTGATAAATCCCAAACAATGCAAGCATTGAGGATCGGTCATGATAGCACCTACAAATTCTATGGAAACATTTAGAGATTGTACTTCATATGTGGATCACCTATAGAGGGATTATTTACTTGGATCCTATTTCTCAAGGATGGTATAATAATATCTAGTGAATAGGATCATCAATTCTATAGGAATAATATGTAGATGTAATTTTATATCTTCTCATTAATTAATTATAAATTATAGGTGAAGATCCTCCTCTTCTGGTTCTAGTGTTTTTCAAGGATCAAGTAATATATAGTTTTAATTGTAAATGGAATTATTTTTCATTTATAGGAATTTCAATTCATAGATTAATAGAAAAAAGAATAGTTAGACATCCCATCCATGTGCTTTTATTATGCTTGGAAACTTCAATAGCCACTTGAATATAGAAGATGAATCAATTCCAGAAATAGAATTGAAATTATTTCTCCCTGTTTTTCATAAAAGAATCATTAAAATCAATAATATATAACAATTTGAATCTCTCAATCCTTTTTTGGATAGTTATTTATAATTTTTGAAGTGGGTTATGTCAAAGGTTAGTAACTTTACACCTCTCTCTTTATAAAACACTAAAGTGATTTTGAAGTAAATAATTTTTTTAAAAAAAATAGGTGATCTAATCTCTTAAAACAAATGAAATTTATTTATTTATTTGAAATGAAATATGAATTATAAAATGTTTTTTTAAGAGTTTTTGTTTTCAAAAAAGAGTCTAAAAGGTTTATTTTTATGAAATTCAAGAATTTTGAAAGGGTTTATAATTTATTATAAATATTTCAGAATTTGACTTCATTATTGTGTTCATTTTTCCTTAATGGGTAGTTTTTCATTTGATAGGTGTCTTTCCAAAACCATTAATCTTTGGGACTCTCTTATTTTATTTCATTATATTAATTTATTTTTATGTCGGGTTTGGATTCTTGAGGATGAGAATTGTTTGAGAGATATTTAATATAAAGACCCAAGGTTTATCTTCTTTTTCTTGGGTTTTTATATCTCTTTTATTATGGGTTTTATATTAATTTTAAAGGATGAGAATTGTCAAAGATTTATTTGATATAAATTCCCAGATTTTTTTGATCCCTTAATTTATTATATCTTGGTTCTAAGGGTTCACAAAAAACTATTATGTAATAATTGATAGAATTTTATTATATATCAAATTTTTACTCAAATAAAATTTACATTCATTGATTTTGATTATATAATGTAACAAAATTATACTACATATATATTATATTTTCAAATCATTAGTTTAATTAACTATCAGGAAATTATTAATTTAAAATAATCTAGAATTAATTATTTTATATTAATTTAATAATTAATAATTAATATTAAAATTATGTATTGTAATTATTGATATTTATTTAGGGAATAAGCATCCACATGTTTATTTTTTTAATCATACTATTTGGAATAAATTATTTTACCTTAAATTATATTTCAAACCATGGATATTTTGGACTTCTTATAGAAGAAAAAAATAAATATCAAAATATGATGAATATGACCCTAAAGGTTTTTAATTTTCTAAATTATTCTATATATTTATTTATTTATTTATTATGCGAAAAAAATTAAGCGGGTAAAAAATAAATAAATGTTAAAAAAATGAATCACTATATATATATATGTGGGTGTGGGTGTGTGTGTTTAATTTATTATATAAAAAAAATTAAATAGTTTTAAATAGCTAAAATGTTTAAAAAAATTAGATATTTTTTTATTTTATGATCTATTTAATTTTTTTAGTTTCTATTTTAAAAACTTTTGGTGGTATTTTAATTTTATTGAAATTAACATCAATATTGTATTTATATTATAAATACGAGGTGTGGAAATCACATATCTTCACTTTTCAAAAAAATTCCTTCTTTTACCTTTGCTTCTTTATTTTCCTAACTTTGGATAATCAGAGGCACATCCTATGAGTATTATAGGGATATTTCAATAACACACAACAAGAATAGGTGTATCATAGTGAACTACTAATCTTTTCATCATGAGGTAGGGATTTATGGATTTTATTTTATCTTTTGGAATATCAAATCTTGATGTGTTTTGGAACCTTATAATCCTTTATTGAGACTTAATACTTAGATTATAATCCCTTATAATTGAACTACTGGAAATTTCATCATCAAATTTCCTTTTTTATCCCCCCCCCCCAAGAAATGAGAGTTGAGAGACACCATCATTATCCTCAATTGTTACCCACACATTGTATCCCATAAATAGTGACTTATCGCTCCAATAATGGTGAATCCACCTTTTTCAACCCCATAGTGAAAGATAAGACCATGGTATCTCCTGGGGATCAGTGGTGATGATTTTATCTTGGGGTAGGGGATATAATTTCCTTCATCCATTTTTTCATCAAAAATTTCACTTAGGGCCTCGTTTGTTCTGAGGGAAGGATCCCTTGAATGTCATTTCTCTTCTTAATTTATACAGTATATGTTTTAATTATATATTTCTTGATTTAGTTCATTTATAATTTATTTAAATCCCAATTTATAATGAATTTATTCTTATTATGTCCTGTTGTTAAATTGAATAAGTGGTCATGGTTTTATAATGTACATTTAATAAGTGATTCCAAATTTTATAAGACCACCAATATAAAATGGGGTATATTCTAGAAATGTAAATTAAGAAGAGAATTAATAAGGAATAATACAGATATATAAGGAAGAATATGTATGACTAATTATCTTTAATTATTTTGATTATTTTTTAAGATTTAATTATTTTTCATTTAATTATATTGATGACAATATGTTTATTCTTATTCACATAAGTTTTTAAATTAAATGGATATTTTTAGGTTGATTTAATTGTGATTATGATGCTACATTATATTGATTAATTTGTATTGAAATAATATTAGTAATGATTAAGCATCCCAACCCTCACCCATTTGATTGGTTAAAACTGGGGTGAAACTAAATTTAGGTTCATCCCCTTGACACTGAAAGATATCAAAAAATTCATAGGGGATATTAAATCAATGGGGCGTAATTTACCCTCATAGTTTATGGATTTTTAATAAGAAACCATGATGGTATAAGTAAATTAGACATAATGCATGATATAAAATGAGCTGATTAAACTTTAATAAAGAAACACGATAATAATTAGAGACACGGGGTAAATTGTACAACTAAATGTATCTATAAACCAAAATGACTCAAAGATAACCAAGGTAATGAGTGAGGCATATCACACTACTCTCTACCATGACCAACTCCTAGTTCCATCCTCTAGTAATAGTGACTAGTGCATCAAGGTGATCGTCTAGCAAAGTAAGAGACCTTCCTCTTTCCTATATCATGATAAAAAAACATCTTTATGTACCCCAAAGTGGATATATGAGAGGTCTGTATAGAAACAAATATAAAATCCACCATAAAATTACTATATATGTTTCTGGGATAAAAAAAAGTTGGCATGAAACAAATTTATATATATATATATATATGAAACCATGAGAAAACAACATGCCCAATTCATAAAAAATATACATATAAATAATGAAAAGTATTCAAAATAACCCACAAAATACACTAAAAAATCCCACCGTGGATTCCATTCCATGAAACCAATGCAAACCTCGCTATATGGGATCCCCTAAACAAACAAAATCATGATTAGACCCATTTAATAGACCAAATCACTCACTTTGTGGTGAAATTTTAGATACCCCAAATATAGCACTAGTATCCAATTATAAAGCAACAAGGACTCATACAATAATATAATGAACACACACTAATCCCTTTCATAGGATTAATTCATGGACACTAAATGGGTTTATTTAAAAACCAAAGAAGAATAATCCATCGATTGCAAAAGAATATGTTCAAAGTTTCACTTTTCTTAGAGAAAACATTACTCCACAAAATATAGGATTTAAATTTCTTTAAATAATTAAAGTGGGAGAAAATTATCCAATAATTAATTATTTATCTATCCACACCCATGAGGAAGAAGTTTTGGAAAGTGAATAGTCACCCAACATGCCTATAGAATCCTATCATTATCAATACCTAGAAATACCTAAAACAATTAGAGATTTTTAAGTGAGTAATCGATTCAAAAATTAACTTAATATTACTAAAAAATATCACACATGGTATCCCATTAAAATTCATGACTCACCCCCCCCCCCCACTCAGAGGTCATATTGTCCATTTTATAAATTAAGATGACCAACAACCTATCTAGGACCACTTTTTGGTATGTTCCCCCAATATGTATTAAACTAATTGGATGATCACAACCCCACCAAGACACCATGGGATCCCTTTAGCTGAGTAAAATATTGTAAGAGAAAATCATTCACTAATTTTGAATCATTATGCCTTTGACCATGGCATGGTGGTTCAACCTTCATTCTTTCCCAACTACCTATGTAGACCCTACCCCCATATAAAACTAAGCCACCAAGCCCAATTCACATTGTGTAATGGTATCCCCTTTTAGTATAGGTGACTTTCCATGGATAAAATTCCCGCCAAAATTTCCTCCATGGACATTTCACTTGTCTTGGTGTAATCAACAACACACAACCAACTCAATACACTCACTATTAAAGGTGCTCTGAAAATTAACTAGACATGAGGACCCTACCACATTGACCCTTACATAAGGACCCCTATGTGATGAACCTCACGCAAAATGTAAAACCTTGAAATATTTTAAATCTATCCTCACACAAAGTTGGATAAACTTATTCCGGATGAGATCTACCTTTGTCGGACTCAAGAACCCTTACATAAGCTGAACCCCTCCACCATGACTAGATCTATGGTGTTGTGGACCTACAAAATCTAAGACTCTACTTTTTCAACCAATAATCCCTACAAAACTCCCAAAACTAAATTGATTAAATAGAAAACTTAAATGAATAAACTAGAAAAATACACCTCAATCCGTGGGTGTCACATTCAACCCACTAATGGGGTTTCCAACCTTAGAAAGCTATAGGTTGGTGGTGTGGTGGAAAAGAAGTATTCATTTGTCTTACATAAACTTCTCATGTTCCTAAATCTCTTGTTAAAGGAGACCGTGTTTCCATAATACATGTACCAAAGAGATATGTCTACACCATAAGGGCTTATCTCACCATTCCATAATGTATATTGGAGTGTTTATTGTTGAGGAATCCAGATCAAGTGCCGCATAATCCAATCAGATAATGTGATTTTAATCTATATGGTAATTTTTAAGTTGTGATATGTAGAAAACGTTATGGATTGAATTTAATCCTAGAGGAAAAGAACGATGATAGTCCATTTCACCAATACACTCTAGAAACAAAAAATCTCTCACATATTGACGGGATATCTTTCCCTTCTTACCCATTAATTTGTTCTCTAACCTTATAGAAACTTACATGAAAATGTTATCACCCACTTCAAAAGATAAAGGGTAACAAAAGTGATCTTTTAATGAATTCTAATGGATTTGGGCCATTATCATTCATTTTAAAATCATTTGTATTTTCGTTGTTGTTTCATGGATAAGATTTGGTCTGATCATGGAGGTTTTCCGATCAATACTCAATAAATTAGAGATTGGAATGTTTGGAAATAAAATTATCCAAATGGATATATATATATATATATATCAATTATTGATAAATTTTATTATAGGAAAACTAATTTAATAGAAAATTATCCTCAAATAAACTATTGAATTCCATCACACATGCTCTTAGCATGTCCTCTAAGTCCTAAATTGTATTCTCAAACAACCCATTGGTTTAAGGGTGGTAATTTTTTCTCATGATCATTTAGGAATAAAGTTAAGGTTTTAGATACCTCCAAATTCATGATGTAAGTCTAGGGTCTTAGTCTTAGACAATTGAAACAGGTACCCCATGTGTTTTATACACCTCTCGAATATTTATTTTTCAAATTCATCAACAGAATTTTTTTCTATGATTAGAATAAAGTGAACTTAATTTATAATTCGGTCACCAATCACACAAATAAAATCATATTTACAAATAATACTTAGAAATCTAGTGAAACAATTCATAGAGATCTACTCCCTTTTTTATACGGTTAGGGGTAGTGATAGTAACATGTTAGATAGTTGTTGATGTTTAGCCATTACCTATTGAAATGTAATTCATATTCTCACAAACTCAGCTACCTTCCACTCATTCCTAACCACCAAAAATGGTTCTTCATTGAATGATTCATCTTCTTAACATCTAAGTAAATATAACATTACAAATGATGATAAGTACAAAGGAAAATTTTTAATACGAAAGAGGAACTTGAATATGGTATTGGAAGTGTAATATAGAATTATCATCTATTGATCATACATCCATGGCCTCCCCGACATAGTGGTTCGAACCAATGGTAAGGTAGATAGGTTCTAACTATTTCACATCCTTGAATTTCTCCACCAAATTAAGGATAAGAGTGACCAAAAATAATATGATAACATCCTTCTATTCCATGCCCTTTGAGAACATGTCGGTGATTACGCAAATTAATTACCATTTATTATATGATTTACTCACCACTAGATTATAGGATTTATGACTTAGTGCATAAACTATTGAGTCTCATTTACAATGTGTATAAATAAAGTCAAGTTTATACTTCTAGAAATATTTCATACAATTTTTTTTCATTTCAAATACATCTATGAAAATATTAATTTAAAGATTTTATGATAAGTAAATTGTATGAACTTATCCCCAAAGAGGTTGTGTCTTCAGGATTTTAATGGATGGACCATGATTTCAAGTTTCAAATAATGTGTTACATAATTATTTTTCTGTATCCAAATTTATTGTGAGTTTTAGGCTATGAAATGGTCTTCCTATATGAGAATACAACCCAATCCTGATCCAAATGCATCACAATATACCAATTATACCACACAAGATTTTGGAAGAACTAGAATTGGTACTGAGGAAAATAGATTCTTATGCTTCTGAAAATATTTTTAATATCCATTGGACTAATAAAATGGGACACATTTCTGAGTTTTGGTTGCTATAGGTGAAGATAAAATTGAGAAATCATGGAAAAATCATTAATAATATCCAGAAAAACACCAAAAATATTCGTATCTCAGAGACAATTTTAGGTTGTTAACATGAGATGACAAACTCAATTTTATATTGATTGATCGATATACCATTTTCATATATTACATTTCCAAGGAATCAAAATTCTTTTATCCAAAGCTCAGACTTAGAGAACTTTATAGAAATATATTTGTCTCACAATGTACTCAACACAATATCAAAGTGCTTTTCATGGTCACCAAAATGTCATAAAAAAACACCACCATGAATGAGTCTAGATACCTATGAAATATATGGTTCATAAATGAAATAAATATTGATGGTATGTTTATAATACCAATTTTTCTGACTAATTACTATGAGGGGCCATAACGACTCTGAAAAACAATTTTTTCAATAGCCCCCTTCCTGACTCAGAGTTCACGGCACATTGATCTTAGATCAATCTTGTATAACCAATTGACTCACATAAACTGATAAAAAAGATAATTAATTCATGGATCATGATATCCATTATTTATTTTAACATTAGTAAACTTAAAATAATTTATAATTAGTTGAATATTAGTACCATATTTCTTTATAAATAAAATTGGATAGGCCCAAGGTAGCATACATAATCTAATAAACCCTTTTCTTTTTAATTATTTTAACAAGACTTTCAACTTTGGAAATTTCATTGGTGACATTATATATAATGGATGAAAAGGAGGACTCATTCTTATTAGTAGTTGAATGGAAAATTCCACTTCTATTTTAAGTGGTATCTAAGGTGATCCAATCTAAATATCCATATAAAATAATTATTTTCACATGATTATTCATCACATCTCACAATTAATCATACACTAGAACTCAAAGGTTTAGTATATTTAGAGACAATAAACATACACAATATATTCTATAAATTTTTAAACATTTCCCAAAATATGTATCCCCACATAATACCCTACATGACCCATCAGTCATAATATTCTCCTTCATAACCTATTGAATGGAAACATAAGAAAGGGTGATATCAGATGCTTAGTAAGGGTAAAAATAAAGATCATAAGTGAGTATAAGATAAGAATGTGGATATAAAAAAATCAAATTACATGAACATAAAATTAGAAGACCATAAAAATAAATAAGGAACATAAGGTGTAAATTAAGGATAGGTTCATAACATCAGAGATAAGACAGTACAACATGAGTAAGATGAAAAACATATAAATGTAAACAAAACTAAGAATATAAATCATAAAATAAATTTTTTGGAATTACTTCTCATTTACCATAATATAGTGGAGTAATAATTGCTACATGATTCCAATAAAAAAGTAGATAAGGCATAATTTTTTAATTCACATAGTGAAGAGAAAATCAAAACATAATTCTAGTAATTATCTTATGAAATATAAAACTTTACCCAAATTATGAGAGGGATATATAATTTTGGGACCACTAATCACATAATTAAAACCCTATATATGTGATCCATAAGAATATGAAAACATTCATATTTGAGACATCACTTAATTAACCAAAAAAAGATATAATTTTAAAAAAAATATTCTTTGAAAATTTCATAAACTATCCATAGAAATAAAGTGGATAGTAGGGTAAAAACACATCCCTATTATACCATAAATAACATAAAAGGTTGTTTATATAGATGAAAAAACCTTTAAAAAAATTTTATAAATCAATTTTAAAATTTATAATAAATACTCCTATTATTTTCAAAAACATTAAAAAATTATGTATATTTGGAAAACTATTTTAAAACATGAAATAGAATATTTGTAATTAAATTTTATTTTTAAATAATTTTTTTCATATAAAATGTTAAAAAGGAATTCTTTTCTCATTTTTTACAAAAATAGATCATGTCGAAAACATTAAAATATTCTATTCAAACTTTTATAAAGATATCAAAAATAGTAGAAAATTTTCATAATCGGTTATTGAATCATAAATAAGGACATTAAAAAATTCATCTTATGAATATGGATATAGAGGAGGAATATTCTTAATCGAGAAGAATATGATAGGTCAGTTTAACTTACAAGAATCATATCATGTAAATTATTTACTAAGGGAAATGAAATTGAGAGAGGATATATAAAACCCCAATAATAAATAGATGATAACAAAATTTTTGTGGTTTTATAGATAATATTAATACAATTTTTTCCCAGGTGGAGATTCATTCATAATAATCTCTATTTAAAAATGATATTGGAAAGAAACCATTATAGATTTTGTAACGTTAGATTCAATCCCACTAGAAAGAGAGATCTTGAGATGAATTTTTAAATACCTTGTATTCTATGAAAACTATGATAAAATAAATCCATAGTTTAGTATATACACCATATAAAAAGAAACAACTTGTGAAAATAATTTAGAGTAAAAATAATTTGAAAATGATTTTATGAGAAATATATTTAAATCCTTAGAAACATAATATAATATACAATATAATTCAAGAATAAGGTATAATAAACCTAAATTTTAAGAATAAAGCTCAAGAAGAATAATCATAACTCAATGAACAAAAAATGAGTTAGAAAAAACCATTAACTTTTTACTCCAAACTTCTATAAATGTGACAGCCCAAGTTTTTAAAAGGAATGACTATGTTCGATTGCATACAATATACACCACAACGATCTTAAATGAACAACAAAATATTATTATTTAAATTTTACTATTATAACCTAATTTTTTGAATGGTCGGTATGAAAAGGATTAACTAAATAATGAAAATATACTTTACAAAATTATATATAATGAATTATTTAGGGACCAATTAATTATAAATGAGAATAATACACTTTTAAAAATAAAAGAAATTATTTTTTTGAAAAACTATTTAAATTCTCACCAGTATTATTTATACCAATAAAATAAAAAAACACTTGTTGGATAATATTAATGACATCTATATATAATATATTTTGTAACAACCCCAACCCTAGTATCCCAGAGTCGATGGATATTTTATTACAATGGAATAGATATAAGAGATAGAATACCCAAGTATCAATTATTTTAGTAGTCTTGAAGAACTATAAACATACATGGTTCAATTATTACATTGGTAACTAAACATAGAACATGAAAATGGAAAATAAACTGCTTCCTTGATATTTATTCAAATATTTTATCCTCAAAACCTAGGGAAGAAAAAAAAATGGGTCAGCAAAAACTCCGAGTAATGGTTACATAAATCAATAATAAGTGAATCAAATTCAATAATCCATATTCATTATGGAATTATAAATACCTGGACAAAAAACATGTTATTAATACACTAAGAATTAAAATAAAACCATAGAATTTTTCAGAGTGAAACCATCACTAAAAGTAATAACAGAATACTGAATGAATAAATTGCTTAATTTTTTGTTGTCATGTATCTAGAACATAAACCATTATACCATCAATATGGTTTAATTATATGGGTAGAAACCTATCTAACTCTTCTTGGAAACAAACCTGAAGGGTTTGCTGCCAACTATCTTGTCTCATGAAAACTGTCGATGCATCGAGGGGCTATATAATGTCGGTCTCCAACCATCACTATAAGTAAAAATAATTATTTATATATATATTTAATTCATTAAAAATATGACTTATCAAAATATACATATTGATTAAATGATACTTATTTATCAATATTTCGTAGTTAAGACAACATTCAAAGTAAACACTATATGTAAAAATGGTATACAGCTTAAAATATAATCAAATCCATAATAAAAGAAATATGGATATCCAAGAAAAATATAATTTAAAATGAAAAATGATCTAAAATGGGATATATATACACCACATAAAAATTATTAGGTGCACAATACCAAGTAAGTCTCAATGGAAATGAAATTGAGATGAAGTCCCTTACCTAAATATCTGCTTAATTTTCTCATGTTTTCACCTCCTCAATAATAAACTTATGTTTATTAAAACACTTATCTAGATGTTAATTATAGTTATTTATAAAAATATTTATCAATTATAATCATTTTATTAATTTTATTAATTTTGTTTTGATGAAATTGAAGAATTTTTATATCATTTGTTTCTTAAACAAATCGGTTTTGCCTCAATTTCTCTATTTTGATCAATGTAAATAATAAAATTGTATACTTAAATATAGAATAATAGAATACATGTAATTAAATATTTATATATTATATATAATTCATATTATCCATCTATGAAAGTGGTTATAAGAGTTTTCTTGGCAATCTCTCTATAGGTGGTCAATCGACCTTTAATTAGACGTTATTGAAAGAACGGGAAAAGGGAGTATGAAATTTATATATATATATAATATTATACTTTAAGTAGGATAAAATCATTAATATGTTGTTAAATTACTAAATAAATAATTTTAGAGTATATAGTTTTGAAATTAATTGAGAATAATGAGAAAGAGAAGAAGAAAAGAGGGAAGAGTTAATGGAGACTTACTCTTTCCCGGTGTGGATTCTCTTGTAAGACACTATAAATCCTTTGATTTCTAGAGTTAGATTACTCTATAATGTAACTATATATTTTAATAGTATTAAGATAGAATATTTAGCAAGATATTTGGATTAGGAATGGGTGTAATGAGTGGTTTTCCAAGGTAAGTGAGAGGGGTTATTATAATTGAGGAGAGCGGTATTTTTAGAATAAAATATTAAAAAAATATTATATCAAAGGTAAGACTTGGAAAAGTTTATTTTTGACAATATAAATAATATATTAATATAATATAATGAGTTTAATACTTTAAAACACCTTTATAATTCTAATTAATTAGTTTATTAAAAAGGAAAGTGAAAAAAAAGTCATTTTAAATAATCACTTTTGACTTTAGGATTTGAAAAATGATTTTTCAGTTTAGAAATAGAGATTATTATATTTAAGTGAATAATTTTTCAAATTAAATATATAATATCTCAACTTGAGGTTCTATAAATTAATATTTCACTAATGCTTTAGGAATTATGTAATTTAAGTTACACTAGTTACGGGAAAACTATATTTTTACAATTCATCATAGAATTGAAGTATTTCATAAAATTACCAGAAAATAACCATTACATAATTTTGAAATGATTATTTCAAATATGGATTTAATTTTCTGAAATAATTTTCTAAATATGAGAAATTTAATTTTTAACAAAAATAATCATTTAATCTGAAAAATACTGATTTTAATGATATATCTGATTTTATGAAACTTTGAAAAATTAATTAGGGTATTATAAAATTATTTTATAATTACAAAAAAAATTATTCTATGGATATACTTTATGAATTTTCTTTTAAATCATTATATTATTTATAAAATTTTAATTAAACATTTAAGTTTCATAAAATTACCAACTTAATTTATCATTTTTAAAACATTCATTAACTTATTCCTTGATATAAATATATAATATTTTCATTTATGAGATACCTAAATTTAATTTTTTCTTTCATAGTTGAAGTTATTATTTTAATAGTCACATTACTATTCCAAATGGTCATGTTAATATTTAATATTATATCACGGTTTTTTTAAGCTTGATGTTGTGTGCAACATAAACAATTGAGAAAATTGAATTTATTTAATAAGATATGTACAATAAATCTTGGGTTTTTATATTTTTTCCTCCTTTATAAATTTTTTCCTAAAATTGTTTTATGAATATTTCCTTCTAAATAGATGATTCTGGTTATTCTTCATAACGTCCTCAGGTTCCCATGTTTCTTCTCCCATTTTTTGGTTTCTATAAAGAACATTTACCAATCGAGTCGTCTAATTTATCAATACTTTCTCTCTAGTATTAGGAATCTCAATAGGTTCTTCACAGTAATAGAAATCAAGTTCGAGATCTATTTTTTGATTTGGGAGTACATGTTCTTGGTCTAGTATTTACTTCTTTAACAATGATATGGGGAACATATCATGAAATTTGGATAGACATGGTATCATTTAAAAGCGGTAATCTAGAGTTCTAATTAATTGCAGAATTTAAAATGGTCTGTTATACCTAGATCTCAATTTCCCTTACATATCAAATATTATGACACCCTTCCATGGGGATACTTCCAGAAATACATGATCTCCCTCTTAAAATTCCAAATACTTTCTTTAGTTGTCAACATAACTCTTATTCCAACTTTGGGCTGTTTTAATATGAGACAGAATAGTCATTACATTTATCAATGTCTCACCAATAAGTTATGGGCCTATAAGTTTCCTCTCACCAACTTCAAACCAACATGTTGGAGTATGGTTTATATTTTTATATAATGCTTCATATGATGCCATTTGAATACTATAATGGAAACTATTATTGTTGTAAAACTCTACCAAAAGTAAATATTGATCCCACATACCTTGAAATTCAACTAATCATGATATCAACATGTCTAAAAATGTTTCAATAGTTCTTTTAGACTATCTATCTGTTTGAGGGTGATAATCAATACTAAAATGAAGCTCAGTATCCAAAGCCTTATAAAGCCTCTTCAAGAATTTTGATGTAAAATAGGGATCTCAATCAGACAAAATTGAAATAGGTGCACCATGAAGTCTTAAAATTTCATTAACATATAGTTTTTCTAGGTAATCAAGAGGTAAATCTTTTTTAAAGTAATGAAATGTGCCGAATTTGTAAGGTGGTCAACAATAACACATTTTGTATAATACTTTTTGGGGTTATTTGGTAATCTAGTGATGAAATATATAATATTTTCATCCCACTTACAAATATAAATAACTAGAGGTTTCATGACTCCTCTAGGATTCTCTCTCCAAACTTTCACTTGTTGAAAAAATGAGAATCTTGACACATATTCAGAAATTTTCCTCTTCATATTATCCCATTAAAAATGTTTCTTTGGAACTCTATAAATCTTGGTAATACCAGGATGTATAGAGAAATTTAAGTTGTGGTCATCATCTAATAGTTCCCCTATTAGTTTAAATATTTAAAGAACATATAACCTCTTTCAAAATTTCATAATTTCATCCTCATACACGAAGTCTTCCAATCTTTTAACCTTAACTGCTTTAGTTTTCTTCTAAAAAATCTCCTCATCAGATTAAAAACTTTTTATCTTCTCCAGTAAATATGCTTTAATAATCATTTGAAAGAGGAGTGATGTTTACCCTTCCATAATAATTCTCGTACCTATATTTACAAAATCAATGAATATATTATCTTTATTAATCCTCATTTGGGACAAAAGTCCATGATCTTTCCTTTTTAATGAATCTACACCTTAATTTCCTATCCTATGAGGTAGTGTACTGAGAAATCATAATCTTTGAGTAACTTGTACTATCTTGTTTGCCTCATATTGAGTTATTTATTTGTAAAGACGTATTTAAAACTCTTTTGATCCATATATATCTCACATCTTTCACCATAGAGATAGTATATCTATATCTTCATAGGAAATATTATGGCTGCTAACTTAATATCATGAGATGGATAATTTTATGAGTCTACAACTTCCTTGATGAATATACAATAAATTTATCATTTTTCAAAAGGACACAACCCATTCCTTTCTTTGATGCATCATTTTATATCACAAAACATTCATTTACTAATGGTAGATTCAAAATCAGAGCATTAAATAATCTTATCTTTAATTATTCAAAACATTATGCATATTCTTTTATCTATATAAACTTAACCTCTTTATGTGTGATCTGGGTTAGTGGGTTATCCAATCGGTAAAAAAATTAAATGAAATTCTGATAGTAACCTAATATATCAATGAAATTACATACCTTGGTTATGTTCATTGGAATAGTAAACTCTTAGATTTCCTTTATCTTTATAGGATCAACTGAGATTCCATTCTAAGAGAAAATATGTCCAAGAAAAGAAATTTCATGAATCTTGAATTCACATTTGTTAAATTTTTCATATAACTCTTTCCATATTAGTGTTGCAAGAATGATATACAGGTGATTCTCATGGTCTTCATAGATTTTAAAATATACCAGAATATAATCAATGAATACAACAACAAAATCAGAAAAATGTTACTTGAATAATTTGTTAATTATATCCATGAAAACATAGGGTGCATTAGTCAATCCAAATGTAATTACAATAAACTTGTAATGTCCATGCCTTGTCTAAAAAGTTTTCTAAAGAATATATTCCTTCTTTACTAGAAATGTTTGAATCCCAGAATAAAGGTCAATCTTATAAAAATATTGATCTACATGAAGTTGGTCAAATAAATCATCTATATGAGGTGGAATATATTTTTTATTTATTATAATATCATTGATTTCTTTATAGTAGATGCACAGCCCCAAGGATACATCTTTCTTCTTAATAAAGAGAATAGAGGCTCCACATGGAGAAACACTAGGAAGAATAAATCCCTTATTACTCAACTCCTCTAGTAGTTTCTTCAAATCCACTAATTCCATAGTGTAAATTCTATAATTATTCTTTGATGTTGGTCAATAATTAAGGATTAAATCAATGGTAAACTCAACTTCATTCTATGGGGGGTCTAGGTAATTCCTCAATAAATTCACCAATGTATTCCCATATAATTGGTACATCCTTAATTTGATGATTACTTTCCTAATACATAAGAGTTATTTTCTCTTCCTCAAACAAAAATTTAATTTAGTAGAGATACTAGGGGTGGATCTAGATAAGAATCATATGATAAAGATTCTACTCTAAATATATAGAATTATACATCTTCCTCACAAATCATAATCTCCTTATTCTTATAATAAATTTTCACATCATGTTTTCAAATATAATCCACACAAATAATTATATCAAATTCAACCATAGTTATGATGATAATGTAAAAAAAATAAATCATGTTTATATTCCATAATGAGAAATTTTTGACACATTTTTGTTGCAATAAGACTTCCCTTGGGTGTTTTGACTGACAACTCTGTTATTAAATCAAAAGATAAGTATCTAATTTTCTTGGAAAATTGGGTAGATATAAAATATTGTAATGTCCCAGAATCAAATAAATCATTATTTAAAATATAATATAGGATTAATGTACCTTCCACCACATCATTGGGTACTTCTACTTCAGTTGTGGTAATCTCATAAGCTTGGCTATATCCCCTTGTCCAATTTTGTGGTAGATTTTCTTGACACTTGAGACATTGATTTGAATAATTCCCCATTTCATTATAGTTGAATCATTGAACATCATTGATTTGTTATTTACCCTTTAATCCACTAGCTTAATGACTCTATTCTCCACATTTATAAACAACTCGGATTCCTGTCAAGCATTTTTAAGGATGATTCTTTCCACAGTTATTGTATAATAGGAATTGATTAATTCCTCATTTCATCTATAGTGCTTTATCTTTTTCATGGTAATCAAAATACCTATTATTATCTTGATTTCCCTTGAACATATAGGGTCTAGAAATTTTCTTCTCCATTTTTATGGCATTTAATATTATTTCATTATATGATAAAATGCTTGATAAGAAAGTGTGCTTCGGATAATTGGATAAAGACATTCAAAGAAATGAGCAATATTGTTTGCTAAATCACGTATGTATTCTATAGAATACCTATATAGTTTTGTGAAGGTAGCCTCATACTCTGAAAGACAATCTTCTTCCTTTTTCTTTAATTTATTGAATTTTCTCTTCATTTCAGTTCATTTCTCTCTAGGGAAATATTTCTCAAAAAAATTCTCTTTAAAATTTCTTTATTATATGTCTTATATTTTATATTTCTTATTAGTATTTTGGATAAATGACCACCATTTATCAGAATCTCCCTTGAGTTAATACACCACCAGTACTACCTTTTCATTTTCATTGAATCCCAAGGCTAGAAATATATTTTCAAGGGACTTGATCCACTACTCAGCAGCCACTGGATTAGTATTCCCACTAAAATATTGGGTCTTATACCATATGAAATGATCCAAAATAGGTGTATTATAGTTATTTTTAAAAACCTAAGTAAGTTTTCCTAATATGTTCCTAATCTGTATAGCTCCAACAATAACTATTCTGACTTACTCCTTAGGGAAATCTCTAAGTTTTATGCGGGTATTGATTCCCTTTATTTAATTAGGCCCCATCGCTAAATAATGGAACACAATAAGTTAGATCATAATCATCCTGATTATAAATGAAAAAATTCACTATAAGTAATTATTATAATTCTCATGTTTATTTAATATCTAGTTCCCAAAATTTCTAATAAACTTTTTATGATTCCAAATATAACAACCTTGACCCTAGTAGCCTAGAGTTGGGGGTTATTTTATTATAATGGAATAGATACAAGAGACCGAATCACAAAGGATCGATCAGTTTAGTAGTCTTGAAGAAATATATGCATACATGGTTCCCTTATTACATTTTTAATTAAACATTGAACAAAACAAATGAAAATAAACTACTTCTATGACATTTATTCAAAGATTTCATCCTCATGACCTAGGGAAAGAAATAAAATAAATGGGTGATCTCAAATTATTAGTAAGGATTACATGAATCAATAATAATTTAATAAAAGTTAATAATTCATAGTCATTATGGCAAGGTAAATACCTAAATAAAAACACATTCCATAAAAACACTGAGAATGAAAACACAACCATAGATTTTATTATATTTTAAATCTCATGGAAAGTAAAAATAGAATACTAAAAGAAAAAATGATTAATTTTTTGACATAATGTATCTTACACATGAACCATTATACTGTCAAGATTGTTTATGTTTGTGGGTGAAAATCTGTCAAATTATCTCTAGAAACAAACATGAAGGGTTTGTCTCCAACTGTTTTGTCTCATGAGACATATCGATGCATTGAGGGTCTATATAATGTTGGGCCCCACCCATCACTGTAAGTCAAAAGAATTATTCATACGTAGATTTAATTCAGGAATAATATTCCTTATAAAAATATCTTTTTTGAGTAGAGGATAGGTATTTATCAATATATCCTCAGTTAAAACAACATTCAAAGTAAACAATGTATGTAAAAAGGGTATACGGCCTAGAAAATAATCATATCAATGATAGAAGAAATATGGATATTTAATAAAAATAAAATTTCAAATTAAAAATGATCTACAGGGGGTATTAGATACACCACATTAAAATTATTAGGTGCACAAAACAAAGTAGGCCTCAATGAAATGGAAATTCAGACAAAGTCCCTTACCTTAATCCCTGCTTAATTTTATCACATTTGTGCCTCATGAATAGTAAACTTATGTTTATTAAAATAGTGATACAGAGGTTAATTATAGAAATTTATAAAAATATTTATCAACTATAGTCATTGGATCAAATTTCTTAACTTTATTGATTAAATTTAAGCATTTTGATATAATTTTTTTCTTAAAAATTTCTTGGTTTGCCTTGATTTTGCTATTTTGTTTAATGTAAATAATAATTTAGTATAACTAATTCCATAAGAATATAATAAATATAATTAAATATTTATATATTATATATAATTCATATCTTTTATCCCTGATTGTGGTTATAATAATAGTCTTGGCAATGTCTCCCTAGGTGGTTAACTGACCTTTAACGTGCCATTGTCGAAAGAGAGGGAAAAGGGAGTATGAAATTTATATATAACATATATAAGATACTTAAAGTTGTTTAAAATCATTAATATCATGTTAAATTGATACATAAATAAGTTTATGTTATATGGTTTTGAAAGGAATTGGGATAAAAAATAAGGGAAATAAGAAAAGAGGGAAGAGTTAATGGAGACTTAGTCTTTCCTTAGTGTGGCTTCTCTTTTACGACACTATAAATCCATTGATATTTGGAGTTGGATTAATATAGAATGTGCCTATGGATTATAATATGATTAATATATAATATTTGTTAAGACATTTGTCTTTTTAATGGGTGGTATGAGTGGTTTTCTGAGGGAAGGGAGAGGGGTTATTTATACTTGAGGAGAGGGGTATTTTTAGAATAAAATAGTAAATAAAATATTATATCAAAGGTGATACTTGTAACATTGAATACTTTAAAATATAAATAAAATATTAATATTATATAATGGATTTAAGACTTTAAAAAACCTTTACAATTCAAATTCATTATTTTATTAAAAAGGAAGGTGGAAAAAAAGAAAAATTGATATTTTAAAAAATCACTTTTGACTTTAGGTTTTGGAAAATAAATTTTAGGTTTGGAAATTGAATTTATTATATTTTAATGAATAATTTTTAAAATTAAATATATAATATCTTAACTTGAAGTTCTAGAAACCACTTTTTCACTAATACATCATGAATTATGTAATTCTAGTTACATCGGTTACATGAAAACCTTATTTTTATTATTCATCAAAAAATTGAAGAATTTCAAAAAATTACATGAAAATAACCCATGGAAAGTTTCAACATGATGATATCAAAAATGGAATCCATTTTATGAAAATAATTTTATAAACATGAGAAATTTACTTTTTAACAAAAATCATTATTTAATCGAAAAATAATGATTTTAATGTTATAACCAATTTTATAAAACTTTGAAAAATTAATTAAAGTCCAATAATATTATATTATAATTGAAAAATAATATTAATCTATGAATATATTATATTAATTTCATTTTAAATAATTATATTAGTTATAAAATTGTAATTAAACATTTACGTTTCACAAAAATACCAATATTTAATTTATTATTTTTAAAACATTCATTTACTTATTCAATGATATAAATATATCTTGTTTTCATTTATGAGATACCAGAATTTTATTTATAATTTCATTTGTGAGGTTATTATTCTATCATTCACACTATTATTCCTAACGGCCATGTTAATATTAAATATTATATCACGGTTTATTTAAAATCAATGTTGCATGCAACATAAGCTATTGAGTAAATTGAATTTCTTTAAGAAGATACGTACCATAAATATTGGGTTTTATATATTCAACCTAATTTTTAACATTCATTCTATGTGTTTTCTAGATATGATATAGAAATAAATCCAATTTTACACATAAAAACTATATTTTTTCTAAACGTGGGTTTGCCGCCATTTAATTACATACTTTTTTTAAAACTAAATTTTTACACTTAAATAAATTTTATTTGGAAAAATAATATTCAATTTTTAATTTTTTATATTAAAATTTATTTTGGTTGAATCTTTGATATTTTTCTGATGTGCTTCATTTTTTGACGAATAGTGAAAAATGCAGCATTTTAATTGAAAACTAACATTTCATCTAAATAAATAATTATTATAAATTATATTTTAAATTGGTTTCAATGTAATATTATAACAATTATACATATATTAATCAAATTTAGTTCATTTGAAACAATTTTACATTGAAATTTGATATAAAAACTTTGTGAACTTCTGAACATTTCCACTTTAAAAACCCTCTTTCTCGCCCCAACTACGGAAGTAAATTTAAATTAATTTTAGTCACTTATGTGTTTTTAATTTTGAAAAATGGATTCCATAATTGGAATAAAAATTCCCTAATTTACTAAATAGTTCCCTTTTATTTTTGGACAATATTCATAGTAAACTAAGTGATTTTTATTACGATAGTTAAGGGTAAATCGGGTAACTAAGGGTAAAAGTAATATTATAAATATTATAAAATTACCTTAAAACTTGTCCCAATTTTATTATATGAGTATTATTCTACTAAAATCATACATGGGTATATTTTATGAACTCTTGTATCCACTTGTAAGACATTAGGCCCCATATAGTATATTATTTCATGAAAATTCGAACTTGTTACACTGATGTTTTAATAAGTATAAAATTTTTAATATGTGGTCATTCAAAAGATATCTTAGACCATAAACAGTATTTGGAAATATAAAACATTTATCTTTATCATGGTAATTTATTTTTATTTTTTGGGGAATAAATAATTACCTTAAAGGTTTGTACAACAATGATGTAGTAACTGTTTAATTAATGGAAATATCATATAAATGATATTAAAAATATTAAAATATATAAAATTTGAGATAATTTATTTCATCCATGAATTTTATATATTAATTTGATATGTTAGTAATGTAGGTTCTAGGAATAGTGGAAGTGAAGTTGGGCCGGTGCCCAACATTAATTTTTATCATGATCAATGATTATTCTAGGATCAATATGATGATTAATGACAGTATACATGGAATAGACTCAAAGATTTAGATAAAGAAGGAAGAGGTCTGAAACCTTTAGAGAGGATCTTTCACATCATGTTTATAATTAATTTAAATTTTATTTATAAAGAAATAAAATTATTGGATCTTCGGTACTTTATTCATTGATGATGTTGATCATCTGGAATGACCCTTCCAGATTGTCTGATTGTGCTTGTGATTATCCAAACCAGAATCCCTCTAGTAGTGATCCACATGTGCTCTGATGGGATCTGATCAACACCACTCATTCTCCGGGTGCAAGCGTGGCATAGTGAGTGTCTTGTTTCGGTCTTTTTTGATCTCCTATTCTTCGAACTTGAAGAATGTCTCTCATTCTTGGGAGGGGATAAAAGAGGATTCGAGAGAGAAATGGTTTGGCTCAACAATTCTCAATTTACCAGGTGTGCAGTACGGTACATGGAACAATAGGTGTACTTATCTATTTATTTACATGGGGCTTTGGTTATAATATTTAATTATATAGCATCAATTAAATACATTCATACCCTTAGAGAAAACCCATGCTCTTAATAATAATACTGTGTCATTTGTAACACCCCTGGAAAAGTGAGACTTAAAAGGCTAAATGTTACAACCCATATCAACAAGGAGCACCTTCCTTTTCAGGAGCCTGTCTGATTAGAACTCCATAGTTAATCATGCTCGGCCTGGAGTAGTGTTCCGGATGGGTGACCTTCGGGGAAGTTTCCCAGGGTGTGTATCAGAGAGGACAAAGCGCACTAAAAAGGACAAGTGTTGGCCTGTGGGGACAGTCATTAGTCTGATAAGAAACCCTAGTGAGTAATAGCCTATGGTGTGATAGGAAGGCAACCAAGGTATTACAAGAGACCCGTGCGGTCAGATGACAAGGTTTATGGCCCGGTTAGGCAGGTCATGACAAATGGTATCAGATCCAATACCCAACTGGAAGTGCTTAGGCACTGCCTGGGTTTGAGGCTTCGGGTCCACAACGAGGGTGTTGTGCTTTAAAAGGGTGGATAATATAACACCCCTGTAAAATTGAGACTTAAAAGGCTAAATTTTACTACCCATGTCAACATGGTGCACCTTCCTTTTCTGGAGCCTATCTGATTAGAACTCCACAGTTAATCATGCTTGGCCTGGAATAGTGATCAGGATGGGTGACCTTCTGGAAAGTTTCTCAGGGTGTGTGTTAGAGAGGACAAAGCACACTGAAAAGGACAAGTGTCAGCCTGTGGGGATAGTCATTAGTCTGATAAGCGACTCTAGTGAGTAATAGCCTATGGTATGCTAGGAATTCAACCAAGGTATTACAAGAGACCCATGGGGTTAGATAACAAGGTTCATTGCCCGGGGAGGCGGGTCATGACATCATTATTTATGGTATGCAAACATGCACAAAATAGAATTATAAATAAAATTCCACATCACAAAATAATAGCAGCATTATTATTATTTTAACTTACGCCAACTTTTTAAATAATTATTTACCATCTTGAAAATAATTATTTTACTATTGGACCAGTTTTCGTTCACTCGGACTCCACTTCCATTTATTGAACACCGCAATAAATAAATAAATAAATAATTTATTCTCTTAAATAAATATTTTATTTAAAAATTAAAAAGTAAATATTTATTAAATGTTTAATAAAATAAATAAATATATTTTATTTAACTTATGCAATCATTTTAACTTAAACAAACTTATTCCACGGTCTTGAGAATAATATTTATTCCATTAATTAAATTGAAATAGATTTTAATTTATACCACCAAAAACACTTACTGTGTGACCCTCTAGGATTTTTTCTCTTTAGCATTAGGTAGATTTGCCTAAATTCAAATAGTACTATCTAGAAATGGGTTAAGGAACCCAAGATAAAGAACTCAAAGTCACAAAAATGACATACACAGAAGAGTGCTCACTGTGTAATATAATCTCTTTGTCTCAATATCTCATCAAGCATGTTTCATGATAGTGTCATCAACATTTATGCTTGATACGTCATTCTTTGACTACCTGAAATAAACTCCCTATTACACCATGTCCAGGTAATCTCATGCGATGGTTATATTTCAATCAAATGGCTGAGATAACAACTTCCATAAATAGAAGGGAAAAATCCTTCCTCGACTTATCCATTAATAACATGCCACTCGTGACGCACGAAACATACCCTACTTTCCACTAACAAATGGAATGATGGTTTTCTTCATTAAATCAAAGTGTGGAAGTCGTGATAGGTATTAATAATAATCTTAAAGTCAAAGGACCATTACACATGCTCGCAAATAGGAATATTCGATGACACTAAAACATGCATAATTCCTACTGGCAGGTTTGTTCTAATAATCTCCCTTCTTGGAGTGCGAACTTCATGAGAGGAAGTATCATCTTGTTACGAGTACTCATGTCTAATGGTTTGTATACTATGTGTCCCATCATAGTATTTCATCCAACCACATAACTATATTTAAGAATATTATTATAGCAATTCAAGGTTCTCATCATAGCGGGGAACTGCCATGACCATATCAATGCAACAAATACTCTAGGACATTATTACATCATAGCCATGAATAACAATGAACAATATGTAATAATATGTTTAAAAAATAAATATCCATTTAATCAATGTACAAAAATTTGGTTCTAGGACACCAATTTTAACAAATTCCTACTTGAACTAAAGCCAACTGCCTACGAATTTTTGTCCGCTAGACCTCACATGATGATCATGTATCTACTAAGTCAATGATTTATTCAAGGGTTTTACCACATTGTCTTCCATGGAAATACTACTCACTGCAACTTCACCTCTTTTGAGAAAAATCCCTCAAGAGATGATACTTCCGAAGTATGTGCTTCATCCGCTGATGTGACCTTGTCTCTTTTGCAAGACCCTCTGCTGTATTATTATCATGATAGAGTATGATTGGATCTTTATTGGTAGGTACCACATCCAACTCCTAGATGAAGCTTCGCATCCAAACTGCTTCTTTAGCTTACTCGGAAGCTGCAATATACTCAGACTCTGTTGTATAATCTACGACCACACTCTTCTTTGATCTCTTCTAGATTATAGTACCTCTATTCAAAGTGAATTTGTATCCCATTTGTGACTTCATGTCATCATAATCATTCTGGAAACTAGCATCTTCATATCCAATGATAAAAAGATCCTCATCTCCTCCATAAACTATGAACATATCATTATTACGCCTTAAATACTTAAGGATAGTCTTGACTTCCATCAAATGGGCATCACCTGGGTCAGCTTGATATCTTCCTACAACACTCAATGCATAGGCAACATCTAGCCTAGTACGTAGCATGGCATACATGACTGACCTAATCACTGAGGCATGTGGAGTGCTTATCATTATATCTATTTCCTAATATGTTTTAGGACACATTTTCGTAGAAATATGAATATTGTGTGACACTGGGAACAATACCCTATTGGATTGTTCCATACTGAATCTCTTTAGTATATTGTCAATGTATGTAATTTGAATTTGGCCCTGCAATCTCTTGAATCTATCACAATGGATCTTGATCCCAATAATATATGATGCCTCTCCTAATTCCTTCATGGATAAGAATTGATTCAATGATGCCTTAACAGACTATAAGACTCGTATCTTGTTTCCAAAAAGTAATATTTCATCGACATAAACTATTAGGAAAATGAACGCACTCCCACTAAACTGTTTTTAGACTCAAGGTTCACATTAATTCTTAAAAAACCCAAACTCCATTATCAATTCATCAAAACGAATGTTCCATGACCTGGATGATTTCTTTAATCCATAAATGGATTTCTATAACTTTTATACCTTATTGGAATCCTTTGGAGTCACAAACCCTTCAGGTTGTTTCATGTAGACATCTTCCTGAAGGTTCCCGTTAAGGAAGGCTATTTTGATATCCATTTTCAAAATATCATAGTCATGGTAAGCAGCAATGGCCAATAGAATTCTAATGGATATCAACATCACAATTGGTGAAAATCTTTCATCATAGTCAATTCCTTCATGTTGTTTAAACCATTTTTCAACCAGTAATGATATATAGGTACTCACTAATCCTTATATGTCCATTTTATTCTTCAATACCCATTTGAAACCAACAGGATTTACATCGACTGGAAGATCTACCAAAATACAGACTTAGTTTTGGTTTATGGAATCTATTTCAGAATTTATGGATTCTTTCCACTTAGAATTGTTTGTGCCACTTACTGCTTCCTTCTAGGTTAGAGGATCATTATTATCAACCAATAATGAATCACTATCCCCAATAACTAGAAAATTGTACCATTCTAGTTCTCTAACCTCTCTTGTACTCATATGTAGTGCTAGTGTCTCTGGAATAGATTCTTCTTCCATAGGTATTTATGGAATTTGTTCTTGTACCAACTCTTGTGTACCTTGTGCCTTGACTTCATCGAATTATATCTCTCTCCCACTATCCCTTTTTTATATGTGTTCCCTCTCAAGTAATATGGTGTGTCTTTCCCCTATAACATTTTTTTCTAAGGGATTTTATAGTTAATATCCCCCTTTTCCTTAGTGTATCCTATAAAGGTACACCTTGTTCCTCAGGGTGCAAGTTTTTTACCTGAAGAGGCCTAAACAAACGCTTCACTTCACCACACATGTAAATTGGATAACATGGATTTTATTCCACTCCAAATCTTTTATGGAATACCATTTATCGATTTAGTTGGTACTTGGTTTAGTATGTGTGTCACAGTTTGTAACGCATATCCCTAAAAGGATAATGGAAGACTTGCATGACTCATCATTTATCTCACCATGTCCAAAAAGGTGTGGTTCCTCCTTTCTCTTACACCATTCCACTAAGGCATGTAAATAGGATTGAGTTTTGATAAGATCCCAAAATCCTGTAAGTAATCAATGAAGTCTTTATTAAGATACTCTCCACCTTGGCCTGAGTGGAGTTTCTTAATCTTCTTACCAATATGGTTCTCAAATTCATTCATGTATTCTTTGAATGTATCAAAAGAATCTGACTTATACCTCATTAAGTAGATATATCAATATCTACTAAAATCATTAGTAAAAGTTAAGAAGTATGAGTACCCACCCCTTTCTTCAAATGGAAATTATCAACACACATCGGTATGAACCAATTCAAGAAGCACTTTGGCCCTTTCACCTTTCCCACTAAATGAGTCTTTGGTCATTCTTCCTTGTAAACATGCATGACATACGCCAATTGGTTTTAGTTTAAAAGAATGTAAATAGCCATCTTGATTTTACTTTTTCAAGCATTTATCATTTACATGACCTATCTAGTCATGCCAAAGTTGTGTGTGTAATGAATCATGTGATGTATCTTTGTTATAGATTTACAATACTAGGTTTGTGTAATCCAACATGTAAATATTTTTGTATAAATGTTTCATACCATAAAAAAAATGCTATCTTTGTAAAACAAGAAACACTAATTTCCAAACTTGAAAACCAATCCCTTTGTATCTAGTCTAGATACAAAAACAATGTTTTTGGTTACATAAGGCACATAAAAACAACCATTTAACACCAAGATCATCCTAGTTGGCAATGTGAGGTGGTAGTCCCTGATAGATATAACATCAATTCTAGCTATGTTGGATGCTTTTAGATCTACCACCCCTCTATCAATTTTCCTAAATATACTTGGTTCATGTATTTGAATACATATGTGAGCACTACAAGCTGTATCCAATACCCAATTTATAGAAACAGATAAATTGCACACAATAACAAATGCACCTGAATCTTCTCCTTGGTTCTTTGGGTGGATGCAGTTTTTCTTCCAGTGGCCCTTCTTTCCACATGTGAAATAAACATCCTATCATTCCCTTTACTCCCCTTTTATCTTCTTTTTCTTATAAGGATGTGAAGAATCTTTGGGCTTAAATCCCTATTCCCTCCCTTTCCTCTTATTCACCATAAGAACAGAAGGATTTTAAAGCTTCATATATTTGTCCACTTGGATAATGAAGATAAGAAGATTAGATAGAGACTTCTCAATGTTGTCCTTATTAAAATTAACAACAATGTTGGAGAAGCTCTGAGGGAGTGATTAAATAATGATATTAGTGCCTAGTTCTTCACTGATTTTAAACCCTAGAACCTCCATGGGATCAATATAGACAATGAGCTCAACTAAATGAGGACTAGCTAGGGAACCCTTTCCAAGATTACTCTAAAAGAATGCCTTGGATATCTCAAAAATGTCATGTCTTGCTCTCTCTTGGTAAAAACCACGAAGTTTATCAAGCATGATATAGGCATCCATGTTTTCATGAGACTTCATGAGCTCACTAGACATTGATGATAGCATCAAATATTGAACATCAACTGAATCATTTATAGTTTGATTGTAGACAAAGAAATATTGATCACTCACCTCTGGGGTAGGCGGATCAAGTAATGTTGACACCAGTATATAAGACGTTTGTTCATGGCGTAGAATAACCCATAGGTGTCTAAACCACTCCTGGAAGTTACTACTGGTGAGGATGTTGTCTCTATCCATAATTGATCGAAGGGATAGTGTGGTTTACGAGATTATCATTTTATTCGACAATTAAAAGTAAATATAGTTAGTAATTTCTTTATTACATTTTATGAGAAATAATTAATTAATTTTATTAAGTCTCCCAATATTTTATCAAGTCCCAATGGCCCTCACCATTAAACTCAAAATGTCTAGTTTTCATGACATTCTAGTGGAAAGGATCCATATTCCCCTTCACAAAACCCCAAAAAAATTTGGTCAAGATATTTTAAGGTATTTAGGTAGGTATGTCTTCGCTAACTAAGTCTTGCATATCCTACATAAGTTAAGTGGACTCCCCAATCCTGAAATCCTAACATGGATTTCCTCAACTCTTGCCTCCAATTTTACAACAAGTTGAGAAAGGGATGCTCATCTTGATGCAATATGGTTAAGTCAGCCCGAAACCTTTTATAAGGGATTCCTGAATAAAAGAAAGTGTCCCAAAAAGGGTTGGTCAAACACATATTTTTATTGAGTATTTCCCTTAATCAAGTAACAAAAGGCTTAGTCTGACTTAATATTTTATTGAGGGATTTTTATCTCTTATGCGTAAATTTCTTATTATATTTATCACAAGATTTTTAATATTAAGTGGAACTTCTTTAAGTCATTAACCATGTCCTGATAATATTTATGCATAATCCTAGTTTATTTTAGTTTAATCTTGAATGTTTGTTAGTTAATTAAATATGTGATCATGAAAACACATCCACAATGAAAAAACATGCTACTAATGGAAGTAAAATAAATTAAAGTGAATGATTATGAGATTTTATAATGGTTAGTACATCTAAAAGTTGATTAACTAACCCTAACCTAGGGAAGAAATACCTTTAACCTTTAGGGTTCGTGTTTACAACTTTACACTTGTCCACCTTTGTATCTCTTAAGATTGGTTTCGTCTCGGCACCAGCTTGAACCACCTCCACTGTCTTGGATCTCCATCCATTACATATACTTTCTAACTCACATGCAGGTGAGAGGTAAAAACGGGTTTACATAAAAGAAACCATGGGCATATAGAACCAACATATTAATGAGGAGATATAGCATGCATGCTAACAATTAATTTATCAAATAAATTAAAAGAGAAACGAATCACATGAAAGGTCTGGTCTAGCTCATGATTATCCACATTCATGAAATGAGTTATGCATTTTACAAAACTAGAATTCAATTCTTTAATTGTTATTATTAAGATAAACCGCACTCAAATCGATTAATTATTATATTTAATTAATTAATCCTTTTATCTTAATCCTTTTTTTTAATTCTATTACGATTCTCATCCTTGTACACAAATGCACCTTTGAGTTGACCTGGTGAATACTTGTCTGAATCTGGCCAACATGTATTATATTCGTATACTATTTTACTCTTCTAATATATAGCATACATGATACTTCAATTCATAGAGTAACAACCTATTGTACACTTTATACATGATAACTAGTTCAAAACATTGCACAATAATTAAATTTTTAACTTTCTATAATTTGGTAAAGTACACGGTGTGTAGTTATGACTACATGGAATGAACTACCTTTATCGTATTTCCCAAAGTATATGCATAGGGACTCTGTTTGTGAGGCATACTTCAGAAACTTTTGAGTACACGGTGCGTACAGCGGGCTACATGCCATGTTGTCTCCACGTTACACAGTTATGGGTCAGCTTAATCCATGTATGGGATACACGAATCTTTCCCGGATCTGAAGGGACTACACACCATGTATAGTTGGCCACATGGCGTGTAATTTGATAAACGTGTGCATATCTGTCTCAGTAAACACACAATGAAAAATTAATTACACCATATATAATAAATTCACATGGATTGAATTATTTATGAATTAATCCCAATATTCTGAACACGACGACAAAATTTGTAGTCCAGATTAAATAGCGTCATTGGTAGAGAACATGGTGTGTAGGTCTGAACTTGCAGTGTGTACCTTTGTGTCACCTGGGTAGAATCTTTGGAACCTCCTAATGAGTTCCTTGTTTCCATTTTAATCCAAAAATTATTATTTTTTGTGAAATCTGTGAGAAAGAAAAAAACAAAAACATAACTCAAGATTTCAGATTACAATAACAATTAAACCTTGAATTTACAAACTAAATTATTAAAGTGTACAACATAAACAATAATTAAATCATTATAAATGATGATGAGCCTCGCTCTGATACGAACTTTAGGTTTCAGGTGTAGTGGAAGCACAGTTGGTCCAGTGCCCAACTTTAATTTTTACCATGATCAATGATTATTCTGTGATCTATACAACAATTAATGCTAGTCTTCACAGAATATAATCAAAGATTTAGATAAATAAGGAAGAGACTCTAAATCTTTAGAGAAGATCTTGAACATCATGTTTATAATTAATTTAAATTTAATTTCTGAAAAAATAAAATACCTGGACCATTGGTACTTTCTTTGTTGATGATGTTGATTGTCTGGAATGACCCCTCTGAATTTTCTCATTGCGCTTGCGGGGATCCAAACCAGAATCTCTCTAGCGGCGATCCAGATGTTCTATGATGGCTTCTGATTGAAACCACTCATTATCTGGGTGCTTCTGTGGTGAAGTGAGTTCCTTGCATTGGTCATTCTTGATCACATATTCTTCGTTCTTCAAGAACATATCTTATTCTTGAGAGGGGATGGAAGAGGATTTGAGGGAGAAATTGTTTAGCTCAACAATTCTCAATTCACTGGGAATGTAGTTCAATACAAGGAAAAATATCCGTACTTGTCTATTTATCAACATGGGGCTTCGGTTACAATATTTAATTATGTAATATCAATTCAATACATTTATAACCTTAGAGAAAACCCTTGCTCTTAACAATAATATCACGTCATTATTTTTGGTGCGCCAACTTATGAAAAATGGAATTATAAATAAAATTTGGTGTCACAAAATAATTGCAGCGTTATTATTATTTTAATTTGTTCTAACTAGTTAAATAATTATTTACTATCTTGCAAATAATTATTTTAATACTGGAATGGCCTTGGTTTTCTCGAACTCCACTTCCATTTATTGAACACTCGAATAAATAAATAAATAATTTATTCTCTTAAATAAATATTTTATTTAAAAACTAATAAATAAATATTTATTAAATGTTCAATAAAATAAATATATATTTTTTATCTAATTTATGAAATCATTTAGACTTGAATAAAATTATTCCACAATCTTGAGAATAATAATTATTCCATTAATTAAATTCAAATATAATTAAATAGAGGCCACCAAAAACACTTAGTGTGTGACCCACTAGGATTCTTTATCATTGGCATTTGGAGGTCTTTCCCAAAGTCCAAGATTATCATCTATCATTGGGTCAAGGCACACAAGAGAAATAACTTAAAGTCATAACAATGACATCTACATACAAACACTGGCTATGTAATATAATCTCTTTGTCTTGGTATCTCATCAAGCAGGTTTCATGCTAGTGTCATAAACCATTATGCTTGATATGTTGTTCTTTGAATACCTGAAATAAACACATCATTACACCATAGACATGGAATTTCATCTGATGGTTCTATTTCATGTGATGGTTCTATTTCAACTTCCATAAATGGAAGGGAAAAAACCTTCCTTGACTTATCCATTAATAACATGTCACTTGTGACGCACCCAACATACCATACTTAACGCCAACATATGGGGTGATGTTTTTCATCATAAAATAAAAGTGCATGAGTCATGACACATATTAATAATAATCTTAAAGTATATGGAACATTACACACGCTCACAAATAAGAATATCTGATGATACCAAAACATGCAGAATTCTTATTGGTGGGTCTGTTTTCATAATCTATTATCTTATATATTACCAAGTTAAAACTTCATGAGAGGAAGCCTCATCTACTTATGAGTACTTGCACCTGACGGTTTGTATACTATGTGTCCCATCATAGTATGTCATTCAACAGCAGAACTATGTTTAAGAATATTGTTATAGCATTTCAAGGTTCTCATCATAGTGGAGAACTGCAATGACCTTATCAATGCAACAAATACACTAGGACGTTGTTACATCATAATCATGAATAATAATGGACATTTTGTAATAAGATGTTTAATACAATAAATATCCATGTAATCAAAGTAAACATAGTTGGTTCAAGGTAACCAACTCTAACAAGAGATGTGTTGGAATTTTTTTTTTGAGTTTATCTTGTATTATTGATTTTTGTAAAAGTCAAATTAATAGATAATGTCAAAATTTACATTAATGATATTTTAAAATAAATAATATATTATTAAATTATATAAAATTTATTAAAATATTATATTCATCCAAATGACTGATATAAGGGTTATAATGTCACCCATGGTCCATTTATGGTTCTCTCCCCTCTCTTATGATAGGGAACTACTTCTTATCTTTTATTCACCCATAAAAACCAATTCTTTCAGACAATATCTAAAAAAATACAATAATAAAATATCTCATCATACTCTAGATCTCTTATTTTATGCATAACGCCAACCATATTGGTCTTAAGGTGGTGATCAATGGATGATTTCTAAAGAAGAGATATTCTTTTTAATCAAGGTTTTCTATTTTGTTTCTTTTTCCACATCATTAAAATATTTTTCAATCATTATTAAAAGATAAATCCATTATCTATAAAATACTTATATGTTATTATGTTAAAATCATCAACTAAATCCATCTCCACTTCCATCAAATGGGTAAATAAGTTATTGTTCGTGTATATAGTCGACTACCGCCTCGAGAGTCGATATAATTAATTTTCCATCACCATCTCTCAAGACTAGTTATAATGATGGAACTAATGTTTATATATAATATTCATGAAAAATTATAATTATTAAAAGATAATATATTATTTACATTATTACTTTTCTATTCATAGAAAAATGATAATGTCATTCGAGCATATGAGTGAATTATCAACACCACAAAGCGATGTGATTCATTTTTCATCACCACATCCCATGGATGATATAAATTAGACTATTATAATTAATAATATTAAAATAATTATATTATGATAATTCTAAAAATATAAAATGATACTTACCTAACCTTCATAATGGTCATTGAAAAATAGAAACATTACTCATGCATAAGTACGGCTTACCATCACCATTTTTGTAATGTAGTTTATTTTTCATATCCATAATTTATTGATAGATTTAAAATTATAATTGATATATATAAAAATATTTAATTATTATTATTTTATAGATGATTTACTAATAACCACTTTGACAATATACATCATACCAAAGTCATTTTAGACTCAAGTATTGAATATCATCAAAACATCTGACATGAAAATAAATAATTAACAAATTGTTATGACATGAAAATAAGTGATATAAAAAGAATAATAAACTTAAAAAAATTTATCCAGATAGTAAATAGTTAACCCAAGTTTATTTTTTAGTAATATAAATATTTTACATGACGATTCAGACTCTGGGTAAGTGTTTTTATCATCTCACTTTTATTTCTCTGTGATATATACCAAATTCACCACTTATTTTTATTATATGGTTTATATACTGAATATGAATTTATTGTATGATTATTATAATAAAATTTATTTTTATTTACCTATATATTTTTTTATCTCCCTTTTTGGGGGGCTTACGAATTCAAAGATACCAAAACATTAATGGATTTTTTTCACAATTTTCCTTCTTTGAGACTTATGTTGTTTTATGAACATATATTACTTTATGAGGTGTATATTCTTTCCATTTTCCATTTAATATAATGAAATTATTTATTATAATAATATTTTAAGTTTCTTTTAAATTCATTAATGGGTTTTATGATTCAATGTCACCAAATCAATAAGAGTTCCATGTTACAATCTCATTATTTATTGGGATTTTTGTGATTAAGCCTCTAATATTGAAATTTTATTATCTTCCTATAAATAATTGTCATGAATTTTATTATCCCCCATTTATTTCATAATTATAATTGTTTTCACTTCATTTTTCTATATTTATGTACAAAATAATTCATGGGGCTGTCTACGAGCGTCGTATCTGCAGGGTCCATTGAGAATGGTGTCTGTAGCAATGCATCTGTTGTAGCATCAGGAGGTGGAAATCATCTCTGGAACCTCTTGGATGGAGTCAATAGAAAAAAATACTTTTGGTGGTAGATCTTGGGTAGTTGTTTTGGTTGTGAGGTGTCGGTGTGGGGATTCTCATTGTAGACATTTCAAGGCCAATCGACGTCAGGGGCAGACGACTGGTTATCGAAATTCAAGTCACTCAGCTAGACAGCAGGATTCTATCGATTCTCGGTGTGGATCACAGATGGAGGATCAGTTTTGGGGGTGGATGGATGGAAGCTATCAAGATGCGTATCTCTCATTTGGGAAAAGATGGATTTCATTGGATCTATCCATGGATCAAGTTTAGTGGAACAAAAGACAAAAATGAACGGTGGCTAAAAATGGGGTATTGGCCTCAAAAATAATGCCTCACAGGGACATCCCAAATGAAATTTCATATAAGTAATCATTCATTCATATTAATCCATCCATATAAGAATAATGAGATGTTATTGCATCAGGAATAGGTATCAGGTGTCAGGCATCTTTGCACGGTGCAATGCTAGCTGGGCAGCCAAAGAAAGGTAGGTAGCTTGATATCATTATCACATTTACTAGGGTGGGGTAGTTCTAGTGTAATAGGGTCTTTGGGATCTTAAAGGGTCATGTACTAGGCCTTGTTCCAATGGGCCTATGGGCCATGTAATGATTTCCCCAAACATAGTTTAAAAGTTATTATCTAAAAAATAAAAAATAAATTCCTTCAGGCTGTTCAGAGTAAAAATGTTTTTAAAAAATGTTTTAAAATGTTTTTTTCAAAGACAAAATGATACATTCCTAAAGAAATGTTTTAAATTATTTTTAAAATATTATTTTATAATATTTAAAGATTATTTTCAAATAAAACTAACTTTCTAAATGTTATATGTTTTAAAAAAAGTGATTTTCAAAATGAAAATGGTATTTCCCTCAAAATGTCTTTAATTATTTTTAATGGTATTTTACATTCATCAACATAAATCTCCCATGTTGTTACTTATACACCAATGGGGTTATTTTTAAATTATTATATCCTCATTATTTATTTGTATGGATTAAGATTGTTTCAAATAGATTTTGATGAAACATGTTTATTTTATATGGGTTAATCATGTTTCGAAGATATTTTTATGAAACTTGTTTCTTTTCTATGGGTTAATCATGATTCAGTGATATTTTTATGGAAACTATTTTCTTTTTATGGGTTAATTGTGCTCTAAAATGAATAAATTTTGTTTCATTGAGTTATGGTTAAATTAATTCTATATATAATTTATTCTTTATTCAATTATTAGACATTATTTATAATGGTTTGAACCCTATTATAGCTCATGGGTGAGCTTGTTATAGCTTTGGGTGCACCTGGATTGCACTCCATTGAATTGGGTAATGATTTTATTCTCTGAAAATTACTTTATAAGTTGGAGGTATTATTATTATAATTTTAAGGGTTATTTAAGGGTTCAATGAAATGATGTTCCAAGATAATAACATGTTTTATCTATGATTTATATGGGATTATAATGTTTCATTTGATCAAGAATTATATCACATTGTACATGGTTATTGATTCTTGTGAATTATTCCTTTCTTAATGCCTTATGTCACGTTTTCATGTTTTATGATTCATATATTAATGGGTATGAATATTAATATTTTATACTCATTCACTTTGATTATGTCACCACTCCCTTACACACTTCTTATACTAATTGATATAATTCAATTATTAATGCTTATTTTTACCCTTACTGCTCATTTGGGATCACACAACATATATTTCCTTTTCTATAGGTTTTATAGAACGATGTTGAATAATATATGCCTATAAAGGATTTCACAAGGATGATAATGATGACCTAATGTGAAATAAGAAAATCTTGGTTAAATGGGAGAAATTTTTAATTTAAGAATTTTTAATTTTTTATGTAGGATATTTTCTTAATTATATAAAACTGTATACTTAAAAGGTGAACAAGAATATAAGTGATATATGTTTTTCTTTTATGTTGTAAATTTGGGATGAAAAATTTTGGGTCCCAAATTTCATCACCATAGTCAAAAATCTAAAGTTCATGATTTCATTATAGGATCTGTGAGTATGGGTCCTAGTCCATTATTGTTGGTATCAAAAGAAAATATTAGACAACTTTGGAGATTTGGATGTATTCTTTTGTGATATTATTAAAATTTATGGATATCATCATGGGTTTATAACTTTAGTGTGGATCATAAGTTTAGTGTCTAATAAACCACTTTTGAGGCTTTAAGTTATGAAATTTTAAAGTGACTAATAGTATCTTTAGAGACATTTATTTTCGAGATAATTATGGTTTATTACATTTTAGGATGCAAAATGAAAAGTATGAGACATCCTTTTAGGTTAAAACTCATTAAGGATATTTTGTTTGATGTTTCCCACATTTTGGTACTTTTATAAGGATTCTAATAATATATTTTTAGAAAAACGATAATCCATAGAGCATGTGTGTAACGTCCCAGATCTGGGTGCCACACAACGGGTGCCCCGAACCCGGTTGGTCACATGACCTCAAGTGCATTTCCCAAAAAGCTAGAGGCTGTCGACTAGCAGCGAGGGCCTAGGACTGATAGTGGGGAAACTATACCCTCATTTGTGAAAGTATAGCGCAGTGGAAAAAGAAATATAAATATAAAAAAGTGGAAGCAGTAAACAATATAGACCAAAAATGGACAACGGAACTGAAGTAAAAGATAACCAACAGTCATATATATGATGTTGCAACTTGTCTGTAATTCTAAGAAAGCAGTCAAAACAGGATACACTGCAATCTGATACAATACAGCACAAGGTACAAAGTATAGAAAAAGAAAACCAAAGTAGTGCAACAGGAACAAACCAGCATCACAAGCCTAAGCCCGGTCCCATGCTCTTCTACCCCTCTGTAACAATCATGTACCTATGTAGGGACCCTTTCCCTTATCGACACCTACAGAAATATAATCTCTTTGGGCCCAAGACATGACCCAAATAGGGTGTGAGAAATAAATCCTAGTAGGAAACCACCAAAGGCATGTGCACAACTATCAGTGAAAAAGTGAAACAGTAGTGTGAAATAATTAAATTCAGTAAACTAGGAAGTACTCAAAAGTAACCATCACTACTAGTTACATTTCCATTTTAGTAATTATTTGAAAATTCAATATGGTTTAATTCTGAGTTTTCCGAGACTCAGTCTCGACTTAAAATCTCCTATAATAGTGCCAGAGTAAAACCGTAACAACCTATCCAATAAGTAAAAGATAATAATAATACCAAGCTTGTGCTTTAGATTGGCAGGTACAACATAAGAAATCACCACAGTGAGTATTCAAAGTAAACATTGTCCTCAAACATGAAAGTCCTTACCCTCAAGAAATTAGAAACAAAACCCTCAGGTGACTACCCTCAGGTGACTACCCTCAGGCATAACGAATATTGCCTTCAGACATGCGAGATATCTCCCTTAGGCAAGGATTCTACTGCCCACAAACATAAGAAATGTTTCCCTCAGGCTAAACAAAACACTGCCCTCAGGCTAAACAAAACACTGCCCTCAGGAATTCCATAAGAAAAAGAAAGTAATTGGGTCGAGACCAATGCATAATAAAAAAAATTAATATATGTTTCCTCTCAAGAAAACTCAAAAACCTGCTATAATCACAACATACCCACGAGTATCCTGCCCAAACGACTAAACAAAAGAACGCACCCTTGGGTGGCCTTAGATCAAAGCAACGATCTCAAACAACAGTTTATACATATTCATTATATTACCAATGCAATTATAGGTAACTAAATATTCAAAGTCTCAGCCATATGACACGCCGAACATGGGTCTGTGGCCCAACGTTACACAAAATCAACTTGAAAGTTGGAATTAAACACAAGACCACCTACCTTGATCTCCTCTGATCTATATACGTGAAAGGTGCCTTTCGAAACAACCATGAATGGCGTAGATATGAGATAAATCATTAACCGTTCAAAAATAAATAGCTTCCCTTAAGGAAACAACTGGAAGGAAAGATTCAAGAAGAGTTAAGACCTTACCCGTGCAGTTCAAACGAGACTGACGGCAGAATAATCGGAGTCCTGATGAGCAATCAGGAGCTCCTCCAAGTCTTGGCCTCTTCTCCCACTACTCCTAGTGAGGCCACTACCTCCTCTGTTGAATGAGGAGTCTACTGCCTATTTATAACTAAAAACATAACTACATGGCATGTACTCTCAAGTATACAGCGTGTACTATCCTTTTTAATTGTTCCTCTGGTAGCTACATTCCACCACCTCACTACTCACCTGCTGACTGATTACATGGAATCTATTACTAATTACACGTCATGTACTATCCTTTTTAATTGTTCCTCTAGTGGCTACTTTCCACTGCCTCACTACTCACCTGCCGACTGATTACACAGCTTGTATTACTAATTACATTATGTGTAGTTAGTTTTTACACCCTTAATCACCGACAATACTACACACCTTGTATTCTAATCCCACACAGCTAAAGTAAACGGTGTATGTACAAAAGTACATGGCATGTACCCATAAATTTGGGATTTTTCCCACATTTCCCTTGTCTTCTCAAAAACAATTAAGGAAAAAAGGAAAAGAAGAAACTCTTACCTCAAAAATAAGAACCGAGTTCTTACAAACTTCCCCCCTTAAAGAAATCCGTCCTCGAATTAACCTTCCAAGGGTGGTGAAGATAAAGCTGAAAAAAATTATGGAAACTGAGCACGTACGTCGGTCTCCTACTCCCAGGTTTCTTCCTACACTTAGCCATGCTGTTATAGCACCTGTATGAGAGGAACTGACCGGCCATGAAGAACCTTCGTGCTCTATCAACAATAAGAATCGGATGCCCCTCAAAGGATTCATAAACCTGAAGTTAAACCTCCTCAAGATGAAAAACTTGAGATGGGTCTGAGTGATAACGGCGCAGCTGAGATACATGGAAGACATAGTGCATGGCCCGATACCTCTGTGGTAACTGCAACGGATAGGCAACCGGCCCAACTCTCTCTAGAATCTCAAACGTCCATACATACCTCGGTGAAAGTTTTCCTTTTCTCCTAATCCACTTGTGTTCCAAACTCAGTGAAACACGCAAGAAAACTTGATCCCCGACTAAGAACTCCAAGGGTCATCTACATCGATCAGCATAAGATTTCTGATGAGACTGTGCAGTACCCATCTGCTTCTAAATCAATCGGACCTGCTCTGAAGTCTCCGGCATGAGACGGGGTCCCATTAAAGCTTCCTTGCCTACCTCCAACCAGCACAAGTGTGACTAGCATGGCCGACCATATAAATCCTCCTAAGGTTCCATCTCAATAGTTTCCGGAAAACTATTTTTATAGGCAAAATCGAATAGGGGTATCTGCTTCTCCCAAGAGCCCCAAAAGTCCAGGATGCAAGCACGCAACATGTCCTCAAGCACCTTTTTTTTACGCTCTGACTGGCCATCAGTCTAAGGGTGGTAAGTCATGCTCAGAAGCACCTGAGTACCCAGTTCCCTCTAAAAAATCTACCAGAAACGAGATGTAAAATTAGTGTCCCTATCTGAAATGATAGAACGAGGGACCCCATGAAGACATACTACCTCTCGGATATACAACTTCCCTAGCTCATCAATACCAGAGGTCTCCTTGATCAGCAAAAAGTGACCTACCTTCGTAAGTCTGTCCATAACAACCCATACGGTATCATTGCCTCGAGGTGACCTCAGAAACCCGGTCACGAAGTACATCATGACATCATCCCATTTCCACTCCGGAATGGGTAAATGTTGTAACATCCCGATTGGCCTCTGATTCTCCGTCTTCACCTACTGACAAGTGGAGAATCTCGTAACCAAACTAGCTACCTATCTTTTCATACCCGACCACCAGTACTGACGTCTCAAGTCATGGTACATTTTGGTAACTCTCAGATGCACTTCCCAAGATGAATCATGGAATTCCCGCATCAACTCCTCACGTATATCCCCTGGAACCCACACTCATCCATGGATACATAGTACCTCATCATCTCCTATCATCCAACTAGGAGGAGGGTCCCCACTTTCCACCGACTCCCATAGAACTAGGCCTTCTGAATTTGATAGTTGTCTCATCCTCACTCTATCCAGGAGGGTAGAAGTCATAGCTAAGGATGAAAGATAGTTTCACCCCTAACTATTGTGAACCTCCAAGTTCATCTCATAGAACAAATCTATAAGTTGTCACTCACCACTGGCCTCCTACACTACCTATATCAGAGTCCTCCTACTCAGTGCATTAGAAACTATGTTACCCATACCAGGTGTATAGGCAAGATCAAAGTCGAAAGAATGAAGGTATTCAACCCACCTTCGCTATCTCAAATTCAAGTTAGGTTGGGTAAAGATGTATTTAAGAATTTTCTGGTCCGTAAACACCACAAAATGTTCTCCCAAGAGATAATTTCTCCAACAGCGTAATGCATGAACAACTACAGCCAACTTGAGATCATGCGTCGGGTAATTCCTGTCATGTGGCCTCAACTGCCGAGACCCGTACGCAACTACTCGATCACCCTGCATCAACACTGCTCTCAGACCAATACCAGATGCATCACAGTAAACTGTATAGCTCTTCCCTTGCTCTGGAAGTATTAGGACTGGTGTTGATGTCAACCTTCCCTAAAGCTCCTAAAAGTATGTCTTGCAAGCTTCTAACCAAAAAAACTTCATATCCTTATTAGTCAAACCCATCAACGGCACTGCTAAGTGGGATAAGTCTTGTATAAAGCGCCTGTAGTAACCAACCAGCCCCGAGAAACTTTTTATTTCAAACATGTTCTTAGGATGCTCCTAGGAAACTGTTTCTCTCACTTTCTCTGGGTCTACCGCAACTCCTGCCTCTGAGATAATATGATCCAGGAAATGAATCTAGTCCATCCAAAAGTGTAACTTTGAGAGCTTAGAATATAACGGATTCTCTCTCATTGTACTCAGTATGATCTCAATATGGGTGGAATGGTCGTGTTGATTGTGATAGTACACCAAGATATCTTCCATGAAGACAACCACAAAATAATCCAGATATGCGTGGAACACACGATTCATTAGAGCCATGAAAGTTGTTGGTGTGTTTGTGAGTCCAAACAGCATGACCAAGTACTCGTATAGATCATATCTGCTCTGAAATGTTGTAAGAGGTATGTCTGATGGTCTAACGTGCAACTGATCATATCCAGATCTCAAGTCAATCTTTGAGAAAAATTGTGCTCCTCAAAGTTGATCAAAAAGATCATCAATCCTTGGTAAGGGATATCAGTTCTTAACCGTCAAATGGTTCAGTTTTTGATGATCCACGCAGAGTCTGAGGGTACCATCCACCTTTTTAGCGAAAAGTACAGGCGAACCCCAGGAAGAAATACTGGGTCAGATGAAACCCTTGGCTTGTAACTCCTATAACTGCCTCTTGATCTCCTTTAATTATAGCATAGCCATCCTATATAGAGGAATGGACACCAGTCCTGCTCCTTGCAGAAGATCAATAGAGAAATCCACCTCTCACTCCTAAGGTAGACCAGAAAAGTCATCCAGGAAGACATCCCTGAAACGATTAACCACTGGAGGGAAATCCTTCTGATAAGTTCCCTAATCATTGAGATATAAACTCACAATCTGGGATGCCACTCTACCTTTCCCATGATGCTCGGGTCCAGCTCGGCTCACTTGGACATCCCATTCACCCTTGTATAGAAACTCGCTGCCCTCTGGTGATGATAAAATCACCCTAAGATGAAAGCAATCTACAAAGGCTCAAAAGGGTACCATCCAGTTCATCCCAAGAATAACATCATAGTCCATCATCTCTAAGATATATAGTTCCCATTGAAATTGACACCCATCAACCTCGAGGGGACACTCCTTGCACTGACGCACACTTGTCATTCTAATTCCCAACGGAGTGTATAGCATCACGATATTCGAAGAAGAAGAAACACAAATCCCAAGGCTCTCCACAATGGGCATAGATATAAAGTTGTTTATAGCACCAGTATCGAAAAGTACAGTAGATAAAACAAAAGCAACTAGAATAGTACCTCTGTTAGTGGAAGGTCCAGGATCCTTCTCCTGTTGGGTTTGTTGTACTGCATATGTCTGCCCAGTGTCACGGCCCAGCGACACAGCCTCACTACCCTAAGCTGACTCACCCTACTGTCGCTCAGATCCTAGTGTCTGGGTACCACGACCACGACCACCACCTCGGTCTAAACGCCCTGATGTATTCCAATTCCCTGACTGGTAAGAAGTTACCGGCCCTTCTCCTACATTAAGAGTTTGCACAGAACCACTATCATTAGTCACTGGTGGAAACGCCATGCAAAAACGCTGAAGATGACCCATCTAGCCACAAGATTGGCACTCCACTGGGTCTCATGGACACTAAGGTATCATGTGCCTCTCTTTACCACACTGGTAGCATATTACCTAGCCACCTGAAAAATTATTCTGGCTAGTACTGCCACCGTGAGATAAATCCATCTGCCTCTTCCTCTTACAGGTATAAATAGTACCAGATACCAGTGTCAAACCACCCCGGTCCGCACCACTAGCTTCCCGTAGGTTCTGCCCAGTAATAAATGCCTGGTTTACAATAGTGTGCACTATAGGCAATCTGAAAACATTCACCAATGCTTGGATGTCATATCTAAGACCATCCTCAGAGCATATAGCCTTCAACATCTCATCACCTACTAGAACATGTGCAAAACATTGTATCTCGGTGAAGCGGGCAGAATTGTCCATCACTAACATGGCACCCTGCTGTAGATTCATGAACTCTCGATCTCGATCTGCCCTTAGCATCTATGGAAAGAAAAACTCATAGAAGACTGCCTGAAAATCATCCCATGCCATGTCTCAGTGATGCTCAGTCTGGGTGGTAACATCCCACCATCTCTTGGAAAAATTATGCAGCATGTAAGTAGCGAGCTTGACCCTCCTCCCAGGAGAAGTCTCCAGATGCTCGAAGATTGTATGTATAGAATCCAGCCATGACTCTGCAACCTGTGGTCCTCCATCCCCAAAAAACGTAGGTGGATGCTACTGCTGTAATATACATGAAAGCTCTGCCATAGATGTGGCAACCAGCGGTGCTCCCTAGAAGGTCTTCATGCACCGCATGAAGCCTTCACGGAACTGCGCATGCACGCCTGTGTCTGGTATAATGGCTGGCATCGCATCTAGAACTATTGGAGGATCCATCGGTAGCCCATGGCCTGCCATCTCTGGAGTATAATCTTCACCACTCTCTTGGAGAACAACTCTTGGTCGTCTCAGTGGCATGACTCTGTGAAGTAAAATGCACACCTTAGATCAAGATCATCCAGTACTAAAAACTAGAATCATAAAAAGGGAACAGGAGAAAGAAATCCTTCAAGTTTTACATGACTACACGGGGTGAATAATTACAACACGACGTGTTCCTATAAGCCTTTCACATGGATGTGTACTCCTGCCAGAACTGGTGGTGTAACACCCCAAACACAAGGTGTGTTTTCCTAACACACGGTGTGTACTTGAATTCTCTCCCCCCAGCCCGAGTCCTTATACCCGGCTAAGCCACACGGTTCTCCTTAGAATGAGACTACATGGCATGTCAGTTCCAAACATGGCGTGTACTAGATGAACCTCACTGACCCGTGTTGTTTATGACATGGTCGAATACTCATCTCACACTACACGGCATGTTCCAGATGGACTCGGCGTGTACTTATTAGGTTTCAACTGCTCGTTTTAGTGACACGAATGGATACTCGGCTAACACTACACGGTGTGTTCCATATGGACACGGTGTGTATATATTAAAAATTCTTCATCTGTGTTGTTAGTCACACGGGCGGACACAGGGTCAAGCCGACACAGCATGTACATCCGGTACACAGCATGTTCCCACAAGAACTTTCCTATCCCATTTCTCAACCCACATGGCCAATGACATGGTTAGAGACTACATGGTGTGTATATAAGGTACATGGAGTGTACTTAAGAAAACAGTTTCTTCCCGAACAGAAGAACACATGGTGTGTAGTCAAAATGACACGGCTTGTATTCTGGGTTTTTTCAGACAGTAAGCCTTAGAAACTTCTATAGAGCCCAGAAAAACACTGAAACGAACACCAAAGTGCCAAATTCAGATCCATGAGGACCCATACTACCCACGAATCAAATCTTGTAATCTTATACGTGTTATAAAAAATGTAAAAATTCAATGATCCACCAAATTTTGGTCAATGAGGGACCATAACACCTCAAGAATCAAATTTTGGCATTCATTCAAACAAAACCTTACTCAAACAATACCCTATCAAATAGCGAGTATTTTTATCATGACTTCTATCACAACAGCATGAGTTTTCTAGCACAACATCTATCAAAACAACATGAAATTTCTAATGAAACTACATGGAAAGGAAACTATACATGACATGTTATTCAAACATGTGCCTAAATGATGCATGAGATGGAAAACCCTCATCTCATCGGGTTGAAACTAAATAGAACCCAAGTATAAAAATGTAAATAGAACACCACAAGTGTGTCACCCAATGGTGAAATAAAATCAACTCTAATAATTGAAAAACCAGAAAAATTGCAACACAAGGTAAATTGGCTTTTTCCTGGACACGGGTTAGCTACTCTCGGGCACAGCTTATTGTCAAGTACCTATTCAGTCATATCCCTGACTATAGGCTCCAAACAGTAAGTCAAGAAGAAAAGAAACTCCATTGATACCACTTTGTAATGTCCTGGATCCGGGTGCCACACAATGGGTGCCCCGAAACCAGTTGGTCACATGAACTCAAGTGCATTTCCCCAAACACAGAGGCTGCCAACTAGCACCGAGGGCCTAGGACTGATAGTGGGGAAACTATGCCCTCATTTTTCAAAGTGTAGCGTAGCGGAAAAATAAATATAAACATACAAAAGTGGAAGGAGTAAAGAATATAGACCTAAAATGGACAACAAAACTGAAGTAAAAGATAACCAGCAGTCATATATATAATGGTGCAACATGTCTCTAATTCTAAGAAAGCAGCCAAAACAGGATACAATGCAATCTGATATGATACAGCACAAGTTACAAAGTATAGAAAAACAAAAAACAAAGCAGTGCAACAGGAATGTAGCAGCATCACAAGCCTTAGCTCAGTCCCATGCTCTCCTACTCCTCTGGAACAATCATGTACCTGTGTAGGGACCCTTTCCCTTATTGACACCTGCAGCAATATAATCTGTTTGGGCCCAAGACATGACCCAAATAGGGTGTGAGAAATAAATCCCAGTAGGCAACCACCAAAGGCCCATGCCCAACTGTTAGTGAAAAAGTGAAACAGCAGTGTGCAATAATGGAATGCAGTAAACTAGGAAGTACTCAAAAGTAACCATCTCTACCAGTTGCATTTCCATTTTAATAATTATTTAACAATTCAATATGGTTGAATTCTAAGTTTTCATAGACTCGGTCTCGACCAACAATATCCTATACCAGTGCCACAGCAGAAACCACAAAAATCTATCCAGCCTGTAAAAGATAATAATAATACCAAACATGCGCATTAGCTTAGCAGGTACAACATAAGAAATCGCCATAGTGAGTATTCAAAGTAAACATTGTCCTCAGACATGCAAGTCCTTTCCCTCAGGTAATCAGAAATGAAACCCATAGGTGACTACCCTCAGGCATAATGAATATTTCCCTCAAGCGTATGAGATATCGCCCTCAGGCAAGGAATCTACTACCCAAAGGCATAAGAAACATTGCCCTCGGGCTAAACAAAACATTTCCCTCAGGCTAAAAAAACACTCCCTCGGGCTAAACAAAACACTGCCCTAAGGCTAAACAAAACACTGCCCTCAGGCATTCCATAGGAAAAAGAAAGTAACCGGGCCGAGACCAATGCATAAGCAAGAAATTTAATATACTTTTCCTCTCAAGAAAACTCAAAACATGATATAATCATGGCATACCCATGGGTATCCTATCCATATGGCTAAAAAAAGGAACGCACCCTCGGGGTGGCCCTAGATCAAAGCAATGATCTCAAACTGCAATTTATACTTATTCATTAGATTACCTATGCAATTCTAGGTATCTCAACAGTCAAAGTCTCACCCATACAACACCCCGAACATGGGAGCGTGGCACAATGGTACACAAAATAAACTTGACAGTTGGAATTAAACACAAGACCACCTACCTCGATCTCCTATGATTGATATACGTGAAAGGAACCTTCTGAAAAAACCAAGAATGACATAGATATGAGATAAAAAATTACCCATTCAAACCTAAATAACTTCCCTTAAGGAAAAAATTGGAAGGAAATATTCAAGAAGAGGTAAGACCTTACCCGCGCGGTTCAAACGAGACCGACAGCAGAAGAATCGGAGTCCCAGTGAGCGATTGGGAGCTCCTCCAAGTCTCAGCCTCCTCTCAAACTACTCCTGGTGAGCCCTTTGCCTACTCTATCAAATGAGGATGCTAGTGCCTATTTTTAATGAAAAAACATAACTACACGGTGTGTACTCTCAAGTACATGGCATTTACTATCCTTTTTAAATGTTCCTCTAGCAGATACTTTCCACCGCCTCACTACTCACCTACAGACTAATTACATGGAATGTATTACTAAGTACACGACATATACTACCCTTTTAAATTGTTCCTCTGGTGGATACTATCCACCGCCTCACTGCTCACATGCCGACTGATTACACTGTGTGTATTAATAAGTACACGGTGTGTAGTTAGTTTTTACACCCTTAATCACCAAAAATCCTACACGCCCTGTATTTTCATCACACACAGCCAAAGTACACAGCGTGTGTACATAAGTACATGGCATGTACCCATAAATTTTGGATTTTTCCCATATTTCCCTTATTTTTCAAAAACACTTATGGAAAAAAGGAAAAGAACAAACTCATACCTCGAAAATAAGAAGTGGGTTCTTATAATGTGACAAATCATCAAGTCCAGTAGGGCCATGAGTTTTGAACCCACAACCGATGGGAGACAAGAGAGCCCACCAACCACAGGCCTACGTGAAGTCTCTATTTGTATAAATTTTTATTTTTATTTAAAAAAAATTATGGATGAGAAAGAATTTTAATTTGGTAACATGGGTTTTATTGAATACATTTCCATCAGATAGCAAAATGATTTGGTGATTGAAAAGAATAATGTTATTTTAAAAGACGTTCAATATTTTTGAAATCCTATAAGATTAAGGTGAATAGAATACTATATGATTTTATTTTAGGAATAAAGGATTAACTATATTTTGGGAAAATATATGATTTTATTGTGGACTTATGGTGATTCAGTATATTTATGGAAATGATTATCATACTTTGGATATTATGTGATTTAGGAAATTAAATTTTTGCTATGAAACATTAAAAGTAATTGATGTTATTTGGAATACTACATGATCAAATATGACTTATTTTTTTTATTTAATCTTAGTCAAGAATAGTTCTTAGTAAGTATAGTTATTTTTTTATTAATCAATGTTGCAATTTGGGTGTTACGGTTAAATTTTAGGGATTTAAATAGTTTTTCATCATATAAAGGTGTATTATTTTTAGATAATTGTCTTATCTTGTATTAATATTTTTGATTTTGGTTGAATTTTTGATATATGAGAGGTATATAGTTAATATTTTTTAGATTATTCAATTCTCTAGAAGTTGATTCTAGTGCTTCATACATGAAAAATTCATCTTGAATACTCATCATATGGAGAAAAGGATGGGTTTTTTGTACAAATTAATTTAAGGATGAAACTCTAGTTTTAAAATAAATATGTCTCCTTATGTTCTTAATCTAGGAATTAAATTAATTCATTATCTTTATGAAAATGATCTTGAAACTAAAGAATTACCCATTTACTTTTCTTACTAAGAAATCAATGAACTTTTAACCCATCACAGATTTATGGTTTTGAGATTTTTCACTTTCTCAAGAAAATTTGCTATATCACTCTCCATTAGAAATTGATATTTATTTTTCTCTTCCATGTTAATGATTTCCTACATGGAACCCTAGTATGTGTTATTCCTAATTACCTTCATGCTTCCCTTTCATTCTTTTAAAGTATAAGTTTTTGTAGTCCTTTTTCCGATGTGGTATTTCAACAAATATATTTTGAATAATTGAACCCTAGTAACCAATCACAAGTTAAAAATTGTGCGGAAACAATTTCCAAAAATGGGCCTAATGTAACATCTAGAGTTTTTAAAAGGAAATACTATGTTCGATAGCGTACAATATACACCATATTGAGCTTAAACAAACAACTAAATATTATTATTCAAATGTTACCATTATAACATAGCCTCTAGAATGAAGGTTATGAATAGAATTAACTGAATTTTGATAATATTGTTTACACATTTATATATAATGAATTATTTGATGAACAATTAATTATAACAAAAAATAAAATCCTTTTAAAATAAAAGGAAATCTTTTCCTGAGAAAACTATTTAAATGCACACAACTGTGTTTTATGTTAATAAAGTAAAAAACTCACTCTTATTGGAATATATTAATGAAATATATATATATATATATATTCAATTTAATGTCTAACATTTTTCCTATGTATTTTCTAGACATAATATAAAAATATATCTAATTTTACACATAAAAAAAGATGTGTTATTTCTAAAGTTAGTTTTCCCCTTTTAAAGGCAGACTTGTTTTAAAACTAAATTTTTTCAATTTTATAAATTCTATTTTTAAAATTAAAATTTATTTTTAAAATTTTAATATAAAAATTTACTTTGGTTTAATTTTTGGTATTTTTCTGATATGTTTCATTTTTTGATGAATAGTGAAAAATATAGAATTTTAATTGAAAACTGACTTTTCATCTAAATAAATAATAATGTTAAATTATATTTTAAATTGGTTTTAAAGTAAAATTATATTAATTATACATATATTAACATAATTTAGTTCATTTCAATCAATTTCATATTGAAATTCGATATAAAAACTTTGTAAACTCTTGCACATTTTCACTTTAAAAACCTACTTTCTGGCCCCATCTACGGGATTAATTTTAAATTGATTTTATCCACTTATGTGTTTTTAATTCTTAAAAATTTATTAAATATTTTTAATAATAAGTTCCAAATTTAATAAATATTTCCCTTTTATTTTTGGACAATATGAATACTAAACTTAGTAATTTTTATTAGCTTGGTTAAGTGTAAGTTGAGTAATTATGGGTAAAAATAATAATATAAATATTAGAAAATTAATTTAATACATGTCCCAATTTTATTTTATGAGTAATTTTAAAAAGAAACCATACATGGGAAGAATTTATGATCTATTTGAGCCACTTGTATGACTTTAATCCCCTTATAGTATTTTATTTTAAGAAAAGTCAAACTTGTCACACTAATGTTTTAATAAGTATAACATATGTGATATTTGGTCATAAAAAAGATATATTTAACCATAAATAGTATTTTCAAATATAAAATATTTATATTCATCAATATAATTTATTTTTATTTTTAGGAGATAAATATTTACCTTAAAGGTTTTCACAATGATGTTGTAGTGATTGTTTAATTAATGGAAATATCAGATAAATGATATTAAAAATATTAAAATAAATATAGTTTCCGATAATTAATGACAAAAATGAATTTAATATATTAATTTTATATTTCATCTATGTGTTTCTATATTTTTTTAATTTATCTTGTCGTATTTATTTTTTTGTAAAAGTCAGAGTAATGAATAGTGTCAAAATTGACTTTAACTAAATTTTAATATAAGTAATGTATTATTAAATGATATAAAGTTCATAAAAATGTTATATTTATAAAAATTATTAGTATAATGTTTAAAATTTAATCTATGATCCATTTATGGTTATTTTTACATTTTATTCTAACTATATTAACCCACAAAGAGTAAAAACCTTATTATCATGGTAAGAATTAAAGGGGTTAAATAAGTGTAAAAACCAAAAGATATGGATTTAAAAATAGTAAAAATATGCCAAATTTTCATTGGATGAATTTATTTATACCCATAATCATCTTATATATGTAATAAATAATCTTTGATCTATTTGGAAGAGAAAATTAATTTATATTAATTTAATATTTTGAGAAATTCCAAGATTGCCCCTCCCCACCTTTATAAAAGGGAGCCTCTTATTATCTTTTCATCACACATAAAAAAACTTTTTTTCAGAAAATTTAATCCCAAATAACTTCCAGTAATCTATATCCACATCATAGAATTCTTATTTTAGACATAACACCTTCCTTAGTGTTCTTAAGGTGTTAAGTAATGGAGGATTTCAAAAGAAGAGGCATCCTTTTTTAATCAAGTATTTCTATTTTGTTTCATATTACACATCCATAAAATATTATTCAACCATGATTAAAAAATATATATAGTATCCTATATATACTAACATGTTATTACATTAATATCCTCACCTAAATCCATCTCCACTTCCATCAAATGGGAAAGGAAGTTATCGTTTGTGTGTACAGAAACTACCACCTCACGAACCAATATAAATCATTATCCATCACCATATCTAATTATTGGTTATAATGTTGGAATTAATTTTTACATATATATATTAATGATATATTAATAATTATGAAAAAATAATATATCATTTACTTTCTAACCTTTCTGTGCATATAAAAATGATGAAATCATTTGTAAGTACGTGTGAATTATCACCTCTATGAAGAAGTCTTATTCATTTTTTATCACCATAAAAATGGATGATATAAATAAGTATATAAAAATTATAAATATGATAATTATGATATTATTATAGTTCTTAAAATTTAAAATTAAACTTCATTTCTTTCCATATTTATAATTGAAAAATGAATATGTTACTCATTTGTACGTATGGCTTACCGTCTCCATGATTGTAACGTAGTTCATTTTTCACATCCAAATTTTATGTATGGATTTAAAAGTATTATTTATAAATAAAAATTATAATTATGTAATTATTAGTATTCTTGATATGATTTAATAATTTATACTTTGACTATAGATATCATAACAAAGTCATTTTGGACTCAAGTACTAAATATCATCAAAACGTCTGATGTGAACTAAAATAATTAAGTAATTATTATAAAATGATAATAAGTGATATAAAAGAAATAATAAAATTAAAAAATATTCTCAATAAATTAAATAATTAACCTATATTTATAATTCATGAATATAAAGATTATACATGATGAGTCGAACTCGAGGAAAGGGTTTTTCGTGTCTCACTTTTATTTCTGTGAGATATATGTCATATTCATCACTTATTTTTGTTATGTACTGTGTTAATAAACTTGAATGTATTTTATGATTATTATTCTTAAATTTATTTTTATTTAAATATCCATTTTATGATCTCCCTTTAGGGGGGTTACGGATTCAAAAATACCAAAATAGTAATGGATTTTTTTTAAAATTTTCTTTCTTTGAGACTTATGTTGTGTTGTGCACCTATCTTTATTTATGAGGTCTATATTCATCCCATTTTACATGTAATATCATGAATTTATATATTCTATTTATATATTAAGTTTGTTTTAAATTCATTCATGGGTTTTATGATTCAATTTTACCAAAGTGGTGAGAGTTTCATGTTACAATCCCATCATTTATCAGGATTGATAGTGATTAAGCCTATAATGTATAAATATTATAATCTTAATCTAAATAATTCTCATGAATTTAATTATTATATATTTATTTCATGAGAATACATGTTTCTAATTCATTTTTATCTCTTCATATACTCAAGATTTCAAAATCATTTTTATGAAAAAATTATCTTTTCAGTCAAAAACTCTTTTTCTCCCAAAACCATGTTTTATAAAAAGGTTTTTAAAAAATTACTAAAAAAGTTTTTTTTAAAGATAAAAGGATATATTCATCAATAAATTTTTAAAATTATTTTTAAATTTATCTATTTATAATATTTAAAAATTATTTTCAAATAAAAATAATTTCAAAATGTTTTATGTTTTAAAAAAATATTTTCAAAAATAGGGTATTTCCCTCAAAATGCATTTAATGAACTTTTAATGGTACTTAATATTCATCAATATCAACATAAATTGTTGTTAATTATGCACAAAAAGTTTTATTTTGAAATTATTCTATCCTCGTTCTTTATTTTGATGGATTAATATTGTTTCAAATATATTGTTATGAAACCTGTTTCTTTTCCACTGTTTAATCATATTTGAAAGCGATTATTATGAAACCTGTTTCTTTTACATGGGTTAATCATGATTCAAAAATATTGTTATGGAACCCATTTCCTTTCCCTGGGTTAATCATGTTTTGAAAATAATAAAGGTTGTTTCAATGAGTTATGTTGAAATGAATTATCTAATTGATTTATTCTTAATTTGATTATTAGACATTATTTATGAAGCGTTGAGACACATTATAGCTCATAGGTGAGCCCTTTATAGATTTGGATGCACCCAGATAGCGCTTCAATGCATTGGGTAATTTTTATTTTTCATATAATTATATTATAATTCATCTATATAGTTAATCCAATTTTTAAGGGTTTTCTAAGGGTTCATTGAGATGATGTTCCAAGATACCAATACATTTTATGCTTTCTTTATATGGGATTATGATGTTTCATTTGATCAAGATTGATATCACATGGAACATAGTTATTGATTCTTATGAATTTTTAATTTTTTAATTACTTATGTCATGTTTTCATGTTTGATTATGTAGGTATTGATGGGTATAAATATTCATATGTTATACTAATTCACTTTGACTATATCATCATACCCTTATGCACTTATTATGATTACTGGTGATATTCAATTGTTAATTCTTATGTTTATACTTATTGAATATTTCATCTCACCCTTCTTATATTTACTTTTACCCAGGTTTTAAATAATGATGTTGAACAATTTCTGTTTATAAATTATTTCACAAGGATGATTTTGATAAAATAATGTGAAATAATAAAATATGGGTTAAATGGGAGAAATGTTCATTTGATGACTAATGAATTATCTTTGTAGGAGTTTTCCCTAGTTATCAAAAATTATAAACTTAAAAGGTCCTTGATAATGTATGTAATCCAAGTTTTCCTTTTGATCTTCTAATATTTGGATGGAAAATTCTTGGTCATAAATATAATCATCCTAGACAAAATATAAATTCATGATTTCAGTAGAGGATCTGAGAGTGTGGGTCCTAGGCCATTATAATAAAGACTCTTTACCCTACTATATAATAAAAAAATTAATCTCCCTTTAACGTGGGAAATGATATCTTACTTTTCTTTTTGGTCCATCTAGGTTTTGATTTATTTTTTCACCTAAAATGTTAGAAATAATAGTTTTCCTTCGAGATAGATTCGATGTAAATCTAGCTTTCCTATTTAAACACTTTATTTCATCATTATTAGAATATTCACCTTTAACCTTATTTGTTTTGGTGAAATCTTATTTACTTATCTTTTATTTTCTTTTTTATCTATCTTTTTTTCGATTCTAAATTTATTTATTCTATTTCAATTGTTATCTCAATTGATTATGAATTCACATACATCAAGCATGTTGTTAGACTGTTTTAATGTATTCACCCACATTGTATAACATTAATTCACCACACAATTGACTTCATCATATTCATATAATGAATTAATTAACATTATCATATAAATTCTTCACAAAAACTAGTATGGTAATTTTATTTCTAAGATTATTCATGCAAATGTATTCTTGATTTATTCTTCCTCCTCGCAGGCAACAGAGTGCTTTAGGAAACTCAGGCACTTCATGTCTTCACATAACTATGTATATATATACATAAGAAGTGATTATATTATTTTTTTTAAACTATAAACATGAATAAAAAAATAATATTTCTGTAGGCCTAGTGGTATGTGAGATCATAGATTCCTTACATGAAAAAATCACATGGATCTCCTCTATATAAAACAATAGTTTTGTGATGCTCTTTTTCTCTCAGAAAAATAAGAGCCTAAATATCATTATCAGTAGTAGCATTCTCTCAAGTTTGATTCCATGTATTTATAGTTTTTTTTTTCACTTCCTCTTGTTTATTCCTTCTCTAAATTACTCCTCTTTTTTATCCAAATTGAGTGATGATTTTAAAACATCTGAAGATCTTTGGTTTTTTGAATTTGTTGAACATGGGTTTCCATCTTGAACTTACCTAACACCAAAAAAGGTGTTGTATATTATTATGTGAAAAATCATCATGTTCATATTTAAATGATGACAATATCCATAATTTTTTATAATATTGAACTCATATATGAAGATGGATATGTAAACGACCTCCTAAAACTCATTTTCGTTCGGTAGTATCAATTTCTTAAATTAATCGCAGGCATGAAAGATGAATATTTAATGTATATAAACTCATATTATTTATATAAAGAATTAATCATATAAGAATGGGAATGGATTCAACATTGAAACATTTAGATATATCATGTGAAATAGTTTTTACCTTTCTAGGTTATTCTTGGGGAAGAAGACGATGTGGACGAGTTGATCAGATGGTTATGATAGAATGGATCGAGTGACCCAACTTACAAATGTAACATTTCAGGTGTATAAACTATGTGTCACACATATGAGTCCCACATAATATTTTCAAATATACTATCTCTCATTTATAATACTTTCTATTCCCACCACCTCTCGAGCTGACATCAAAGTCGGCACCTAAACACACCATAACACATATGGGGATTCTTGACCACATTTTCATGACAAATAAATTTGATTATATTTTTAAAGTCAATTTATATTCTATGGTAGACCTTAGGTTTCCTCTCAAGGAGTTTTGATAGGTTTGGAGTGTTTTTCTTTAACAAAAAGTACAAAAAGATAGGGTCGTTTTGAAAATATTTTCAAAAAAATAACATAATTTAAAGAGTTTAATTATTGAAAAACCAAGTGGATTTTGAAGGATATGAGATAAAGGGTTAATTGTTATTTTAATACACGAATTTATAGTTCATAATTATTATAGAATAATTAATGTTTGAAATAAGTCTTTGGTTGAAATTAATCATAATCCCAATTAATTTCCAAGTATTTATATCAATGCATGTTGAACCGAACCTTGAATAAACAATTGCATAGCCAAGGTCCAGATCTTATACATAATATAATAACTTCCAAAGAAAATTAAAATCTAAAATAAGTGATGAAGAAAAGGATTCATGTAATTCCCAACCAGAACAACAAAAGTTACGCACTCAAAACTTCACACTGTTCGGTTAGAAATTAAAATCATTCTTTTCGGTTTAACAAAAAAAATCATTAAAACATGAATCAAAGTAAGATAATTATAAATAGAATGTATTTAAACCCAAAATAAATCAAACCAGTAGAATTAAAAGTGTCATAACTCCCTTTATAATATGTGTATCTCCCTCACAATGAATGCCCACCACTTATCCCGACATTGAGAGGAGGAGGCTCTAGTGGATATCTTTCTTCATCCTTGATCCCCCTATGAGGATAGGGGCCTACAAAACTTCTAAGATTAGGATAAGACTCCTATATAACTCCAAAATGTTATAGCTTATATCCTTGGTCGAACTTAAAAATTGGGTGACCAAGGTGCCAATTTATAGTCAAAGTGGAAGGTGGTTTTAGGCACACAAATTTCTTAAAACAAAATGTCCCATAGTTTTTGGCATTCATACAACCTTTTCCTGATTTTTCAAAAAATAAAATATTTTTTACCCAACTATTTTATATCTCCAAAAAATCATTGGAATTATTTAGAGGTCTAATCTCAAGATATGGATAAACATTGAACACTACTTTTCACTTAATGCAGATTCGGTGAATTGGACATATCGGTTCGGATAGGCCCTTTAATGGATGAATTGGGCTAAGGTTTATATATAATATATTTATCCAATTGAATTTTATATTAGGCCAAAAAATATCAACCCAATTGGATTCACAGATTAGTATTAGTGCTCGGTGGTGTCCACTAGTGTTCTTGGATTCATGCGCAATGTAGCCCATTTTTCTTCAACTTCGTATGGGTCCTCCAAAACACCTCCACCTACAATGATACCATAAAAACAAGTTAAATTTAACTTTTTAACTATGATAAACACTAAATTATTTTATCAAACATGATTTTAAATTTTTTATAATAATCTTAATTTATAATACAAAAACATTTTAACACAATGGTATAAGTGTGAAATAAATATGTGAATCATGGTGTGATCACACCCCCACACCTAAACATTTTTAATCCTAAGAAAATTAAAATTTCCAAAAATTATTCATGTAAATATTCCTAACTTAATGAAGATTTAAAATTAAAATAAAATTTAGTCAGTGATAGAAATGTGATCAAAGAAAAAAATGCACCAAGGAGTTATTCTCAGCAATCATTGAAAATGATGTCTCATAAATTGTATCATAATGAAATTATAAGAGATTCATGATAACAATATGAGAAAATAATTCATAAGTAAACTATATCACTAATTCTCCACATTTTTTTGTGTGTGATAATTATTTCATGCTACTTTTTCCACTTTCTATCAAGTAAATATAGGTTATTTTTAAAAAAAAAATCTTAAATGATTTAGTCCACTCAACCTTCCCAACATCCTTTGCAGTAAAATTTCAAGAACTACTCACTTAATCATTCTTGGAAGTAGAACCATAAGATCCCTACCTATATATCCCCATCTATTTTACAGTTCATCACTCCCCTCATTTATTATTATTATTATTAAATTTGAAATTGGAACAAACATCACACTCATCATTAAACCTTTGTTTGATCACCTCACGACACAAATAGTAATAGTTATAACAAGATAAAAGGTTTAGCAAGAGTGGTTTTTGACATTCCAAATACACAACCCATATTTTGTGTTTTTTTAGGGCATACAACTTCCAGATAACTTGTTCACACCCATAGGTCAATCCAGTATAGTAATGAAAAAGATCTAATAAGGAATGAATGTATAAAGAAATAATTTTGGTAAGAATATAAATATAAAAAAAAATATTTACCTTATATTGAGTAAAAAAATTACACTTCATGGTTTTTTCCAAAGATTTATGGAGATATTAAGTGACACAATTTTCCCATAAACTACTCACAAAATGGGTACCATTCTTCTCAAAGGTCTCAAAATGATACAACTATTAATATCATCGAAAAACAACCAATTCTAAATAAATTCATGTATAAATGTTAACTTCATGCTAAAACACACATTTCATCATTGAAATAATTTTTTAAATTGTTAAAACAACATGAAATGTGGAAATTCGTCATGCATTTTTAATAACTTCCATGATTAAGAGGACATCATTTTCCATGATAAATTAGGCATAAAAAATTAACATTATATCACAAAAGTGAGGGGGTAATAGGGGTGGTAACAATACTATTCATCAAACAAAAAATAGAAAAAGAAGAAAGATAATGAAAATTCCTAAGTAACCCATGAATGTACGCATCGCCCCACACCTATCGTATGCATTTTCCTCAATGAAATAAAAGAGAATGTGATAAGGAATGATAAAAACTACTTGGTTTAATTGGTAGAATGCTTTTTTAATGTGGAATTCCTCCATCAGGGACTCCATAATGGCTTTGTGAAAGTGATTCAACCACTTCACATTTACAGTTAATGTTTGTTTGGTTTATTTATTGGTAACCTGAACAAAACAAAATGGATAAACATTAGTAATAGTCTATGGACCAAACCAATGGGGACGAAGCTTACCTGGATGAAAATTTAGACTTGTATTGTAAAGGAGGACTTTCTTCCCAATGTGTAATTGATGATGAAGGATGATACGGTCATGGGTAGCCTCGATTCTCTCATTATAAATTTTGGAGTTCTCATATGAATCTATTCTCATTTCCTCTAGCTTTTGAATCTATAACTTCCTCAAAGCACCTACACCAAAATGACAATAATTGCATTATTTAATGGCCCAATAAGCCCAGTTCTCTATCTGGAAAGGGAGGTTAACACTCTTTTCAAACACAAGTCAATAGGGTGACATTCCAATGAGAGTTTAAAAGGTAGTACAGTAATACCATAATAAATCATCGAGACTATGACTCCAATATTATCTATTAGGTCAAACTTCTTTTTCATGATTTTTTTTACCTCTCTATTAGATACCTGAACTTGACCATTGGGTTATGGGTGATATGTATTAGACACTTGATGCCCAACCTTATATCGATGAAAAATTTATTGCAATGTTTGGTTGTAGAAACAAGAACCCTGGTCACTGATGATAAACCTAGGTAATCCAAACAAATGGAAGATTTGGGTTCTCAAAAATTCTACTACATTATTTGAATCATATTTCCTTATAGATCATGCCTATACTCATTTTTACATGTAATCGACTTCTAAAAGAATGTACAAGTTGACAAAGGAATTGGGAAATGGCCCCAAAAATTCAATACCACACACATCAAAAATGTCATGAAATAGAAATAGTTTTTGTGGAATCTCATTATTTTAGAGAAATTACCCATTCGTTGACAATGAGGTAAAGATTTAAAGAAATCATGGGAATTCCAAAATAATGTTGGAAAAAGGAGATCAGAATTGAGGACCTTATAAGAAGTCTGTTGGGGACCAAAGTGGACCCCAAAAGAGAGAGTGTGGCATAACCTAAGTATAGACTAAAACTCACTATCAGGAACTCAATACCTAAGGACTTGATCACTAAATGTGCACCAAAGGTAGGGTAAATCTTAAATGTACGGACGGGACTCATATTTTAGATGTTCATCTTGGTTTTTTTTCAAATCGGAAGGAATGCAAGATGCTTCCAAATAATTTACAATTTCATCATACCAAGGAATAACATATTGTGAATGGTACAATTCCTCGTCAGGAAACATTTCATTTATGGGAATACAGGGGGATGACTCAATGTATGAGGATGGGAGGATCCTATTGATATGGTCATCCACCACATTATATGATCCTTTTTTATCCATAATTTCTAGATTAAATTCATAGAGTAAGAGTGTCCAATGAATAAATGTGGTTTGGACTCCGGTTTCTTAAGGAGATATTTAAGGGCTACATGATTTCAGAGCACGATGACTTCAGACTCTCAAAGGTATGACCAAAATTTAACCAAAGAAAACCCAATGGTAAGGAATTATTTTTCAGTTGTTGTGTAGTTTTATTGGGTAGGGTCTAGTTTGCATGATGCATAGGCTAAAACATGTGGAGTTTGATCGACCTTTTTTATAAGATTACCCCAACTGCATAGTTAGAGGCGTCACACCTGAGCTCAAATGGTAAATCCCATTGAGGTGGTTGGATTACCAGGGGTGATGTCAGACTCCATTGCAATTTATTAAAATCTTCCTTGAATTGTTTATCAAAAAAAATTATTTGTCTTTTTGCATAAATCAGGAGTGGGGGAGTTCAATCTTACTAAAGTCACAAATGAAATGACAGAAAAATCTATCATGACCTAAGAAATACCACACATTTCATACATTTTTGGGGAATATTATGGAAGAAGTGACATCTAATTTTGATTTATCTACATTTATAGAATCCAAAAAATGTAATGTCTAAGTACTAAACCTTTTCGCACCATGCATCCTTAGAAAGTTTCCATAGCATTACATAGACCAAATGGAGTCCTCCTATAGAAAAATGTAACAAAGGGGAAAGTGGATGTTGTCTTTTTCTAATCCTTGAGGAAAATATGGATCTGAAAGTATCAAAAATATACATCATGGAAACAATAGTGGGAATTCCCCTCTAGCCTCTCTATAATATAGTAAATGAATGGTAATGGGAAATTTTCCTTCCTAGTGTGATGGTTTAGTCGATGATAGTCTATGAATATATGCCAATTATTCTTTACATGGGTTGGAAACAATTCAATATTTCCATTTTTATCACTCTTGGACTAGTTTTTTTAGAAACGACAAGCACTGGATGGACACATTTTTTTTCAAAAATGGGGTGAATGATTACAATAACCAATAATTTGGTTACCCCCTTTTTAACAATATCTAGCAGGTTTGTATTTAGTCAATGTTGTTCTTACCTCATTGGTTTAGCCTCGTCATTTAACAATGTATGATTTGTGAAAATTGATGGGAAAATACTAGGAATGTTCGCAATTTCCCATCCCAAAGATTGTTTATACTCCCTCAAAAGTTCATGCAGTCATAATTCATGCTCCAGAGGGAGTTAACTAGTAAAGATGATAAGAATATTGTTTCCATTCTCAAGATGTGAATATTTTTAATTTTGAGGCAGTTTCAAATCAGGGGGGTTGTCAGGTCTATAAGACCACTCTATTCCTTAAGCTTCTATTTTAAAAATCAAAAACACCTTCTTCATACATATTTTCCTTAAACTTCAATATATTTCCTTACACTTACATAAATTTCCTTATAACCAATATTTCCATAGAATTTTTAGTTAAATATATTGTTTTAATGTTTTTGGAAATTTGTTTTTTCATACCAGAAAAGTTCTTAAGGTTCTCAAATTTAGTTAATGGTTATACCATACCGGAATTCCTTAAGACACCATTTTCCATTCTCCGTTTTCATTGTGATACCGATTTCCTTCTTGAAAGAAATCTGGTATCATATTTTCCTTATACTTAGATTTCTAGTATTTCGGTTTTCTAAAGTTCATAAACTCCGACTTCCTAGTTATCGGTACTAAAGTTCCTTAAGATAGATTTGTCATACCAATACCAGAAATCCCAATACCGAAATCCTTATACCAGTTTTATGTTGAACCGAAAATCATATTACAATTTTTTTCCTTATACTTTACTCGTACCGATTTTATGTAAATCCATTCTGAAATTTATAATTCTAGAATTTATTATTCAAATAATTATTTCCTTAGAATTCTGAACCTTATAATTTCTTTCATATCATTTCAATTTTATTGGATTCCAAGTTTCTTACACTTAAGGTGTAAGATCTTTATATTCATGGTTAGTTATATAAAACGATGTCGTTTTTTCTGCTATAAACTAACCATTGTATGTTTTCCATGTGTCCAGGTCCCTCCGAGATTTAAGGAAATATGACTGTTGGAGTGGAACCGACCGGTAGATTTAAAAAGTTATAAATAGGACCTCAGATTATGAGATCTATAAGAAGTTCACATGTTTTCATTTTAGAGTTCATCTCTAAAAAAATTGAATTTCTCTAGAGTGAGAGGCTCTTATAAACTCTCAGGCTTCATGCAGAAAGCTTGAATAGCTTATTCAAACATTGCTTTGTACAGAATTGCTTCATGCAGAATTGCTCCGTGCAGAGGTGTGATTTCCATAAAATCAGAGACTTCGGGTTCTGAAGTCATAGGTGCCAATTTCCTTACAAATCGATGGCTTGCGGGGATATCAAGACATATACCAATCTTATTATTGAGGGCTTACCCAAGTTTGAGTAAGATAGACTTTCTTTTAATTATAAAACAAGAAACCATTATCCAAGGTTGTTGGATACCCTCCTCTTTGGGTTAAAAGAATATTGTAAATTTCTGCTCCTTTGTAAAAGTTAGGAAGTTTTCTTTTTGTATAAACTTTCTAACTTGTATCTCTGACTATAAGAGATTCTATATGCCTTGTGGTAGAATCTATTTATAGGAAAAGTTTCTTAAGCTTTAGAATTAAGAACTTTATATTTCTCTAAGAAGGTGTTTTTTTATTAGAGGTGTTGTGAATTTTTTTTATACACAATTTCATTAAGAAATTTTTAAAGTATACAATTCACCCACCCCCTCTTGTATATTGTGAATTTTCAGTACTATTGAAATCCTAATATTGGTATATAGTATAATATAATATTCCATACCAACCTATCAGTTGGTATCAGAGGGTTGGTTCAATTTGAATTAATCTCACGATTACATTCAGAAGAGAAATAATCTTCTTCTTCATATTTTCTTTAGAGATACTCTAGTTCTTATTTTTCTTCTACTTTACAATTTTTCTTAAAAGTTTTATTTAATAACATTATATTTTCTTCAATAACTATTACTACCCTTTTTATCTAAGAAAGGTATATTTTTTATGGCAGGATCCATGCATATTGGTTCTTTGGATAATTTAAATCCTACCAGACCTCCTATTTTTGATGGAAATGATTATGAGTACTGGAGAGATAGGATGAAGAACTTTGTTATTAATACTGGAGTTGATAACTACCTGATTCTGACAGGAGATTATAAGATTCTTGATTAAGAATTGAGAATTTTTACTAATTAGGAGAGAGCAGAATATCAAGCTAATTTCAGAGTCAGAAATACAATGTTCCGTGACTAGGAACATCTATAGTAAAATATCCTCATGTGAAGATACAAATATTATCTGGAAGAAATTGGAAGTTACACATTTTGGAACTTCTAAAGTTATAGAGACAAGAAGATCTATGTTGACAGCTGAATATCATGGATTTTTCTTTCCTTATGGAGAACCCATAAGAAAAGTTCAGCAAAGGTTCATGACCATTGGGAATATCTTAAAGTATATAGGAACAAAAGGTCTTGATGATGAAATACTTGTTGATAAGATCATAAAAATCATTCCTAATGAATGGGAGTCCAAGAGGACAGCAATTTACGAGAACAGGAAAGCCACTAAAATTTCCTTAGATGAGCTCTTTGGAACTCTTCTTCAGTATGAAACTAGAATGAAGAGATATGCGGATAATGTTAATAAAAAGAATGGAAATGGAAGTGTTTCCTTCACAATAACTTCTAATCATACAAAATCCAAAACTTCAGAAAGAGTTACTTGATCAAAGTCAAAAAAAAGTTACTATTCAGTTAGAATCTAGTGATATAGAAAAATATAAGAATGAGTTAGCCAATATTCCTTAGAGAATGAACAAGATAGTAGCTCAGAAGAACTATCAAAATAAGTTTAAGAAGATAGACTACAAAGAAAATAAATATGGGGAAGTTTCTTGCTACGAATGCATAAGAACGGGTCATATCAGACCTGATTTACCTCTTTTGAAAAATAAGGATAAGATGGAAAGGAATTCATAGAGAAACTAGAAGAGGTTCTACCGTTCTAAGCACAAGAAAATTCTTAAAGAAAACGACACTTGGAGTTCTAGTTGTAGAGACTCTTCGGAAAGTGAATCTTCTGAATATGAATCATCAACAGAGAATAATATCGGATTCATTGCTACTAATTCTTTCCAAAATACTTGTCTTATGGCCAAGGTATGCTCTGTCGAGATTTTAACAAATTTATCTCTTGAAAAGAATTATTATCCTGAATATATTACTTCTGATGAAGATACTTCATCTTCAGATAATCAAGAAATACCTTCATATGAAGAACTATCTAGATTTTTCAAGTTGTTAGAAGTAAAAAATTATAAAATTTATAAGAAACTAGACAAAGAAAATACTAGAGAAGAATTTATTACAAAAGAGATTTCAGATCTGACTAGAGATCTTGAAGATAAGGATGAGCTCCTAGAAAAACTTTCTAAAGACCATAAGGAAGTAAATTCTGAAAATGAAAAACTTTCTAAAGATCTTAAGAATGCAATTTCAAAAATAAATATTTTTGAGGAAAAATCTAACTCTAAGTAAATAATTCTGGAGGATAGGAATTTAGTCATAAGACTAAAATCCGAAATATATTCCCTTAAGAAAATTCTTTCCAACTTTACTTCTAGTAAATAAAATTTTAACAATATGTATTCACAAATCAGACCTCACGAAAATACTTCTCGAGTAGGTTATACTCACAGAAAACTTATTATTAAAAATAACTATTTTATTCCATCCAATGCTCGCTTTTGTACAAAATTTCAAAGTTGAGGACATTGGTGAAAAACCTGTTCCTTAAACAAAATCCAATCTCTAGGTTTCCACAAGGATTATTTTTTCAAACAAATGTGGGTTCTTAAAATTTTATTGTCTAACCCGAGATCCAAACAAGTTTGGATTCTGAAGATCTAACTTTTGTTTTTCAGGAAAATGAAGAATGTACCAACAATATATGGTATATAGATAGCGGATGTTCCCGTCATATGACTGGTAACAAAATTTATTTCCATAAGATTTTCAAAACTAAAGGTGGAAAAGTAACCTTTGGGGATAATTATCAAGGAGAGATTGTCAGAATATGTAATATCATTCTTCTTGGTGAAGTTTTAATTTCAAATTTTTTATTTGTTAATGGTCTTAAGAACAACCTTATAATCATAAGTCAATTATGTGATGAAGGTTACCCTGAGAATTTTAGAAATCATAAGTGTTCAGTTCACAATTACAAGGATGAATATATTCTTACTGCCCATAACCATGAGAATGTATTCAATTTGAACTTAAAGGACTTAAGAAGCCAAGATATTTCCTTGATTAAGTGCAATTAAAGATCATTCTTGGCTTTGGAATAGAAGGTTAGGACACTACAACCTTAATAACTATAGTAATCTCCCAAAGAAAGGATTAGTTAAGGATCTACCGGTTCTAAGTTTTTATTCTTCAAAAGTTTGTGACCCTTGTTAATTTGGAAAGCAACACAAATCTAGCTTTAAATCTATTAGGGAAGTTTCAACATATAATTCCCTACAGTTAGTGCATATGGATTTATTTGGTCCTATACAAACTGCAAGTATTAGAGGAAAATATTATGCATTTTTTCTTGTTTATGACTACACTAGATATACTAGGGTCCATTTTCTAGCAAGAAAATATGATGCCTTTTCTTATTTTATAACTTTTCGAGCTCAAGTAAAAAATGAGATAAACCTACCATTGATAACTATTCATAGTGATCATCGTGATGAGTTTGTAAATTCGGATTTTGAAACTTTTTGTAGTAAGAAAGGTATTACTCACAATTTCTCAGCTCCTAGAACTCCTCAACAAAATGGTGTTGTTGAAAGAAGGAACTGAATCCTTCAGGAGATAACTAGAACCATGTTGAGTGAATATTCTATAGAAAAACACTTTTGGGTTAAAGCTGTAAGTACCACCTATTATACTATAAATCCAGTTTTGATAAGACCTTTTCTTAATAAAACTTCTTATGAGCTTTGTACTGGTCGAAAACCAAAAGTTTCTCACTTCAAGGTTTTTGGTTGTAAATTTTTTATCCTTAACACTACGGACAACATACACAAATTTTCACCAAAATCCAATGAAGTAATTTTCTTAGGGTATTCCACTAACTCTAAGTCTTATAGAGTTTTTAATAAAAATACTTGTACTCTAGAGGAAACAGTACAGGTTAAATTTGATGAAACTGGTCCTTTTGTTTTCAAACAACCTGATTTAAATCTTCCAAATATATTTTCTAAAAATGAACAACAACCTATAGTTTAAGATTATTCTAAGGAAATTGTTCATGAAAATATTCCTGGAACATTTACCCCTAAATATTTTCTACCTTATATTGATGATGAAGTTTTACCAAACCCAAATCAGTTGTTACTTAGAAATCAACCTACTGATAATATCATAGGAGATGTCAATCAACCTATAAAGACTATAAGTTCCTTAAGGAATGAAATTGAACATGTTGCTTTTCTTTCCCAATAAAATAGAAAGACTCTTGAGGAAGCCTTAGGTGACGAAGATTGGATAAAGGCTATGCAAGATGAACTCAATGAGTTTGTAAGGAATAAAGTCTGGACCTTGGTTGAGAGACCTAATGATACATCTATTATTGGTGTAAAATGAGTCTTCAGGAATAAATGTGATGAAAATGGGATTATAGTTAGAAATAAAGAAATATTTGTTACTAAAGGTTATAAACAACAATAATTCATAGACTATGTAGAAACCTATGCACGGATAGCAAGACTTAAATCTACCTGAATTCTTCTAGAATTTGCACCATTCTATAATTTTAAACTTTACCAAATGGATGTGAAGTGGGCTTTCCTTAATGGATATGTATAGGAAGAAGTCTATGTAAACCAACCTCTAAGCTATGAAGATTTAAAACATTCTAATCATGTATATAAACGTAAAAAAGATTTATATGGCCTTAAACAATCCCCTAGAGCTTGGTATGATAGACTTATAGGATTTTTGCTTCAAAACAACTATTCTAAGGGAACCGCAGATACAACAAATTTTATAAAAAAAATATAAGAAATATGTTTTAATTGTACAAATATATGTTGACGAAATTATATTCGGATCAACTCAACAATCCTTAACAGATTCCTCTTCAGATCTTATGAAGTCTGAGTTTAATATGAGTATTATGGGTGAGTTAACATTCTTTCTTGGTTTTCAAATTTCTCAAAAACTAGAAGGAACTTATATATCTCAACATAAGTACATCAAATATCTTCTTAAAAAGTTTGGGTATGATAACACTAAGAGTATGAGTACTTCTATCGGAACTTCTAATACTCTTGATATTGATGAAGTAGGGAAACCTTGGATCAAACATCTTATAGAGGAATGATAGGAAGTTTACTTTACTTAACAGAAAGTCAACCCAACTTAATGTTTTTTGTTTGATTATTTGCAAGATATCAAACAAATACTAAGGAATCCCATCTTAAGGCTATGAAAAGAATTTTCCGGTACTTAAAAGGAAACTTGGATTTATGACTTTTTTATTCTTCTGAAATTTTTTTTGAACTAAAAATATTTTCAAGTGCTGATTTTTCTGGTTATAGAATGGATAGAAAGAGTACATCTGAAACATGTCATTTCTTAAGAGATTCCTTGGTTTCTTGGTCATGCAAGAAACAACACTCAGTAGCACTTTCCACTGCTGAAGCAGAATATGTAGCAGTTGGAAGTTGTTGTGTTCAAGTGTTGTGGATGCAACACACACTCATAGATTATGGCATGAGTTTTACCAAAACTCAAATCTTGTGTGATAACACTAGTGCCATAGCCCAAAGTAAAAACCCATCACATCACTCATGTGCTAAGCACATAGATATTAGGCATCAATTTCTTAGGGATCACACACATAAAGGAGATATAATTCTTTAATTCATCAGAATGCAATTACAACTTGAGGATATATTTACCAAACCATTACGATCTGATAGATTTGAATACATTAAAAAGAATCTAGGAATGATATTTGTAAGATAATCATAAAAGTGTACTTCTTGTATAAACATCTCCTAACATTAAATTACTCCTAAATCCAGGGGGAGTACATCTGTTTGAAAAAAAAATTGTTGTTTTCCATAAAAGTTTTTATTATTATTTTTTTAGTTTTGTAATTGATATTTTTCTGGTATTTTTTTTCTCAACAGACCTAAAATTTCACAGTTCCAAAAAAATTTCGGTTTTGATATTTTAAAGAAAATTTTCTTTAAGGAATTTTTTTTATCTTAAGTTAAACCAAATTTAAGTTTTTTTCCTTATTTTAAATTTTTTGTCTATTTAAAAAATCCCAGGATCAAAATTCTTGGAATTCATATTTCCGGAGTTGAAATTCTTGGTGTCAAATTTCTGGTGTCCAGTTTTTTTAAGCCCAAGAAATTTTTCTTTAATACCGATAATTTCTTCAGAGATTCCTTAAAAGTACATCTTCTTACCCCCTAGTTATTTTCCTACAGTTCTATTTGTTGGTACTTCTCTCTTTTAAGAAATTTTTCTTCGAATTCATATTTCCTTAAAATATGAATTTTATTTTTCTAAAACTTCAAAATTTCATTATGGATATATCTTTTCAACCATCTTAAACCGTTAGATCATATCGGACAAATATCTGCCATTTGATTTCCTTATAGAATATGAAAGGTCGTAGTTTGTCTATATAAGGTCTACCCCACTTCATGAGGACCCCATTGGTTCCTTAAGTCTTCGAGTTAATGTTCTACTACTTCAGAGTATGTCATTTCGGATTTCGTCAGATATTTATTACAGATCCAAATTTCAGGTAGTTCCAACCAGATGGCAGTCAAAGATAATAAAGTCAAGATGATATTTAAGGAGAGACTTGTATGTTCATAATTTTACAATTGGTATGATTCCCTCATCTCTCGTATTATAAAATGTAACCATTGGGAGAGTATTTGTATAGCAAAGGACAAGTTTCAAGATCCTCTATACTCGGAACTAGTCATACAGTTTTATGAATCTGTCAATTTCTTCGAGAAGTATAGTAAGGAGTATTTCAGGTTTAAGGCTTATGAAAAGTCTTACACAATTTTATGCTGAAAAGAAGACAATTTCCTGAAGATTCCCTGTGAAGGAGAGGCCCTCATATGTTGTTACAAAATTCCAGATAAGGAAGGTTATTTCGAGAAGAACCGTGCTTTAGAAAGTCTTGTAATCAGTAGATTCAAGACTCTGAAGCTTGTACACTTATCAGTGGACCATAGGTTGGTGGCATTATGGATGCAAGGGTTATTTATTCCAATAAAGGGGGATAAATATTCCTTAAAGATGTGTGACATTATCTTTTTAGACTTTCTCATCAACCTCTGCAATGTTGATTTTGTTAAGTATTTTTTTCTTATGATTAATGGTAATAAATATGGTACCATCAAATCCCAAATCCTAATACACCCTTCCACTATTTCAAGGATAGTTTTAATGGTTTTAACCAAAATGAAAAGTGAATGCAAGTATGATTTCAAGTCTTATAAGATTATGTTTCTAAGTGAAGATACGCTGAAGATAATGAAACTTTCTTACAATCTAGACTCTAAGAAGTTTGAATAGGTCATGACGCCAGAATTTCAGAACCTAGTATTGAATGGAACTATTTCGGAATCGTCCAAAGTGGGACTGAAAAAGACAGTACCATAATCTTCAAGAATTTCCTAGAAGAAGAAAAAGTTGGATGAGACCTCTCATGTCGATCCTACCTCAGTAGATCCATCTTTAATACCACCAGTTATAAGGAAACCTAAGGCTTACTCTGATGATATTGTTGCTGGCTGGAGAAAGTTAGCTGAATCCATGAAGGAAGGGGATCCAACCTTTGGGTTAAATCTGGCAGAGTCAAAGGATTTGAAGATTCAAACTACTGATGTGTTAGATAAAGAAGCTAAGGATAATAAGCAGAAAAGAAAACGAATTGGGATATATATTTTACAATCCTTGCAGAAGGAAGTAGAAAAGTCCTCTGAGAAGATACCTATACCGGATGTCACTCCAGAACCTAAGAAGGTGAAGAAACCTGTAGTGATACTGGAATATGTTCTGGAACTGCAAGTAGAAGTACAGGAAGAGGATGAGATCATTCAAGAAGAATAAAATGATGAGATTAGACAAGTTGATGATTATGTTGCAACCCCAGGAGTTTCTAATGAGGAATAAGAAGAAGAAGAATTTGCGACCGAATTTGAAGAAGTAGAAGAGGTAAAAGAAGAGATTTATGTAACTGAAGATGAAGAAGAAAACCATGAATCTGAAAATACTGTTACTGGAAGTGAAGAAGAGAAAGAAGAAGAAGAGATTCAAGGAGGATCCTGAGATGATAAGGCTATAGAAAATGAAAGTCCCTCAGGGTTCCAAGCCCTCTACAGTACCGAAAGCAGATAAATAGAAGTCCATTATGGTTTCCCCTTCTGATGTCGACTCTACTCAAAATCATGAGAATCTGGAATTCTCTGTTCTGAAGGTCAATAAAGAATAATCTGACTCTGAGTCCTCATCATCTATAGGTGATGACTTTGGGAAAAATTCCTTAAGTAAATTAGTAAGTACCATTCCGGTACCTGCTAACATATATTCCCAGAGCCAAATGATGTGGGAAAACTTAAACCAAAAGATAGATTCAACATCTATATTGATGGAAATGGTGGTGAAAGGTGAAGTCAGTCATAATAATATTCTCATTGATTACAAAACTCAAAAAATTACATTTCATAAAGTGATCGGTCAGACCCTAAACTTATCAGATAAAGCTCTAAAATTCTTGGAATTAAGGGAATTGACAGAGGGAGATTTCAATGATGTAGAAAATGATCTGACCAAAGTCTGAACTTCTTTCTCAGAGAAATTTTCCAGTGAGTTAGCTACGAGGAAAAATGAAGGAAAAAATATTATTGATCAAATGAATACCATAGCTGAAGTTGTCAATTATCAGAAAGGAATATCTGCTGGTCTTGTGAAGAAATTTGATTCACAAGAGGAAGTGATCAAATTTCTTGAAGATAAGAATTGATCCCAAAAATTCCAGATCCAGACTTTAGAGAAGAAGGTAGCTGAGCAAGATGCCTTGATAAAGAAGCTTAAAGAATATCACAAGGAGGTGAAAAATATTAATCCATTGGTGAAAAGTATTCTTTCAGATAAGAATAAGTAGGGTTGATACTTCTTTCCCTATGCCGAAGTTTTGTTGTTTTTTCTTTCATGTGAAAACTTAATGAAAAATTCCTTACAAATATTTTATATATTTTGTCTCGTGTTTATTTCTTTCTAACCTTACAGATCCCTCTCCATTCATTTATGAAAATCACAAAGGGGGACAATTTTATCAAAGGGAGAATTTAAATGAAGAAAAAATTATAAAGGAAAATTTCCTTAGGGTAAAATCTAAGGAAAAATAAATCTTCTAACTTTCATCTATAAGGAGAAGTTATAAAACTGAGGGGTAGATTTTTGTACTCTAAGAACTTCTACATAAGGGAAGAATATTTTAACATAAGTCATACACTTAAGGGGGAGCTAAGTATTTCTAACTCTAAGCATTTATTTCTTTCCTTTGTCAATTTTTTTCTTTTCTCTTTCTTTCGAAGTTTTTTGTGCTTTCCAAAAAGGGGAATATTGTTAGGTCTATAAGACCTCTCTATTCCTTAAGCTTCTATTTTAAAAATTAGAAACACCTTCTTCATAAATATTTTCCTTACACTTTAATATATTTCCTTACACTTACATAAATTTCCTTATAACAAAAATTTCCTTAGACTTTTTAGTTAAATATATTGTTTTTAAAGTTTTTAGAAATCTATTTTTCCATACCAGAAAAGTTCTTAAGGTTCTAAAATATGGTTCATGGTTATACCATACGGGAATTCCTTAAGACACCATTTCTCATTATTTTTTTTCACTGCGATACTGATTTCCTTCTTGAATGAAATCTAGTATCATATTTTCCTTATACTTAGATTTCCAATATTTCAGTTTTCTAAATTTCTTAAACTCTGACTTCCTAGTTATCAGTACTAAAGTTCCTTAAGATAGATTTTTCATACAGATACCAAAAATCCCTATACCAAAATCCTTATACTGGTTTTATGCCATACTAGAAATCTTATTTCAATTTTTTTCCTTATACCTTACTATTATTGATTTTATGTAAATCCATTCCGAAATTTATAATTCTAGAATTTATTATTCAATGATTTATTTCCTTAGAATTCTGAACCATATAATTTCTTTCATATCATTTCAATTTTATCGGATTCCAAGTTTCTTACACTTAAGGTGTAAGATATTTATATTCATGGTTAGTTATATAAAACGATGTTGTTGTTTCTATTATAAACTAACCGTTGTATGTTTTCCACATGTCTAGGTCCCTCTGAGATTTAAGAAAATATAATCGTTGGAGTGGAACCGACTGGTAGATTTTGAAAGCTATAAATAGGACCTCAGATGATGAGATCTATAAGAAGTTCACATGTTTTCATTTTGGAGTTCATCTCTCTAAAAAGTGAATTTCTCTAGAGTGAGAGGATCTTATAAACTCTGAGGCTTCGTGCAGAAAGTTTCAACGGCTTATTCAAACTTTGCTTCGTGCAAAATTTCTTCATGCAGAGGTGTGATTTCCTTAAAATCAGAGACTTCAGGTTGTGAAGTCATAGGTGTTTATTTCCTTAAAAATAAAGGGCTTGCAGGGATAGCAAAATAGATACCAATCTTAGGATTCAGGGCTTACCCATGTTTGAGTAAGACAAACTTTCTTGTAAGTATAAAACAAGTAACCTTTATCCAAGGTTGTTGGATACCCTCCTCTTTGGGTTAAAAGAAGATTGCAAATTTCCACTGCTTTGTAAAAGTTAGGAAGTTTTATTTTTGTATAAAATTTCTAACTTGTATCTCTGAATGTAAGATATTCTATATGCCTTGTGGTAGAATCTCTTTCTAAGAAAAGTTTCTTAAGCTTTAGACTTAAGAACTTTATATTTCTCTAAGAAGGTGTTTTCTAATTAGAGGTGTTGTGAATTTTTTTTATACAAAATTTCCTTAAGAAAATTTTAAGTGTACAATCCACCCCCCCACCTCTTGTATACCCTCTTGTATATTGTGTATTTTCAGTACTATTGCGATCCTAATATTGGTATAGAGGAGAATATCATATTCCATACCAACCTATCAAGGGTTGGGATTGATTGCACTGTCATGACATGTCAAATTGATTATGTTTTTAAAGTTTATTTATAGTTTATGGAATGCCCTTGTTCGTCACTCAAGGAGTATTGATAGATTTGGAGTGGGTATTTTTAATAAAAAGTTCTAAAAGAGGGGGTAGTTTTAAAAACAGTTTTAATAAAATAACATAATTTAAAGAGTTTAATAATTTAAAAACCAAGTGGATTTTTGAGAATATGAGATAAAGGGTTCATTGTTAGTTCAATACACCCATTTAAAGTTCATAATTATTATATATTAATTAAGGTTTTAAGTAACTCTTTGGTATAAATTAATCAGAATCTCGATTAATTTCCAAGCATTTATATCAATGTATATTGAACCAAACATTGACATAACAACTATATAACCAAGGTCCATATCTAATGAATAATATAATAACTTCCTAATAAAATTTAAATCTCAAATAATTAGGGAATAAAATTATTATTCTACTTTCCAATCGGAACAATACAAGTTATGCACTCAAAAATCCACACCGATCGGTTAGAAATTAAGAGCATTCCATTCAGTTTAATCAAAAAAATAATTAAAACACGAATCAAAGTAAGATAGTTCTAAATAAAAAACTTTCATACCCAAAATATATAAAACCATTAGCATTAAAAATTTTGTAACTCCATTTACAATATTTGTTTCTCCCTCACAATGAACACCCACTGTTTAGCCCAACATTAAGAGGAGGAGGAGGCTCGAATGGATCTACTACTTTATCCTTGATCCCCTAATGAATATAGGGGCCTCCAGAACTTTTAGGATGAGGATAGGACTCCTATAGAACTCCAAAATGGCAGAACTTCACTCCTTGGTTTAACCTACAAATGGGGTACCCAAGGTTCCATTTTATAGGAAAAGTGGAAGATGGTTTTGGGAACACATATTTATTAAAACTATATGTCCCACGGTTTTTGGAATCCAGGCAGCCTTATCTTTCTTTTTAAAAATATAAAAAATTGTTTCCCCTGCTCTTTTATATCTCCACCTAAAATGTGGCATCATTTGGAGGTCAGCATCAAGAGATATGGATAAAACATAGCACACCACTTTTGACTTCATGTGTATTCATTGGCTTGGACAGATCAGTTCAGTCGGGCCCTTTAATGAATGAATTAGTCTTGGGTGTCTTCATAAGCAAATGAGCCTCAGTCTAGTTGGCGAGGTATCCTTATGTACATCCATGAGTCCCAGTTTCAAATCTAGGTAGAGGAATATTTCTGGCACTGTAGAAGTACTATAGCATTTACTGTAGCAGACACTGTAGCAGAACTGTACACTGTGTGAATATTGTAGCTAGTACTTTTTAGTACTGTAGCAGTTGGAACTATTCACCTGGGGCCACCGGTTTGGGCTTGGAGTCCTTAAAGGATTTTGGGGTCAGTAGGGCTTTTGGGCCACCTTTAAGGCATTCGGACCACCTCAAGGCCTCTGGGCCACATGCAGTTTCCCCATACATACTCTACAAAAAAGGACCACCCCCATAATAGGATTTAGAGCAGGTGCACTCACCAGAGTAGATCCAAATGGATTTTTCAGAATTATAGGGTATGGATATGCCATCAGGACAAACCTGTGCTTGCATAGGAAGCTTATCCAGACATCCATGCGAAGGTGGAGAGCTACTATCATGATGCAGATGCTAGGGAGGGGCAGTTCCTTATAGATATTCTGGTTGAATTCTCTAAGACATTCAGGTCATGTGATCTCCTAAGCCTACGGGCCATGTAATCTCTAATCCTATGGGCCTTTTAAGGGTTCACTCTCATCCCTTTAATGGGGGTTATCAAAAATCAATAAAAATGAAGGCCTTCGGGCCGTCCGGGGGGTTTCTTCATAAGATTTATATCCCGTTGCATTTTGGAACATCCCAAAAAATATCATCCCAATTAGATGCAAATATTAGTAGTAGTGTGTTGTTGATCCCCCTGGTGTTCCTGGATTCCTACACAATGTGACCCATTTTTCATCAACTTCATTTTGGCCCTCCGAATCACCTCCACCTATAATTAAAACATCAAAAAAAGTAAAATTTAACTTTTTAATAGTGATAAAAACTACATGATTGAATAAAACATGATGTTCAATTTGTTAGAATAACTTTAAATTATAATACAAAATCAATTCAACACTTGTATAAGGTTGAATTAAAACTTTGAATTGTGGTACGATCAATTTGATATGTCACGCCTCCATGTATAGTCCCACCTACCCACCTTCATGTGTTCTCATCCATTAATGTTTATATGGGACCTATGTGTCCACTACGCTCCTATAATCCATTCATGTGGTCCCTGTGGGTGTTACGCATCCTCACCTGCTACCATGGTTAGTTTAGGTTGGACTATTTTAGCACCTAAGAAGTGGTTTCATAGGTCCCTTGGTTGGCCTATGGTTGGTCCATTTTTTTATAAATTCTGAAAAACGAGTCAGTCAAAAATTAATTCCTTACTATATTAGACTCACTATCAAATTCCAATCCACTCAAATATAAATCTTCATTTCTCAAAAGTATAAATTATCTTCGTCTTCAAACTAAAAGGAATTTTCCTCTTGGTTTTTATCTTATAATTCAATTATAAATTCCAAATTATTCAACATAAAAATATATTCAAATCATAATATATATAAAACAATTTACAATCTCAAAAATCTTCTTGTACATGTCTTTAGCATTATTAATGGTTCAAAAATAATTAAAATTAGTCAAGAAGAATGGATAAATCTTGAAATCCAATTCTCTTTTTTGAATCCATAACAATTATACAAGAATAAATACCTCATATAAACTCACAAAACATATATTGAATCATTGAAAACAAATGAAATACTTACTTGGGATCAACTGGTAACTTGTATGAACTTTATTTCCCTCCATCATGTTAATCGAACTTTTCATTTTTCTTCTGCATTAAGTTTCCCTATTCCCTCATTTTACACAAATAAAATATCTTCAATTCCTATTATAAATTTTTCTAAGTTCTTCTTCCCACATTCTTGACAAATATAAAATAGAATATTTTTAATCAATGGACTTTATCACTATAACCATTATGAAACTTCATCCTTCTACTCTTTGGTGGTTTGAGAAATTCAACGAATTTCAATATGTTAATAATAATTCATGATAGATGGTTAGGAATAACCATAAGACAAATCACTCTAGATCTTATCTCACTTGGTTGTTCATTGGGAAAATCACTTCATTGTCCATGGAAACCATTCTTAATTATGCTACTCCTATTTCTATCTATTTACTAAAATAAAAGAAATTTAATGGTAAGAATTATTGATTTGATACGCTTATAAAAAAAATTACTAACATAAAAGTAAGAAATCATAAATTACATATGTATCTTAACTTATAAATTTATAGGTTTCAATCTAGTTTATTCATTGTCTATTTACTATTTGGTTCTCCAACCATACCATAAAAAAGTGCTCAAATCCTTTATAATATCTCATAAATGGTATATAAATTACCAATATATATCCTTCAAGAGTTTCTAATGAAGTGTGTTGTTACGCCACTTTGTCCTACACTAGATGAATATTGAGTTAATACCCAACCAGCCTTTTCAAGGTTATTTCCCTTAGGTGTAACTATTATAAATACTCCATCCATGTATTTGTATCTAGACAAGTATTTAAATTTTACGAAACCAAAAAAAATCTAAAATTTACTAAAATTTCTGAATATTTTCCTATACATAGTCATATCCCTTGGGTTTTCACTAAATCTCTCCAATCATGATCCCCAAAATAAAAAATCTAACCCCAAAAAAAACTAAACAATGCTATGATACCAAATGAGGTGACTCAAGCTAAACATACAAATATAATACTTCTTTTTACATGATTATTCATTGCATATCATAATTAATCACATCCTAGAACCCAAAAGTTTTATTGTCTTTGAATACTAGATACATAAATAATTTATTCTATACAATTTTCAATATCTCCCACAATAAGTCTTATCACATAATACCCCACTTAACACATCAATTATAATACTAACCTTTATAACCTAGGGAATATAAACATAAGAATGGGTAAGCTCTGATTCTCAATAAAGGTAAACAATGAAGAACATAATTAAGTATAAGATAAGAATGTGGGTATGAGAACATAATAAAAGTCTAAGAACATAATATTAGGATATCATACCCAAATAAATATGGATCATGAGATATGAATTAGGGATATAATCATAAAATAACACATAATCCAATATAACAATATTAAGATGAAAAAAATGAATTTGGTAAAAAAATCAGAGAAATCATAAAGTTGTTGAGGAGAAATCACTACCCCATTCCCATAACATAGTGGAGCAGGAATCACTACCTTATTCCCATAACAAAGTGGATCAGGTATCATTTTATGGTTCCCATAGTGGATAGAGCATCAATAATCTATTATAATAATTATCTCAAGAGATATAAAACTTTCCATAATAAATTGGATGGCTATATAATTCCAAAACCACCTGTCACATAATGAAAACCCTAGATATGTGTGTCATAAGAACATGGAAACAATCATTATTCAAAAATAATTTAATTAACTTTTGAAAAGAAACATATTTAATATAAAAAATCATAAAAAAAAAATAAAAAATACAGAGAATAAAGGTGGATTATAGCATAAGATAACAGTCATTTAAGAATGTGTTCACATAGAAAATGTTAAAAAGAGATTATATTCTCTCTTTTGAAAAAAACAACCAATATGAAAAACATTAAAATATTCCATTAAAAAAATAAAAAGGGTAAAAATAGTATAAAATAACCTTAATAAATTATTTATTCATAGATAATTAAATCCATAAAATCATCCAATTAATATGAATGTATGGGAGGAATATTCCCGACTGAAAAGAATGGGTGAGGTTAGTTTCACTTACAAGCCTCACATTGGGTATATTATTTTTAAAGAGGGATGAAATTGGGAGAGAAATTGTAAAACCATAAGAATAAATAGATTAGAAGAAAAAAATTAGTTATATAGATAAATTTCACACAATTTTTTCTAGATGGAAATTCATGCATAAAAATCATAATTTGAAAATGAGATTCGAAAGAAACCTTTAGAGATTTCATAGAATTTAAATCAAACCCAAATGAAAGAGTGACCATGAGATTAATTTTTAAATCCCCTGAATTTAATTAAAATTATAATAAAATTCATACATGGGTAAGTATATACATAGCAGGAAAAGAAATAAGTGGTGAATATAGAATATGTCTCAAAGGAAGAAAGTTGAGAGGAGAAACCCTTACGGGCATCATAAATCATAAAGTAAGAAAAACTTAAAAATATGTTTATGTAATAAAAATGTAAATATCTATAAAATAAAGGGTAAGTAAAACATAACACAATAATCATGAATAATTTTCCTAACTTATAACAGTAGAGTTCAATAATAAACATTATAACTCAATGAAAGGATATTGAGTTAAGGAACGCCCGTAAGAATTTAGTAACAATTGAATCAAAATTATATAAAGGATATATTATTGAAAATAATTTAAAATATCATGAAATAAACATTAATAATAATTATATAATCAAAATGGGTTAGTAAGTAAACTATATAAAATAATAATAAGTGAATAATATGAAAACATGCCTCGATGAAGGGAAATTGAGATGAAACCATTATAGAAATCATATTTTTTAACTATGAATAATTTGGAAAGACACCTATAATGAAGTGAAAATTAATTCAATCATAGTTTATACTTCATAAAAATTTTAATATAAAAATTCAAGAAAAACAATCATAACTCAATGAATAGAAATTGAGTTATCAAAAACCCTTACCTTTTTACTTCTAACTCTAATGAGGCTATTTTTTCTCTATTATAAAAAACATAAGAATATTAATAACCTATTTTATAAGATTATTCATATCTATTATATTTTCAATTCATTAATTATAATCATTGATTATGCATTCATTATCTAATTTTTGTTTATTTTCATCATCATGTGTTAGAAATTTTGATTTTTTTCGTACATGTTTCATAATGGAAAAATCAACCCATTTATTTCATACTTAGTTCATCATTACCATATTTTATAATATATTTAAATAATTTTATTTTATAGAATTTTCAATATTTAAATGTTCTTAAATCCCGTTTTGGTTTATTTTTTATAAGCCTCTTATGTGAAAAATTAAAAAATTCCAATTTAATTATTACACTTACGCAGGACCCATGCTTTGTGTAAGGGTAAGGAGGGTTTTAATGACCCTTTATAAGGGTAATAAAGTTTTTTAGTCACTATGTAAGGTTAATCCATGCCTTTATAAGGGGAAAACATTCTTGAATAACGGTAAATCCTAACATTCATAAGGATTGGGAGAATTTTCTATATGGTGCATAAGCGTAAACAGTTGCAATATAATTGTAAGAGCAATTCCTTATACATAGGATAATAGTGATCCTAAGTTTTTAAAGGCTATTTAATGGTAAATTATGAGCTTTATAAGGGTATATCCTAGATTTTAAATGTCGTACAAGGATAACCCAAGGTTATGTAAGGGTAAAATTCTATCCTTACATGACAGCTATGAGTCATGTAAGGGTAAACCATGTAACCCTTATGCAATTCCATTTTTGGTAAAAATGATTTAAAAACATTCTTTTCTTATTCTTATTCCCCAACATAATCCTATAACATTTTTTTATTATTTTAAAATCTTAAAATCATGGAAATCAATTATTTAACTCATTAAAGGTTTGTGACTCATATTATGGAAGAATTTAAACACATCTCATTTTGGAGTCACTTAAAAGAAAAATTTAATGAGGAATTTAATTTAAAAGTTTTAATGCTTTTAATTTTTACGTGGTTTGATTTCATAAAATTATCTGAACCCTTTCTACCTACATATTTTGAGATCCTTTAATTTTGATAATCCTAGAGTTCCTTTATACAAGATCTACAAAGTCATCTCTATCTAAGAAAAATTTCTCCTAGTTTCTAGTCATGGAATATTTCTATCCTCATATTCCACTATTGGGTGCAATGTTTTATGGGAATAATTTATAAATATATATTTAGGAGAAATTTTTGAATTAATCTCTCCTAAGTTTTCTAGAAATTTGTATAGAATTCTTAAAATGATCATTACCAATAATTATCCAAGAATAATATAAATAAATACCACATTCTTATATTGGATTATTCTAGAGATATGGAATATTATCTCATGAGGTTTTATAATTATTATTTGAGGGGTGATTTATAACACTTTTGTTTAGATAAATTGATATTTTCAAAACTATCAAGGGGAGAGAAACTATTATCACATGTGGTATTTTATTTATTTTGTGAAATAAAAGAGTTTGAATCCATCCAAGTAACCCTTGGGGAGTAGTTTGAGATAACGAACTCGTAAAAATGGTTTAGTTGATGATTACTTGATGAACCTTGAAGATTATTCATTAACAACTTTGAGATTGGAATTTATATACCATTTGGGGATCTCATGTACACATGTTTTCCTTGATATAATTCTTGTGTTGGTATACCTTGATGAAAATTCTTGATTGTGATGGAATGTGGATGTGTGTGTAGTTCATGATACATATTTATAATTATTGATTTTATGAGAATTGTAGTTTCTTATTTGGACAAGTTTGATAGTGATCACATGAATGTATGTTGCTACCTTATTCTAGGGATGATATACTTTCATTTTATGCTCTACCTTGTTATATATGTCACTGTTCATTTGGAGTTATCTTTCTCGGTGCTCAGAACAGGTGGACCATCATGACCTGGGTGTCCCTAAGAGGGGGAGTGTGCGTCACTTTTGACAATGGTGATGATATACTCGAGGATAGGGTAGAGGTATGATGATTCCATGGAATTTTTGTTGAAGATTCACTCTAGGACACCTGCTAAATTCCAAGTACCAAATTTCTCAAGGATTCCAAGTATATTTACAAGTAATATTGTCACTCGAAGATAAGTGGATGTTGAGTATCATGACATACTTAGTGACTTGAGAACACTAAGTAGCATGTATACAAGATTCCATGGGGATGTTGAGCGACTAGTTCACTAACCCTATGGATAGTTTTATTTAAATTAGAAATCCCCTCATAATTATTCCATCATGGAGTCGAAGAAGGTACGTTCAGGGGTTTTGGGAATCTTGTAAGAGAAAGACTGCTCAGTACATCATTTTGTGTTGTTATTCTTATTATGCATTTATTTTTATCATGGAATTCACTTTTTATAGATGTTCATATTAGTTAAGGATTCATTGGTGGTGTTATACCAGCTTCATTTCTCACACCCTATATAGGAATCCCATTGCACATACAGACTTCATGTATAGGGATATGAGTAAGGGAAAGGGGTCCATGGTTGATAGATGAGCTGATGAGCATTGAACTAGTTGCAGACCGGGATGGACTATGGGGGAACCTGTTGTTGTTTTTTTTTATCTACTAATTCTATTACTTTAGTTTGTATTTTAACTTTGGGAGCCCATTAATTTACTACATGATTGATATACCATCTTTTAGTTTTTTCATGATAATAAGTTTATTCTATTTACTATTTTATTTTATTATTGTTCTATAAAATGATAATAAGGGTATAGTCTCCCCACTAATGGACTTGTTCCCTCACTTCTAGTCAGAAGCCTCTTGTATATGGGGATGTGTATGTGAGGTCATGTGGCACTCCATTTCAAACCGAGTGGTTTAGGTTGGGGTATTAAAAAATAGTATCATGACATAGTTTTCTACTTTTCTTTTTGTACTAACCTGGGACATGGTACAAAGGAGAATGATTTGTAGGAATTATGTATGGGAGTTTCCATGTTCATGGCCTTCACATGTGTGGAAAGCCTCTGAGTTACTATGTCTGAGATTGTTGTTACTATTTTTATGAGATTTAGAGTGTGTTCTTCTATCATGACTATGTATGTAGGTTCACATACCATATATACACTTATTATTGTGTTCTATATTACTCATTTTATTTAATGTCGTGATTACTCTATCTATTTGGTATAGTTTCTATGTTATGTAATATTCCATGTTGTTGTGATATATCCTTGTTGGAATTAATTTGTTGAACTGAGCATACTAATATGTTTCATTTGTATATATGTGACTCTGACTAACATGAAGAGATGAGACCATGGTTATCACTAGTAAGGTTATATCATGGGATATAGGTAGACACATAGGGAAACATTTGTGTGATCCCTTAAACCAGTTAGGAAATAATGGATTATGTTCTGATACTCACCTTCATATTACATAATATGTTTCCATTTAGAATACTAAGGGGGTCATGAGCTGGCATGGGTTATGGTGCTTCTAATGCTCCTATTTCAATACTTGTTGTACAAAAGGGTATTGTAGAGTATTCTCTAGAACCTACTCTAGTGTTAAATTAGTATTCCCACTCCATTCGAGAGTCATTCCACCGAGCCCATGGTTGACTATGCTAGGACTATAAATCTATCCTAACGGATCGAAAGCCCACCCTAACCAACCCAAATCTCAATTGGTCCCATCTTATAAAATCCCAACCTAGGATGGGTAGGGTTCAATCCAAGGGGTTTCTCAGGACGGGCTTGGATCACTACATTTTTTCCAAGATCATCTTGAAATCCCAGCTCGAAGGGTTATCCCAGAATCCCACCCTGTAGGCCCGAATCTAGCCCAAAAAAATCCAAAATCTTTTTGGAAAACTTATAGTATGGATGATTCGATCCTCCCACCCTTGTCTTCCAAGGATTCACCTTATCTAACTAGTCTAGGAATTGCATGTAACAAATTTATATGATATAAATAATTATATATCTATTTTATAAAACATATTATAATGGGAATTTTAAATATATATATATATATAATTGTTTCACTTTGATATTAAAGGCCTGATCACCAAGGCATGTGCTCTGGCCCAGCCTGACCTGGAAAATTGATATGATCTGAGGTCAGACCTAGGATGAGATATAGAACTGTTCAGGTTGAGCTGGTCCAAGCCTCTTTTATACCCCTAGACTATGCTATGGATTTTTATCTCTAGTATCCTTCATCATCTAAGGGCACTATAAGACAACAGGATCCTAAGGATTAGTTGTATATCATCAAGTGTATCATGGACCTTATCAAGACACTCATATACAACAAGGTGAATATAGAATTATTTATACTATAAGGGCATGCCGAGAATTGGTATGGAGTCAAGGGATAGGCTAGTCGATATGAGGGACTAATTTAAGAGGCTTCAAAGACCTATTATTTGTGGATTTCTTTCCCAGTATGTTTAATTTGGATCTATTTTAGGATTTTATGGAGCTAAAGTAGGGTTCTATGATAGTGTCTACCTACTCCACTCATTTTATCAAAGAAAATATCTTTTCAAAACTTTGGGTTAAGAATGAGTCTCAAAAGGCTAGGAAATTCAAGATTAGACCTCATCCTTACATTAAATAGTAAGTAAAAATATTCAAAATAGCATTATACCTAATTTTTATAGGTAATTCATTGAGAATTAAGAAGTTATTTGAGTTGAATTGTGCATTTTCTATTCTTCTACCCATCAGTGCTCAGGCGGCTGGACCTCCCACTACTATAGTGAGTAACTCTTTTGATAGAAGGAAGATTAATAACATATATTTGTAGAAAAGAAGTGGTATATATGAGGAAAAAAGTTAAAATTATTTGGTTCCCTCAGGAGGTAACCAATAGTGCTTCTACTTTGGGAAGATCAGGTACTACTACAGGGTCCCCATAGTACCTCAATTCCAATATTGGTAACGAGGAAAGATAGGGAATATTTAGCATTTTTTCACTAGATCTATAGGGATATAGTCCCATAAGATTTTGATATAGACATGGTTTAGGAATTATGGATCTATTCATGATCCTCAATAGTATACCCAAACTATGAGTACTCACGAAAGTCACAGATAGGGTCACGGAGCTGAGGCAGGTTCAATTTACACAGTGGATTAACAACTAGAAGATAGTGGTGAGGGACTATAAACTATAATAGGTATAGTTTTGATAAAATATACTTTATAAACTCACTTTTTTAATACTATTTCTACTCATTCCTTCATATCTACAAAATTATTCACTATACTTAATATATCAGTCAAGTTACACTCTAAGTTACTTTTCCTTAATACACGGTTGGGCATGAAAGTAGACTATATTCAGTGATTCATTGAGTGTCTTATAGTCATTTCTATTTATGGACATATTTGGGACTCTATGATTCTAGAGATAATGTCATTTGACGTGATTCTCCACATGGACTGGCTAAATATCTTCTGATCTTGCATTGATTATTATCAAATATGTGTGTCATTCACTTAATTGAAGCAAGATAAGTTTATGGTGACCAAAGAGAGGGAACTAAGAACAGGTAGAGTTGGTCCAGACTTAAGTCAGCTTGGGATGATCACAACACATATGATGGGATTTTCTTTTTCAGAACAATTGCTGGTGGCCCCTTGAATTTTCCTCTAATCATGGATCTCTATCAGTATGTCTCTCTAGACTAATTCACATGAATTCCTCCTAATTTTAAAAAAACATCATATTGAGTATGAATTCAATTTTGATACCCCCATATCATATGGAACCATCAAAGTTGAAGGATCTAAAATCTCAGCTTGAGGACATGGATTTGAAAGGATTTATTAGGTTGAGTACTTCTCCATGGGGTACACCTATATTATTCTCTTAGATTTCAGATGGTAGTCTTTGAATCTGCATTTATTAATGAAAGTTAAACCAGGTGGAGGTGAAGAACAGATATCATTTTCTCATGATTTATGTCCTTATTGAACAATAATGGGGATTGCAGTGGTTCTCTAAGATTTATTTTTTGATCAAGATATCATTAGCACTGTGTTAGAGAGGAGGAAATCTTCAAGATGGTGACATGGAGAATTTATGGATTATATGATTACTTGGTTATATCATTTGGATTTAATAATTCATCAACAATGTTCATGGATCTCATGAATAATATATTCCACCCTTATATATACATTTTCATTATAGTTTTCATTAAAGATAGCCTCATTTACTCTCTGATGCCACATTAGCATGTTAGACATCTTGAGATACTCCTGAGTATGCTTTGAGCATATTAAATTTATGTTAAGACGTAAAACTGTAACATTTTGATTTAAGAGTTAATGTTATTGGGTAATTTTGTTTCTAAGTTAGGTATATCTATAGAACCATAAAAATTTGAGGAAGTGATGTCCTAGACACATCCCTTAAATGTGATCGATATTAGGGGATATCTACGATCAGTAGGATATTGAAAAAAATTTATCCAGGACTTATCCTAAATATAAGTAACTATGATTATGTTAATGAATAAGGGAGTAAAGTTAAAATGGTCAAACCAATGTGAAAATGCATTTAATATTCTAAAGATGAGTTTGAAAACTTATCTAGTATTGATACTTCCCAATCCTGGTAACTTCTATGATGTATACTATGATTCATCAAGTTTTGTTCTAAGAGTGGTGCTAATACAGAAGGAGCATGTAATGGCTTGTGGTTTACATCATTTGGGACCCCAAGAGTGGAACTACTGTACTCCTGAATTAAATATAGAATCTATATTCTATGCTCTAAAGTTTTGGTGGTACTATCTATTCAGTGAGAGATTTATAATCAACACTAACCACAAGATCCTCTATTATATCCTCACATAGTGGGACCTAAACCCGAGGTAGAGGTGTTGAGTGGAGTATCTTCAAACATTTGAATTCAATATGGTTTCTGAACTAGGGAAAGGTAACATAGTTATGGATTATCTTATCTGTAATGCATAGGTTGAATAGGGGCTTGGTGAGCAGTCTTCAAAGGAGCATTTGTGTTTAATGATCTTTTTTGCTAACTTGAGGATGGATACTTCTAAGGATCTGGGATTGCAGAATTTTACTCTATTTTCGATCACATATTCTCTCGTATATTGGGTAATGTTTCAATGGGAAACTAAACTAAAGTGTTTTATGATATAGAAACATCTAGCTGGTGGTGACCAGATACTCGGGTGGTTATTGGGAAATGAAGATTTCATATATGTTAAGGGGAGTGTATTTGTACCTCCTTTTATTAGAGATGACCTAATGAGGTACTTACATTCCACTATATGGTCAGTACATCCTTGTTTGAAAAAGATGTATCATGACTTTAGATGATAGTTCTAGTGTCCAAGGATGAATATGGATGTTGCTAGTTTGGTTTCCTAATGCCATACCTACCAAAGGGTAAAGGTCGACCACCAATGTCTGGGTGGTTTTCTCTAGACACTTCCAGTGCCCCTGTAGAAGTGGGAGTAAATCATTATGGACTTTGTGACAATGTTACTTAGGGCCTCGAGGAGTTATTATTTTTTTCTAGGTGACTAAAGATCAGCTGATGAAGGTTTCCTAGTTCTTACCAATATAAGAGACTGACCGACTGAACAAGATGGGTAATATATTAGTCTATGATATCATATTCTTTTATGGAGTTACCTTGAGAATAATTTATGATATAGATGAAAACTTCATATTTTGGTTTCGGTAGGGATTACAGAAGTACCTAGAGACTCAGCAGATATTGAGCACAAAATAATATCCTCATATAGATAAACAGTCCAAGTGGAAAATTCCCATACTAAAGGATATACTTTATTTTTTCATCCTATACTTCGATGGAGTTTGGGGTGGTCATCTATCCTTCTTTAAGTTCATGTACAACAATAGTTACCAATCTTCGATTCATGTGACACCTTATGGGACACTTTATGGGAGGCCTTGTCATTCACCACTCTCTTGGCATGAGGTTGGTTCAGTAGTAATTGTGGGGCCCAATATGGTCTAAGATACCATTGAGAGAGTGAAACTAATTCAAACGAGGTTTATCACCACTCAGAATAGATAGAGATCATATGATGACCATGGGAGGATAACCATTTTGGGTGATCACGTATTCCTGAGAATGACTCCTCAGTTAGGCCATCGGCATATGAGGAGGCATGGAAAGTTAACCTCATGTTATGTTTAACCCTTCAAGATCACTAAGTGGGTTGGGAAAGTGGTATATAATCTAGATATTTCTTCACATTACTGAGGTATACATGATGTGTTTCATGTGTCTCAACTTTGGAGGTACATACCCAATCCAATTCTTGTCATCGAATGTGAGGATGTTGAGTTGGGGTATGAAACATCATACGAGGAGTACCCAGTACACATTATAGAACAAATTGAGAAAGTTCTTCATGGGAAGATAGTACCAATTTTTTGGATCTAGTACTATCAAGTAAGGTTCCAAGAGGATATATTGGAGTGAGAGTTTGATGTTTGATCTCAATGGCCTGAGTTGTTTGAGTAAGACTTCAAGAGGCACTTTTTGAGGATGAGAAGTCTCTAAAGGGGGATAATTTTGACATAATAAATATTTATATGTTACTAAAACCCTATTTTGTTTATATTTTATAAGATTATTATGTGAAAAATTGAAAAAAAAAATTAATTTTTACCCTTATGCAGGACTCATGCATTGCGTAAGGCTATGGAGGGTAAATCCACTCTGTAGGGGTAATATATAATAACCTAAGGGTAAAACTTACTTGTATAAGGGTAAATTATGACTTCTTTAATGGTAATAATAATTTTATATATGTTTTTTAAGGTTAAATATCCTCTGCATAAGGGTAATAGGAATTCGCTATCTATTGCGTAAGGGTAAGCCTATGTTTTTAAAGGCTATATAAGGGTAAATGTTGAGTTGTATAAGGGTAACTCCAAGATTTTAAAGGCCATGTAAGGGTAACCCAAGGTTTCATAAGGGAATAATCCTACCCTTAAATGATGTATATGATCTTTTTAAGGGTGAACCATGTTACCCTTATGGAACACCCTATTTTTGGAAAATATTTTAAAAATCATCTCTTACACTTCTTCTTAGTGAGCACGATCCTATAACATTTTTTTATGATTTTAATATCCAAAAATCAATGAAATAAATTATTTTATTCATTAAAGTTTCTTGAATCATGTTATGGAGGAATTTAAACACATTTTACTTAGGAATCCCTTAAAATCAAAATTAAATTGTTGATTTAATTTATGGGTTTTAATGTAGTGAATCTATATGTAGTTTTATTTCTTAATTATCTAAACCCTTAATACCTACATATTTTTCTATCCTTTGATTAAATCAGCCCATATATCCTTTATGAAAGATACATGAAGTCCTCTTGATCAAACCAAAACTTCTCCCAATTTATAATTATGGAAGATTTCTTTATCCCTCTTCCACTTTTGGGTGCAACATTTTAGAGGAATAATTTCTATGTATCCTTTCATGAGAAATTTTTTAATTAATCTCTCATAATATTTAAATAAATTAATAAATAAGCCTAGAAACAATAATAACCCATAATTTTAAAATAATAATAATTAATAAATACTACATGCTTATCTGGGATTATTCTAGAGAGATTAAATGTTGTCGTATGTGGTTTTATAATTATTATTTGAGGGAGAAATTTTTAGCACATGTGTTGGCATAATTTGATGATTTTTAAATTATCTAAGAGATAGAAACTATTGTTTCATGTGTAATTTTATTTATTTTTGTAAATAAAAGAGTTTGAATCAGTCTTAATAACCCTTAGTGAGCAGTTTGAGCTAATGAACACATAGACATGGTTCAGGTGATGATTCTTGATGAACCTTAAAGATTCTTCATTAATGACTTTGAGGTAGGAATTCCATTACCATTTGGGGATATTTTATACACATGTTTTCCTTACTATATTTATTGTGTTGGCATACCTTAATGACCGTGTTGTATTGTGATCGCATGTAGTTGTGTGTGTGTGACCAGTGAGACTTATATATGATACTTGATGCCATGAGTATTGTTATAACTTGTTTATAAATGTTTAATGTTTATCACATGTATATATGTTTTTACCTTATCATAAATATGATTTGATTTCCTTATATGATCTGCCTTTTTATTTATATTATTTTTCTTTTAGAGGTATTTTTCATAGTTCTCGAAAAAGGTGGACCTTCATGACATGATTGTCCCTTAGAGGGGTATTATGCATGACTTTTCATGATGGAGATGATGGACCTAACCATAGGGTATATTTATTATATTTCCATAGAATTTATGTTGAGGATGAACTTAATGACACCTATTAAATTCCAATTACCATGTTTCTCAAGGATTATTAGTGGAATTTTGAGTAATACTATACGAGAATACTAGAGGAAACTGTGTATCATGATATAATTAGTGACTATAGGACACCAAGTACCATATGTGCAGGATTCCATGGGTATTTTTAGTGACTGGTTCACTATCCCCATGTCTAGTTTTGGTTACTTCCAATATAACATCAAAATCCTTATTGAATAGAGATAAACTAGGTACATCTGGGGGTTTGTGGTTATGACCACTCGGTATGTGATTTTTCATTTTTATACTTGTTATGCATTTTTTTTATCACATCATTCACTTGTCATACATATGTACATTTTTTTAAAGATGAATTGGTGGTGTTCTACTGGGTTCATTACTCACACCTTGTACAGGCATCCTGATGCATGTGAAGAGTTCATGTTTGGTATTAAAATAAGTAAATGGGGTTAGTGGTTGATGTATGAGCATAGGTACATGGAGATGGTATCAAACCATGATGGAATTTGAAGGACCCTGTTTATTTATTTATGTATTTATTTCTTTTATTACTCTCATTTGGATTTCCACTTTGGGAGCCTGTTTATTTCCTGTATTATTGATACACCATATTTTATTTTCCACATGATACCCCTTTTATTCTATTTATTATATTGTTTTATTATTATGATATGACATAATACAGGGGGAATAGTCTCCCCGCTGATGGACTCAAACCCTCACTGCTAGTCAATAGCCTCTTGCATATTAGGATGTGTGCCTAAGATAATGTGTCACTATGATTTGGAATCAATGGTTTAGCTCATAGAATTACATGTTTAAATAATTCATCATCTCCATTTTAATTTTATAGAAACTATGGACATTTTTAGAGAGAACTAGATCCATAACAAGCCATTTTAGGTAATTTACTCATATCAATTGATTACTTTATGATGATAATCATTTTTTGTGTTATAATTTTAGAACCAAATTTATGATTTATATTAATACTTAATATCATATATATTTATAAAATATATTTAATAACCATTCATGTAAGTTGGTGATGAAAATGAAACATGTCACCCATGGAGGCAGTAATCTGCACGTAGGCATGAGTGACATTTTCATTTACTAATGAATAAAAGGGAAGAAAGGTAGACGATGATTTATTTTTAAATAACCTTAATTATGTCATAAATATCATATTTATTCATTATATAAATTTTTATAACCATATATGTGAGGTGGTAATGAAAAATGAAATACATTGTTCATGGAGGAGGCAGTTTGCACGTATGTATGAGTGACATTTTATTTTTTTGAATGGTTGGGAGGAAGGAAGAAAATGATTACTCCATTAACATAATAAAATTTTAGTATACTTATAATACATATGTAATTATTTTTTTATGTTTATAATATATTTTGGAAGGTAGAATAATAAATAAAGGAATGGAAATGAAAAATGGGTGATTATGAATTTTTACCTAACTCCTTGTAATAGCTCCTTTAAAAATTGGATTATGCCTTTAAAGGGTGTGGATTTTATGAGAGAAAGAGATATTGGAAATTGATATAAATTTTTTGAAGTTATTTGGGTAGATTTTGGTTGATCTAGATGTCTTGTGGTGTTAGGATTATTGGGGTAGTGAGTGTATCATTTTATAAGTGTGAGATGTAGAATTTTTGTAATAAGAGATGCATTATTCAATGAAAATGGCCCCAAAAGTGGAAAATAATAGAGAGGGGGTAAGTATTGATCAATAAATCTCTCTTACATATAAATAAGGGATAATTTTTTAGATATTATATTCTTTTTCCTCTTAATTTAGCTTTTTACCATAATTTACTTTCATGGTGGTAACTCATTTTTTAACCTTTGTAACTTATATTTATTCCAAAAGATAAATTTAACCTTTTAAACTAATTAGAACATGCTCAAAAATAATATGAAAAAAAAAATATAATAATAATTTTCTAAAATCATTAAAATTTTATTTTTTTATAAAAATTATAATGTATAAAAATGGTTTTAGAAAAAAATAAATTTTATGTTCCAAAAAATCAAAAAGAGGTTTCTAATTTTATTTTTATATTTATAAATGTATAATTCTAGTTATAAAAAATATATTTGGTTAATAAAAATAAATTTAAGTTATGATTATATCTCAATGATGTCATAAAAGTCATGGTATCTGTAAAAACGGTATGTGCACTATTCACCTAAAAAACTATTTTTCATAAAAATCAAAAAAAACATAATCCTAAGATAATAATTTTATTATGAAACCAAAAATTTAGTTTATTTTTTCAAATTAAAATTCAAAAATTTCAAAATTTATCTTTTAAATTGAAACATAAAATATAATGAAAGCTATTTTTGTAGGGAGGTGAATTTTTATAAAAATTAACTCTTATTATTATTATTTATTATTAATTACTAATTAAATTAGTGTTAATATAATATTCATTTAAAAAATATATTTTTTATCATTTCACCATAATATAATTAGTTCCTTAAAAATAATTTAGTTCCTAAAAAGGCAAATTTTTAGAAAAATACATTTTTGAGCATAAAATGAATTTATTCTTATTAATTTTCTAATAATAACTACAATATGGTTATTAATTTATTTTCATGGGTGTATTAAAAATACTTGCCATTAAAATTATTCTTTTTTAGTGATTATTTTTATTAAATAAAAAATACAAGATATTTTTATAAAAAAATGAAAAATATAACGACCCGGACCCGAACAGCCATCTGAACAGTGCTAAAAGGGTTGGGGATTACTACCTTAGGCACACCTCCCCAAATTCCAAAGGATACCTAATATAAGAAAGGGTCTAATAGGTATAGTGGGGAGGCTATATCCCCTCGGAGGACAATAATGGTACTGGTCTGAGCAATAATACATAACATGAAATGGAAATAAACAACTCAGTAGACTCGAACCAGACCCGCATAGTGGAAGCATAATCAATAGAAATAAACAGTGGAAGTAATAAATATAAACAACCACAGTGGAAGTAAACATAACAGCATGTTTAACACCACTTATAACTACTAAAAAACCAAACATGCATCTAGATAAAGTCAATATATAAAAAGGGGCACTAATTTCTATCTAATAGTAGCTACAAAACAATTAAGCATACTGATACAGGAAAGAAATCAAAACAAAGTAAAATCCATCTAGGCAAGACCTCAAGGTCCATACTATCTCTATGAAACAGCTAAAGCAGTCTAGCTCCTGAAGCTGACCTCTTTCCTATGCGTAAATCCATAAAGTCTACACACATCCCAAAGGGCTCGTGAAGGGTGTGAGACGAATCTCAGAAGGATGCCACCCAATGGTGCTTACCTAATGTAAGTGTTTAAGCAGGCATATAGTTATAAGGAAACCAGTAAATAGCATGAAGCATAAATAAACACAAACTCCACTGGTGCTCAACAGGCACCATGGAGTGTCACCTGCTTTGGCTAACGTCGGAATCTCTGTCATGTATCTCGGCACCAAGTGCCCCCTGACACCGCATGTCTCAAGTACCAACGTCCCAAAGGCATGCCCAAGAAGTATTAAATCATAGGAACAATGATACCTATCCTAAAATAAGTAACTTGAGGGATAGCGATGTCTTCCCTCAAATAAAGTAACAGGAGGTACAACGATGTCTGCCCCCAAATAATTTCAAGCCTCTGCCCCCAACCGGATAGCCTCAATGTTATCCCCTGAAGGCTCCCCACCTTCCACGTGTATTCCTACGGAAATCACTCCCAAACCAACAGTACCTAAACCGCAACTAACGGGGGCCTCTACCCACACGATTGGTCAAAACCACCTCATGACAACGTCTCTCTATGTGCACACTACTCAATGTTTCGAGTGAGTGGAAATCACCAAAATAGTACCCAAACCACAACATCTCTAACACCTTGTTCCCCTACAATCATGTCACTCAAGTATGGTGGCCTTACCATCCTAGTAACCCAGGCCATTCCCAACCTAACAGTTACACTGCCTCATGTCGACGTTAATGATTCCCAATCTTATGGTCAAAACCACCCAATGTAACCCAAGCCAAGACCAACATGTGATCAACATCACTCAAGAATATCCGGCCACACCCAACACAACCCCAAGGGTTCTAGCATATGCAATGACACGTATCACATATATAATCACAATGAAATACTTTAAACATGAAAGAAATTCTAAATGGTTGAATTGCACTAGTGGGGTGTTGTCCGATACCAGCACTAAGATCTTGAAAGCCTCTAACAAGTCATCTCATGGTTTAATAAAATAAACTCAACACTTTAAAACCATACAAATCAATTATAACCATTTTTTTGTTCCTCGGCCAAAATTCCCCAATGAACAATGGCCCCCCGCCTGGCCTTGGTCAAGAAAAATGGAAAAGGGGCATACCCAAAGGCATCCCCGAGGTCTTATAATCAGTTTGATATAAAAAAGTAGATAAAATAGGGTCTCACTCAAAATACCCCAAAACGCAGCAAAGGTCAGGCCACCCAAATGTCTAAGAAAACATGAAATAATGTATGCACCACCTACCTGAGACTTGTTGATGTAGGAACATCCGATATCAATCTCCAATTTGAATTTTTTCTTCATAGATCTATGTTTCCGTTAAATACCAGCAATTCTACTTGGATGGAAACTGCGACATGTGAGGCAAAGGATCAAGAACGAAACAGGGTGTGTGGGTTTAGCATCACTATTGAAATCCTAAAGCCAATGATGGATTATAGAACAGACTCCAGATGAATATTCTAGGTCAAGGGATGTTCTTCGGGTTTTCATAGTGGAACTGCTCCGATGTTGGGGAAAAAGAAGAGGTTTTCCTAAATAGGACGTGACACTCTTTCATTTAAGAGAATAAAAATAAAAATAAAAATACACTGTGTGTATAAAGGACTAAAGGCCATGTAGTTTCCTTGTCCGTACTCCGACTTAAGTGGAGGTAGACACACAGCTTGGATGCACCACATGGGTCGACACACGGCCTGAACTCAGACGGTACGCAAAAAGGAGGATACACGACATGTCGAGCAATAATACATGTTGTGTAATAGAAAATTCCTACACGGTCATTACATGGCATGTACTCAGCGAGCACATGGCTGGTATACACCTAACCCATACACGGTGTGTACTTTTATAGTACACATCATGTAGTTTAGAAATTTCCAAACTTCCCAAATTTTCCCAGTTTTCTCAGAACAAGTCAAAAATTCAAAGAGTGTTGGGATTTTGACCCGTTTCAAAAACCTAGGTTCATAAAAAAAATATCACTTTTATTTTAAACTATCTTAACCCAAATACAAATAAAATTGATTATTTATATTTTAATCATCTTATTTTATCAATCTATTGAGATTAAAATATTTTTTTGAATTTTATCATATCATTCATTTATAATAATATTTCTAATTCATAAAAAAATTAATAATAAAATTGTTCAAATAAATATTATATTTTTATTTTATTATTTTTTATTTCTAAAACATAGAAGTAATCAACCTCAGTATGTAATACATGGTTTCATGAAATTTTTTTGTAATGTTTTATATTAGTAAAATGCATCATGGTTTGTTTTAGTTCAGTGTTACGTGTGAAGAAAGAAATTAAAAATAGTATTAATTTAAAGTAAAATTCATAAAAAAAAATGGTACATTAGACCTAAAAAATATTATAGAAAGATTTCAACATATTAATCCACAATCTATGGAAAATTTCTACTTTGGATTTCATAAATAGATCCCACGGTTATTATTTTTAACTAATATGAGATAGTTTTGACTACAATCACTAAAGTCCCTACTCTCCCAATATTTATGTCCCATTCACCTTTAAATAAATGAACATCTACATTAATGTATGTGAAAGAAACCTGTTTATCATAGCAATCAAGACAATATTTGAATGGTACTATAGATTTTATCCCCAAAATTAGATAAAAAATTTCCATTTCTAAGATAGTACACTCCCATAGAAACTGGATTCCATTGATAGTTATAAAACATGTTGTACACTTAAATCCTCAACACTCTTATTTCCTGATAGGTTAATGCTCAAGAAATGAGGAAATATCTCAACATGTAACCCCATTTGAGTCACCACAAAAGAATAAATAAATTAATGTGAAGTTCTAGTGTCAAAAAAGACTTTAATAAAATTAGAATTGAGGAACTAGGTCCTTCACTAAATAATACCAGCTTCACTCCACAAATATGTGGATCATCCCCTCCAAGATTATTCCTTACGCTACGTTGAGATTAAAAATGTTGTGATGTTGTGGTATTTGAAATATAAATATGATTAGTTAAATATTGAGGATGAAATATACTATAATGAGATCATCTTGGTTGAGAATTTAAGGAATGACTAGTGATAGAACCATTTTTAATACTCAACTTCAGAGTATTGGTGTAGAAAAATATAATATTACCTATACTACCAAAGTTTTAACATTATTGAGGTGTTCTCATACATTCCATTTTGAATTAGTCCAAAGATCCACATCAAAAATAACCCATTTGGTTCTTACCATATGTAGGAAAAAAATTGACCTTGTATATTGGTTATTGTTAGCCCAACTAAGTTAAATACCCTGAGAAGGGGGTGAATCAGGGTATGAAAGATTAAAACAACTAACCCTTTGGATCTTGTTTCTTCATTAATAAAACAATTTTCTCTTCTTATCCAAAGCAATGTATGAACAGAAATTAAATCATGCATGATACATTGTGATTTTACTAGGTTCACCCTCACTGGGCTATATCCAAGGATTAAACAACAGTGATGTGTCGGTGTACCAAATCCACTAATTCTCAATTCCAAAAAACAAGGTTTAGTATAGATCACTCATATTCCCAGTATCACTGCCTTTACAAAGTTTTGTGATATCTCACTACTTCCCAAGGGTCACTCCCTAACTATCTTCTGATGGCTTGCTACTAGTGGAAAGGATCACCTTCTTCCTCTTCCTTTTCTCACTACTCTAGAAAGGATTCATACTCCATTTATAGACATGTATATCCCTTTATTATCAATAATTAATACATCCTCAGTTGTAGATAGATATTCTATTTAAGTCTCACTTTCACCCAATTGATGAATACCACTTTACCACAAATTCATTGGGAAATTCCTTTTCAATACTTTCATAATGCTCATTGCCTTCACAAATATCACATATTTCGAGAATCTCAACCATCCTTCATAAAGAAAACACCATTCAAAAATCTCACTTAGCCTTTAAAAAACACACAACTTTCATGAATCTTAATTATCATTTGTGAAGCTCAACACTTTCAGTCATCTTGTTATAGCATTCGTGAATGTTATTGCTTTCACGATGCTTACAATTTTTCGTCATCTCTTATAGCCTTCACAAATGACCTTTCCTCATGAAAATTTTCTCAATAAGACCCTTCATGAATTACCTTTGAAAATCTGGAGCCTTAGAATCTTCATTAAGTCGCACTTCTTTTCTAAAGGGGGTAGAGGCTAATTTATAGGCATTTCCTATGATTCTAGAATATTCCATCCACATCATCAACATTTATTGATGCTCTCCCATTTTGTTTTTTATGATCTCTATCCTCACAAATCACTATAGGAATTTCCTATTCTCGAAGCCTCTCATAGTCGTGGATATTTCCATCGAATCGTCACTCATTCACGATTCTCATTCTTGATAATCCACACCTTCGTGAAACAAACTTCAGGAAACCCAGTCATCACAAAACTCATGCCTTCTCTATATTTATATAATTCCTTCAAAGAAATTAAACATTCGCGATGATATCTAACCTCTAAATTTTCGACCCCAAAAATTTGGCAAACACTAGGAAACAGCACCACTTTTTGTACGCAATTTTATATACCACTTCTAGGGAATCCATTCCCTTGTCTTGGATCTTTATAAAAATACCATGTCAAAAATATCTCTATAACATCACAACTGTCCATAGAAACCTACCTTTTCAACAAACACAACCAACCCAAAAATACTAAAATGTTACCCAAAGGGATTTTTTTCCCAATAATATCCCCCTTTGGGTTTGTTGACAACTCTTCACATTTTGATATCTCATTAAATATTATTCACATTATGATACGTTATTCAAGATTATTCTTTCTTCTACCAACATTAACTTATTTTGATTTAGATAGCAATAAAATATTTACTCAACACATTTTATAAGCCTACATGAGTCATGCTCAACATGAAAAACAAGAGTAACATGAAAAGTTTATTAATGAATCACTTCATTACAAAATCCCTCAACATATTTCATCGCAAACCTAATTTTTCATGATATATATCCTTTAATTGATCATCTTTAGAATCATCATATTTAAAACTCACCGTACTTCACTGCTTCGGATCTCATGCTTTCGAATGCTTAAATATGTCCAAGATAAACACTAATAACCATGAACTATTACCTCGTAACATCTAATTCCCATCGTGTCATAGAAAAATTGCATGGTTTGTCAAAAAAATGCAACATTTAAAATGTTAAAACTCATGTTACATAAATTCTCCCCCTATCAACTTCTCTCCAATCTTGATTAATACATTTTCACCCATTTAATATCAATAATTTACCCCCCCCCCTTTCAATAAACCTGAAGGTTACCTCATTGTTGTCTAAAATAAGGTAAAGAACACAAATCAACACATTAAAGAAAAACACACTATACCTCAGGGAGAGAGGGTCCCACATTCACAATTTTCAAGTTTATGGAGTCAAATGAACTCCAAGAGGTTGATGTCATTCAAATTCTTCTTTGGGTAAGGCCTCTTTCATAATGTATGAAACCTAACGTTTTATAGGCACATACTCCAATTTCACAAGCCCTTGCTCCACCTTATCCTTGATAAAATGACATTTAATTTAAATTTTCTTTTTCCTCAAGTGATTAACTGGATTTTTTCTAAGATTTCTTGTGCTTGAATTATAATAATGGACTATAATTAGACACTTCACTTCAACTCCCAAATCATCAAGATGCTGCTTCATCTACAATAACAACAAGAATTATTGACTAGTCACAATATATTAAAATTCTACAGTTCTCAACAAAATAAAATCTTGTATCTTTCTTAGCTAATAAATATATAGTCTATCAATATAGAATGCACCGCCTGACATTGACTTTATATCATCTGCTGATCCATCCCAATTTGCATATGTATTTCCCAATAACTCTTGCTGATATTTTTCATTGTATATCAAAAAAATCAACAATGCCCTTAAAATATTTAAATAATAGTTTAACTACAAGAAAGTGGATTTCCTAGGGATTTATTTGATACCATGCTACCTTGAATGTGGAAAAAAAATATTAGGTCTTTTTAAATTCAATTACAATAGAATGCCAATGATTTTCCTTTATTATGTTACACTAACCATATTTCCTTCATCATCCAAGAATATTTTTAACAAGGTAGCCACTTGAGTCAACATCTCCTTGGAATTATCCATTCCTAATCTTCTCAAAAGCTCCTTGTAATATTTAGATTTATAAATAAATGTGTCATTATATCCTTGTGTTTCCTGTAAACCAAGGAAAAATATCATTTCACCAATCATTGACATTTTGAATTAATTTTTCATGAATTCTATTAATTGATTACAATGTGCTTCATCTGATCCAAAAAATATTATTCCATCGACATATACTAGCATAATCATCCTTTGATTACTTTCATTATTGACATATATATTGTAATCAACTCCACCATGTTGAAAATTGAGCTCCTTCAAAAAATAATATAGCCTTTAATACCATGCTCTCAATGCTTTTTTCACCCCATATAGCACCTTCTGTAGCCAAAAAACTCTATTATCATCTTCATGAATGAGAAAACCATTTGGATTATCAGTATAAACTTCTTATAGAACTCCATTAAGAAATGAGGACTTGATATCCATCTATAAAACATTCAACTTTCTTTTCACTGTTATGGATAATAATAATCTTATTGTCTTTATCCTTGAAATAGGTGAAATGTTTCATTAACATCAATAACCTCTATCTGGGAGTACCCTTTTCCCAAAATTTGTGATTTGTTTTGAATCACTATGTCATCTTTATTCATCTTTTTCTGAAAGACCCATTTAGTCCCGATGATATTCTTATCTTTTGGCCTCAAAAAAATATCCCATGTATGATTCTTCTCAATTTAATCAATATCTTCATTCATATCCTGGACCCATTTTTCATCTCCAGCTGCTTACCCAAAACATTTAGGCTCTACCTATGATAATAATGATTCTTATTGTAAAGTATTCATCTTCCTTATCTCCAATGGTGCTGTCTAATCACCGATTATGTTATGTCTATCAATTTTTTCTCTTCTATTTGATCTTTGTGCATATACTAGTTTTTGATAATCCTTTTCATTATTTGAATTTTCTTCTAAATTATCCTCTAAAACTAGAATATTCATTGATCTGTTTATCTCTTCATCACTATCAACCTAAAACTGATCATGTATTTTCTGAAGATTCTTCTCATTCTCTACTATAGTTACATCATTAATTTCAAATGCCTTTCCAAACCTCTAATTAAAGAATTTATATACTTTTATTTTGTTTGATTATCCAATAAATATTAATTCATCTCCATGGGATTCAAACTTCTTGTGATTCTCCTTATTGAGAATGAAGCACTTACTTCTGAAGACTCAAAAGTACTTCAATGTTGGATTCATTCCATATCATAGATCATATGGAATATTCTATTCTTTCGTACATAATAATTATCAATTTTATTTTTAGATATATTTCATTACTGCTTCGTTCCAAAACTTCTCTGGAAGGTCTTTCTCAATGAGCATTGTTCTAGCCACGTCTTTGATAATTCAATGTATTCTCTAAACTACTCCATTTTTCTGTGGAGTTATTACTACTGAAACTTGGTGTCTTATCCCATGTTTCTTGAGATAATACTAAAATTGGATATTTTTTAACTTAGTTATATTATCTATTTGGATCTTCTGGATTCTTTGTCCTAGAATATTTTCAACTTCACTTCGGTATGTTGTTATGCAACTAAACACCTCTAATTTGTGGGTGATGATTGAAACCCATGAAATTATACTAAAATCATAAATAAAGAGAACATAATATCTCTAACCATCAATAGATCTTGGTAAAATAGGTCTGTACACATCAATATTCACCAAATTAGGAACTTTTTTACATTTTCTCATTCACCTTATATGTATATCGAATGATCTTCCATTATTTGCAAGCATCGAATGTATGGGTTTGATCACATGATAACCTGGGGAGGTCTTGAGCAGCATCACATTTCACCAGATCTTCTAATGATGATTGGCTCAAATGACCAAGACGTTTATTCCATAACTTGTTTTCTTCTTCCTTTTTCAAAAATCACATATCTTCTTCTCCACTTACAAGGTGTAAATTTACCTTTGTACACTTTCCCTACAAAATAGTTTCACCGTGTTTTTTTGTAATTATTTATAATTTCTTTAAAAGATTATAGAATTTTCTGATTCACAAAGTTTAATTACACATAGAAAGTTGTGACTGAGACTTTCTATAAATAATACATCTACATATCTCATGCCTTTTACCCCAAACATGACTTTTCTTGAGCTAATAACTTTCATGACATCATCATTACCAAATCTTACAGTGACTTCCCTGTCATATCTGGTTCCTATCACCAGTTACTTATTTCTTGTCATATGGGAGGTGCATCCACTATCAATGATCTATATTCTAGTGTGATTTGATTCTTTAAAATCAATCTCTATAACCACGACCTATTCAACTTTCTTCTTTTTTATCGATATTTTTGACTTCATAATCGATATGAATTGAAAATATTGATCTTCCTTGAAGTATGATGGACCAAGTTCATCTTACAACACTTAAAACCTATTTTTCATTTTTAGATCATTTAATGATACATTGAATTATTTTTTATGACCACATTCATTCTACTTCGACACATTTCTCTTTGTTGTCGATGAGCAGTATCTTCCCATTTTGTTATTTCCTACATTCCATGAACCCCTTTTTGGTGAAAATAAAATATCATGTCAATAGTATGTATATATACCTTTTTTGTACTTGTTCCCTTTGGTACCTCTTGGCTATGGAATAGAAATTTTGTGAGTGTACCATATTTCCAAAAAAATAACATCTCATATAGGGTGCATTTTTGTGAGGAAATACTGCATTGTTGGTTCTCCATTGGGTTCCCTAAATCTTATAGTTTTGATTCATACCCTATTCAACCTTCAATACTTAATTAGGTGATTTAGGTATGACTTCAACCATTACAGCTTTCTATTTTTGATCAGGCCTTATACCTGCTTTATCATTGGGAATTGACTGTTTCTTTTGTTCTATTGGACCTCTCTGCTCCACTGGAATATTTTCTATTACCCAAATGATCTCATTTTCCAATATCATATAGGGAGTCAAGATTTTTTTATGATCCTTCACACTTCATCACATACTGACGAATTCCTATTCTAGTTTTTTGATACTCTTGATTTGATCTTTTCCAGTGTTAGTCAAATTATTTATTTTTCATTTCTGTTCTTCGATTTTGAGTTTTTACTCAACAGCATTTTTTATCTCTCTAGCATTGAAGAATTCAGTTTATCAATTTCTTCATTCATCTCAGACCTCTCTTCTTACTATTGCTATATTTAAATCCTAGCATCATGAACCAATTTATCATCTTTCTTTGTTTTGTCTCTCCAAACATATATTTACTCAAGAGTGGATTCTAATTTGACCTGAAGGTCAATTATTCCTTCAACTTCTCCTTTATAATGGTCACTTTCTTCCCTTTTTTAGGAATTTCTAACAACTTCCACCATATCATTTTCTTCATGATCCTTGTAGTCCTCCAACTCTTCTCCCTCAGATTATTCTGAACCATTATCTTCTTTTGAAAGTAGAAACTTATTTTTGAATAAATTTTTCTTTAAATTTTTCTTTCCTTTCACATAGGCTAAAGACTTCTTCAGGGGAATTTCAACTTCATCATCTTCATATTCTTGAAACTTATTTGGGCATCTTTCTGCAAGATGTCTAACCTTTCCACATAAAAATCATGAAATCGGGAGTTTCCCTTTGAACTTTCTTTTTCCTCTTTGAGGATTTTAATAAATGAATGACATCACATCATCCATATCAATTTTTTCCTCAACGTCTTCAGTGGTGAGCTTCTTTATGTCCTTAAATCCCAGATGTTTGGACTTCCATTTTCCATAGGGACGTTATCTTTATTTCTCACCTCATATGATATAAAAGTACTATAAAATCTATCCAATTTCAACTCATTTGGATCTTTATCCTCCAATACATAAACATTTGGATTGATCCAAGGTGGAAGACTTTTCAATATTATCTTAACAATCTTTTCAACTTCAATAATTTCTTTGAGACCATACATGTCTTCCACAACAACATTTACACAAACAAATAATGAATTAGTAGACTCATTAGGGTTTATTATAAGATCCTCATACTTGTTCCATAGAACCTTTATATTTTCTTCTCTGGGTTTTGAGTCACCCACATAAATATTCAGAAAATTTTACCACAAAACATGTGATGACTTACACAACATTACCTTTTTAGATACTGCATTTGATTGGGATACACCTAAATCATTAATTACTTTATCATTGGAATCCAATTCCCTTAAGTTATCTTCAGATAAAGCACCACTATTAATATTGCCTGATATTCCATGCATAGATACTATAAATATATCCATTCATAATGATCGGAAGTAGTGTTGTATCTGATTATTCTATAATTGAAAATTGATTTCATCAATGATCGGAATCCATTTTTCACTGACTACCTCCATTTATTCTATATAGAGAGAACCACTAACTTTAAACCTTTACCTCTGATACCAATTGTTAGACCAACTAGGTTAAATACCTTGATGGGGGTAAATTAGGGGATGATAGATTAAAACAACTACCCCTTTGTATCTTATTTCTTCATTAAAAAAACACTCTTCTCATCTTCTCTAGTAGGAATGTATAAACATAAATGAAATCGTGTGTGAAAAATGGTGATTTTACTTGGTCCACCCTCATTTTTCTACATCCAAGGAGCATACAATGATGATGTTCCCACATACCAAATCCACTAATTCTTGCTACTAAAAATCAAGGTTCTGGCTAGATCACTTATATGACCAAGCACACTGCCTTTATAAAGCTTAGGGATAGCTCAATAATTCCCAAGGTTCACTCTCAAACTCTCTTCTAATGTATCACTACCAGTGGAAAGGATCACCTTATTCATCATCCTTTGTTCACTAATCTGCAAATGATTCACAATCATCTTATGGACATGTAGGTCCCTTAATTATCAATAATGAATACATCCTCATTTGTATATAGATGTTCTGTTGAAGTCTCACTTTTACCCAATTGATGAATACCACCTTACCATAGATTTATTGTGAAATTAGTTTTCAATACTTTTGAAATGCTCACTTACTTGACAATACTCACCTCATTTGTGAATCTCAACCATCCTTCATGAAGCAAACCCCTTTTGAAAAATATCACTCAGCCTTAATGAAGAACACAACCTTCGCAAAGCTCACTTAGCCTTCAGAAAGCTCAACACTTTCGGTCGTCTTGTTATAGCCTTCATGAATGTCATTACGTTTGTGATGCTTATAATTTCTATTCATATTTTATAGCCTTCATGAACCACCTTTATTCAAAAACATTTTCACAAGAAAAATCATTTCGAATCTTGGGCCTTAGAATATTTGTTAAGTTTTACTACTTTTATGAAGGGGGTAGAGGCCTATTTATAGTAATTTCATCCAATTATAGAATATTCCATCCACATAATCACTATTTCACAATGATCTCCCATTTCATTCATGATGATCCCAATCTTCATGGAGCGCCATGGGAATTTCTCATTCACGAAGCTTCTCATAGTTGTGGAGATTTCTATAAAAAGATTCTGTCATTCGTGATGCTCATTCATGATAATCCACACCTTTGTGAAATGACCTTAATGAAACTTCTGATTTTTCTATATTTTTATAAGGCCTTCAAGAAAATATAACTTTTTCGATGATGGCCAACTTCTTAATTTTGGACCCTAAAAATTAGTCAAACACTCAGAAACAGCTTCTGTATGCAATTTTTTGTACTGCATCTAGGGCATCCATTCCTTTGTCTTGGGTATTTTTCAATATATTGTGCCAATAATATCTCTCGAACATCACAACTATCCATGTAAACCTATTTTTTCAACAAATAAAATCAACCTAAAAATACTACAATGTTACCTTGAGGGGATTTTTCCAAATAGTTACCCAATGATTTGTTACCCTATGAGTAAATATACCGCATTTTATTGTTTCTTCCACTAGAGTTTACACTTTTTCTTAGATAGAAAAATGTGTTCCCTCTACTAAGATTCCAAGAAATTTCTTTCTTTGTCATCATTTCATTATTCACCATATTTGTATAATTTTTTATAAAAAAAATCACTACTCTAGAGAAAATGTCTCAATGTAAACACGACTAAAACATGCTCACTTTGAGAGATTCACTAGCTTCCACCTCAAATGAAAAGTTGGATAGGTATAGAAATCAAGATTTATATTCCATAACCAAATGATCCCCTTGATTTAGATCAAATAAATTCATCATTCTTGATACATGAAAGGTATATGAATAAAATAATTTATTAAAAAAATCATAAAATATATTCAATGTGAGTCCTTGTTCAATATTCTATTGGATATCTAGGTATAACCATTTCTTTTCCGGGGATTTAAGCATATACACTACTATGTTTACTTTTGATGTTTGTTGGGGTACCATGGAAATTGAAGATATGATGCATCTGACCCAACCATGGTTTAGTTTGATCAGGCCCTAAGTCTCCCCAAAATATTAGTGAGTTTTTATTATATAATTCTAATGAGTGATATATATATCATTTAAAATCATGTTTATTTCATTTTTATATAGATTAAAGAGATTATGAAATTCTATAAATGAGGTATTGTTTCACTTGTGGTTCTAATGGAACTAATTCTTTGTGGATCCCTCTTGCTAATTTCTAAATGGTGTCATTTTCTAATATTCATAGAAAAAATCACCACCTAGTCACCATCCACACTCTAGTAGTAGTTTTTTTAATATTCATCAAAAAATAATAAAATTATATTATCAGAGTTTCAAATAATGTGTTATAAAATATCAACTGAATGATATTTTCCTAGTGATAATTCTCTCACTAATGCATAATACCCAAATATCATCACTTAAACCCATGAAGATGAGGTAATGACTCACCTAGAAGTGTTTAAGAACACATTTGTACCCAGAACACCCTAGTTTCTTGAAGTACAATTTAAATAGGCTGGTTAAGACATGTTATACTCTACATTTCAAGTCCTGACATATCTTATCTCTTTACCTACCATCTTAACTAATGAACCATACCAAACTGTTATTATTTGTAATATCCTGGGCCTAAACTATTATATTTGGATGGATCGAGGTTCCACAAACCTTAGGTTCATTCCTTGGACACCAAAATCTAGAAATAAATTCTAAGGATATTTTAAATCATCAGGGGTGATTTAGCCTCATATAATAAGAATATATAACAGACAACCACACTCATATAAAATAAATAGACATGATACATAATAGAAAACCAGAAAATTAAACTCTAATAAAACAACATGACAATATTCACAGGTGCAAAGTAAATAGTATAATCAAATATATCTATAAACATGAATGACTCAAAGATAACCCAGGTGATAAATAAGGCACTACACCCTACTCTACACTACGACCAACTCCTATCACTATCCTCTAGAAAAAGTGACTAGTAAATCAAGGTGATTTTCTAGAAAAATAAGACACCTTATCCTTACATGTATCATGATAAACAATGTCAATATATGAACCAAAGTACATATGTAGGGGGTGAGAATACAACATGGTAGGTAATCCACCAGATACTTCCCACACACACAACTAGGATAAGAACAAGTTAACTCGCAAAAAATATATATAAAAAATGATAATAAAATAATATGTCCAAAGCACAAGATATATACATAAAAAGAATTATAAGTAGTGAAAACAACCCATGAGGTGCACCAAAAATTCTCTGGATGAATTTCATTTATTAAACCCAATGCAATCACACAATACAAGATCCCATGAATGCACTAACTTGTAATAAGACATATTCACTATACCCAAGTTTTCACTTGGTGATGAAATTTCATGTTCTCCCAAATTTAACACAGACATCTAAGTTCAAACCAACAAGTCCTTATATATATATATTGAACACACATTAATCCCAAGACCATCCTCAGTTCATACACACCAAAATCCTTTCTTTAAAACCCATTTAAGAATGAACAATTGATTGCAAAATAATATTTTCATAGTTTCCCTTTAATTAGAGAAAAATAACTTTAAAAACCATAAGCCTTTAAATTCTTCAAATAAGTAAAGTGGAAAAGAATCCACCTACCTTCAACCATTCATCCATCCAAAAATATGAGGAAGAACTTATAGAAAGATAATATTCAACCATTATGCCTATGAAATCCTATTGCTTTCAATCCCTAGTGATCCTAAAAAAGAATGAGAGTTTATATGGGGATTAATCAATTCACAAATAGAGTTATTTTCCCAAAAAAATATTTCACATGGCTTCCCATTCAAACTCACAACCCCCCCCCCCTCCTAAAACAATGTAGTTATTTTGACCATTTTGAAAATTGAGATAATTGGAACCATTCCTTGGAACATGGTGTGGTGATTTTCCCAATCCATTTTGAACTACTCAAATGAGGATAACCACACTCAGCAACAATGGGATTCCTTATGGTGAGTAAAATGATGCATGAGGGTCTCTTTCATTGTTTTCAACACACAATTCCTTAGACCACGGTATAATGGTTTTTCCTTTTCCATTTTCAAAACACATGCATGGATCCTACAATAATATCAACCCCAGCCACCATGCTAAACTCACTTGGCATTGTGGTCTCCCCGTTTCACACAGGTCACCCTCCTTAGATGAGGCACCCACCAAAATAGACACCCTTGTTGTTTTACTATTCATTGTCTACTAAGCACTACATAACAAACTCAAAACTCTCACCCTTATACGAGCTATAGAAATTACACTAATAGGAGGACCCTAATTCATAGGCCCTTACACAAGGACCTTAATTTGAAAACCCTCACATATACACCCTTACATAAGTACCTTGATGTTAAGACCCTCACACATAGTGGATGACCCTCTCATGGTTGAAATATACAATCACATGAAGTTATATATCCTTACACTAGATGGGAACTACCTTTATGTGACTCAAGAAACCCTTAAATGAGCTAAACCTATCTACCATGCCCATCGTTGCAGCATGGTGGACTTTAAAAATCCTAGTGTCCCTTTTTCCAACCAAGAACCCCTCCAAACCACCTAAAACAAAAGAAATACAAGAAAAAAATTAAAAGAACACAATCAAAAAGAATATATCTAAAAGTGGGGGTGTTACAAAAGAGTAGTAAGATAGAAATAGTAATGAAAAATAAATCTATAATTAATGTTAATATGATAGTAAACATGTTAATAATTAATATAAATAATAGTGTAACTTGGAGTTATGATTAAATTTTTAGGAGGTTCCTCTAGAGTGAACCTTAATAGGGAATAATTTTGATACTACAATAAATTAAAATAAGTCATGTTTAATGTAAAGTAATATCAGTATTATTAATTTCAGTTTAGTTTAAGATGATTTCAATAATTAATGAAATATTATGATTGATGACATTAATTATATTTTAAGTTAAGTTTTAATAACAAGATAATTAATTAAAATGGACTATTCAAAAGTTTAACAGGGAATAATTTGAATAGTATAATTTGGTTTATTAATTTATAAAGATCATGGTCGTTTCTTAGTTAATTGGTAATATATAGTTATACCTAATTAATTGAAAATAATTAAAAATAATAGAATAACTAAATAATTAATGGTTAAGTTAGGTATTATAATTTCCTTTTAGTTTTATTTAGTATTGATAGATTTTATGTGTTTTGATCAATATCTCCACATGATATTTTAATTTAATTATTATTTATTGAGTTATTTTTATTGTTTCTTATAAAAAATTGTAATATTGTATTTATTTTATTTATATTGATGTTTTCTTGTATAATTATTTTTTTTTTCCTCTTATTTTTATGTGATTTTTTATATGTGTTTGTTAGTTTGTTTTCTCATGTGATTATTTGTTTATATTCTTGATTATCTATGGTATTTTGATACTATAATCATCAGTTATGATGGCTTGTTGTTATGATACATGCATCTATTATGGGTTGTAATGGATTAAGGTATAACATGTACACATTTACCCGAGTTGTGATGGCATGAAGGTTATTTCATGTATTGGTTTGTGATGGATTAAGGTTACAACATGAGTTGTTGAGGTGATGATGTGGCAATATGGTGAATGTTGGCATAGTTTACATAGGTTAATAATTGGGCTTGCATGTTATAATAATGTAATTATAAGATATGATTGGAATAATTTGAGATTCATGCTTTCCTATTTTTCATGATGATATGATAATTTTATGGTGATGATTAACACAAGTTGAGAGTTGGTCTTTCCTATTTTGTAGAATAACTTGATGGTTTTCATATTAGGGAAATGTTTCTAGTGTGAAATTATTATTCAATGATAATTTTATAGTTTTGGTTTCCCTATTTTATTATTATAATTTCCTAGAAATAAAAATCTCCATCAATTACTTTATTGTGATTATCCAATAGTTTGATATGATAAAACATCTATAGGTGATGCGGTTAATGTCAAATAGAATATGAACTATAACTTTGCTTATTAGCTTAACCCATATTCTTTTCTTGATTAGTTATTTCACATACGTTTATCCCAACACATATATCTCACATGGATATATAATTACTTATATATATGATCCTATTGAGTACTCTTGAGTGTTGACCCCTCTATAATATTCTTGAGATCATTAAAGATTCAAGATGTTATTGTTTGGGTTGTTGAAGTGGATATTGATAGGTCTTTGAGAATTGTTCTTGATTTATTATATTCATTATCATATAGAGTTTAATTTTTAAGGGAATTGTTATTTCATTTAAATTTATATATATTCATATTTTATTTGTGGTTCTCTTTTATTCCTCTAAAATTAAGAGGGTAATTCCTCCCATACATGTGAAATATACCCTTGGTGACAGTCTCCAACCCATGTCCTATTATAGGGGGGCTTTAAGGATAACTCTCATCACCATTGGTGATCTAGGAGGGGTTTGAGAGGGGATATATTGTGACACCAAGAAAAAAAACATGGTTCTAGATGCTTTAAGAATGAAATTTCTAACATAAGTTGTGAAAGAGTCTAAGGGATAATGGAATTTGATGATCCTTTTCACCAAGTTACATGTAGATGTAAAGGGGGGAGATAATCATGTATTCATGTCTAGTGTGAAAGTCACAGTGTCCTTGGATGACTGTATTTTAAAAGGTAAAACTTGTGATTATTAGTGTATAAGTGGAATTTTTAATGGTGGGTAGACCTTCGGTATTTGGTATTAGTATTCTGATGGTGTTGTTTATTTCACAAATAGGTTGGTAGATTCTTTTCCTTTAAGATAGTATGAGATAAAAATGGTCATCATTCAATCTAGGAATCCCACCTTGGTACCTCCAATATGTTCTATGACCTCAAGTGGTGATATTGGTGGACAAGGATGAAGCAGGTGATTATAGAGTACATATATCATTTCCTCAATTTTCAATAGGTGAAGTTCGTGCATAAAAAATACAGTAGATTATTACAGCCACTTCTCATTTTGGTATGTAAATGGGATGATATTTTTATGGACTTCACCATTGGATTGACTTGGTATTCTAGTGGGAAGAAATTCGTATGGCTGATTATAGATCAACTGAAAATATCATCTCAATTTCTTACTATAAAGGAGATCACTGAGCTAGAAGATCTTGGATACTTATATGTCTAAGTGATTAAAAAGCTTCATGGAGTTCCATATTCCATTATTTTTTAATATGACCCATGATTTAATTATTAATTATAGAAGTTTCTTTAAGAACTTATGTGTTCTTAGTTTAATTTGATCATGGATAACCATCCACAAATAGATGGATAAACTGAGTGAGAAATAAGGATTCTTAAAGATATGAATCAAGCTTATGTGCTTGATTTTGGAGGTTCATTGGAGAAAAACTTATATTTTATTGAGTTATCTTATAATAAAAATTATCAAAAATTAATAAATATGATCCATTTTGATGATCTTTGTGGATGTCCATGTTGATCCCTTCGTTTTTGGGTTGAAGGGCGGGAATTCTCTTTTGGGACCAAGCATTATTCAAGAGAAGACAAGTAAGATTCAGTTGATCTAGAAAAGATTAGAAACAACTCAAATTCATAATAAATAATATTCTAATTGATCATCGACATCCTATTTTGGAATTTTCAATGGGTGACTGAGAATTCCACGAGATCTTTCCTCAGTTGGTAAATCAGAGATTGTGGAAGTAGGGTTGGCTAATACTATAGTGTGTCAAACCATTTCAAATAGTGGAAATCATAGTAAAGTAGAATATTAGATATCTTTACCATACCATTTTTTATAACCCCCACCCTTTAAAGATACTACAATAAAGTAAGAGAGATAATGACCCCTAAGTCCCACCTCCAGTAGGCCCTGGGTTGGTGACTATCACTGAGGGAATAAAAATACCATAAATGGGAATAATAATCCTATAATATAAAATCGGATCAAGATATAGGATAAACAACCACAAAAAAACTCTATAAAATAATATAATGGTAATCCCAAAAACATCCCATAGGGAATGAATAAAAATAATCCAGTACAAATAAAAGTCTCCAAAGTAAAGTACTAAAAGAAAATTCTTATAGAAGTGACTCAACAGAAACTCCAACCCAAGCTAGAAATGTCTAGATTGGACCCCAAATTACTCTTAGAAACCTGGAAAAATATTTTATATATATAGTTTTATCATCCAATTATACTCAGTGGGAATATCTAAGGTCTCAATTATACATGTGAAAATAGCATGCTAATACACCTATGAACATACAGGAAAACCAAAAATCACCTAAACAGGTCATCTAAACAAAACCAACCTCACCATGGCTCAATCACTAAATCATTCATCCCGTATAATGTTATAAAATTGATATCATAATAAATAAAGTTACCCCACTGCCACTTCTCCACTGATTTTCCACTCTCATTCCCCAACCTTGAACATACTATGATCCCATCCCATCTGTACATACCACATCACATCTCGCTTGAAGACACATGGTCCATCACAACACATATGCTTACATAACCAGGGTAGTAGGGTATCATGAATATGAAGAACATCAACCTAATTACCTCCTCCTACCACACATGACCCCCACCACATGTCATGTCACATCACAACCTCATCTCATCATATCACACCCAAAAACACCTAGGCCAACATTGGTGAGTAATCTCTAACATCAAACCATATCACCACTACTCTTGAAGAAATAGAAGAGAATAGGGGGTATCCAGACATCCATATCACCATCATCCTGGATGTTAGGGAAAACACTTGAAACCCAGAATCTTTGAGTGTTGGTAAGGTTATCTAACACGAGTGGGTCATGTATATAAATATCATTAAATACATGATATATTGATAGAGAACAATAGCCAGACTATGTGTTCACATAAATTACACTAGCTCACACCACATCACCACTAATGTACCACACTTAAACTATCACAACCACTATAACCACTATATGTAACACACCACACAAACACCACACAAGCTACACATTTCCACATTTATTTGATAAAACACTTCATTTACATTTACATTTTCAATTCATTTAAAATTAAATTCATTAAATTCATTTACCCGAACATCCATTTCCATCCCATATCATTTATTTACTAGCCAATTTTTTCATTCTATCATCAAAATTTATTCTAGGGATAACCTAGAAACTAACACAACCACCGTACAACAACTTTCCCACATCACATTAATCATCATCATCGCACTACACCAACCAAACCATCTTACCACAATGACCGCACATAGCACAACCCAACCACATCTCACAATAAAATTTCTACACACAAAAACAGCACATCACCTCCACACATCATCACCATTGTGCCCCATAACTACAGCATAAATTCCCACATCACAACCATTCCAGCCAACCACCACATCACACATAGCATCCAAATCATATCCCATCCATTCACCACCACTATCATACGACATCCCGTAAAATAACAAGAAACTGCACATGATAGAAACACATCTCAGTTTCTAAAAATTATTCAAGGTATTTCATTTAATTACTTTTTATTTACTATGGGTATTATCATACAAACCAGATTCCATGGGAAACCATTCCATTAACCAAAAAAAATTATTTATCCCTTTATTTAGGTTGTGGTCAAACAATAAAAAAGAAAGGGTTTCACAAAATATCATCTATAGTTAAAACAAGGCTCCCAACAGCTATTATTTTCAGTATTGGAAAAAATAATGCATAATATCATTAACAAAATATAACATATCATTAAATCATGTGATATCTCCCATATACCCATCAATTTTTGTTATATCAATTATTATCTTATTATTTAACCCTTATTATCCACAAAAAGGGAAACAAAACCATTCAATCCCCACACATAGAACATAAATATGTGATAAGGTGGATCCCCTGCCTCAAAGAAGTGCTTTGGTCTCACTGCGCCCCATGGGGAGAAGAAGAAGCAACTCAAAACCCATAACCACACAATATTATTATAGATCAACCTAAACCACAAAAAAGGTTTTTCAAAAATGCATCCCATCACACACACTGATAAAACAACACCACCATAGAAATTCCCCAAATAATAAAACAAGGTAAACAATGGGTAAGGGAGAAGAAATTACCACAGATCTCCAAAACTCAATCACTATAACCCACATATTGAATAAGGAGGAAAGATTATAGAATATATCTTAAACCCATTGATGGTTTTCCCAAAACAAAGAATATTTGATTGGTCAAGTGAGAGAATAATTGGCCAAACAAGGTTTTTAAACAACATGTAACTTGGCCAATTTATGGTTTCAATTAAAATTTTATGTACTAAATTCCCTAGGACTTCATAACTTATGTCATAAAACCACTTTTTAGGCCATAAACCACTTTTCCATTGAAAAACATGGTTTCTCAAGGTGGAATTAACTTACTCATTAAATCTCTAACTTACAGAATAAACCCCTTCTTCACAACCACCCTATTCTACGTATGAGTCATAATCCAACAACCAAGAAAGACATACACCACACCTTTACAATATAAACCCCTCTTTTATATCAAAAAAAATCATATTGTAGTTCTATTAAAACTCCAACCTCCACGACCCTTCTCTAAACACCTCTAACTACCCAAACTAGAAAACTAATAGTCTGGGAAGGAAGGGATCATTACATTAGATACCTATTGAATGATTCTCATCCTCGAGAATCAAAAAAACTAGAAGAAAGGAAATGGGACTAAATAACCACCCCATGAGAGACCTATCATTGATCACATCACTCCTCAAATGCTACCACAATCCAAACAAGCCAATCAAAACACCCACTAAAACATCCCATGTAACCACACTACCACATCTCACCGGGAAAAACACCACATAATTTGGTACCAACCACAAGCCACAACTTTCCACACATCCATCCATATCAACATCTCAACCTCCACACAACCCAATCCAACCACTTCCACAACTAAAACATGGTACTTACCTAACCACATAAATCAGAGAATTCCATATTCTATATTAAGATATTATCCACTTTGGGTGGCACTAACTTTCCCACAGGGTTTTAATCATGTCATGTTATAACACCTCTTTATTAGTAATCAAGTGTTTTCCTCTTTATATGTTTAAATATTTATCACACATCACAACATCAAGGATGTATAACATCTCATAAAAAATATCAATATATAAACATCACATTATCAAATCAAAAAAGGGGAAGTAAAAACTCAAAAAAAAACTCTAAGTACTAGGCATGCATCTATGTTCCTCAATCCCAAGTACTCTCCTCCAGGACACCATGCCTCCAAAATTCATGAACTAAGGGTATAGTTCATCCATGACACACCTTATCTCATAGATCCTGCATATCTATTGGTCACTACATGAATGTCGCGTCATCCTCAGTATCCAACCCTCCCCAGTCAATGGTGTGGGAGTCCCCATGAAGTTACCGAAAAATATAAGTCATGTGAAATACATCATGGATCCTATCCATCCATAATAAAAATTACAACTGATACTCCAACTCACTAACACTCCCCAACACCTCAAAGGTCCCAACAAAACAGGGATAAAGTTTACTCTCCTTGTGAAACCTCCACTGCACACATCGACGATAGACTCTCAAGAAAACATTGTCTCAAACCAAAAACTCCTAGGGGTCCACCTATGATTATCATAAGCCTTATAATGGTCTTTCACTGCCCTAATTCTATCTAAAACCAATTTTATCTTCTCAGTTATGCTTTGTATCACATCAGTACCAATAATTGTTGACTCTCCAACCACCATTCAGCACAATGGTGAATGGAACAGATGCCTATAAAAATCCCAAATGAATCCATGTTAATGGATAAATGATAGTTGTTTTTGTAAGAAAACTTGGCCAGAGATAGGTTCCTTACCCATGATCTACCTAATTCCAAGACACTAGCTCGCAACATATCCTCCTGTGTATGGGTAGTTTGCTCCGTCTTCCCATATTTCTGAGGGTGGAAGGTAGTGATAAGATGAAATTGGGAGATAAAATCATGAAGCAATTACATATAGACCCATGAGGTAAAATGAGGACCTGGATTAAAAAAGATGGTCCTCAGTTCCCCATGATGCCTAACCACATCATCCACATGTCACCTATCTAAAAAATCTTTGTCACTCAACTCACGAATCACCAGAAAATGAGTTGACTTCATCAGTCGGTCCACTATCACCCAAACCACATCACATCCTTGAGACTAGGGTAACCTGGTGAAAAATTCAATCTATATGTATTCCCATTTTCACTCAGTAACATATAAGGACTACAAAAAAACTCTGGGAACATGGTACTATGTTTTCACCTACAGAAAAACTAGATACCATGCCACAAAATCTTCTACAAACTGTTTCATCCTCAACCACCAAAGTAATATCCTCAAACCTCAATACATATTTGTCACACCAGGATTCATCGCTAAAGTTGAGCTATGAAACTCAAATATAAATCCATAATGCATCACCTATAGAACAAACAGACTCCTTAAAACAATATTTAATTCTGACCAACCCTCTGGGGAATCGCTACACCATGTCTCCTTGGTAATTCTAACTCAATGCATTGCCATCCACATTCCACTTTACCGAAGTGTAATGGATCTCAAAATCATAATCCTTGAGAAACTCCATCTAACTCTATTGGCGTAGATTTAGATCTTTCTGAGAGAAAAAAAATTTCAGACTCTTATGGTCCATGAAAACCATAAATTACTTGGATATGAGGTAGTGATAACACAAATTTAGCACAAATACAACATCCACCAACCCCAGATCATGGGTAAAAAAGTTATGCTTGTGGGGAAGTAATTTCCCAGACCCATAATAGATCACTACTCTATATTTAATTAATACACATCCTAATCCCAGATAGAACACATCATAGAAAACCTTAAACAACACACTATCATCATAAAATTGATGCACTAGAGAACTAACTGGCTTCTCTATCAGGTAAATGAAGATGCATGGAATTGATCACTCCACACAAAATCCTAGTCCTTCTTGGTTAAAACTTTTAGCAGGGACAAAAATTGAGATAAATCGGTCACAAACCTCTAATAATAACTAGCGAGGTCAATAAAATTATGAACCTCTTCCACATTCTTGGGTGCTTTCTAATAAAAAATTGTCTCGATATTCGATGGGTCTACTATCTCACCCGGTTGAGACACCACATGTCCAAGGAAATTCATCTCTCGCATCCATAACTCACACTTGGAAAACTTCCAATGTATTTGGTGGTATCGAAGGAGATATTAGATAGCATTGATATGTTCAAAATTATCCTCCTATGACCTCAAATAGATAAATATATCATCAATGAATATGATGATAAACAGGTCCAGCAATTCAAGGAACATCATGAGTCTAATAAACAAGTATGGTGTGTTTGTGACACTGAATGACATGTCCACGAACTCAGAGTACCCATACTTGTATCTAAAGGTAGTATTCAAGATATCCTCATTCTTCTCCCTTAATTAGTGAATAAAAACCACAAATAGATATTCAAAAAACAACTACCTCATCTCAACTGGTAAAAAAATCATATATCCTTAGAAGAGGGTAACGGTTCTTGATGGTCACAGGATTCAACCTCCAGTAGTATATAAATAAACTTATACAATCATTGGTATTATTAGTGAACAACACTAGATTACCCCATTATGACACACTAGGTTGGATGAAACCCTTGTGCATCAGATCATCTAGCTACAACCTCAACTCTCACAGCTCTATAGGCACAATTTGATGGCGATCCATCGAAATAGGAGAGGTTCTCAGCTTCAACTCTATCCCAAACTCAATATTACATCAAGGGGGTAGTATCATAACCTCATCAAGTAAAATAATATTAACTCCTCAAAAACTATGGAACATCCCTTAAATGAGATTCCAATGACATCTCCACCAAATGAGACAAAAGAGGATCCACTTTCCCATCGTCCATCTGATAACCTCACTCGCTAAGAAAAACACCACTCGTTAGCCCTCCACATCAGAAAACAAAACTCAACTCTAGAAGTAGTATATTGTTTCATGCATGGAATAAAACCAATATATCCCAAGGATAACATAGTATGGTTGTATCTGTGGAAAGTAGAAATCCCCACTGACTAGTGCTTCCCCACCACTACTCTACATCATCGGCACACATCAAACAAAGAATCTTAGTTTCAAACCAATGTGGATAACACCAAGATAAATAGAAGTATATTCACATAAATCCCCAAATCACAAATCAAAGTGGGAGAAAAAAGGATTTGAGGCTCCCAAATTAAGAAAAGTGTACACAAGGGTAGATGATAAGTTAATTGTACCTCTAAAAAATCTTAACTCTGTTGGCATGAATGTCTCTATCATGTGTATCTGACAACTCCTAACTCATCTTCATATCTGTTATTGGCCTCCATGACCATTATCTAGCCTAGGTCCCTATAGATGAGGACTATCACAAGGTTTTCCTCTACCAACACCATCTTCCCTCGGCTACTGAACAAGCGTCAGTGGTTTCTGCAAATGAGACTACCTTAGAGGAAACTATTGATACTACTACTAAAAAGGGTCATGAACACCCATATAAGACTATCCTCCCTAAGTAGTTAGACACTAAGCCTATATATTCCCATGTCTTCCATAGTAATAATACAAAAATAGGAATCCTATAGCAGGTTCTTGGGATCCACCTTCCCTTGAATAATGGAAAGGGATCTGTAGTGATCGGTTCCCCACTGACCAGAACCTTGACTACCTAAACACCCATGGCCCACAGCTTGAAACTATGATCCTTAATATTCCCTACTAGATAATCACTTTTGGTTAAAAATCCCAAGGAAATCATCCTCTTGATAAACTCTTCCTTTTTATACACTTCTATATATGCAGTTAGTGTTAACGGGGTGACTGCGTACCTGATCACTGGGCACAAAGCTGCCTCGAGACGCTACATTGTTGGCTCCTAATCTGGAAAAAAATCTAGAGTAAATTGAAAGAGGTCCATGAACCTCATCCCAAGTTCCCTCACACTCAATATCACCTCCTAAAGGGAGGGAGTGTCATATATCTTTGATTCCCTCAATATCAGTGATAAGAATTTTAAAGGAAACACCTTCTGAAAGTTTGGACAAAACACATCTGCCTCCTTATGGTCACTAAGAAATAGATCCTACCATTAATTTATAGCTCCCCATAAATGAATAACTACCAATATAACCCATAACTCATCCCATTATTGGATTGTATAAAAATAAATCTTGAACTCCTTTATCCAATTCTCTATCTCTAAATTTGAGATTCTTCCCTTATACTTCCCCAAACTCAACCACAAAAATTCATGAAAATCCTACTTCCATGCCTCATACTCCTCTATAGGATCAATCATCTAATGATCGACTGGATTATCCTACTGAACCTCAACTACCTAAGATACTTATAGACAATGAATAAGAGCTGTTATTTAAAAGCAAGGAGAATACTCGAAGCCCGGTAACACATAATTTGAATAAACTAATTTATTTATTTCATTTTATTTATCACATAAACCTAATTCAAACATGAACACAATAAATCATGATGCATGTAACTATTTTATGTATCTACCCTACAAATAGTTCTAACTCACTTAGTCATTAAATAAGCTTATTGTATGTGCACTGGATCATGTGGGGCCTAAAATCTCATGTCCTAGTTGGTCTGCGTGTCCTATTTCATGAAAAAAGATCAAATTGAACCACTTCCTACCAACTCATATAATCCTCATCATTCCAAACCCTAAAAATTGTCTTATATCTCAACCATAATCTCTAATACCACTCTTTAATGACCCCATACCTCCAAAGATAGAGCAATAAAAGAATAGATATAATGACCCCTAAGTCCCCCGCCTCCAATAGGCCCCATATTGGTGATTGGCACAAACAGCATAAAAATATCATAAATGGGATGCATTACCCTCAAATATAAAACAAGATTAGGAGATAGGATAAAAAACAATCTAACAACTCCAGTAGATAATATAAAGGTAAACCCAAAACCATCCAATAATGAATGAATAAAAATAAACCAGTATAAATAAAAGTCTCTAAAGTAAAGTACTAAAAGATATGTCCTATGGAAGTGACTCAATAGTAGCTCCAACCCAAACTAAAAATATCTAGATTGGTTCCTAAACTCCTCTTGTAAACATAAAATTTTATTCATGTATGTAGGGTTATCATATAGGTATACTTAGTGGGAATATCCAAGGTCTCAAGCACACATGTGAAAACAATATGCTAATACACTGGTGAACAAACAGAAGATCCAATAAGCACCTAAACAATTTAACTAACAAAACCCAACCTCATAATGGATCACTCACCAATCATGAATCCAATAAAATAATATAACATTGAGATCCTAACAAGTCAAGGTTCCCCATTACCGTTTCCCCACTGATTTTCCACTCTCATTCTCAAAAATCAAATGTATTGTGCTCTCATCCCTTCTATACATACCACATCACATCACATCACACCACATATCAATTGAAGACTCATGGTCCATCACACCACATCACATTTCATCTCGCTCGAAGACACCTAGACCATCACACCACATCACATCACATCACTCCCAAATATACCTTGATAATCACACCACATCTCATCACATATCCATGACAGTAGGGTATCATGAACATGAAGGGAATTAACCTCATTCCCTTCTCCTACCACTCATAACCCCTACCACATGTCACATCATGACACTACCTCATCCCATTACATATCATCTGAAAACACTTGGTCCAACACTACTGGTTAATCTCCAACACTAACCCATATCATCACTATTTTTGAAGGAAGATTGGGGAAGAGGGTGTGGCCAGTCATCCATATCACCACCCTCTTAGTTGTTCAGGAAACACCCAGAACCCAAAACCTCTGAACATTAGTAAGTTTATCTAAATCGGGAGGGATGTGCATATAAATAACATAAAATACATGATATATAGATAACAGACAATACCCAACCTATGGGTTTACACAATCTACACTAGTGCACACCACATCACCACCATCGTACCACACAATAACCATCACAACCACTATAAAAAATATATGAAACACAGTACAAAACTACCACACAATCCCCATATTTATACATTCATTTTCTCAGACATTTTATTCACATTTACACTACCCATCCATTAAACATTTAATTCATTTAATTAATTTACCACATATCCATTTTGAGTCTATATAATTTAATTACAAGCCTATTTAATTTCATTTTATCATCAAAATTTATTCCCTAGATAACAAGGGAACTAACACATACACCACACAATAACTCACCCATATCACATAAACCATCATAACTATGGCAGACCAACCAGACCATTTTACAAAAATGAAAACATATCACACAACCCAACCACATCTAATAACACAATTTCTAAACACAACAACTACATGTCACCTCCACACATCAATGTTGCTCTACACCATAACCACTATGTAATTTCCAACATCAAAATCATGATAACCAACCAATGCATCACACATCACTTACTACTCACAGCCCAAGCGGTCACCACCACTATCACATGACAACCCAAAACACACAAGGAAACATAATAAGAAACCACACACCACTGAAACACATCTTGGATTCCAAAAATTATTCAAGGGAATTAGTTTCATTACTTATTTATTTAGCATGGGTATTATCAAACAAAATAGATTCCATGGGAAACCAATTCATTAACCAAATATATGTTCTTTATCCTTTTATTCAGGATGTGATCAAACAATTACATAATAAGTGTTTCACAACATATCATCTAAATTGAAAACAAGGATCCCAATATCCATTATTTTCAGTACTGTCAACAAGCATCTACAACATCATTAACAACATATAACAAAGAAGTAAAGAATGTGTGATCCAACCCATACCCATCAATTTTTATTATTCCAATTATTATAATATTATTCTAACTCATAATATCCAAAAAAGGTGACATAAAACCATGAAATACCCACATATAGAATGCAAATAATTGAGAATAAGGACATTATACCTCAAAGAATCTTTTCGGTCCCACAGTGCACCACAGGGTAAAGAAAAATAGATTGAAACCCACAACCACACAAGGTAATGATGGGTCAACCTAAACTACATCAAAGGGTTTTAATAAACACATCCTATAACACACTCCAATCAAAAAACACTATTATAGTTATTCCTCGAAGAATTACAAAAGGGAAAAAATTATAAAGGGACAAGAACTTACCACAAATCACCAAAACTCGATCACCAGAACCCATAGATTGAAGTTGGAAGAACGAGTCTAGATGATCACTAAACACTGTCTAGGGTTCACCCAAAATCTATCATAAAAAAGGAGTAAAATGGGAGAATAATCATTTGAACAAGGTTTTTTTGTAAGGTTAAAGGCCATTCCCCTTTTATTAAACATGAAAAAAGAGAGTGCATTTTGAAAACTGGGAAAAGGGGGAACCCATTATATAACCCAGATGTGAAATATCCTAAAATAAACATGACCTGAGGGCCCTTTAATGGTTCCAATTTCCCAATAGGAAATATGCATCCTGACAAGTACCAACCAAAAGACTCATCACCCCCTATCAGATAAAGCAGCGGTGATTTCTATCTAAGATGAAGTGTTTCCCCTGCCAAGAATTGCATTATGCTGGTCAACAAAACATGGAAGAGAACACCTCCATCCGATACTGACATGTGGGATGAGGACCAGATGATGGGTTCTAGCACAACCATCACTCTTTAGAGTCTCCCACCTGATGGTGCATGTGAGTCAATCGCTACACTATCAACCTAATGCAATGAAAAATCATACTTAAGTCACCATGAAAAAATAAAAGACAGGATGACAATCCATCTACTAGAAATGATAAAATATGGATGAATGATGGGTGTCATCACACCCATCCCACTTTCAAGTCCACCCACCCAATAACACCTACAAGGAGTGAATCTTCCTGCCAAATGCAATAAGATAAAATCCAGTACTTTAAATTACATTTTCATCCCATCAAAAAGCCAGTCCCAAGATGAAAAATTCACAAACTTCAACCAGAAACCCAAAATAAATTCTCCATCCACTGAAAAAATCAAAAAATACCAGAATCAACCAGAAAATCTCATTGGAATGGAAACCACCAACATCTTTTGTAATATTTATACTTTTCAACATTGAATTTCAACCCTAAACCAGCTTCTCACCCACACTCGCTTGATCCCTTACAGTAGCCAAATAGAACTAGCCACCTCCCACCAATCTAGGGCTATCACATCCCAGAACATGCACAATCCTAAACCACCAAAAACCATGTGTCATGCTCCCCAAATCACAGTATCAAAAAGCTGGAAAAGTTTCACAGGTCTAGAATAAGACCAGATCTAGACTGCGGGAAACTGCATGCAACCAACCGACCAGTGTTGTACAATCAAATTCAGTATCACCACTAGAAACACCATGAGAATGAAGGGAATGGTAGAGGTAGTAGGAGTGGCTCAGTGAATATGATAGAATAATAGATCAAAGGATGGAAGTATGTAAAATAATCATTCATGTTGTGTTGAAAAAGACTTACACTCGACCTACTCCAGTGAAACCAGATCAAAAATTGAAGCAATGAGGGAGGTTGAGGTATCAAGCCTCTAAAAGGGTCACAGTGCAAACTCTAAGGGGAAAGGATTGGAACTCCTTAAGAGAATAGTGCCATAAAAACAAGTCTTCTAAACAACATGTATTTTTCCCAATTAATGGCATTAATTTCAATTTTACATCATAAATTCCACGGTCCCACATAACTTACATAGTAAACCAACATTTTAGTTCATAGTCCCCTTTTCCACTAAAAACATGGCACCTTAAGCAGGAATTGACTTACACCATAAATTCTTTCCTTACAACATAAATACCTTCTTCAAGACCACCCTTCTACTATGTACAATCTATAAGACATCAGCCATTCAAGCGGTAAACCACACCTTTACACTATAAACCCCTATTTTATGGTATAAAAATTGTATTGTAGTTTTGTTGTATCTCCAACCTCCTTCAGCCTCCTATAAACACCTCTAACTTCCCAAAATGGTAAATTAATATGTTAGGAAGGCATATTCCATTGAAATTTGAAATTTATTCATGATAAATTTCAAAAATCCTAATTAAGTAAGTTTCATCTCGATCTGTCTCACATGGTTGAATGGGAAGAACAAAATTTGTAACCTAATGGCATTATGTGTAAACAACTAGCTCATATACTTGACTATCGGAATAAGGTTCCATAGGGAAAACCTATTCCTTTGGTCTATGTGTTATAGAAATATGGTAATCTATCCATGAGATATAAAATCATGGGGAAATGATAAAAAAGTAGTGGCATCACTTATTCTCTGGTCAATGGGGATATAAAGTAATACGGTGGGGAGAATTGTGGCACTCTGATGTCACTGGTATGTCAATATGTTTTTTATTTATTTCTTAAAAATAATTAGTTTAGATTTTCAAAACACTAAAAATTGAAATATAAGATAGGGTATGTAATTAGAACATGGTTACTTCTAATTATATATCCCAGTCATGCATAAGGTGAGGATACATTCTAAGAACATCTGTATAGTTTTTATACTATTTTTATAATTATTTATCCAAACCATACAACCTTCCCAGGTGATTCTAGAAGTTGTCACATGATTAATGAATTATTTCCAAAACCATGAAACCTAACCAAAAATAAATTTTTATTTTCCTATTATACCCTTTTTTTCTTGTTTCCCACCTCTATTTCACTCCACCCCTTTTATAAGAGTCTCCCTGGAACCAAATTATACAAACATTATGATTACATGTATTCATTATTTTTTAATATTAATAAAGTTCTTATTAAATCCTGATTTTTCTTCTATGTAACATAATATGTTGTAATATCCTTAGGAGAATTATCACATTGAAATGTCGTAATAGATCTCCGTTGGGATTAGAACCAAAAATTTAAATGAAAAATATTCTCAAATATATATTCTATATCTACATGATATCATTTTATGGGATATAAATGATATAGGATTTTAGGGGTGGAAACCCGTAGGAATGTGTAACACTTTCTCATGGTGTATACCCAGAGTAATTTTTAGATCAAGAGATTATGAGAACATGACCCACTAGTAGGAAATACACATTTATATGTGTCATTAGGTGTTCATAACAATATATGTATATAATAGTATTTTGAATTTAAGAATATTATTAACGCATATCATGATTTATGTACTTTTATGTATTTCTGAAAACCATAATGAAATATGTTTACGATGAGGTAGGATGTGTTGGGTGCTTCGTGAGTGATATTTCAATATTGAATAATGTGAGAAAGGATTTTTCCATTCTCAATTTATTGTAAGTTGGTATCTAAGGAACTTTGATGGAAATGGAACTACTTGATTAAGTCAATTTCTATAGTCTTTTATTGACAAGTTCATTTCTAAAAATTCAAAGAAAGAGACATCAAGCACATAGGTTGATGAAACCAACATGCAACTTACTTGATTAGATATATATTGATAAAGTAATTATATTACACAGTGGGTGTTTTTGATAATTTTATATGAGGTTTTGTAATTAAATTCTTTTTATATGGGTGTATTGGCATGTTTCTAGATTTTAACCTAGGAATATATATGGTTCCACCTAATTCCACTGAGAAAGGGTCCTAGAGGGTCACACATTAAGTGTATCTATAACCTTAGGGAAATTATATAGGAATTTAAGAAGTTGGATAAATATTTTTCTCATATGTGAATTAATAAGTATTCATGTTTTTTATCACAAATGTTCAGTCAATAGTTATTTGAGAGAATATATATGTGATTTAAATATTTCTTAAATATTAATTCTCTATTTTAGTGAACATAATATTATTTATTTATCAGTTAATAATATAGTGGTATTTTTTTATTAATTAAATAGTTATTATTCAAGGTTCGATAAATATTAAGGAGGATTGGTAGACCGTTTTTAATGGTTCCATGTGAAATTAAAAATTTTATTTTATTTTAATGCATATTAATTTATCTATTAGATAAAAATATTTATTTATTCACAAGTTTAGTTCATGTCAAGTAAATAATATTATTATAATTATTATTTAGACATGGGATTTGTCAAGGATTAATAGAATAAAAATGGAGTGTGTGTAATTGTTTATTCTCTAACTCTAGGTCTATAAATAACCAGTTATATTATTCTTTAAACCAATCCAATCTATTATAATAATTGTACATAAAGAATTCTATAGATTTATATCAATCCAAAGACATCTTCTTTCCAAGAACGCTCTTAATGAAAGAGAGAGATCCTCCTCCACTACCCTCTTAATTATAGAGAGAAAAATGAGAGTACTTCCACCTTAAGTGATTCTCATATAGATAAAATATGAATGATTTAATATTTAAGATCATTCATGCTAACACCTAGAGATTTCAATGGTGACATACAGAGGTTCATGGTGTATATATGGATCATCACTAAAGAAAATATAACCATGATTCATGTGAAGAAATGATAGAATGGTGTAAATACATCATCTCAATGGCTTGAAGGAATTCATTTTTATTGATTTTTTATAACCCCCCTTCAAGGGATGAGGGGGAACCCTTACAGGGCTCGTAGGCTTAGTGATTACATAGCCCATAGGCTTAAGAGACATTAAATGACCCAAAGGTATTAGGGAATTAAACCAGACTATAACTACAAGGAACTGCCCCTCCCCAGCATCTGCATCATGATGGTAGCTCTCCACCTTCGCTTGGTCGTCGGGATAAGCTTCCCATGCAAGCACAGGCTGGTCCCGATGGCATAGCCATACCCTCTCATTCTTCCAAATCCATTGGTTCTTCTCTGGTGAGTGCACCTACTCTGAATCCTCCTCTAGGGCTGCTTCTTTTTTTAGAGTCTATTTGGGGAAATTACATGTGACCCAACAGACTTGAGGAGGCCCTAAGGCCTTAAAGGTGGCATAAAATCCCTACTGAACTGAAGGTCTGGGTGTCCTGAAGGCCTTAAGTACTCCAAGACCAAACCGGTGGCCCAAGGTGAATAGTTCTGGTTGCTACAGTACTAAAAAGTACATACTACAGTAACTACTATTGTACCTGCTATAACACCCACACAGTGTACCGTACTTCTACAGTACCTATTACAGTACCTACTACAGTGCTGTTATAGAAACCCAGAAATATTCCTCCATCGGGTTAATTAATATTTTATTTAATTCTATTGGTTGTGATATTATTCATCATGTACATCTCATATTATTCTTTGATGATGATAAAGAGTTGAGTTGTATATATCCCAAAGGTATTTTTTTGTTCCCAGAACATTCATTAACTACATGTGACTTCTCAAAGGTGGTCTCTTTTTTTACCTTCATTTCCTTTCCTCCAATCCTTCTATTCTATTTTTATTTTTTCTTCTCTTCTTATTTTCTTCTAGTCAGCAATAGTGACCAACTTAATGCCTAGAAGATGTTAAAACCAAGGGTTCCTTAGTTCCTAGGGTTCATAAGGGTTTCTTTTTCTATTAATATCATCATATTTAAATAACTTTGATGGATTTACAATGGTTTAAGTATGTATTTTCATGCATAATTTCTTTTATATGTCATGTTTCAACTACTTGGTGTTCTAAATTCTTTCTTGCTAAATTTAGAACATATTTTTGTAGATTTTAATCAAAACATAATTTTCCCCAAGTACTATATCTATTTTTCTATTTTACAATGGGGTTTTTAAATAATCCAAAAGTTTTAATTTCAATGACTTGTTTACATGCATTGAATGTAACGACCTGAAAATTACATAATGTTATTAATAGAATAAATGTTATTTCATATTGACTATTTTATTATGATCACATATTAATAAAACTACATTTCCTTATAATTTTACACAACATGTGTTGATTTGGATATCTACAACTAGGAACCTAAAAGGGATATGCACATAGAAGAATAGTACATTCACTAAAAGAAACTCCAAAGGATTGAGTTCCCCCATAAAGATCATACCTTATATAATGAATAAAAAATAAAGATAATTATTAAAAATGATAGAAATTATCATAAGATGTGTAGTAACCTTTTTAAGTGAAGTAGTGGGTGATATAATATAATATTAAAAACCAAAAACACTTTATTTAATTATTTAACAATGTTACATAAAGTCTACGATAATAGAAAATATAATACTAAATACTACAATTATAAAAAAATAGAAGATAAATAAATTAAAATATAAAAATTTGGGCCACTCAATCCCCTAGAATCATCACACCAATAAACAGCACTATAATAAAGAAACAAAGAGTTATTAATACAATATTCATTTTGGAAATGATATTGAACCTTGATAGATTCGATATAAGTATGTGAATAGTGGTACATTTATAAGGAAATATGGTCATTCTAAATTAATAAAATTATTCAATAAGATAGTGGGTCGTTATTATCGTTGGTTAAGTAGATGCATTTAAATGATCGTTGGGATTATTTGATTATATAACCAAAACCGTATTATATTTGTAGACTACAAACATATTTTTTTAAAAATATATTTTGTAGTAAATGTATAATTTTTAAATAAAATATATTTTCATTAAATAATATTATAAAATATTATTTAAATGATAATATTTTTTAATAAATCCTTAAGTAATTTTTATAATAGTCGGAATGTTTATTATGATATAAAAATTGTTAATTTTAAATAAATAATGATATTTAATTAAAATTTTAAATTCAAATATTTAGATAATTATTTTTATAAAATAAATTTCATTTTTTTAGTCTACACATCAAAATTATATTAGGGTGATTTTTTTATAATTTTATAAAAAAGTATAATTTTTTGTGAAGAAGTGAAAACTACCATTTTCGGTCACAGTGATTTTACAACAACACTGTTATGTAATATTAATTTATAAATTTATGAAACAATTTATTCAATAAAAATTAAATTTAATATATATAAAAATTAATTTAAAATTATTAATTTTAATTTAAAAATTCATACATTACATTTTGGAACCAAAAATTGGATTTTTTAAGATAAAAATTATTTTTGGTTTTTGCGAATTAAATGGGATGATTAGGAGGTTGTTTTAGAATTGGTAATGATTTTAATGTCCACCGACCCTAATTAACTACTTAATAATCTCAAAAAATTGGTTTTAATTCATTTCATCCACAAGTGCTTGGCTTATATCATAAAATAACCAATATTTTTACCCTTAAACCCACCCCTCATCAAGTATAAATACCACCATTCTCTCCTCACTCTCCACTCAAAAGAAATTGAGCAAAAATAATATCACAATATCCCTCTCAACATTATATAAAATTTGTTTCTAAGGTTCTGAGGATTCTCTCTCTATATTTAAGAACAATCCTCCCAAGGTAAGGGATCTTTTCCTCCACTTTTTCAATTCAAGTACTTATTTAGTAAAAGGATTCTTGAGTCCCAAATTATTGTGTTTTAAAGAATTTATATACACACCCACTATTTTATATATGATTTATTTTGAATTATATATTCACTTTACCTCTCATTTAACCCATTTTAAGAACCCTTTGTATACATATTATACTACATAAATAAACCCTTGATTTTCCAAGCCATATTTTCATGTCACGAATACCCAAACCAATTTCCATTCAAGGGAATTAATTTCAACGTATAATTAATCTATTGATATGGTACATACATTTATGGAACCTAAATTACCTACATGTAGGTTATAAATGATATGAACTCATGATTTTCAATTGATGTGGCACCCATGATATTAGATATATGAAGGGTGTGCCCTGATAGCACTCTAATGCATTGGGTAAAAAATTAATCTCTATAAATTGCATGTTCATGATACCTTAGAAGCATTACTTAGTAATTTTTTATTATAACTTGGTTAAAATACTTGGAAATATGTTTTATGACTCCTTATTGATGATCTATGGTGTTATGTTTATAAATGTCTAAATGTTTATGTTTTCACCACATTTTCTTATTATGATTCATGTTATTATGTTCATAAACCTAAGTTGTGACCCAAGTTATTATGTAAATGTTCTTATTTCATACTCCATGTATCACCTATGGTGTTCTATTAAATTTTTTATCCCTTACTGGACTTTATTCTCACCCCTTTCATTTGATAAATGTCCCCATGAAATCCTAAATAGTGAGATGGTGTAGAATGGGATAATAAGAAAGCCTTTCGATAGGATTTTAATTTTTTTTGTGTTTACTTTTTTTACCATGTATTTCATGTAAAATTTACCTAGATTCCAAGACATTAAACCAAAAAAATTCCTTCAAATTTATTAATGTAACATTTTTTCAAGGATTGATGTTTAAAATCATAGAAATAAAATGAGTATTTCCGTACTTGGTTTCAAAGGATTGTTTTATTATATGTGGAAACTAGGACTATAAAATATTAGTAACAACCCTATGTATGATTACAAATATTGGAAAACATCCTTAAATTTTGGTGAAGTATAAAGCGAGTAGTTTCCAAAAAATGAAATCCATATATGGATGCTACAAGTGGATGTGGCTCTGGAATAGTTATACCTCGGAGTAATAACCTCTAAAAAGTGAATTGGGATTTGACTCGATCATTACTTGGTTAATGACAAAGAGGCCTTATTATTCAACTAGTTTGAAACTATTAGGGGATATGATTTGGTTATCATAATCCTTTTACAAATTAACATGAAAGGATGTATTGAAAATGTAACTTTTTATCTTAAAATAAATAAAGGATTAAAGTATATGATCCTATAATCCACATGTTAGAAAAACTTTAGAATTAAACTCAAATTTGTAATTTATTATCCTAACGATTCTCAAAAGTATAATTTATTTTTATTCAATTGATGTACATAGGAGGTAATAAAACATGTTATAATTTGGTTATAGATAATTAATTTCATGTTTTAGCTTCATTATTTAAACATATCAAAGATCGTTTATAGTATAGAAGGAAGAAAATATCATAAAACATTATTACCTCTTCCATAGGATTCAATCATCAATATTGTTGAAAAATCTAGTTCAAATGATTTCAAAAAAAATAGAATATTCAACTCTGCAGTAAGAAACTATTTGATCTATCCAACACCTTTTCATTTCTCCAAAATTTCTATGGATCATTGTGTATTTACAATATTAATTCAAAATCTCAATTATATCATCTATTTAGATAAGGGGAAACACCATGAAGGACTTGACCATTTATATATTGAATTTATGGAATTCATGGTGCAGGATGAAGGAAATATCAATAATATAAAGGAAGATCCTGATTATGTGAATTAAAGGTATTAAAACATTTTATCATCAAGTGAAAATTTTGAGAATGCAATTTTTTTAAGGGGGGGATTTAATGAACTAAAAATCATATAATGTTATTAAAAGAAGAAATATTATTTTATATTGACTATTTTATTATGATCACATAGAAAGACCACTACATTTGATAATAACTTTATGCATCATGTGTTAATATGGAAAACTATAACTCGAAATAGTTAAGGGATATACAGATAGAAGAATACTACATTGACTAAAAGAAACACCAAAGGATTTAATTCCCCCATGAAGATCATCCCTACCTTAATGACTATAAAATAAATATAATAATTAAAAAATGATAAACATTATCATAATATTTTTCAAAACCTCTTTAAGTGAAGTAGTGAGTGATTTAGTATAATACTAGAAATCAACAAAACTATATTTCATTATTTATGAGTGTTACATTTACTCTAAAAAATATCCAATATAATACCAAATATTAAAATGGAAAAATAGAGGATAAATAAAGTAAAATATAAAATTTGGGCCACTTGAATCACCTAAAATCATCGTACCAATAGAAAACACTATAACAATGAAATAGAGAGTTAGTAATATAATATTCATTTTGGAAACTATATTGAACCTTGATATAATTGATGAAAGTATGAGAATGGAAGTGTATTTATAAGGTAATATGATCATTTTACATTAATATAATTATTAATAAGATAGTTTTTCATTATTATTATTGGTTATATAGATGCATTTAAGTTATCGTCAGGATTATTTAATTTTAAAATCAAAATTTTATTATTTTAAGAGACTATAAACATATTCAATTAAAAATATATTTTATAGTAAAAGTTAAATGCTATAAAAATTGTTAATTTCCAATAAATAAGGATTTTTATTTAAGTTAAAATTATCATATTCATATAATTATTTTTATAAAATAAATTTTATTTTTGGACTTATCATATCAAAATTATCTTAGGGTGAATGTTTGGGAATTTACAAACAACGTTGATTTTTTTGTGAAAAATTGAAAATTACTATTTTACGATAACCATGATTTTATGACATCATTATTATGTGAGCATGATTCATAAATTTATGAAAAAAATTATTAAATAAAATTTAATATTAATATTTATAAAAATAAATTTAATAAATATTAATTTCCATTTAATAAATTTATACTTTACATTTTGGAAACAAAAATTGGATTTTTTAAGAAAAAAATTATTTTTGGTTTTTGTGCATTAAATTGGTTAGTTGAAATATGGTTTTAGATTTTGGAATGATTTGTACATACAAAAACCCTTATTAACTCATTATTAATCTATAAAATTGGTGGTAATTAATTTCACGCATAATTGGTTGGCTTATATAATAAAAAAACCAATATTTTATTCCTTAAAACCACCCCTCCTCAATTATAAATACCCCCATTCTCTCATCACTCTCCATTAACAATCCATTGAGAATAAATCCTCTCTCAATATCCCTTTCAAGAGTCTCTCCAAGTTGGTTCTATGTTTCTAATTAGACTCTTTAAATTTGATAAGCATCCTCCCAAGGTAAGGGATCTCTTCCTCTACTTTTTCAATTCAAGTAATTATTTTCTATAAGGATTTTTTATTCCAAATTTATTATGTTGTAAAGTGTTTCTATACACCCCCATTATTTTATATATGATGTGTTTTGAATTAAATATTCCCTTTACCTATCATGAATCCCATTCCAATATCTCTTTTCTTTGCCCATTACGCTTCTGAAATAAACTCTTGATTTTCTAATCCAAATTCTCATATCATGAATACCCAACCCTATATTCATTAAAGGGCATTAATTTTAGTGTATCATTAAACTATTTATTGTGGAAATAAATTTATAAAACCCGCATCCTCTAATCATGGGTTATAAATTATATTAACTCGTGATTTTTGATCGATGTGGCATGCTTAATATTTGACATATGAAGGGTGTGCCCTGATAGTGCTCTAATGCATTGGGTAAAGAAGTAATCTCTAGATATGAAATGTTCATTATACCTTGGAAGAATTCATTGGTAAGTTTTTTTGATACCTTGGTAAAAATCCTTGTAGATATGTTTTCCTACACCATAGTGATGAGCTATGTTGTTATTTTTATGAATGTCTCGATGTTTAAGTTTTCATCACATTTCCTTATTATGCCTCATGTTATTATGGTCATACAATTACATTGTGATTTAGGTTCTTATATACATTTTCTTTTTTTATACTCCATGTTTCACCTATGATGTTGTATTATATTTTTTATCCCTTTTTGGGATTTATTCTCACCCATTTCATTTGATAAATGTCCCCAAAAAATCCAATGTAGTGAGATAATTTAGGATGGGATAATAAGGAAGCCTTTCAAGGGGATTTTAAATTTTTTTATGTTTCCTTTTTGTACCATTTATGCTATATACTATTTACCTAGTTTCCAAGACACTAGACCTAAAATTTTCCTTTGAAGTTCTTAACATAAAAAAATTTCAAGGAAGAATGTTTAAAATCATGTAAATAAATGGCGAGTCTCTATATTTCAGGTGTTTGATAAAATGACCAAAAGACATTGTTTTGTTTAAAAAGAGTTATCAATGGATTTTTGGATATTTTTTGGTTTTTATTGATTGGATTTTAGAATTTTTTTCATTGCATGATGGATTTAGGGGGTAAGTTAAGCCATGTTTTTCTACTCTTATTTGTTTACATATTCTTTTGTTTAATCCCCTTTGAGGTTCAGGTTGAGGCACTTCTATTTTGATATTTTGGGCTTAGAATAGTTCATTTACATGGGAGACTTGTGTAATTGGTGTGTAATTGAGGATGGGTAATACATGATCTATGATTATGCTCTAAATCATTCCCTTAGTCATTATTTTACTCTTTTTTGTGGGGTTATTTCCCAGTGAGTACATGGGTAAGTTAGGGTCTGTGTCATCTGGTTCACGCCACATATTAGCAGGTGGTTCCATTAGAAAGGTCTTAGGTTATCCCATTGGGATCAATATTATCATATGATGTGGTGTGTTGTTATGTGCATATGCTACATTTCCTTTGGTTTTATTTTATCTTTACCTAGTTCATTATTATGCTTTGTGATTTTATTATTATTATTCATGCTCACTTACCCATTCCCATGCATTTCTAAAATGGTTGTTTTAAGAAAAGGGAAATTTATTTGTATTTTTTTTTATTTATCAAACAAATAAAAGTATATTTTATATATTGTAGTTCAAACTAGCATTTTTATATTGTATTATAAAACAAATCACATGGAATCATGTTGGTATCATACTAGGAAATTAAACACATCCTACATACACTCACTAGTTGTATGTAATTCTTTTTATACCTGGTGCGGGTAAGGGAAAATGAGTTACATACTTTAGTGGAATTTCTGAAGGGTTTCAAATTAATCTAATAATTATTTCTATAAGCTACTAAAGTGATTTAAACCCCTTGTCAAGGACCACCATGTAATATAATATGAAGATTCATATTAAACTAAAATGAATAAATGTAATAAATGGTTTACCTTTATAAGAAGATATTATATTATATCTTCATCTTCATATTCATTTTATGAGTATTTCATAAGATAATCTAGAAGACACCCCCTCTATATAGTGTATCCATGGGTAAGAAAATCATCTGAAAGTCATATGGGATTTATCCTTCATCTATGGTATGATAGAGCCTTTAATGCAAATTATAGGGATGAAGAGAGTATTTAGGTACCATGGAGTTTTGATCCAAGCATCATGGAAGAATCACACACACAATTTCATGCAACCACTATCATCACATGGTAGTGGTTTATATAGTAAATCAAGGACACCCTTTAGATATAGTGTCATTTATTCTTATGTTACAAAATATAAATAAATTTTATAGCTAATATATGAATTAATCATATGAATTCATAACCTATTATACATTTCATCTTATGAAATGGAGTCTGTATAAATGATATATTAAGTGGAAAAAGTCTTGAGTATCCATCCAACACTACGAATATTGATAGTATAGATTAGTATACCTCATTTTTCATGAAAATCAATATTTTAATGCAATCCCCAATATAATATATATATATACATATATAAGGATTTATAAAATATATCTACTTTAATATTCCACTTGTACTAATGCCTAAAAGGATTTTTTTTCATTTCACCTTATATTGTATCATGTGTAATAACTTGTGAAACCATATCTAAAAATAATTTTGGATATTTTCAAAAAATTGGAAAGTTACCATTAACTTCACCTTGTATTGTGTCATATGAAATACCTTATGAATACCCATCCAAAAAAATTGTAAATTTATCATTAACTTCACTTTATATTACATCATATGCAATACCTTATGAATACCCATCAAAAACACTTTTGGATTAAATTTAAAAGACTTTTAGAATATCTCTCTAAGTCAAAATCAATCCCCATTCAGTCAACCACAAAGTGTAACCCCCCAAGCCTTTATAGCATTGGCGGAAATTATGAATCTATGGATCCATATTTATAAACAAATATAATCCTCTAGAAAAGTTCCAATTCTACTCATACTATAAAGGGGTATGACATGATCTCTATCAAACACATGTATATCTATACTTATGTCCACCAGTATGCATTATATGAAAATGTATATTATCATATATTCCCTTTTTCTAAGACATTGAGTGACTATGGGACATAGAACATAATATATATCCAACTCATCTTCTCATAATTCTTAGATCATGGACTAATTTGATCTATTAATACATCACATGTCATCATTTTTTATGGATAATTACATCACATCTCCCTTATTTGGATAGATATACAATATCTGGATTTATTATTACACTCCCATAGTCTATCTCAATCAAGGGTCCAGATGTCATACGCGTCATATGAGAGGACCAATCTTATCTTTGTTAAGCTCCAACTGATGACATGATCAGCAATACATATACCCAACCACCCTCTATATTACCTATGTTAATATGTAGACTTATGTTAGTAGGGTATCAATATGAAGGTTCTCATGCTAGGTATCACACCAACCTTAGGTAATGGGGACTCAAATATGACCCACGCACCCATATTATACCAAATACATCTATACAAATCTCCATGTGGTATACTTAGTAGGTCATACAACACACACAGAGAATGTTATTGTTTTTTTTGTGCCTCATGAGCATATTTTTCATCTATAGGACCCTGAAACACCCTAAGAGGGGAGGTATGAATCAGGGTGTCAACTTTTTCTTCTCAAGTAATGGATCTTGTTCACACATTGGTAGTAACCTGTTAACTTGTCGGATGGAAATGTTTAGTAATTAAAACATTCACAAGCATCAAGACAACACAGTAATTTTAATTGGTTCACCGCTAAGGTCTAGTCTGAGGAGAATAAACTGATAGTTTTTCAGCCATACCAAAATACACCATTCTTCACCATATGTGGATTACAAAAGTTTAGACATATTCAATTTGTCCTAGGCACACTACCTTTACAAGATTTTATGGATAGCACACTACATCCCTTGGAACACTTTTGTAAATTTCCCCTATCTCACTGCTTTGAGAGAAGTCTAACTCAGTTTATCGACTTGAAGGTCACATCAATAGATTTTCATTGAAGACTTTTTCTCCATCTAGAACGAGACTCTTCTTGAATCGAAATCCTAAATTGATTCACTTGAAAGTACTGATCATACAAACCGGATGTTCATAACTTTCTATAAGCACACACTGGCACTTACACGCAGCACCAACTCTTTCATGCAAGATTTGGGATTGTCGCATAAGATGACTTTCACACAACCCTTATTTTTCATGTAACACTTATCTTTCACAAAGATACACCATAAGTTTCAATTGGTCTTTTTAGGATAAATGAAAACTTTTCTCGCAATATTTCTATTCTGAAACTCTTCCACACGCAACTCTTTCACGTGAAAGAGGAACCTGATCTTCATTGGAAAATTTCTAAGTATTTAGTGGCGGTATTTGCCTATTTATAGGCCTTAATTACCCTATGCATAAGATTTTATCTGATCATGTAAAACCCCTTTTGACATCGCATTGGGCATGTAAGTCTCTTTTTTGCAACCTCATCTTTTACACACATTTAAATCTTTCTCACACTTTTTACCTTTTTTTATTTTGATAAGATGATTCAAAATAATTCCTTGCATGAAATTTTCCAAACCACCTTCAAACTTGTGCGCAACTCCTTTTATCAAAAACACTTTTTTCCATTCTCTAATTTTTGGACCCAAAAACATGAAAAACTCTGGGAAACTAGGCCTCCTTCAATATTGTTTCTTGAACTGTATGATCCCTTTTTTTTCAACTCCCCGATCTTACATGTGAGGATTAAAAACAAACAAAAACCATACTCAAATTTTAGTAAAGATCATCCCTGGTTCCAATAGTATATCTATACAAGAATCATACTCATGTTAACCTTAACATTTAATTATAACATATAATAGTATATGAAGAAAATAGATTTGGAATAACTCAAAGTCATACTTTTATAGGTCAATTATAATTACATTTTATAAAATTTATATCTATGCAGTCAGCGTGAAATAATGATAAAGTGTTATTGCCTCTAATATAATTCATATTAATATTATAAAACTCTTTAATAATATTTAATAAACCCAACTTAAGCACCAATTTATCATTTCTTATATGATAAGATTCCAGATCAACCTTAGGTTTATTGTGATTTCTGGGTTTTGTTATCTCATTACATCATATGTAATTCCTATCACATCTCTATATGATCATTTGATAAGAAACCTCTATTAAAATATACTAATAATGGGTGGCGGTAACACATTCCCTCATATTTTAACAAATATCTAGATAGAAACTTTTATCCTGGATAAAATATTTTTTTTATCGGTATCTTACTATTAAAACATAGTTCTAAAATTAATGAATTATAAACCATGTGTATACATTTAGTCATCTAATACTTATTCATAACAACATTTTTTATCAAACGTCTTCTCTTATCACATAATATAAATGAGATTAAGATGCACATATTTTACTTAGATTCATTTGATCATTATAAAATCCATAGAATTAAAACACTTGGTGTAGTAACTATTTACTTCATATAATGAATATAAAATACTAGCTTAATCAGTTCTTCCTTTAATTTTGAACACCTGTATATTTACAAAACTTTGTAAAATATAAAATTGATATCACATACATTTCAAAATCAAAGAATTAATTTATATAACATCCATAACCGACATGGACATTCTATGGTGTTTCTTAAAATCATTTAGGTATTCCAATAATCCATGATATGGAATTGTTTCTCCTCCCAAATGATCATAGGTTTAAATAAACTTGATTGGATTCTTGAAGAAACATTGTTGAACATTTCAACCAACTTTACTTATTCTATTTTCAACTTTTACCTACTTGTACTATCTATACAGTACATTAAAACCTATCCATCATGTTCCTACATCATATATATTCTCAACACTTTGAGAATATCAGGTAAACATTCTTGAATTCAATCGTATTGTTGGAAAATTTTGGTAGACGACAATAGGATAAATTTCCTAATCGAAACAGGCCATTTTTTACTCTCTCATTAAATAATGTTATATGATTAAAAAAATCATAAACCATTTGTATTAAAAACTCCCATATCATTTCATTTAAAAAAATATTGTTTATATACTCTTATCAAGAGAAAAGTGAGAGAAAAATACACATCTTATGATAAGTTTATCCAAGATTAAAGTATCTATTTTATCAATAAATTAATGCATTTTCTCCATTACTTAAAAGAAAACTTCAAACATTAATTTTTTTCAACTTATAACATTATGTATATCTAAAAACCTTTTTAAAACATAGATTTGATATCATATATCTATTTGATATAATGTAATTTATTTATATAAAAAATAAATTTTTAATGAAACCTTTAGTCTCATTCAGTTATTAACATATTCAATCATTTTGAATATTTTGGAGGCTGAAATATGTTCCCGGAGATAATTCAAGGAAGGCCATAGCCAGTAGAGATTATATTCAATCACAACGGCCCAAAAACTCATCCAAGGGGTGTACCTAATGAAACTCTTTCATGCAGCACCTAGCCCCATCAAAATCATGAGGCATTGATAGAACCCTCCGTGATTCTGAAGATCTGTGCGCTCAACATAAAGATAGTTGGAAAAACCCTTTTTGAGTCTGATGAGCCTCGCAACCATGATAAGGCAGGAGGAAGATGGCTCTGTGAGTCCCTTGTCTTCTCGCCTCTTCATAAAGATCATGTTTGATTCGTGGTTCGCCTCCAAGAATCACAAAACCCCTTCACCTATAAATAGTCAGCTCAACCCTCCTCAAATTCATTCCAACCCGACCTTTCGCCTTTTGATCTCCCATTTCACGAATTCCTATCTAGCACTATGAAATCGAGATAAAAATGAATCACCCAAGGTGTTGGAACATCATGAAACCCACATTTCCTTATTCCTATTTACCCCTTCCTATAGTAGGGATTCCCTATGCAAAGGCATACGCCCTTCGGGGAGGAGGAAGGCCCTTCGGGGTACTTGAGGCTTTGTAGAGCATTAAGACTTTGTGAAGAACTCCTCTTCATCATCATGAATTCATGAAAAGTCACGTTCACCTTGCTTTATGAATCTCTTTTCTTCATGAAGTCTCTGACCTCTACGAAGCACCTAAGCTTCATGAAGTACCTCTCAGTGAGGCCCCCTTCTTCATGAGGCCTTCTTCTATATGGCCCTCCAGGCTTGTACGTAGTGACTTCTTGGTCCCTCGTGTGGTGTTCCATGTTAAGCCACCCTACCATTTTCTTTATTGCATAGGTACTCCAATGGATATTTCTTTTTGGTATAGCCATGCTAATATGGACCCCATGACTAGACACTCCTCCACCCACACTCCATTAGAGAATTTTTTGTGCCTTCCCTTACCTAGTTGTGGGTGGGTATTTGTTATTTAATTCCAAGGAGTGAAGAGAAATCCCTCATCATTCAAGTTGTAGGACGTTAAACTATCAAGTGCCATCATCCTCATCGCATGATGTTAAACTGTAGCCTCACCCTATACCAAGCACATGGGGTGCCCAGCCTTGGGAATTTTCCATTCCCACTCATCTTCATATGAGTTAGATCATCCTCACATGGAATGAGATCCTCCTCAAGTGGAACGACATTCGCCCCGCGGGGAAGGGAAACCATCCTGGTGTAATCCCTTATCCTTTTTAGTAGGATGTAGCACTTTTCTCCTCATTGCCTTCTCCAGATAAAAATACCAAAGTGGGGATGGTCATTGAGGACTCTAAACACCCCATCCATCTCCCTTTGATCTTTTTCACCATGGGCCACTTCTACACGTAATCCCCACACCATCCCTTGCTGACGTATATTTTACAAAGCGACCGTCTGGTCTACTACCTCCTCCATCTTCACACACTGATAATGAATCACATGGGATTAGAGGTTAGTAGTGACAATGACACCATTCTTCCAAGTATCCCTCCTAGAGTAAGCCCCAACTTCCATCTCCACGGGCTGCAAGCTATGATTAATCCTCAAACCTACGAACTACATGGGTTTTGATCCCTATCTTCTAAATAGGGTAAAGAGAAAGCATCCCCGATGTTCAATCCTGACCATTAGTAAACCTTGGTTCCCTCATCCTTGGGGTGCACCTCCGGGATCTTAGCATCAACCATCATCCATTCTCATCCTAGTCTTTCCCTCAATCAACTACATCTTGGGAGGGTCATGCCCTACCCGGAGGTCACATCTCCTTCAGGTCCACTTGGGAATCTTCAATGCGTAATCCCCACACCACATGCTTGGGATGCCTCTTCCAGTGTAATCCCCAATTCCCCCATTGGAACTACATGGACTTAGATTCCAAACCAACTGGGATATGTTGGAAACCTCCCTGAGGTTCAAGCCTGACACCATCATATTCACATCAGTTCACTCTTGTCCTTACTATTTGACATTAAACTGCATGGGATATCAAACTACATGGACTTTGATCCTTATCTTCTAAACATGGTACATAGGAAGCCTCATTGTGTTTCAAGCCTAACACCCTCAATAACCCATCAATTCCACCTATTTCTCCCAATTCATTCACATTCATCCTGATTATTAAATGGGCCACCACATCCCAGTGGGATCACGTCACTCAATCGGGAATATCTTATGTATAATCCCCAATCATGTGCTTTATCACCTCACCCTTTTCCTAGGGAGATCATGTCATGAACCTGGGCCATCTCAGTGCATAATCCCCATCCACATTATCGCTACTCCTAGCAGCACCCAGGCTGTCTCACTGCATAAGCCCCATACCACCTGTCATCTAACCAAGAGTGATCCTCTTGTGAAGGTAAATCTCAGCGCATAAGCCACACATCATCCCACTTGAACTATGTAGGTTTTAATCTCTATCTTATAACTAGGGTATATAAGAAGCCTCCATGAGGTTCAATCCCAACCAATTATAAAACTTAGTGTCCTCCTCATTGGGATACACCTCCTCAATCCACCCTCAGTGGTGTCCGTGTTGCACCCCAAGTTTTAGTAAAAAGAATTATTTATATTATTATCATGTTTAATTAAATAATAATAAAATTCTAGTAATAATAATAAAATATAATTTTAGACGAATACTAATTTAATAAATAAATAAGTTAACATATAAGATTCTTACTAGCTAACTTTAACAAATAATTCTATCAAAAAATTAGCAACAACTAAAATTTTTCTTAATATAATAAATAAATAAAATTACATGAGTAATATATATATATATGTGTGTGTTTGTATGTATGTGTGAATAAGTGATTATTTTAAAATAACAATAATAATAATAAATATTTGCATAAAAAATAAGCTTATAAACTATACTTGATTCACAATTTTTTTTGTTAACATGAAATAATTAATTATGAATATATATTAATAAATAAAGCCAATAATTAAATCTAATACAAACCAAATATATGAAATAAATGAAATTAAGAAAAAAATTAATATGAATATATATAATTCTCAATAATATTTATTATAAAATATATCAAATAATTAACTTTATGTATTTTTAATTCTGATTTTTATTTTATAAAAAGTTATTAATAATAATATATATAATTTAATAGAATGAACCAAAATATGAATTCTATATTAATAAATGTACATAAATTTTAAAATATAATATTAAAATGATAAAATGAAATTACAAACAAAACATATAAAATTTAAAAAAAATGATGTAAAGATGAAATGATATATATAAAAAAAGAGCTAAAACCATGTAACGATGAAATTATCAGGTTCAACAGTTTTTTTGGGGTTTTGGAGGTTAAGCTTTCAAGCAGTGAAGGCCACGAGTCGAGGGAGCTTCGTATTCAAAATTAGAAGATGGCACTGGTCTGAAGCGAGGTCACAAGTGATATAAAGGAGGATTGGGTGTTGATTCATCTTTAGATCTGAGGACGAATTTGTTCATGGAGTCATGGACCGAAGGCTTCGATGACAAATTAACAACTGGAAAACGGGAAAAAGTCCGTCGAGTTCAGGTATGATGGTCCAAACTCGAATTGAAGGAAGATGAGGAGTTATAACTCTAGATCTAAGCCGCGTTATGGGTTTTAAATGGGATTTTGGGAAAAATGACCTCCAGTCTTGGATATCTCCTCACTTTATCTCGATTTACAAGTAAGTTTCACACCTTTATTTTATAGGTTTCAAATCTTATCCCAGATCTTGTCATTTATTTTTTTTAGTGTATTAACTCAATGAATTGTCGATTTATTCAACTTGGGTGTTCTATCAAGTCTACTGGTTTGTCTTTTTTCTGGATCTTTTTTCAGTCATTTTCAAATATTTTATTCGATTTTATCTGTCTATTATCATCTCTGGACCAGTTTTGGTCATTTTTCCATATTAAATGTGTTTGATTCAGTGTATTAATTCCATTGTTTTTCATCTTTTCCAATTCCCATTTTGTGGATGATGTATCATTCATTTATGTGATGTGTTAACAATTTTGGTATATATTTTCAATATGGTTTATTTTAATCTTGCGCTTTTTAGTTGGTTATGAGCCATTTTTTGGAAACTGTTTGAAGTTTGTGTTGAGATTCATTCGTTGAATCCACTGTTGATTCAATTTGTTTTGGATTGGATTTTTCAAATAAAGAGATACACTACAGATATCATCGTATGATTATAAATTCACTCAGTGTGCTATTTAGTATAAATATGTGTTTTTTGAGAGAGATCGGTATCCTCGGTCTTATAAGTTTTCAAGGAAAAAGTGGTGAAACTCTCTTCTTTTTCTCTTTTATGAACATGAGGATCTATGTTTGGTGTCCTACCCAAGAAGAATAGATTATGTAGATAAAATAAGTAAGGGGATTTTTTCTTCTGAAATTATTATTTTAAATTCCCATTTTGTGCATATACATATATATGTATTTCTAACCAACTATGTATGATTATGTAGGAGATTTATTTTCAAATTTATTTTATAAGGGTTTAATTCATTCAGTCAGTTTGAGTTTGAATTACAAATTATATGTATATCTAACTTTAATTATTTTCATAACCTATAATTAATGAGAGAGTATATATATTTAATATTCATATTATAATTGAAATGAATTCTTTTTAAATATTAATTCATGGTTGTATTTGTGTTTATTAAACTATGTTTTTAACAAATCTGTTGTAATGGATATTACAATTTATCAAAGTTTTGCTTAGACAAGAAATTTTTATGTGTATTATTATGCATTATTCCATTTTTATGACAGTATTAAATTTATAATCCATACATATGTTATATTAATTATTCAAGAAAATATGATCTCTAAACTATTCATGAATAAATTATTAGTAATTCTTAATTTATTTAATAAAATAAAGGTTAAGAATATCTAGAATTTTATGAAATGCATGTTATTTATAAGTCACAACATTAGCCATATATCAATAATTATACATGAAAATTTTTATGTCATTATTATGTATATGTATATATAAATTCATGTAAGCTTCTACATTGAAATAATTTATCATTTATCAGTACAACCTTTGAAAATGGAATCCTTATGATATTATTTAAGTACATAGAACCAATTAACCATCCATGAAAATATGTATGTCAAGAGACTTGGATGTGCCAAGACTATCAAGTGATTTTCAAAGAATATTTTAATTTTATACATTTATATACAAATAAAAGTGTATGATCATATAATACTTATTTATGTTTAAAAAACTCCAGTGAAAATATATACATAAGTAAATAAATATTAAAAAAGGTTTTCAAAAAAACCGATATTTGAACATTGTAAATATGGAGGGAATTGGGGAGTGAACCCATCCTTCACTAAGTGGGTAGGCCCAATAAAGCCTTCAATGTTTAAAGTGGCCTCAACTCAGTGTTTTTTTCTGAATCTTGTGTATTGCTTTCAGAAAACCACTGGAATATGTGTAAAGTACTTTTTGAATGTAAGTATATTCTAAAGTGATATAGTATATTTAAGACATAATTATTTTCAAACAAAGTTATCAAAGTTATTTCTAATTGTGTTTTCAAAATTATTCTCAAAAAATATTTTAAAAATGATTTATAAACCCTTACTGGGCAATTGAATGCTCACCCTTTTTTAAATTATTTTTCATAGGTATTTTAGAATTTCTATTTCAGATAGCTTTGGTCTTGTAGATAGCACACGTAGAAGTGTAGTAGGAACTTGTTTTATTTTATTTAACTCTTATAAATGTAAGTTGTTGTCTAATCCTCCAGAACCTAGACTGGTAAAAGGTCCTCATTTGTGTAAAGTGTTGTATAATTGTTCAGTTACTTTTATAAAAAAAAAGTATACAGTATTTTCAAGTACTGAGTCTGGATATCTCCTCACTATGTCTCGATTTACAAGTAGGTTTCACACCTTTATTTTATAGGTTTCAAATCTTATCCGAGATCTTGTCAGTTATTTTTCTTAGTGTATTAACTCTATGAATTGTCGATTTCTTCAACTTGCATGTTCTATCAAGTCTACTGGGTTTTCTTATTTCTTGATCTTATTTTTGGTCATTTTTTACTCTTTTATTTGATTTTATCTGTATGTTATCATCTACGGACCAGTAGTGGACATTCTCCAGTAGTAAATTCATTTGATTTGATGTGTTAATTTCACTTTTTGTTCTATTCTCCTATTCATATACTGTGGATGATGTATCATTCATTTATATGATGTGATAATGATTTTGGTTCATATTTTCAATATGGTTTATTTTAATCTTTTACTTTTCAATTGGTTTTGAGTAATTTTCTAGAAACTATTTGTGTTTTTCATTGAGATTCATTCATTGAATCCACTGTTGATTTCCTTTTTTTTGGATTGAATTTTTCAAATAAAGAGATACGTTGTAGATATCATCATATAATTATAAATTCACACAGTCTATTGTTTAGTATAAATATGTTTTTATTGAGATAGATCATTTTCCTCAGTCCTGTAAGTTAGCAAGGAAAAAGGGGAGAAGCCATGTGCTTTTTCTCTTCTGTGAACATGAGGAGTCATGTTTGGTGTCCTTCCTAGAAGACTAGATTCTGTAGATAAAATAAGTAAGGGGAATTTTTCTTCTAAAATTATTCTTAAAAATTCCCATTTTGTGTATATATTTATATATTTATTTCTAACCTACTATGTATGATTTTGTAAGAGATTTATTTTTAGAATTATTTTATAAGGGTTTAATTCATTCTGTAAGTTTGAGTTAGAATTAAAAATTATACGTATATCTAACTTTAATTATTTTCATAACCTATGATGAATGAGAGAGTATATATATATTTAGTATTTAGATTATCATTGAAATGAATTATTTTTAAATATTAATTTATGTTTTAATTCATGGTTGTATTTGTGTTTATCAAATTATGTTTTTAATAAAATTTTTGTAACAGATATTAAAATTTATGAAATTTTTGTTTAGACATGAATTTATTACATGTATTATAAATAATTATTCCATTGTTATGATAGTATTAAATTTATAATACATACATATGTTATATTCATTATTCAAGTGCATATGATCTCTAAACTATTTATGAATAAATTATTGGTAATTATTAATTTGTTTAATAAAATAAAGGTTAAGAATATCTAGAATTTTATGAAATACATGTCATTTATAAATCATTATTTTGGCCATCTATCAATGATTATACATGAAAATTTGTATATTATTATTATGTATATGTATATATAAATGCATGTAAGCTTGTTCATTTAAATAATTTCTCATTTATCGGTACAACCTTTATAAATGGAATCCTTATGATATTATTTAAGTACGTCGAACCAATTAAGCATCCATGAAAATATGTAAGTCGAGAGACTTGGATGTGCCAAGCCTATTAAGTGATTTTCAATGAATATTTTAATTTTATACATTTATATACAAATACATGTGTATGATCATATAATACTTGTTTATGTTTTAAAAACTCTAGTGAAAGTATATACATAATTAAAGAAATATTAAAGAAAAGTTTTCATAAAATCTGGCATTTGAACATTGTAAATATGGAGGGAATTAGGGAGTGAACCCATCCTTTACTAAGTGGGTAGGCCCAAGATAGACTTCATAATTTCAAGTAGCCTCATCTCGGTGTTTTTTTTCTGAATCTTGCATATTATTTTCAAAAAACAAGTGGAATATGTTTAAAGTAATTTTTGAAAGTAAGTATATTCTGAAGTGATATAGTATTTTTAAGGTGTAAGTATTTTCAAACAAATTTATCAAAGTTAATTATAAATATGTTTTTGAAAGTATTCTCAAATAATATTTTAAAAAGTATTTATCAACCCTTACTGGCCAATTGAATTCTCACCCTTTGTTTTAAAATTATTTTTCATAGGTATTTTAGAAGTTCTATTTTAGACACTTTGCTTTTAGAGATAGCGTGTGTGGAAGCGTATTAGTCACTTGTTTTATTTTGTTCAACTCTGATAAATGTAATTTATTGTCTTATCCTCCATAACCTAGACTAGTAAAAGGTCCTCATTTCTATAAAGTGTTGTATAATTTTTCAGTTACTTTTATAAATAAAAAATTATATAGCATTTTCAAGTACTGAGTCTTAAAGGGAAGACTCTGGTTTTTATAGTTCAGATCATCCTTCATGATGTGAAATATTATCTTTATGAGATAGGCCATCCAGGTTCTATCCTCATAGGATGTTCTCATCCATCCACCCGATAAACCTTCTAGGTTACTCCTCCTAGGGATGAACCTATCTAATCTACCTTAAAAACTATTTTGATCAACCCATTATGTCTCCACAAGACGTTAAACTCACGAACCTTCATATACTCTAGATGTTAAACTTGCATCCTATCCCATGTTAAATACAGTATTCCAGAGGAAAACCTTGAAATATACGCCTCTAGAATAAAATACCCCACAACCAATGTGGGATGCCTCGGGTTTCCAAACCCTTGAGAATCCCTCTTGTGAGAAAGAATACAGGTGACCAATGTTCCAGCATCCAGACATTCCACAGATTCCCAACATGACTGATTCCCTAACCGAAGGATGCTGCCCTATCAAGAACCCTCAGAATTCCATTATATAATTAGTGTAATTAACCGGCATCCATAAATATATGGAACCGGGAATGAGTTTCATGAAACATCTTAATCTATAAGGGAGACTCAGCCTAAGCGACAAATTTTGAGGAGGAATCCATTGAAGGAGGGACTGACATCCCATCATCCCATTTTAATCAAGGAGAAGAAATTTCATAAGAATTGATGAATGTAACCCACCTTTGGAAAGTAGGAATACAAGGTAAAATGCACCATCAGTCAAAGACACACAAAATTCGCAGACGATGTGCCCTAGTGTAAAATGTTGGAAACAGAAATGGTGAACCCGACATGAACTTCTTCTCCTCAATATGGGATTTAGTAGCACTCAACACATTAGTAGATGAACATGTCACTGGATCCAGATATCTATTTCTAGGTCCCACCAAAAAAATAGTGGGCTCAGCGTGGAACTCACTAGAAATTGGCCCAGATGATCGTTGGGAATTCTGGTCTATGGCATCGTTAGCGTGGATCTCTCTCTCCAACCATAGAAGACTGGATGATTCTATGGAATTAGGAATTTCTATCCTATTATTTGTATTGATGGTTAAATCTTCCTTTTTATAGAAATCAAGTCACAAGAAATCAATCACCCTCTAACTATAGATGCAAGGGTAGTAGGAGCAACAATGCAGCAATCCCTCATGATTCCACCTTTGTTGTGACATTATTCACAGCCCTGGCTACTAAGTGCCCACGCCCCGTCTCACCTTTATATATTGTTCAAAATATGGTGATGGACATTATCGTATGGAAATACAATAAAGAGGGGGTTATTCCTATGAGGTACATGGCCCATCAGGACCAGGAGGCTTCTACTCCTCACCATAACTGCCACCCCCAAGGGCAACATAGGGATCCATTACTCCCCACTCCTATATCCAACCACTTTGGGAGCCTCTCCTTGGATAATTACTATGACTTACTCCCCCACATCGATGAATTAAGGTATATTTGAGTCATATTGTGTATAACTACCGCCTGAGATCCACTAAGGAGGGTTACCACTAGGCCATGTCAATGCCACTAACTATCGGCCCCTCAGGATGAAGAACAGGCGGTCTACACCCCTACTCCGCTAGCCCTGATCCAGATAACCTGACACCAATGTCAGGTGAAAGATCAAGAAGATGCCAACCTGGGGGCATCCTCTTCCACAGTTTCAGTGGCCCATTACACTCGTGGAACATTCTATGAGGTCCCTACTACTTTAGAGAAGGGATCCACCTATGCTCGATGAAATTCAAGACCTCAGCCGCCCCACGGGCAGACTGGGTTGACTCTTTCGATCGTTATCATGATCATCATCCATCACAGGCCAAATTGTGATGATGAGATCTAGTATAGAGGCCATCCCCATTCCATCTCCATCCAGCACGGAGGTCCTCCCCACTCTCATACCCAATATAGAGGTCCTCCCCATGTCCTTATCATCGATTTAAGAAGAGGTACTCCTCGCTTTGTCGAAATCCAGCGTGAAGGTCCTCTTTGTGCCTATGGTACTCGATATGGAGTTCCTCCCCATTATATGGACTATCAACATGAATTCCCTCCTCATGTCATCACCAGCTCTAGCGGAGTTCCGCCCAGCACCAGCACCCATCAAAGAGGAGGTCCAGCCTACTTCACCAATGACCAACATAGAGGTCCTCCCCATGCCACAAGAATCCAACATTGAGGTACTTCCCATGTTCTCACTAGCTCTAATGTAGGTCCTCCCCACTCCGGAACTCATTGGTATGAAGATCACCAACATATAGGTTATCCTCATATCTTTTTTGATATATTCCCAAGTGTTCCTTGCACCTCAACTCACCAGAGAGAAGGTCCTACTTGCTCTCATATCCAACATGGAGGTCCTCCACATGTCCTTAGTGATCTAAGAAGAGGTTCTCCCTACTATTTTAGTACCCATAGTAGAGGACTTACCCAATCTCACAGTAGTCCTAGTAGAGGTCCTCCCTGTTTTGATGACAAATAATATGGAGTACATCCTTGTATTCCATCCAACTTGAGCGGAGGTCCTCCCCACTCCATCATCAATTTGAAAAGAGGTCCTCCCCTTGCTAAATATTTACCCTAACCTAAAGAGCCATCCTGGGGAAGAATGGAGAACTGTCACCACCACAAAAAGAACTCTGAGAAATTCCAAATCGTTGTGAAATCAGCCTTATTTTCATATTCTAAAGAGGAATGTGATTCAATGATGGATCCTTCACCGCAATCCTCTATATCTAAGTCTAGGGTAGGAACCTGAAGTGTGAGTTTCATTATCCCAAAAGTTTAGATGCACCATATCCCTAAATCCCTTCATAGGTATATACAAGTGGAGGAAGATTTAGATCCCTTCTATAGTCACATCGTTCATCCCTTTATATCATCATCGGTTTTATTCTCTACCTAGACATAAGATCATGGATATTTATTATTGGGAATGGTAGATGATGATAACCTGCTAGACTCATCACTGACATTCATTGCACTCACATGTGAGGTAGTGGTAAATACCTCATCCTATAGGGACATGGTGACGTGATCGGTATCGCCTTTAGGAGATGACTCGGAAAGTGGTTTACAGTCATCTCGCATGGCGTTCTCTCTACCTGATAGTACACAACCACAACAGTCTGTATCAGTGTTTCTTACAGTTCCTCATCCACCCCCAATCAAATAATGGGGTAACCAAGAGCCATATCTCACTTCTAAGTAGAGATGATTATGGGATACTCTAGCTATCAATTAGTTGTTCGAGATGTTCTGGTTGACCGCTACTCCTGAATTTGATATTCTGAAGTCTCTCACCCAAGATCAGGACATGTGATTCCAATGGAATATCTGGGGGACACATTTCCACCGTCATGGCCATCATTTTTCCTATCCAAAGAGTTAGGAGCATTATGACGATATCATCCAGCAGTGTCGCATGTTTGATTTAGCAGCGCTTCCTACGGCTTATCATCCTGCATCACCCAGCTATCACCAGACCCTTCAAAAATGATGTGTTCATAAATTCATCATGCCCCATAGAATTATTAAAAAGTCAAACCCACACATTCAGATCTATGTCTACGAAAAGTATGCTTCTCTTTACTTTAGTCCCATCCTGCTCCATCCCGACTTGCCCGGTGATATCAAGGATATCCCTCTAGGTGTAGTCACGGTGAATATGTTTGACCTTAATATACTCAAGGAGAAATACAGCGATACAAGTCTTAATGAATATTAATCGCCACCCAAGGTAGCATAGTACCATGTGGATGCTCATACGGTTATCATTACTCACCAACAAAGGTAGATTCTTGTCCTTGAAGAGCCCTATGAGTCATTACCCTTTGGTTGTGACCCCAAAAATGGTAAATTATAGATTAATACCTCTAATACTTTTGACCCATTTGGTTCAGTGTAGAAGATGAATTTTGATCCTACTAAGGATGCATTGTTCTAGTATCTTATAGAACAAAAAAATTAATTGATGATCTCCTCACTGAGCACTTTGTAGAGTGACATACAGATTATGATGATCCTCAATGAAATATTGTCCCTCCTCCATTGGGGAAGTAGGGAAAAGTATAGTTCCTCCTTAGACACTTACCTATCATTGATCTCAAAAAGCTCATACATCCCAATAGGGTAGATACTGGAGCCTATGTAAAGCGATCATGGAATTTATTTCCAAATCAGTCTGAGCTATGTGGGAACCCTCCTCGGGACCTGGCTCAAGTCATTCCTCCAGTAGCTCCACAAGCTGCTCTATCTGCTCCATGATCCGTGGATCCCTCCTATCATGCTGATGAGCCTGTCAATGCACTGGTAGCCAGGAATCCTCACCTATACAAGAATCTACATCAATATTATCTTATATCCACTCATCGCCTACCTCGAGGCCCTTGACACATGGTAGGTGACAAACCCACCTAATGGAAAGTAGTATCCGGAATGGGTGTATGAAATGCAAGACCCCCCCCCCCCAGATTTCAAGAATTATACCTTCACCCCCTTCTATGGGATTTTTAATCCGCTGCATCATCTAGCCCGCTTTATTTCAAGGTGTGGACCCATGCTGGGAACTCCAGCATAGTAGGTGAAAACCAAGATCTAGTGTTTCATACATACATTGGAAGGGCTTTCGTTCATCTAGTACAGCCAGTTACTTACCAGGTCTATTTCTGGTTGGTAAGATCTTCATAGACAATTTCTCTATCAGTTCATCTCAACCATGTGCAAAACAAGTATTGTTGACCTCTTAAAGTGAAAAAAATGGCCAGATAAATGAGTCACAGACTTTGTCACCAGGTGGAAGGAACTCACATATTCACTTGACATACCACTGACTCAAGAATAGCTACTGAAAATGTTCATGGGGAATGTTAATATTGAATTGGTTCCCTCCCTTATTACTTAGAGTTTCCTAGGTGGGTTATAGGATTTCTTTGACAAGGATCAATGCATTGAGAAATCCATGTAGAAAACTAGGCAAGCGTAACCATTGCCTCCTCCAACTTCTACAAGAAGAGCTTTCATGGTAGATACTACCACTTTCAGACAAATAGAGGGCCCCAAGACACTAAAATTGTTACCAGAAGAGCCTCCTCCATAGCCTCACTGAGGGAAATATCTTCAGGCCCAACTTAAGGCTTAGAATTGCCCACTGTAGACTCAGTAGGCACCACCCCAGTAAGCGTCACTTCCTAAGTGAGAAAATCATTCTTTAGCCCCCAATTTGGCTCCATCCCCTCTTCAGGGTTAGGCTCCTAGAGTTCCCTTCCCAAAAAGGAGAAACTGAACCTACTCATTCAATGAGACCCAGGTTCCTGGATACTTCTGTAGTTCCTTAGATCACGGAATTTTGAAGCTTCCAGAATGTAAGAAACCATAGGCGGTCGAGCTCACTGATCGCCACAACTGTTGTCCTTATCACATAATCCTTGGACATAAAATAAAGAAATTTTATGTGTTCAATGACTAGATTAAGATCCAGGTTGATAACAATATAGTTAGATTGGGACCCACCCCATTATAGCTAGCATTCATGTTCGCAGTAACTGATAGTGATAGCGAAGGTGAATGGCAGCAGGTCTCCAGCCATGGGTCTCATAAATATGATGGATGGTTGGCCTACAGGGTAGTCACTCATTCCCATAGTGTCATCTGTGACCATTTATATTAGACCGAACCTCTGGAAGTCTTCACACCTCCTCTATATACTGCTTCAGAATCCATATCACAACCTTCTACTTCTAAGAAGAGTAAGTGCAGATGGAATAAGGTAAATTAGAGTCCCCCACCAGTGCCAAAACCATCTCTCATCCTCAGATACTTCATGCCTCTAGAGATGGAAATTACTCCCAGAGTTCTTCCATCATTGGAGGACTCCTCTGATGAGGACTAGGGGTATGCCTCCATGAATACCATTGAGTCGGTGGATCCTTATATGGTCCCCAATGATGAGAAGTATCAGGTAGGCCCTTCTAATGTCCCAATATGACGCCATTATAGAAGGGGTTGTGGATTTTTGAGTTGTGAGTTTTTGAAATGATCATGCCAGTGCTGATAACCAAGTTTTTCACACTACTGAGATCAAGTGACTAGTTTATCATAGGGATCAGTAGACACAGTTCTCTCTTTCCTTATTTCCAAATTCACTACCACCATTGTACGTGTTACTCGAACAGGAAGATCTACTAAGACCACATCATGATCGATCATTCCAAGATGTAGTCAAGCCTCAATCATCTGATAGTCAACTAGTAGTAATTATTTGCATTTAATCTAGTGAGTAGAAATATATTATCATCACTAGCCAGAATCCACTGTTTTGACTGACAATGCTCATCATACCTTCTGCTGGTAGAAATGTGCACCTATCATGGAAGTATGATGTGCTTAAGAACCTTGCCATCATCCCTGCAAAGCTATCGATTCTCAAGGCCCTCCATATATCAGAAGATATGAAATAATCCCTCAAAAAATCCTTGAAAATCCACCTCCAGTTTGATACAAAGGTTACGGCAACCGAGACTTTCCACGTAGAGTATGTTGAGCAGTCATAATGCCAGACCGTTATCGTTTTATCTAGAGAAGATGAGTGTTTACTCATGTAGGGGAACATCCAACCATTTTACATCATGAGTCATTTTAATGGTGGGGATGTCCATCACTTTATTATATACATTGGTTCTATGATCAATATCATCCCAACCCAAATGCTCCGCAATCTAGGACTGACTGAATCATATTTGAGTCCCTCTAACCTGAAGATTCATGGTTATGATAGGATTGAGTAGAGACCGTGTAGAAAAATCCTCTTAAAGACCCAGTTTGGTGGCCTGGTTTCTAACATCGAATTCATGGTTGTCTCAGAGGACACCACCTATAATGCGCTAATGGGTAGACCTTGGATCCATCTGTATGCGGTAGTCCCCTCCTCATATCATTAATTCCCCAAGTACTCCCTCAACGATCGAGTAGGCATTCTCCAAGGTGATGCTGCTCCCTTTTCTTCTTGTGAATCTCTATATATTGATGTGAATTATTACCAAAACAAGGAAAATAATTCTTAGACCAACAAGTTTGATCACACTATCATTGTGGTTGAACTGTGGATAGACATGGACAATGATTTCATCCTCCCAATTCACCAGTTGGATGCCACAACCCCAGACTTGGGACACTAATTTTTTATTTCTAAATATAGGGGGGAACATGTTCATGTTACAAGAATGTTGGAAAATTTCCTCGTACTCCAACACAGGTCAGTCTTGAGTGATACCAGAACCCCCTACCCCTATTAGGTTTCGATATGTTCGCCCTATGGTTGCACTTCTTCATAGGACCTACTTGTTCCACCATGCTGCATTGAATCAACACCAACCAACTCACAACCACTACTTTGACATCATCAAGTGTGGTCCCCTTGGTCGAAGGCTTGCTAGAACAGGTCAAAAACCTTTTTTTCCATGGTTTTAGCAATGTAGTAGTCTCCCCATGAAGATTACACATCCTCCCAAGCAGGCCCCAATGTTCCTATAGATTCATCTAGCTTGGATGAACCATCTCCCCCCATTGATTCCCCTATCTCAGATGATGAATAAGATTTGGAGGATGCTCCTCCTACATTTGAAGAAGCAGTCTCTACCACCATCAATGAGTTAGTTTAAGTGAACCTTGGAACTAAAATAGATCTGAGGCCAACACTAATAATCATATTTATTCCTATAGAGGAACAATATAAGTATGGGGATTTCATGAAGAATCATTGTGATGTGTTTTCATGGGGCTATAGTGAGATTCCATGACTAGATCCTTAGGTCCTTTTCCATTGCATTGGCCTCTTGGTGAGTCATCGTGGGTTTAAAAAGCATCCTAGAAAGATGAAATCATCCCATGGTTCCATGGTCAAGGATGAAGTTTATAATCTCATCAATCCAACTTCATTAAGGAAACACATTACCATAGATGGCTAGCCAACATCATCCCAATCAGGAATAAGAATAGACATATCAGAGTCTGCAATGATTTATGGGATCTCAACTGCCACTGTTTGAAGGATGATTTTCCCCTTCCTATGACAGAGCTATTTATCAATCCTACCACTGGATTCTAGGATCTCTCCTTCATGGATGGGTATTCTAGATATAATAAAATCTGAATGGACCCTAAAGATGAAGATTCCACCACCTTTAGAGCACCACAAGGGGCCTTTTTCTATCAGGTAATGCCCTTCGGTTTGAAAAATGCAGGATCCACCTATCAGTATGTCATGCACTACATATTCAAACCGATCCTCGGGATGCTAGTGGAATGATACATTAAAGAGTTGGTGGTCAAATCCCACTAGCATCAGGACCATCTCATAGATTTAGTGGAAGTGTTCATCTTTTTCTACTCCTTCCATCTGAAGATGAACCCCTTGAAGTGTGCTTTCGAGGTTACCTCTAGGAAGTTTCTCAACTTCTTTATGGGATACAAAGGCATTGATATTGACCCAGATAAGATCAAGGCTATCAGTCAGATGCCACCTCCGAGAAACCTCCTAGAGCTCTGAGGCTTTCAAGGCCACTTGTCATACATATGAGGATTCATCTCGAATCTAGATGGAAAGTGTAATCCATTTTCTAGGCTCATGAAGAAAGGATCTATCTAACATTGGGATGTAGAGTGCCAGACCTATTTTGAAGAGATAAAGAAGTATATGTTTCATCCTTCAGTTATGATGCCACCCATATATGGGAATTCATTGGTCCTTAATGTGGCCACCTTGGAATGATCCCTTGGTGACCAAATCACCTAGAAGAACAATGAAGTTTTGGAGAACAGTTTATACTATCTCATTTGTATGATCCTCAATACAGATATCAGATATTCTTCTATTGATAAGAGATACCACTCACCCTTTTTGTGGTGCAGAAGTTGCAGAACTATCTATAGAAAAATAAGATATAGCTGGTGTCCCGTGTAGATCCACTAAAGCATATACTAAACCGCCCCATGTTGACAGGACATCTAGCTTAGTGGTCACTGATCCTTCAGCATTTTGACATCAGGCTCATTCTTCAAAAATATTTCAAGGGCCAGTCACTAGATGATTTTCTGGCCACCCATCCAACCCCCACAGAGTAGTCTTTGGATCTTAATTTTCTAGACAAGGCCATCCTCTCGGTGGATTAGGTTATACCATGCTGGTATATTCATTTCTATGGTGACTCATGGGGCCCAATCGATAGAAGGCTCAATGATCCTAGACTCAATAGAGTGGGTTTGGGAATCTTCTTAATCACGCCTACACAGTCTGTCTTTCCCTATTCATTCTTACTGTCAGAAGGTTGCACCAACAATGAGGCAGAGTATCTGGCTCTCATCACTGGTCTCAAGCTGGATCTCAAGATTGATGTTCCCCACCTATATGTGAAGGGTGACTCTGAATTAGTCATCAAGTAGATCAAATGTGACTACGTCGTTAGGAAGTCAGAGCTCATGCCCTTATTAGAGAGCACTCACCAACTAATGGCCCAGTTCCCTTCTCATCCAGAGGTCACTCATGTTCTCTAGTCACAAAAGTTTCAATATGATTCCTTGTTCAGTCCAACTGTATCTCTCACAGAGTCTGACCAAGATGAATTGATCTTTTATGTAGTGCATTGAAGGGTCATCACTCCCATAACTCCATATGATGATGAAAACTAGCTGATATTCCATATTATAGCCAGTGCACCCGCATTAGGACATCTAGATCCCCCTACCATAGTAGAGGAGACCTCCAACTGGACAACTCCTTTTGTTGAGTTTCTCTGGTATGGAAATATCCCACAATACAAAGTTGAACTGGAGTGAATCTATCAGTGCACAGTATAGTTCACCCACCAGAGCAGTCTCATCCTTGAGAATACCCTCTATAGATATGGTTTTGATGGAATCCACCTCCATTTCATTCAAGTATAAGAGATTCCCCAAGTTATGTAAGAAGTTCATGTCAGTTCCTATAGTTCTCATCATGTAGGGTTGATACTCTCCCAACAGATTATAATGTTGGGAAACTTTTTTACCACTATGGTCCATGATTGTATCGAGTTCTACCAGAGGTTCCATGCGTGTTAGATCCATTCCAAATTTGTTCATAGACCACTAGAGACCCTCCATACTACTAAGTACTCTTGGCCCTTTACGGTCTGGGTACTCAATGTCATGGGACCATATCCACCAGCGATAGCTTTCCATTGTAGGTTTATTATGACCATAACATATTTCTTTTCCAAGTGGGAAGAGGTGATTTCACTCAATGAAGTCAAGTCTCATTCTATCATTGAGTTTGTGAGCTCCAACATCATCCATTGGTTCGGATTCCCTCACGCTATTCTCACTGATAACAGCACCAATTTCTGAGTAGCTAAGCTGAATAAATTGTATGTAGAGTACATCATCTGGTCCAACCATACTTCTCACTATCATGTTCAAGAAAGTGGATAGATTAAGGTGTTCAACAAGACTATCTTAATATTTTTTCAGAAGATGTTTGTCTATAATAAGAAAAGTTGGTTGGAAAAGCTCTAAAATTACCTATAGGCCTATTGGATGACCACTCAGAATTTCACCCAAGTGACCCCATATTCACTGGTATATGGAAAATAGGTAGTCTTGCCCATCGAGATTCAGTTTCCATTACTCCACACAGTTATCTATGACCAACAGATGTCAGACAAGATAGTTGAGGTACGTATATCTGAACTAGAATCCCAAAACAAAAAAAAGGCTCTAGGCCTTGCATAATCTAGAGAGGTACCAGAACAATATATCTAGAGATTTCAACAAGAAATTTTGTCTCCACTTCGTCCTATAATGTGATACAGTATTGGCCCTATGAGCACCGATGATACCCGATAGGAATCCACCAAAGTTGGAGCCCAAATGGGAAGGACCTTATATCATCCACAAGGTCTATCCCAATAGTTCATACTCATTATTCACCATAGATGGGGAGAATATCACTCCTCTGACCAATTCCAAGTTCCTAAATAAGTACTTTTAATAAGAACTAAATTTTTGTCCTGCATAATGTTAAACTTTTGCTCCATCCGAGCTGCAGGATGTAAAACTACCTAACACCATAATCCTAGTTACATTATGTTAAACTATACAACTTTATGTTCCAAACTCTATAACCTTAAACTAAGAGACTATTTTCCCGGTGACATGACCTTAAACTGTCTGCATAAATCCCTAAAACATGAAGTCAAAATGTGCTTCATTTTCCCAGTCACATGATGATAAACTGTGTTACATCCCCTATCCTTACCTCATGATGTTAAACTACATGGATTGGTCATGTCTTATGACCTTAAACTCTAACATCATTGACCAAGCCGCATGAAAAAAACATCCCAGCACCATAGTGTTCTCACTGGAGAGAGCATCACCCCTGGAACAGGTCACCCACCATTCTATCTTTTAAGAACTACATACAGCTTGATTTTCATCCTTATGGGATACTTATGAATTCCCAGACATTTATTCTTTGGTCCTATCCATAATTTCATCTTTTCATCCCCTTATTTGGAGTTCTCTCAAGGGAGTGTGTGGTGCGGTATAGACTTCCATAGTCCCCATTCACATCGGGATGTTTTTCCATTCCATACACATTACCTTTGGGATACCTCTCCCCCCCAATATCCTAGTCACACGATAATAAACTACATCGCAACCAGCATCCTCACCGCAGGATGTTAAACTACACAGAATTCCAGAACTATGTACATCTTGATTCCCAGCCTCATGGGATATATAGCGACACCCGAACATTTTTTTCTTTGGGTATATCCCTAGATTTATCGACCTTTTTGTCCCTTTTTCCTCTGCTATGGTCCAAACTCTATGACCATAAACTGAGAGTTCAATTCTAAGAATCATGAATCTAAACTGTATACATGTCTCCTTGAGAATATGTCGTGTGGTGATGGGCCTTCTTCATCCTCATTCATATCGAATGTGTCACCTCGTCGTGCTATGTATATCTATTGGAGAAGTACCCAATTTTTTAAACTTTATGACCTTAAAATGGAAGGCCAAGTCTAGTCATTATGACTTTAAACTATGAAAACACCTTCCTTGGGAACATGTGGCATGTTATGGGGCCTTCTTATCCCTCATTTATGTCAGTATATAACAGTCGCACCATAAATATTCCTTTGAAGGTACTCCCCACATCCTAGTCTCATGACAATAAACTATGTTACACTTAGAATCCTCACTGCATGACATTATACTACATGGAATTCTAGAACTACATGCGTATTGATTTCCATACTTATGGAATACGTAATGACACCCAAAAATTTTGTCTTCGACTCAATCCCCTGGTCCACTGACCTCCTTTTTACCCCTCCTCATCACCCCCTTAATTTGGCACCGGTTCATTACTATTCCATATACAAGATCTTCCTCGAGGTTTCTGTCCTTGAGAAGGGGTTTGAATACCTCTATCTAATATGCCTCATTTGTGTGCTCAAATACGATGTGGTGTAGGAATTAGAGTGTTAGATTCTACATGGACATTCTCTCACTCCATCTCCATGCTTCATGTGTCCCTTTATTTGGGTCTCCATCATATTTCATATCTGAAGGGACCCCCTAATGGTATGGTTCCTTGCCATATGGATCACATACCATCCAGGTCCAATGCCCTAGAAGACTTCAGAAGACATTTTGAGATTCGACCCACATTTCAAACATGGTCAGCGATCAACCCTTATTTGTCTGTTCCCATCTCAGGTAACATGATATGGATATTGTGTTTCGAACAAGGTCATTAGTTATCCTCCATCGTCACACCACCCTCATTCTGTCCCAGATATCGGGCACCATGATTCATAATTTCCACCTATTTATGTTCTATCATAACTCCATCACCCTTAGTGTTACCCCTACATGCACCATTTCACATAAAACAAGCCAACCAGCATCATTGGGACATCCTTAACCCAACTTCTTTATTCCCCTGTTGTGCGCTTCCATGTGTCATGGAAATCCTCTATGCTCCTTGTTTCCCACGCCAATCATGGATCATGTGGGATTAAGAGTTCTTGGTAGGGTTTTATAACTACATGGAAGAGATACACTATCACGAACTAGGCTAGGATTCCATCCAACCCGATAGATGACCTGGTCTGAGACATGGCTCGAAGGGCATTCACAATCCCTGAAGGCTGACAACTAGTGTTAGGAATCAAAGTAATCACTGTGGGAATGATTTTTCCCAATGAACCAGGATCAAATATAGAAATTGGATGTTCTATAAGAACTAACAAATAAATATCAAATAAATATATAAAATTTATTCAGTTATAATAGTTTAACATGATAGAAACTAAATAAAAAAATGAGAACAACACTAAAATTGACCCACGCTGTCGTGATCTCCATGTGACCTCAAGTTCGCCACCATCCACCAACCCACCTTCTCCAATAATGAGAACACTTACCAAGAACAACAAAAAGAAGTAAGACCTATAAAATATCTTAGGTACACCGACACAGAATGGTACAAGTAGGGTGTTAGATTCACTATTCATTAGGAAATCACCATAGAGTCTATACATTTTCTTTCCCAAAAATAGTCCATTAACACTAGTTTGAAAATACATTTAGGAAAATATGTTATTCTCATTTAAGATAAACAACTCAACTTTATATTTTCCAAAACAACACATGCCAAATTTCCATTAGTTCAAAATATTTTATCATTTTTGGAAACCCAAACCAAAATCAAATTCCAAAAAAAAAACATTGGTCTATGCTGAAAATAAAAAAGCCATGAAAATTGAAATACCAATTACAATATAAATTAAACAAGCACATACAAGTAATAACCATGGGAATTTTCTAAACATCCCTAGAGTGATCCCTATATGTACTCGGTTCAGAACCACCTTCCAGAATATAGTGAAGCTCCGTAGTCAATAACCAACTATCCATCCTCAACAGACCAATCTAGTGGCACATCCCACCTAGCCTCTCAGCTAATCCCGAGGGTACTAACCTTTCTAATTGGGGTTGATTATAAATCATCACTAGACCCTATAAAAACAAATAGAAAACCAATAGTGATAATATACTGGGTAAGTAGGAGGCCCCCACACACATAACTCACCTTACCTGCCGTTGTTGTACTTAACAACCCCAAACACAGGCACTGCCTATATGATAACCCGTTTAGGGAAATTCCCAATATGAGTGACCACTATATATATATATATATCACATCATCCAAAGTTACAATCGGGTCGTCCCATCATATAAACATTCAACCCTTTGTTTAAAAACATACTAGTTTTTTAAATGGACCTTTAACTTTACACACCCAAATGCATTTTCTAAAACATTTCAAAAACCATTTTCAAAATAATGTGAAACACTAATTCCATGAGAAATTCCCAAATGGGCCTTCATATTCCAAAACCAATTCCACTTTCAACACTATTTCAAAACCGAAATTGAAATTCACAAAATAACCAAGGATGCCAATTGATATTTTGTACCATTTAGAAACCAAACATCCTTTATAAAGTACTAAACGATCCAAGATTTAAGGAACACACTCGGAACCATTTTCAAGTTACCCAATATACCAGCATGCCATTTAAAGATCAAATAACCATTATTTCAAAGTACCATATTCATTTGAAGGCCCATCCATGTTTTCACATTGTGCACCCATGGATGTGCCCACATCCAATGGAACACTATAAATTACCATAAAAACACCCAAAACCATTTTTTGAACCAACGCTTGCTTTTTAAACCAAACCCAACAATTTCACATAATTGAAATAGCATAAATAACCCTTTTTTAAGAACCATGGTAATTTTTCCAAAACATTTCACTACAACCATCGAGCTATAAAAATTTCCAAATCACACAAACCATACCAAATCCACAATACGACCATTTTAAATAAATATTTATAAGAACTAACACCATCCAAATCACCCAATTTTTCTATCAAAACTCAATTGACATTTTATAAAAAACATTTGGTATATATACACATAGGCATAAATAAATAATCACATAGAAATTCATTTTTAACAATTTGTACCAATAAGAAAACACTACAACAAACTAACCATGTGCATTATAAGGGTATGAATCATGTTTAAAAATTAATTCAAAGAACCCAAGAATCAAAGGAATTCATCGTCAAGGAAAATTATGGAGACACCTACCTCAATGGAATGTGAATGTGATGAAACCTTCAGAGAAGAGAGATCTAAGAACTAAGGACCATTTTCACACCCTAGAATACAAAGAAACACAACCAAGACACAAACCCTATCCAATAGGGTATTTTCAAAATAGAAAATCCTAAAATAAAACCAAAGGATCAAGAGAGGAAAATAGAAAGGGGAGAAAATGACCAAAACCCAAAAAAACTAACCTTGGAATCAAAGGAGAAGCACCAAGGGGGGAGGAGAACCAAAGGAAGAGGGGTCTTGGGACCCCTTCATGTTCCAAAATAGATCAAGGAGGGATAGGTTTGAGTTATGGTAAAATAGGGAGGAGGTAGAGTAGGAATTTTAAAGTTTTAATGATCACGGATGATCACACAGTTTGGCTGCACAGTTTACTAAACTTTATGCCAACCATAAGGTAGCCACTACCTAAGAGTGAACCAACTGCATGACCAACCCGTGCAGTTTGATTGATCATACTCAAAATATGTGGTAGCTTCTGTCCAACTCCAGGACCTACTGCACAGTTACCTGGGTTGGTCTATATAGTTCCCACTAACCATGTGGTACCTGTGCACAGGCCCAAAATTCACCCGGACTTCAAAAATTTGAAAATTTTAACCGGGGCTTAACCTAGACCACAACCAAAAAGACCTAAGACCAAGAAAAGAGTAAAATAAAAGTGTTTATAAGGTCGGGGTGTGGCAATTCTTCCCACCATGAACACTTTCTTCCCCCCGAAAGTCACCCGACCGAAATATGATCAAAACTCAAATCCATACCCGATCAAAACTGAGAGAAACCATGAATCTCGGGGTAACCTTTCTCTCCAAAAGTCACACCTGACCGATTCCAGAAAAAATTAAGGCATAAATGTTAATGGGATAACACGATAGGGTTATACCCACCACAAAAACTCAACTACTAAAAACAAAATTTAAACTCCCATCAGAACGGTACCTACACCAGAAATTTAAAACTCCCAACACCACTGGGATTGATAACTCCTAAAATAAACTGAAACAAAATAATTTCACTACACCGGCTATAAAAAACACCACCAGTACTGAGAATTTCTCATAGTAGTCCAAACCATTAGCATGGGGGGATAAACCCATGAAAAGAAAAATATAGAACCTAGACTCAAACTATGGGCATCGATTTCTACAAGCACTTACATATCCAAATTATCACAACTAAAACCAAAACCAACTCACATAAGGGCCAAACATGCTAAAAAAAGAATGATTATATAATCCATAATCATATGAACACAACTGGTTAGATCATGAAAGAAAAAGTTAATTTCACTTTTAAAATAAAAATATGAACTAACAACAGTTGCAGAAACTATAATAAGGAAACTTTAAATTCTTCCACCCTAAAATGGGGAACAAAACTGGTCCAAGGTTTCACACACCCTCAGAAACTCCTGACTATGTGCAAGGTTCACTCTAAGGCCTGTGACTATATCCCTGATGACTAAAGCATCTCTTTCCTCATAGTCAGTTGCTACCATCCCCCGATCACAAAATCTTCTTGGGAAAATTTTCCTAGAAAACTTCTCTAGATGTCCTAGGCGACTGCAATGATGGAAGGTCTTCAGATCGATGCGACAAGACAGCTTTGAATGCCCGAACCGGCCACACTGGTGGCACACAAGTGAATAGTCTAATGAACTGGAAGCCAGAACCAATGAAGGACACCCCTTAGAGACAGGTTCCTCCAGAATTCACTCCTCACTAGATGGGGTGTCTTCATGAATAATAAGAGATATCAAATTTCCAACTCCCTGCACTTTGGAAACCAACTCAGCTAAAATGCTTTGTCCCCCAATTTCTCAAAATGAAGATCATTAGAGGAGAGGACTTTCTCCTTGATATCTGGATGAAGTCCCCCAAGGAAAATAGAAGCCTTCAATAGATCCTATGACACCACCTTTGGATAAAAGGAAACTAGCTCCTTGAAGTGTTCAACATAGGCCTTCACTGTCCACCGACCATGTTGAATACTCATGAGCTCTTCCCTTTTCTTCATCTTCATCACCTCAGGTATAAACCATCAAACAAAGATAGACTCAAACACTTCCCATATCATCCCAAATTAAATCGATTGTGTGGAAAAAAACTCCCATTCATCTAAAGATGGACCCTCAAACAAGCCCAAAACAACACAAACTCTAATAGTTTCAGGAGTTCCCAACAATCTGAAGACACGCCAGACCTCTTCAAGCCACTCCACTACCTCTAGTGGGCCTCGATCACCAGGATAAATAGGAAACACTCAAGAAGAACTAGAAACTATTCATGATTCATTAGAAACTTTTGGGACATTTCTGGGTGTCATATTCTGAAAAACACGAGAAACACAAAACTGGAATCAGCATCCAAAAAAATTCCAAAAGAGAACCTAAATCCAAAGACAATAGGAACTCAAGCCAAACACATACAAGAAAAACCAAAAATCATCTTTTAAAAAACCCCATTTCCATTTCAATTTCCAAAACCACCTTCTTCTGAGGCCATTTATAAAACAAAAACCCACTTTTCACAAAACAAAATCCACATCCTAAAACAAAAACCAATTCCTAAAATAATTTTCCTCTTTCAAAATTTACTTTTGAAAAACAATTCCCTGCCTTTGATCTAAAATAAACACCCATAGAATCCTATGAACATTTTCATACGTGTTCATCCATTTTCATCCATATGTTCCAACACGCACTTTACACACATACCCACACATATGATAGCTTTCATAAGGAGTACCAAGGGCCATGCTCACCATTTAATTTTCAATCCAAAACACTTTTTTCTTAAAATACATTTTTGTAACCAAAAAAATTGAAATAAATAATCTCCATTTCAAAAGATGTTTTCATTTTAAAAGCTTACTCACATCAACTGAGACCAAAATGTGACATAACTCACACCAGACCACCGGAATGAGGAAAAAAGTGTTGGTGCATAAATTGGTGACATGGTTGTGGGACATTCCCCAAGTAAGTATCTACACTAAGAGGAACTTGAACTGTGCACACAAACTCAACATGGGTCACTATTCCATGTGAGTTCATGACATGACACCAAATCTCCTCCATTTCCATTCCTCATATCAAAACAAAGATAAGAAACTCAAATCCTAGACTACCCTTGGTAACTCGAGGATCAGAACGATCAAGAGTTCGTGATGCTCTTCCTTCACCTACCTCCCAAGTCCCAACAATACTAATATATAACTACCTGACACCCCAAATAATAAGAACCTCCATTGATACCATTTTTTCATGAACCAGGCTGGGATTCCATCCAACCCGATAGCCAATATGGCCTAAGATATGTTCTAAAGGGCATTCCTGGTCCCCATGGGCTGGCCACTAGTGTTAGGAATCAAAGTAATCACTATGGGAATGATTTTTCCCAATGAACCAGGATCAAATACATAAACTAAACACGCTACAAGAACTAACAAATGAATCTCAAATAAATATATAAAACTTATTTAGTTACAATAGCTTAACAAGATAGAAACTAAATACAAAATTGAGAACAAGAATAAATTGAACCACACTACCATGATTTCCATGTGACCTCAAGGTCACCCCCATCCACAAACCAACATGCTCCAATGAAGATCACATGAACCAAGAACATGAACAAGAAGGAGGACCTGAAAAATAGCTTAGGTCTACTGACACTGAATGGTACAAGTAGGGTATGAGCTTCAAAACTCAGTAGGCAATCACCACAAAGTGCAAACATTTCCTTTCCCGAAAATAGTCCATTAACACTAGTTTGAAAATACATCTAGGAAAATATGTTTTTATCATTTTAGATAAACAATACAACTTCCTCTTTTCCAAAACAAGACACACTACATTTTCATTAGTTCAAAATAGTTTATCATTTTGGAAACTCAAATACAAATCAAATTCCAAACAAAACAAATACCAGGCTATGATGAAAATAAAAAATTAGTGCAAACTGAAAACCAATTGAAATAGAAAGTAAAAAATAACATACAAGTAGAAATAATGGTAAATTTCTAAACATACCTAGAGTGATCCCTCGATGTACTTGGTTTGGAACCACCTGTCGGCGTATGGTGAATCTATCTAGTCAAAAACAAATTGGCCACCCTCAACTGACCAATCCAGTGGCGCATCCCACCTGGTCTCTTAGCTAATATAGGGGGTACCAACCCATCTAATTGGGGTTGATCAAACAACATCACTCGATCCTCTAAAAGTCACCCGGGAAACCCATGGTAATAATATACTGTGTAAGTAGGAGGCCCTCACAGGCATGAATCACCTTACCCTCCGTCATCACACTTGCCTACCCCAAACACAGACACCACCTATACGATAATCCGTGTAGGTAAATCCCCAATAGTATTTCCCACTATATATATATATATATCACATTATCCCAAGTTCCAATCTAGATATCTCTTCATATAAATATTCAATACTTTCTTTAAAAACATACTAGTTTACCAAATGGACCTTTAACTTTACACACCCAAATTCATTTTCCAAAACATTTCAAAAACCATTTCCAAAATAATATGAAACACCACTTCCATGAGAACTTTTCAAATGGGCCTTCATATTCCAAAACCAATTCCAACTTCAACACTGTTTCAAAACCAAAATAGAAATTCAAAAAATAACCAAGGATGCCAAACAGGCTTTTCTACCATTTAAAAACCAACCATCTTTTCTAAAGTACCAAATGGGCCAAGTTTTAAAAAAACACACTCAGAACCATTTTCAAGTTACCCAATGTACCAACATTCCATTTAAAGATAAAATAACCATTACTTAAAAGTGAAATATTAATTTGAAGGTGCATACATGTGTGCACTTTGTGCACCCATGGATGTTCCCACATCCAATGTAACTCTAAATTACCATGAAAACACCCAAAACCAAGATTTTTAAGCCAAACCCAACAATTTCACAGAATTGAAAGAGCATAAATAACCTTTTTTTAAGAACCATGGTAATCTTTAAAAAACATTTCACAACAACCTTAGAGCTATAAAATTACTAAATCACATGAACCATACAAAAATACACAATCCTACCATTTTAAATAAATATTTCTAAGGTCCAACACCACCCAAATCACCCAATTTTTTAATTAAAACTCAATTTACATTTTATCAAACACATTTGGTATATATACACAAAGGAATAAACAAAGAATCACTTAGAAATCCATTTTTAACAATTTCTAACAACTAAAAAACATTATAATAAACTGACTGTGTGCATTATAATGATTTGAATCATGTTTAAAAATTAATTGGAAGAATACAAACATTAACAGAATGCATTAGAAATAAAAAAGTTTGGAGACACCTACCTCAATGGCATGCGAATGTGATGAAATCTTTAGTGAAGAGAGATCTATGCCCCACAGACCATTTGTACACCCTATAATACAAATAAACACAACCCACACACAAACCCTATCCATTAGGGTTTTTCCAAAAGATAAAACCCCAAAGGAAAATCAAAGGATCAAGAGACGAGAAGATAAAGGAAAGAAAAATGAGCAAAACCCTAAAAACTCACCTTAGAATCAAAGGAGAAGCACCAAGGAGGGAGGATAACCAAGGGAATAGGGGTATTGGGATCCCTTTGTGCGCCAAAATTGACCAAGTAGGGAGGGGTTAGAGTTAGGGTAAAAAGGGGAGGAGGGTATAATATCAATTTTAAAATTTTAAAGATCTGGGTTGATCGCACAGTTTGGCCGCAAGGTTTACTAAAATGTGCACCAACTGTGTGGTACCACTTCCTAAGAGGGAACCGACCGCATGACCAACTTGCATTGTTTGACTAGACTTGCTCAAACAGTGTAGTAGCTTTTTTCCAACTCTAGGACCTGCCGCACAGTTACCTAGGTTGGGCCGCATGGTTTTCACTAACCGTGCAGTGAAAATACACAGGCCCAGAATTCACTCAGACTTCCAAAATTTGAAAATTTTAACTAGGTATCAACCCAAACCTCAACTAAAAAGACCTAAGGCCAAGAAAAGATTAAAATAAAAGTGTTTCCAAGGTCAGGGTGTGACATGCATAGTCTCTATGATCCAAACTCTACGACCTTAAACTATGAGTTTCACTATAAAAAAATGACCCAATTAGAGGGGGTTATTTTTTAGTTTACAAGGTGTTATAACCCCTTATAAACACATTAGCGACATTTATGAGGAAATTTGGCTAATGTGCCTGCCTATTGTAGTTAGAGGTAGTTTTGAGGAACCGTTGGTAAAGAAATGTCAAATTTAATGGTGGTTGTATTAGAGGCGGTTAAGACCCCCTCTAATGACACCACAGAATATCAGTTTAGAGGGTGTTTAAACTCCTCTAATGTATAATTCAATTTAGTGGCGGTTGGAAATGGTCACTAAGTGAGTTTTATGTCATATATTTGAGGCGATTCTAGGAACCACCCATAATTATTTATTTTGTTTTTTAATCAAATCTACCCCTCTCGAGTTCCCTTATGAGCCCCACCAACCGGCATCTAGTTCCCTGCCCACACCCCAGTATCTCCGGCATCCTTAGTATCTAGTTCCCTGCCCCCCATACCCTGGTATCTAGTCCCCCCCACCAGTTCCCTTCCCGTGAAACACCCCACCCGCCATCCACACCATCTAATTCCCACCTACACCCACCAGTTCCCTTCCTGTGTGACATGCAGCAAGTCACTCGTGCCCACCACACTAACTTCAACTCATAAAATGTTTTCCAATGGGTTTCAAACCACTCAACTCAATGGCAAAGCCCAATGCCTTTTCCACCAAGGTAATCATTTTTTGTTGTCATATATACACATTATTATATATATATATATATATTAGTAAGCTAATTTAAATAAACATTATTTGAATAAATACGTAAATACATATAAATAAATAGCCTACATATATATTTATATGAATTAAAATATATATATTTATATTATGTGTTTATTTATTTATATTATAATAAATTTATATTAAATTCAATTTATACATTTATATAAATTATACATTTTATATATTTTATATGTGTATTTACATACATTTGACTAAATATATTTTATAATTCTATTTATGTTATGTATATACACATAAATTTATATATTTATAAACATATTTATATAAATTATTTATATACTTAAATACATATTTATATATTACATACATGTTTATTTATAAAATATATATATAAGTATTTATTTAATATATTTATATAATGGCTTTAAAAATATATTCATATAATATATTTCAATACATATATTTATTATTATGAACATTAATATATATTTATTTGTATAAATTGTATAATATTATATATAAAAAATATTATATGAAATACATATATATATATGTAATAAAATTTATACAAATATTTATATTATATATAATTAATATTATATGAAATAAAATTTATACAAATATTATATATGAAATAAAACTTATACAAATATTTAATTAATGATATATGAAATACAATTTATAGAAATATTTATATAATGTATTTCAATACATATATTTATTATTATGCATGTTAATATATATGTACTTCAATAAATATAATTGTATAATATTATGTATATTAATATATATGTATTTCAATAAATATAGTTGTATAATATTATGTACATTAATATATATTTATTTGTATAAATTATATATCATATAATATTAATTGTATATAATATAAATAATCAAAACTACAAGCTTGGGTTTTTATATGATATATTTTTTAAATAAATTATATTTATGTATATATTTATATAATATTTTTATGATTTTATGTTATATATATTTAATATTATATGAAATAAAATTTATAGAAATATATGTGTGTGTGTACATAAAATTATACAATTATATTTATTTATACATATAAATACAATTAAATATAATAATATAATTAGAAATATATAATATAATTAAATGATATATATATATATTAACTAAACTAATTTATAATTAGTATTTTATACTGAAATAAATATAAAATAATTATATAATATATAAGAATTTATATATAACAAAATATTTATAATATAATATATATAATATAAATATATAATATATATATTTGTATTTGTATTTAATTTTCTCTATATTATATTTATTTGTATGCATAATATAATATAAATGTATTTATACATAAATATACAATAAGAATGTATTTAATATAATATATGTATAATATAAATCATAATATAAATGTATAGTATTTATAAAACCATATATAAATTATATATATATATATTTATAATTACATTTATATTATGTATACTAATATTTATATATGTATACATTTTTATTTATATGTATTATTGTTTATTTAAAGTATTTATATAATGTATTTATATATGTGTGTTTATAATGCATTTAAGTACATTTATATAATGTGTTTATGTAATATACACACACACATATATATGTGTGTGTGTGTGTACACACACACATGCGCACCCAAACATATATATTATAAAATTTGAATTTACAAGATATTTATTTTAAAAAAATAAATAAAAATTTAGAGGGGGTTAAAAACCCTTATAATCAAAGGGATTGGTGGCAATTCATGAACCCCCTCTAATGTCATAAATTAGAGGGGGTTCACAACCCCCTATAATTTCTTAAATTAGAGGTCATTCAAAAACCCCTCTAATGTCATATATTAGAGGAGGTTCATAGCCCCCTCTAATTTTATAAATTAGAAGGGGTTCAAAACCTCCTCTAATCTAAGGGATTAACAGCGGTTCATGAACCCCCTCTAATTTAAGAGATTAGAGGGGGTTGTGAACCCCCACTATTTCCTTTAAAAAAATCTATGTTATATATATATATCCTCTAATATCTAAATGAATATTATATATATAATTCCTCTAAAATCCAACCGAACATATAGGGACACTAATTATTAAATTAGTAGTGGTTTTGACACAACTGCCTCTAAAATCCAACCATATATTACAAATAAAAAATGATAAAAATTTATAGGGGGTTGTGAACCCCCTCTAAATTTGATGATTAGCGGGGGTTGTGCATAACCCCCCTTTAAAATGAATTTAGAGGGGGTTGTGAAAAAACCCCTCAAAAAACCCACCGTTAATCTACTATTTTTTCTGTAGTGTTTATATCCTAGGCACATTATGCTAAACTGAGAACCCAAGTCCAAGCCTCACGAATTTAAACTGTGATTAGTTTTTCCCTTGGGAAACTGTGATACGGTGCGGTCCTTCTTGGTCTTCATTCATGTCGGGTAGCTTCATGACACTGCACTACACATTTCTGCTTTAGAAATATCATCCCCATGGTCCAAACTCTACAAACTTAAAATAAGAGCCTTTGGTCCAATAAATATGACCCTAAACTATTTTTAATGTCAGTTTATTCTACTCTAAATTCTTTTGGGTCCTACCATTGATTTGCTCTGATGCATTGGGATGCGATACCTAAGGTCTCGAATTCCACGCGGACACTTCCCTAACCCATATTCATACTTTGAGTCTTTCTAAGTTCGAGTTTATACCATATTTCACATCCATACCCCCTAACGATGATGGTCTCATGCCACTTTGGCTCAACTCCCATCCTAGGTCAACACCCTAATGGATTTTTAGCAATAAATAGTGAATCTTGTGTTTTGAACATGGACAACAGCTGTTTTGTATTTGCATGCCCCATCATTGACTGGTGAATTGGCTAGCCCCATGTTTTGAACATGGTAAATATTTGTCCTTCCCATTATTGTCCCATTCCATAATTATGATCCCATAGGTTTCAATTTAGGCCCTTCCCACCTCCCCATGTTCTAAAGGAACTCTAGCACCTATCATGTTGCCTCTTCGTGAATCCGCACACGTTGAGTGAAACTGTCAGTGTAGTTGAGACATTCTCAACCCAACATTTCTTTACCATTTTTGTAGGCTTCTACATGTGATGGGGAAAACCTAACATCTCTCTTTGTTTCCCGCACCGAGCATGGCTCACATGGGATTATGAGTTTTTTTTTTAGGGTTTGTACCCACATAGAAGAGCTGCAAAATCCCTAGGGTCCAAAATTTATGACCTTAAACTAAGAACCTATGTTCCATGAAACATGACCTTAAAGTGTTCGCAATGGGTCCAAGAATTATGAAATCAAACTATTTGTAGCCCCTAGAGTCCAATCATCACAACTCTAGATTGTATGAATGTTGATACTCCTAACCACATGATGATAAACTATGTAGAAACCAGCATCCTTACCACATGACATTAAAATGCACAGATTGGTCCTATCATATGACCTTAAAATATGATATCATCTTCCTTTCCACACAATGAAAAATAGCACGGCATCATGGTGTTTTCACCTGATAGATCATCACCCCTAGCACTGGTCATTTTCTATTCCACATGCAAGAGCTACGTATGTATTGATTCCCATCCTTATGGGATACATAGTGACACCAGGAGTTTTCATCCTGGTCTATCCCTTTAAAGAAGGAAAATAATAAATGAAAAAAAAAGAGAGAGAGCCCATATCCTTGTGCATGGATTATACCTAAAAAAAAGAGATCATCTAAGAACTATGTATGTCTTGATTCCTGCTCTCGCAGGATACGTTGTGACACCTGGGTTCAATCCTTTGGCCCAACCATAGCATTTTCATCCATTCATGTAGAATCACATTCATCCTCACCTCATGACATTAAACTACACCAGATCTTTCAACTATGTGTTGCTTGATTCCTACCTTCTCAGGATACATAGTAACGTCTGGGTTCAATACTTGGGCCCAGCCACAACATTTCCTTTCATTCATATCGGATCACATTCTTCCTCACATCACGATGTTAAATTGTAAGGGATATTGGAACTATGTGTGGCTTGATTCATACCCTCATAGGAAACATAGTGATTCCTAGGTTCGATCCTTGGGTCCATCCACAACACTTCCATCCATTCATGTAGCATCACATTCATACTCAATACATTATGTTAAACTGCATGGTATCATGGAACTATGTGTGGCTTGATTCCTTCCCTCGCAAGAGATGTAGTGATGCTTAGGTTTAATCCTTGGACCTAGCCACAACATTTTTTTACATTCATACTGGATCATATTCATCCTCACCACACGATGTTAAATTGCATGGTATCTTGGAACTATGTGTGTCCCAATTCTTTCCCTCACAAGATACGTAGCGACATCAAGACACTTCTTCTTTAGACCCATCCATAGATCCACCAAACCTTCTAGCCCTTTGGTCTTAGTCTTATCCAAGCTTCATGAATTTAAACTTTAAGAAATTATTTTCTATGATCTTTGGTGTGGTGTGGACCTCCTTACCTCATTCACATAGGTTTTTTCATAACGCCTCACTACACATCCACTTGAACTACCTTCTACATTCCGAACTCTACAACCTTAAACTAAGATTTGATATCCTCCGCATGACATTAAACTATGATCCTGCCCTAAATATGTTTAGGATACCCCATGATAATTTTGGGATTCTCCCACTTCCTCATCAGAGATGATTTTCCCCACCAGTGTTGGTCTCCTACCACACTGTGTTCTAGAACTATGTATGGCTTTATCCTCATCCTCATGGGAAATGTAGCGATGTCTAAAATGTTTTTCTTCAGGTCTATCCCCAGGTTCATTAACCTTCTTGGACCTTTTTTCTAAACTATGGTTAATGCAATGCGACCTTAAATTATTTTCACACTCAGGTCTATATCCCACTCTTTGATATGTTCAGTCGACACTTCAAGTCATTCTTGGTTTGGGTTTTCCATAATCCTTAAAATCCAGACTGACCCCCTAATAGTGATGGTCTCATGACGCTTCGGCTCACATCTCATCCTGGGCCAACTCCCTAATGGGTTTCTGGTGAAAAATATTGAATCATGTGTTTTGAACATGGTCAACAGTTAATTTTCAATTTTCACACCCCATCTTTGACTAGTGAGGTGGTCAACCCTATGTTCCGAACATGGTCAATATCCAACCTTTATTCACCAGTATCCCCTTCACCCTAGCCTTGGAATTCTCGATTTACTTTCTTTTCACATATTTGTATCATGATAGGACTTTATCCTTTGTTTTATCCTTAATTTGGGTTCCCAAATGTCAGGTAAACCCCCTTTAACATTCCTTGTTTCATACACCAATCATACTCACGTGGGCTTAGGAATTTTGGTTGGGTGAATACCTATATGATTGACCCATACTAGGGGTCCTCAGACCAAACTCTATGAACTTAAACTAGGATCCTCATAGGGATATTAGATGTGGAAATGGGACTCCTTTTCCCTTATTCATGTTAGGTTTTTCTCTCACCATATCACACATGTTGCTTCCTTGTCTGTTCTTGGATAATTTTGTGGTACACAAGTCCCTTTTAGCTCATTTACATTGGGTTAATTTCCTATATGCCACACAAATATTCTAGGAATATAAATTTCTAGATTCCAAGTAGTACGACTCTAAACTATGTGAAACATCCTAGTCACATGACATTAAACTATGGGACACATCCTGATCGCATGAAGTTAAATTTTACCATGTATCGTTCTCACCATACGACATTAAAATACATATCCATTGTCCCTACTCACATGACATGAACCAGAAAATCATCCCAAGTCTTCATCTGAGATTTTCTATCCTTCTATGTCGGTCATTTACCTCATTGTTCACATCTTTAGTTATTGCTCGGCATCTGAGATGACGCTCCCCTGGGAAGAAGGTTTGATCTTTTTTCAGACCAGTACACTTACACCAGTGTGTTCTAAGCCACGGTGACGTAACCCCAAGAGTGTTGGAGACCATTTGAACATTCCATCACTCCATTTCCACAATTTTCATACCCCTTTACTCGGATCCTCATCCCCTTTCACATCTGAAGGGACCCCCTAATGGCTTGGCCCCATGCCACTTTAGTTCACCTACCATCTTGGGCCAACATTCCAAAAGACTTTGGATGATAATTCAAGATAGGTCCCATGTTTCGAACATGGCCAATGGTCGACCCTTCTTTGTTCATCCCCACTTCAGGATAAGAAATATAGATATTGTGTTATTATACATGGTTAGAAGTTATCCTATATGATGACACTACACCCATTATGTTCCAAATTATGGGTTTTATGATTCACACTTATCACCTCCCCACCCTTTGTTCGGATATATTCTAATGACCCCGGCGTTATCCTATTTGTGCACTAGAACACATTGGGAGTAGTAAATTGTCTATTCTAAGAGCCTTATTATCCATTCACAACCTTTTTCAGCCTGGATGCGCCTGGTGGTCAGTCAATAATAACAAAACTGAAGTATTCGGTTATTATTTTAAACTCTCATACAAATCGAATGATTATGTGGTCATCCCTTGTTTCGCAAACTAGGAATGTCCCACATGATCTTAGGAATTGTTCATTGGTTGTTTCTCATATATGATTGAGAATTAATAATTAAATAAATAAAAGTTTTGTTCATACATGTAGATGTTTCAAAAGTAACAAAAAAATGTTTCATCAATTTGGAAAAACACAGCCCCTATAGATATGCCCCTTCAATGGAGCACTTCAGCTCCGCCTCCCTTTGGCATGTGGCCTCCAGAATCTACTATCATCACCTGAGCTCTTTTTCTTCTTCATTTTCTTCCTGAAAAATCTCATCTTCCCTGGTCTGTTCCCAGTCCATCTCAGTTCATAGATTAGCCACAAGATAGCCAATCATTCTCATCCAATCTTGGTCTTATGTCAGTTGGACTCTTAATCATAATACTAGTTCTAATTGGGTTCTAGCAGAGGAAGAGTGCTCATACATCTACCCTCCCAGGTGTCAGATCTCCTATTAAGCCTCCTGAATATTTTGAGTGATAACCGACTTCTCCTGGTACCATGCGACTTCCAAATGGGGATTGCTTTCCTGTACCTTTTCATTAATGTAGTCCCAAATGAGCATGTGTCGACCTCGTGCATCTACCCCTCTAGCGCACAGATCATACAACTGGTGGAGAAGTTATCCCATCTAGATTATTCAATGTGGTTCTAGAATATTGTTGATGGAGCACTGTAACAACTTCCATACCTAAAGTCGGGTATCCCAGCTGTCCTCAATCGCATCAAAATCAAACTTGTCCACCTCTTTTGGATCAGCAGGTTCATACTCTAGAAATGCGGCCAGAAATTCAGCAGTGGTATATTCCTTTAGCATCATGTTAGAAGGATCGGGATCCATATCATGAGGTTGATCTTCATCACTTGATCCCACCTCGATAAGGTCTTCCCTATCATCCCCACCAGGGATTCCACCTGCAATCACAACTGATTATTCACCAAAATCCATGACCTAGTTGGCTCGGATACCTGGCTCTTAATGAATCGGTACCCATGTCAATAAAGGGGCCCCAGGTCCTCTAACCATTATCACTAGAAGAGAACCCACTACTCCAAGGATTGTTCATATAGGCGTTATATCATTCGGTCAAATAAATAGTAATTATGACTTTGTGAGGTAGGAAACTTATAGAGGTCAAGTGATGGCTACTCATGTCCTGGGTTGTTACTATCTAAATGTCAGTACATGGTTTCCCATATATGACTGAAGGATCTAGGGATTCCAGGGTGGCCACCCTACCCTCATTTATGCTGATTAGCCTTGTAGATTCTACTTCCTCGGGCATGGACTCTAAGGACTGGTCCTCTGTGCCTACCGATATGTCTTCATCCCCATCAGTAGGGGTCCTTTTCATAAGATCCTTCTACACAAGTAGATGTTAGTCATGGAATATAAATAAACATGAGTGAGGTAATAGCACAAGAGAATGGGTTAGATCTTACTTCAAGAGATTTATAAAATCCTCCCAAGGAAGTTTCCCCCGAGTTTGAAACCTCACCTTCCTTCAGAGGGATCCATTTTTTGGCATCTTCCTGCCAAGATTCACCTGATTCTTCAGGAAAGGGAAATCTCCTCACTATTTCATCCACTGACAGCTGTGGAGGAAAGTTCAGATCAAGTAATAATTTCACCTGGTCCATCATTGGGTGCACATAACCTCTAGAGTGCACTAGATCCTCCAACTTTTCCATGTATCATTGCCCCACCTCTTGGGAGACAAGAAAACCATCTTTGGCATGACCAATGATTGGAAGATCCATCCTAAACTGGTTGATTGATCCCACATTTCATAAATATTGATTAATTTCTTGTTGACTTTCTAATATTCCCAATCCCTAGGGTAGATATCATCCTTGGGTATATCTACGTAACGCGGCCACTTCCCGGGATCTTGGGTAGGTACTTTTTGTAACCCTCTTGATGGCTCCCCTTCATCCCAAGTCTACCCAATTGGGACCATTAGGCATACTAATGTTATTATTTTTCCACTTATGTTCAGTGCAGGACTTAGAAATATTGGATCCACTACTACTACCCTACCACCACGATGTGTATTAGACCTACCTCCACGATGTACTCTCATCATAATTCGGCCACAACATTGAGGTAGAGGGGCCACTCCCTCATTGGTTCATATGATCCATTATTTCAGCATTTCTCTTAGGTAGGAATCCTCACAACTCTTTGTGTATGACTCGACTATCCCATAGGTAGTGTTGGATGGAGGAAGCTTCTATATATTTCCATATTTTTGTGTGAACATGAACAAGAGATGTCCCATCACGCATGGGCGATCTTCATGACGTACCCCTAGGTATACCTTCAGGGTCAGCCTCTATAGACATCTGAACTGCCTCATGAACCAGTGTGGGGTGTACAGTTCACTGATCGGCTCATAGTCCACTTGTTCCACCATAACTCTACGTCAAAAGGTTAGGAGATATGACCGCTTCTCTTCAGTTCCACTGTCGTCATCAGTGAATGATCCTGTTAGCAAAGTAAATAGATGGAAGTTTAATTGGTTTTCCCTCCAGATCTTTCTTGGAACTACCATCAAGTTTAGATTGAATGGAAACTTCCCAAAATGTTCAGAATTTTTGATCAAAAATTCATCTTAGGAGATGATATGGGATTCAGGTATTCATATCCCCCCATGTGCACTGCCACATAGCCATACAGTAAGTGGAGTGGCTTGCACATGCACAGCATCTTATTCCTCTCCCTAATATGATAGAGCACCTTATACAGCTTATCCAACACTGGAACCCCATGGTTGGTGCGTTACCCCGTTTCTAGCATCTCCATCATGATGAATGTGCTCAGTCATGCACCCATATATGCATCTCTCACCGGTAGTATTCACCAGCAAATGAGTGCTGATATGGACCCATCCAACCTGACTATCGGTTAATACTCAGTGATAATATTGTAACCCCATATATTCCATTGGATATTATCTATTATATACCAGTAAGAACCTTCCCTACCTCACTGGGCCCCTCTCAGGAAGATATGGTGCCTCATGGATAGTTTCATGGGCACCTCCTCCCCCTTAGCGGGCCTCTCCATAGGAAAGTTTAGGAAATTACTGAACCACTACTTAAAGTGGATGTCTCTTATCATCTACTTATCTTTATCTTCACCCAACACTAGATCTAGAATTATCTTCTCTAGATGTGGAATCTACTCTAAATCCTCCCATGCATTTTCTGCGGGGAGGAAATCGCCACACATCGCCCCCTGGATGGGAATCCCAGAAATATGATGGAGGTTACAAAGTCTAATGTCAACCACCCTGTGATTCCAATGAAAATTGTTGGTCCTAAATTAATATATACTCAATAGTTATGTAATAATATATTTTGGCAGGTATACATGGAATTGGGAGGTCCATACTGCTTCATATAGGCCCAATCACCTCAGCTCTGCTTTGAACTCTGTGCAAGAGGCGCACACCCAGTAGGCCCAAGCCCATTCCTCTATAAATTTGTCAGCTTGGAATAGGTCCCAATATTTATTCCATCCTTTTCCCAGGTTCCCTAACCCCACATTGAGGATTGTATGGTATTTTGGTGGAGATGTCTCTAGCTTCAATGGTCTCCCATCAATTTTGTTAAAATGGTTGTAGAGACAGCCTACTATGATAGGCGAATGATACTTCCAAGTATGGTCATTGATGGCCTTGTTCCATTAGTATTTCCTTGGTGTACCTATGAACCAGTAATCTGGTTCATCCCTTCTTTCCTCTAGGATGAAGACATCATCCCTCAGACTGAATCTATATAACAAAAACCTCTTACATAGGGGATAGTCCTTATGCACTTCTAACAGCAACTCCAATAGCGATTTTTGATCTGAATAGGTCTGGGCATACTCCCCAATCATGATATTTTTCACCATATCTTCCCTTAGGGTAGCATCTATAAGGACCTCCTGAGTATATTCTTAAGCGACCATCAGATCTTGGACTTATTCAAATTTATTAGACTATTCGTGAAGCTCTTTCGTGAAGATCGTTTATGGAGAACCATCTTGCGAAGAAGCGGGATGATGAGTGTTGGTCACGAGGAAAAACTGATCATGATTCCCTAGTTTTCTGAATAGTGTTCACAAAGCAATAGAGCGAGAACCTGGTTCACAAAAGTGCTTTCACAAGTCGAAAGGCTTCACGAAAAGAGAGCTCAGCCACAATAATTTGTAGAGATCTAGTATGGACAATGGGTCCCTCACGCCCTATTTATATGTGGTGGAATATTAACCTTCATGGAGGCCCTTATGCCCCCGATCTTCATAGTTACATCACCCAGCTCACATTGCACACCTTTCATTGAAATCATGCATTGGGATCATCCAATATTTAGCGATTTACCCTCAGAATATGACCCTCCTTTTATCATCATCTCCCATTATAAGGAGAGTCATTTTTTGGAACTGAATTATGTACCCCAAGATAATTCAAGAAAGTTCACAGCAAGTGGAGATGAAATCCAAGCTCAATGACCCAAAAAAATCATCCAATGGGTCTGCCTCACAAAGGTATCTCATGCAGCCCCTAACCCCCAAAAAATTGTGAAGCATTGAAGGAACCCTCTATGAGTATGACGAGCCCTGTGCCCACCTTGAAGATAGTTGATGGAACCCTCCATGATTCCGATGAGACCCACGACCATGATAAAGCAGGAGGCAGATGGCTTCATGAGTTTAACGGATTCTCACCTCTTCACAGGGATCAGGTTTTATTCACGGCACACCTCCAAGTATCATGAAACCCCTTCTCCTATAAATAACCATCTCACCCCACCTTAAAATAATTGATACCCAACCTTTCACCTTCTAATCTCCCATTTCGCAAAACCCCCAAAGTACTATGAACTCGAGAAAAAAATGAATCACCTGATGTACTAAAGCATCATGAAACCCACTTTCCCTTGTTCCTATTTACCCCTACCTATGGTAGGGATTCCCTATGTGAAGTCCTATGACCTTCATGGAGGAGGAAGGCCCTCTGGGGTACATAAGGCTTTGCAAATCATTAAGCCTTCACAAAGCACTCATCTACAGCATCGTGGCTTCATTCCAAGGTAGGGTCACCTTACTTCATGAAGAACCTTTCTTGGTGAAGCTCTTAACCTCTGCGAAGCACCTTTCATTGAAGCCCCCTGCTTCATGAGACCTTCTTCCATGCGGCCCTCCATGCTTTTACGTAGTGCGTTCTTAGTCCCTTGTGTGGTGTTCGATGTAAAGATGCCATACCTTTTTCTTTTTTTCATAGGTATGCTAATGGATCTTGATTTTTTTCATAACCACACTAACATGGACCCCATGACTAACCACTCCTCCACCCTTATCCATTTGGGAATTACTGGTTCCTTCCCTTCCCCAAGTGTGGGTGGGTATCAGTTATGCAACTCTAAGGAGTGAGGAGTGATCCCTCCTCGTCCGAGCTATGGGACATTAAACTACTAAGTGCCATCGTCCTTAGTACATGACGTTAAAATATAGCCTCACCCTATTCCATGCACATGGTGTTCCCCACCTTGTGAATTTTCTACACCCACTCATCTCCAAGGGAGTGATATCTTCCTCACATGGAATGAGATCCTCCTCATGTGGAACGACATTCACCCTGAGGGGAAGGGTAGCTATCCTGGTGTAATCCCCTAGCCTTTCTAGAAAGAGGTATAATTATTTATCCTCCTTTCCTCCTCCTAATTAAAATACCATAGGGGGTATGGTCATCGGGTAATCTCAACACCCCATACCTCTCCATTTGAGATTTGTCTCCATGGGCCGCTTCTACGCATAATCCCCACACCACCCCTCGTTGAAGCATCTTTTGAAATGTGAATGTATGGTCTATTGTCTCCTCTTATTTATCAAACCAAGCATGAATCACCTGGTATTAGAGGTTAGTAGTGATTGTGACACCCTTATTCCAGGTATCCCTCCTAGATTAAGCCCCAACTTCCACCTCCATGGGCTGCTAGCTATGCGTAAGCCCCAAACCTCCAAACTATGTGGGTTTTAATCTATATCTTCTAAACATGGTATATAGGAAGCCTTACTAAGGTTCAATACTAACCAATGGTAAACCTTGGTTCCCTCCTCCTAGGGGTGCACCTCCTGGATCTCATCATCCACTATTATCCATTCCCATCCTGGTCTTTCCCTCAAGACACTATATCTTGGGAGGTTCATGCACCACCCGGAGGTTACATCTTCTTCAGGCCCACCAAGGTAGCTTCAATGTATAATCCCCATACCACATTCTTGGGATGACTCTTCAGTTTTAAGCCCCAAAACCCATCAGAACTAAATGGACTTTGATTCTCAATCAATTGGGATACATAGGAAACCTCCCATAGGTTCAAGCCCAACACTATCATATTCACGTTGGTTCACTCTCTTCCTTACCATATGATGTTAAACTGCATGGGATACCAAACTACATGGACTCTTATCCCTCTATTATAAATAGGGTACATAGGAATACTCCTTGAGGTTCAATCCCAACACCCTCAACAACCCATCCAATTCATCCATTTCTACCAATCCATTCACATCCATCCTACTTGGGTCGCCACATCTCGGTGGGATCATGCAATTAATCCAGGAAGAACATATGTGTAAGTCTCGATCACACACTTCATCACCTCACCCTTTTCCTATTGAGATAATGTCATGCACCTGGGTTATCTCAGTGCGTAAGCCCCATCCACATCATCACTGCTCCTAGCAGCACCTGGGAAATCTTAGTACGTAAGCCCCATACCACCCATCATCCAACCAAGAATGATCCTCCTACGAAGGTTAGTCTCAGTACATCATCCCCACATTATCCCTCTATAACTAAATTGGTCTTGATTATAGTATACTAAACAGGGTATGTAGGAAGCCTCCATGAGTTTCAATCCCAGCCAATGTTAAACCTTGGTGTCCCCCTCATTACGGTACACCTCCTCGATCCGACATCAGTGGTGTCTAAATAAGCTTCACAGTGTGAAATATTTTCTTTATGAGACACGCCATCTAGGGTTCATCCTCATAGGGTGTTTTGATCCATACAATCAGTAAACCTTCTAGGTTCCCCCTTTTAGGGATGCACCTATCTGTTCTGTCGTCACAAGTGTTCTGATTAGTCCATTCCATCTCTACAAGTCATTAAACTCATGACCCTTCATCTACGCTAGATATTAAACTTATGGTCTACCCCATGTTAAACAAGGGATGCTTAAGGAAAACCTCATAAGACATGCCTATCACAAAAGATACCCTGTAATCGATGTATTATGTCTCAAGTTTCTGCACCCTTGAGAATCCCTCTTATAAGGAAAAATATAGGTGACCGGTGTTCCAATGCCAAACATGACCACTTCCCTGACTGAACTTTTCTGCCCTATCACGACCCCTTGGAATGTTCAGTTAGAAGTAGCATAATTAACCAATATCCACAAAGATATGGAACTAGGAATGAGTTTCAAGAACAACATCTTAATCTATAAGGGAGACTCAGACTAGGCGACGAATTCAGGGGAGGAATCCACGAAATAAGGGATCAACATCCCATCATCCCATTTTGATCATGGTGCATACATAGCTAAATAAATTATGAATGGATCCCACCTTTGGAAAGTGGAAATGTGAGTTAAAATGCACCATTAGCAAACGACATACAAAATTCATAGTCAGCACGCCTTGGCAAAAAGCATCGGAAACAAATATCATTTGGCATACCCAATCGTATTGATTATAGAATATTAAAAATAATTAAATCATTAACATAACCAATAATGTTGAGTATATAAGTGGAGAATAATATTACTTTGTTCATTATTAATTTAATGCCTTTGAAACCTTGAATGAATCAATTTATCCTTCCATAAGCATCTAAATTCACTTGTTGAATAATTTTAGCACTTGGTTACTCAGGAAAGAACGCAGAAAGATGGGGAGGGGCAGTTCAAGTGGGCTGGGCCTACGGGTCATGTATTGGGCATGGTATGCCTATGGGCCTTCGGGTCATGTATTGTGGGTTTGTTGGGCCTTATGCCTTGGGCCTATGGGTCATGTACGGGTTCCCCTTCAACCCTTAAAAGGGGGATTATCCATAATAAAATAAAAAAGAAGGCCTTCGGGCCATTTGGAGTTACTCAAGAAAAAATTGTTTTGACATAAAGAAATTTTCCTTAAAAATTTTACTTAAATCACAAATATTAACCAATAAATTTTATTAAGTTACTAGTATTAGGGGTAGTTTACATTAAGTTTCTCCTTCCAAGGATTAATCTCAATTTTTTGTTTGATGATGATGATGTTATTCATCTACAACATAAAATTTTATCAGATAAGTATCATTTTTTATTAACACTTAATAAGGACTTTTATTTAATGGTCTCCCACTAAAATAAAGACCCATTTTAAAAATCCATAATATCCATTAGTGGCACAAGATCCATATTTCATTAAGAAATCATTCCTCTAGGGTGTTCATATCACCATATAATTATTTAGGTAGATAATCATCCCAATCATAGAAATTTTGACTCATGGATAGTTATAACCCTTTTATCCTAATACATCATATATATTCACTCAACTATATTCATCTGGTGTCATAACTATTAGGGATTCCCATCTAAGTGTCTCACAAATTAAATGTTAAAAACAAGATAACATTGGAAAATCCATGGGCTCCTGGTTAAGGCACAACATTACCCAGAAAGATAATCTAATGTCACTTATTACATGATTACCTTGGGAAATATAATCTAGGGGTTCTTGATTATGGAAAGAAAATAACCTTTTGGATGATTAAGATCATGAAAAGTATATCTTATGAAGGTATATCACACTTAATGTTTAAGGGATTTAATATATATATCGTATCTCATGATATTATTTTTATGTAGCATGATTCAAGTTATTTTAGTTTGGAATACTATTCCCACATGAAGGTTTTAGGTACAGCAGAAGTGGGTCGGTGGGCTGAAATATCCATGTAGTTTTTTCCAAATATGTTGAATATTCATAAATATTTCATGTTGTGAAATCCATTACTAATGAAATGTTTCACCAAATATTGACATTATAAAACTTGAAACCTGGAGAGGATGTTTTTCAAGTTAAATTTATAATTTATTTATAATTTATTTTAATAAATAATTACCTTTTATTAAGATCTTTCTTAAATGTAGATATTTATCTTCTGAAATCCCCTTTTTAGATTACCTTTGTTGCACTTGTAGGATCTCTGTGTAGAATCCCTCTATCAATGATCCACATGTGCTCCATGGACCTATGAATGTCATCATATGAATCTTAAATTTCTATCATAGTAGATCATAATGATTGCATCATTAAACTTTTATCTCCTTGAGAATCACTTTAAGAAGGATTCACTTGGGTGGTGGTGGAGGAGGATCGCTCTCTATTCTTGATAGAGTTCTTAGATAATGGATCTCTCTAGGGCCATGTGAGATTTATCTAAATTTTTTTGTGCATAATAAAACAAATGGAAACCACTTAAGAAATAATATAATTTGGTTTATATACTTATAGAGTTAGAAAATAATAATTGCATATGCGCCCTTATTATTTTCCTTAATCCCTATAGAACCCCGTGTCTAGAATAATATTATTATTATTATTTCTTGACATGTTCTAAACTCATAAATTAATTAAATATCATTTATTCAAATAATATTCAACATATTATTTCTCAATGGACCATTAGTGTGGTCTTCCATTCCTCTGTAATATTTATCAAACATTGAATAATTACTATTTATTTAATAAATAAAAAACACTACATTATTATCCCAAAAACAAATCAATATTATATTCAAAATAAAAAAATATATTTATTAAATATTCTACTCACAAAATATTCTCTCGAATAACTAGTGATAGAATATATACAATTAAGAAAACATGAATGATTATTAAACCATGTGTAGGAATATTATTTATTCAAATTGTTAAATAATATTATTATTATTATTTAAATGAGGTTTTAGATACACTTAGTGTGTGACCCTCTAGGAATATTTCTCTATGGAATTTGGTGAGGCACTCTAAATTCCAAGGTTATCATATATAAATACTCTAAGGAACCCATAAAGAAAGAAGTTAATGTCACAACATCGACAACCACATACAAATCCTCAATGTGTAATATAATCCATTTATATCAATATCTCTAATCAATTTTGTTTTATTCTAATGTCATAAACCTGTATGCTCGATGTTTCTTTCATTGATTTTCTGTAAATTGAACTTTCCTAAAAAATACCATGGTCAGGTTGTATCATTTCCATCAAAGGGCATGATATAAAAACTTACATTAAAGAATAGAATGGAAAAGTCATTTCTTTAATTATTCATTAATGGCATGTCATTCATGACACACCCAACATATATAACTTCATCATGAACATATGTCATCATGGTTTATGAAATACATCTAATTGTATGATTTATAACATGAATTAATAACAATATTAATGTTTAAATACCATTACACATGCTCGCAGATAGGAATATCTGATGACACATATATATACATAATTTATATAGGTAGGTTTCATTCTCATAATCTCAAATAATATAAATTACAAAGGGAGTGCACCATGAGAATATGCCTTAGAGTCCTATGTGTCTTTTCCCCTGATAGTCTATATCAATAGAGTCCCTTAAAATAATTTCATCTAGCTATAGAACATATATTTAAGAATACTATCATAGAATTTTTGGGTTCTCATCACAGTGGGGAACTACTATGACATTTTAGTATGAAAACTACTCTTAGTACATTATCATGTACTATGTTATAGAGAAGAATAATCATGGGGTAATAAAAAGTTTCTTAATATTAAAAACTATGAATACAAGAAATTATAAAGTAAATAGAATTTGGTTCTAGGACCCCAACTCCAACAAAATCCCACTTTCACTAGAGCCAATAGCTAACAACCTTCAGTCCATTATCTCTCACATGATATATATGCTTATGTTGAGATAATGATTTTGTCAAGGGTTCTGAATCATTTTCCTCCATGAAAACTATGATCACTATAACTTCACAATTATGAGAAAATCCCTAAAAAGGTGATGCTTTTGAAGTATGTGATTTGTTTGCTGGTATGAACTTGTCTCTTTTTCAAGAGTCAGCGCTGAAGTATTATCACAATATAAAATTATAGGATCTTTACTTCTAAGTACCACATAAATATCCTAAACAAATTATTGAATCCAAACAGATTCTTTGAATTCATCTAAAACCATTATTTTCTCGAATTCCACTTTTGAATCAGTGACAACTAGCTATTTTGATCTCTTCCAGTCCATAGATCCTCTGTTGAGACTAGAAACATATCCTAACTGTGACTTCAAATCATTTTTATGTATATGAAAACTAGTATTAGTATAACCCCTAATGACTAGTTCTTCATCTCCTCCATACACTAAGAACATATCCTTAGTTCTTCCCATATACTTAAGGATAACCTTAACATTAGACTAATTTTTTCACTTAGATCTATTTGATATCTTCCTACCATGATCAAAGTATAATAAACATCAAGTTCAATGCATAACATGTAATACATTATTTATCCTATTATCAAATAATATGAGATATTACTCATTATCTCTTTCTATTATTGTGTCTAAGGAAACATTTTCTTGGAAAGATATATACCATGTGACACTAGAACCATTCCCCTCATGGATTGTTATATACTAAATCTCTTTATTATCTAGATAATGTATGTACCTTGACTTAGTCCAGTCAACCTCTTAGAACTATCATGGATGATCTTGATCCCTAGAATGTAGGTTTCTTCACCAAATTCTTTTATGGAGAATAATTTGTTTAACCAATCCTTAACATATTGTATGAAAAGTATTTAATTTCCAAAAATAAATATTATATCATCATATACTACTAAGATAATGAGTGAATTCCAACTAAAACACTTGTAAGCACATGGTGCACATTCATTCTTAAGGAAACCAAATTCTTTTATAGCTTTATCGAACCAAATATTCCATGACCTATATGATTTCTTTAATCCATAAATGGATCTTTGTAACTTGTATAATTTTTTTCATCACCTGGAGTCACAAAAACTTCTGGTTGTGTTATGTAGACATCTTCCTGAAGTTTCCCATTAAGGAAAGCTATTTCGACATTTATATACCAAATTTCATAGTCATAGTAATTGGTTATAGCAAGTATAATTCTAATGTATTTAAACATGAAAATCAAAGAAAATTTTTCGTCATAATCAAATACTTTGATGTTGTTTAAACCATTTATCCATTAGCTATACTTTATAAGTACTTACTTTCCATTCCATGTCCAACTTTCTCCTAAATACCCATTTTCACCCAATAAGATTTATATTAACTAGTGGATCAACCAGAACCAAAACTTTGTTCTGATACATGGAATCCATTTTAGAATTCATGTATTCTTTCCATCTTACAGCTTCTGATCCCTATACTACCTTTTTATAGGATAGAGGTTCATTATTTTCAACCAATAATGATTCACCATCTTCTATTACTATAAAACCATATCTCTCTTGTTCTCATACCTCTCTCATTCTCATATACAATACTTGTGTTTTAATAACTACTTCTTCCATGGGGACCATTGGAATCTGTTATTGTACCAAATATTGTATATCTTGAGCATAAAATTCATAAAAGTCGGTCTTTCTCCAACTTTACTTCTTGAGGATGTTCTCCCACTCAATAAATATGTCTTATTTGGAGACAATCACTTTCTTGTCTAAGGGGTTTTATAGGTAGTATCCCCTTGTTTCTTTATGATTCCCGGTAAATATACAACTTATGCCTTAGGGTGAAAGTTTGTTTCCTGATATGGCCATAACAAATGTCTCACTACCCAATACACATGTATGTGATAAAACAGGTTTCTTTCCGCTCTATAGCTTAAAGGGAATTCCATTTTCCACTTTAGTTGGTACTCAGTTAAGTGTATCTATTACAGTTTGTAATGAATATCCCTAAAAGGATAATAGAAGATGTGTATGGATCCTAATCAATATTACCATATCTAGCAAGGTTATATTCCTCCTTTCACTAACACCATTCCACTATGGTGTATAAGGTGGAGTAATTTTACAAATAATCCCAAACTTTTTTAGAAAGTCAATAAATTCTTAGTTGAGATATTCACCATCTTAATCTGATCGAATATTCTTTATCTTATTTCCAATTTGATTCTCTACTTCATTTTTAATTTCCTTTAATTTATCAAAGGACTTATACTTATACCTCATTAAATAAACATATCCATATCTACTCAATTCATTAGTAAAATTTATGAAGTAATAATACCCACCTCTAGCTTCTACTAAAACTAGTCTACACAAATCATTGTGTACCAATCCTAGAAGCTATGTGGCTCTTTCACCATATCCACCGAATGGTAGTTTTTTCATTTTTCCTTGTAAACAAGCATGACATATTTCAAATGTTTTTATATCAAAAGAGTATAAATAACCATCTTGATAGAGCTTTGTCAAATGCTTCTCATTTACATAACCAAGATAGTGATGCCACAGCTGGGTGTTATATGAGTTATGAAAAAATGATTTGTTATCAATTATAAATGTTTAGTTTTCAAAAATTAATACATAAATTTGTTACTTAAATGTTTCATACCATAAAATATGTTTTATTTATAAAATAAACAACTTTTATTTCTAAAGATGAAAACAAAACCATTTGTATCTAGGCAAGATACAAAAATTATGTTTTTTGGTAACAGTTGGTACATAATAAAAATATCTTAAAACCAATATCATTATTATTGGAAAATGAAATGTTGTAGTCTCAAATTGATATTGTAACTAGTCCTGCACCATTAGCAGCCCAAAAATCCACCTCTCCTCTAGAAATCTTTTGAAATATACGTGGTTATTTCATTTGGATACAAATGTAAACACCATAGTCTATATCTAATATTCAATGTGTAGATATTAAAACATTTCACTCAATAAAAATTCACCTTTAACATCCACTTTCTTTTGGGTTCAATTCCTCTTCTAGTGGCCTTGGTTTCCACATACAAAACATACTGCTTCCTTTTCCTTTTCTTTCCACTAGATCTTACTCTTCTTGGAAGAACAATGCTCGATAGATTTAGAATTATTTTAAGTCTTGGGCCCCTTCCCCTTATTCTATATTTTCTTATTCACCATAAAGACCACAGGTTTGTCACACCCCATGTCCTTTTCAACTTGGAAAATCAAAGTAAGAATTTATAAAACACTCTTATCATTATTACTCATGTTATAATTAACAATGAAACTAGAGAAAGACTTTGGTAGTGAGGAAATTATGAGATTTTTTCACAACTCATCTGGGAATTTAATCGCCAAGATGTTTAAGTATTCAATGTATCTAATAATCTTTACTATGTGAGGCCCAGCTGGCACCAAATCTCCATGATTGCAAGTAAAAAAAGCATTGGAGATCTCATATATCTCATGTATCTCCTTCTCTTGATAGATATCATGAAGGCGAGACATCATGTTATGTACATTCATGCCCTCATTTTTCTTTAGAAGCTAATTAGTATCATGAAACATTGAACATTTATGGCATCATTCAAATGTTTTTCATAGAGAGAAAAATCTTCCTCATTAACCATTTTTTGAGGCACTTCAAGACTAGGTTCTTCTAGCACATACAATTTCCTTTCATGGCATAGGATAATGTGTAAGCACCTTTTCCACTCTTGGAAATTTGAGCCTATGATAAGGTTATCCATCTCAAGTGTGGATAGTATTTATATGTTTGAAGTAATTTTTATTATCATTTATTGTTGGGAAAAATCTCTAAAGGTGTCATATCATTGTTTCTGGGGTGATTATGTTTGTTGAAAAAGCCAGATAACTGTGAATCAGTATGGTTGGTGTTGTCGAAACAGATTTTTAAGGTGGCATAGTTTCCTAGTGTTTTCCAAATTTTAGGCCCCAAAATCGGGAGTTTTCTTTATAGGAAATAAAGGTTTTCCACAAATTAGTTCTCAGACTATGAATCATAGTTTGTGGACCGAAAAATAGGTATATGGAATGGTTATGGAAAATCTGCAAAGGAAGGATTTTCGTATAGTAGTACCATGTGGATTTTAATGCACGCTATACAGACTGTGTAGAAAAAATAGTTCATGGGAGGCTCATCAGTTCATATAAGTTGTGTCATTTGTGGATTGAGGTGGTGATTATGGATACCATAATTGGTTTTTCATTTGAGGAAGGAATTGGCCACCGTAAAGAATAAAGGCACTATGTGGACCACATAGCAGTTCGCAGTGCTGGTTGTACCATAGTGAAGTTTCAGGTAATTCAGATTAGTGGTTTTTTCATATCTATTTGCCTATATAAATACCTCTAATCATATCATTAATAATAATTAATTTCATTCAAAAATATAATCACTATGGGAAGAATTTGGTTAATTCTGAAGTAGTTTGCGAGGGAGGATTTCATGAAGGGTGAAGAAGTTTTCAGGAAAAATTATGCGAAAGGAGTTTGTGGGGCTCTATATCCCACAAAGTAAAATAGACCACGTAGCATTGGTGGTCTGCATAGGAAAAATCCATCTTCAAAGTAGGGGTGGTTCACATAAGAAGTGGTCGTTCGTGGAAGAAGTGGTGGTCCTAGAAGCACTTGTGCTACATAGTGCAATGTAGTACGTGGAGGATGCAAATAAGTTTGTAGAGGATTTAGGAAAGTTTTAAAAGTCACTAAAACAGTTCGTGAAAGTAATTTTCATAGACTAAAATTATGCAAAAATGTGTATTTCATCTACGAGTGAAAATAGAACTTAAACAAAGCATCTAACAACAATTTAGAATGTGTTCATTCATGAAAATTAAAGGACCTACAAGTCTATAAAATGTATATGGATCCCTTACAAAGCAATGATAAAAGGAAAAGTAAGAAGGTGATCCTTTACACTAGTAGTGAGCCAGATAAAGAGACTCCGGGAGTGACCCTTGGGAAAGCAGTGAGTTGACCCTAAACATTGTGAAGGTAGTGAGCCTGGGCATAGAAGTGATCTATCCTGAACCATGTAATTTGGAAGTGAGCCTTAGTGGATTTGGTACATCATCACATTGTCATTGTATGATCCTTAGATGTAGCCTAGTGATTTTGAACCAAGTAATCAAAGGATGATGGTGCTGGTATATGTCGATGACATAATATTTGGTGGAACAGATGAAGCAAAGTGCACTAAATTAGTTGAATTCATGAAAAGTGAATTTGAAATGTCAATTATTGTTGAACTAACATTTTTCCTTAGTTTCCAAGTGACATAAGGAAATAATGTCACACTCATCTCTCAATATAAATATTCCAAGAAGGTTTTGAGAATATTTTTAATGGATAATTCCAAGGATATGAAAACTCTAGTGGATACCTGTTGGAACCAGGGTCTTCAAAGCATGATTTGGCGTATGGTTTGTGTTTGTTGTCAATCCTCAGTGGAAGTTCAGGATATGTACCAACAAAGAGATCATACCGTTCAAGCAGAAAACAGTAGTGAAGGTGGCACCATTTCCCAGTGTTTGCCAAATTTTTGGGCCTGAAAATCGGCCAATAAAAAAAAGTGTTTTTGGAAAAGGTACTTGCGCGCCGTTCTCTTGGAGGATAAAAGACTTGTACGCCATATGTTTTTGAGGATCATAACATCAAAATTTGTCTAAGGAAAGAAAGTCGCGCAAGTGTTGGTTGGGTCGCGCAAGTGAGTTGCGCGACAGAGGTTACTAGAGACAAGACTTGCGCGTCGTCAAGGGACTTGCGCGCCGCCGCGCAGGGGGTCCAGTTTGCCTATAAATACTGGACCACCCCTTCTCATTTCTCACGGAGCTCAAGACTTCGAGATTGCTCGATCTCTCGTCGCGCAGGTGGTCGAGTCGCGCAGGTGGTAGTTTTGTCGCGCAAGTAGAGCTTGCGTGCCGGTTGTTGGCTGTGCGCCCAAGGCGGTTTGGAAGAGAAAGGAAGTGGACCGCGCAAGTTTGAAGTCGGGGAAGGAAGCGTCGCGCAGGTGCGTTGATGACACTTACGCACCAGTTTGGACTTGCGCACCGTAGTGGGACTTGCGCGACTGTCTTGGAGAAGCGCGCCTGGTTTTGCTGAAGCTCACCGGCCTGTTTGGAGCTGCACGAAAGCCGAGAGACTACCCGATACATTCGAGGAAAAGTGATATTCTTCTTCTGGTGAGAATCGTACTTCAATAGAGCATCTACATAAAACAAAGGATGCATTCTTATGAAAATGATGAAGAGACCTTCATGTCTATAAACTGAGTGGGACTTCACCAACGGCAGTGAGCTAGGGGGAGTCAACGGGAGTGACCCGAGGGAAGCAGTGAGCTATCCCTAAACCTTTGTAAAGGCAGTGAGCCTGGGACAGAGTGACTGTACCCGAACCTTTGTAATCTACAGCTATTGAAGCATAGTGGATTTAGGTACGACCGACAACTTGTCGGCGTATGATCCTTGGACGTATCCCTTAGTGGTGAACCAAGTAAAAAGGGTTGTGTCTTCTCTGTGCATGTGAGTGTTTGCTTTCTAATCATAATCATCATATAGTTTCAAAAAGTTCCTACCAAAATGGGAACAAGATCCATCACTTTAAAAGAAAAAGTGGTCACCCTGATTCACCCCTCCCCTCTCAGGGTGTCCCGGGGGCCTACAATACCTAGATGAAACTATCATGGGATGATGAAGGCAATACAGTTAATTTCACAGAATGTAGAAAAATCATTGGAAGTCTATTTTACTTGATAGTGACAATACCTAACATTTTTTTCTCCACATTCCAAGAAAAAGAGTATTAAATAAATCCCAAAAAAAATCAATTTTTTTAGTGAAAAGAATACTTCAGTATATCAAGGACATAGTAGATTTTAGTTTTCTGTACAATGAAAAATCTCAGCAAGATTTATTGGGATATACTGATGTAGATTGATCTAGTTCAAAAAATGATAGAAAATCGACATCAAGTGGTGCATTATATCTTGGTGGATTGTGTATTTCTTGGATAAGTAATAAAAAATATTGAATTTAATTAAGCACCATAAAAGATGAATATATTTCTTCTACTCAAGAGTGAACATAATTATTGTGGATGAAGCGGCAGCATGATGATATGGGAGTTGAAGTGAAGTCACCAATCAGAATCCATTATGATAATTCGAGTGTTATAAATCTAAGAAAAAATCAAATCCATCGCTCAAGGAAAAATAACATTGAAATAAAATATTATTTTATCAAGGAAAAGGTGGATCAGAGGCTTGTGAAGTTGGATTATGTGCCTACAGAACTACAGGTTGCATACATTTTGATGAAGTCCTTACCCAAAGAAGAATTTGAATGGTATCTACTAGATCTGAGAGTTCATTCGACTCCCCACACTTGAAAAAGTGTGATTTTGGGACCCCCTATCCCCGAGGTATGATTTGTTTTTCCTTGATATGCTCATATGTGTTCTTGACCCTATTGAAAACCAAAAATAAGTAACCTTAGGGTTCGTTGACAAAGGGGGGGAAATTATTCCTTTAAAAGGGAAGAAAATTTATTAATCAAGACTGGGGAGAAGCTGATAGGGGGAGCTATGAAGTAGAGGATATTTAAATATGATGATTATAAAGGTGATCAATCAAAGGTTATATATCACAACAGATAATTTTTGTGATGAAATCAATTGAGAAATTTTTTAATGAAGTAATTCATTGATAAAATTTTCATTATACTCTTGTTTCTCACGCCAAGCATGGATCATGTGGGTTTAGATTGTGTGTTGATTAAATATTTTATCCTTGTTTATATCATAAGAAGAGAATGTTATTAGATGATGGGAGAAGCTTTAACAAGGTATCAAAATGTGAAGAGTTGTCAACAAACCCAAAGGGTGTATTTTTGGGCAAAAATCCCTCAACGTGTCATCTCTATGTTTTTAAGGTGATTGTGTTTTTTTGAAAATCTAGATGATCAAGAATTAGTATGGTTGGTGTTTTCGAAGCAGATATTTAAGGTGGCATAGTTTTCCAGTGTTTTCCAAATTTTTGGGCCTCAAAATCGGGAGTTTATTTTATGGAAAAGGAATGTTTTCCAAAAATCATTTTGTAGACTGTGAAGCATAGTTCATGGAACACAAAGTAGGTACACATAATTGTGATAGAAAATCGGCAAAAGAAGGATTTATGCATAGCAGCACTATGCAAAGTGAAAAGCATGCTACGTGGACCGTGTAGCGAAAATAGTTCATGGGAGGCTCATTACTCTATGGTAGGTGTGTTTTTTGCATATTGTAGTGGTGATTATGGCTACCAAAAAGGGTTTTTTTTCAGATCACATCAACTTCCACAAAGGATAAAGGCATTATGCCGACTGTATAGTAGTTTATAGTGAAGTCTAACTGTATTAAAGTTTTGAGTAATTCAGATTAGTGGGTTTTGTGGATCTATTTTCCTATATAAATACCCCTAATAAGATTTTTAAGTATATAAAATTTCATTAGAAAATATCATCACTCTGAGAAGAATTCAGTGAAGTCTGAAGTGTTTCCTGAGGGAGGATTCTGTGAAGTGAAGTAGTTTGGAAGGGAGGATTACTTGAAAGGTAAAGAAGTTTGCAGGACCAATTATGTGAAGGATTTTGCAGGGATATGTAACCTATAAAGAAAAATTTACCATGTAGCATAGGAATTACGTGGAGGAAAAATTCATCTGCGAAGCAAGGGCATCCCACGGAAGAAGAGGTGGTCCGTGAAGCACTCACACCACATGGTGCAACACAATTCACAAAGGATGTAGAGAAGTTCACAAAGGATAAAAGGAAGTTCAAAAAGGCACTAAAATAGTTAATGAAATTAACTTACAAAAATTAAAAGTACACAAAAATGTGGATTTCATCTATGGGTGAAAATAGAACTTCAACATAGCATCAACTGACAATTGAGGATACATACATTCATGAAAATGAAGGGACCAACAAGTCCATAAACTATGTATGGATCCCTTCTAGAGCAGTGAGAAAAGGAAGAAGAAGAAGGTGATCCTTTCTACCAGTAGTGATCTAGAGAAAGAGACTTAGGGAGTGACCCTTGGGAAAGTAATGAGCTAACCCTAAACATTATAAAGGCAGTGTGTCTATGAATAGAAGTTATCTAGCCCAAATCTTGTAATTTGGAAGTGATCCTTAGTATATTTGGTAAATTGGAACATCATGGTTGTATTCACCTTGGATGTGTCATAGTGAGGGTGAACCAATTAAAATTGATGTGTCTCGTGCATGATTTTAATTTTTTTCATACATTACTATGGGAAAGGGAGAGAATATTTTTTGGTTTAATGATGAAACAATATATAAAGGGTGATTGTTTTAATCTATCATACCCTGATTCACCCCCCCCCCTCAGGGTATTTAACCTAATTTGGCTAACAATTCTATAAATAATAAGATCATAATTTTAGTACTTTATCTAATAAAAGTAGATAATAAATATTATGTTATATTTATTAATATCCCACTATTTTATCAAAACTCAATATCCCTAACCATTGGATTTGTAATAAATTTTTTCTTGGAAATTATAGTGGCAAGGATCCATATCCTCTTCTCATAACCCATACTCGGGGCTGATAAGTTATTTGAAGGGTTTTAGGTAAGAATTCTCAATTCCAACTGAATTAACTCATGGTTCCTTGATTTGTTTAGTGGAATTCCCAATCCTGAAATCCTTAAATTGGATTTTATCAACCTTTTCCTCTTAGTTACACAAATTCCTACTTGGGAAGTCAACCCTTGATGTGAACTAAATTAATTCAACCCAAAACTTCAATTTAGAATTACCTGATAATTGAAAGAACCCAGACTTGGATCGGTCAAGAACTTTAAATTATGGTTTGGTTTTAACTTAAGTAATGGAAGGGTATACTAACATAATATAAATGTAAGGGATTTATTTATTATGGATAAATATTTCTTTTTTTATCCTTTACATTCCTTTTTAAGATTAACTGGATTTTACTTAAGAGATTAATTATGTTTTCATAAAAAAAATTACACATAATCCATTTATTTAAATTATGTATTTGTATATTAATTCATTTATTTATGTGATCTTGTTCTTACATCTATAAAATAAATATTATATAAGACATAAAATAAATAAATAAATGACTCATTCATGAGATTATCTAATGGTTGATTTATTTAGTGGATAATAAATCCACCTATAACCTAGGGGGAAAACTTATTATGCCTGGTCTTAGCACAAGTTATAGAATTCCACTTGTCTACCAATGTATCACCTGGGTTATCATGATATTGGTTCCACCTTCATCCAGCTCCACGCACCTTGGGATACTCCATTTATTATATGCATTTATAACTCACATGTGGTTGAGGGGAACTAAATGATTGGTTAAGGGAAATCACATAAATTACCATGGAAACATAGGTCCTACATAATAAAGGAAGGATGGATAACTTGAATTCCATCATATTTAATTTAATAATTAATAATTACAAACCCATGAAATAAATTAAATTAAATAAAACCAACTCAAACATGAGTCTTGGTCATGTTCATGAATGATCATACACATGCAATGAATACACAAAAGTACACTTGATAACATTCATTTATATTCATTAATTATTATTCAGATAAATTTTTTTAATTAATTAATTCCCTTTTATATTAAGGGATGTATGAATTCTCTTTTAGATACCCATCATTAATTCATTCATTAAAAATAAACTACATAACCAATAATTATAGATAATTACAATAAATAAATTGAATATTTAAAATTCTTTAAAACCTTTATTAAATTGTTAAACACTTGGGTGTTAATCAAAGTAGTAAGGTTTTAATGATGTAATTTTTAATTTAATGTAATTAAATTATTTCCTATATTGGGAGACTACACAACTTGCACTTATAAGATACACATCATGTACCTCGATTGTCATGTACTTGAGGTAAATGCATGGGGCTTCAGCGTGTACATTGGTTGGACTACATAGTGTATACATGTCGTGTATCACTCTTCTCATGTGTCCATCTAACCCACTAAAATACTCAGCATGTACTTTGAATGTGGTATTTCATGGTTTGTACTAGCCGGTTACACATCGTGTATCTCACGTGTTGTGTGTTCATGCAACCCGAAGAATGAATCAGCATGTTCTTTGAATGTGTGACTACACGCCATGTATTATCCTGCTACACACCATGTATCTCGCTTGTTGTGTGTCTGCTTGGATTATCATTGAACTCAATGTGTACTTCGGACGTAGGAAATAATGAACTAAATTCTATGTATGAAGGTTACACATCATGTACTTTATTATTGCTCTAGGATTTCAGTCTCACATAGTTTTGACCATATATATTACCATACAGTTTGCATGAATTTATCCTCCATCCCTTGTGTACTACAAGATGTGTACGCCAACTACACGTCGTGTAATCTAAAAAATCATGTGCCAAATTAGACCAATATACATGTGGTGTTCAATAAATGCACTATGTGTAGTTATTTTTTAGAATGTCATGTATCGCGTGGCATGTCTCGATACGGTGCACTTAGGTACATTGTGTGTACTCTGGATACATGTCATGTAACCCGGTCTTACCGAACAAAAATCTTTTCACTTTATAATGGTATATATGGTTGTTCTTTATCTGTACTTAATCCTTTAAGAAAATTAAACACTAAATGATGATGATTAATATGTAAAAAACATGTTAACTAAAATGGATTAAAGAATGAATGATTCTTGAAATGAAATATCTAACCACTATTGTTCTTATAGATCAAAAATCAAATAAATAATTATAAATTTAAAATGTAACCTCACTTTAATACCACTTGAAGGTTCCTTATGTAGTAGAAGTGGTTTGATGGGCCAGTGGAACCATATAGGTTTTTTCAAATCTAGTGAATATTCATAAATATTGTATGATGTGAAAGTCATGAACAATTTAATTTTTCAATAAATATTGACATTATAGAACCCGAAACCCAGAGAGGATCTTTTTCACATTAAATTTATTATTAATTTATATTTGATTTAAATAAATAATTACATTATCTCAAGATATTTCTTCTATATAGATGTTGATATTCTAAAATCCCTTTTTCAAATTATCTTAGTTGTGCTTATAGTATCTAAGTGTAGAATCCCTATATTGGTGATTCACACGTGCTCCATGAACCTCTAAACATCGCGGTAGGAATCTCCAGGTGCTACCATAGAAAATCCTAATGCTTGCATCATTCACCTTTAATCACCTTGATAATGGATTCATCAAGGATTCACTTGGGTGGTGGTGGAGGTGGATCACTCTCCGTTCTTGAGAGCATTTTTGGAGAATGTATCTCTCTAGGGAATTAAAATAATTATTTGAATATTAAGAACAAAACAAGTGGCATCCACTTAAGAAAAAATATAATTGAGTTTATATACTACTAGGGTTAGAATATAATAATTGCCCATGTGCCCTTATTATTTTCCTAAATACCTATATAACCCCATCCCTATAATAATATTATTATTATTTTTATTTCTTGACATTCACTAAACTTATGAATTAATTAAATATTATTTATTGAAATAAGATTCAATATATTATTTCTCACCAAACCATTAACTCAGTCCACCATTACTCTGAAATATTTATTAAACCTTCAATATTGACTATTTATTTAATAAATAAATATCCCTACATTATTATCCAATAAATAAATTTATATTTTATTCACTAAATGGAAAATAAATATTTAGTAAATATTCTACTGAAAAAATATTCTCTCTAATAACTAGTGACATAATATATGTGATCAATAAAATATAAATAATTATTAAACCACATGTGGTAATAATGTTTATTCAACTTGTTAAATAATAAATAATATTATTATTTAGTTGAGGTTTTGGATAAACTTAGTGCGTGTCCATCTAGGCCTCTTTCTTAGTGGAATTAGGTGAAACACCCAAAGTCTAAGGTTAGAATCTAACAACACATCAAGGCATCTATAGAGAAAGAATTTAATGTCCCAACATTGAAAACCATATATGAATTCTCACTGTGTAATATAATCACTTTATCTCAATATCTCTAATCAAGAAGATTGCATGCTAGTGTCATTAAACTATGTGCCAGATGACTCTTTCGTTGACTTTCCAAAAATTGAACATGCCTATAGAACACCATTTCCATGGATTTATTTAGGTTGTATCATTTTCATCAAAGGGTCTGAGATGTCAACATTCATTAAATAATAGAAGGGACAAGCCCTTTCTCTCATTATTCATTAATGACGTGTCATTCATGACGCACCCAACATATCCAGCTTTGCCACAAACATATGTCGACACGGTTTGAGAAATATATCTAAGCAAAAGATTCATAACATGAATTAATAATAATCTTAAATTATAATATCATTACACATGCTCATGGATAGGAATATATGATGACAAATAAATATGTGGAATTCCAAAAGGAAGGTATCGTTATCATAATCTCCTACACTGGAAATTACCAAGGGCATACACAATAAGAAGATGCCTCAAGGTCCTATGAGTCTCCATCCTTGATAGCTTGTATAATTTTTATCCCTTAAAATGATTTCATCTGACTATAGAACATATATTTAATAATAATATCATGGAACTTCTATTTTCTCATCACAGTGGGAAACTACTATGACCTTTTAATATGACAGCTACTCTTAGGGAATTATCACATACTATGTTACCTAGAAGAAAAACCATGATGTGATATAGAAAGTTTATAAATATTTAAAAGTATGAAAAAAGTAATCATAAAGTACATAGAAGCTGGTTCTAGGGAACCAACTCCAACACCTCCACCAAATCAATATGTTCAAACCATATTGATGTGTAACAATTTACACAACCCACAAGTTTGTGTTACTCACCCAATATTAGAATTTAATAATATCCATGCATGTCTGAATGAAACATATGCATAAGGTACATGAAAAAATCATCTAAAGTAATAGAGTTATATGAGATTGAAAATATCTGCATGAGTAATCTGAGAGAAATAAATAGTCTACCTCATTCACCGACCTAGACAAGGCATAAGCCTCCATGTAGGTTGGTAGTCCGACCCAAGTCCCTCTACTAGGGGATACTTTACTCAAGATAGAATTGAATTTATTGTAACTCTAAAACCTAATATGCATAAACTGTGTTCGGTAAATAAATTAAATTTCATAACTCTAATTAAAAATTGAGGCCAATGTAGATGAAAAACTAAATTCATTATTGAGTCGTTCCTAGAATATAATGCAAGGCACTATACTAAAATTAGTTTAACATTTTAAACTATCATACATCATTCATCATATAAAAAATTTATAACTATGAATAAAATAAGGAATAACCTTTAAATAAATGAATAATTCAAATATTTAAATGTGATATAAATATTTATGAAAAAATAATAAATAAATGCTAATTATAAACATTTTATAATTTTAGCATTAAATTATGGAAATTCCATGAATATGAATATGAAATTTTATATTCATTCCATAATTTTGAATATAAATGGTTTGTATTCAATACAATATGAACTCTTTCATATTTATCATTATATGGCATTTACATTTTAAATATATGATATTTTATGAATTATAATAAATTAAAAATTCAATGTATATTATGTAAACATAATCTAATATCATATACTTAACATTATTTAAACCTTAATCACATTATTAATCAAAATAATTGTGAATTGGATTAAATAATATCCAAATAAAGATCATTTTATTTGAAAAATTGGAATTAATTAATTATGAATAGTTCATAATTTAAAGGGGAATACCTATAGGATGGAGGAATGGGAGATGAACCCTCCAGCGATCCATGGTTATTTTCATGGATGTGATCGTCCAAGGAGTCTTAATTTGTTCTCCCATGTGATGAATCATCACGATGAGCATTAGGGGATGATCTCCAAGGTTCATGATAGTGATAACTCAAAGGGTTTTTCATCGTTCTTTGGCTTCTCATGTGGTTCCTTTCCATTCCCAAGGACTGTGTCACACAACAGATCATTAGAAAATGTAATATTGCCCATGTATCAACCTCTAATGGCACTATTTCTAAGAGAATCGAGCATTTTAAGTACTCCTTCTTCACCTATATTTCATTTTCAAATGGTATGAAACTATGGAAGATCTCTGAACAAGTTTCTTATTTATCCTCGATTTGGGATTTGTTGACTTCAAATGTGTATCCCTCAATCATGGATTCTTCCATTTTCTTTTCCCTTATCCTAAAATGAAATGGATTTCCTAAAGTGTGGGTTTAATTAACCTTAGGTCGGGTATCCTTAGGATTCGTGATTGGAATTTGAGTTTCAACCTTAATGATTTTCAGGAAACCTGATCATAGGTCTGGGTCAAAATCCATGGCCTAAATTGGGTCCTATGGCATCCAAAAATAATTTTTGACCTAGATTCAGTAATTAGTATTCCAATTTTAATGTAAAATGAAATTGAAATTGTTAGTTTTTTCCACTTTACAAGGATATTATTCAAGATTGATATATATTATGTATTAACTGATCATGTAGTTCTTTCCACCCCATAGGATGCGATTAAACTTATAATTGAGTATGAAAAGTCACCTCCTTTCTATGTTGCTTGTGGTATCATTGGACATTTGAAGTTTAGTTGTAGGGGTGATATTTTTTTCTCTAATTACCCTTTAAAGGGGCATGACTCTCTCTCCATTATCAAAGGAGGAAGAATGATGGGATCGTCCATCTTACTATCCAGCCTAACGATCAAAGAAGAGATGCTACTGATCATTCTCTTAATATAGGAATCAAAAATACTATTGTGATTCAGAATCTTGATTTTGAATATGGTACTTATCAGGATCTGTAAAAGGTGGGGTTACTGGTTGTTTCACAAATATTGATGGGTATGTAGATATATATCCTCAGATTACTCCTATCCTTCTTTGTGATGAATCTAGGTTAGTGACCTCTCATGAACTATTAAAGTTTAATAAGCCTAAAATGTCTTTGGCTGACCAATTAAATGAGTCTCACCTTTCTAAATATTTCAAATAAGCCACTCACACAGGATTAGGGTATTATCATGATAAAGAAGAGACCGATGATAGTCAAGGTGATAAGGAAATATCTATTCAATATGATGTTGATTTTGAAATGTGGCAGGAACAGAAATTGATAGCCTATAAGGGTTGAAAAGGAAAGGATAAAATTAAGGTAGCTACCTCATTGAAATCCAAAAAAAAATGGCACGTACTTATTTTGAACAGGGAAAAATCAGAAAGTTAAATTATGCACCTAAAAAAGTTAGGGAGGAGGTAGAGTATAGGGAAGATAAAGTTCAACAATTGAAGATGGTTGTCTCAAATATGATGCATTATTCAGATAGTGGTAAACAATAAACTAGAAAAGTACCCATTAATGTTGGGGTGGATATAGATAATCATGGTAGGGACCTGCATGTTCTTGATGAAACATCACTAGTCTCAAACTTGAAAAAATCTGATGTGATTTGAAAAAATGATGTGTGTCATAAATAGGTATGAGTTTGGATCATACTTCTATTATTAATAAATCTTTGGTTCCTGATGTTTATGGTATGCAGACCCCTATTGTCTCATATCATCAGCAGGGAAATGATTCTTCCTCAGAATCTATTCAAATCATAGGTTTAGAATATGCTCATGGAAAGGATTTAAAAAGGGATTCTACTTTTAAATACCTAATTATGAGGGAGGTTAATAATGAAACAAGATCTATGGAGGCACCCTACAAGCAGTAGGTTGTAACTGAACATGGAACATGTGGATTTCAAACCCCTGATGTTACAATGTTTCATCTAGAATTTGGCTTGGGTTTTGAATCTTCTAAGGGCATGGATATTAAAAATTCAATTTTTTCTTCTTTAAATAATCCTGATAACATTCAACATGTGAAGGAAAAATTTCTTTCAAAGGTCAACATGCATAACTCTTTTGATTTTCATGCATCTGGAATTAGTGATGAGGACGGTCAAGGAAATGATCATGCATTTGAAGAGGAATAAATGAAGTAAGTCATGGATGTTGGACACTCGGATGATGGATGTGGGCCATGTTTGTAGGTGAAAACATATAGAATAGGTCAGCATCCTTGTGGTTGGGGTGGATGCTCCTCTCACCACAGCATGAGCACCCAATCTCGAGCTACATGAGTTTTCATTGCTTATTTTATTATGTTTTTTTCATTGTAAATATTATGCTAACATGTTCCTCCTATGTACTTATTTTTATTTATTCAATAAAGGGATCATTGAGCATTAACATTTTCAAAAAAAAAGTTCATAATTTACTTATAAAAATTTTATCTTTTGGCCTTATTTCATAATTTATAACCCTTTATAAATTATTTCTTATGATTTATAAATAATTCTTATATTTCTATATCATAAGACATGTCATATAATTTGTTAAAAGCTTTTTTAAATATTAACATTTAATATTTATAGAATTTTTAATAATAACTGTTTCATAAACATTTATTAATTAATTATAAACCCTTTATAATTAATTAGTTAGTTAATTATCCCTTTATTAATTAGTAAATATCCCCAAAATACCATTTATAATAATTTATAAACATTTTATAAAATATTTAAATAATTTTATATGTTAAAAACATTTTTAATGTTTTTTAAAACAATTCAGTTTACCCTTGCATAGAATCCCCATTCTGTATAAGGGTAACCTCTCCCTACCTTTATACAGACACTTTGCATAAGGGTAAACTAATTTCTACATTTATTTAGGTTTTCTAGAACCCTCACAATTGGGAAGAACTAGTTTTTTAAATGTAGCATGAGGGTAGACCTCCATCTGTGTCATGGTAACATGTCAATTACCTTTACATACCCATGTTTTTCATAAAGGTAAGTTGTAGGTTATCTTTATATAACCCTTTTAAAACATGGAATTGACTTTAAGTGAACTCCTTCACATAAAGGTAAGTTCTTGTTTTCCTTTACAGAGCCTTAAGAAAACCTAAACTAATTTTACGTAGCTTCTCGCATATAGGTAACGCATTGGCTACCATTACGCAACCCATTTGCATAAAGGTAATGAATTGGTTGCCTTTATGTTTCCCTTTTACATAAGGGTAAACTTTTTTATAGATTTTTGAAAAACTAGAAAAACAATGCTCTGATTTTGTTTCTTCTTAATTTCAATGCAAGTTTTTATAAATCTAAATCATGGGTTCCTTATGATACCACTGAAGGGTTTCAAAAAAATATAATGATGATTTTTAGAATCTACAGAAGCAATTTAAACCCCTTACCAAGGATCTCTATGTACGATAATCTGAAACTATGTATAAAATTGAAATGAAAAAATAATTTAAATGGATTACCTTTCCATGAATAACTTATATTATATCTTCATCTTCATATGTGTTTGATGAAGATCACATAAGGGCAGTCGAAAGACATCCCCTCTCCATCATGTATCCATGGGATAAGTGAATCATCTGATGTTTGGATGTGATATATACTTCCTCCATGAGCTTCTAGAGCCTCTAATGCAGAGGAGAGGGATAAAGAGAGTATTATGGTACTATAGAGTTTCAACCAAGCATCATGGAAGCACTACAAACACAATAACCTATAACCACTGTCATTACATGTCAATGGTTTATATAGTTAATCAAGAAATATCCTTAATTTTTTTTCTCATTTATTCATATGTTTCAACTTATGATTACATGTTATGGCCAATATATGTTTTCAATGTATGAATGCAGAACCTCCTATACATTTCATCTTATAAAATGGTTTTTGTATAAATTATAGATTGGGTGGAAGAATTCATGGGTATCCAACCAATACTACAAATTTTGACAATATAGAATAATATACCTCATTATGCATTCAAAGCACAATTTGCATGCAAGCCCCGATATCACACACACACACATAAGGCTTTAGGGGATATATCTCTTTAAATACCATGATTCTTTCTTTATCTTTTTGGTGATGTGATTGAGTGGTGATTGTGAGTCACGAGATGGTGGCTTGTATGGAGCTTTGGGACATTTTGATTTCTTTGGGGATGTGAATGTATTAGCCACATTGGCCTTCCCTTATTTTTTGTTTCTTCTGTATTATACATCTCATATAACTCACTTTATATTTTTCTTCTAAAGTTATGTTTGGTTGTTGTTGTTTTTGGATTGTTTTTATTTATGACATGTTTGGGTGGACTTATGATTCAAAATTGGTTATTCACTTTCACTACAACAGATCATGATTTATTTAGCATTGACCTTTAACTGTGCTAGAAAAAAATATAACAAAAGGATGAATTTTATCAACACTTGCAAAAAACCCTGATAAAGTTACCTTTTATCAGTGCTAACAAAAGTACTGATAAAAGGGTACCCTTTGCGAATGCCTTTTTCTAGCACTGATAAAGGTCGTAGTGAGTAATTTAATTTATATATAAATATTTATATATTTTTATATAATATTTATATTAAAATAAGTATATATGTGTAAATATAATATATAAATATGGTTTATATAACTTCTAATAAATAATGATTTTTTTCATAATTTTATACATAAAAAATTTTCAAATTTATATTAGTCTTAATGTTTAATTGTTTATTTATATACATTAATTACAAAATGTGTATATTATTAAAATAAATATAATATATTAATATTTTATTTTAAAATATATATATATATATATATATATATATATATTAGGTTTTTATGGGTACAATTACATTAAACACACACACAGGCTGAAAAAGCATGTCATAGACCCCCAAGGGATAGCTCACCCATCAAACCTTATTTATTCACTAAATGGCCCAAAGGCCCAGTGGACATGAAGCCCATAAGATAGACCTTATTTATTTAGTAAATGGCCCAAAGGCCCAGTGGACATGAAGCCCATTACATAACCCAAAGGCCCGCTAACTGGACCAAGGGCCCAATGCAATGCCATGCATCATATTGCATGTGTCATGCGTCATGCGTCATGCCTACATCACTGCTTGCCTGTGAAAATTCACTCCCACCCGGATTTGATCCTGAGTATGATGCAGGATTATGGGGAGCCTTTACCACTCGGGTAAGCTCCCAACAGCATTTAAACAATTATATAATATATAAATGAATATATTTATTTAAATATATATTTATATTGATATTAAATAATTTAAAATATATGTATAATTGTATGTATATATGTGTATGTTTGTATATGTGTGTGTGTGTAGATGTGTATGTGTGAATATGTATGTTTATCATGTGTACATGTATGTGTGCGTGCAAGTTGTTTATTGATTTAATATTATTTATTCTTTTTTAATATCTCTCTATTTTTAGTATTTTATGTATTTATTCATTTTTAATATAAATTTATTTTAATCTAATCGTCATGGATATGTGTGTGTGTGCGTGTGTTTAATTTGATATGATTTAATTAAATTTGATTTAATTTAATTATCAATATTTTTGTATATTTAATATAATTCATTTTTAATAATTTCATTTCTTATATAATTAATAATATCTATTTATTCATTTTTCTTCATTTTTTATTTGTCTGTAATTCATGTAAATGTTACGGATTCACTTTTAAATATTTTTGTAATTTATTTAATTTTATGTATTCATTTATTGTTATATACTCATTAATAATGTTAAAAATATATTTAATCATTTTTTAATATGTATTTAAACATATATTTGTTTACTATACATGTAATATTTTCAATATGATTGTAATTTATATAAATAAAAAATTTATGTTTTTGTTTATTAAGTTTCAACCTTTAAAATATGTTTGAAATTTATATAATTAATCTTTTTAAATAAATTTTTTAATAATTTTGTCATTTAAATGGTTATATATAAAATTATAAATATATATAATTTTTTTAAGTATTTGAAAAATTATAAATATATATATATATATAATTATAAAATTATAATAAATATGTTTAATTAATAAATATATTTATTATATTTATAATTATATACAAATATTTTTAAATATACTTATTTATAATAATAATTATAAATATATATATATATAATTATAAAATTATAAAAAATATATATTTAATTAATAAATATATTTATTGTATTTATAATTATATTTATTTATATATTAATATATGTATGTATGTATTTATATATTAATAAATATATATAATTATATATAAGTATCACCAATGGGGTACTAGTCAGTTGTTGACCGTAGGGCGGCGACGGATATTAGTTGATGGACCGGTTAGTGGCAGCGATGGCTGACGACGAATCTCGATGGCGGAGGGGATGTACAAGTAGCTAGCGCAAGGAAAATGATGTCAACATCCTCTCTTGGTCAGTAGAGCGGTGGGTGATGGAAAGCAAGGGAGGGGTGGCGGCAGATGGTGCTGATGCTAGAACGACGAACGGGCACGAGACCGACGGCGGAGACTGTCGGAGACGACGATGATGGTTGGAGATGGAGATGTCGTTCAGTGGAGCGGTGGATGAAGGCAAGAGAGGTAGGGGTTGATCATCGACCTTATCGACATGTGGTGGGATGTGATGTATCAGACAGCAGTGGATGGCACTGACACTGGGAACACCAGGCAGGTGCAGGACTAAAGGCGACAAAGGTCAAAGATGGCGTCGTCATTCGGTGGAGGTGAAATGATGTGGTAGGGATGGCTTCGATGCAATGGCGGGTTATCAGGTTGGAATTTTGATCATTATTTGGGATTGGAGAACCCCTACTCGACAGTGGGGGTGATGGTTTGGCAGTCGTATATGGCAAAGCCACGGCGGTCTGGCGAGATGATGGCGGGCGTAGCGGGTTTGGTAAACTCCTTGAGTACACGATGAGGTTAGGGCCTTTAGGCCATGATGGTCTTGACCCTATGGGCTATATGTATGAGCCTTTTGAGATATAAATAAAAGCTTGATGAGTGGGTTATTAATAAATATATATAAAGTCAGCCCCGCCAGACACTTAGACTCCTAGATTTTTTTTGTCAAAGGGAATTACCCAAGAGACTCCTGGATATTTAATAAAAATATAAAGAAAAGTGACAAACAAGCATGAGAAATATAGGGTCAAACAATGAGACAAACCCTCTTCCAAATGACACCATGGCCATAGTCATAAGAGACACCATCATCAGTCGACTTCCACTCCGATTGTGAATTTTTTTGATTAAGAAGTGTGAAATACATCTCCCTGAGCCTCTGTTACTCCAATGTAAGTCAATACCCTTACTATATCAGCCCAAAGACCCTTACAAATCATGCCTCAAAAGGCCTAAACCATCATGGTCATTCTGAAATGTGCCACTACCAGGTCACCGACGAACGTGCCTCCTGCATTTCAATAATGAACAACATATATGTCATTGTCTCACCGGACGTCATGGCACGTTGACACACACAACCACTGGACCACCGACCCTACCATCAAATGGGGGTTCATTGTTCTCATTCACCATACCACTCCCAGATCAACCACCACCACCCCTTCACCCCACCTTCACCGGCAAGCATCCGTGATGTCATCCATAGAAAGTTGTTGCACCAATTGCCTTGCATGCTGGTTCCACCATACGGGCCTTCACGCTGGCACAGACGTCGCCTTCCACACCGGTCAGCCCCATACCAGGCACTACCTCATAGCTACGGCCTGGAAGAAATCGTGGTCTGCACCGGCATTTCCTCACTTCCATCAGAAGAACTTGTCATTGCATATGTCAGTCAGCATCGCTGCCCACCCTTATCGGGCACTACCTCACCGTTGAGGCCCGTCTTTGGACCGGGTTCTGAACAGATGACCGCCTCCGCTGTCGATCAGGGGCCAAACCATCCACTTCCCTTTCCAAATTCAAGGTCCCACATGCATTTTACACACACATAGTGCCCCCTAATTTAATTAGGTGGGATGAATAATGTGGTAGATTAGGTTTGAATAATAAATATATATAATTTTATAAATATATATAATTATACATATAATTCTATATAAATATATTTATAATTTTATATAAGTACTTTTTTAGGGAGGCAATGTTTGTAATAAGTATTTTCGGATATGCCTAATACTGAGAGGGGGTGAATCAGTGTTGGTGACTTTTTAAACCAATTGTAAATTTTGAACCATGTACCTCTTAGACCTATTAGGATCTTGATTCTCTTATTATCTTTTTCCAATCACATGCAAGTATATGAAATCACTAAATATAGCACATGATATCTTTACATAGTTCACTACTCAACAAGAGTATCTTCAACCTTGGTATGGTTTGGAAAAAATCCAAGACCACACAATACACTAGAAAATAATCCTTTTGTGTGGAAAACAACAAGTAGGATATTCCCTTACACTCATGTAGCACTATGTAAAAAATCCAATAGTGTGCTCTTGTATAAATTTGAAAACAATCCAATAGTATGTGTTTTACAGCACTTGGATGGATTTTTATACTACCTCTCAAGATAGTCTTCTTCTTGTTGATAGGGGTTTTCAACACAAACAAATTCCTCCACCTATTGATTCATGTTAGATGTCACAATTATACTTTGTTCTTTCATAGCCTACTTTTTTACTTTGTTATTTGCAAATAAGTATGCAAGAAACTCTTCTTAATTCTTCTCAGCAGAAAAATTGATAGCTGCAATTTCTTCTTCTTCTACTAATAACAATAATATGAAAGTAATAGACTGATGGAATGAATTCTCCCTGACTCAAATTATGATCAACTAATATCAATTTGGGTAGTTATTTCCTCTTCACCCTCTAATCTATGACACACAAATATATGCAGTAGTATATTGCAGTGTCTTTATCTCTCTTTCTTCTTCAGTGTGAAACCAACTACACTGAATCACCTTCTTCCAATCTTGCTAGAATCAAAAAACTTTTTAGTGATTATCAAAACAATAATGATCATCTCAACATAGCATCACCACAATTTATCATCCCTAAATAATAATCAATCTTTAAATAGGCACACTTTATTCTTCTTGGACACAAAATGATGTGTAATTGTGTAGAAAGTGTCTTATTCTCTTTCTTCGATACTTAATACCAACACATGAGTGTATTGGTTTAAATTTCTTCTTCCTTGTGAAAATTTTAACTTAGGTGCACATATAGTTCTTCTCCACACAAACAAAATGTGTGTGTGTTTTATCTTCCCTTTCCATTGTGTATCAAACAATTACACACATGGTTTTACTTTACAAAACATAGTGGGGGTATTATACCGAAACACTAGTTCACATAACCATTCTTCGAGAATCACTACAAGTGTATGATTTTAACATGTGTTGAGTGTCCTCAGATCATCTTCTTCACAATGAACAATGAGGGTGTAAACACCTATCACGTGTACATGGTATTTATCCTTCACGAACTATCATGTACCCTCTACAAACTAGGTTGATGCTCTTTGAAACCTTTTTTCACTTAAACCAGATATTCAAAACTGATGTTTGTGAAGATCCTTCATGAAGCTCACAACCTTAGCAAAGCAAACTGCCTTTGAGGAACAAACTACCTTTGTGATGTCCATTGAGTCAATTCGAAATATCCCATCATTGTAAAGCACCCATTACATAGAATCATTTTTATCAATCAAGACTTTATTAGTCTTTTCGCAATTCTCAATCTTGCGTATAAATCCAGCTTTGCAGGGCTTCTCTACCTCTGTGAAATCAGATCAATTTCGAATTTTCTCTAATCATTTTTGTCTAAAATGAAGTGGGGTCACATCATATTTATAGGCTCACTCGTTCGTGATGCTCCACCACCTCCTACTCATTTATCAAATCACTCCAAAATATCTTCACGACGCTCCTCCATTCGCTATGCTCCTTCAATATTTGTTGGTGTCACAGAGATCATTGTCAAACCATCACACACTCATGATGTTTCACTTCTTGTAATAGTGAAGATTACTATCACCATTCGCGATGCTCCACATCTTCACAAATATCATCTCAACCTTCAAAAAACCCATTCCTTTACCAAATTTATAATGATTCATTCCTTGAAAACAACTTTCCGCGATGCTAGCCTCTTCTTCTAGATTTTTTACCCTAAAAAATTGGAAAACATTAGGAAACAACACCACCTTAAAAATATGCTTCGACAACACCAACCATACTAATTTGTGGTCATCTAGATTTTTCAAAACACAAATTGATACATCGTTAAAGATTCATCCATCTTATTACCAAAATTCACTTCATTCCAAAATCACTCGATTTATTTTGTCATGAACCCCATCTATCTTGATATTTAAACATTGATCGATTACTTTTAGCATCATCAGGTTTACCAATGAAATTATTGTAACTTCCCTGTCTTCCAGAAATATCTTTCTTTCCAATTAAACATGAATATGATTTGCAGCACATTTTCTCCACATTTCCTTCATAAGTCTTGCATCACAAGTTCTCCAAACAACTTAAGATATTTTTGAAATGAAAATTAGCAAAGTGTCATCATATTTTATTAAGATAATTATGCAACCATGACATCCAATGTCATCAAATGAATCCATAACAATTCTCCAGGCATAACCTTGAAACTCAAATGCTTAAAATCATTCACATGTTTCTTGTAATATCAATACCTGAGGACTTCATTCAAGCTCCATTAAATTTTGGAGATGTTGATCCATTATGAACTCCCCTGTTTTTTATTTTTATCCCAAATATGTTTTCATTCTTCCTTCAAAGGTTATGGTGATGGAAGGTGGTGTGGCACAGGTGCTCTTAGCTCTATTGGCCTCAATTAATGCAGTGAAATCAGATATGTGGAACCCAATGAAAACTTATGATGACTTAAAGATTAATGCTTCAAAAAATAGGTTTTTATTTTATCATTATGATGCTTTGGAATCCTTTTATAAAATGATTACAAGGAATTGATCCATTTCCTTCAAGTAGGTAAACCCTAAAATCATTGAGGATCGTGTTGAGGAGTGAAATTTCTTCCTTATTACTCAGATCTCGGTTTCTCATAAGGAGACCCCATGGAAGATTAAGGATATGAGGATTAAACTTCATCAGTGTTGGGGATTTGATGAGTGGTGTCAAATATCAATTAGTAAGGACATTTACTGCATCGTTTTCCCTTCGAAGGAGCTCAAATTTTTTTCTTGGAGTTTTTGTCTGATTTCTCTCAGACCTAGGTTTCTCACCTTTCAAGAATGGGAACCCCTCTTTGATTCTCTCTCATCCCGGAGTTCATCTACCCAAGCTTAGATTAGAATAAGGGGCTGAGTTAGTTCTTCTTTCATTCTTCTATCTTGTGGGAAGTTGCCTATGGAGTGGGGACTGTGATAAAAATGATGGGGAAACTGAGAGAGATCATTATGGACATTTTTCTATGGCATTAGTCAAGATTGATCTATCTTATGATCTTATTGAAACTATTTTCTTATCTTTCAATGACTTCAAGCTGGAACTATTGATTCAGTTCAAATTGCTGCCTAACTTTTTTGAAAATTTCTCTTGTATTGTGCACTCTTTTATGCAATGTTGTAAGAATATGTTATGTTATAATTGCAAGGAAGCAATTCATGTTTCTAATCAGTGTAAGTTTATGTTTCTTTTTGGTGAGGATAGATTGGTCGGGCAATCTGGTCCCAAGAGAAGGTGGATCTTTAAGAAGGTTCTTAAGGATGATGTGGATCATGCTTACCAAGTTGTTGGGAGTTCTTCATTTGCTGATATGGTCAAACAAGGGGTTGTGAATCCTGGTTTAGGGAATTCTACTACGACGAGCATGGCCCCTTATGGTGTGAACCCCATGAAAGTTCATGTGATTGTGAATCATCTTAACCCCTTGGTACAAAAGAGTATTTCCATTACTAGAGATATTAGGGGGCAAGTGATGGTTGAAAATGTTTTGAGACTGAGAGTTGGTAGCATGACTTCCTGTGAGCCTACTTCTGGACCAAATGGAGGGGTTGGTTATGTCACTTTATCAGTTCGGAATGCATCATAGTCTGAAATTGTTGCTGGTGAGGAGGATCAGTCTGATCATGAGGTTTCTATCTAGGAGGAATTTGACCATTATATGAGGCATTAATTACTCGCTTCTTTCAAAAGAAAAGGAAAGGCTAAAGTGGTGGATTTTGAGGGATTTCTGGTGGTTATGCCTAGAAATCTTAAATCTCTTCCAGTTGTGCATAGAGGGGACTCATTTGTTCAGATATAGGATGAGCAAGAGTAGGTGATCATTTTGGATCCCAAGGATGTTCAGGACTTCCCATTACAGGCTGTGCATCCAATTATCAATCCTTTTAGAAAGAGTGATGATGATTCTAAGAATGTGATGTGGTCTTACCCATCACACTTTATTGATCTAGTGAAAAAATCATATTTCTCCATTGGCAAGGCCTCAGATGAGGAATGTAGTATTGTATAGGAAAAAAACTTGAGCACCCTAGTTTTAGAGAACCAAGAAGGTGAAAGGCCCATTGAAGGCCTCAGCAAGGAAGCAACTATTTAGGTTTTTTTTTTGAATCTTGATGACAATTTTTACTTATGGAGCTAGAGGTATTCAGGTTTAATGACTATTTGATTGTTTAAAAGTTGTTATCCATTAATTTTGAAGTTGTGGTCTGATACAATCCAGAGATAAACTTTCAGGATTTATCTTGGAAATTCAGGATTCGCTCCACTCTGGAGGACTTAACTGAATCTTCATCGGATGATGAATATGAGGCCCCACAAAAGACAAATACATTGAAGAAGTTGGTATCCAAACATAAAAGAGATATTTCCTAGAAATTTAGGCTCTAGAGTGGGAAGGTACTAACTCTTTTTGTCTTCTGATGTGAGAATTATGCCTTGTTTGCCTTGCCTCCTTTCTTATATGTTTTACTTTTAATAATAATTTTGGTTCATCACTCGATGGAGAATCTGAGGAGTACTCTAGAATAATGTTTCTCATGTATTTCCATGAAAGATCCTAAAAGTAAAGCTTCAGATTATTCCATCAACCATCTTCAATGTTGTTTGATAATAATTTTTGAACTGTCAAATAATCCTTGTATCCAAAAACATGTGGTTCCATTTTTTCAAAGGTAACTTCAATATGTAAGTCAAACCATTTTTCCATTTCATCTGTAAGGACCCAGGGGTATCTCTCACCCTCATAATCCATTAGAGGATCCTTGACATTTTTTTCCCTTACATCTTCACATTCCATGAGTGAGGCCTTTCCAAATTAGTCATAAGTTGATTTCATGAGCTCCAAAAATTGATATGGATAAGACCACTCCACATTTTCATTTGAGCTCGTCCTCCTACCTCCCCTTTATTGACTTATAACATTCATACTATGTCCCTTAGCATTAGAAGATCTTGCCTCAGAAATTGTTGGAGGTTGTGACACTAACAAATCTTATTGATCATCAATAGCATGAGAGTCCATATGATCAGGAGGTAGAAGAATCCCCTATAGAGTAGGATGATCACCACTACCACCAGCCTTCATGCCTGCTTGCACATAGTAGACCGGTTTTTATCATCCTCGCTAGCACCAGCAATAGGAACACCCACCACTGTACATGTTTGAACAAATGTCCCCTTGATAGGATGCTTAGATGCATTGGAATACCTAGGTTTTCTAGGTAGGACCATTTTATAGCCCTCATCATCTACAAAATTCTTACCATTGTCTAGATACTTTTCTGCCTCCTTATCAACCATTAGTCCCAAAGGCAGGGGAGACTAAGCCGAAACCATTGGATCCTCCCTTGCATCACCTTCAGCATTGGAAAAAAACCATAGCCTCAAAAATACTACCCTAGCTCTAAAAGTAGTATAGATGAATATATAGAAGTCCTATCACCACCCATATTAGCACCAAAAACCACATCCACAAAAGAAGATACATTATGAAGCACATTAGTGTTTGAAGGAGTAGTTCTCTCATTCCCCTTCATCGGCCTGTAGATCTTGGTTAGAAGAGGAGCACCACCCTCCAGTCCATCTTTCCTTGATACACTCTTCTTCCCATGTATGGGCTTGGATTCATTAGTAATGGGTAATTTACTCTTGCAATTATAAATGTGATGCCCATACTTTTTATAATTATTGCATCTAAAACCTCTATGATAACTTTCTCTAACATGTCCAATGCATAAAAAATTAAATCAGAACTCAAGAACATGCTCATATTCAATGTCAAGCTCAAATTTAAAGTCACCAACAACCAAAAACATAGTTTTGACTAACGTTGAATTGAGATCAAACTCAACCAAAATTATGGCATAACATCCATACCTAGCCATATCATTTTCCTTATCAAATTTAATTGGAGTTCCTATGTCTAAAGCAATATCCCAGAGGATATTTGGGTGCCAAAAAAATTAGTTTATCCCTCTTACCTGAATCCAAGACTGAACGATAGAATTCTTGGCCTAATATAGATAAAACTAGGGATACCAATCCTAAAATATAAGGACCCCTAGTTTGATATTAACATAATTGAAGATCTGTACCTTTATATTAAGGCCTTGTGAATTGAAATTAATATGGTAAAAACCCATGAAAATTGACAAAATGTGCCAATCATCAAATCCCCAAACCTGCAGCAATAGATTTTTCGTATCCTCTAGTTTTCAAGTATCCCCCTTAACCTGTGGAGTCAACTGTGCAATAATCAAGTGTTTGCATGCCTCTATATAATCCTCAAAAAATTTAGGGTTAGCTTCTACAAATGCAAAATCACCATTCCTCCAAATCTACTTATGCGAGTCTGAATCAGATTGAGAACTCAAGAAAAAAATGTTTAGAAATATCAAACCCTATCATTTTCACATCCTTCAGGTAAAGATCCATAGACTTTGAATATGGGTTATCCATCTTCAGATCATGGTCCCCTTCTGAATAACAAAAATACATACTGCGCGAATGCAGACCGACATCTGCCTCCTTTGTAGGATCAAAATTACCTTCCACTGGAGCAATGACAGCAACATTCACAGGAGATGGATAATCCGTCATCAAGCCTCAATTCCCCTCTAGAGATCACAACCACAACTTGCATGAAATATATTTGTTACCCACCTCCTTTGAAGAATCAACAGGAGCATCTGGATTTGAAACCATCATAGAGGCTAGATCTACCTCTGAAAAAGTGCAGTCACTCCTTACACAAACTAGATCTCTCATCCACCTCCCTCGACTGATCAATGGAAGCCTCTACCAGAACAAAAACCACATCCGAACTCAAATTCATTGCAAGAATACACCCTAGACGCCATGATGTAGAGAGAGAAACTCTCAAGTCTCTCCATATTCCTTCTAGTGAAACTTTGAATAATTAATAAATATATTTAATTATATTTATTATATTATTAAAATTAGTTCTTTATCGGCACTTTGTTAGAACTAATAAAGATTTATTTTTATCAGTGCTAAAAAAGTGCTAATTTGACATATCTTTATCAGCGGTATAATTTTAGCACTGATAAAGATACATTTTATCAATGTTTTTTAGCACTGATGAAGATCCGTTTTATCAGTGCTTACTATTTTAATGTAGATAAAACCCATTTTTATCAATACTTTTTTTTAAGTGATGATAAAATCCTTACTCGATCTTTAAATAGAACCCTAATAGAGTCCTTCTCCCTCATGTTTTTCAAGCTCTTATGGAATCGAAGTGCTTCCACCACTCTTCATCGATCTTCTCGATGAATCGATCCTCTCAAAAGCTAAGGTATGTGTTGATTTATTTTGTTAACGCCTGAAGATCCACTGCTCGCCACATGACACCACCCTACTTCCATCGCAACACGAGCACACCATTTCCATTATATATATATATATATATATATATTCATGCAGGGATTCATTCCAATTAACAAACATGATAGAGGAGATGTTGTGGGCTGTGGTGGATAGCATGAGTGATTATGTGTCCATGCTCTAGAATCTGTAGGAGTTGCACTTCTCCTTTATATTCAATGAGGCCACTTCCTTCATTGTCTTTATTACCCCCTCTTCTCTCTCGAGTTTATTCTCATTTCAAATATTCTGATACCGATACGGGCTTTAGCACTGACCCCAACACCCCTCTGTTAGCCCCCTTTGTGTTTTCACATATTACCCTTCCATGAACTTCTAAATAGGATTAAACATCATCATCTAGTCACGCTGAATTCATCAGAGTTTGTAATATATTCTCATTACATACTTATCACCATCTCCCCACTGTAGATTTTCAATCACCCAGAAATTGGGGTGATTTGGAAGGAAACCCCCTGAGCCTATGCCATTTTTAAAATTTTCTACATTACCCCCTATGCATATTTTATTCAATGTTTCCTTATATTAATATTTATATAAATGGTCATCTTTTTTATTATTAATAATAAAAAATAGTATTTTCATGTGTATGTTAATGTTTTTTTAAACGTAATTTGTAAATAATTATTTTTACAACTTCATCATAATTTATAAGTAATAATAACATACAATTATTAATAATTTTGAATATGTGTATATAAATAATTATAAATAATTTTTAAACAATTTTTATTCTAGATAATTTTGATTGTATATAATTTTCATTATCTTGAATTAATAATTTATATAAATAATTTTGAATTAATAATTATTTTGAATTAATATTTTTGAATTAATGTTATTTTTAATTAATATTTTTAATTAATTATTTTGAATTAATATTTTTGAATTAATATTTTTGATTATATTAGATTAATAATTTTGAATTAATAAATTATATAAACAATTTAAAAAAAATTTGATTACCTTGAATTGATAATTTTGATTATGTGTGTATATATATATAATTATATAAATATATTTATAATTATATATATTTATAATTATATAAATATTTTTTAAATATGTATATTTATTTAAAAATCAAAGATACACTTTAAAGTTATAATATTTTTTATGTAGAATAATTCATTATTGGAAAACTATATTTTTAATAAGGGTTATTTTTATCACATTTCCAAAACATTTCTTTTATTTTCTTTTAAAAATTGTCACCAAATAAGATCGATAGAAATTACAATAATTTCTTTTATTTTACTAAATTTCACATCAAAACAAAATGAAGAGAAATTAAAATTACAATCATTTCTTTGTTTAAACATTTTTTTAATTTTTAAAATTTGTATTAATATATTTGTCTTGGTTTAAAGTTTATCTAATATTGTTGCCTTGAAATTATAACGATATATTAAAATCAAGGTATGTGATCACTTGTGATCCATTGCTCCCCCTCAAACAACTTTGTTTTTAATTTTCCCAAATGGTTTGAACAGTGTGCACACAAGTGATCTTATTTTTCCTCGATCTACCTTACAGATTCTCCATCCAATCTCTCTTACATCAATCTATTATTGGTTCATCCTCTTCCTTGCCTTCACATTAATTTTCACTCATTCGTTGTTATTTCTCACTTCAATTGCATGGAGGTCCTAGTTGTGCACTGCAAAAACACTTCCCACTTATCATGTAAGTTGGTGATTACAAATGATAAGTAAGTAGTGTTTTTTTGGTGCACAATTGGCAATCTACTCCAAGTTCCAAGTATCCCTCCTACTCCCATGAATTATAATAAAACAATTCTGCTCATTTGATTCTAATTGTCCCTCTTGCTTCCATGGATTAAAACCAAAATATTTTTTAAAACATTTCATTACCTTATGTATTTTATTTTTAGTGGCCATTAGAGTATCATATTTCAATATTACTTTCTTTTTAGGAAAGAAAAATATATAAAGTATATTGTTTCAAACATTGAGAGATAAAATTTTAAATCCAACCAATAGTAATTTTTGTATAAAAATACTTATCAAGCATTGATATAGATAACTAGTTTTGAAGATCTATATTAATGGTCATATGTTGATCACCTCTATGTTGGGTTTTGAAAGGGGATCAATTACTCTTGGGACCCGAATTAGTGAAAGAGATGGTATATTAGGTTCATATAATATAGAAAAGATTAATGATAACCCACATTAGTAAAATCATAACCATTAATAAACCATTTTATGTATTTAAAATCATAACCATTAATAATCTTACCTTACACTAATATTTTAATCATAAGATAAACTTTTTCTATGAAATGGTTTTTACGATTTATTTATTTTGTTAAATATTAATATTACCAAATAAAATAGGATGGATATGAATCCAAAATGGAAGGATGTCAATCATATGAAAAAATAGTATGAGGATGGGGTGAAAGAGTTCATCAGGTTTGCAAAAGATTATGCATATGACCCTTCTCAAATCCTTTGTCAATGTATACGCTATTGTTATTCAACACTAATTAGTCCATAGGAGTTATAAGAATACTTAATCTGTCATGGAATATATCGAAGTTATAATTGTTGGACTAAACATGGGGTAAAATTGAATATATCTCGTGACTAGATTAAGATTTCATTTTATAAATCATCAGATGTGATTACAAGTGTCGAAAATGATGAAGACCATATCAAGGATGTGATTACAAGTGTGTACGATGATGAAAATCATATTAAGGAAATGAAAATTGCAGTTGAATATGAACTTTGTGATTGTCCAAAATTTTTTGAAGATAAAGAGTTGTGAAAAGACGTCATTATATGTTGTTCGTACTAAATATACAGTGTTTTCATCCATACTGAAGTTGTATAATTTAAAAGCTAGAAACAGATGGAGTGATGCTAGTTTTGATGAACTACTTTCTCTCTTGAATGATATGCTCCCAAAAGATAATGAGCTTCGTTGATGAACATATGATGCTAAAAAAAATTCTATGTCTAATGGGTATGATCTCTGAAATAATACATGTTTTTCCAAATGACTATATATTGTTTCACAAGGACTAAAAATCACTTAAAAATACCCAAAGTGTGGTGTTTCTTGATACAAGAAAGATGAATCAGGACTTATGAAATTTGTTTAGTACTTTATAATCATTCCAAGGTTTAAGTGCCTATATGAAAGTGAAAATACTACAAGACAATTGACATGACACGTAGATGCAAGAAAAAAATATGGGAAACTTCATCACCCAATAGACTCTCCTCAGTGGAAGAGAATTGGTCAGGAGTATTCTGAATTTGTAAACAATCTGAGAAACCTTCGTCTTGTGTTATCTATATATGGAGTGAATCCTTCTGGTTTTCAAATATTTACTCACAATATATGGTCTGTTATGTTAGTAAATTATAACTTTCCATTGTGGTTATGAATGAAATGAAAATACATTATGTTATTTATGCTTATAGCAAGACAAAAACAACTGGGTAGTGATGTTGATGTCTATTTGGCTCCATTGATCAAAGATTTGAAATTATTGTGGGATTAAGGTGTTACATTGTATAATTCTTATAGAAATAAATATTTCATGTTGAGAGATATGTTATATGGGATGATAAATCAATTTCCTACTAATGGAAATTTTTTAGGATATAGAATTAAAGGAACTCAAGTGTGTTATGTTTTTGAGGAAGGTACATAGTCAATTTGTAGGACCTCGGGACACCCTGAGAGGGGAGGGGTGAATCAGGGTGACAATTTTTTCTTTTAATGTGATGGATATTGTTCCCACATTGGTAGGAACTTATTAAACATGTATCATGAGTATGATCAGAAAGCTAACATTCACATGTAGAGAGATGACACAACACTTTTTACTTGGTTTACCACTAAGGACTACGTCCAAGGAGCATACTCCGATAGGTTTTCAGTAGTACCAAATTCCAATAAACTTCCCTAGATGTGTATTACAAAGGTTCGGGCACAATCACTCTATCCCAGGATCACTGCCTTTACAAAGGTTCAGGGATAGCTCACTGCGTCCCTCGGGTCACTCCCGTTGACTCCCCCTGGCTCACTACCTTCGGTGAAGTCCCACTTAGTTTATATATGTGAAGGTCTTTTCATCATTGAAAAACAATGCATCCTCTATTGTATGTAGATGCTCTTTTGAAGTCCAACTCTCAACAGTAGATGAATCTCACTTTTCACCGAGGGTACCGGACAATCTCCCAGCTTTCGTGCAGCTTTAAAAAGACGGTCGTACTTCAATAAGACCTGGCACGCTTCCCCTAGCTGGTGCGCAAGTTTCAAGGATGGCGCGCAAGTTATAACTGGCGCGCAAGTCCACCTCCAACACTTGCGCGACTCAACCTTCTATAATACCAAACTTGCGCAACTCACATTCTTTTCCACCAAAACTGCCTTGGGCGTGCAGCAAACAACTGTCGTGCAGCTTATACTTGCACGACTCACAACCACTTACGCAACCACTACACCTGCATGATGGGAGCACTGAATTTCTCCAAGTCTCAAACTTCGTTGGAAATGAGGAGGGGGTCCTCTATTTATAGGCAAACATGTCACCCTGCGTGGTGGCGCGCAAGCCTCCTCTCAGCGTGCAACTCCAACCACCCTAGCCACTATTGTGCTACTCACTTGTGCGACCAAACCAATACTTGCATGACCCTCTTTCCTTTGCCATATTTTGAAGTTCTTATCAACAAAAACATATGGCGTGCAACTTTCCAATCCTCCTAAGCACTGACGTGCAAGTCCTTTCTCGGCGCGCAAGTCACTTTCACGACACATATCCGGGACGCAAGTTCCTTTCCCAAAAAGTATTGTTTTCCCCTTTTGTCAGTTTTGAGGTCCAGAAATTTGGAAAACACTGGAAAATGGTTCCATCTTCAATGCTATTATATACTTGACCTGTATGAGTACTTTGCTGGCACACATTCTGAACTTCCTCTGAGGATTGACAACAAACACAAACCATTCCCCAATTCATGCATAGATGACCATGTTTCCAACAATCTCCCCCTTTGGGTTTGTTGGAAATCAGAAAATAAATTCAAAAGATCACCATCCACATGCAGACTAAAAAATGAAAGAATAAAATCAGCTAACACTCTAAGTCTACATGAGCAATGCTCAGTGTAGAAAACAAGAGAGCAAGCTTGAATTGGGTTCCCATGTTTTGGAATTCTCAATGACGCCCAAGAAATTATATTACAGTGTCACAGAAGCATTACATGCCTGAACATTCCTGAATTTATTCCTTTCTCCCCCATTGACAATAAACCCAGAGACCAGTAAGTGTTTCTTGTTCAGCTCAAACCACACTCCCCTTGGATATTATCTCCCCCACAAACCTGCATCACATCCATAGAAAGATTAAAAATAGTTAACATAACTGGGGAGAGGGGATTTTCGTAACCTCTTTATGCACTGGGAGGTGGCCAAACACCGAGGTTCAACTGATGCTTCTCAAACACCGCCGCTGACAGTGGCTTGGTTAGGATATCAGCCACTTGCTCATCAGTTCCCACATGGTCCATTCTAATCACTCCTTGATCAACTTTTTCTTTGATAAAGTGATACCTGATTTCAATATGTTTTGTACGAGAATGCTGAACAAGATTCTTTGTAAGATCAATTGCGCTCTTGTTATCACAGTAAACAATCATTGGTTGCTTCACCTCATCACCAATATCTGTTAGTTGTTGCTTCATCCATAGTAGTTGAGTACATGCCTTTGTGACAGAGATATATTCAGCTTGAGAAGTACTAAGAGAAGTAATTTCTTGTTTCTTGCTCAACCAGCCAATGCATTTATTCCCAATATAGAATGCTTCACCACTGGTGGACTTTCTGTCCACTACATCCCCAGCACAGTCAGCGTCAGAAAATGCTGATAATTCACTGTCTCTTCCTGCAGCAAAGTATAACCCATAACTGTGAGTACCTTGAATATACCTCATGATTCTTTTTACTATTTTCATATGTCCCTCCTTTGTATTACTCTGAAAGCAGGCCGCTAGACAGGTTGCAAAGACAATATCTGGTTGTGTCGCTGTTAGGTACAGTAGGCTCCCAATTATCCTCCTGTATATAGTGGGGTCTACAGATGCCCCATCCCCATTCTTTCCAAGTTTGGTTCCAACTGCAATTGGATTTGATATTGGTTTGGAGTCTTTCATATTAAACTTCTTCAGCATCTCTCTTGCATACTTTTCCTGAGAAATGAAAGTGTAATCCTTCTTTTGAATCACCAGAAGCCCCAAGAAATACATGAGCTCCCCAATCATAGACATTTCAAATTCTGACTTCATGTGATTGGAAAATTAATCCAATGATTTCTTCCAACTGCCACCAAATATTATATCATCAACATAGACTAGAACCATGAATTGATCATTTGGAGAATTCTTCACATATAGATTGTGATCTACTCCTCCTCTTTTGAATTCCAACTTCTTGAGATAAGAGTCCAGTTGGGAATGTCATGCTTGTGGTGCCTCCTTCAAACCATATAAATATTTCTTCAGTTTTCAGACCTTTGTTTCATCAGTACCAAGAATAAAACCCAATGGTTGTTCGATGTAGACTTCTTCTTTGAGAAATCCATTCAAGAATATTGTCTTGACATCCATTTGATATACTTTATATCCTCTTTGGATTGCCATGGAAAGGAAAAGCCTGATTGACTCCAGTCTAGCCACTGGAGAAAAGGTTTCTTCAACATCAACGCCTTCAATCTGGGAATATCCCTTACATACCAGTCGAGCCTTGTTTCTAATAACACTTCCATGCTCATCAAACTTGTTCTTGAAGATCCATTTTGTACCAATCACATTGTGAACTTCAGGTCTCTGGACAAGATCTCATGTCTGATTCTTTTCAATCTGATCTAACTCTTCATTCATGGCTTTCACCCAAGATTCATCCTTTGTATCTTCTTCAAATGAGGATGGCTCCACAACTGACAGAAATGCAGATTGTGTGTTATTTATCATCCTCCTTGTTTTAGTGGGTGCACTCTTGTCCCTAATTATGTTAGATGGATCAATATCATCTCTAAAATTTATCCTGTGTGGTTCAGTTGCATTCTCTCCGGCCATAGTTTCTTCTTCAGATTCTTCTTCTGAGTCAACATCATAATGTGACTGCTAAGTTTTTTGTACAGCTTCCTCCATTTCTGTATTTGTATTTTCTCCATGTTCACTTTCTTCCTCACTTTCTATTACATCAGCATATGACTTCCTTGAAGCATTTGTGGTTTTCTCTTCAATTATCTTAACATCACTTCTTTCCACAATCCTTCCTAATCTTTTGTTGAAGCACTTGTAAGCTTTTTTTTCATTGAGTATCCAAGGAAAATTCCTTCATCTGCATGGTCACCATACTTCCCTTGATTTCCTTTTTTGTTCCTGATGAAGAATTTACTTCCTAAAACACTAAAATATTTCAATGAGGGCTTCCTTCCATGCCACAATTCATATGGTGTCTTCGTCTCACCCATATAAAGTCATGTTCGATTTTGAATATACACTGTAGCTTGAACAGCCTCTTTCCAGTAATGTCGTGGAATACGACTCTTAATCAGCATAGTTCGTGTCATGTTGTTCACCTGTCAATTCCTACATTCAACAACTCCATTTTTTTGTGGAGTTCTCATAGAAGATACCTCATGTTGTATCCCATGCTTCTCCAGGTAATTTTCAAATTCAATGGATGTGTATTCCCCTCCATTTTCAGATCGCAACACTTTGATTGTTTGTCCAGTATCATTCTCGGTGATTCGTTGATATGTTTTCATGCAGTCAAGCACTTGTCATTTCTTTTGAATGACCATAACACATGCCATTATACTTTAATCATCTATGAAGAGGACAAAGTTACTTTCTCCATGAGTTCCGGCAACATTTATCGGCCCACATACATATTTATGAATTAGATTAAGAAGATGAGATTCCCTTTTCTTATTTGGCCGATATGAACTGGAGACCATCTTTCCATGAATGCAAGCATCACAAGACTTTTCACGCTCACGCTTCAGGTTGGGAATATCCATGAAAATCCTCAGTTTTGATATTTTCTCCATGTCTTGTTCGTTGATATGTCCCAGTCTCCGATGCCACAAATTGTTTTCTTCTTCAACAGTCATGTAGCAAACATTTTCTTTACTATCAACCTGATACAAGTTGCCTTTTGTTCTGCATCCCTTCATTAGTGAATTGCTTGTCTTTCCCTTGATAGTGCAGTCTTTCTGATTAAAAGAAACTGAGTCACAGAGTTGACTCACACTGAGTAGATTATGACGTAGGCCATCTACATAAAGGACTTCAGTCTGATTTAGCTCTCCATTAGCTAATTATGTACTTCCACAGCCTTTGATTTTCAGAGCTCCATCATTCTCAAATCGTACTGTACCATCAACCTTCCTTTTGATATATGTTAACAGGCCAGCATTACCTGTCATATGAGATGAACAACTGCTATCCAGAATCCAGGTACTGTTGCTTTTTGTAGCTTTGAGGGCCACCTCTGCAAGGTTGGATTTCTCGATCTTCCTCTTTTATTTCCAAGAGATATTGGATTGAGTATAAGATATTGATGGCCTTCTAATTATTTCTTCCACATAATCAGATTCTTCATACCCATAATCTTCTTCTAGAGAAGAAAACCTGTTTGTGAGAGCAACACCATCAGGAGGGTTGATATTGACCTGTCTCTGAGAGTTGTATGAATCTCTCCTATCGAATCTCTACCTGCAATACATAGCTTTATGGCCAAAGTTAGAACAATGAAAACAGTATCCATAGAAACTATTTCTTATATAAGATGAAGGATATGAAGTCGGTCTCCCTTGTTGATGTCTGAGATCTTCCCCATTCAAGTAGCTCCTTTCCTCTTCGCAATATGACATGGTATGGCCCAGATATCCACAGAACTGACACTTCATGAGAGGAAATGTCTTCTCACTTGAATTTCTCCTCATTCCTTCTAACTTGGTAGAATAATTGGACTTCCTATCATTTCTGAAAGTTTGAGGATAATTTTTAGTTCTTCTTTTAGTTTGGATTGAGGGTTTCTTTTTCAGCACATCAGGCAATGTTTCAACATGTCCAACTTTTATCTTGTCTTTCTTTTGGCTCTCTCCACTTCCAACAGTTGAAGTCTCAACTTCACATCTAATTCCAATATTTCCCATGTAAGCGGGTCTTTGATCACTCAAGATTTTTCCAACCCCATATAAACCACACTTGGCTCTTTCCAGTAATTCTGCATCTGAGAATCTTCCAAAATGAATATTCTTCTTACCCTCATTTGTGGTTGATTGACATTCAATTTTAATCCTAAGAGTAACAACTTCTTCCTCAAGACTCTCAACTGTCTTGGAATTATCTTCCAGTCTGGATGTAAGGTCATTTATGACCTTTGCTTGTTCTTCAATTTTAAGCTTTAGTTCCACAACGTCATCTGTGCTTTCAAGGATTGAAGACTGAACTCTCACTAGTTCTTCTAGTCGTTCAATTTCTGCTTCAAGCTCATCAACATATTCTGATGATTCTTCCACCATTTCCTTCCACTTATTGCATCTCTTACATTTTTTCTCAATATTGGAAAAGGATTCCTTAATTTTAATCTTTGGATCACGATTAGGATTAATCTGATTATCTATGCCTTTATTGATCGAGGGTTCTAACTTTTCAATGGTATCCATCATGGAAGCATGGTTTCCTATTTTAAATTTTGGTTCTTCTTCTTCACAAAATTCAATATCATCATCTTCTTCTTCACAGAAAAAACTCTTCTTCTATATTTTCTTTCCAGATTGGAAGTCTCCATTTTTGAAAAACCTTTTCTGAGGCTTCTCGATGTCTTCAGCTTCGCTCTCATCATCATCAAACTGTCTCTGGTACTGAGAGGCAATGTTCCCAACTCTTCCACAATGAAAACATACCAGGGGTAGCTTACCTTTAAATTTACCTTTTCCCTTCTTCAGCTTCTTGGTGATGAGAGAAAGAATTTATTTTTCCTCATCATCTTCACCATTACTATATTCTAAAATTTTCAGTTTTTCTATGGCTTTGAATTCCATTTACTTGCTTACACGACTCGTAGAATCTTCAGGTTTGACTCTCATCTCATATGCCACTAGACTACTTAACAAATCATCCAAAGATAGCTTAGAAATATTTCTTTCTTCAAGGGCTGACACCTTTGCATTGTACATAGGATAAATTCTTCTCAATATTTTCTTAACGATATCAATGTCTTTGATTTCCTCTCCAAGACCTCGAATTGCTCCTACAACTTCAGTAATTCGATTGAAGAATGAATCTGCATTCTCATTAGGATGCATCTTTAGATCGTCAAACTTGTTGTGTAAGACTTGAAGTTTTTCCTCCTTCACTTTGTTGTCTCCTTCATAAATGGTTTCAAGTTTATCCCACATAGACTTTGCTGAGGTGCAACTCATCACCTTTAGGTAGATCTGATCTGAAAGAGCCGCAGTGATAGCATTCTGATCTTTAGCATCTGCATCAAAAACTTTCTTGTCTGTATCAGTCATAGAAAGTCCTGTTGGATCGGTAACTTGTATTCCTTGCAAGGTAGCAAAGAGGACTTCCATTCCGAGGGATCGTAAATGAGATTTCATTCTGTTCTTCCAAATCTGAAAATTACTTCCATCGAAGAGAGGTACTCCCCTAGTATTGACTGCATTCTCCATGACGACAAAGGACAGATCTAACACCAGTAACCTTTAGCCTCTTATACCACTTGTAGGGCCCCGGGACACCCTGAGAGGGGAGGGGTGAATCAAGGTGACAATTTTTTCTTTTAATGTGATGGATCTTGTTCCCACGTTGGTAGGAACTTGTTAAACCTGTATGATGAGTATGATCAGAAAGCCAACATTCACATGTAGAGAGATGACACAGTACTTTTTACTTGGTTCGCCACTAAGGGCTACATCTAAGGAGCATACGCCGACAGGTTGTCGGTCGTACCAAATTCCACTAAACTTCACTAGCTGTGTATTACAAAGGTTTGGGCACAATCACTCTGTCTCATGCTCACTGCTTTTACAAAGGATCAGGGATAGCTCACTGCGTCCCTCGGGTCACTCCCGTTGACTCCCCCTGGCTCACTGCCTTCGGTGAAGTCCCACTTAGTTTATAGATGTGAAGGTCTCTTCATCATTGCAAAAGAATGCATCCTCTATTGTATGTAGATACTCTGTTGAGATCTAACTCTCACCAGTAGACGAATCTCACTTTTCACTGAGGGTACAAGACAATCTCCCAGCTTTCATGCGGCTTCAAAAAGACGGGCGTACTTCAACAAGACCTGGCGTGCTTCCCCTAGCCGGCGCACAAGTTTCAAGGACGATGCGCAAGTTATAACTGGCACGCAAGTCCACCTCCAACACTTGTGCAACTCAACCTTATTTAATACCAAACTTGAATGACTCATATTCTTTTCCACCAAAACTACCTTGGGTGCGTAGCAAACAACTGTCGCGCAGCTTATACTTGTGCAACTCACAACCACTTGCACGACCACTACACCTGTGCGATGGGAGCACTGAATTTCTCCAAGTCTTGAACTTCATTGGAAATGAGGAGGGGGTCCTCTATTTAAAGGAAAACAGGACACCCTGTGCGGTGGCGTGTAAGCCTCCTCTTGGCGCGCAACTCCAACCTCCCTAGCCACTGTCGCGCTACTCACTTGTGCAACCAAACCAATACTTGTGCGACCCTCTTTCCTTTGCCATATTTTAAAGTTCTGATCAACAAAAACATATGGCACGCAACTTTCCAATCCTCCTAAGCACCGGCGTGAAAGTCCTTTATCGGCACGCAAGTCACTTGTGTGACACATATTCGGTGTGCAAGTTCCTTTCCCAAAAGGCATTATTTTCCCCTTTTGTCAGTTTTGAGGTCCAGAAATTTGGAAAACACTGGAAAACGGTGTCATCTTCAATGTTGTTATCTGCTTGACTTGTATGAGTACTTTGCTGGCACACATTCTGAACTTCCTCTGAGGATTGACAACAAACACAAACCATTCTCCAATTCATGCATAGATGACCATGGTTCCAACACAATTAGGTTGAAACATTCATCGAAGATTATGTTTCTAGGACATTGCAGATTTCTACCCCGATGACATAAGTATCGATATTGGACGATATCATTCAATGGGAGTTCAAAAGAATATACAACACTACCTCCACTAACATGAGATCAACTATTTGAGAAAGTAAAATATATAGACACTACTTTTGGTAAACTTTTTTTGAAAAAACTTACAAAAAACGGTTGGAAAACATGATCAATTTTTTTTGAATTACCATACTAGAATTTTTTGTACATCAGTCATTTTCTTGATGTTGTGTATGTTGAAAAAAAATGTATGTGATAGTTTCATTAGAACATTAATAAATTCTTCCAGAAAAACAAAGGATAGAATTGAGGCTAGGTTGGACATGATTGATATGGGAATATGGGAAGATTTGGTGCCAGTAAAGAGTGAAAAATGGACTCTTCTTCCTACCACTATTTACACTCTTTCCAAGAAAGAGAGATATTATTTTTACAACTTCTTGAATGATGTAAAGGTTCCATAAGGTTATTCATCAAATATCAATAATGTTTTGTCAATGAATGATTTAATGTTAAAGGGTATGAAATCACATGATTGTCATATTTTGATGAAAGATATAATGTTTGTAGCTTTAGGTTGCATTTTTTCCAAGAATGTTCATCATACATTAACCAAGCTCTGTTTCATTTTCAAATCTATATGGAGCAAAGTTATAGACCCGAAAAAATTTCCAACTATGGAAAAGGAAATTTCTATCATATTATATGAATTGGAGATGTTCTTTCTACTAACATTATTTGATATGATGGTTTACTTCATAGTTCACTTAGTAAGATAAATATGACTATATGGTTCTTTACATTATATATGGATACACCCCATTGAACAGTATATAAATATTTTCAAAGGGTTTGTCAAAAATTGAAGTCAGACAGAAGGTTTTACTACAGAGCGATGTGTTGTTGAGAAAGTCGTTGAATTTTGTACCGACTACCTGTCTGATGTGGAAAACATTGGTCTATCAAAATATCACCACACTTGGTAGGTTGTGGGTGAATGAATTTCTAGAATAAATATTGTCACAATTACCATTATAGATTAGGAACATGACCACCTTTACATTTTTCATAACATTTTAGAGGTTTACCCATATGTTGAAACCCAAAAAGTAATTATTAAGCATTTGAATCCATCAAGGGGTGAAAGATGGATATCAAATACAAATAATCAACAGTTTAAAGGATGGTTTTGAGACCATATTTTTAAGATTTCAGCTGAAAATATAGATTCAATTTCAGAACGACTTCAATGGCTAGCTAGAGGACCAAGTGTACATTTATTATCTTATAATGGTAATATTTTCTATAAAAATGAACATGATGAATTCAGTACCATGAAAAATAGTTGAGTTACACTTGTAGATGAAGTGATGCATGTATCTAGTACCAAGGAAAAATCCAATTTATATGAATATGTCATACTTTGACATCATCAAACAAATATGGGATTTGGATTATACAACCTTCCAAGTGCTAATTTTTCAATGCAAGTGGGTTGATACTAGAAGTGATGTTAAAATTAATGATTCATGAAAGTGTATTTCAGTAAGGGTACAAAGACAACCTGTTTATAATGGAAACATAGGTAGTATAAGTATTTTATTTTATATACCCCACAAACTGAAAGTGTTTAATTATTCTTTTATCGACCAAAACCATTAAAGAATTAGATGTCAATTAAACTATGGATGACACTTTCATTTGGATATCACAATCATTTTGTAGTGGTCCCAATGTAGACAGGGTCTTGTATGTCATAGGATACAGCAATGAAGTGATTTGGATACTCAATAGAGGGATCAAATCCATTCAACCTTTAAAAAAGAGTTCAATAATCAGGTTTTTTGTGATATACATTGTGTTACCTCATATAATTATCTTTTAAATACTACATTTACAAAATCTAAATTAGATGTTCAACCACTTCTATAGATAATGACTTCTGCACATGTCAATGCTCTCAATCCTAAGGAACAACAGGTTTCTCAACATACTAGTGCTCCCAATGCAGAGGAACAATAACCTTTTTAACATGACGATACTACCAATCCCGAGTAACAACATATTGATGATGTTGAAGCTAAGGAAATGGTAGATGATGAACAATCGATGTCCTAGAAAAAATAGAAGCATCGTAGTGTGATGGTGTTAAAAAAATATCAAGAAAAGAAATAAAGGCATAAAATTCAAGGTTGGATGGAATGCACACAGTCATCCTGTTAATCCCAACAAGGCCATGTTTAGTTATTACATTGGGCTCACCACTCGCATGTGTGTGATGATTGATGTATATTTCTGGTGAAATGTTGTTCTCATGCTTAAGACACTGATTTTGGAAGAGATTATGGTAGCATTATGATATAATTTCTTTGTTATACTAAAAAAATGATGAAATTTTGACTTACTATTCATTATCCCTTGCAGATTTCATTTATAGTAGATGACTCCTAAATGAAATTTGTATTAATGCTCACTGGAAAGGATCAGATAGGCTTTCACATAATTCTTATGAAGTAACGTCACAAATATTTTGAAGGGAAAATAAATCCTCGCCCACCACAGATGTATGCACACCAGATAAACCAACAAGCATGGGATATGTTTATTGGTCGTCATAAAGAGAAATATTTTCAAGTAAATTGTGATTGTTAATACATTTATTGATAATAAGTGTATTATTCACTTTGATTAAGAATTTTTAATTGATGAAACAAAAATTGAATGCTGAAAATAAGCAACGAGCATCCAAACCAATGTACTTCTGCCATAAAGCAAGGATGGGGTAGGCATCACTTGAAAAAAAAATGGTATGTATTTTAAATATACCATAATAATTTTATTTGACATGAAAAAATAACATAATTATGTTCCTCTATTTATATGCATATTGATGAATCAAAATCCAAATCCACTTTCATCCTGCATCATGTGTTATGAAAGGAGGCATGTGTAAATAAATAAGGGATGATAATAGATGAAAACAAACAAAAAGTATGGGAAGAATGTGTAAGTATGACATAATAAAAAAAAAATTTGATTTAAACCAGTATTACATAATAATGATTACTTAATTTTCTATATTTTTTATCTAACTTGAACACAAGAATCATCTTCATTTTTACCCAATGGACAGCTACTATCAGTGGCCTTAAAGTGGCCAAAACAATATGGCTGCTTTAGAGGTGCGGTTTTTGGGGTGTCACCCTGAAAATATTTTGAGAAAATAAATCAATAGGGGATAAAGATTAAAAAAATGGAAGAGTTTTAGGCATGATTATCTGCTCTAGAATAAAATTTTAATTTGAATTCAGATTTATTAGAAAATGCTATAGGAAGGAATCAAAAAGAAGAAAAACATGAGAACAACAATTAGGTGAAGATCCCCCCACACCCACCAACTTTGAGCTGAGTCATTCCCCTCAAATAACTATCTTAAAATAGGTAATAAATATTGTCATAATTGTTTCTATGAAATGTGAATCAGGTAGACACTAATACCTTTACTATATTGATATTCTATAGAGTGAAAATGATTGTGATTTATATCTCTCAACACCCACCCATCACCTTGTTGTGAGGTGTACCATGTACAATATCTAAGGAGATATTCTCCATGATAGACAAATTCCAATAATTCATGTGAGAGGAGGATTAACGTAGCTCAAGAGCCGAGCACTAAGCTACGTGTTTATGACAACCCTGCCTTTTTATTACAACTTAAACATTATTTATTACATAAAACTTCACTTGATACAACAAAGAAGATAGAGAGTTTTAGTGTCTTTGGGGATTAGGATCATTAAATAAAAACTTGAAACATGAAATACAACATCTTTATTGAAAACTTCCTTTTCATGACCACTACATTCCTTCGTACTTAGCATTGCATGGGATAACCTGAGGACATGCATAAGAAAAGGGTGAGCTATAAATCCCAGTAAGGGAGTACACATGGAATAACATGAGGAGTAAAATACATGTTGGACAATAGGCATATCAATAGAGTATAAGAAAAACATGAACATAAAGGCATGATAAAGCATGATAATCATAACATGGAAATGTGGCAACAACACTTAACATGGAATTAGCATGAGCCAAGGCCCATTGCACATGGAGCATGAGTGAATCCTCACTGCACATAAAGCACGAGTAAACCCTCATTGCACTTTAATTAGCATGAGTCAACACTCATTGCACATGATGTATCATGATACTATACTTTACCCAGTGCATTGGAGCGCTATAAGGGTGCACCCTTCTTAAACATTTCATTTCATGCATAAGTGTGCCACATGGAAAATAAAACATGGATTCATAAAACATAATCATTTATTCCATGATAAAGGAATTTGGAATTCATACATGAGACTTTGTAATCAATAAGTGAAGGTGCATAAAGTTGGATACCCTTGATGGAGAAATGGGCATGGTATCCACTACACAATGGCATTGGCTTAGAAAATCGGTGTGATTTCGGCAGCGTAACGGCATGACATAAGAATTCATAAAAAAGGTTGATGAGAGAGAAAGGGGTTCCTCATCATATTTACATGTAATGAAAAGTAAGGAGGTCATATAGATACATGTCCCAACAATTGTAATGGAATTTAGATTCATGATACAAAATTATTGCTTGAATGTAAAAGAAGAGAGAGAAGTTCCTTTCGAAATTTCGGCATAGTAACGGGTGTACATGGGAGGCATTTAATGAGAGAGAAATGGGTCTCCCATCATTCAAACAATAAGAGGGCAGTATGGGGGAGGTGATAAACCATACCCCAAAATTCATAATTGAAATTAAAAGGTCAATACAAAAAGAAAATTGACAAAAATGAGAAAGGAAGAAAAAAACCCTTACTTGAAAGTGTGCTTCCAAAGGCTAGAGAGAGGCTTGTGAGAGGATTATTAGGAGATTGGGGAACCTTGGGAGGATTATAGAGAGAGTAGGGTAGAGGTTGGACGAACTCCAAGGGATTTTAGTGAGGAGGAAGTGTGAGATTGGGTGGGTTTATATAGGAAAGGTGAGGGAATTCTTTATTATTTAGGTTTGGGACCCCTTATATTAAATTAATCCAAACCACAAACTATCCCCTGGTTTTTGCCCATGGTTTTTGGAAAAAAGAAGAGAAAAACAATATTTTATAAGTCCAAAGTCCGAACTTCTTAAAATAATAAGGTTGCTTATGTGAAGGTGAGTCACACTCCCATGGAAATTAATTTAAAAAGGCAAAGTGTTGAATAAGTCTTGAGGGGTCCATTAATGCTTTGAAAAATAAGTCAAACAAACCCAAAATAACTTTATTTTAATGCTAAAACATATATTGGCTGAACATAAAGATTATAGTATTTTATTACATCACTATTGGGTCATTATGATGTCATAAAACACATTATATATTTAAATGGTATTTAATTTTTACCCAAAAATTTGACTGTCTCAGAAAATTATGAAAAATTCACCGTTGGATAATTTCGACGTCCTGATTCCAAAAATAACATTTATTTTATCTAAATAATTTTCTAAATATGTTAATTTTCACTTTTAAAATAAAAACAGATATTTATCGAAAATTCACGGGTTTTGACAGAAATAGATTTCAAACCTTAATAAAAATTATAATTGCATTCACAAAATTATAAGATCATTTATATTTAATAAAAATTAATTTAATAATAATATTATTATTTTATTAAAATATTATTTAATTCAAAAATCACTTAATTTAATAAAATCGATTTCTTAATTAAATAATAACTAAAATCCCATTTGTACTTTAAAAACTATTTACAATGTATCAAAAATGACTAGAAATTATATTCATTATTATATACAAAAAATAATGTACATGAACATAGTACTACTTATTTGTTACATAACCCCTTAAAACAGCCGCATAAGACCTAAGGGTAAGGTGTGCGATAGTGACAAACTCTTGGGGTGGCTCGGATAGCATCGCTCGAGTGGTAATTTCATTAAACTTCCACTTTTCCTGTAGACGGTCACGTTCGAGCTTGACAAGATGAAGCTCAGCTTGGGTTTGGTCAAGGGCGAAGCCCAAAGACGCCACCTCTTTTCCGAGCTCCGACAAATGGGCTTCGTATGGGGCAATTCTACTGGATGAGGTCATCACTTCCTTTGTCTGAGTAAATTGGATTTGTTAAATTCCTATATTTATACTAATCATGTGATTACTGTACAACGGCTATATTAGCAACGGTCAAAATTATTAACATAAAACCAAATAAGTTGACATCTTATAAAAATATTTTGCATAAAGAGACATTTAACTAGATCAAGAGGGATTTTCCATTAATGAAACTTTGGGTCGTTACAATATTCCCCCCTTAAGAAATTTCGCCCTTGAAATTTTCCTTTACCCACACTAAAACAAATGTGGGTAACTCAGCTTCATCATTTCCTTCGATTCCCAAGTTTCTTCTTCAAACTTTTGGTTTCTCCACAACACCTTGATGAGGGGCATTGTCTTATTTCATAGAACTTTTTCTCTACGATCTAAGATCTTCACTGGTTGCTCCTCATAAGAAAGATCGTCTTCCAATTGTACCACCTCAGAAGAGAGTACATGTGAAGGTTTCGGTATGTACTTCCTTAAGAGGGATACATGAAATACATCATGTACTTTGGCCATAGTAGGTGGAAGTGCTAGTCGATAGGCCACAGCCCCGACACGATCAAGAATATCGAAGGGGCCGATGTACCTTGGACTTAACTTCCCTTTATTTCCAAACCTCATGAACTTCTTCCACAGAGATATGCGTAGAAACACCATGTCTCCAACTTTAACCTCAAGGTCTCGTTGACTATTATCCGCATAAATCTTCTGTCAACTCTGAGCTGCCTTGATATGCTGCTGAATGGTTTTTACCTTCTCCACCATTTCTTCGACCATTTATGGTCCAAGTAGCTTACGTTCACTGACCTCATCCCAACATGCCGGTGTTCTGCACCTTTTCCCATACAGGGCTTCATATGGTGCCATTTGGATGCTCGAGTGGAAACTGTTATTATAAGAGAACTCAACCAGAGGAAGATGTTGATCCCATCCTCCTTTAAATTCCATTGAGCACACTCTCAATATATCCTCAAGTGTTTGGATAGTTCGCTCAGATTGGCCATCAGTTTGAGGATGATAGGCCATACTGAAGTGCAGTTCAATATTCAGAACATGTTTAAGACTCTTCCAAAACTTAGAGGTGAATCTTGGATCTCGGTTAGACACAATAGATAGTGGTACTCCATGCAACCTTACCACTTCCCTGATATATATCTATGCCAGTTGATCCAAAGAGAAATCTTCCCGAATAGCAATGAAGTGTGCAGTCTTTGTAAGATGGTCCACAACAAACCAGATTGCATTGTTGCCTTTGGATGTCCTTGGAAGTCCGGTGACAAAGTCCATGGTGATGTTCTCCCATTTCCATTCTGGTATGGGCAATGGTTGCATCATCCCCTTAGACTTCTGCCTCTATGCCTTCACTTGCTGACACACCAGGCACTTTGATGTATATTCAGCGATCTCCTTCTTCATATTATCCCACCAAAAGTTTTCTCGGAGATCTCAATACATCTTTGTGCTCCCTGGGTGAATAGAGAAATTTGAAATATGTGCGTCATCCAAAAGTTCCTTCTTCAGCTCTGGACTTGATGGAACACATAGTCTTTTCCCAAATCGCACAATTCCTTCTTCATTAACATTAAACTTCGAGGATTTCCCCTTTTTGATAGATTCCACTTTTTCTTGAATTCCCACATCATCCTTTTGAGCATCCTTTAACCTTTCCAAAAGAGATGGTTGAGCAATCATTTGTGAAAGGATTGATGATTTTCCCTTCTTTATGATTCCCACGTCCATCTTCATCAAGTCTAAGAAGATTGGATCCTTCTCAATTCTCATCATTGATAGAATCGTTGGATCCTTTCTACTTAGGGCATCTGCCACCTTGTTCGCTTTCCCAGGGTGGTAATGTATTGAACAGTCATAATCCTTGATGAGATCTATCCATCTTCTCTGGCGCATATTAATCTCTTTCCGTGTGAATATATATTTAAGACTCTTGTGGTCAGTATATATCTCACATTTCTCTCCATAGAGATAATGCCGCCAGATTTTCAAGGCAAAGATCACATCCGCCAACTCTAGATCATGTGTTGGATAGTTTCGCTCATGGATTTTCAACTACCTTGAGGCATAGGATATCACTTTATCATTCTTCATCGGCACACAGCCTAAGCCCTTCTTTGAAGCATCACTGAATACCACAAAAAGTTCCCCACTTGTGGGTAAAGTGAGCACGGGCACAGTGATAAGCCTCCTTTTCAACTCCTTGAATCTTTCTTCACATTCATCACTCCAAGAAAACTTTACTCCCTTTCGAGTTAGCTTGGTAAGAGGGTTGGACAATCATGAGAACTTTCTCACAAATCGTCGATAATATCCAACTAACCCCAAGAAGCTACGGATATCTGTTACCGATGTTGGCCTCGGCCATCCCTCAATTGCATATGTTTTGGAGGGGTCCAGAGATATCCCATTTCTTGTGATGATATGGCCCAAGAATGAGACCTCCTTCAACCAGAACTCGCACTTGTTGTACTTTTCATAGAGCTTCTCCTTGCGCAAAGTCTCTAGTACAGTTTTTAAATGCTCCTCATGCTCCTACTTGGTTTTGGAGTATATTAGAATATCATCTATAAAGACTACCACAAATTTGTCAAGGTAATCTCTAAAGAATCTATTCATAAAGTCCATGAATATTGCTGGAGCATTGGTGAGTCCGAAAGGCATTACTATGAATTCATAGTGCCCGTATCTTGTACGAAAAGCAGTCTTGGGTACATCTTCCTTCTACACCCTTACTTGATAATATCCCGACCACAAATCCACCTTGGAGAAGTATTGTGCTCCACACAGCTGATCAAACAAGTCATCGATTCTTGGGAGAGGATACTTGTTCTTTATCGTGATTTTGTTAAGTTCAGGATAATCGATGCAAAGCCGCATTGACCCATCCTTTTTCTTGACGAAGAGGACTGGTGCACCCCATGGTGAAGCACTTGGGCGTATAAACCCTTTATCCAGATTCTCCTGTAGTTGTGTTTTCAGCTCTTCAAGCTCAACAACAGCCATTCTATATGGAGTCTTGGATATTGGTAGTGCCCCAGGTATAAGTTCAATTGAGAACTCAACATCTCTTCTTGGAGGAAGACCAGGCAGTTCCTCGGGAAACACTTCAGCGAATTCCCTCACAATAGGCATTTCTTCAAGGATGGTTTCTTCCTTGGACTCAATCATCTGAGCCAGATACACGTGCTCATAAGATAGTAATATCCATGCTTGAGATGATGGAGCAAAAGGAGATTCATCTTAATCCTGACACTTGTAAAGAATTGGGGGTCGATTCTCCATATAGAGTGTGATTTCCCTCTCCTGACAATTTATGTTGGCTCTATATAAAGAAAGTCAATCCATGCCAAGAATTACATCAAATTCCACCAGAGGGAGTATGACGAGGTTCTCTGGGAAATTCAATCCACAGATTATAACAGGGGAGGAATTATATTCATGGGATGTAATGATTGCCCCATTTTCCATACTCACTGACATCTTCACTTCCATGATTTTTGGTGGTGCTGGGATTGTTCTACTAAACTTTCGAGATATTAACGAATGCGTAGAACCTGAATCAAAAATTACGTTCGCTATTCTTGAATGAATAACTAGCGTACCTATCACCACTTCGTTGTCGGGGTTCACTTCGGCGGAAGTGATGGCAAAAGCTCTCCCTTACTGCCTTGGAGGTTGTTGGTTGTCTCCGAAAACCCTTGCATTAGGGCACTGATTTGCAAAATGACCCAGTTCTTTTCATTTTTAGCATTGAACAATGCGTTGAGGTTCGAACGGAGCGTTCCTCTCCTCTGTCGCAGCCGCGGGTCTGTCTTGCTGACAGTTAATAGCTAGGTGCCCTTCTCTTCCACACCTGAAGCATTTCCTCGTCCCCTTAAGGCAATTTCCAGGGTGCTTCTTTCTGCACTTTTGGCAAGTGGGGTGTTGGATCTTCTTAGCACCGTTGGATTTATCCATCGGACCACCAGCATTGAATTCCACCTTACGATTCTTGTCCCCATGATACCCCTATGATTCCCTGATCTCCATTTCAACCTTGAGGGAACATCGGACAATCTCCTCATAGCTGTCGAAGTCACGGATCTCTAATGCTTTCTGTAGGCTAGGCTTCAACCCACCAAAGAAGCGGTCAACTTTGCATTCGGGGGTAACGACAAATCCAAAAGAGTATTGTGCAAGCCTTGTGAAGTTTGCCTCGTACGCTCCAACAGATTATTCATCTTTTTTCTTGATAGAAAGGAAGTCCCTCTCCATCTTAAGACGGAGGGTGCGTGGAAAATATTTATCGAAAAACATCTTCCGAAAATCCTTCCATTCCAACGCCTCGATCTCCTCCTAAGGCTTCATATTTTTTATCAATGTCCACCATTGATCAGCTTCACCCTCCATACGATAAGCAGCCAGGAGAACCTTCTCTTGTTCAGAATATTGAAGGATGGAGAAGATCTTTTCAATGGAGTTGATCCATTGTTCAGCGATCGTGGGATCAGATGATCCACTAAAAGTAGGAGTCCTTTTGTCTCATGAAGCTCTCTATAGCGATTTGTTCTTTCTTAGGGGGGGTTGAACGTTCCTCTTGACCCGTGTTTCTATTCAAAACTTGAGTCAGCTGAGAGAGAAGCGTGACAAAGTCATCGATTCCCGTTCCCATTGGATTTGGCATCTCATTAGTACAGTCATCACACTGATCTTCACAATGGTTGTTAGCCCGAGTCCTCCTATTACCGGTCATTGGCTAGAATAAAAGGAAAGTTATGGGTAATACATAAAGGGTAATCCAAAGACAAAAGTTGATGACTTATAAATAAACTTTTATTTCCTTAACTCATGAGTATATAGGCTTCAATATAGGCTTTTCATGATCTACTTTCTAACATATATTCTTAGGGGAATTTTTTTAATCCCCTTAATAAGGGTTCATACTGATCTTGTGAATTTATCAAAACATATCCCCCGGGAGTGTCGTAACCAAGAGTTCAGCAAGGCCCGTTGTCGTGCACCAGTTCCCGTTCGAGTCTAGCTCAAAGTGGTGTTTTCGGGTTTTACCCCTAGGATACATCTGTGCCAGAGCCGCCTCTACCTGCTCGTATCCAGACAGGGATGTATTTGTTTGATAAACCACTTACTCAGTACTTAACAAAACTTAGGGATGTTTATTATACTTAGTCTTGTATCTAAGGCTTTACTAGGGTTTCCTAATCCCAAAAATAACTAAACCTATCCTTTGATACCAACTATGACAATCCTGCCTTTTTATTACAACTTAAACATGATTTATTACATAAAACTTCACTTGATACAACAAAGAAGATCGAGAGGTTTAATGTCTTTAGGGCTTAGGATCATTACATAAAAACTTGAAACATGAAATACAACATCTTTATTGAAAACTTCCTTTTCATGACCACTACATTCCTTCGTACTTAGCATCGCATGGGATAACCTGAGGACATGCATAAGAAAAGGGTGAACTATAAAGCCCAGTAAGGGAGTACACATGGAATAACATGAGGAGTACAATACATTTTAGACAATAGGCATATCAATAGAGCATGAGAAAAACATGAACATAAAGGCATGATAAAGCATGATAATCATAACATGGAAATGTGGCAACAACACTTAACATGGAATTAGCATGAGCCAAGGCCCATTGCACATGAAGCATGAGTAAATCCTCATTGCACATAAAGCACGAGTAAACCCTCGTTGCACTTGAATTTGCATGAGTCAACACTCATTGCACATGACGTATCATGATACTATACTTTACCTAATGCATTTTAGCGCTATAAGGGTGCACCCTTCTTAAACATTTCATTTCATGCATAAGTGTGCCACATGGATCATAAAACATGGATTCATAAAACATAATCATTTATTCCACGATAAAGTAATGTGGAATTCATACATGATAATTTGTAATAAATAAGTGAAGGTGCATAAAGGTGGATACCCTTTATGGAGAAATGGGCATGGTATCCACTACACAATGGCATTGGCTTAGAAAATTGGTGCGATTTCGGCAGTGTAACAGCATGACATAAGAATTCATAAAAAAGGTGGATGAGAGAGAAAGGGGTTCCTCATCATATTTACATGTAATGGAAAGTAAGTAGGTCATATAGATACATGTCCCAACAATTGTAATGGAATTTAGATTCATGATACAAAATTATTGCTTGAATGTAAAAGAAGAGAGAGAAGTTCCTTTCGGAATTTCGGCATAGTAACGGGTGTACATGGGAGGAATTTAATGAGAGAGAAAGGGGTCTACCATCATTCAAACAATAAGAGGGAAGTATGGGGGAGGTGTGAAACCATACCCCAACATTCATAATTGAAATTAAAAGGGCAATACAACTTAAAGAAAATTGACAAAAATGAGAAAGGAAGAAAAAAACCCTTACTCGGAAGTGTGCTTCCAAAGGCTAGAGAGAGGCTTGTGAGAGGCTTCTTGGGAGCTTGGGGAACCTTGGGAGGATTCTAGAGAGAGTAGGGCAGAGGTTGGATGAACTCCAAGGTATTTTAGTGAGGATGAAGTGGGATCTTGGGTGGGTTTATATAGGAAAGGTGAGGGAATTCTTTATTATTTAGGTTTGGGACCCCTTATATTAAATTAATCCAAACCACAAACCATCCCATGGTTTTTGCCCATGGTTTTTGAAAAAGGGAAGAGGAAAACAATATTTTATAAGGCCAAAGTCCGAACTTCTTAAAATAATAAGTTTTCTTATGTGGAGGTGAGTCACACTCCCATGGAAATTAATTTAAAAAGGCAAAGTGTTGAATAAGTCTTGAGGGGTCCATTAATGCTTTGAAAAATAAGTCAAACAAACCCAAAATCACTTTATTTTAATGTTAAAACATATATTGGCCGAACATAAAGATTATAGTATTTTATTACATCACTATTGGGTCATTATGATGTCATAAAACACATTATATATTTAAACGGTATTTAATTTTTACCCAAAAATTTGACTATCTCATAAAATTATGAAAAATTCACCATTGGATAATTTCGACGTCCTGATTCCAAAAATAACATTTATTTTATATAAATAATTTTCTAAATATTTTAATTTTCACTTTTAAAATAAAAACATACATTTATCGAAAATTCACGGGTTTTGACAAAAATAGCTTTCAAACCTTAATAAAAATTATAATTGCATTCATAAAATTATAAGATCATTTATATTTAATAAAAAATAATTTAATAATATTATTATTATTTTATTAAAATATTATTTAATTCAAAAATCACTTAATTTAATAAAATGGATTTCTTAATTAAATAATAACTAAAATGCCATTTGTACTTTAAAAACTATTTACAATGTATCAAAAATGACTAGAAATTATATTCATTATTATATACAAAAAATAATGTACATGAACATATTACTACTTATTTGTTACATAACCCCTTAAAATAGCTGCATAAGACCTAAGGGTAAGGTGTGCGATGGTGACAGACTCTCGGGGTGGCTCGGATAGCATCGCTCGGGTGGTAATTTCAATCAACTTCCACTTTTCTCGTAGACGGTCAAGTTCGAGCTTGACAAGATGAAGCTCAGCTTGGACTTGGTCAAGGGCGGAGCCCAAAGACGCTACCTCTTTTCTGAGCTCCGACAAATGGGCTTCGTATGGGGAAATTCTACTGGATGAGGTCATCACTTCCTTTGTCTAAGTAAATTGGATTTGTTAAAGTCCTATATTTATACTAATCATGTGATTACTGTTCAACGGCTATATTAGCAACGGTCAAAATTCTTAACATAAAACCAAAGAAGTTGACATCTTATAAAAATATTTTTCATAAAGATACATTTAACTAGATCAAGAGGTATTTTCCATTAATTAAACTTTGGGTCGTTATAGTGTTCCACTTGATGATGCATATATTCATACATTTGAACAAACTATTGTAACATTCATAGCATAGTCATTAGATATTATAAAAAAACATGTCAAAAATGAGGTATTCATTTCCAATTTATTTTTCATGAAAAACCTTTAACAATTAATGAAAAAAGGTTTGAACTGATGAATGTTATTATAAACGGACGAAGGGAAGGAGGTGAAATGGAAGCTCAAATCAAAACAATCTAAAGTATCCACCAATCAATTGAAAATATCTTCACAAAAGTATCTTTACCCCACCCGCTCAACTTTTGAATTTACTAACATTAAATGTTCGTGAAGATACAACATTATAAAGTGTTGATATGACCACAATTGATTTTGAATAATAGATGTACGAAGAGGCCATTACAGACTATATTGGTCTTGATAATGTAAATGAAATCCCCATGCATGAATGGATATGAGTCACAATTGTAAATATATACATGAGGTGTGTTTTTATAATTTTTTTGTCCAATGGATGATTTACTATGTTAACACTGATTGAATACTATTCATAATTTTTGTAGGTGTATATATGAATACCATTTGAAGGGAAAACCCTGTAAATAGAAATTTGGACTCATTAGTCCTCACGTCACTTCTACACAACTATTCACATTGGAACCAAATCAATATGAAGGAATAGTGGACAAAGTGGGCATAATGTTTGAAAGAAAACTTACAGACAACAGACTCTTCTTAATACCCACAATGCAGGGGTAAAACTCTACAATTTAATCATATCAAATATATATTTATTCATTTCATTACTTATTCCTTTTTTTAGGCAGTATTAGTTACTCTTTGTAATCAATTTGGATACTCCAAATATTTATTTTCTGGATTCAATGCATGGATACCCAAAAAATTGACCACACACGATGACATTTATCGATTTGTAATACACTACATGCGGAGATTTACAACTAAACTTCAAGTTATATATTTTATATTATGTTTTAATGAAAAAAAAATTATGATAGAGAAGTGTTTAAATATCTTCAAAATCATGGCATGAGGATAGTCCATGAATACAATGAGCCTATTGACTTCTACAAGTTGATAAGTATTAGGGTATATATAATAATATTTCACTATCAAGGCATATATCAAAAAAAATTGCTTGTTTTTACCAATGTTTCTGCAATATATGAAACAAACCAATGGAAAATATTGTGGTTATTATGTTTTCAAATTTATGAAAGATATCATATTCCATTAACAAACTAGCATCATTGAAGAGGTATTTTCAAAGATAATTACAATTTCATTTAAAATATTTATAAATCCTTTGATTATTTATATTTTTTCAATACTACCAGGACTGTCGACAATCCTCATATTCACAAGAGTAAATATATTTGTTCAAAAACAAATAGGTAACATACCTAGTGTCAGAATGTATACAAACATTATGAAGAGGTGACTGCCTACTACTTATTTAGTTGATTTTCTCATCATTTTATTAAAAAAAATAGTTAATTTCCTTATAGTTTTTATCTGATACTTTAGAAAAATGATTCATAAGTCATTTGTGACATGTATAAATCAACCACACCTCAATCTGATACACGGTGTGTCCGATATGACTCAAAGTGCGTGTTCTCATTTTAAAATTGATATTTAGTAAAAAAGGCAAGTGACATACTCAAACCCAAGAAAATGAATTCGGATTGTTTCGATACTTTAGATAAATGATCCATCGGTCATTTCTGATGTGTAGGAATTATCCACATCATAATATTATACACGGTGTTCCTGGTATGACTCAAAGTGTCTGTTATCAGTTTAAAATTGACAATTTAGTTCAAAACATATGTCACTCACTAAAAACCTGGAAAACATGCTCAGATTATCTTGATAATTTAGGAAAATGATTCATAAGTTATTTTTTATGTGTAGAAATTATTATCATGTCAAAATGACACACAAAGTGACTAGTATGACTCAAAGTGCGTACTTTCAATTTAAAATGACATTTTAGTAAAAAAAACAAGTGACGTACTCAAAACTGATCAAATGCATTCAGATTGTTTTGATACTTTATGAAAATGATTCATAAGTCATTTATGATATGTAGGAATTATTTGAACCTCAATTTGACACATGATGTGATCGATATGACTCAAAGTGTGTGTTTTCAGTTTAAAATGACATTTTTTATAAAAACCTCAAGTGACATACTCAAAATCAAGCAAACACATTCAGATTATTTTGATACTTTATAAAAATGATCCATAAGTTATTTGTGATGTGTAGGAACCATCCACACATCAATCCAATGAATGATGTGTCTAGTATGACTCAAAGTGTGTGCTCTTGGTTTAAAATTGATATTTTAGTAAAAAATACAAGTGACATACTCAAAACAGAGAAAAATCATATTGTTTTGATACTTTAGGAAAATTATCCATAAGAAATTTGAGAAATATAGGAATCATACACACCTCAATTTGATACATGGTGTTCCTGGTATAATTCAAAGTGTCTGTTATCAGTTTAAAATTCACATTTTAGTTCAAAACGTGTATCACTCGCTAAAAACTAACAAAATAAGCTTGGATTGTATTGATAATTTAATAGAATGATTCATAAGTCATTTGTGATTTTTAGGAATCATTTTCACGTAAAATTGACACACAATTTGATCAATATAACTCAAAGTGAGTGTTTTCAGTTTCAAATGACATTTTAGTAAAAGAAAGGTAACATACTCAAAATCGAGAAAATGCATTTGGATTATTTTGATACTTTAAGACAATGATTCATAATTTATTGTGATGTGTAGGAATCATTTGTGTCTCAATATGATGCACGGTGTGACCGATATTACTCAAAGTGCGTGTTTTTAGTTTAAAATGATATTTTAGTAAAAACCACAAGTAATATACTCAAAAATGAGCAAATGAATTCATATTGTTTTGATACTTTAGAACAATGATCCATAATTCATTTTTTATGTGTAGGAATTAGACACACCACAATCTGATACACAGTGTGTCTGATATGACTCAAATTGTGTGGTTTTAGTTTAAAATCAGCATTTTATTAATGTATAGTTTCATATTTATGTTTAATTTATTTCTTAAAAGTATTACTAACATAATAATTTTTTTCTTATGCAAGTGAATTTTTTTATCAAGTTTTGGTGGTTTGTTCGAAGCTTCTCATGCTCGTGAGATATTAGACTTCGAGGCTAGAATTGTGATATTGGAAAAAGGAAAATGGGTCAAGAATGTATACAGACATCATGAAATGGTGAATTCCTACCACTTATTTAGTTAATTTTGTCATCATTTTATATACTATTTTTAAGTTAATTTCATTATCATTTTAATCTAATACTTATTTAGTTTTCTTCATCATAGGCCTTTTGGGAAGTCATGTTTTTCTTTTAACTATCTTCAAAATTCCAGAAAAGAGAGAACTTGTTCCTTTTGGATGGAAGAGGAAACTTCATGCTTCCTGAAACGTGAAGTGGATCATAAGGATGCATCTACCAAGGGATTTTGCAACAATTGAATGAAAAGTATGAATTCCAAAAATATTTTTCATGAATATTGTCCTGGAAAGTGTACGAACCAACCACATCTTAATCATTCGCACCTTAGTCTAATACACAATGTGCTCGGTATGACTCAAAGTGTATGTTTTTAGTTTATAATTTAAATTTTAGTTCAAAACACACATCACATACTCAAAACTAAGAAAAAACATTCGGGTTATTTTTATACTTTAGGTAAATGATCCATAAGTCATTTGTGACATGTATAATCAACTACACCTCAATCTGATGCACGATGTGATCAGTATGACTCTAAGTGTGTCTTTTTATTTAAAATTGACATTTTAGTAAAAAAAAAGATAAGTGACATTCTCAAAATAGAGTAAATACATTCATATTATTTTGATGCTTTAGGAAAAAAAATCTATAAGTCATCTTTGATGTATAGAAATTATTTTCACCTCAATCTGATACCCCGGTATGACTCAAACTGGCCGTTATCAGTCCAAAATTGACATTTTTGTTCAAAACACGTGTCACTCACTAAAAACTGAGAAAAAATGCTTGGATTTTCTTAATAATTTATGAAAAATATTTATAAGTCATTTTTGATATATAGGAATCATTCTCATCTCAATCTGACATACGATGTGACCGGTATGACTCAAAGTGTGTGTTTTCAATTTAAAATGACATTTTAGTAAAAAAGACAAGTGACATACTCAAAACTGAGAAAACGCATTCGGATTACTTTGATAATTTAGAAAAACAATTCATAATTCATTTGTGATGTATAGAAATTAGTTGTACCTCAATCCAATGCATGATGTGACTGATATGACTTCAAATGTGTCTTTTTATTTAAAATTGACATTTTAGTAAAAAAGACAAGTGGCATACTCAAAACAGAGAAATTGCGTTCTGATTGTTTTGATACTTTAGGACAATGATCCATAAGTCATTTGTGACATGTATAAATTAGTGGCACCTCAATTTGATGCACAGTGTGAATATTATGACTCAAGGTGTTCCTTTTTATTTAAAATTGATATTTGAGTAAAAAATACAAGTGACATATCACATTTAAAAGAAGGGAATTCCCGAGAGTGGCCTTTTCAAACCCTCCACACTCGAGAACCCTCCCCACTAAGAAAACGCATTCAGATTATTTTGATACTTTAGAAAAATGATATATAAGTCATTTGTGATGTTTAGAAATCAGTCTCACCACAATTTGATACATGGTGTACCTGGTATAACTCAAAGTATCTGTTATCAGTTTAAAATTGACATTTTAGTTCAAAATGTATGTCGCTCACTAAAAACCAAGCAAACATGCTTAGATTCTCTTAATAATTTTATACAACGATTCATAATTTATTTGTGACATGCAGAAATTATTCTCACATCAAACTGACACATGATGTGACCGGTATGACTCAAATTGTGTGTTTTCAGTTTAAAATGACATTTTAGTAAAAAACAAGTGGCATACTCAAAACCGAGAAAACACATTCGGATTGTTTTGATACTTTAGGACAACAATTCATAAGTCATTTCTAACATTTAGGAATCAGGCGCAGCTCAATCCAATGCACGGTGTAACCAATATTAATCAAAGTGCGTGTTTTCAGTTTAAAATGACATTTTTGTACAAACCACGAGTGACATACTCAAAACTGAGCAAACACATTCATATTATTTTGATACTTTAGAAAAATGATCCATAAGTTGTTTTTGATGTGTAGGAATCAGTCGCACCTCAATTCGATGCACGGTATGCCCGGTATGACTCAAATTATGTGGTTTTAGTTTAAAATTGACATTTTATTAATGTATTGTTTCATATTTATGTTTAATTTATTTTTTATAGTATTACTAATATAAGAATTGTTTTATTATACAGGTGGATTCTTTTGCTCGAGTTTGGGTGGTTTGTTTAAATATTCTCGTGCTCATGAGAGATTGGGCTTCGAGATTACAACTGAGATAATGGCAAGATGGGAATGGGTCAAGAATGTATACATACTTCATGAAAAGGTGATTTTATACTACTTATTTAGTTAATTTTTTCACCATTTTATCTATTAATTTTTAAGTTAATTTCTTTATCATTTTTATCTGTAGAGACCCGAAGCTTGATGTACATGGAAATTACATTACTTTTGTGGAATACTTAATGCATAACAAAAACAGACACATAAGGACCGTAATAGTTTAGTGTCTTTGGAAACTTGGAACGTAATCTTCTAATCGTGGTGAAAGATCCTCAACATCTCCCATAAAGATCTTCCCCTTTTTTTTCTTACCTAAAACCTTTCATTCTATCCTAGGGAAAATAAAACATAAAAAAGGGTGAGCTCAAATGATCAGTAAGGGTAATCATGGATAAAATAAAACATACCATATACATTTGAACTTAAAAACATGAACATAATGTTTAAACACCAAAAGCCTGAGCAATGACATAAAACATGGAAGTACGTAAGTCATAGATCATAAAGAAACATTAAGCATGATAAAATACCATGGGAATAAAACATGTAATTGTGGAAACCATTAAGCACATGATATGATTTCCATATTAGCCAAGGCATTGCTGCCAAGACCATCTTAGTGGACAAAGTCCCTTTCTGAATCGAGTTCACTCCTCGTTCCAGTCCTGTATTACTGAACCAGTTTAACTTGTCGTTCCAGCCATGTCTATCTCATAAGATATAAATCTTTACCCAATGCATTGGAAGGAGATATAGGTCCCACCCATCTCATAATGAAATCATTCTTACTTGTGCCACAAAATAAACATACATCATTCATAATAACCCAATAGATAAAATGGGTTTCATAAACATCATCCCATAATCACATAATCCATATAAAAGAAATGGATATCATTTCATAATAAGAAAAGTGAAACCATGTAAATCATAGAGACTTTATACTTGAAACATACACATATGAAATAATGTCATCTTAGATGAAAAATGGTTTTGATAAAACACTTGAAATGAATTCTTGAGGAAAATATCCTTTCTTCTTCAAAATCATTTTCTTTTCACAAAATGGCATGCAATTTTAAAAGAAAATGATTTTGTTGAAAATAGTCATGAAATATTTTGGAGAAAGCTTCATGAAAATAAGGCTTTATAAAACCGTAAAAATCCTTTCATGCCGTATAAGTTAAAAAAACATTTTTCTCGTACTTTTTCCGAAAAAGTCAAAAAAGTACCTCGTAACGTATACAAAAGAAAGATTACTTAAATACCATGTAGTAAAAGTCAAAAATGGGTAAAAATTACTTTAAACATACATGAAAACACTTTTATAAAACATGGACATGGATGATAACAATAACCCCAGTAAATACTTACGAATAAGCAATCTCGGATAAAAATGAGATTGCAAAATTATCCCTTACCTTAGGTCTGATATGCTTCATACGTATCCGAACCCCCTGTATAATGATTTAAATAATGTTATTAACTTATTACAGAATCATATTCATTGTTACGATATCATATATGGTTCACTTATGACTTTATATTACCCGTTCTTTTGTAAATTCCATGTTAAAGAGCGTTTTGGGTAAAATCATTTCATTTGTCGTCCGTGTTTTGACTTGTAATTATTCATATGATTACTTAGATCATGATTAATTAATTCCAGAATATAAAACATGATTTATATATAATATATATTCATAATACACATATATATAATAGATCGATAAATGGAAAGAAATACACCGTTCATGGAGACAGTAGGCCGTACGTACGCATGAACGATGTTTTCGTTTCCTTATTGAGTTGAATGGAATTAAGTAAATGACATACATATACATAAATACAGTAGCTTTATAATGTCATATATTTCATTATTATTTCTTATATATACTTTATAATCATTCTTAAATGGTTAACATGGAGAATGAATCTCATCGCGTCGTGGAGACGGTAGTCCGTACGTACGCACGAGCGATGATATCGTTTCCATAATTATTGAATTGAATTGGAGTGTATGATACAATATATAAGAATCATTATGATGTTATAATAAATATGTATAGTAATTATTTACACCATTATACCCATCCAAGTAAGGTGGTATTGGAAAAATAGATTACACCATGGCGTGGAGACGGTATTCTGTACGTACGCACGCGCGGTGATTTCGTTTTCCGTAGGATGGATAGATGGTGAAATAGGGTTGTTTCATACTTATAATAACATATAATTATATGAGTGATACTGATGTTATTACTTCATAATTAAACAACTAAAGAAGAAGAAGTAGAATAAGAAATAAAGTTGAAAGAATCAGTAACGGATATTACCTCTTCTTTAAAGCGCCTCTTTGAGACCTCCTCTTAGGGCACTAAAATTGATCTTTGAAGAAGACCAGAACCTCTAGGATGTTTATATGGAAGTGGAGAAAAGAATTTGGCAGGGTTTGGCCGAGCTTGAAGGCTCAAAGTGGTGTGAGTAAGAGAGGGAGGAGGTGCCCTTTTATAAGGGAGGAGAGGGGCACCTTTGGAAATCTTAAAAATATTAATTTATAATAAATCTAACCCCACTTAAAAACCTCCAAAAATGACTCATATTCAAATATTAGATGATATAGGGTTGTAATCTCATCAACTAATAAAATTTAGACATGTTAGGAAATTATTTTAAACATTATCAATTTTATTTTATTTGTAGTAATAACATTCTAAATTTTAAATTATAACAAATAATTACTTATTTGTTGTGAATTATCTATAATTGGATACTTTATAACATTTTAGAATATATAAATTTAAATTTATAATTTTTATATATTTTTGTGATTTTTAAACAATTTTATAATATGTTATTTTTATAAAATAACAATAGTGTCAATTTTGACACTATTAATTTATTTGAATTTAAATAAAATATATACAGAAGATATGTTCGAACTAAAAACTTTAATAGATTCATAAAAGGTCATATGTATCTAGAAATTAGTGGATAACATTAAATAGTTCATATAATATTTATTTTATTATTTTTAAAACCATTTATTTGGTTTATCTCTTAATCAAATAATTACTACAACATTTTTGTATAATTATTTAATATACTTATTTGTTGCATAAAAATTAAAAATAAAATCCTATAATGAAGATAAATATATTACCTTTCACAATAATACTTTTACTCGAATTTATCATCTTAAAATCACAATATTTAAATTGTTATATTTATTAAATTATGAAGGTGACAACTTTGGCATCATTTAAAATAAAATAATATGTGTCATAATCACTTTTATAAAACTAAAAACGGTTATATATTATGTAATTGGATTATTAAGGTGTAGATATACACTACCAATAAGTTTTGGTCAGGTTTGTGGGCCTTTTAATGGGTATTATTATTTCAATAAAAACTATATTACTGATTTTTCACTTCATAAATAATTTCTGTATCATTAATGTATCACCATTAATGACAATTATTTAATCCCTAAAAATTCTAAATAAATTATCATGATGTAGATAATTTTATTAGTTTTCTGGAGACTATTCATGTTCTAAGTTTTATGATGTTTATCACTAAATTAAAATTATTATACTTATAAGATTTAAGAGAGTGAAATGTTGTCACTTTCTTTGGTTTTAATAATAATTAAATTATTTTCATGGTCCAAAGTCCATAAAATGAATCTAATCCGACCCTTAGGTGATATGGGTCGACTTAGCCATCTAATAGAATTTTGGCATGTGTTAGGGTAATTTTATAATATTATATTTACCCTTAATTACCTGATTTACCTTTAACTATGGTAAATAAAATTTACCGTAATTACTATTCATAATTCTCAAAAATAAAAAGTAGCCTATTAAAATAATTTTGACCCACTAATTCCAAATATGGAATCCATTTTTTCAAATTCAATACACAGAAGTTGCAGAAATTAAATTAAAATTAATCCTGTTGTCGAATGAAAACGGGTTTTTGTTTAAAACGTTGCAAAAGATTGAATTGATTTAACCTACGAATTCAATGTAAAATCAATGCTAATGACATACATTATATTAAATGGTAAAAATATATTCTATTTATACTTTAAAACCATTCAATATTATAATTTAACCACATCAGTTATTACGATGAAAAAAATTGTTTTTAATTAAAATATAGCGTGTTTTTACTATTCATTAAAATCTGAAAGTTATCAAAATAATATGAAAAATTTATCCAAGGTAAAATTTTATAACCTGATTCCAAATAATAATTTTATTTTGTAAAATTGAACTTATAAACATGTCAAAAACTAGATTTAAAGTGGGTGCGCCATCAAAAGGCGGCAAAACTGCATTTTTTGAAAAATACTTATTTTACCCGAAAAATTTATTTTATTCTTATACCATGTTCTAGAAAATGTGTAAGATGAATAATAATGTTATAAAATTCAAAATTTAGTTAATACTATTCATAACGGCTAGTTCATAATAATATTATAATAATATATCGTTGTTTAGTAAAACTCAGTATTGCGTACAACACACGCTATCGAGGAAGGTCGCGATTGCGTGTAATGCAAGCCAAGTCAGGGTTGCGTGTAGTGCACGACTCCTTTGTTGCTGCGTATAACAAAATACATTGAATATATATATATATACTCAATGTTTCATAGAATAACTACTATCAAACAAACATGAAATTATGTGTAACACGATCCAGGATTAGTGTTGCGTATACTGCAAGCTAATATGGTGTTGCGTATAGCGCAAGATAATCTTGGTGTATCGCAAAATAGAAAATATGAAAGAAATTAAAAAGAATATATCTTATAAAATCTCGGGTTATTATATTCTACCCCCCTTAAAATGAATTTCGCCCTCGAAATTCATCGGGGTTATAAATGGTTTTCTACTTGAAAGTTTCTTTAATTGAAACCCACATCGTAAAAAGGAATACCAAAACTTATCTTTATAAACTAAAGTATGAAACGTAACAGTTACCCAAATAAACTAATCATTGAGTTTTCACATAGGATAACATAGGTGAAAATATGGATATGGAAGAGAAATCTAACCATCATGTTCTGATAGAGAATGGTAGAGAACATGGCTATGAAAAAGCCAACAATCACAAAGCCATAGATTTGTGATGATCTAAGGTACCATCTGATTCATCGGATATAAGGTCACTAAGACAACATTTTTGGTTTTCAAGATCATTTTCCTAAAGTTGATGAATTAAAAGAAATGCTTACAAGATTTTGGTACAATCTCACTGTTGTTCGTGAATTGAACAATTTCCACTTCATCCCTTAATGAAATGAAGTTGAATTTGTTATTCGTGGTGTGTTAGCAGATCATGTGATAGAATGATGGGTCATTCCATCTGTTTCAAACAAAAGGTTAGCAAAAGTTATAAGTCTATCATATGGTTAGATTAATCGTATATTGTTCCAAAAATGAACTTATACTTCATATATCATACCGCTTAATAAGATAAAACTAGTTTCTACTAACCAGGGACTTCCTGTAGGCTAGTGGTAGGCGATAAAGGCCAGTCGCACTTCGGTTGTGGGTTCGATTCCCACAGCCTTGTCCGACGCGATGGGTTGTCGCCCGTCATGCAGGTTGTCCTTTTTCTAAAACTACATTACTATAACATCCCATCAATAATATCGAAAAAAGTTCTATCCTTAAACAATACTAACTTATGTCCAACATAATTCATTCCAATCTTTAGGCTTATCTAAAATACTTCGGTCCAAGCTCATAGTATAAAGAAAATGATTAGTTGAAATATCACATAACAATCACGTGAATGCCATCATTTATCCCCAATATATCATAAGATATATCTTGTTGGTCAAATTACAAACATGTGAATACCTTAATCATGTATTCTCTTGAAGAATGAATACCCATTGAACCTTAGTGAAAACATGAATGCTGTCAAAAGTTAACTCTTTTCACATACCAAAATCCCAAAAATTTTATATAATCAAACCATAATATCACTTAGTCCTTATATCAGTCATGAGCTCATGAATACAATCAAACATCTCATTATCTTCGTATCCCTTCATTATGCGCATATCATCTACTTTCCAAAAATATCTGAATAACCTTCCATGGTTACTGGTACCATTCAACATATACTTTCATATACTTTAGGAAAAACAATAGTGTAACAATCCTTAGATGATTCTTTATTCCATAGTACCATACATTATTCTTTATAAACATACAATCATTCCACTAACTTCTTAAACCACTAGCTGAGCTTCATCATTTATTTCATCTCATATTGTAGTCTCTTCATCATCATCCACATAAATACTACCCGTATGACCATGCTGATTCTCTTCATGAGATTTTCCCTTAGGGCATTGGTTTTCATAATGCCCATACATTCCACATTTAAAACATCTAATCATTGTTGATGTCGTAGCAATACCATTATCCTTGTCCATGGTGTTAACTGAACCTTTTCCTTTGCACTTACTGGCTTTGTGTCCTTCTTTTCCACACCCAAAGCATCTTCCAGTTCCTTTGAAATAATCTCCCTGATGCCTCTTCCCACATGATTTACATGAGGGAAATTGAACTTTCTTTCCTCTATGATCATCATGAAACTCCATCTTTCTCTTATTATCGGAGTCGGGAAACTTACCAAAGTTGAGATTATTGATCATATTATGAGATTTCTGATTAGGCATAATAATGATATTTGGACTTCCAAATCCCGTTTCATTTGGTTGCTCGTGAAGAATATCATTCCATTGTCCGTCATATCCTCCATTATCGTGAATCTTCCTGTTTCCAGCCATTTTCTAAAACCCAAAAAGAATAGTGTGAGAGGCAAAAATCATGCTAGGGAAAACAACATAGTAAAGGGGGAGTACCCTCAATATCTAACATCTTAGGTTAAATTCTAAGATCGTTAGCGCAATTCTAGGACTATAACCTATACATATACTTAACCTTAGGGACATCCTTAGATACACCTTAGACATATCTCTAGGGATCTCACTAAAGTTCTCGCATCCTAGTTTCCAAAGGTTGACTAAACCTTTCCTCTGATACCAACTGTAGAGACCCGAAGCTTGACGTACATGGACATTAAATTACTTTTGCGGAATACTTAATACATAACAAAAACAGACACACAAGGACCGTTATAGTTTAGTGTCTTTGGAAACTTGGAACGTAATATTCTAATCGTGGTGAAAGATCCTCAATATATCCCATAAAGATCTTCCCCTTTTTTTCTTACCTAAAACCTTTCTTTATATCCTGGGGAAAAGAAAACATAAAAAAGGGTGAGCTCAAATGCTCAGTAAGGGTAAGCATGGATAAAATAAAACATACCATATACATTTGAACTTAAAAACATGAACATAATGTTTAAACACCAAAAGTCTGAGCAATGACATAAAACATGGAAGTACGTAAGGCATAGATCATAAAGAAACATTAAGCATGATAAAATAGCATGGGAATAAAACATGTAATTGTGGCAACTATTAAGCACATGATATGATTTCCATATTAGCCAAGGCATTGCTGCCAAGACCATCTTAGTGGAAAAAGTCCCTTTCTGAATCGAGTTCACTCCTCGTTCCAGTCCTGTATTACTGAACCGGTTTAACTTGCCGTTCCAGACATGTCTATCTCATGATATATAAATCTTTACCCAATGCATTGGAGGGAGATATAGGTCTCACCCATCTCATAATGAAATCATTCTTACTTGTGCCACAAAATAAACATACATCATTCATAATAACCCAATAAATAAAATGGGTTTCATAAACATCATCCCATAATCACATAATCCATATAAAAGAAATGGATATCATTTCATAATAAGAAAAGTGAAACCATGTAAATCATAGAGACTTTATACTTGAAACATACACATATGAAATAATGTCATCTTAGATGAAAAATGGTTTTGATAAAACACTTGAAATGAATTTTTGAGGAAAATATCCTTTCTTCTTCAAAATCATTTTCTTTTCACAAAATGTCATGCAATTTTAAAAGAAAAGGATTTTGTTGAAAATAGTCATGAAATATTTTGGAGGAAGCTTCATGAAAATAAGGCTTTATAAAATCATAAAAATCCTTTCATGCCGTATAAGTTAAAAAAACATTCTTCTCGTACTTTTGCCGAAAAAGTCAAAAAAGTACCTCGTAACGTATACAAAAGAAAGATTCCTTACATACCATGTAGTAAAAGTAAAAAATGGGTAAAAAGGACTTTAAACATACATGAAAACACTTTTATAAAACATGGACATGGATGATAACAATAACCCCAGTAAATACTTACGAATAAGCAATCTCGGATAAAAATGAGATTGCAAAATTATCTCTTACCTTAGGTCCGATATGCTTCGTACGTATCTAAAACCCCTGTATAATGATTTAAATAATGTTATTGACTTATTAAAGAATCATATTCATTGTTACGATATCATATATGGTTCACTTATGACTTTATATTACCCGTTCTTTTGTAAATTCCGTGTTAAAGAGCGTTTTGGGTAAAATCGTTTCATTTGTCGTCCGTGTTTTGACTTGTAATTATTCATATGATTACTTAGATCATGATTACTTAATTCCAGAATATAAAACATGATTTATATATAATATATATTCAGAATACACATATATATAATAGATCGATAAATGGAAAGAAATACACCATTCATGGAGACGATAGGTCGTACGTACGCATGAACGTTGTTTTCGTTTCCTTATTGAGTTGAATGGAATTAAGTAGATGACATACATATACATAAATCCAGTAGCTTTATAATGTCATATATTTTATTATTATTGCTTATATATACTTTATAATCATTCTTAAATGGTTAACATGGAGAATGAATCTCATCGCGTCGTGGAGACGGTAGTTCGTACGTACGCACGAGCGATGATATCGTTTCCATAATTATTGAATTGAATTGGAGTGGATGATACAATATATAAGAATCAGTATGAGGTTATAATAACTATGTATAGTTATTCTTTACACCATTATACCCATCCAAGTAAGGTGGTGTTGGAAAAATAGATTACACCACGGCGTGGAGACGGTATTCCGTACGTACGCACGCGCGATGATTTCGTTTTCCGTAGGATGGATAGATGGTGAAATAGGGTTGTTTCATACTTATAATAACATATCAGTATATGAGTGATACTGATGTTATTACTTCATAATTAAACAACTAAAGAAGAAGAAGTAGAAGAAGAAATAAAGTTGAAAGAATCGGTAATGGACATTACCTCTTCTTTGAAGCGCCTCTTTGAGACCTCCTCTTAGGGCACTAAAATTGATCTTTGAAGAAGACCAGAACCTCTAGGATGTTTATATGGAAGTGGAGAAGAGAATTTGGCAGGGTTTGGCCGAGCTTGAAGGCTCAAAGTGGTGTGAGTAAGAGAGGGAGGAGGTGCCCTTTTATAAGGGAGGAGAGGGGCACCTTTGGAAATCTTAAAAATATTAATTTATAATAAATCTAACCCCACTTAAAAACCTCCAAAAATGACTCATATTCAAATATTAGATGAGATAGGGTTGTAATCTCATCAACCAATAAAATTTAGACATGTTAGGAAATTATTTTAAACATTATCAATTTAATTTTATTTGTGGTAATAACATTCTAAATTTTAAATTATAACAAATAATTACTTATTTGTTGTGAATTATCTATAATTGAATACTTTATAACATTTTAGACCATATAAATTTAAATTTATAATTTTTATATATTTTTGTGATTTTTAAACAATTTTATAATATGTTATTTTTATAAAATAACAATAGTGTCAATTTTGACACTATTCATTTATTTGAATTTAAATAAAATATATACAGAAGATATGTTCGAACTAAAAGCTTTAATAGATTCATAAAAGGTCATATGTGTCTAGAAAATTATTGGAGAACATTAAATAGTTCATATAATATTTATTTTATTATTTTTAAAACCATTTATTTGGTTTATCTCTTAATCAAATAATCACTACAACATTTTTGTATAATTATTTAATATACTTATTTGTTGCATAAAAATTAAAAAATAAAATCATATAATGAAGATAAATATATTACCTTTCACAATAATACTTTTACTCGAATTTATGATCTTAAAATCACAATATTTAAATTGTTATATTTATTAAATTATGAAGGTGGCAACTTTGGCATCATTTAAAATAAAATAATATAAGTGTCATAATCACTTTTATAAAACTAAAAACGGTTATATATTATGTAATTGGATGATTAAGGTGTAGATATACACTACCAATAAGTTTTGGTCAGGTTTGTGGGCCTTTTAATGGGTATTATTATTTCAATAAAAGCTATATTACTGATTTCTCACTTCATAAATAATTTCTGCATCATTAATGTATCACCATTAATGACAATTATTTAATCCCTAAAAATTCTAAATAAATTATCATGATGTAGATAATTTTATTAGCTTTCTGGAGACTATTCATGTTTGAAGTTTTATGATGTTTATCACTAAATTAAAATTATTATACTTATAAGATTTAAGAGAGTAACATGTTGTCACTTTCTTTGGTTTTAATAATAATTAAATTATTTTCATGGTCAAAAGTCCATAAAATGAATCTAATCCGACTCTTAGGTGATATGGGTCGACTTTTAGTCATCCAATAGAATTTTGGCATATGTTATGGTAATTTTATAATATTATATTTACCCTTAATTACACGATTTACCTTTAACTATGGTAAATAAAATTTACCATAGTTACTATTCATAATTCTCAAAAATAAAAAGTAGCCTATTAACATAATTTGGACCCACTAATTCCAAATATGGAATCCATTTTTTCAAATTCAATACACAGAAGTTGCAGAAATTAAATTAAAATTAATCCCATTGTCGAATGAAAACGAGTTTTTGTTTAAAACATTGCAAAAGATTGAATTGATTTAACCTACGAATTCAATGTAAAATCAATGGTAATGACATACATTATATTAAATGGTAAAAATATATTCTATTTATACTTTAAAACCATTCAATATTATAATTTAACCACATAAGTTATTACGATGAAAAAAGTTGTTTTTAATTAAAATATAGTGTGCTTTTACTATTCATTAAAATATGAAAGTTATCAGAATAATATGAAAAATTTATCCAAGGTAAAATTTTATATCCTGATTTCAAAGAATAATTTTATTTTGTAAAATTGAACTTATAAACATGTCAAAAACTAGATTTAAAGTGGGTGCGCCATCAAAAGGCGACAAAACTGCATTTTTTGAAAAATACTTATTTTACCCGAAAAAATTATTTTGTTCTTATACCATGTTCTAGAAAATATGTAAGATGAATAATAATGTTATAAAATTCAAAATTTAGTTAATACTATTTATAACAGCTAGTTCATAATAATATTATAATAATATATCGTTGTTTAGTAAAACTCGGTATTGCGTACAACACACGTTATCGAGGAAGGTCGCGATTGCGTGTAATGCAAGCCAAGTCAGGGTTGCGTGTAGTGCACGACTCCTTTGTTGCTGCGTATAACAAAATACATTGAATATATATATATATACTCAATGTTTCGTAGAATAACTACTGTCAAACAAACATGAAATTGTGTGTAACACGATCCAGGATTAGTGTTGCGTATACTGCAAGCTAATACGGTGTTGCATATAGCGCAAGATAATCTTGGTGTATCGCAAAACAGAAAATATGAAAGAAATTAAAAAAGAATATATCTTATAAAATCTCGGGTTATTACATTATCTAATACTTATTTTGTTTTTTTTTTCACAAATATTTTGGGAAGTCGTATTTTTCATTCAACTATTTGAAACAAGCCAGAAAAGAGAGAACATGTTTCTTTCGGATGGAAGAGGAAACCTAATACTGCCTAAAATATGAAGTGAACCGTAAGCATACATCTACCAAGGGATTTTGCAACAGTTGAATGCAAAGTATGACTTCCCAAAAGATGTATCATGAACATTATCCCGAACGGTGTAGGAATCAGGCACAACTCAATTAGTCGCACCTCAATCTAATACACAGTGCGCTCGATATGACTCGAAACGTATGTTTTTAGTTTATAATTTAGGTTTTAGTTCAAAACTCACATCACAGACTCATAACTTAGCAAACACACTCAAATTATTTTGATACTTTAGGACAAAGATTCACAAGTCATTTATGACGTGTAGGAATCAATCGCACCTTAATCTGACGCACAGTGTGACTTGTATGACTCCAAGTGCGTCTTTTTATTTAAAATTGACATTTTAGTAAAAAAGATAAGTGACATACTCAAAACAGAGCAAATGCATTCGAATTGTTTTGATACTTTAAGACAATGATTTATAAGTCATTTGTGACGTGTAGAAATCAGTCGCACCTCAATTTGATACACGATGTGCTCGGTATAACTCAAAGTGACGGTTATCAGTTTAAAATTGACATTTTAGTTCAAAACGTGTATCACTCACTAAAAACCGAGCTCATATTATCTTGATAATTTAGAACTATTCATAAGTCATTTGTGACGTGTAGGAATCGATCTCATCTCAAACTGACAGACGTTGTGACCAGTATGACTCAAAGTGCGTGTTTTCAATTTAAAATGGTATTTTAGTAAAAAAGACAAGTTATAGTTTAAAACTGAGAAAACACATTCGGATTGTTTTGATGATTTAGGACAACATTCATAAGTCATTTGTGATGTATAAGAATTAACTGCACCTTAATCCAACGCATTGTGTGGCCGGTATGACTCCAAGTGTGTTTCTTATTTAAAATTGACATTTTAGTAAAAAAGACAAGTGACATACTCAAAACTGAGAAAATGCATTCAAAATGTTTTGATACTGAGAAAATGTATGGTGTGACTAGAATAACTGCAAGCATGTCTTTTTATTTAAAATTGACATTTTTGGTAAAAAAGACAAGTGACATACTCAAAATTAAGCAAATGCTTTCTGATTGCTTTGATAATTTAAGACAACTATCCATAAATAATTAGTGTCGTGTAGGAATTAGTTGCACCTCAATTTGATATATTGTGTGCCCAGTATGGCTCAAAGTGTTCGTTGTCAGTTTAAAATTTACATTTTAGTTCAAAACGTGTGTCACTCACTAAATACCGAAAAAACGTGATCGAATTGTCTTGATAATTTAGGACAGCGGTTCATAAGTCATTTGTGACGTGTAGGAATCAGTCTCACGTCAAACCGACATAAGATGTGATTGGTATGACTCAAAATGCGTGTTTTCAGTTTAAAATGACATTTTAGTAAAAAACATAAGTGACATACTCAAAACCGAGCAAACACATTTGAATTCTTTTGATACTTTAGAACAATTATCCACAAGTCATTTTGTGACGTGTATGAATCAACCGTACCTCAATCCGACACACGATGTGACCGAAATGACTTCAAGTTTGTATTTTTATTTAAAATTGACATTTTAGTAAAAAATACAAGTGACATGCTCAAAACCGAAAAAATGCATTCAGATTGTTTTAATATTTTAAGTTAACTATCCATAAATCATTTGTGACATGTAGGAATCAATTGCATCTCAATCTGATACGCGGTGTGTCTGGTATGACACAAAGTGTCCGTTATCAGTTTTAAATTGACATTTTATTAATGTATTGTTTCATATTTATATTTAATTTATTTATTAATAGTATTATTAATATAAGTATTGTTTTCTTATAGAGTTGCATTCTTTTGCACGAGTTGAGGCGATTTGTTCGACAACTAATACAATGATCGTGCTTTTTGAGCGGGGATTAGGTGTCAGACACTGAAATCATTGATGTTTTTGAATATTTGTGATAAATTGTACTTGTTAATGTACTTGTACAAAACAATGTTTGAAATGTCTGTAGCATAATGTTTTTTTTATATTTGTGATGTAATTTTTATTTCAATTGAATTATTAATTTGTGATATCCTATGTTTGATGTTGTTGTCAGTATTTGTTGTCTGTTTTTGCTGCAGTGTGTTGTAATATCAATAACACACTGTAGCAGTATTACCTTTATTGATGTTATTTTAGCGCTGATAAATGTCACCTCTTATTATTGTTTTTTTAGTGTTCATAAAAAGGGTCACATTTTAACTGCTCTTGGATCAACGACGTTTTTTTAGCGCTGTTGATGACTTTTTTCTAATGATATTAAAAACTTGTTCTATAGTAGTGTTTGCATGGCTATCCAATATATAAATATCTCACGTTGCACCTCCAGTTAGAGTTTGTTATGTGTTGTTGGATTTAGATGGTGAAATTATTCTTAACAATTATTTTTGATACCTTTGGCGCTTGTTGTCCTCTTGTGGTGATCATAAATTATTTTGGGGCTTGTAGGTGGCCAGCTCGGGTGACGTGGTTGGTTGATCCAGGCAAATTCTTTACAATTTGGCCTATAGTACGATCTAAAACAAAGAAAGTGCGTTTTAAAAAATTAAACTATTTTATAAGTTAAAATGTTTGTGAAATAAATAATATCGGCCAAACAACCATAGCTCCGTACAAACACATGTAAATTCGGCATGCGGTGCGGTCGAAATGATTTAAAATGCATTTTAAAAATACAAGCTATTTTCTAAACTAAAAACAATCATCAAAATATCAAAATAGAGTAAAGGTTCAAATTGCCATGAAAATTCAAGAGAATGTTCGTGAATTATTTTGTGAGATGTGGGAACAAATCGTATATCAATTCAATGTGTGTGATCGAAATGAGCAAAATTACATTTTAAAAATTAAAACTGCATTTTAAGTTAGAAAAAATGCACTTCAAATGATAAAAATCTAATAATAATCGCGGATTGTTGTGAAAATTTAGGATAACGATCATTGATTAGACTGTGCCTTTTAAGAATGAATTATAAGTCATGGTTACCTGTGGTGTGATCGGAATGATTGAAAATGCGTTACTAGAATTAAAACCATTTTTTAATTTCAAAACTTAAGCTTTTAGTGCTTTTGAATTTTAAATGTAATTGTATTTTAGAATACATGAGGACTACTATATATGGAGAACTACCTTTTCAAGTTTAGTTATTTATATATGTGTAAATTTTTTATACTGAAATTTTCATAATATATGGATATTTTGATATTTTGAATATGGGATTAAAATCATGTTTTTTGGGTTCTAGAGTTGAGGATCTATAATATTATATATAAGTTTGATTACAACCGTCACCCCGGAATCGGTTGATGGATTAAAATCGTGTTTTTTACGTTCCGAATCTGTTTCGTTGGTTTAATAATAGTAACATATATTAAAAATACTCAAACCCCTGCTAATTTTTTTTCTAAAAGAAAATACTCCATTGAAAAATGACCTAAAAAATCCCAACATATCTTTCCATTAATGGATAGGATTGTGAGCTCTCACACGTCGCCTATCCAATAGGGGAGGATACTCATTACAGAAAACATGGGCGGGATGTTGGGCATCCCTACGCCCATAGCCCGCCAGTAGCCACATCCAATGTCGGCCCTTTCCCCTCCATTATTATTATTAATTTCCCCCCTCCAAATTTTCAAACCCTAAACGAGCCTTTGCCTTTGCCACGTAGCCACGCAAATTCCGGAATTCCTTTATTACCTTTTTGCCATCCATACCCCCGTGCGCCGCGCGTTTGTCCCACAAAGCAGGATGGGTAATACTGCCAATTCACAATAAAGGGTTTTTAATTTTTTATTGGGCGGTAGGCACGCGACAAAAGCGGCGTCATGTGGACCGCGATTCAGGGATCCTAAAACCAGCTCAATGCGCCACGTGCCGCACGGCAGCCGGAAGGAGAGTACCCGTGTCAGCAATGAAGCAGCAGGAATGGGACGCGTGTCAAGCTCTCGGGGTGGGGGTAGCTTGTTCCGACGCGCGGATGCCCTGGCCTGGGCTACGCGCCGACACGTGTTCTGTACGGATATGCAGGTCGAAGGGGGCAGTGGCCCCATTTCACCAGACAATTTGACCGTGGGCTCCCAAGCTTTTAGGACAAAGATGTAATTTAAACCATGTACCTCTAAAACAATGTTTACACCACGTAACGACAATAAATTCCCATTGAGGAACACCACATCATTGAAAATTCACTTCTTTAGTTTTAAAAACCAGCTCCTACACTTTAAAAAGCATACCTTCTCCCTTTATCAAAATCTTCATTTGGAAAAACACCATCAAAATCATGTCAATTAACAGTCATCCTAAAAATTCCTTTTTAACTCGTACCAAATAACACTCCAAATCAATTTTGAATCAAATGGAATCCAATGTGTACAGTTGATGGTATAGTTTACCTAACCGTACACCAATCGTGCAATGGAAATCAAACAAAACCATATACACATTCTACACACAGCACAGTTCGTTAAACCTTGCCGTATAACCAACCACCTCTAATTCTTTTTCTTTTCACCTCCAAAGCATATAAAACCTCATAATCACCCATTGAACTTAATACAACCTCAAACATCCCCAATCTAAATCAAGACAAACCAGAAGTAAATGAAGAGAGCTAAAAAATCAACTATGACATCCCATAATAACTTGAGGCTTAGAATGACTAAGACCTACCTAGACTCTTCCCACTCTCATCTCTCGACTTCCGACAACCCTAAATCCAATCCACAAGACACACACAAATAACAAAGATCGATCTAAAAACCTAAATCTATAAAAAAAAACATTGTTTTGATACCATTTTGTCACAAATCAATTTGAACCACTAATGAACTTGGCACTTGGGCTAGCCCACAACATGATCCGAGACACATTCCCGGTCACCCCAAGCTAACAACAAATACCAAGGACCAGATATAAGAACACGAGAATGGTTTTGCCAAATAAACAAAACGAAGCACGTCAAGAGTTTGACAACTCATTCGTAAGCCAGATATCCATGCACATCAAATAAACAACTCAAAACAGAAACAAAAACAAACATGACATAACTAGACATACACATCTAAACATAAGTCTTACCATAAAGTAGAATTCAGAGGCCAGACAATCTAAAAAAAAAACAAGAAGGCCTACAGGGTCAATACATACATGACACCAGAATAAACCAATAAAAAGCTAAACAATGAATCGACAATCTCCATGTAGCTCATGATCACCATCAAACATGGACACCGAATTCGAACCAAAAGCACAAAGTGGGAAAGAGTTTACTCAAGAAGAACTCCTTTTAAAACCTGAGCATAGTCTGAAATTTTTATATATAGAAGTGAGCATGAAAATGCGAGTAGGTATCCTCTCCACACCTCATGCATGCCGTTTAAAAATACAACCATTTCATGTTAGTTTAAAAGTAGATTTATAAAAGTGGAACCATTTTAGCATTTGAGTAGATTAAGTCACATGTGAAATCTAGGATTTCCATTCTTAAGAAATCAACTCACTTTATTAAGATACGCCCTTTTCAAAGAAAACACCGAAATACCTTTGAAAACCAAAGAAGCTGAACAACTTGTTTTAGAAACCTCCCTACACTAATTTTCTTTCAAAACACCACATAACTATTTTTTCAAACATTATTTAGATGTAATGAACTAAAGGCATGAAAAATGAGTAACCGACAAATGTAGCCGCAAGCAGTAAGGAACAAAGATAGAGTACACCACAATGGCAGCATCATAAACAATCAATAACATTTGGACATAATGCATGAAAAAAAACAAGAAATAGATAATGTCACGGAAGTGATCTTAGGGAAATTGAAGTCAAGATTACCTATGCAACACCCCGATATTTTAATAAATATTTCTCTTTAAATAATCTTAATTTTTCAATAGATTGCATTGCACATAACCACAAATTTAAACAAACCGCAACACTATAAAATGACAGTTATAACATAGCAGTTAAATTGGCGGAAATACAAACGAATAACTAATTTATAAAATAAAAATAAAGGTCCAACTCAATGTGAATGTATTGGTTAGGTTATAAAATAATCACAATTTTTTTTAATAAAATCACTTTTAATGTATTTACAAGGTCAAATTTCAGCATGTCAAAATTAACTTAAAAATTATTTTATACTTTTTTGAAAACATTTTTTTAAGGAATAGTGCACATGTCGATTTTTATTGAAAAATATATGTTCTTTTAATGTCTTTACAAGGTCAAATTATGTTTTGGATTAGTTTTAAATTTTAACAAGTTCATTTTAATTTTAAATAATACAATTATGGCTTTTGAAAAGGATTTTATACACGGATTTATTATAAAAACATTTTATGTTTTAAAATGACTTTCTAAAAAACTGTTTTTCATGGAATTTTACCGATTTTATTTTAAATTAAATTCTTCAACTTCTGTGTTTTAATTTTGAAAAATGAACACCAAATTTAGTGAATGTCCCTTTTATTTTTGAAAAATATGAATAGTAACCGTGATAAATTTTGTTACCATGATAAATGATAAATTGAGTAATTTAGGTTAAAAATAAAATGGTAGACTATAAAATGACCCTAACACATGCTCAAATTTTACTGGATGAAAATAATTCGACCCTTGACACGTAATAATCGAAATTAAGTCGGTTAATGAACACTTGTACTTGAAAATGACTTATATAATATTTAAATCAAAGAAAGTCACAAAATGTCAATTACTTTATCTTAAATATTCCCTATGTGTCCACATGGGGAGATAGGTGTGTTACGAACGAATATAAATATACATTTTTTATTTAATAAACATATTTTCATGATAAAAATTTATTTTTGGATTTTCGGGCCATTTAAACGAGATTATGATATTTATAATATTTTATTTAATAAAAATTTAAAGATGTCTCATTGATGTTTTGAATACTATATCATTTTTAATATAGGGTTACCCAAAAAATATATTTGACTATAAATATTATTCTGAAATCTAGAAGATTTATCTTCATTATGGTATTTTATTTTTATTTTTCAGTGAACAAATAAGTATGTTAAATAATTACACAATGCTGGTGTAGTAATTATTTTATTAACGAGAATATCAAATAAATGTTATTAAAAATATTAAAACAAATATAATTTGAGATAATTAATGTGATCAACGAATTTTCTAGATTACCTTGAACTCTTAGGGATAAAACAAAATATTTGGTTCGAAGTTAACTTGTTATCATGATATTTTTAAAAGTTCAAGTAATGAATTGTGTCAAAATTGACACTAATGATATTTTATCAAAATAATACGGTCTAATTGACATCACATAAGTAAAAATTACAACATTTTAATATTGAAAAAATTGTTACCTGAGTTAAAATTAAAATAGGTTAACTAAGGATTAATCAAAATGATAAGATTTAAAATAATACCAAAACATGTCTAAAATCTATTGGTTGATGAGATTAAAATCATATCTCATCTTAGGTTTGAATTCATGGACTTTTGGTGGTATTTGGATTGAGATTGAATTTATTGTAATTTAATATTTATGGAAATTCCAAAAGTGTCCCTCAGCTCAATTATAAAAGAGCATCTCATCCCTCGTTTTTTCACATCACATTGAGCATTCAAGCTTGACCACCACCTGCCAATTTCTCTTCTCAACTTCTCTAGACACATTCTAGAGGTTCTGATATTCTCAAAAGACCAACCCTAGTGTCACTAAGAGTAGATCTAAAGGAAGTTCGGCAAAGAAGAGGTGATCATTTTTTACAGACTCTTTCAAGATTATTTCTTCTTCTACTTCCTCTTCATGCGTCGTTTCCATTCTAAAGTAATAAATCCAGTATCACATATATGCTGAGATATTATTATGATTATAAAACAACAATATTCCACTTTTTATCCATTATACGAAAAAACAAATGCACTGCGCATGCGTACGTACGACTTACCTTCTCCACAATGTGGTGTAATCTATTTTTCATCACCACTTTATTTGGATGAGTATAACAATGAAAATAATATATATATATAATAATTATAGAATGATATTGATTCTGAAAAAAGAATTAATATACCATCCACTTCTTTACCATTTCACTATTAAGAGAATGACACCATCGCTCGTATGTAAGTACGGCCTACCGTCTCCACGACGCGATGCGATTCATTTTTCATGTTCACTATTTATGAATGATTATATAAATGTATATAATGAATAACTATGATATATATTACCTTAATATCATTATGAAAATGATTGAACTATATCCTATACACAATAACTTGGACTTATACGACAGAACATGCATAGGAAAATAAAGCAATTAACACCTGAAAGAAGGGTAATAATGAAATATTATTAACAAATGAGTGATAAGATGATATAAGAGGACCATATATGATATAATAAATATGAATATGGTTTTGGTATAAATTGATAACATTCTTTAAACCATTATTCATGAGTTTTAGATACGTACGAAGGAAATCGAGCCTATGGTAATAGTTAATTTCACAATCTCATTATTATTCAAGATTGTTTATATGTAAGTATCTATCGAAGAATATTTATCTTCCATATCCATGTTTCCTAAAAATATTTTCTAAAATATTTTTACTATTCTTCTACAATTAAAGTCATTTTTACACATGTGTGAATTTTTACAAAACAGTTTGAAAGGAATCTTTTTGTTGTTTTCCAAATGAAGTTCTTTGTGACTTTTCTGAAAAAAGTACAAAAGGAATGTTTTTTTAACTTATATAACATGAATAAATTTTTCCGATTTCATGATGCCTTAATGCCTTGAAGCTTCCCTTACAATCTTACAAGGTAATTTTCAAACAAAATGTTTTCTTTTAAAGTTACACGACATTTTAAGAAAAAAATGTTTTCAAAACAAAAAAGATATTTTCTTCAAGAATGATTTCAAGTGATCTCTCAAAATTATTCTCCATCTAAGATAACATTATTTGATGTTACCTATGTTTTAATGGGGATATTTTTCAAGGATACTATCCCCATTATTTCTATGGTTGGTATATGTTTACGATGAAATGATATTTATGAAACCTATTTCTTTTCCATGAGTAATGTTATGATGAAATGATGTTTATGAAACCCATTTCTTTTCATGGGTTCTAATATGATAAAAGAATTATGTTTTTGTGGCACATATATGTATGATTTTCATTATGTGATGGGTGAGACCTATATATCCCTCCAATGCATTGGGTAAAGATTTATATCTCATGAGATAAAAGTATTGGAGAGAGGAGTGAGCTCTGTTAAGAAATACAGGGCTGGAATGGGGAGTGAACCCATTTTAGTAAAGGACTTTGTCCACTATAATGGTATTGAAAAAGGGAATTAACTAACATGGAAATGATTTTCTATGCTTATGTGTATGCCACAATTCCTTGTCTTATGTCATGCTCTCATGAAATATGTTCTTTGATTATTTATGAACTTCTATGATTTATCTCATAACATGATATCACGATCTTTGATATGCATGATATAATTTTCAAATGTTTTGTTTTTGTTCTTCTGTCTTATGATTATGATATGATTGATATATCCATTGTTTACCCTTACTGAGCATCTAAGATCACCCTTTCTTATATTTCTTTCCCCCAAAATATGAAGAAAGGTATAAAGTAAGATGTGTCATAAATGGTTCTAGTAATGAAGGAATAAGCGGGAGATGATATAGATGTTTTATGAATCAGCTGTTTATGTTTCTAAGTTTCCAAAGAAACTAAACCTATACAGTTCTGGCGTGGTTTTGTTATGTAATATAATGAGTATTCTTCTATTTAGATGTAATATCTATATATGAAATGTATGATCCGTTATAACCTAATGACACTAAATCTCTTATTAGGGCAGTGCCCTCAATTAGTGGAATTGTTGTAAAACTATGCCACTGGCCAGGGGGTGCCACATTTACTGTAACGACCCAAATTTTTATTAATGAAAATTCTCCTTGATCTAATTAAATGTCATATTATGTAAAATGGTTATATAAGACATATTCACTTCCTTAGTTTTATGTTTTTGGATTTTAGAATACTGTTAAGAATTGTTACCGTTGCTAATATAGTCGTTGAACAATGACCACATGATTAGTATAAATACATGGCTTTAAAAAATCCAATTTACCCAGACAAAGGAAGCGATGACCTCATCTAGTAGAATTGCTCCATACGAAGCCCATTTATCGGAGTTCGGAAAGGAGGTAGCGTCACTGGGCTTAGCTCTTGACCAAGCCCAAGCCGAGCTTCAACACCTTAATCTTGAACGAAACTGCCTACAGAAGAAGTGGAAGTCGATAGAGATTAACACCCGAGTAATGTTATCCAAGCCACCTCAAGAGTCTGTCACCATCGCACACCTTACCCTTAGGTCTTATGCAGGTGTTATAAGGGGTTATGTAACAAGACCCTAGCACTATGATTATGTGATTTATTTTTTATATAAACAATATACATTCATTTCATTATTGTTACTTTGTAAATGGTTTTTAAAGCACAAATAATATTTTTAGTTAATATTCAATTAAGAAATATATTTTAAAGAATTAATGGATTTTTGGAATTAAATAATATTAATAAATTATTATTATTACTAAATTAATTTTATTAAATATAAATGATCGTATAATTTTTATGAATACAATTGTAATTTTTATTAAGGTTTGAAAACTGTTTTTGTCAAAACCCATGAAATTTCAATAAATGTCGGTTTTTATTTTAAAAGTGAAAATGAACATATTTAGAAAATTATTTAGATAAAATGAATATTTTTTTTGGAATCAGGACGTCAAAATTATCCAACGGTGAATTTTTCATAATTTTCTGAGACAGTCGATTTTTTGGGTAAAAAATAAATACCGTTTAAATATATAATGTGTTTTATTACATCATAATGTCCCGATAATGATGTAATAAAATACTATAAAATGTATTTTCATACAATATATGTTTTACCTTTAAAATAATGTGATTTTATATTTGTTTGATTAATTTTATGGTGCCTTAGTGGACCCTCCAAAACTTATAAAACATTTTAACTTTTAAAATTATTTCCTTGAGGTTGTGACTAACCTCCACATAAGCAAACCTAATATTTTAAGAATTTCGGGCATTGGCCTTATAAAATAATTTTTTCTACCCCCCTTTGACAAAAACCATGGGCAAAAACCATGATTTGGTTTGTGGTTTTGATTAGTTTAATGTGTGGTGTCCAAAACCTAAATAATAAAGAATTATCTCTTTTCCTATATAAACCCACCCAACCTCCCACTTATCTTCACTAAAAACCTTTGGATCATGTATCTACTCTACCCTCCTCTCTCTAGTATCCTCCCAAGGTGCCATAAGCTCACAAGAATCCTCTCTCAAGCCTCTCCCAAGCCTTTGGATCACACTTCCAAGTAAGAGATTTCTTCCTTTCTCATTTTTGTCCAAATTTCATTATGTTTTTATACCATTTTTTTTCAACTACAAATGCAGGGGTATAATTTAGCACATCCCCCATACTACCCTCCTTATGTTTGAATGAAGCGATACCTCTTTCTCTCTCATTAATGCATCCCATGTACACCCGTTACCATGCCGAAATTCCGTAAGGAATTTCTCTCCGCACATTTACATTCAAGAAATTATTTTGTATCATGAATTTAAATTCCATTACATATATTGGGATATGTATCTATATGACCCCTTTAATTTAAATTTCATGTACATATGATGAGCCACTCCTTTCTCTCTCATCAACCATTTTTATGAATTCTTATGTCACGCCGTTATGCTGCCGAAATTACACCGCGATTTTCCAAGCCAAAGTCATTGTGTAGTGAATACCATGCCCATTTCTCTATCAAGGGTATTCAACTTTATGCACATTTACTTATTGATTATAGAGTTTCATGTATTAATTCCACATTCCTTTATTTTAGAATAAATGATTATGTTTAATGAATCCATGTTATATGATCCATGTGACACACTTATGCATAAAATGAAATGATTAAGAAGAGTGCGCCCTGATAGCGCTCCAATGAATTGGGTAAGGATTAATACCATGATATGTCAAGTGCAATGAGGGTTTACACATACTAATTCAAGTGCAATGAGGTTTTACTGACTGAATGACCCGAAGGCCTGATTTTTTATTTATTTTTGGATAAACCCCCTTTTAAGGGTAAAGGGGGAAACCTCACATGACTTCCAAGACAAGCGACATTAACAAAATCTAAAGATCAAAGTGTCACAATCATCCCAGAATAAGACTACGCAGAAATACCTCCCCCAACATCAATGTCATAATGGCACGCCTCCACCTTTACATGACTGCTCAGCAAGCTGTCCCGTGTAGCAATACATGGGCCTGGTACCGATGACTATGTCATACCCTCTCAATCATCCAAATCTGAGTAGCCACGCATGGTGAAGACAACCTGCTCAAAAACCGCATCTGAAGCAATCCTTGTAGAATTTCTGGGACAAGAAAACACCATACAAAAAACAAACCAACTGAGACATTACTCCATTCTGCATGCTGCCAAGGTCTCCTTCAAACAATCCAACATACTCATCTAGTGAGACAGATAAAGACGGTCATAATGCACAAGAACAACAACTTGATTAATTCTATCTAACTGCTTTCAAGCTGAACTATGCTAAAATATGAAGATTTGAATTGCTGAATCAGGTGGAGAAACTGTAATCCAAATGCACCATCCAACTCCACTTTTAGGTTAGTGGAGACAAGCAGAACTTGCCTCTGCAAAATTTCTTCGGCAATAAAATGGAACCTTGCGGCCAAAAACAAAAATGGTACAATCCTTGATGAAACCAAGTAATCGGAATCAAAACCAGATCACCAATAGAGTAACGAAAACCAAATCCTCACACCTCCTCCACCAAGAAATCATTTCACGAATACCAGAATCGAAAACCAGAACAACATATGCAGTCAAAACCAGCAGCGGATCAACCAAAAAAGAACACAACCAGACAACCAACCCACGAGCAACGACCAAAATCAAAGAAAACAAGGGAGAGAATCAGAATTCAAGAAACCATCACCAAATAGTCGACCACCGAAACTCCAAGCTCGCCGGACCCCGTTGCAAATCATAACCCAAAACCCATCAGTGCCATCACTACACACGGAGACCACATCGGACCACCCAAAACATACCAGGAGATGAGGAAGCAACTCTCAGAAGCGGAAGCAGATCTCGACCGACCGACCATCATCGCGCCGCCATTGGAATCCCTATCCAGCTAAGGTGGAGTGAGGCGTGATGTAGGCTAACAGCGACGAGATGCCGAGATGGCCGAGTCCACGTGGTCACACAACACCATCGCTGAAGGAGAATACACCGCCACAATCTCACCGAGCAAGCATCGAAGAGGGGATCCGGATTGACACGAGGCAGAAGGAGGCGACGACGGGGAACCCTAGCAGAGGAGCGCCCCTTACGGGCTCATCAGTATCGCCGATATATAATAATGTTAAATATGCAATGAGGGTTTACTCATGCTCTATGTGCAATGATCCTTGGCTCATGCTAATATCATGTTAAATGTTGCTGTCACATTTCCATGTTATGATAATCATGCTATATCATGTCTTTATGTTCATATTTCTCTTATACTCCATTGATATTCCTATTGAATAACATGTACTATATTCTTCATGTTATGCCTTGTTTACTCCCTTACTAGGCTTTATAGCTCACCCTTTTCTTATGCATGTCCCCGGGTTATCCCATGCAATGCAAGTACGAAGGAATGTGTGTGGTCATGTAAAAGAAGTTTTCAATAAAGATGAGTATTTCATGTTTTAAGTTGTTATGTAATATTCCTAAGCCCCAAAGACACTAGACCTCTCAATCTTCTATGTTGTATCAAGTGAATATTTTATGTAATAAATTATGTTTAAGTGTGAAATAAAGAGCAATGTTGTTATAGTTAGTATTAGAGGATAGGTTTAGTTAATTTTGGGATTATGATTAGAAAACCCTAGAGAAATCCTTAGGGATAAGACTTAAGTATAATAAAAACACCCCTAAATTTTGATGAGTTTTGAGTAAGTGGTTTATCAAGCAAATACATCCCTGTCTGGATACAAACAGGTAGAGGTGGCTCTGGCACAAATGTATATAGAGGTAAAACCCAAAAACACCGCTTTGAGCTAGATTCGAACAAGAATTGGTGTACAATAACAGGCCTTTCTGCACTCTTGGTTACGACACTCCCGGGGGATATTATTTGATAAATTCATAAGCTTAGTACGAATCATTATTAAGGGAATAAAAAAAATTCCCCTAAGAATATATGTTGGGAAGTAGATCATGTATAACATAGATTGAAACCTATGAATTCATAAGTTAAGGAAATAAAAGTAATTTATAAGTCATCCATTTTTGTCTTTGGATTACCCTTTATGTGTTACCCCTAACTTTCCTTTTATTCCAGCCAATGAGCAGTAATAAGAGGACTCAGGCTAAAAACTGATGCGAAGATCAATGTGACGACTGTTCTAATGAGATGCCCAATTCGATTGGAGTGGGAATCACAAAATTTGTCACAATACTCTCTCAATTAACTCAAGTTTTGAATAGAAACATGAGTCAAGAGGAACGTTCAAACCCCCTAAGAAAGAATAAGTCAAAATCGAGAGCTTCATGAGACAAAGGCCTCATACTTTTAATGGATCATCCGATCCATCAATCGCCAAACAATAGATCAAATCCATTGAAAAGATCTTCTCCATCATTCAATGTTCCAAACAAGAGAAGGTTATTATGGTTTCTTATCGTATGGAGGGTGAAGCTGATCAATGGTAGATATTGATAAAAAATACAAAGTCTGAGGAAGAGATCAAGGCGTTGGAATGGAAGGATTTTTGGAAAATGTTTTTTGATAAATATTCTCTTCACACCCTCCGACTTAAGATGGATAAGGACTTCCTTGACCTCAAGCAAAAAAGACAATGAATCCATCGAAGCGTACGAGGAAAAATTCACAAGGCTTGCATGATACGCCTCCGGTTTTGTCGTTACTCCCAAATTCAAGGTTGACCGCTTCTTTAGTGGGATAAAACCTAGCCTACAGAAATCCCTAGAGATCCATGACTTCAAGAGCTATGAGGAAATTGTCCAATGTGACCTCAAGGTCAAAATAGAGATCGGAGAATCTCAGGGGTATCATGGGGATAAGAAGTGTAAGGTGGAATTAAATTCTGGCAGTTCGATGAATAAATCCAACGGTGCTAAGAAAATCCAGCACCTCACCTGCCAAAGGTACGGAAAGAAGCACTCCAAAAATTGCCTGAAGGGGATGAGGAAATGCTTTAGGTGTGAAAGAGAAGGGAACCTGGCCATTAATTGTAGATAATAAAAACCTGCGACTGTGACATAGGATAGAAACACTCCATTTTACCCTCAACACGTTGTTCACTACTTCAATTTCAAAGAACCAGAGAACTTTGCAAACCAGTACCATAAGCCAAGGGTTTTCAGAGGCAACCAACAACCTCCATGACAACAAGGGTGAGATATTTCCATCACTACTACCGAAGTGAACCCCGAAAACAAAGTGGTGATAGGTACACTTGTAACACCCCAAACTTCCACGGTACGTTTCCCTTCGAATAATCGATAGCGTGTGTTGTACGCAACCTCGAGTTCTAACACACACCACAACTAATTAAACTAGCCGTTGTGAATACTAATACCTACTTTTTGAAATTATATATATTTTATATTTGAAAATGGACTTCATTTTTGGATTCGGAATATCAAAATTATCCTAGGGTGAAATTTTGGTACATTTCGGATAACTTTCATATTTTGATGAATAGTGAAAATTACTAAATTTTAATTAAAAACAACTTTTTTAATCAAAATAATTAATAGTGATAAATTGTGAATTTGAGTGGTTTTAAAGTATATTTAGAATATATTTTTACCATTTAATATAATGTTGGTCATTGGACATAATTTTACAATTAAACCGAACATAAACAAGTGTCAATCTTTTGATAGTTATTACCTCTTAAAAACACGCTTTTTGTTTTGACAGCGGGAATTAATTTTAAATTAATTTCTGCCACTTCTGTGTTTTGAATTTAGGAAAATGGATTCCATATTTGGAATCAGGATGTCCAAATTATGTAAATAGGTAACTTTTATTTTTACACATTTTGAATAATTACTGCGGTAAATATTTTATTTACCATGGTTAAAGGGTAAATCCGGTAAATAAGGGTTAAAAAAATAATATTATAATAATACTAAATTACCCTAAAACGTGTCTTAACCCTATTGGTTGATACATGGTCGACCATGGGCATCTTTGGGTCTGTTTTGGGACCCCATGGATCCACTTGTAAGTGATAACGACACATTATATTAATAAAGTTAAAATAAAAATAAAAATGGCATAAGCTTACATCTTTTAGAAGAACAATTTTTACATAGGGTTATACATGTTGGATTTTCGATTATAAATATTCATTAGAAAGATAAAAAGATTTCCTACATAATGATATTTTATTTATAATTTTTAGACATCAAATAATTTAAATTATTAATGACACAATAATGATGCAATGTTTACCTCATTAATAAATCATTTAAATAAATAAGATTATAATGATTAAAATATTATCTAACACCTGTCCAATTCTTATTGGTTGATGTTATTTAGAATATGAGTCATCTTATCTTCGACCTCAATGATTTTTGGACCATTATAAACTGAATACAAATATATTATAAAGTAATACTTTCACACTTTCCTAAAGAGCCCCTCCTCTCCCTTATAAAAGGAGACCACTTCTACTCATTCCTCACACCTCTCAAGCCACTTGGCTCGTCCAAACTCTGCCCAACTAATCTCCCCACATCCCTCTCCTCCTCCTTGAAGCTTACCCTTAGGCAGAAAGCATTTCAAGAAGTCCTTTGGTTCCAACCAAAGTGAGTTACCTAAATTAAAGGTAACGATTTCTCTTAAATTATTTTCATTTATTTTGCTTCTCCAACCCCCAAACTCTTTTTATTTCCTTTCTTTTGTAACAACACCAGTATCCTCAATATACTAGGATGTTGTTATAAGAAGGATTCAAACTACACATACACACAACTCCATCTAATGGATGATGGACATAATGTTTCTGTGGATGGAAAACTAACGCCTCACGAAACGATGATTGTTCAAATACATCTTACCGCCTCTCATGGTGGCCATTATGATGGAACTGTAATTAAATATGATATTAATGATATATATTTTATATATAAGCTTCTGTAATTCCATTTTATTTCATACCATTATTCGTTTCATGTTGTATATACATACGATAATTTCATTTGAGGAAGTGCGGACTACCGCCCCCTTAAAATGATATGACTCGTTCATACCATACATGGAACGTATAAAGGATGGTATTAATGAACTTAAGTAACATATATAAAAAATATTATATTATACTGGAATAGTAATATACCTATGTATCACTTGGATTCGATTCTTTTAAAATAAAAATTAAATGGAAGTAGCGTTCGTGCGTACGTACGGACTACCGTCTCCACGAACGCGATGAGATTCATTCTCCATCGTATCCATTCAAGTATAATTATCATTTAATGATCTAAAAATGATTTTTAAGGACTTGATATCATTCTGAATATGAATAAGATACAACAAACATGACTTATGTAACAAAACATATAAAAGAAAATGAGTAAGTTAACACACGAAACGACGATAATACTAAGATATTATCAAATCAATATTAAAAGATCATATATGATATCATATTAATGTATATGATTCTTTTATAATTTAATAACAATTATTTCACCATTATACAGGAGGTTAACCTACCCCAACCAAGGAAAAGTACAAGGTAAGGGTTTATTTCCCAATCTCTTCATTATCCGAGGTTGTTTATACGTAATAATCTACTGGGATATCTTTATCATCCACATCCATGTTTCTTAAAAATGTATTTCAAAACATTTTTACTATTTACAAGAATATGGGTTAAAGTCATTTATACCCTTGTTTGACTTTTTATAAGAGGTTTATAAATGAATCTTTCCGTCGTTTTCAAAATAAGGTCCTTTTTAACCTTTTCGACAGAATTGAGGTAAGAATGTTTTTTTTTACTTATACGGCGGGTGCGGTAATTTTACGCCGTTATAAAATCTTCAAAGCTTTACTTAGAAGCTTATAAGAATATTTTCAAAGAAAATTTTTTATTTTATATGGATCTTAAATGATTTCAAAATAAAAGGAGATATTTCTTTAAAAAGAATTTTGATTTCATCTATGTCAACATCCTTTGACGGATTTTAAGATTATTTGAAGTTGATTTATTATGATACAAAACTTCTATATTGTATTGAAGGTTTTGTGATATGTTTGACTATGGATGTGCTATTTTTATACCATTCATAGTTTATGGTGAAATTATTGACATTTCGTATGCTAGTTTTAATACGAATGTTTATGTTATGTTTAAACCTTTTCATATGGGAATGCATTGGACTTAATAAGTGACGGGTGGAGCCCGCTATAGCTCCTCGATGCATCGGTAGGTCTCATGAGACAAACTAGTGTCTTGGCACAAGGCCTTGACAAAATCTTATTTGTAGTCTTGGCACGAGGTCTTGGCTATGTGGTTATGATAGTCTGGCATTATGCATTCCAACATTATGAAAGTGGTTATTGATTTTGCATGTGATTATTCGATTAGTAGAATATCCATGTGAATAAGTAAATGGCATTATTTCATTTTACTTTTGCCATACTATGTTGAAGTTCATGTTTAAAAGGCTTTTGTTTTAGTAATTCATTGCCTTAAATGTTTATGCTTATTTTAAATGTTCCGCTATATTGTTATCCTTACTGGGCATTTGAGCTCACCCCTTTTCTATGTTTTATTTTTCCCAGGTAGTGAAGAAGTAAATTATGATTGACTTGCAGGGATATTATGAGGGGTTAATAGTGTGGATATGAAGACTTTGTTGTTGTAGTAGTTTTTCACTTTGAAATGTAATGTAAAACTTTATGAATATATCTAGTGTTTCCAAGGCTACTAAACCAATCGGTCTTTCAAGATTTGATCTTTCTTGTGATCATGCCAATGTTACGAAGTAATGCACCGACTCTGGGTAGCTGGGGTCGGGGCGTTACAGTTGGTATCAGAGGAAGTTTAGTACAAACCTTGGAAGCTAGATTTAGATAAACTCTGATTAGAGCACGTATACCTAAGATGAACATTGAGGATTAGTATAGAAGAACTTCCTAGAATTTTGGTATTGTAGAGATTTTGTGAGTTTTCTGAGCAATACATCCCTGTCTGGATACGAGCAGGTAGAGGCGGCTCTGGCACAGATGTACCTAGGGGTAAAACCCGAAAACACCGCTTTGAGCTAGACTCGAACGGGAACTGGTGCACGACAACGGGCCTTGCTGCACTCTTGGTTACGACACTCCCGGGGGATATACTTAGGTTAACTCTCATTTTCTTTACAAATCATTATGAAGGGTTTATGAGTATATACTTCCTCAAAGAAAACATTTTTATGATTATGGATTATATCCATAAATAGTTCAATTTATGTTAAGTGTTTTATAAGTATGGGTTTATGTATTTTGATTCATAAACTGATCTAGTTTATGCCATTGTTTAGAAATGGCGCCTAGTGGAAAAAATGGAAACCGTATCAATGCACGCACTCCATGTAGGGATTGCCCTCCTGCTCAAGATAATTATAGTGGGGCTGGTGATGCAACTGGTGCTGATCAGCTAATCACCATACTGGGACAACTTACTCAGGTTATGAATATTAACCTTACCCGTATGGAGCACCCTGATCCGCAGCGTGGAGGATCAATGTTAGATCGATTCATGAGACAACAACCACCAACGTTCAATGGGAATACAAATCCCTTAGTAGCTGAGCAATGGATATTTTCCCTAGAGAAAATATTTCAGGCTTTGGGGAGCAGTGAAAGGGAAAAAGTTATCATGGCAGTTTACCGCCTCACTGGAGATGCTGATCAATGGTGGTCATTGATTCAAAATACGAAGGAAGATGATGAAGTATCAAATATGGAATGGAGGGAGTTCAAAGATCTGTTTTTAGAAAAATACTTTCCTCGCGACCATCGAGCAGATATGGAAAGACAATTTCTGAGTCTGAGACAAAAGGAGGATGAGAATGTCACAAAGTATGAGGCTAACTTTACAAGGTTAGAGAGGTACGCTGGTGATTATATTCGCAACCCAAGAAGTAAGATTGATCGTTTCTTTGATGGGTTAAAACCATTTCTCCGTCGAGCATTAGTCTCACAATCCTTTTCATCGTACGAAGACATTGTCTCATGTGCTATCAAGACCGAAAAGGAATTCTCTAAGTCTTATGACTTTAAAGCAAAGCAAGAGAAGAAGAGACCTGCTGATCAATCTGGGAATGGAAATAAGGGGAAGAAGGGAAAGGTTGAATATCCATATTGTGGTAAGTGCGGGAAGAAACACCCCGGTGCTTGCCTGAAGGGAATGGGAGTCTGTTACAAGTGTGGTGAAAAAGGCCACCAAGCTCATGATTGCAAGGGGAAGAAGGAAGCTACCAACGTTCAGTGCTACAATTGCAGGGAGATGGGGCATTATGCAAATGCATGTCCTAAGCGTCAGGAGAACTTACCTCAGAAAAGGCCAAGGGATCAAGGCCAGGCTTATGCTATCACTACTGCTGAGGTAGAAGCTCCGAAAGACGTGGTGGCAGGTAATTTAATGGTTTCCTCAAGTTTAGCAAATGCATTATTTGATTCTGGATCATCGCATTGTTTCATATCTTCATAGTTTGCTAAGAAAATTAGATATTTCCAATTTGATTTAATAAGGGAGTTGTCAGTCAAAACTCCTAAGGGAAGTATCGTTGCAACAAAGTTTTGTGAATCAGTCCCCATTAGAGCACATAAATTTTCTTTATCTGCTGATCTCATCGTCATACCTATGATTGAGTTTGATATAATCCTCGGTATGGACTGGATTTCGGACTATGATGCGAAGATTTATTGTAAGAAGAAAGAGGTTACGATTCTTGATGATAATGATAAGGAACACCTTATTTTTAGAGCAGAATCGTCACCACCTAATTCTTATTTAGATCCACCCCCAGTAGCTCAACTTAATTCAATTATTGGGGAGGAAGAGAATGAAATAACTGTCGGTGAGGAAAGTAATGTTCAAATAGAGGATGTACCTGTTGTGAAAGAATTTGTAGATGTATTTCCGGAAGATTTACCTGGACATCCTCCAGAATGAGAAGTTGAGTTTTCCATTGATTTGATTCCTGGATCAAGGCCTATATCGAAGACCCCTTATAGAATGGCCACTGTAGAGTTAGTCGAACTAAAGAAACAACTAGAGGAATTGAGTAATAAGGGATTTATTTGCCCTAGTGTTTCTCCATGGGGAGCCCCTGTTCTTTTTGTTAAAAAGAAAGATGGATCTATGAGGTTATGTATCGACTACAGGGAGATCAATGCTATAACGATAAAGAACAAGTATCCCCTACCTCGTATTGATGATTTATTTGACCAACTGCATGGAGCTCAATACTTTTCAAAGATTGACCTTCGATCTGGATACCATCAGTTGTGTGTAAAGAAGGAAGACATTCCGAAGACAGCATTTCGAACCAGGTACGGGCATTACGAGTTTACTGTAATGCCGTTTGGATTGACTAATGCACCCTCTGTATTCATGGATCTGATGAATAGAGTTTTCAAGGAGTATCTCGATGAATTTGTGGTGGTATTTATTGATGATATCTTGGTATACTCCAAAACCTACGAAGATCATGAAAATCACTTGCGCATTATCTTGAAGACTCTGAGGAGGCATGAATTATATGGAAAGTTTAGCAAGTGTGAATTCTGGCTTCAGGAGATTTCTTTTCTTGGCCATATTGTCTCTAAAGATGGAATCTCTGTTGATCCTTCTAAGACCAAAGCAATCCAAGAATGGCCAGCACCTACGAGTATAACTGAGGTACGTAGTTTTATTGGCTTGGCAGGTTATTATCGACGTTTCGTCCAGAATTTTGCCCGATTGGCTAACCCATTAACGAAGCTCACACGTAAAGGGGTTAAATTTGTTTGGACAAAAGAGTGTGAAGAATGTTTCGAAGAACTGAAGAGAAGATTAGTCAATGCTCCTATATTGACTCTACCATCGGGGAATGATGGGTTCGTTATTTATAGTGATGCATCAAAGAAAGGACTTGGTTGTGTCCTTATGCAGAATGATAGAGTTATTGCCTATGCATCACGACAGTTGAAAATTCATGAACAAAACTATCCTACTCATGATCTTGAGTTAGCAGCTGTGATCTTTGTTTTGAAGATATGGAGGCACTACCTCTATGGTGAAAAATGTGAGATTTATACTGATCACAAGAGTCTGAAGTATATTTTCTCACAAAAAGAACTCAACATGAGGCAAAGGAGATGGCTTGAATTACTCAAGGATTATGATTGCACGATACACTACCACCCGGGGAAAGCAAACAAAGTAGCAGATGCTTTGAGCAGAAAAGACCATGGAGTTCTGAACATGATGAGAATTGAAAGGGATCCAATTTTCATGGATCTAGAGAAGATGGACATGGGAATAACCAGGGAAGGTGAAACATCAATGCTTTTTCAAATGGTTGCCAAACCATCTTTACTAGAAAGGATTAAGAGTTCCCAGACCGATGATGAATAATTTCAGAAGAAGATTAAAGCTGTGAATGATGGGAGATTGAGAGACTTTGTGTATGAAGATGGAATTTTGAAATTCGGGAAGAGACTTTGTGTTCCCAATATACCTGATCTAAAAAGGGAATTGCTGGATGACGCTCATAGTTCCAATTTCTCTATACACCCTGGGAGCACCAAAATGTATAGAGATTTGAAGGAACATTTTTGGTGGGACAACATGAAGAGGGAGATTGCTGATTTTGTGTCAAGATGTATGGTTTGTCAACAAGTGAAAGCTGGAAGGCAACAACCTGGAGGAGTCATGCAACCTCTTCCCATACCGGAGTGGAAATGGGACAATATTACGATGGACTTTGTCATGGGGCTACCAAAGACTCCTAGAAGGAACGATGCAATATGGGTTATTGTTGATCGTCTTACCAAGTCAGCACATTTTCTTGCTATAAGAGAAGATCTACCCCTGGAACGTCTAGCAAGACTATACATTAATGAAGTTGCGAGACTTCATGGAGTACCCCTATCGATTGTTTCTGATCGTGATCCCCGTTTTACTTCAAGATTCTGGAAAAGTCTTCAGAAATCCCTGGATACTGAACTTCATTTGAGCACTGCTTACCACCCTCAGACAGACGGACAATCAGAACGGACTATTCAAACCTTAGAAGACATGTTGAGATCTTGCTCACTTGATTTTCAGGGTATGTGGGATCAATATTTACCACTGGTAGAATTTTCCTATAACAATAGCTTCCATTCAAGTATTCAGATGGCACCATATGAAGCGTTATATGGAAAGAGATGTCGTACACCAACCTGTTGGGATGACGTTGGTGAAAGAAAACTTGTAGGCCCAGAACTGGTGGAGGAAACGGTGGAAAAGGTGAAGGTAATCCAAAATCACATCAAAGCAGCTCAAAGTAGGCAGAAGAGCTATGCCGATAATCGAAGGAAGGATTTGGAATTTCAAGTCGGTGATCGTGTTTTCCTAAAGGTATCCCCGTGGAAGGGAGTCATACGTTTTGGTAAGAAAGGTAAATTGAGTCCCAGGTACATCGGACCTTTCGAAATTCTAGAACGAATTGGGGCTGTAGCTTACCGATTGGCAATGCCGCCAAGTCTCTCCAAAGTTCACGATGTGTTCCACGTATCTCTGTTGAGAAAATACATGCCTGACCCAACGCATGTACTCACCTATGAGGAATTAGAACTGGAACCCGATCTGTCTTATTGCGAAGAGCCCGTCAGGATTCTTGATACAAGAGAACAAGTACTGAGAAACCGGAGGACGCGTCTGGTAAAAGTTTTGTGGAGAAATCATAAGATGGAAGAGGCAACGTGGGAACCCGAGGAACTTATGATGAGGAACCACCCGAGTCTTTTTATGCAGTAATACCCTAGAAATTGCGAGGACGCAATTATTTGAAGGAGGGGAGAATGTAACACCCCAAACTTCCACGGTACGTTTCCCTTCGAATAATCGATAGCGTGTGTTGTACGCAACCTCGAGTTCTAACACACACCACAACTAATTAAACTAGCCGTTGTGAATACTAATACCTACTTTTTGAAATTATATATATTTTATATTTGAAAATGGACTTCATTTTTGGATTCGGAATATCAAAATTAGCCTAGGGTGAAATTTTGGTACATTTCGGATAACTTTCATATTTTGATGAATAGTGAAAATTACTAAATTTTAATTAAAAACAACTTTTTTAATCAAAATAATTAATAGTGATAAATTGTGAATTTGAGTGGTTTTAAAGTATATTTAGAATATATTTTTATCATTTAATATAATGTTGGTCATTGGACATAATTTTACAATTAAACCGAACATAAACAAGTGTCAATCTTTTGATAGTTATTACCTCTTAAAAACACGCTTTTTGTTTTGACAGCGGGAATTAATTTTAAATTAATTTCTGCCACTTCTGTGTTTTGAATTTAGGAAAATGGATTCCATATTTGGAATCAGGATGTCCAAATTATGTAAATAGGTAACTTTTATTTTTACACATTTTGAATAATTACTGCGGTAAATATTTTATTTACCATGGTTAAAGGGTAAATCCGGTAAATAAGGGTTAAAAAAATAATATTATAATAATACTAAATTACCCTAAAACGTGTATTAACCCTATTGGTTGATACATGGTTGACCATGGGCATCTTTGGGTCTGTTTTGGGACCCCATGGATCCACTTGTAAGTGATAATGACACATTATATTAATAAAGTTAAAATAAAAATAAAAATGGCATAAGCTTACATCTTTTAGAAGAACAATTTTTACATAGGGTTATACATGTTGGATTTTAGATTATAAATATTCATTAGAAATATAAAAAGATTTCCTACATAATGATATTTTATTTATAATTTTTAGACATCAAATAATTTAAATTATTAATGACACAATAATGATTCAATGTTTACCTCATTAATAAATCATTTAAATAAATAAGATTATAATGATTAAAATATTATCTAAAACCTGTCCAATTCTTATTGGTTGATGTTATTTAGAATATGAGTCATCTTATCTTCGACCTCAATGATTTTTGGACCATTATAAACCGAATACAAATATATTATAAAGTAATACTTTCACACTTTCCTAAAGAGCCCCTCCTCTCCCTTATAAAAGGAGACCACTTATACTCATTCCTCACACCTCTCAAGCCACTTGGCTCGTCCAAACTCTGCCCAACTAAGCTCCCCACATCCCTCTCCTCCTCCTTGAAGCTTAACCTTAGGCAGAAAGCATTTCAAGAAGTCCTTTGGTTCCAACCAAAGTGAGTTACCTAAATTAAAGGTAACGATTTCTCTTAAATTATTTTCATTTATTTTGCTTCTCCAACCCCCAAACTCTTTTTATTTCCTTTCTTTTGTAACAACACCAGTATCCTCAATATACTAGGATGTTGTTATCATAAGGATTCAAACTACACATACACACAACTCCATCTAATGGATGATGAACATAATGTTTCTGTGGATGGCAAACTAACGCCTCACGAAACGATGATTGTTCAAATACATCTTACCGCCTCTCATGGTGGCCATTATGATGGAACTGTAATTAAATATGATATTAATGATATATATTTTATATATAATCTTCTGTAATTCCATTTTATTTCATACCATTATTCGTTTCATGTTGTATATACATACGATAATTTCATTTGAGGAAGTGCGGACTACCGCCCCCTTAAAATGATATGACTCGTTCATACCACACATGGAACGTATAAAGGATGGTGTTAATGAACTTAAGTAACATATATAAAATATTATATTATACTGGAATAGTAATATACCTATGTATCATTTGGATTCGATTCTTTTAAAATAAAAATTAAATGGAAGTAGCGTTCGTGCGTACGTACGGACTACCGTCTCCACGAACACGATGAGATTCATTCTCCATCGTATCCATTCAAGTATAATTATCATTTAATGATCTAAAAATGATGTTTAAGGACTTGATATCATTCTGTATATGAATAAGATACAACAAACATGACTTATGTAACAAAACATATAAAAGAAAATGAGTAAGTTAACACACGAAACGACGATAATACTAAGATATTATCAAATCAATATTAAAAGATCATATATGATATCATATTAATGTATATGATTCTTTTATAATTTAATAACAATTATTTCACCATTATACAGGAGGTTAACCTTCCCCAACCAAGGAAAAGTACAAGGTAAGGGTTTATTTCCCAATCTCTTCATTATCCGAGGTTGTTTATACGTAATAATCTACTGGGATATCTTTATCATCCACATCCATGTTTCTTAAAAATGTATTTCAAAACATTTTTACTATTTACAAGAATATGGGTTAAAGTCATTTATACCCTTGTTTTACTTTTTATAAGAGGTTTATAAAGGAATCTTTCCGTCGTTTTCAAAACAAGGTCCTTTTTAACCTTTTCGACAGAATTGAGGTAAGAATGTTTTTTTTTACTTATACGGCGGGTGCGGTAATTTTACGCCGTTATAAAATCTTCAAAGCTTTACTTAGAAGCTTATAATAATATTTTCAAAGAAAATGTTTTATTTTATATGGATCTTAAATGATTTCAAAATAAAAGGAGATATTTCTTTAAAAATAATTTTGATTTCATCTATGTCAACATCCTTTGACGGATTTTAAGATTATTTGAAGTTGATTTATTATGATACAAAACTTCTATATTGTATTGAAGGTTTTGTGATATGTTTGACTATGGATGTGCTATTTTTATACCATTCATAGTTTATGGTCAAATTATTGACATTTCGTATGCTAGTTTTAATACGAATGTTTATGTTATGTTTAAACCTTTTCATATGGGAATGCATTGGACTTAATAAGTGACGGGTGGAGCCCGCTATAGCTCCTCGATGCATCGGTAGGTCTCATGAGACAAACTAGTGTCTTGGCACAAGGCCTTGACAAAATCTTATTTGTAGTCTTGGCACGAGGCCTTGGCTATGTGGTTATGATAGTCTGGCATTATGCATTCCAACATTATGAAAGTGGTTATTGATTTTGCATGTGATTATTCGATTAGTAGAATATCCATGTGAATAAGTAAATGGCATTATTTCATTTTACTTTTGCCATACTATGTTGAAGTTCATGTTTAAAAGGCTTTTGTTTTAGTAATTCATTGCCTTAAATGTTTATGCTTATTTTGAATGTTCCGCTATATTGTTATCCTTACTGGGCATTTGAGCTCACCCCTTTTCTATGTTTTATTTTTCCCAGGTAGCGAAGAAGTAAATTATGATTGACTTGCAGGGATATTATGAGGGGTTAATAGTGTGGATATGAAGACTTTGTTGTTGTAGTAGTTTTTCACTTTGAAATGTAATGTAAAACTTTATGAATATATCTAGTGTTTCCAAGGCTACTAAACCAATCGGTCTTTCGAGATTTGATCTTTCTTGTGATCATGCCAATGTTACGAAGTAATGCACCGACTCTGGGTAGCTGGGGTCGGGGCGTTACAACACTAGTTATTCATTCAATAATAGTGAACATACTTTTTGATTATAGTTCTACACATTCATTTATATCCCTAAAGTTTAGTAGAACAATCCCAATACCACCACAAATCATGGAAGTAAATATGTCGGTGAGAATGGAAAATGGGGAAATCATTGCATCCCATGAATATAACTCCTCCCCTGTCATAATTTTTGGATTGAACTTCCTGAAGAACCTCGTCATACTCCCTATGGTGGAATTTAATGTAATTCTTGGCATGGATTGACTTTCCCTATATAGATCCAACATAAATTGCCGTGAGAGGGAAATCACTCTCCATATGGCGAATCGACCCCTGATTCTGTACAAGTGCAAGGAGGAGGATGAATCTTCTTTAGCACCATCATCTCAAGCGTGGATATTAATGCCCTATGAGAACATGTATCTTGATCAGATTATTGAGTCCAAGGAGGCAACCATCCTTTAAGACATGCCTATTGTGAGGGAATTCACTGAAGTGTTTCCTGAGAAATTGCCTGGTCTTCCTCCTAGAAGAGATGTTGAATTCTCAATTAATATTATACCTGGGGCGTTGACACTATCCAAGACTCCGTATAGAATGGATATTGTAGATCTTGAGGAGCTGAAGAAAAAACTACAGGAGAATCTAGATAAAGGGTTTATACGCCCAAGTGCTTTACCATGGGGTGCACCAATCCTCTTCGTCAAGAAGAAGGATGGATCAATGCACCTTTGCATTGATTATCGCGAGCTCAACAAAATCATGATAAAGAACAAGTATTCTCTACCACGAATTGATGACTTGTTCGATCAACTACGTGGAGTACAATAATTCTCCAAGGTGGATCTGCGGTCAGGATATTACTAAGGGTGAAGAAGGAGGATATCCCCAAGACTACTTTTCGTACAAGATACGGGCACTATGAATTCATAGTAATGCCTTTTGGAATCACTAATGCTCCAACAATATTCATGAACTTGATGAATAGAGTATTTAGAGATTACCTCGACAAATTTGTGGTAGTATTTATAGATGATATTATAATATACTCCAAAACCAAAGAGGAGCATGAGGAGAATCTAAGCACTATACTAGAGACCTTGCGAAGGGAGAAACTCTATGAAAAGTACAACAAGTGTGAGTTCTGGTTGAAGGAGGTCTCATTCTTAGGTCATATCACCACAAGTAATGGGATATATGTGGATCCCTCCAAGACAGCTACAATTGAGGGATGACCAAAGCCAACATCGGTAATAGATATCCATAACTTCCCGGGGTTAGTTGAATATTATTGCCGATTTGTGAGAAATTTCTCATGATTGTACAACCCTCTTACCAAGTTAACTTGGAAGAGAGTAAAATTTTCTTAGAGTGATGAATGCAAAGATAGCTTCAAGGAGTTGAAAAGGAGGCTTATCACTGTGCCCGTGATCACACTACCCATAAGTGGAGAACTTTTTGTGGTATTTAGTGATGCTTAGAAGAAGGGCCTGGGTTGTGTGTTGATGCAAAATGACAAAGTTATTGCCTATGCTTCAAGGCAATTGAAAGTTCATGAGTAAAACTATCCAACAGAAGATATGGAGTTGGCTGCAGTAATCTTCACTTTAAAAATTTGGGGATATTACCTCTTTGGGGAGAAGTGTGAAATATACACGGATCAAAAAAGCCTCAAGTATATATTCACACAGAAAGAGTTGAATATGCGCCAATGAAGATGGCTAGAGCTGATCAAATAATATGACTCCTCAATCCATTACCACCTTGGAAAAGTGAACAAGGTGGAAGATGCTCTAAGTATAAAGGAACCAACAATTCTATCATTGATGAGAATTGAAAAGGATCCAATATTATTAGATTTGATGAAGATGGACATGAGAATCATAAATAAGGGAACGTCATCAATCCTTTCATAAATGATTTCTCAACCGCCTCTTTGGGAAAGGTTAAAGGATGCTCAAAAGGATGACGTGAGAATTCATAAGAAAGTGGAAACTATCAAAAAAGGGAGATCCTTGGAGTTCAATGTTAATTAAGAAGAAATTATGAGATTTGGGTCAAGAATATGTGTTTCATAAAATCCAGAGTTAAAGAATAAACTTTTGGATGATGCACATAGTTCGAATTTCCCCATTCACCCAGGAAACACAAAGATGTGTCGAGATCTACGAGAGAATTATTGGTGGGATAACATGAAGAAGGATATCGTTGAGTATACATCAAAGTGCCTGGTATGTCAGTAAGTGAAGACTGAGAGGCATAAGTCTAAGGGGATGATGCAACCATTAACCATACCAGCATGGAAATGGGAGAACATCACCATGGACTTTTTTCACCGGACTTTTGAAGACATCCAAAGGAAACAATTCTATCTGGGTTGTTGTGGATTGACTTACAAAGAATGTACACTTTATTGCAATTTGATAGGATTTCTCATTGGATAAACTGGCACAGATATACATTATAAAAGTGGTAAGGCTACATGGAGTACCACTATCTATTATATCTGATCGAGATCCAATATCCACCTATAAGTTTTGGAAGAGTCTCCAACATGATCTAAATACTGAGATGAACTCCAACATGACTTATTATCCTCAAACTGATGTCCAATCTGAGTGGACTATCCAAACAATTGAGGACATGTTGAGAGCATGCACAATGAACTTAAAAGGAGGATGGAATCAACATCTTCCTATATTTTAGTTCTCTTATAATAACAGTCTCCACTCAAGAATCCAAATGGCTCCTTATGAAGCCCAGTATGTGAAGAGGTGCAGAACACCAACATGTTAGGATGAAGTTGGGGAGAGAAAACTCCTAGGTCCAGAAATGGTCGAAGAAATGGTGGAGAAGGTTAGGATCATCCAACAACACATTAAATATTCTCAGAGTCGACAAAAGAACTATGCTGATAATCATTGACAAGACCTAGAGTTTGATTTTGGAGACATGGTATTCCTCCGCATATCACCGTGGAAGAGAATTATGAGATTTGGGAAGAAGGTAAATCTTAGTCCAAGGTACATCGGCCCTTTTGAGATCCTTGATCACATTAGAGTAGTGACCTATCGACTAGCACTCCACCAAACCTGTCTCAAGTACATGATGTATTCCATGTACCGCTCTTGAGGAAGTACATACCTGACCCATCGCATGTACTCAATCCAAAGGTGGTACCATTGGTGAATGAACTCTCCTATGAAGAGAATCTGATGAAGATCTTAGATCGTAGGAAAAAAGTTCTACAAAATAAGACAATACCTCTCATGAAAGTTTTGCGGAGAAACCAAAAGTTTGAATAATCAATGTGGAAATTGGAGGAAGTGATGAGGTAGAGTTACCCAAATCTATTTTAGTGTGAGAAAAGAAAATTTCGATGGTGAAATTTCTTAAGGGGGGAAGATAGTAACGACCCAAACTTTTATTAATGAAAATTACTCTTGATCTAATTAAATGTATTATTATGTAAAATTATTATATAAGATATATGGAATTCCTTGCTTTTATGTTTTTGGATTTTAAAATACCGTTAAGAATTGTTATCGTTGCTAATGTAGCTGTTGAACAGTGACTGCATGATTAGTATAAATATAGGTCTTTAACAAACCCAATTTACTTAAACAAAGGAAGCAATGACCTCATCCAGTAGAATTTCTCCATACGAAGCCCATTTTTCAGAGCTCAGAAAGGAGGTAGCATCACCGAGCTTCGCTCATGACCAAGCCCAATCTGATCTTCAACACGTTAAGCTTGAACGGAATTGCATACGGGAGAAGTGGAAGTTGATATATATTACCACCCAAGCGATGTTATCTGAGCCACCCCAAGAGTCTGTCACCATCACACACCTTACCCTTAGGTCGTATGTGGGTTTTATAAGGGGTTATGTGACAAGACCCTAGAAATATGATTATGTGCTTTATTTTTTCTATAAAGAATATACATTAATTTCATTATTGTAACTTTGAAAATGATTTTTAAAGTATAAATAGTATTTTTTGTTAATATTCAATCAAGAAATCTGTTTTGATAAATTAATGGATTTTTGGAATTAAATAATATTTTAATAAAATATTATTATTACTAAATTACTTTTTATTAAATATAAATAATTGTATAATTTTTATGAATACAATTATAATTTTTATTAAGGTTTGAAAACTGTTTTTGTCAAAACCCATAAACTTTCAATAAATGTCAGTTTTTATTTTAAAAGTAAAAATGCACATATTTATAAAATTATTTAGATAAAATGAATATTATTTTTTGAATCATCACATCAGAATTGTCCAACTCTTAATTTTTCATAATTTTTTGAGATAGTCGAATTTTTGGGTAAAAACTAAATACCGTTTAAATATATAATGTGTTTTATGACATCATAACGACCCAATAGTGATGTAATAAAATACTATAAAATGGGTGTTTTTAAAATATATATTTTACCTTTAAAATAATGTGATTTTATATCTTTTTGATTAATTTTATGGTGCCTTAGTGGACCCTCCAAGACTTATAAAACATTTTAACTTTTAAAATGATTTCCTTGAGGGTGTGACTCACCTCCACATAAGCAAGCCTAATATTTTAAGAAGTTCGGCCATTGGACTTATAAAATAATGTTTTACACTCATATTTGTAAAAAAACCATGGGAAAAAACCATGGGTTGGTTTGTGTTTTTGATTAGTTTAATGTGTGGTGTCCAAAACCTAAATAATAAAGAATTCCCTCTCTTTTCCTATATAAACCCACCCAAGCTCCCACTTCTCTTCACTCAAAACCCTTGGAGAACATCCCTACTCTTCCCTCCTACCTCCATTATCCTCCCAAGGATCCCTAAGCTCCCAATAATCCTCTCTCAATCCTCTCTCAATCCTTTGGATCACACTTCTAAGTAATGTATTTCTTCCTTTCTCATTTCTGTCCAAATTTCATTATGTTGTTATACCATTTTTTTTCAACTAAAATTTTTGGGGTATGATTTAGCACCTCCCCCATACTTCCCTCCTTATTTTTGAATTATTATAGACCTATTTATCTCTCATTAATTCCTTCCATGTACACCCATTACCATGCCAAAATTCTATAAGGAATTTATCTCTTCGCATTTGCATTCAAGCAATTCTTTTGTATTATGAATCTAAATTCCATTAAATATGTTGGGACATGTATCTATATGACCCCCTTACTATCCATTTCATTTAAATATTATGAGACACCCCTTTCTCTCCCATCAACCATTTTTATTAATTCTTATGTCACGCCGTTATGCTGTCGAAATTGCACCGTGATTTTCCAAGCCAAAGTCATTATGTAGTGAATATCATGCCCATTTCTCTATCAAGGGTATTCAACTTTATGAACATTTACTTATTGATTATATAGTTTCATGTATGAATTCAACATTCCTTTATCTTGGAATAAATGATGATGTTTAATGAATCCATGTTATATGATCCATGTGACACACTTATGCATGAAATGAAATGATTAAGAAGGGTGCACCCTGATAGTGCTCCAATGCATTGGGTAAGGATTAATATCATGATACGTCAAGTGCAATGAGGGTTTAATAATTATAATTCAAGTTCAATGAGGGTTTACTCATTCTCCATGTGCAATGAGCCTTGGATCATGCTAATATCATGTTAAATGTTGTTGCCACATTTCCACATTATGATAATCATGCTATATCATGTATTTATGTTCATGTTTATCTTATGCTCCATTGATATGCCTATTGCTTAACAAGTACTGTATTCTTCATGTTATTCCATTTTCAATACCTTACTGGGCTTTATATCTCACCATTTTCTTATGCATGTCCTTAGGTTATCCCATGAAATGCTAAGTACAAAGGAATGTGTGTGGTCATGTAAACAAAGTTTTCAATAAAGATGTATCTTTCATGTTTTAAGTTGTTATGTAATGTTCCTAAGACCCAAATACACTAGAACTCTAGATATTCTATGTTGTATCAAGTGAATATTTTATGTAATAAATTATGTTTAAGTGTGAAATAAAGAGAAGGGTTGTTATATTTACTACTTCATTATCATAGCTAGTGGAGGAGGGCCTTGTCCCTTCCAGGTGATCCTACCTAAGATCTCGAGTTCCCATGACCAACCAAATGGAGGTGAGAAAATAAATCATAAGGAAATCACAAGAGATTCCACAACATATAAACATCACATTCACCACCCCCAACAAGAAATCCACTTTCTTAAAAACACAATAGAATTTAAGCTTTGAAAACAATACTTTGAAACTAAAATGAAACTCAACTCAATTATAAACATATTTTACACTAAAACCAAACACCATTTTAAAACCCAAGTTATAAGTCTACTTTCTAACACCAAATCACATAAAATAACCAAGGAGTATCTCAAGTAACTCAAAAGCATGAAAATAAACCGTAATTTAATCCAAATCCACCCACTGTTTTAATGATTCACCTTTCATGCTAGCTTAGAAACCAAAACACCTAGTTATGATATAAGTTAAAAAGGCCAATAAAGTATTTAATCAAACACAATACATGTACAAACCCTTAGAAAAAAATTTGAACCTTAATTAAAAAGGGGAAATGATTTCAGTTTCTATGAAATCCAAAGAAAACCAACTTATTTTAACAAAAGTATTAAACAAATATATACTAAGGGTCATAAAACATTAGAAAATATTGTTATAAATCCAAATAAATCATGGTTATAAATGTAAAGAGTCATTAATGGAGAAAATTTACCTCAAACCAAGCTTGAATGACATGAAACCCTGAAATATGAGAGGAGGAGGACCCAAATAATAAACCACACACTTTAAGAACCAAGAACCACAAAAGGCTTATACAAACCCTCACATAGGGTTCAAACAACAAGGAAACAAAGGAATAAAAAGAGAAAATATAGGAAGGGGAAGTAATGGAGAGGATAAAAGATCATATAACCTTAAGAAATCCATTTGGAATCATGAAAGGAGGCCAAAACTCTATGAAGGAGGAGAGGGGTTGGTGTACCTAGGGATCCCCTCGACCAAGTCATTCAAGTGGGAGGAGAGGGAGACCAATGGGTGGCTCAATTTGGGGAGAGAAGAATAGGTATTTCACCTTAAAAAAAGGATAAACACATACCACACCACAATCTGCTGGCTAAAGCATGGTGCAATCTTCTTGAGCACCTCTACAGTATATCCCTATAACAATGACATGGAGGTACCCTGAATGGAAGAGTCATTGCTCTTGGGGCCCCAGGCCACCGCTATGAAGCTCTAAGTCTATGATATGGTCCATTGGAAAGAGGAAGGGTTGTGATGTGGTCTCTCTAGGCTACATCATAGCCTATAACACCTGTGTAAGGGTAAAACCGGTTACCCTTACGCAATATAGATGCCCCACAATGTCGCCCTAGAGGCCACACAATGGCCTACTATAGTGCATGCGCCTGCATAAGGGAAAAACTAGCTACCCTTATGCAGCACAAACACCTGAAACTTACAAAGTTATAACATGGTGTGTAATACCTTGAAGTTTTAAAAGAAAACTATGTTCGATAGCATACACGACACCCACCAACAAGCTTTAATGATAACAAAATATTATTATTTAAATATGACTATTATAAACTAGGCATTGAATTAGCAGGTATGAATAGGAGTAACTACATATTAAAATACATAAAAGGTCATACTAAATAAAAATTTATTGATTAATTCTTAGAGAATAATCACTCAATTTTTAGTAGTCATTTTATGCTTCAAAAATATGTTTTCTTCAAAAATGGATTTTATTACTTTTTATGAGTAGATATTATAATTAAATTTTTCCACATTTAGAAATTGTATTTGATAAAAAGGATATCATTTTTAAATCATAATATAGAAATTATCTTAAGATTTTTTTTTGTTTTTATGAAAAGATTGATTTTTTAGTGAATAGTGTAAAATACCGATTTTATAGAAAACAACATTTTCTTTTCAAATATCCGTAGATTCCCATTTTATTTTGAATTGGTTTTAATATTTCATTAGTTTATTTTTATTAACCATGATCTAATTATTATTATTGGAATTGACATTATGCTTAATTTTGGTCTAAAAACATATTTATACTTAAAAATGTATTTTTCTAGAAAACCATTTTCATCACATTTTATGAGTTTATTTTAAAAATAATATCTGCCACTTAATGGGATTGAAATTGATAAAATTTATTACATATTTGGAATCAATAGATTCAAAATTTCAAATAGTTTATTTTTTTCCATTATAAATAGTAACCTTGGTAAAAATTTATCATCTTGGTAATGGGTAAAACTGGATAAACAAGGTTAAAACTATAGAATAAGGCTTCAAAATCATCCATAAACTTACCTATATTTAATTGAATGGGTTTAATTTTACCACCCATTCATATATTTGAAAATATTAAATTTTTATGCCATTTATTTTTGATAAATACCTTTATATTATTTTATGTAAAGAATAATTTCAAAATGTCACTTTCTTGATTTTAATATCACTAATATGTTTTCATAAGGATAAAAAACAGTAATGAATTATTATAAATGTTTATTTGAAATATGAATGATTTTTTAATGATGGTAATTTATTTTTAATTTTTATTGATGAAATAATTACCTTAAATGCTTATGCAACGTCGACACAGTGCTTGTGCAAACAGTATAAAAATCAAGTAATGATTTTAAAAACTCTAAAAGTAATATTTTTTTGGGTGATTTATGGATTTACAAGATTTTTTTAGTAAAATATAATGTTTTATAGATTTTATTAAAGTTTATATTCAAATTAAATTGCTATCATGACATTTTTTTAAAGTCAAATTATGTGAATAGTCTTGAAAATGGATTTAATGGTATTTTATGTTAAATAATATTTTATTAGATGATTTAAGGTTCATAAAAATATTATATTTGACTATGTGAATGGGATATGGTCAAAAATATCAAAAATTGTTTATTTATAGGCCAATTTTCCTTTTATAGTAACTTTCTTGACCCCTAAAGAGTAAAAAACATTGTTATTGTGGTAATCGTTAAAAAGGTTAACAAGAGGTTAAAACTAAGAGATAAGAGTCAAAAAATAACCTAAACATGTCTAAATTTTATTTTATGAGATTATTTTGAATTATTTTTACCCTATATTTTAAATATATCATTTTTTTGCCACTTGAACATGAAAATTAATTTATATTAATTTAATTCTTTAAGTAATTCCAAAGGTTCCCCTCTCATCTCTTATATAAGGACACCACCACTCGTCTCTTCCTCACACTTACTGAGATATGTACCTCAACCAAACCCTAAAAAAAACCTCTTATTAACTTCATTAGATACATTTTATAGGTTCTTGTCTTCTTAAAAAACTATCTCTTGGGTCCTTAAGGAGAGATCCAAAGGATGTTCTTCAAAGAGGAGGTGATAGTCTCAACAGATCATTTTCATTTTACTTATTCTTCCACCTCCTATAATTATATCCTAACCATTAAAATATAAAAAAAATTAGTATCTCCAATTTACTAAGATACTTTTATGTTAATATCATACCTTATTTTTCTTCTTTTCCATCAAACGGTAAATAAACCCATCATTTGTGCAGACGTGTGGACTATGACTTTGCTAATCGATGTATTTCGTTTCTCACCACCGCCTCTCATGGATAGTAATTATGATGGATTTAATGTATATATATTATTTTTATGATATAATTATTATTATATAAAAATAATATATTATATATATTCATACCATTCCAATTGTTAAAAAATGAAATCATTGCATGTGCGTACATACAGACTACTGTCTCCACATAGCAATGTACATCATTTTTCAATACCACCTCTCATGGTTGGTTATAGGGATAAATTTAATGAATGTATTTTATGTTTATAACATGATAATGTTTTTGTAAAGATAATATTTTATTTTATTTCTTTAGTTTCCATCCAAAAAAATGTTGAAACATCATTCGTGTGTACGTGCGCACTACCGACTCGCGGGACGATGTATTTTATTTTTCATGACTGCTTTTCATGAATAAGTATAAAATTGAATTTGATGTATAAAAATGAAAATTATTTCATGATTATTATTCTAGTGATTATGGAATAATGACCTCTTTGACATTGGTCAACATACCATAATCATTTTGAAATTATGAACCAAACGTCCTCAAAACACCTGACGTGGATTTAACCGATTAAGTAATTTAATATATCACTAAAATAAATGAAATAAATGAAATAAATGAAATAAATGAAATAAATGGATTAATTATAAGGTATTAAACATATAAAAAGTTATTAATAAAGTAAATAATTAATATATATTCATTATGTAGGTGTTAAAGAGTGTACATGATAAGTTAGACTAGAGGTAAGAGATTTCTAGTCTCAATTCCCTTTCTTTGAGACTTAAGCTATTTTCACCACATGTTTTTTTGTGGTGTATAATATAACGTATGATTGTATTTTATCATTATTCTCTAAAAAATAATTTTTTTACAAATCCATTCAAAGTTATTTCCTTTAATGATTCATTAGTTCAAAAGTTATAAAGACTTAAGGGATTTTTCTTTAAAAATCTATTTAATTTTTTTAACATTTCTTTTATTTTTACACTATATACCTATTCTTTAAAATGATTAAATTATTTTATTAATATAATTAAATTTATGTTTAAATTCATTTTAAACCATGTTTTACTTTCTTTATATAGGTCTTAAAATAATCTTTTTAAATGTTTTCAAAAGAGGTAATTTTTAATTTTTTTTACAAAAGTGTGAAAGAATTTTTTTTAATGTATATTATAGGTTTCAGGTTCAACATAAGAATATTTTGAAGGTATGAACAACTCATATTTTAGTCTTAAATCAGGTGTAATCATTGCTTTACATGATCAAAACGTCATGTCCAAAAAAAAAATATATTTAATAGACTACATCAATACACCAAAATCAGAGGGAGAGGATCTTTACATGTAGTTTATAATTAATTTATGAGAAAATATAGAATTTCATCAACTTTTAATTCCAGTTTTGTTGATGATCTGATGGAATAGAATTCATCGCATCGTCATTGTGCTACAAGATTCAAGTGAAGAATCTGTAACGTCCCAAAATTCATTCAATGGAATTTCCCTTCTTATGTCATAAAACACATACATCACATAGAGAACCCAATAAAAACAATATTATCATAAATTAAGAATGATACATTTTTTAATAGATAAACTTATAATAATTCTAAATATTATAGCGAGATAATAAATAGAAAATAAGATAATAAGAGTGGATATACTCGATCCACTAGAGTAACCACACTCACGAACAAAGATGTAGAAATAAACCATAATGTAAATAATAAAATATTCAATTTGAAGATGAAAGTATATATATAACCATAAGAGAAAATAGAATTGAATGAAGAATGAATGAAATAATAGGTATTTATAGAAATTAAGGAACCTATACCATTGAAATATTAATCTGGCCATTAGGAATAATAGTCTAGTTATTAGAATAATAACCTCACCTATGAAAGTATGAATAAAATTTAGGTATCTTATAAATTAAAATATGACATAATTATATCATGGTATAAGTAAATAAATGTTTTAAAATGATAAATTAAGTGTTGTTCTTTTGTAAAACACAAATGTTTATTTACAATTTTATAATTAATATATTGATTTAAAAGAAAATTTATTTTCATAAAATAGATTCATAAATTAATATTATGTTTTATTATAATTATAAGATAATTTCATGCAACCTTAATTAATTTTTAAAAGTGTTATAAAATCGATTTTAATATCAAAATCAATATTTTTTCGAATAAATGATGATTTTAATTAAAAATTTAATTTCTTATATTTAAAAAATTATTTTTATAAAATGGATTCTATTTTTGATATCTAAAATTCAAAAAATGGTTAGGATGAATTTTTGGGTTTTTCTCTCTAAAATAGTTGATTTTTTTTGTGAACAGTGAAATATGGTAATTTACAGTATTTAACATTACAAGTTAAATAAATGAAATTTTGAGTCATGGTTGAGTCATGTATGATGTAAGTACCCATTATCTCAAAATAAAATTTCTAGTTACTATATTTAGTCATAGGAATCAACACTATTGATAGTCTTGACCCAAAAATAATAAACCAATGAATATAATAATAAAAAACACCTTCTCCTTCCCTTATAAATACCACCCCTTATCCTCACACCTTCTAATCCTTTTAGCTTGTCAATATCCTACCCAATTACCTTAACAAGCCTCTTCCCCAAGTCCAATACCAACTGGTCTCAACAAAAGACCAAACCCAAGTGCCTTAAGGAGGTTCTCAAGGAGACAACATTCAAGAGGTAAAATTCTCAATCCTTATCTTTTAATTTCTTTTCTTTTCTTACCCTATACTTAACTCCCCTATCCAAAGAAGCATGATAAATACAATATCATATACATATTGTAATGTTATTATGTTAATGTAATATCCATTATCAAATCTATTCTCTTCTCATTTTACTTTAAAATTGAAAACATCGTTTGTGATATGTTGGTTCACCGCCTTCATGGATGACAAGTTTTCGGCTTCCATCATCATCTTCAAGGCTGGTCATAAAACTATTATTATGGTTAAAATAGATTTTAATATGTATATTATAACTTGTTTTATGTTCTATAATTAATATATAGACATAATATTAAATAAAATAAAACTAGTTCATGATGGTTGAAAAAACCACCAAAATAAACTAAACATTTATCATTAATGTTTTATTAAATGAATCATACTCATACCAAAAAACAAAATGATATATGTGACAATTTAATTTTTTTTAAATGCATTAATACCATATAATTTCACTTATATATAATTATTCCCATTTGGAAAGAACTTCCATAATTTTACACAAGCGAAACGACCATGAAACCATGAAACGAACTCTCTTGGAATGATGAAATTAAACTTTATAACTCATTAAAATGATCAAAAATTAACTTAATAAAATTATAATAAATAAAATATATTTATAATAAGTCCTTAATTATGTCATTAATAAATCTAATATGATTATCTAGTACATTAAGTGCAAGTGCAGAACACATTCAGACATAAGGTAAGAGATCTCTTCAAACTTCTAAATTACCTTTAGGTTACACTTTCTATCTCTTTTAACCAATATAATTCTTCATTATTCTTATATAATTATCCAATATTCTATGTTTATGTACCCATAATATGTATGTATCTCAATTTATCTTTCTTTTATGGGGAATTACATGTTTTAAAAGGTTCCCTTCTCAATTCCACCTGATAAGTAAGCCCAATTAAATGGAACCTCCCCATTTATTACCCATTTTCAAGTACAATACATAAACTATTTTAATCCACCATTATTTTTATAAAATCACTCATTTTATCATGAAAAACTATCTTAGTTCATTTCTAGTTTTATATAAATAATTATTCCTTTTTCCTCTTTAAAGACTCTTTAATATTTTCCCTTAAACTGCACTAAAGTGGCTCATTTCTAAAGTTTATTAAACACCATTTTTCATGTATTCACTTAAGTTACACATAATTATTCATTATCTATTATTATTTTTATTTTATGATTTTCCATAAATGATTTAATATCTTCTTTCATGGATACCATTATGATACACCCTTTGGTTATGCCTTATGAAATGATTTCGATACCCATTTCTTTCCATGGGCAACCCTTATGTTTGATTCTTTATGTGGCACATATATGCATGAAAATTTTATGATGGGTTCACCTAGATAGCACACTAATGAACTGAGTAATGTTTGGTACCATGAGACATCATGTATGAGATTAGGGTGTAAACATAATCCATTATGGGACTTTGTCCACCATGTGATATAGTCTTAGTAGTTAGTTTTGACTCATGTTTATGTCTTGTTATATGTTACTTCCACATTCCAATATTTCCATGATCATATTATTTCATATTCCATATGTTATTCTTCCATATGTTTACTCATGATCCATGCCTTTTATGTTATCATGTTATGATTTTCTAACTCATGTGCTATGATTCATCCCCATGTTTATTCTCTTACTGAGATTTTTAGATCATCTATTTTTGTCTATGTATTCTCTAGGTTATCCTATGTATATGTAGAATATTAAAGGAAGTTATGAGATCATTATGAAAGATTAATAAAGATATGTTTTATTCTAGTTCTATGTTTTTAATTTTACATACCTAATCTTCCAAATACACTAGAATTTATGATCCTTGGTTTTCATTTGATGGATAATTATACTTAAAATATTGTAATAATATGTGTAAAAGGGTAGGGTTTCTATAGTTGGTATTAGAGGCACAGTCTAGTTATTTTTGGGTATTAGGATTAGAAAACTATAGTAATAAACCTAGGTATAATTCTATCACCATGAATAACCTATGTTGAAACACAGGGAATCATATGTTAGGATATACTTTATATTTATAAGTTATTTCCTCTAAGTTTATGGTTTTATTTTTATATTCTCATTAGCTAAGTATTAAAATCCTATAATTTTTTTATTTCTTTTTCTTAGTTAATGGTGGGAAATAGGAGAACCCGTGCTAACAACCAATGTGATTGGAAATGTGATGATTGCCCTAATGAAATGAAAAATCTAATGGGAATGGGAGATCATAACTTCATGAAAGTACTGCCTCAACTAGCTCAAGTTATGAATAATAACTTGAATATTTTGGAATATCATACCTCTCCAAAGAAAGAGCAAGTTGTGGTCGAATCCTTTATACAACAAATAACTCATATCTTTAGTGGATCTTCTAATCCCCTCATCACAGAACAATGGATTAACTACATTGAGAATATATTCTTTTTACTTCAACACTTAGAAGAAAAGAAGGTCATATCAGCAGTCTATCATTTTGATGGGGACGCTGATTAGTGGTGGACATTGATTAAAATAAAATTATAATGAGGAAATTGATTCCATGGACTGGGAAGTATTCAATAAAATATTTTTCAATAATTTTTTCCACAAAATATCCATATTAATATGGATAGGGAGTTCCTCATACAAAAGCAAAAGGAGGATGAGTATATTGGGGTGTATGTGGAAAACTTCACAAGGTTTGCATGATACACCTATAACTTTTTAATGAACACTGAAAGAAATGTGTATCACTTCATTAGTGGATTAAAGAAGAGTCTATGAAAAACCTTGGTAATTCGAGACATTTAAAACTATGAGGAGATTTTACATTGTGGCCTTAAGGTTAAAATAGAGGTTAGAGACTGTCAGTGATCTCATGGGATTGGAGATAAAAATAGGAAAATGGAGTTTAATATGGGAGGATCAACAAATAAATCCCATGAAGGAAAGAAAACCCAACATCCCACATGTCAAAATAATGGGAATAAGCATATTGTGAACTATCTAAAGGGAACCAGGAGATACTTCAAATGTGTAAGAGAGGGGCATAAAGATAATTATTTCTAAAGGGATTTGAAAAATCCCACTATTTTAGACGAATAAAGGAAGGTTCAGATCAACACTCATCCTATAGTGAAATTTTTCAAATGCAAGTAACACAAGAATTATGTGATCCAATGCCCTAAGCCAAGGGTTTTTGGAGAAATTAAACAACAACAACCTCCAAGGTATCAAGGAATAGAATATACTATAACTATTTCTAAGGTGGAGACAAAAAATGATGTGCTGACACATACACTGGTTATTTATTCAAGAATAGCAAACATACTATTTGATTTTGGTTCTATTAATTCTTTCATATCTTTCAAGTTTAATATAACTATTCAAAAACACCTCAAAATATTGAATTTGAGTTATCTGTGAGAATATAGAATGGGGAAATTATTATATCAAAATTATATAACTCCTCCCCGGTTAATGTTTGTGGGTTGAACCTCCCAAAAAATATCATTTTAATTCCTCTGGTGAAGATTTTGATGATATATTTGGGATGGATTGATTATCTTTATACAAATAAAACATCAACTATCAAGTAAGGGAGATCACTCTTTACATCCCAATGCATCCTCCAATTATATACAAGTGTAAGGAGGAGGATGAATCTCCTTCAGAATCATCATCTCAATTGTGGATATTATTTCCTTATGAGAAATAATATTTATCTCAAATGATTGAGACAAAGGAGAGGATCATGCTCAAATACATGCCCATTGTGAGAGACTACACTGATGTGTTTCCTGATTAATTTCCTGATCTTTCTCTTGACTGAGAGGTTGAGTTCTCAATTAATTTTATACCTGAATCTCTACCTATATCAAAGACTCCTTACAGAATGAACACCATTGAGTTGGAAGAACTGAATAAGCAGTTATAATAAAATCTAGACAAGGGTTTTATATGCCCAAGTGCTTCACTGTGGGGTGCGCCAGTGATCTTCATCAAGAAGAAGTATGGATCGATGCGCCTCTTCATTGATTATCACGTGATCAAAAAAATCATAATATAAAACAAGTGTCCCCTGCTATATATAGATGACTTGTTCAATTAACTATGTGGGGCCAAGTATTTCTCTAAGATAGACCTCCGATCACGATATTACTAATTAAAGGTGAGGAAAGAAGATATTCCCAATATTTTCTTTCAAATAAGGTATAAACACTATGAGTTCATAGTGATTCCCTTAAGAATTACTAATGATCCAATAATTTTTATGGACATAATGAATAGATTCTTTAGATATCACCTTGAAAATTTTGTGGTAGTCTTTAAAGATGATATTCTAATATACTCCAAGATCAAGGAGGAACATGGGGAGTATTAGAATACTATGATAAAGACTTTAAGAAGGGAGAAAATATATTCAAAGTACAATAAATGTGAGTTATGGATGAAGAAAGTATCATTCTTGGGGAATGTTATCACCAACAAAGGAATATCTGTGGACCCTTTTAAAACAAAGACAATTGAGGAGTTCCCAAAACTAGCATATGTAATGGAGATCTATAGTTTCCTTCATCTAGCTGGGTATTACCAATGATTTGTTAGGAACTTATCGTGCTTCTCAAACCCAATAACCAAGATGACATGGAAGGGAGTAATTTTTTTTTTCTGGACTAGTGAGTGTGAAGACTTCTTCAAAGAGTTAAAAAATAGGCTTATCACTGCACCAATACTTACACTACCAATAGGTGGGGAACTATTTATGTTATATAGTGATAATTCAAAGAAGGTATTAGGATATTTAATAATGAAATATAATAAAGTTATAGCCTATGCCTCAAGATAGTTGAAATTTCATGAGAAAAACTATACCACACATGATCTAGAGTTGGCGCCTGTGATCTTTGCGTTAAAAATTTGGAATTATTATCTCTATGGGGAGAAGTGTGATATATATACTGATCATAAGAGCCTCAAATATATATTCAAACAGAATGATCTTAATATGCACCAATGAATATGGTTATCTCATCAAGGATTATGATTTCTCAATCCACTATCATCCTGGTAAAGTGAATAAAGTGGAAGATTCTCTAACTAGAAATGATCATACAACTTTATAAATTATGTGAATTGGGAAGGATCTAATATTTTTATACTTGAAAAGGATATATATGGGAATCATAAAGGAAGGTACATCTTCATTACTTTCAAAAATTATTTCTCAACCATCTATTTTAGAGAAGATAAAGGATATTCAAAGAGATGATGTGGAAATTCAGAAGAAGGTGGAAGCTATCAAAAATTGGAAATCCTCAGAGTTAAAAATTGATGAGGAAGGAGTTGTAAAATTTGGGTCATGAATATATGTACCATACAATCTGAAGATAAAGAAATAGCTTTTGAATGATGCACATAGCTCAACTTTCTCCTTTCACCCAGAGATAATAAAGATCTATCAAGATCTCTGAGAGCTATTTGTGGGACAATATAAAGAAGAAGATTGCTGAATATACATAAAAGTGTTTTGGTATGTTATAAAGTGAAGGCTGAAATGAAAAAGTATAAGGGGATGATGTAACCATAACCCATATCTACATGGAAATGGGAAAAAATCACTATAGACTTTGTCAGTGGACTTATGAAGATATCTAGATGAAATAATGCTATATGAGTCATTGTGGATTGTCTTACAATGACCGCTCACTTTATTGTGATTTGAGAGGACTTCTCACTCAAACAACTTTCATGGATATATATCAAAGAAGTGGTAAGGCCGCATAAAGTACAATTATCGATAATATCCAAGTGTGATATGACATTTACCTCCAAGTTCTAGAAAAGTCTCCAACATGCTCTAAATAATGATTTGAATTTCAGTACGGTTTATCACCCCCAAAATGATGTCCAATATGAGTGGACTATTCATACATTGGAAGACAAGTTGAGATCATACTTAATGTAATTTAAAGAAGTACGAGATAAATATCTTCAACAAGTAGATCCCTCTTACAATAATAGTTTCTACCCAAGAATCCAAATGGTTAAATATGAATCCCTTTATGGGAAAATATATAGAACATATGTATACTGAGATGAAGTTGGTGAACGTAAGATGCTGGGACTATAAGTGGTCGAGGAAATGGAAGAAAAGGTGAAGACCATCTAACAACATATCCAGTTTTCCCAAATTCATTAAAAGACCTATGCAGATAATCATTGATGAGACTTAGAGTTTGAGGTTAGTGACAAGGTATTCCTCTGCATACCTCTATGGAAGAGATTCCTGAGATTTGGGAAGAAAGGAAAACAAAGTCCCAGGTACATCATCCCCTTTGAGATCATTGATCATGTCAGAGCTATAGCCTATCGACTAGCCCTTCCACGAACCATGTCTCAAGTATATGATGTATTCCATGTATCCCTCCGAGGAAGTATATACAATATCCCTCACATGTACTAAACTCATATGTGGTAAAATTGGAAAATGACCTCACTTACGAGGAGTAGCTGATAAAGATTTTGGATCGTAGAGAAAAGGTTCCATGTAACAAGACCACTCACCTACTCAAGGTACTATGGTGAATCAATAAGTATGAAGAGGAAAAATTTGAACCAGAGGAAGTGATGAAGGAGAAATAACCTCACCTATTTTCACCTTAGTATGTAAAATGAAAATTCAAGGGTGAAATTTCATAAGGGGCGAAGACTGTAATGACACTGAATTTATTCAATGGAATTTAACTTCTTATATCATAAAACACATACATCACATAGAAAACCAAATAAAAATAATATTCTCATAAATAAATAATGATAAATTAGTTCACAAATAAACCTATAAGAATTCTAAATATTATCATGGGATAATAAATAAAAAATAAGATAATAAGAGTGGATCTGCTCGATCCACTAGAGTAACTGCACTCACGAACAAAGATGTAGAAATAAAACATAGTGTTAATAATAAAATATTAATTTTTAAGGTGAAATTATATATACAACCTTAATAAAAAATATATGTGAATGGAGAAAGAATGAAATAATAGGTATTTATAGAAATTAAGGAACCTATACCATTGGAATAGTAATCCGACCGTTAGGAACAATAATCTATCTATTAGAATAGTAGTATCACCTATGAAAGAATAAATACAATTTAACTATCTTATAAATGAAAATATTTTATAATTATATCATGGTATAAGTAAATAAATGTTTTAAAAATGATAAATTAAGTGTTTTTTTTAAAACGTAAATGTTTATTTAAAATTTTATAATTAATATAATGATTTAAAAGAAAATTTATATTCATAAAATAGATTCATAAATTAATATTATGTTGTATTATAAGTATAATATATCTTTATGATACCTTAATTAATTTTTCAAAGGGTTATAAAATTGATTTTAATATTAAAATTGGTATTTTTCGAATAAATAATGATTTAATTAAAAATTAAATTTCTCATATTGAAAAGAATATTTTCATAAAATGGAGTCTATTTTTGAAATCTAAATATTAAAAAATGGTTAGGGTGAATTTTTGGGATTTTTATAAAATAGTTGAATTTTTGGTGAATAGTGAAATACAATAATTTACGGTATTTAACAATATAAATTAATTAAATGTAATTTTGATTCATGGTTGTTTCATGGATGATGTAAGTACCCATTATGTTGAACTCACATATTATAGTTACAATATTTAGTTATATGAATCAACACTATTGATAGTCTTGAGCCAAAATAATAAACTAATGAAAATAATAATCAAAACACCACTCTCACCCCCTATAAATACCACCCCTCACCACCCCTTCTCATCACACCTTATAATCCTTGAATATTTTAAATATTCTACTTAATTCCCATTACAAGCCTCTTCCCCACATCCAAGACCTTCTGGTCTCAACAAAAGACCAAACCCAAGTGCCTTAAGGAGGTTCTCAAGGAGACGACATTCAAGTGGTAAAATCCTTAATCCTTATCTTTTAATTTCTTTTATTTTATTATCCTCTCCTAACCCCATAAAAAATAGCATGATAAATCTAGTATCATATATATACTGAAATTTTATTATGTTATTAATATATACATAATCAAATCTATTCTCTTCCCCTTTTATTATAAAAATGAAAACATCATCCAATATATGTTGGTTCACTGCCTCCATAGATGATGAGTTTCTATTTTCTATTACCACCTTCAAGACTGGTCATAAAACAATTATTATGGTTAAAAAATATTGTAATATGTATATTATAACTTGTTTCATGTTTTGGTACTAATATATTATAGTGACCCGACCCTAGTAAGCCCGGATCTGATGTCTACCACCATTACATTGACAAGATTACAAGGAATCAAATCCCAAAGGATCGAAGAGTTTAGTAGTATTGGTAAACCAGATACATACACGACTGTTACATTATAAATGAATACACTATTTATAAAATAATTTTTTTCTTTATTTCCTGGATAATAACTTTAGTCCGTCTAGCGTATCCTTGCATATATTTCTTAGTACACTTCTTGGATTCCTAGGGAAAGGAAATAAAATAAGGGTGAGCTCAAATTCTCAATAAGGGTTAAGCATACTGAAATAAATAATGAATCAATGGGAATAATCATTATGTTAAGGAAAATAATTGAACACACATTCCATATAATCAATAATCTGAATGGATAAACAATATGGCAAGGTAATAACTAAAAACACATGCCATTCAAATAACTAGATAAGGCATAATAAATATGGAAATAAAAATAACTAAAACACATTAAATTTAATCAATGAACTAAGAATGAAATGTATCCATAAATATGTTGATGAAAAAATCTCATGGATAAATAATAAATGAGTCGGAATGAGGGAAATGATTAATTATTGGACTCCATGTTTCCTAGGTATATAGTACTATTTCTGTCAAGACCTTTCACAGGATGGTTTAGCATATCGGGTAAAATCCCATCAAAGTATTTCCAACTAACTCATCCCACGAGACTACCAATGCATTTAGGGGCTATCTATAACTATCCCCCACCCATATTTCACCTGTTCAAATCATTCCTCATATATTGAATAATCTATTTAATAATGTTCCTTATCAAATATCTATATGGAGTAGAAGATACAAATTTATCAATATTTCCCCAGTTGATCAAATAACTTTCAAGTACATGACGTATATAAAAATGGTATATAGTTTAGGAGATAAACATATCCATGATAAATGATATGGATAATTAGGGGAAATTCAATGTTCAATGATCACATAAAATTGAATATTTCAAGGGGAATAACAAAGGAGTGAAGGTAGTGAATGTCAATACTATCCTTGGACAAATAAATCATAAAGCATTAAGAGGAAGGATAAGGATGGTATCAATACAACACATCCCATGTGGAGTAAAAATAAAGGGTTGTTGTCATTGATGAATAAAAATACTATAAAAATATCTTTTAAAAACATTCTTGAGTAAAATATCCTTTTTATTTTGTTTTTTTAAATACTTTTATGTAAAAATAAATTTTAAAAACATTTTATTTAAAAATTAACCTTTTAAACTTTCAATGGAAGCTTCAAAGTAATGATGATAGGTAAATCTGTACATGTCGTATGAGGTAAAAGGAACATTCCTTTTTCACGGTAAAAAGATTAGAAAAATGACTTGTTAGAAAGGCGACAAGAATATTCCTTTGAATAAATTGGTAAAATAAAAAAGGGTAAAAATGTATTCAATAAATCATTTTTTAAAGTTTAAAACCATTTCTAAAAACCATTTTTTAAAATAGGGTTTTTAGAAGAAAATAGGTTCTCCGACTAAAGAGAGAAATAAAGTCGGGTTGTCTTAAAAATATTTTCTAAAACATTTTAAGTACCAAAGAGTGGAAAAAATGGTAATATTACTTGGAAAATGTCATGAATAACCATATGAGAATAAAATAAAATTATTTATTAAACAATGATCCAATAATTTCCTCTCATTTAAATTTAAGTGCAAACAATCCTAAACAAGAAATTGAATATTTCAAGGGGACTAACAAAGGAGTCAAGGTAGTGAATGTCAATAATTTCCTTGGCCAAATAAATCACAAACCATATAGAGTAAGGATAAGGATTATATCAATAAAACATATCCCAAGTGGATTAAAAATAAATTATTTTTTTCGTTAATCAATAGAAATACTGTAAAAAGATATTTTAAAAACATTCTTAAGGAAAATATCATTTTCATTTTCATTTTTTTTGAAAATAATTTTTTTTTAAAAAATTATTTAAAAATAAACTTTTAAACTTTCAAAGGAATCTTCAAAGGAATTATGACAGGTAAATCCATACATGTCGTATGAGGTAAAAAAACATTCCTTTTTCATGGTAAAAAGGTCAGAAAAATCCGTTGTTCAAAAGGTGATAAGTGGATTCCTTTGAAAACATTGGTAAAAGGAAAAAAGGATAAAAATTTATTTAATAAATAACTTTTTAAAGTTTAAAAATATTTTTAAAACCATTTTAGGAAATAAGGTTTTATAAGAAAACAGGTTCTCTGATTAAAGAGAGAAATGAAGTCGGGTTTTCTTAAAAAAATATACTAAAACATTTTGAGTACCGAAAAGTGGAAAAATGGTCCTATTACTTAGAAATGGTCATGAATAAACATAGGAGAATAAAATTAAAGGATTTATTAAATAATGATTCAATAATTTCCTCTGATGGAAATTCAAGTGTAAACAATCCCGAACAAAATGATATTGTGAAGTAAACCCTTAAAAAGACCATAACATTGATGTTTGCATCAATCAATAAATAGATTATGTGTGTCAAAATTAAATACACATAAAAAAATTTGAAATAAAATTATATATAGTAAAAATTTATTACAAACTTAATCTTATAATATGAATGACAATGAGGGAGTAATATAACCCAAAGAAAAGAAATTGGGTTATGAAATTATTTTCCACTTGGTAATGATTAATTCAAATAACCTTTGATGAAATAATTCAATTTGAAACTCAAAATATCATGAATAATTAATGAATCATGATATTATATTTTAAAGTGGAAGTATGTACACCATATATAAGAAATTAGGTACACAATAATAAAATATGTCTCAAAGAATGGAAATTGAGATGAAGTCTCTTATTACTTAGTAACTTTTGAATTGGAAAACCCAAAAGTAAAAATCATCAAATGAAACATTTAAATACCATGAATATAAAATAATTCAGGATATATTATATCAAAATGGGTATTATACACACCACAAAAAACAATTAAGTGTTGTTAATAGCGTATGCCTCACAGAAAGAAAATTGAGACAAGAATCCCTTACATTGCATTTCCTTTTGGGTGAAAATCATTTAAGTAATTGTATAATGGTTTTAAACATATTAAAAAATTATTAAATAACCATATTAATATTTATTATATCATATATGATTTTCTTATAATATCTTATTACTCATTTGTTAATAATCTTTCATTATTTTCACTATTTCTGGTGTTAATTACCTAGTTTATTGAGTATGTTTTGACTTTTTACTTGTTCTTCCTATCATGGTTTAATCATCTAAAGAATTTTAACCCTGATTTAAAAATAATATATATTCAGTATATATTTATTTATAATAAATCATAAAATTAGGAGATAGGAAATGAAATACACCGTTCATGGAGATGGTAGGTCGTACGTATAAATGAACGATACTTTCATTTATTTACCATATTTAAAAGAATAAAAAGTAAATGATATATATATTTATATTTATATTATAATTCCAATATCATATTTATTTTTTATATGTCACATATTTTTAATAAAACTATCCTCTATACATTCCATGTATAGTGTGAATGAATCACATCACTTTGAGGAGGCGGTAGTCCATACTTCTACAAACGATGTCATTGTATTTAAAAAAAAGGAAAGAATAAGTAAAAAAATTAAAATTTCATATATATCATATATAAATAGAATTTCCATCATAATTACCAACCATTAGAGTTGGTAAAGTAAAAAATAACAATATTGTTTTGTGAGGTGGTAGTTCACCGTACACATAAATGGTAAGTTCGTTACCCATTAGATAGAAGTGTGTATAAGTGTAGGTATAACACTTAGAATAAAAAATATCAGTATATTGATGATAATTTTTTTATTATATAAGAATATAATAAGATTTTTTAGGGGGTGGAGAATGAAAATAAATCAAAGAGCTTGAGGAAGGATGCCACCTCTTCTCTGGGTAACTCCTTTTGGTTTGCACTAAAGGGATTACTTGGATGACTTACTACTCAAAGGTAGGATTATAGGATTAGGGGATGGATTTTGAGGATATATTTGGGCTGATATTTTTTGATCCAAAGTTTCTTGAAAAGTGTGAATAAGTGGGAGGGGTGAGTGCCTTTTTATAATGGAGGAGGAGTGACATTCTTGTAAATTTTTGAAAATGGAATTCCACCCACATTTTTCCTATTAAAAGTGAATAAAATAATGAAAAACATTAAATAAAAGGGATTATAGGGTCTAAATATGTCTATAAAATGGATTTTGAACAAGTTTATAGGTCATATTATCCCTTAAGTTTAAGGTTTAGTCCCTTGTTAAGATAAGTTTTCTCTCAATCACTGTAATGAATTTTAATCACATTTACTAATCGTTTTGGTAAAAAAATAAGTTTAACTTATTATAAATTATAAATTATTATTATTCCAAATATTTAATCCATTTTTTCAAATTCAAATCAAATAAGTGGTAGAAATTAATTTAAATTTAATCCCGCAGATGGGATGTAACGCCCCGACCCCAGCTACCCAGAGTCGGTGCATTACTTCGTAACATTGGCATGATCACAAGAAAGATCAAATCTCGAAAGACCGATTGGTTTAGTAGCCTTGGAAACACTAGATATATTCATAAAGTTTTACATTACATTTCAAAGTGAAAAACTACTACAACAACAAAGTCTTCATATCCACACTATTAACCCCTCATAATATCCATGCAAGTCAATCATAATTTACTTCTTCACTACCTGGGAAAAATAAAACATAGAAAAGGGGTGAGCTCAAATGCCCAGTAAGGATAACAATATAGCGGAACATTCAAAATAAGCATAAACATTTAAGGCAATGAATTACTAAAACAAAAGCCTTTTAAACATGAACTTCAACATAGTATGGCAAAAGTAAAATGAAATAATGCCATTTACTTATTCACATGGATATTCTACTAATCGAATAATCACATGCAAAATCAATAACCACTTTCATAATGTTGGAATGCATAATGCCAGACTATCATAACCACATAGCCAAGGCCTCGTGCCAAGACTACAAATAAGATTTTGTCAAGGCCTTGTGCCAAGACACTAGTTTGTCTCATGAGACCTACCGATGCATCGAGGAGCTATAGCGGGCTCCACCCGTCACTTATTAAGTCCAATGCATTCCCATATGAAAAGGTTTAAACATAACATAAACATTCGTATTAAAAATAGCATACGAAATGTCAATAATTTCACCATAAACTATGAATGGTATAAAAATAGAACATCCATAGTCAAACATATCACAAAACCTTCAATACAATATAGAAGTTTTGTATCATAATAAATCAACTTCAAATAATCTTAAAATCCGTCAAAGGATGTTGACATAGATGAAATCAAAATTCTTTTTAAAGAAATATCTCCTTTTATTTTGAAATCATTTAAGATCCATATAAAATAAAACATTTTCTTTGAAAATATTCTTATAAGCTTCTAAGTAAAGCTTTGAAGATTTTATAACGGCGTAAAATTACCGCACCCGCCGTATAAGTAAAAAAAAACATTCTTACCTCAATTCTGTCGAAAAGGTTAAAAAGGACCTTGTTTTGAAAACGACGGAAAGATTCCTTTATAAACCTCTTATAAAAAGTCAAACAAGGGTATAAATGACTTTAACCCATATTCTTGTAAATAGTAAAAATGTTTTGAAATACATTTTTAAGAAACATGGATGTGGATGATAAAGATATCCCAGTAGATTATTACGTATAAACAACCTCGGATAATGAAGAGATTGGGAAATAAACCCTTACCTTGTACTTTTCCTTGGTTGGGGTAGGTTAACCTCCTGTATAATGGTGAAATAATTGTTATTATATTATAAAAGAATCATATACATTAATATGATATCATATATGATCTTTTAATATTGATTTGATAATATCTTAGTATTATCGTCGTTTCGTGTGTTAACTTACTCATTTTCTTTTATATGTTTTGTTACATAAGTCATGTTTGTTGTATCTTATTCATATCCAGAATGATATCAAGTCCTTAAACATCATTTTTAGATCATTAAATGATAATTATACTTGAATGGATACGATGGAGAATGAATCTCATCGCGTTCGTGGAGACGGTAGTCCGTACGTACGCACGAACGCTACTTCCATTTAATTTTTATTTTAAAAGAATCGAATCCAAATGATACATAGGTATATTACTATTCCAGTATAATATAATATTTTTTATATATGTTACTTAAGTTCATTAACACCATCCTTTATACGTTCCATGTGTGGTATGAATGAGTCATATCATTTTAAGGGGGCGGTAGTCCGCACTTCCTCAAATGAAATTATCGTATGTATATACAACATGAAACGAATAATGGTATGAAATAAAATGGAATTACAGAAGCTTATATATAAAATATATATCATTAATATCATATTTAATTACAGTTCCATCATAATGGCCACCATGAGAGGCGGTAAGATGTATTTGAACAATCATCGTTTCGTGAGGCGTTAGTTTGCCATCCACAGAAACATTATGTTCATCATCCATTAGATGGAGTTGTGTGTATGTGTAGTTTGAATCCTTATTATAACAACATCCTAGTATATTGAGGATACTGGTGTTGTTACAAAAGAAAGGAAATAAAAAGAGTTTGGGGGTTGGAGAAGCAAAATAAATGAAAATAATTTAAGAGAAATCGTTACCTTTAATTTAGGTAACTCACTTTGGTTGGAACCAAAGGACTTCTTGAAATGCTTTCTGCCTAAGGGTAAGCTTCAAGGAGGAGGAGAGGGATGTGGGGAGCTTAGTTGGGCAGAGTTTGGAGGAGCCAAGTGGCTTGAGAGGTGTGAGGAATGAGTAGAAGTGGTCTCCTTTTATAAGGGAGAGGAGGGGCTCTTTAGGAAAGTGTGAAAGTATTACTTTATAATATATTTGTATTCGGTTTATAATGGTCCAAAAATCATTGAGGTCTAAGATAAGATGACTCATATTCTAAATAAAATCAACCAATAAGAATTGGACAGGTTTTAGATAATATTTTAATCATTATAATCTTATTTATTTAAATGATTTATTAATGAGGTAAACATTGCATCATTATTGTGTCATTAATAATTTAAATTATTTGATGTTTAAAAATTATAAATAAAATATCATTATGTAGGAAATCCTTTTATATTTCTAATGAATATTTATAATCGAAAATACAACATGTATAACCCTATGTAAAAATTGTTCTTCTAAAAGATGTAAGCTTATGCCATTTTTATTTTTATTTTAACTTTATTAATATAATGTGTCATTATCACTTACAAGTGGATCCATGGGGTCCCAAAACAGACCCAAAGATGCCCATGGTCGACCATGTATCAACCAATAGGGTTAAGACACGTTTTAGGGTAATTTAGTATTATTATAATATTATTTTTTTAACCCTTATTTACCGGATTTACCCTTTAACCATGGTAAATAAAATATTTACCGCAGTAATTATTCAAAATGTGTAAAAATAAAAGTTACCTATTTACATAATTTGGACATCCTGATTCCAAATATGGAATCCATTTTCCTAAATTCAAAACACAGAAGTGGGAGAAATTAATTTAAAATTAATTCCCGCTGTCAAAACAAAAAGCGTGTTTTTAAGAGGTAATAACTATCAAAAGATTGACACTTGTTTATGTTCGGTTTAATTGTAAAATTATGTCCAATGACCAACATTATATTAAATGGTAAAAATATATTCTAAACATACTTTAAAACCACTCAAATTCACAATTTATCACTATTAATTATTTTGATTAAAAAAGTTGTTTTTAATTAAAATTTAGTAATTTTCACTATTCATCAAAATATGAAAGTTATCCGAAATGTACCAAAAATTCACCCTAGGCTAATTTTGATATTCCGAATCCAAAAATGAAGTCCATTTTCAAATATAAAATTTATATAATTTCAAAAAGTAGGTATTAGTATTCACAACGGCTAGTTTAATTAGTTGTGGTGTGTGTTAGAAATCGAGGTTGCGTACAACACACGCTATCGATTATTCGAAGGGAAACGTACCGTGGAAGTTTGGGGTGTTACATTCTCCCCTCCTTCAAATAATTGCGTCCTCGCAATTTCTAGGGTATTACTGCATAAAAAGACTCGGGTGGTTCCTCATCATAAGTTCCTCGGGTTCCCACGTTGCCTCTTCCATCTTATGATTTCTCCACAAAACTTTTACCAGACGCGTCGTCCGGTTTCTCAGTACTTGTTCTCTTGTATCAAGAATCCTGACGGGCTCTTCGCAATAAGACAGATCGGGTTCCAGTTCTAATTCCTCATAGGTGAGTACATGCGTTGGGTCAGGCATGTATTTTCTCAACAGAGATACGTGGAACACATCGTGAACTTTGGAGAGACTTGGCGGCATTGCCAATCGGTAAGCTACAGCCCCAATTCGTTCTAGAATTTCGAAAGGTCCGATGTACCTGGGACTCAATTTACCTTTCTTACCAAAACGTATGACTCCCTTCCACGGGGATACCTTTAGGAAAAAATGATCACCGACTTGAAATTCCAAATACTTCATTCGATTATCGGCATAGCTCTTCTGCCTACTTTGAGCTGCTTTGATGTGATTTTGGATTACCTTCACCTTTTCCACCGTTTCCTCCACCAGTTCTGGGCCTACAAGTTTTCTTTCACCAACGTCATCCCAACAGGTTGGTGTACGACATCTCTTTCCATATAACGCTTCATATGGTGCCATCTGAATACTTGAATGGAAGCTATTGTTATAGGAAAATTCTACCAGTGGTAAATATTGATCCCACATACCCTGAAAATCAAGTGAGCAAGATCTCAACATGTCTTCTAAGGTTTGAATAGTCCGTTCTGATTGTCCGTCTGTCTGAGGGTGGTAAGCAGTGCTCAAATGAAGTTCAGTATCCAGGGATTTCTGAAGACTTTTCCAGAATCTTGAAGTAAAACGGGGATCACGATCAGAAACAATCGATAGGGGTACTCCATGAAGTCTCACAACTTCATTAATGTATAGTCTTGCTAGACGTTCCAGGGGTAGATCTTCTCTTATAGCAAGAAAATGTGCTGACTTGGTAAGACGATCAACAATAACCCATATTGCATCGTTCCTTCTAGGAGTCTTTGGTAGCCCCATGACAAAGTCCATCGTAATATTGTCCCATTTCCACTCCGGTATGGGAAGAGGTTGCATGACTCCTCCAGGATGTTTCCTTCCAGCTTTCACTTGTTGACAAACCATACATCTTGACACAAAATCAGCAATCTCCCTCTTCATGTTGTCCCACCAAAAATGTTCCTTCAAATCTCTATACATTTTGGTGCTCCCAGGGTGTATAGAGAAATTGGAACTATGAGCGTCATCCAGCAATTCCCTTTTTAGATCAGGTATATTGGGAACACAAAGTCTCTTCCCGAATTTCAAAATTCCATCTTCATACACAAAGTCTCTCAATCTCCCATCATTCACAGCTTTAATCTTCTTCTGAAATTCTTCATCATCGGTCTGGGAACTCTTAATCCTTTCTAGTAAAGATGGTTTGGCAACAATTTGAAAAAGCATTGATGTTTCACCTTCCCTGGTTATTCCCATGTCCATCTTCTCTAGATCCATGAAAATTGGATCCCTTTCAATTCTCATCATGTTCAGAACTCCATGGTCTTTTCTGCTCAAAGCATCTGCTACTTTGTTTGCTTTCCCCGGGTGGTAGTGTATCGTGCAATCATAATCCTTGAGTAATTCAAGCCATCTCCTTTTCCTCATGTTGAGTTCTTTTTGTGAGAAAATATACTTCAGACTCTTGTGATCAGTATAAATCTCACATTTTTCACCATAGAGGTAGTGCCTCCATATCTTCAAAGCAAAGATCACAGCTGCTAACTCAAGATCATGAGTAGGATAGTTTTGTTCATGAATTTTCAACTGTCGTGATGCATAGGCAATAACTCTATCATTCTGCATAAGGACACAACCAAGTCCTTTCTTTGATGCATCACTATAAATAACGAACCCATCATTCCCCGATGGTAGAGTCAATATAGGAGCATTGACTAATCTTCTCTTCAGTTCTTCGAAACATTCTTCACACTCTTTTGTCCAAACAAATTTAACCCCTTTACGTGTGAGCTTCGTTAATGGGTTAGCCAATCGGGCAAAATTCTGGACGAAACGTCGATAATAACCTGCCAAGACAATAAAACTACGTACCTCAGTTATACTCGTAGGTGCTGGCCATTCTTGGATTGCTTTGGTCTTAGAAGGATCAACAGAGATTCCATCTTTAGAGACAATATGGCCAAGAAAAGAAATCTCCTGAAGCCAGAATTCACACTTGCTAAACTTTCCATATAATTCATGCCTCCTCAGAGTCTTCAAGATAATGCGCAAGTGATTTTCATGATCTTCGTAGGTTTTGGAGTATACCAAGATATCATCAATAAATACCACCACAAATTCATCGAGATAATCCTTGAAAACTCTATTCATCAGATCCATGAATACAGAGGGTGCATTAGTCAATCCAAACGGCATTACAGTAAACTCGTAATGCCCGTACCTGGTTCGAAATGATGTCTTCGGAATGTCTTCCTTATTTACACACAACTGATGGTATCCAGATCGAAGGTCAATCTTTGAAAAGTATTGAGCTCCATGCAGTTGGTCAAATAAATCATCAATACGAGGTAGGGGATACTTGTTCTTTATCGTTATAGCATTGATCTCCCTGTAGTCGATACATAACCTCATAGATCCATCTTTCTTTTTAACAAAAAGAACAGGGGCTCCCCATGGAGAAACACTAGGGCGAATAAATCCCTTATTACTCAATTCCTCTAGTTGTTTCTTTAGTTCGACTAACTCTATAGTGGCCATTCTATAAGGGGTCTTCGATATAGGCCTTGATCCAGGAATCAAATCAATGGAAAACTCAACTTCTCGTTCTGGAGGATGTCCAGGTAAATCTTCCGGAAATACATCTACAAATTCTTTCACAATAGGTACATCCTCTATTTGAACATTACTTTCCTCACCGACAGTTATTTCATTCTCTTCCTCCCCAATAATTGAATTAAGTTGAGCTATTGGGGGTGGATCTAAATAAGAATTAGGTGGTGACGATTCTGCTCTAAAAATAAGGTGTTCCTTATCATTATCATCAAGAATCGTAACCTCTTTCTTCTTACAATAAATCTTCGCATCATAGTCCGAAAGACAGTCCATACTGAGGGTTATATCAAACTCAATCATAGGTATGACGATGAGATCAGCAGATAAAGAAAATTTATGTGCTCTAATGGGGACTGATTCACAAAACTTTGTTGCAACGATACTTCCCTTAGGAGTTTTGACTGACAACTCCCTTATTAAATCAAATTGGAAATATCTAATTTTCTTAGCAAACTGTGAAGATATGAAACAATGAGATGATCCAGAATCAAATAATGCATTTGCTAAACTTGAGGAAACCATTAAATTACCTGCCACCACGTCTTTCGGAGCTTCTACCTCAGCAGTAGTGATAGCATAAGCCTGGCCTTGATCCCTTGGCCTTTTCTGAGGTAAGTTCTCCTGACGCTTAGGACATTCATTTGCATAATGCCCCATCTCCCTGCAATTGTAGCACTGAACGTTGGTAGCTTCCTTCTTCCCCTTGCAATCATGAGCTTGGTGGCCTTTTTCACCACACTTGTAACAGACTCCCATTCCCTTCAGGCAAGCACCGGGGTGTTTCTTCCCGCACTTACCACAAGATGGATATTCAACCTTTCCCTTCTTCCCCATATTTCCATTCCCAGATTGATCAGCAGGTCTCTTCTTCTCTTGCTTTTCTTTAAAGTCATAAGACTTAGAGAATTCCTTTTCGGTCTTGATAGCACATGAGACAATGTCTTCGTACGATGAAAAGGATTGTGAGACTAATGCTCGACAGAGAAATGGTTTTAACCCATCAAAGAAACGATCAATCTTACTTCTTGGGTTGCTAATATAATCACCAGCGTACCTCGCTAACCTTGTAAAGTTAGCCTCATACTTTGTGACATTCTCATCCTCCTTTTGTCTCAGGCTCAGAAATTGTCTTTCCATATCTGCTCGATGGTCGCGAGGAATGTATTTTTCTAAAAACAGATCTTTGAACTCCCTCCATTCCATATTTGATACTTCATCATCTTCCTTCGTATTTTGAATCAATGACCACCATTGATCAGCATCTCCAGTGAGGCGGTAAACTGCCGTGATAACTTTTTCCCTTTCACTGCTCCCCAAAGCCTGAAATATTTTCTCTAGGGAAAATATCCATTGCTCAGCTACTAAGGGATTTGTATTCCCATTGAACGTTGGTGGTTGCTGTCTCATGAATCGATCTAACATTGATCCTCCACGCTGCGGATCAGGGTGCTCCATACGGGTAAGGTTATTATTCATAACCTGAGTAAGTTGTCCCAGTATGGTGATTAGCTGATCAGCACCAGTTGCATCACCAGCCCCACTATAATTATCTTGAGCAGGAGGGAAATCCCTACATGGAGTGCGTGCATTGATACGGTTTCCATTTCTTCCACTAGGCGCCATTTCTAAACAATGGCATAAACTAGATCAGTTTATGAATCAAAATACATAATCCCATACTTATAAAACACTTAACATAAATTGAAATATTTATGGATATAATCCATAATCATAAAAATGTTTTCTTTGAGGAAGTATATACTCATAATCCCTTCATAATGATTTGTAAAGAAAATGAGAGTTATCCTAAGCATATCCCCCGGGAGTGTCGTAACCAAGAGTGCAGCAAGGCCCGTTGTCGTGCACCATTTCCCGTTCGAGTCTAGCTCAAAGCGGTGTTTTCGGGTTTTACCCCTAGGTACATCTGTGCCAGAGCCGCCTCTACCTGCTCGTATCCAGACAGGGATGTATTACTCGGAAAGCTCACAAAATCTCTACAATACCAAAATTCTAGGAAGTTCTTCTATACTAATCCTCAATGTTCATCTTAGGTATACGTGCTCTAATCAGAGTTTATCTAAATCTAGCTTCCAAGGTTTGTACTAAACTTCCTCTGATACCAACTGTAACGCCCCGACCCCAGCTACCCAGAGTCGGTGCATTACTTCGTAACATTGGCATGATCACAAGAAAGATCAAATCTCGAAAGACCGATTGGTTTAGTAGCCTTGGAAACACTAGATATATTCATAAAGTTTTACATTACATTTCAAAGTGAAAAACTACTACAAAAACAAAGTCTTCATATCCACACTATTAACCCCTCATAATATCCCTGCAAGTCAATCATAATTTAATTTTTCACTACCTGGGAAAAATAAAACATAGAAAAGGGGTGAGCTCAAATGCCCAGTAAGGATAACAATATAGCAGAACATTCAAAATAAGCATAAACATTTAAGGCAATGAATTACTAAAACAAAAGCCTTTTAAACATGAACTTAAACATAGTATGGCAAAAGTAAAATGAAATAATGCCATTTACTTATTCACATGGATATTCTACTAATCGAATAATCACATGCAAAATCAATAACCACTTTCATAATGTTGGAATGCATAATGCCAGACTATCATAACCACATAGCCAAGGCCTCGTGCCAAGACTACAAATAAGATTTTGTCAAGGCCTTGTGCCAAGACACTAGTTTGTCTCATGAGACCTACCGATGCATCGAGGAGCTATAGCGGGCTCCACCCGTCACTTATTAAGTCCAATGCATTCCCATATGAAAAGGTTTAAACATAACATAAACATTCATATTAAAACTAGCATACGAAATGTCAATAATTTCACCATAAACTATGAATGGTATAAAAATAGCACATCCATAGTCAAACATATCACAAAACCTTCAATACAATATAGAAGTTTTGTATCATAATAAATCAACTTCAAATAATCTTAAAATCCGTCAAAGGATGTTGACATAGATGAAATCAAAATTCTTTTTAAAGAAATATCTCCTTTTATTTTGAAATCATTTAAGATCCATATAAAATAAAACATTTTCTTTGAAAATATTCTTATAATCTTCTAAGTAAAGCTTTGAAGATTTTATAACAGCGTAAAATTACCGCACCCGCCGTATAAGTAAAAAAAAAACATTCTTACCTCAATTCTGTCGAAAAGGTTAAAAAGGACCTTGTTTTGAAAACGACGGAAAGATTCCTTTATAAACCTTTTATAAAAAGTCAAACAAGTGTATAAATGACTTTAACCCATATTCTTGTAAATAGCAAAAATGTTTTGAAATACATTTTTAAGAAACATGGATGTGGATGATAAAGATATCCCAGTAGATTATTACGTATAAACAACCTCGGATAATGAAGAGATTGGAAAATAAACCCTTACCTTGTACTTTTCCTTGGTTGGGGTAGGTTAACCTCCTGTATAATGGTGAAATAATTGTTATTATATTATAAAAGAATCATATACATTAATATGATATCATATATGATCTTTTAATATTGATTTGATAATATCTTAGTATTATCGTCGTTTCGTGTGTTAACTTACTCATTTTCTTTTATATGTTTTGTTACATAAGTCATGTTTGTTGTATCTTATTCATATCCAGAATGATATCAAGTCCTTAAACATCATTTTTAGATCATTAAATGATAATTATACTTGAATGGATACGATGGAGAATGAATCTCATCGCGTTCGTGGAGACGGTAGTCCGTACGTACGCACGAACGCTACTTCCATTTAATTTTTATTTTAAAAGAATCGAATCCAAATGATACATAGGTATATTACTATTCCAGTATAATATAATATTTTTTATATATGTTACTTAAGTTCATTAACACCATCCTTTATACGTTCCATGTGTGGTATGAACGAGTCATATCATTTTAAGGGGGCGGTAGTCCGCACTTCCTCAAATGAAATTATCGTATGTATATACAACATGAAACGAATAATGGTATGAAATAAAATGGAATTACAGAAGCTTATATATAAAATATATATCATTAATATCATATTTAATTACAGTTCCATCATAATGGCCACCATGAGAGGCGGTAAGATGTATTTGAACAATCATCGTTTCGTGAGGCGTTAGTTTTCCATCCACAGAAACATTATGTTCATCATCCATTAGATGGAGTTGTGTGTATGTGTAGTTTGAATCCTTCTGATAACAACATCCTAGTATATTGAGGATACTGGTGTTGTTACAAAAGAAAGGAAATAAAAAGAGTTTGGGGGTTGGAGAAGCAAAATAAATGAAAATAATTTAAGAGAAATCGTTACCTTTAATTTAGGTAACTCACTTTGGTTGGAACCAAAGGACTTCTTGAAATGCTTTCTGCCATAGGGTAAGCTTCAAGGAGGAGGATAGGGATGTGTGGAGCTTAGTTGGGCAGAGTTTGGACGAGCCAAGTGGCTTGAGAGGTGTGAGGAATGAGTATAAGTGGTCTCCTTTTATAAGGGAGAGGAGGGGCTCTTTAGGAAAGTGTGAAAGTATTACTTTATAATATATTTGTATTCGGTTTATAATGGTCCAAAAATCATTGAGGTCGAAGATAAGATGACTCATATTCTAAATAACATCAACCAATAAGAATTGGACAGGTTTTAGATAATATTTTAATCATTATAATCTTATTTATTTAAATGATTTATTAATGAGGTAAACATTGAATCATTATTGTGTCATTAATAATTTAAATTATTTGATGTCTAAAAATTATAAATAAAATATCATTATGTAGGAAATCTTTTTATCTTTCTAATGAATATTTATAATCTAAAATCAACATGTATAACCCTATGTAAAAATTGTTCTTCTAAAAGATGTAAGCTTATGCCATTTTTATTTTTATTTTAACTTTATTAATATAATGTGTCATTATCACTTACAAGTGGATCCATGGGGTCCCAAAACAGACCCAAAGATGCCCATGGTCGACCATGTATCAACCAATAGGGTTAAGACACGTTTTAGGGTAATTTAGTATTATTATAATATTATTTTTTTAACCCTTATTTACCGGATTTACCCTTTAACCATGGTAAATAAAATATTTACCGCAGTAATTATTCAAAATGTGTAAAAATAAAAGTTACCTATTTACATAATTTGGACATCCTGATTCCAAATATGGAATCCATTTTCCTAAATTCAAAACACAGAAGTGGCAGAAATTAATTTAAAATTAATTCCCGCTGTCAAAACAAAAAGCGTGTTTTTAAGAGGTAATAACTATCAAAAGATTGACACTTGTTTATGTTCGGTTTAATTGTAAAATTATGTCCAATGACCAACATTATATTAAATGGTAAAAATATATTCTAAATATACTTTAAAACCACTCAAATTCACAATTTATCACTATTAATTATTTTGATTAAAAAAGTTCTTTTTAATTAAAATTTAGTAATTTTCACTATTCATCAAAATATGAAAGTTATCCGAAATGTACCAAAATTTCACCCTAGGCTAATTTTGATATTCCGAATCCAAAAATGAAGTCCATTTTCAAATATAAAATATATATAATTTCAAAAAGTAGGTATTAGTATTCACAACGGCTAGTTTAATTAGTTGTGGTGTGTGTTAGAACTCGAGGTTGCGTACAACACACGCTATCGATTATTCGAAGGGAAACGTACCGTGGAAGTTTGGGGTGTTACGTGGGATGATAAAGATGGTTTTTAAAGCAAGATGTTCAAAAGTTTGCTATGTTTTTATATTCAATTTCAAAGTGAAATTGATTCTAGTGACATAAATTGGATTAATTTATATATAATTTATCTAATTAAACTTTTAAACCAATCAAAAATATAATTTAACCTTATAAATAAATTAGACAAAAAAGAAGTTTTGAATTAAAATTTAGTATATTTTACTATTCATCAAAAAAATGAAACTTTACAGAAAAATACTAAAAATTTACTCTAACTTAATTTTGATATTTATATTTTAAAATATGAAGTCTATTTTGACATATAAAATTTATAAAAGTTCCAAAAATTGTATTTAAAACAGGTTCTCCATTAAAAGGTGATAAAAGTGCCTTTAGAAAAATATTATTTTTTATGTTAAATATTGGGTTTGCTTTTATCTTATGACTATAAAATTATTGGATGAATTTAAAAAATATTTGATTTAAAATATAATATATATATTTCATTAATATCAATCACTAATTTTAATTAATTTAATTAAAATAAAACAGCTTTGCGGGCATAAAAATAGTTTTTTATAAAAAACATTACCTTTATATTCAATTATTAATTATATTAATTTCTAATTAATTTGTAACCAATGAATTAATTTTATATTTGTGTAAACCATATATTTTCATAAGTTAGTTAATACTATTAATAACTACTAATTTAATGGCTGGGTTATATCTTATTATAAATTATAATATTTTTAATAATATATTGTTGGTCAGAAAAACTCGCTCTTGCGTGTAACACAAGCTAACTCAACATTGCATGCATTGCAAGATATAGATTTAATTTATTTGAAATAGTAATTATTATAATGACCCTTCTTTTTATTACATTACTATTACATTATTTTAATGATAAACAACATAAAAACATTTCACACCACTTCGGTGGTGGTGTGGTGGTGAAGGTGAGTGGCACATCCACACTGTTCTTTGGGAGGTACATGGTTTGAATCCTGGGAGTCCACTTTTGGGGAGAGACTCTCCCCCGAGATCCACCCACCTTGCCGGGTTGCCAGGGCTCATCTGGGCAGGCAAAATGAGGCGCGGCCCAATCACTGACATATTTCTTGACGGACCATCACTGCCGGGCCGTCACCCTCCGGGACGCTCTGCCATCTCGGCTGGCAACAACTCCTTCCTAGCTGGGGCTCTCTCCGGAGTGACCCCCTCGTGGGGAGGTTGGTTCCCTTGTGTGGAGGTTTCTAAAAGGCCACACAGGGGAATTCCCTTTTCTAATAGAAAAAAGAAAACATAAAAACATTTCACAACAAGGACCCAAAGGTTTAGTGTCTTGGGAAAACTAAGACCATGCATAACTTTTACAACATAAAACACAAACATTTATTTAATTCATTATTATATATATTCTAATTTTCCCTTATATTCTCCTTAGTAAATGTAGTCTCCTAAGGATAAACATTAAAAATGGGTGAGCTAAAATCCCAGTAATAGGATAGATAAGTACTTGAAACAATATAACATGGGGTGGGAATAATTATTATCAACACAACACAAGCATATGATCATAATCATGATATGAAGAATTAAGAAAAGACTTGGAATGTAGAAATGCATAAAAATAAAACATCATGTCTTAGTGTTCAACTATCACACATAGTTGTGAAAAAATATAGCATCATGTTCACACATATTTCACTTTACTCACGAGGTTCTATACATTACCCAATGCATTGGAGTGCTATATAATTCTGGGCTCACCCGTCACATCATAACATTTACATTATCATGAATGCCACATAGAACATATATAAATAATGAAAATAAATAACCCATGGAAGGTAATGGGTTTAATATCATAAGAATACATTCATAAACTTTGGATTCACAAATGAAAGAGGGAATAACATACTTGATATAAGAATCATCAACCTTGAGTTAAAAGTAAAAGGTTTGTTTGGAAAGAAGAGTTCTTTTGGAAAACATTATGTTTGTCATAAAATCCTATAGACAAAATTTATATCTTAGAAAAGATAATATAATGATGAATAAATTATTTTTAAGGAATAAACATATTGAAAATAGGGAGAAATAAGGAAAACCCAAAGAAAGAAAGTTGGGTTTGAGAAATCCCCTGACCTTTTGTCCGAAAGCTTCCTTCATGTTAATATCCTATATAATAACATTATATTCATTAATTAAAAATTAAAGAACATTTTTTACATAAGTATGATTCATTATGGGTTTATTATGTTCTTTTATAGGCCTTTGTATGAGTTATAGAGTTTAAATTCATTGTTTGGGAGTGTTCTTTTTCTTAGTTTTCATGATCGGTTCACTTGTATACATGAATGGAAGTTCGTGTAAGATGCAGATAAACATAAAAAATTGTTATTATATGTTTTTAATTATATTACATAGTTTTAAATAATCTTATGAAGTATTGGGTTATATACCAAGAGGAATATTCATCGGATGAAAGTTAATGATGATCGTTTTAGGTTAATTTTGGCGGTTTTTGAAAACAACGAACTTTTTTTGTTTTATCATTTAGTATCAGGTGTATAAGTTAGTTCCAGAACATAAAAGGGGTTGAAAAATACAATTTTAAATATATTTTTAACCATTTAATGGTTTTATTAACATATTTTAAGGTATTTATGGAAAATGAAAGTTCATCACCCACGATGTCGGTAAATTGACACTTCATGGGCGACTTAAGATAAGAGAGAGAGAGGGAAGTGTTTAATGTTGGATATTATATTAATATGATATAATTCTAGTATATTTAAGGTAATATAGTTATCATTTAATTTGGATGAATGGAGGTGAGTAGATAATAAAAAAATAAATTGAAATTGAAAGGAAATTAAAAGAAAAGAGGGAGGATTTACCTCTTGAATTATCCTCTTGAGATCCTCCTCTTGAGATCCTCTTCAAGGCACCTAGGATTGGTATTTTTATGAGACCAAGATATCCTGAACTTGGGGGAGGGACTAGGAAAGATTATTGGGTATAATATATACAATACTCAAAGCTTGAGAGGTGTGAGGGGTGGTATTTATAGTGGAAAAGAGGGATGTTTTCTTGTTATTTTAATCATTACTTTATTATTTTGATAAAGATAAGGAATAGTGAGGATTATTGTAAATAAATACAGTAATTATTGCACATGAGTTCAAACCAATGGTCACTTACATCATCCATGACTCAACCATGACTCAAAAATTCAGGTTGTTAGCATTTGTCGTAAATTATCGTATTTTACTATTCACAAAAAATTTAAGTATTTCAGAAAAATACAAAAAATTCACCATAACCATTTTTCAATGTGTAGAATTCAAAAATGAACTGCATTTTATGAAAATAATTTTCTAAATATGAGTAATTTAATTTTTAATTAAAATCATCGCTTACTTGGAAAATACAAATTTTAAAATTATAATTGATTTTATAACATTTTGAAAAATTACTTAAGGTATAATAAAATCATCTTAAAATCATAAGACATAAAAATATTAATTTATGAATAAATTTTGTGTAAATAAATTTTCTTTTAAATTAATCATAAAATATTTATGACTTAAAAATATCAGCACTTGATTAATAATTTTTAAAATATTTTTTTACTTATACTATGATATAATTATATCATATTATCACTTATAAGATAGATACATTTTATTTATACTATAATTGGTACAATTACTATTCACTAGGCTGATTTTCTATTCATAAGGTTCATATTACTATTCATAATGGTAACATTACTATTCATAAGGGTAAGTTACTATTCATAAAAAATTAAGTTTTTCCTATCATACTCCAAATATCTTACTGATTGCAACCATGTATGCCGGATTTTCAAAATTCAAAACACAAAGTGGAAAAATTATGTTTAATTGATAAGCTATAAAGGTCACATACTATTTAGTAGTTCATTTAAGCATGATGTGGAATTGTTTTTCCTAATGTGATTTTATGTGACATAATTACAAGAAGGTAATTTACATTAAACTTTGGGTCATTACATTCTTCCCCCCTTTTGAAATTTTGTCCTCAAAATTTTGTTTTACAAAAATAGGTGAGGGTACTTCTCCTTCATCACCTCATCCAGTTCCCATGTTGCTTCTTCATACTTATGGTTGCTCTACAACACTTTGACAAGTTGTGTTGTCTTGTTGCGTATAACCTTATCTCTCTGGTCTAGAATCTTTACTGGATACTCCTCATAAGAGAGATCATCTTCTAGATATACCAACTATGAGTTCAGTACATGTGAGGGATCTGGTATGTACTTCCTCAAGAGTGATACATGGAACACATCATGAACTTGATCCATATTTGGTGAATGTTCAAGATGATAGGCAATGAATCCTACGCGATCAAGGATCTCAAAGGGGCCAATATAACTTGGGCTTAGCTTCCTTTTCTTTCCATACTGCATGAATCTCTTCCATCATGATATTCGGAGGAAGAATTCATCTCTAACTTTGAACTCCAAATCACTTTGACGATTTTCAGCATAACTCTATTGCCAAATCTGAGCATCTTTGATATGTTACTGGATGGCTTGAACCTTTTCTTTCATCTCTTGTACAAGATCAAGTCCAAGTAGCTTTCTTTCTCCAACTTCATCCTAATAGGATGGAGTTCTATATCACTTTCTATACAGAGCTTCATATGGATCCATTTGAATACTCGAGTGGAAGCTGTTGTTGCATGAGAACTCAACCTATGGGATATGATTATCCCAACCACCTTTGAATTCTAATGAGCATGATATTAACAAATCTTCAAGCATCTGAATAGTCCTTTTAGATTGACCATCAATTTGGGGGTGATAGACCGTGTTGAAATTCAATTCAATACTCAAGGAATGATGAAGAATCCTCCAGAATTTAGATGTGAACCTAGGATCATGATCAAAGAAAATCAAGAGTAGAACCCCATGTAGTATCACCACTTTCTTCACATATATCTTAGAAAGTTTTTTAAGCGATAGATCTTCTCAAATAGCGATAAAGTGAGCAGTCTTGGTGAGTCAGTCCACCATAACCCATATAGCATTATTTCATTTGGATGTCTTCGGAAGACCCATGACAAAGTCCATGGTGACATTCTCCCATTTCCATATTGGTATAGGAAATGGTTGCATCTTCCCTTTGGAATTTTTTAACTCTGGTTTAACTTGCTGACATATCAAGCACCTTGAGATATATTCTGCAATCTCCTTCTTCATGTTATCCCACCAGAAGTGTTCTCAGAGATCACCGTACATCTTGGTGCTACCAGGATTTAATAGAGACAGTTGAGATATGTGCATTTTACAATAGATAATTCTTTATCCTAAGTGATGAAGGCACACAGATCCTTGTTCCAAACCGAATTACACCATCATCATCAATATGGAACTCTTGCAGCTTCCCTTCCTTTACTGCATTTACCCTCTTTTGTAACAAAAGATCATCCCTTTGGGCCTCCTTAATCTTCTACTGGATATATGGTTGGGAAATAATTTGGGTATGGTAGGATGTATTCCCTTCTGTTATGATTTCCAAATCCATCATTTTTTATGTCCAAGAAGACAAAGTCTTTCTCAATCCGTAACATGGATAGAGTAGTAGGTTCTTTTCTGCTTAGAGAATCAGCTACCTTGTTCACCTTTTTGGGATGATAGAGAATAGAGAAATCATAGTCTTTGATTACCTTTAACTATATCTTTTAATGCATGTTGAGATCCTTTTGTGCAAATATATACTTTAGGCTCTTATAATCGGTATATATGTCACACTTCTCACCAAAGAGGTAATGCCGCCATATTTTCAAGGCAAAAATCACAGCTTCTAGATCTAGATCATGTGTAGGGTAGTTCTGCTCATAGATCTTTAACTATCATGAGGTGTAGGCTATCACATTATCATTTTTAATGAGCACACAAATCAAACCTTTATTGGAAGCAACACTTTATATCACAAAAATTTCTCCACTTTTCGATAATGTGAGTATAAGTGCAGTGATCAACCTTCTCTTTAGCACCTTGAAAATTTCCTCAAATTCTTCCATCCGATATAATTTACCCCTTTTCTTGTTAACTTAGTTAGCGAGCTTTAAAGTCATGAGAAATTTCTCACAAAACATCGATAACACCCTACTAAGCCAAGAAAACTATAGATTTCTGTGACACTAGAGGGTTTAGTCCATTCCTCAATTGACTTGGTTTTTGAAGGGTCTATAGAAATTCCCTCACTTATGATAACATGTCCCAAGAACTTGACTTGCTACATCCAAAATTCACACTTTCTAAACTTGGCATACAACTTATCCTTACTCAATGTCACCAACACTAATATTAGATGTTCTTTATATTCCTCCTTACTCTTGGGGTAGATGAGAATGTTATCAATAAACACTAACAAAATTTTTTCAAGGCAATATCTAAAGACTATATTAATAAAATCCATGAATATTGCAGGAGAATTAGTAAGTTCGAAGGGAATCACTAAAAACTCATAGTGCCCATACCTTGTACGAAAGTTAGTCTTCTGAATATCTTCCATATTCACCTTTAGCTAATGATATCCAGAACAAATACCCACCTTTGAGAAGTACCAAGATCCCATCAGTTGATCAAAAAAGTATTCGATCTTTAGAAGAGGATACTTATTCTTTATGATGATCTTATTGAGTTCCTGAAAATCGATACATATCTGCATTGATCTATCCTTCTTCTTGAAAAAGAGCACCAACGCACCCTAAGGTGATGCACTAGGGTGTATGAACCCTTTGTCCAAATTCTCTTGCAACTGTTTCTTTAAATTCTCTAGTTTGATAGGATCCATCCTATAAGGAAATTTTGATATAGGAGTATATTTGGGTATGAGTTATATTGAGAACTCTACCTCATGATCTGGGGGTAGTCTGGGTAAATCTTCAAAAAATATATCACTATATTCCCTCATGATGGGAATTTTCCTAAGGTGGATAAATTCCTTTGACTTAACCATTTGAGCGAGGTATGCATCTTCACAGGGAATCAACACCCACACCATTGGAGGATTTTTCAAAAGTGATTCATGATCTTCCTTTAATTTATATAGAATCATGGTATGGTTTGGAATATGAAAAGATATTTACTTTTCCTGATATTTTATATGTACTCTATATAAAGAGAGCCAATCCATCCACAGTATAGCATTGAATTCCACCAAGAGAAGTATCATAAGATTTTCTGGAATAATCTTTCCACATACGCCAATAGGTGAAGAGTCCAACACTTGGGTTGAAATGATTGCACCACTGGGTGTTTTTATGGATATCTTTACTTCAAGGTTTCAGGTCTTCAATTCAATAGTTATAACAGACTTGTGGGATATAAAGGAATGTGTAGAACCAGAATAAAATAAGACTTTTTCCATTCTTGAGTGAATAGGAAGTTTACCTTGTATGAATTCATTTTCTTTATCCACTTCCATAGTAGTGATGGCATAAGACTTACCTTGATCCTTTGGATTTGGTGTCTTATGATACTAATTACCCTCAAGAACTCAAGGTTTAGTGCACTGGATTTCATAGTTCCCTTGCTCCCTACAGTTGTAGCATTGGACCATTAGTGGCGCTCTCCTTTCCTCCACCACATTGTTTGGCCTCTTCATGTATTTTTGACATTCATGAGCTTGGTGTCCTTCTCTCCCATATTTGAAGAATTTACCTTCCCCTTTTAGGCAGTTCCCATGATGCTTCTTCCCAAATTTTTGACATGTGCGTGGTTGAGTTTTATTTCCACCTTTTTCATTAGATCCTCCATCTTGAAACTCCATATTATGTTTCTTATCACCATAGCCATGGGCCCTTTCTCCAAAATCTATCTCCACTTTGAGATCACATCAAACAACTTCTTCATAACTCCAAAAGTCTCAAATTTCAAGATCCTTTAGAAGGTGTGGTTTTAGACCACTAAAGAATCTATCAATTTTTCTAACATTGTTGATAAAAAAATCAGAGGAATACCTTTTAATCCTTGTGAAATTTACTTCATAGGTCGTGATATATTCTCATTCCTTTTGATTCAACTCTATTAATTCTCTCTCCATCTAAGTTTGAATAGTTCTAGGGAAATACTTATTAAGAAACATTATCTTAAAGTCTTCCCACTTCATCTCTTCAATTTCATCCCTTGGCTTGGTGTTCTTAATCTAATACCACCATTTAAGGACCTATCCATCTAGATGATAAACAACAAGATTCACCTTCTCCATCTCAGAATAGTGAAGCACAAAAAAGATCTTCTCCATTGATTTGAACCACTATTCCGTAACTAGTGGATAAGAAGATCAACTAAACATTGGTGGCCGTTTCTGCATAAAACACTCAATAGCTAGTTACCCCCTCATTAGTAAAGGAGGATGTTCCACATTATTTAGGTTATTGTTCATAACTCGAGACAAATGGGTAAGAATCTCCATGAAATTTTTAACTCCACCTCCTAAAGCACTTGGGATGTCATTCAGGCAATCGTTGAATTGTCCCTCGTATGGGTTGTTGGCTTGGTTTCTCCAAGTTCCCACCATTTTATAAAATATAAAAGGTTAGAAGAAAACATAAGTCAACAAGTCATATAGAGAACCTAACATTTTACATATAACATTACATGAATTTAATCATAATTATACATCAGAGTACAAGACAAGGATTGTAAAGTCTAGTGCCTTGGAAGAATATGTATATAATCAAACATTATAAAAATAACATTTTATTTAAGATCCATAATGAGATCCTATATTATATTGTGCACATACATCTGAATAGGATAGCCTGGGGATAATAGGAACAAAGGGATGAGCTAAAATCCCAGTAAGGAAATAACTATAAGAACAAAGCATTAACACATGAGAAAGAAGGCATGCCATGATGATATAAAAAGGCATGTAACATATGAAATTGTAACGCCTCGACCCCAGCTACCCAGAGTCGGTGCATTACTTCGTAACATTAGAATGATCACAAAAGATCAAGTCTCGAAAGACCAATTTTTTTAGTAGCCTCGGAAACACTAGATACATTCATAAATGTTACATTACATCATAAAGTGAGAAACTAATAACAAAATATTCATAGTCCACACTCATATCCTCTTCTGACTATCCCTGCAGGTCATTCATAAAATAATTCTTCACATCATGGAAAATATTAAAACATTGAAAGGGGTGAGCTCAGATGCTCAGTAAGGATAACAATATAGCAGAAGCTTTCATAAATAAACATAAACATTTATGGCAATGTACAACTAAAACAAAAGCCTTTTAAACGTAAACTTTAACATAATATGGCAAAAGTAAAATGAGATAATTCCATTTACTTATTCACATGGATATTCTACTGGTCAAATAATCACATGCAATATCAATAACCACTTTCATAATGATGGAATGAATAATGCCAGACTATTATAACCACGTAGCCAAGGCCTCGTGCCAAGACTACAAATAATATTTTGTCAAGGCCTCGTGCCAAGACACTAGTTTGTCTCATGATACCTACCGATGCATCGAGGAGCTATAGCGGGCTCCACCCGTCACTTATTAAGTCCAATTCATTCTTCATATGAATAGGTTTAAACATATCATAAACCATAACAAAATCGTATCACATAAAACATGCATAAAAGAAACATAACATTTCCACATTTCAATCACAAGATATCAATACAACACATTGATATAATAAAAACACTTTCAAAACCATTTTCAATACCAAAATAAAAGAAAGTTAAAACTTTGTATTTATTTTTCATTAAAAAAAAGTTATGGCTTGTAGAGGAAGCCGAAACTCAAATAATGGTCACGGCGGCAGAGAAGTCGTTGTCGCCGCATACGTACAACAAGAAAAAACATTCCTTTTTGTCGTTTAGTAAAACGCTTCGTATAAAAAGATTCCTTTTGAATAAATGTAAAATTCAAAGGGGTTTATACACCGTATAAAATAAATTTGTGTATAAAACAAAATATGCCTCATTAAATGGTGATTGAGACAAAGTCCCTTAAAAAGATCAATTTTTTTTATAAAATAGATCTATTATGTGTATTCACTATAAGTACACATAGAGAAATTAAAAATACAAGATAGGACATAATAATATCATAACATAATTTGAAAGTAGGAGATTAACCCAAAGAATAGAAATTGGGTTAAGAAGTTCCCTTACCTCGTGTCCGAATTCACTCGACCGTTCTTTGATCTCCTGAATAATAAACTAGAGTTAATATCTACCTTCTTAAGAACCTTTTTCAAGTTCATTATTCCTTTTATATCACTTATTAACATGTCATGAACATTACTTAATTATTTAAGTTTATAATGGTCGTTTTGTCGATCTTAGGTACTTGAGTCAAAAATAAACTTCTTATAATTACACTATGTTCATGTGGTAAAATATCCATTATATCCATAATTATATTCATGATGTATATATCATATACATCATATATATCCAGTATATACATTCATTTATAATATTACATAACATTTGGAGGTAAGAAATGAAATGCACCGTTCATGGAGACGGTAAGCCGTACGTACGCATGAACGCTACTTTCATTTCCATTTCATATTTAATGGAATGAAGTTATAATTATATAAAGGCATAATATAATTCCAGTATAATATAATGTATAATACCATTTACTCCATCCTTTATACATCCCACATATGGCATTAACGATTCAAATCACTTTGAGGGGGCGGTAGTCCGCAATTCCTAAAATGAAAATATCGTGTTTACCCATAATGGAAATCATAAAGGTATGACATAAATGAGAAATAAAGAAGTATAAGAAAAACAAAAACATAATATATATCATATATAAATATAGTGACATCTTAATGGCCACCTTTGAAGGTGTTATATGAGTGTTGAACAATCATCGTTTCGTGAGGCAGAAATTCGCCATCCACAGAAACATTATGTTCTTTAACCATTAGATGTAGGTGTGTGTAAGTGTAGCTCGAATAATTCTTATAACAACATTCTAGTATATTGAGGATACTTGTGTTGTTACAAAATAAATGAATAAAAAGAGTTTAAGGGGTTGGAGAAGCAAAATAAAACAAAACAACATTAGAGAAGACATTACCTTAAAATCGGGTAACTCTTTTTGATTTGAGAGAAAGGCTTACTTGGGAAGACTTATGCCCAAATTGAGGCTTCTAAGAGTAAGGTAGGGAAGTTGGGAGAGTATTTGGGCAGAGGTTGGCGGAGCCAAAAGGCTTTGAAAGTGTGAGTAAGGTGGTAGTTGTGGGGGCCTTTTATAAGTGGAGAGGAGGGGCACTCTTGGAATGTCATGAAATGTTACTTTATTAAGAAATGATTTTCGGATTCTAAAGTTCCCACAATGATATATTTTTAGGATACGGTGATAAGGGTTCTAAATCTCCTTATACAATAGGTTTTTGACAAGTTTAAGCCTTATATGTTACATTATCCTTTCATTTTATTTAAATCGTTAATTAATGAGGTAATCACGGCATCATCATGGTGTCATAATTAATTTAATTTATTTAATGTCTAAAAATTATAAAAAAATTATCATGATGTATGAAATCTTTTTATACTTCTAATGAATATTTATAGTCAAAAATATGACTTGTATAACCCCATTTAAAAATTGTTTTAGTAAAACAACTTATGTTTGTGACATTTTTATTTTAACTTTAAATAAAAGTTATTTATGTCATTTTCCTACCAAAGTGGCTCCATGGGGTCCCCAAGTTGACCCATGTATTGTCTTGGTCGTCCATGACTCATCCAATAGGTTTAGGACAAGTGTCAAGGTCATTTCATATTTTTATAATATCATTTTTACGTTAAATTTCGCTAATTACCTTTAATCGCGATTAATTAAACTTAAAAGTTACTATTCACCAAAAAATTATTTTAATACCATTGAACCACATTTTACTTCCTAATGACAACCATGTATGTCGGATTTTTGAAAATCAAATCACAGAAGTGGTAATGTTTCATTTAAATGAAAAATCAGTTTTTTAACTACCACTTAGTGGTTTCACTATTCATCAAAAATTGAAGTTTTTCAGAACAATGCCAAAATTTCACCCTAAGATATAATTGATATTCAGAATTAAAAAATGATGTCTATTTTAGAAAATTCCAAACATATAAGTTTCATTAATTAATTTTATAATTAATTCCCGCTGTCACAACAAATAGCGTGTTTTTAAGAAACAAAAAATATCAAAAGATTGACAATTGTTTATGTCCAATTTCAAAGTGAAATTAATTCTAATGACCACCATTGGATAAAATAGTAAAAATATATTCTAATTATACTTTAAAAACACTCAATAGTATAATTTATCACTATAAAATACTTTGATTAAAAAAGTTGTTTTTAAGTATTTTTCACTATTCATAAAAAATTGGAAGTTCTCAGAAAATTACAAAAAATTCAACTTTGGATAATTTCGATATTAAGAATACAAAAATGAAGTCCATTTTGAAATATAAAATTTCTATAATTTTAAAAAGTGGGTATTACTATTCATAACTACTACTTTGATTGGTTGCGGTGTGTTAGAATCTCGAACTTGCGTACAATGCAAGCTATTGCATTATTGAAAGAGAATCGTATCGTGAAAGCTTGGGGTGTTACATTCTCCCCTCCTTCAATAAATTGCGTCATCGCAATTTGAAAATGTTCTTCGAAAATAAAATGTTGAAAATAGAAAATACCTTTGTGGAAAACCCACATCGGAAATAGGGTTAATAAGAATATAACATTAAAAGAAAGAAAGAGAAGTACGAAGGTCACCCAAGATAGCCCATACTAGGATTCTATGAAAATATGGATATGGAGGAGAAACAAACCATCAAGGTCTGATGGAGACTTGTAGAAAACAGGATTAGGAGAAAGTTAACCACAAGAAAATCACAAACTTGTGATTGGTTAAACGGTCATTGAATCCCCAGTTGGAAAAGTTAACCGGAGACGTTTTTCTTTTAAGTTACCCTTCATAAAGTTGAGGAATTTATTTAGGAGATTTACTAAGAACATCAGGAAATATACTTACTTATCATGTACACTTCCATTCTTTAATAAATTTTTTACCATAACCCCATCTTTCACTCCAAAAGGTAATAGATTTCAAAAATATTATATTTATCCTAATCGTAAAAGGTTCAAAATATTAACACAGACCATTTGGATTAGGAAAACTATTTTGTAATACCAGGGACTTTCTGTAGGCTAGTGGTAGGTAATAAAGGCTTGTCACACTATGGTTGTGGGATCGATTCCTGCAGCTTTGTCCAACGCGGCGGATTATCCCCCAACCTACAGGTTGTCCTTTTCCTAAAACTATAGTATTATAATATTCCAAAAATAATATTCAGAAATGTTTTCACCTTAAACAATACTATCCAAGGTTCAACTTAATCCATTCCAACCTTTATAGTTGTCCAACTCACAGTCCAAATTTTATAAGGAAGGTAATCATAATAAAGATCCTTTTTTCTGCGTAACAACATGTGAACACCTTCATCCTGTATTCTTTTAAAACACTGCAACATCCGGAATTATCATAAATCCTTATTGATTACATTCATGATCCCTTATTCCTTATAGAATACTAGATATAATCCTTCTATCCAAAAATGTATACAAATAATTAATCAGTTTCAAGGAAGTTAATAATATCCAATATAATTTATCCTAATCAATCATGTATTATTCCAAAATCACTATCTCAACATTAGAACCATATTATGGTTTATCTTTCTCTCAACCATATATTTTCCAAAAATTTAACCTGCCGTGGAGTCACTTTTCTTGGTTCCACACAATCTCAAGTCCTTGATAAAATAGTACTGCAGTACAATCCTTATATACTCCATAATTATTATAACCAGTACATCATTGATACAACACTCAAATGAAAAAATTATTTAATAACAACATAAGAACTCTAATCATTCCTCCTCATCTGTGGTAGTATCATAACTTGATTATTATCCAATAACATCATTTGGGGCATACTCTGATGATTTGGACATTGGTTTGCGTAGTGTCCCCACTTCTTGCAGATGAAGCATTGTACATTTGAAACCTTTTTCTTACCCTTGCAGTCACACACTTGGTGTCCTTTTTCTCCACACTTATAACAAACTCCCATTCCCTTCAGGCAAGTTCCAAGGTGTTTCTTCCCACAGTTATCACATATTGGAAAATTATTCTTTTCCCTCTTCCCTTTATCCATCATTATCTCTTCCATCATTTTCTTCTCTTTCATCCCTTCAAATACATAAGACTCAGAGAATTCTCTACTTATCTTATTAACACATGATACTATTTCTTCATATGTTGAGAACACATGGGAGACTATTTCCCTTCTAAATGTTGGCTTAATACCGTGAAAGATATGATCCTTCTTACTCTTTGGATCATACGTATTGATGGAGTTCACATTCCTTCTACTGGGAACCATTTCTAAACAATGGCATAAATTAGATTAGTTTATGAATCAAAATACATAATTCCATACTTGTAAAACACTTAACACTAATTGAACTATTTATGGATATAATCCATAATCATAAAAAAAGTTTTCTTTGAGGAAGTATATACTCATAACCCTTCATAGTGATTTATAAAGAAAATGGGAATTATCCTAAGCATATCCCCCGAGAGTGTTGTAACCAAGAGTGCAGCAATGCCTGTTGTCATGCACCAGTTCCCATTCGAGTCTAGCTCAAAGCGGTGTTTTTGGGTTTTACCCCTAGGTACATCTGTGCCAGAGCCGCCTCTACCTTCTCGTATCCAGACATGGATTTATTGCTCGGAAAACTCACAAAATCTCTACAACAACAAAATTCTAGGAAGTTCTTCTATACTAATCCTCAAAGTCTACCTTTGGGCTATGTGCTCTAATCAGATTTTATCTAAATCTAGCTTCCAAGGTTAGTACTAAACTGCCTCTGATACCAACTGTAACGCCCCGACCCCAGCTACCCAGAGTCGGTGCATTACTTCGTAACATTGGCATGATCACAAAAGATCAAGTCTCGAAAGACTGATTAGTTTAGTAGCCTTGGAAACACTAGATACATTCATAAATGTTACATTACATCATAAAGTGAGAAACTAATAACAAAGTCTTCATAGTCCACACTCATATACTCTTCTGACTATCCCTGCAGGTCATTCATAAAATACTTCTTCACATCCTGGAAAATATTAAAACATTGAAAGGGGTGAGCTCAGATGCTCAGTAAGGATAACAATATAGCGGAAGCTTTCATAAATAAACATAAACATTTAAGGCAATGTACAATTAAAACAAAAGACTTTTAAACTTGAACTTCAACATAATATGGAAAAAGTAAAATGAGATAATTCCATTTACTTATTCACATGGATATTCTACTGGTCGAATAATCACATGCAATATCAATAACCACTTTCATAATTATGGAATGCATAATGCCAGACTATCATAACCACGTAGCCAAGGCCTTGTGCCAAGACTACAAATAATATTTTGTCAAGGCCTCATGCCAAGACACTAGTTTTTCTCATGAGACCTACCGATGCATTGAGGAGCTATAGCGGGCTCCACCCATCACTTATTAAGTCCAATGCATTCCTCATATGAATAGGTTTAAACATATCATAAACCATAACAAAATTGTATCACATAAAACATGCATAAAGGAAACATAAAATTTCCACATTTCAATCACAAGATATCAATACAACACATTTATATAATAAAAACACTTTCAAAACCATTTTCAATACCAAAATAAAATAAAGTTAAAACTTTGTATTTATTTTTCATTAAAAAAAGTTATGGCTTGTAGAGGAAGCCGAAACTCAAATAATGGTCACGGCAGCGGAGAAGTCGTTGTTGCCGCATACGTACAACAAGAAAAAACATTCCTTTTTTCCGTTTAGTAAAACGCTTCATATAAAAAGATTCCTTTTGAATAAACGTAAAAGTCAAAGGGGTTTATACACCGTATAAAATAAATTTGTGTATAAAACAAAATATTCCTCATGGAATGGTGATTGAGACGAAGTCCCTTAAAAAGATCAATTTTTTTTATAAAATAGATCTATTATGTGTATTCACTATAAGTACACATAGAGAAATTAAAAATACAAGATAGGAAATAATAATATCATAACATAATTTTAAAGTAGGAGATTAACCCAAAGAATGGAAATTGGGTTAAGAAGTTCCCTAACCTCGTGTCCGAATTCACTCGACCGTTCTTTGATCTCCTGAATAATAAACTAGATTTAATCTCTACCTTATTAAGTACCTTTTTCAAGTTCATTATTTCTTTTATATCACTTATTAACATGTCATGAACATTATTTAATTATTTAAGTTTATAACGGTCGTTTTGTCGATCTTAGGTACTTGAGTCAAAAATAAACTTCTTATAATTACACTTTGTTCATGTGGTAAAATATCCATTATATCCATAATAATATTCATGATTTATATATCATATACATCATATATATCCAGTATATACATTCATTTATAATATTACATAACATTTGGAGGTAAGAAATGAAATGCACCGTTCATGGAGACGGTAAGCCGTACGTACTCATGAACTCTACTTTCATTTCCATTTCATATTTAATGGATTTAAGTTATAATTATATAAAGGTATAATATAATTCCAGTATAATATAATTTATAATACCATTTAATCCATCCTTTTTACATCCCACATATGACATTAACGATTCAAATCACTTTGAGGGGGCGGTAGTCCGCACTTCCTAAAATGAAAATATCGCGTTTACCCATAATGGAAATCATAAAGGTATGAAATAAATGAGAAATACAGAAGTATAAGAAAAAAATAAACATAATATATATCATATATAAATATAGTTACATCTTAATGGCCACCTTTCAAGGTGTTATATGAGTGTTGAACAATCATCGTTTCGTGAGGCAGAAATTCGCCATCCACAGAAACGGTATGTTCTTTAACCATTAGATGTAGGTGTGTGTAAGTGTAGCTCGAATAATTATTATAAAAACATCCTAGTATATTTAGGATACTGGTGTTGTTACAAAATAAATTAATAAAAAGAGTTTAAGGGGTTGGAGAAGCAAAATAAAACAAAACAACATTAGAGAAGACATTACCTTAAAATCGGGTAACTCTTTTTGATTTGAGCCAAAGGCTTCCTTGGGAAGACTTCTGCCCAAATTTAGGCTTCTAAGAGTAAGGTAGGGAAGTTGGTAGAGTATTTGGGAAGAGGTTGGCCGAGCCAAAAGGCTTTGAAAGTGTGAGTAAGGTGGTAGTGGTGGGGGCCTTTTATAAGTGGAGAGGAGGGGCACTCTTGGAATGTCATGAAATGTTACTTTATTAAGAAATGATTTTCGGATTATAAAGGTCCCACAATGATATATTTCTAGGATAAGGTGATAAGGGTTCTAAATATCCTCATCCAATAGGTTTTTTACAAGTTTAAGCCTTATATTTTACATTATCCTTTCATTTTATTTAAATCGTTAATTAATGAGGTAATCGCGGCATCATCATAATGTCATATTTAATTTAATTTATTTAATGTCTAAAAATTATAAAAAAATTATCATGATGTAGGAAATATTTTTATCTTTCTAATGAATATTTATAGTCAAAAATATGACTTGTATAACCCCATTTAAAAACTGTTTTAGTAAAATAACTTATGTTTGTGACATTTTTATTTTAACTTTAAATAAAAGTTATTTATATCATTTTCCTACCAAAGTGGCTCCATGGGGTCCCCAAGTTGACCCATGTATTTTCTTGGTCGGCCATGACTCATCCAATAGGTTTAGGACAAGTGTCAAGGTCATTTCATATTTTTATAATATCATTTTTACCTTAAATTTCATTAATTACCTTTAATCACGATTAATTAAACTTAAAAGTTACTATTCACAAAAAAATTATTTTAATCCCATTGAACCACATTTTACTTCCTAATGACAACCATTTATGTCGGATTTTTGAAAATCAAATCACAGAAGTGGTAATTTTTCATTTAAATGAAAAATCAGTTTTTTAACTACCACTTAGTGGTTTCACTATTCATCAAAAATTGAAGTTTTTCAGAACAATGCCAAAATTTCACCCTAAGATATAATTGATATTATGAATTCAAAAATTATGTCTATTTTAAAAAATTCCAAACATATAAGTTTCATTAATTAATTTTGTAATTAATTCCCGCTGTCACAACAAATAGCGTGTTTTTAAGAAACAATATATATCAAAAGATTGACAATTGTTTATGTCCAATTTCAAAGTGAAATTAATTGTAATGACCAACATTGGATAAAATAGTAAAAATATATTCTAATTATACTTTAAAACCACTCAATAGTATAATTTATCACTATAAAATACTTTTATTAAATTTTTTTTTTAAGTATTTTTCACTATTCATACAAAATTGGAAGTTCTCAGAAAATTACAAAAAAATCAACTTTGGATAATTTCGATATTACGAATACAAAAATGAAGTCCATTTTGAAATATAAAATTTCTATAATTTTAAAAAGTGGGTATTACTATACATAACTACTACTTTGATTGGTCGCGGTGTGTTAGAATCTCGAACTTGCGTACAATGCAAGCTATTGCATTATTGAAAGAGAATCATATCGTGAAAGCTTGGGGTGTTACAGAAATCATAACATATAAACATGGGATCATTTATACATGGAATCGTAGAAATATGGCAGAAACATAAAACATGAATTTAGTACAAATCAAGGCAAATCGCGAAGTCCGTTTCCCATAGTAGCACAAGCCAAGGCTAACCCCAAGATCATTTCACATAGTAGCGCAAGCCAAGGCTAACCGCCAAGACCATCGCATATAACGTCTCATGAGACTCAAATTTACCCAATTAATTAGAGCTCTATATGGGCTCACCCATATTAAATTTTCATGAATATGTTTTACACATAAATAATAATACATAATTAATCTTACATAAACATAAGGTCTACCCATGAAAAAAATTGGGTGCCACAATCATGTCATAAAGAAAAACCAATGGGCGTATCATAAAAGTGCCCATGAAAGAAAGTAATTAGAACATACATGGATGTTCATAAGTTAAAATAGGCATATATCAAGGTAATTGATGTCAAACAGAAGTGACAAGAAGTAAGAAATGTATTTGAGAAAGTTTTGCATTAAAACATTTTTGTGCGGTTTTAAGGAAAAAAATATAGAGATTTTAAAATAGTGTTGGAACCATGGTCGCTCTATGCATGGATTGGAGTATGGTTTGTGTTTGTTGTCAATACTCAGTGGAAGTTCAGAATGTGTGCTGGCAAAGTAATCATACAGAACAAGCAGATAATAATGTTGAAGGTGGAACCGTTTTCCAGTGTTTGCCAAATTTTTGGGTCTGAAAATCGAAAAATAGAGAAAAGTGGTTTTTGGAATAGAGACTTGTGAACCGATTACTTGGAGGCTTGGAAACTTTCACGACTTTTGTTTTTCAAGATCAGAACATGAAAATATGGCAAAGGGAGAAGGGTGCCCATGTTTGGAAGTTGGTCGTGCAAGTGTTTTTTGGGGGTAGAGACTTGCGCGCCGAAACTTACGTGCTGAGGGGAGACTTGCGCACCGTCGCACAAGGTGTTCAAATGCCTATAAATACAGGACAAACCCTCCCCATTCGGTATGAAGTTAAGACTTAGAGAAAATCAGAGCTCCCATCACGCAGGTGTAGTGGTCGCGCAAGTGGTGGGGGGTCGTGCAAATTGAAGTTGCGCGACAGTTGTTAGCTGCGCGTCCAAGGTGGTTTGGGTGAGAAAGGGGTTGAGTCGCGCAAGTTTGAAGTTGAACCAGTGAGTGTCGCGCAAGTGGTTGAAGTAAAATTGTGCGACAGTTTGTACTTGCGCGCCGAGACTTACGCACCATCTTGAAACTTGCGAACCGGGTTTAGAGAAGTGCGCCAGGTGTAGTCGAAGCACGCCGGTTTTTTTGGAGATGCACGAAAGATGGAAGATTTCCCGATACCTTCGATGCAAAGTGATATTAGTCTACAGGTGAGAGTTGGACTTCAATAGAGCATCTACATACAACAGAGGATGCATTCTTTTGCAATGATGAAGAGACCTTCACGTCTATAAACTGAGTGGGACTTCACCAAGGGAAGTGAGCCTGTGGGAGTCAATGGGAGTGACCCAAGGGACGCTGTAGGATATCCCTGAACAATTGTAAAGGCAGTGATCCTAGTACAGAGTGACTGTTCCCAATCCTTTGTAATCCACAACGAGTGAAGAATAATGGAATTTGGTACGACCGACAACCTGTCGGCGTATGCTCCTTAGACGTAGCCCTTAGTGGTGAACCAAGTAAAAAGTGATGTGTCATATATTTGCATGTGAATGTTTTATTTATTCTCATATCCATCATACAGGTTAAACTAGTTTCTACCAATGTGGGAACAAGATCCATTAGTTTAAAAGAAAAAGTTGACACCCTGATTCATCCCTCCCCTCTCAGGGTGTCCCGGGGTCCTTCAAATAGTAAAGGGAACAATATTTTATATAAAACCAGAAGTGAACCAAGAATGTTATCATAATAAAAATAATGATTTTATAAAGTAAATTTTGGATTAAAACAGAGGATATTGTTCACTCAAAATCGAGTAAGAATTCAGGAAGTTCCCTTAAAACGAGTTTGCTTATTGGGAAGTATCGAGGGGGGAATCACTTAAAAGCATGTATATCCCCAAAAGAGAATGAGGGATGGATATTAAAACATGATTTTAGAGAATATAAATAGAATTTATAATCTGTACCTAAAAATAAAATTCAACTTTATTTGTGTAAAAAGAAAGATAGAGCAACCCGAAGGAATAAAGACGGTTCGGGTAGAATTCCTTACGGATTATCGACATTGTATCAGGGGTACTTAAGAGGGATTAATGAGAGAGAAAGAGGTTTCTAATAAATTATAAATCAGTAGGGAAGTAAGGGGGAGGTGATAAATCATACCCGATCATTAGGGATTTCACATAAAATGGCATAACATAGAGGACATTCTTGAATAAAAGTGAAATGGAGAGGATCCCTTACCTTAAATCTGATGGTGTTCTTCACTTGTTATTAGTGACCTGAATAGAAAAATTAGGATTATTAATTAATTATTAAATAACCTATTATATATTTAATTGATTTATTATAAACTTTTTAAGTTAATTCAAGACCTTTTTGATTGGTTAAAAGGTTTAATTTCATTGTTCGGGTTCGTTTGTTTCCTTGGTTTTAATGATCGGTTCATGTTCGGATAAACATGTATGATGAAGGTGTTCATACAGAATTGAGGTTACATTTTATTATTTAACATCCATAAGGTTACATGGTTGAAAATTTAATTTGGTTTCTTGGAGTGAAGTTGAATCATTATATAAAACTTTAGTGACAACCTTTTGGGTTAAATGGCGGTTTTTTGGCCACAATGAAGATGTTTTGTTTTATAAATCAAAACCATGTGTACAAAAAAATTCCAGTAATATAGATGAGGCGTAATACATATATTTTGTTCTATTTAAACCATGAAAATGGTTTCAGGACCAGAATTGAATATGATAACAAAAATTGAAAACCCATCGTCCTTGAATGTGGTAAATTTACACATCTCGGATGGTGTCTTCACTACTAAAATAAAAGAATGGAAAATGAGAGATAAAAATAACTTATTCCATTATCATAAAAAATTCCAATAAATGTAAGGTACTGTAGTTTTCATAACATTTTTATGAGGAGAGGTAAGGATAGAAAATTAAACAAAAGAACATGAAAATAAAGAGAAAGAAAAGAAAAGAGGAATTTACCTCTTGATTCAATCTTCCTTGAGAGCCTCTTAAGGGGAGAGGATTTAGTCTTTTGAGGATACCAAGGGATGTTAGAAATGGGGGAGGAACTTGGGGAGTTATTTGGGTAGAAGATAGGCAAGGAACAAGGCTTGATAGGAGTGAAGAGAAGAGGTAATAATGGGTGGTATTTATAGTAGAGGAGAGGAGAGTTTTCATAATATTATAATAATTAGTTTATTATTTTTCCATAAGACAAGCAATAGTGATGATTCTTGTGACCAAAAATAGTAATATATGCACGTGAGTTCAAAACAATGGCCATTTAAATTATCCATGACTCAAGAAGGATGCAGAAATTTTGGTTTTATCATTTTTATAAATTATCATATTTTACTATTCATAAAAATTCAAGTATTTCAGAAAAATACCCAAAATCCACCCTAACCATTTTTTGACATATAGAACCCAAAAATGAAATCCATTTAAAAAAAATAAATTTCTAAATATGAATAATTTAATATTTAATTAAAATCACAATTTAATAAAAAAATAGTTTTAAAACACTTATTTACTTATTTCAAAATATAGGTGCATCATACTTTCAATTAAATCTTATTTATATACTATCATAGGTAAGGTTACTATTCATTAGTGTATATAACTATTCATAAGGGAAAAATTACTATTCATAAGGGTGTGTTACTATTCACCCAAAATTAAGTTTGTCATATTAGACTCCAAATAAATTACTGATCGCAACCGTGTATATCAGATTTTTGAAATTCCAAACACAAAAGTGTCAAAATTATGTTTGAAGGTCACTTAGTAATTAGTAGTTCATTATGTTGTGATTTCATGTGATTATATGACATATTTAAGAGAAAGGAATTTCTATTGAAAAAAAACTGGGTCGTTACATTCTTCCCCCCTTAAGAAATTTTACCCTCGAAATTTCATTTTATATTCTAGGCCAAAAGCAGGTGTGGGTAATTTTCCTTAATTGCAACCTCTAGTTTCCATGTTGCCTCTTCATACTTATGGTTCCACTACAGTACTTTGACTAGGTGAGTAATCCAGTTACGTAGAACTTTATCTCTACAATCCAACATCTTTACTGGATGGTACTCGTAAGAAAGATCATTCTCCAACTCTACCACCTCTAAATAGAGTACATGTGAAGGATCTGCTATGTACTTCATTAAGAGGGATACATGGAAGACATCATGTACTTTGGACATGGTAGGCAGAAGTTCCAGTCAATAAGCCACAACTCTGACTCGATCAAGGTTCTCAAAGTGGCTGATGTACCTGGGAATTAACTTCCCTTTCTTCCCAAACCTCATGAACCTATTCTATGAAGATATGAATAGAAATTACATGTCTCAAAATTTGAACTCAAGGTCTCATCGATGATTATCTGCAGAAATCTTCTGTCGACTTTGTGCTTCCTTGATATGCTGCTGAATGATTTTCACCTTCACCACCATTTCTTCGACTATTTCAGGTCCTAGCAGCTTACGCTCACTGACTTCATCCCAACACGTCAGTATTATGCACCTTTTCCCATAAAGGGATTTTTATGGTGCCATTCGGATGCTCAAGTGGAAACTATTATTGTAGGAGAATTCAACCAATGGAAGATGTTAGTCCCATCCTCCTTTTAAGTCCATATAATATGATCTCAACATATATTCCAGTGTTTGAATAGTTCTCTCAGATTGAACATCATTTTGAGGATGATAGGTTTTACTAAAGTTCAGTTCAGTGCTTAGAGTATGTTGGATACTTTTCCAGAACTTCAAGGTGAATCTCGGATCATGATCAGATACAATAGATAGTGGTACTCCATGCAGCCTTACCACTTCTTTGATGTAAATCCATGCAATTTGATCCAATGAGAATTCCTCTTGAATTGAGATAAAGTGATCTGTCTTCGTAAGATGACCCACAACGACCCATATAACATTGTTTCCTCTAGATGTCCATGGAGGTCCAATGACAAAGTCCATGGTAATGTTTTTCCATTTCCATGTTGGTATGGGTTGTGGTTGCATCATCTCCTTAGAATTTTCCCTCTCAGCCTTCACTTGCTGACATACCAGGCACTTTGATATATATTCAACAATATCCCATTTCATATTGTCCCACAAAAAATTTTCTCAGAGATCTCGATATATCTTTGTGCCCCCAGGGTGGATAGAGAAGGTTGATCTATGTGCATTATTCATAAGCTCCTTCTTTATCTCTGGATCAGATGGTACATATAACTGTGACCCAAATCTTACAACTCCATCCTTCACTACCACAAAACGGGCCAAGGCCAGCTCCACCCTTTATCAGCGCTAACAAAAAAGCACTGATAAAGGGGGTACCTTTATTAGCGCTAAAAAAATCGTTGATAAAAGTACCCCTTTATCAGTGCTTTTTTTAGCACTGATAAAGGTACCCCCTTTAATAGCTCTTTTTTTAGTGCTATTAAAGGGTACCCCTTTATCAGCGTTTTTTTTAGTAGTGCTGATAAAGGAGGGTCTTTATCAGCGCTTTTTTAAAAGCGCTGATAAATGGTCTACTTCCAAAAAAAAATTCATTAAAAATATATATTAATATTTAAATATATAGATATATTTATATTGATATAAATATAATATATATTTTTTAAATATAATTTTAAATATATTTTAGATAAGTATAAATATATAGTTACACTTAATATATAAGATATTTAGTGAAAATGGCTTATAAAAAAATTAAAAAAATATTTTTAATTAATAATTTACTAATTATTATGGAGTAATAGTCATTTAATAACAATTTGAAGATTAAAAAAATAAAAAAAATTAAAAAAAGATCTAAAATATGTAGAAAACGCAACTCGAACTTCAAACGGACATAACTTTTGATCCGGGTGTCCGTTTGAGCTCTACCATATATCAAATCGAAGCATGTAACAAGATATACACCCATATGATTTTGGAGGACCGTATTCAAGGTTTTTTTGAGCCCAAAAAAGGCCCATAAGGCCTCCAAAACTGAGTTTTTAGTCGGGATACCCCGATTTTTTAATATTTTGTGGATTTTCATCCTCATTTAAGGGGGTATCGTTGGATTTTTTTGGTGAGGACTGAATTTATTCCAAGGTATTAAATTCATATTGATATCATGTATTTGAAATTTTATCGTTTTTTATAATGCACTGCTATTTATAATCAAATATATAAAAATATATACATATTTTTTATATATTCACACATAAAAATTTAATTATAAATATCAATAATAAAATATTTTTACATATAAAATATATTATATTTATCTAAATAATAACTAATATCCATTTTATTTAAAATACAAATATATGAATATTTATATACCTATATATTAATCTAACTATATATATATATATATTAATATAACTATATATATATATTAATATAACTATAAATATATATATTAATATCACTATAAATATATATATTAATATAACTATATATATATTAATACAACTATATATATATATTAATATAACTGTATATATATTAATATAACTATATATATATTAATATAAATATATATTACTATACCAATAAATATAACTATATATATATATATAAATAGAGATATCCTAAAATGGAAAACAAATCAAAATAGAGGAGTGGTAAGAGATTAGGTGCGCAGGGGGGGAGGTCTCAAGTTCAAAACCTGGTGGAGGCAGGGGCGTGCGCGCATGGGGGAATATGGGAGCAAGCACTGATAATGGGTGGGGGATAACCCTCATAAAGGGTGGAAGGGGGTGAATGGGGGCGCTGGAGGTGCGGGAATGCACTGATAAAGGGGGGGGGGGGGGGGGGGCGGGCTCAAGCGCTGTAAAAATCCCCCCCCCGAGATTGCCAGGATTTTTTTTTTAAAATTTTAATTTTTTTTAACTTTTATCAGCGTTTTTTAAAAAGCACTGATAAAAGGGGTCTTTATTAGCACGTTTTGGAGCGCTGATAAAGGGGACCCCCTCTTTATCTACACCGACTTTAACAACACTTTTCTAGTGATGTTAAAGGCCATTTTTAGCGCTGATAAAATGGATATTTTTATTAGTGCTTATCAATCAAGAACTGAAAGTATTTCCCTTTTTTAATAGCTTCCACCCTTTTTTGAATTTCCACATCTTTTCTTTGATCATCCTTTATTTTCACCATGAGGTATAGTTGAGCAATCATTTGAGAAAGGATTGATGATGTTCCTCCCTTAATGATTCCCATGTCCATCCTTTAAAAATATAGAAAGATTGGATCCTTTTTGATTCTCATCATTGATAAAGATACATGATCCTTTCTACTTAGAGAATCTGCCACCTTATTTGCCTTATCGGGATGGTAGTGGATTGAGAAGTCATAATCCTTGATGATCTCTATCCATCTTCGCTGGTGCATATTAATCTCTTTTTGTTTAAATATATATTTTAGACTCTTTTGGTTAGTATATATCTCACACTTCTCCCCATAGAGATAATTCCTCCATATTTTCAATGCAAAGATCACCGCCGCCAACTCCAGATCATGCGTAGGATAGTTTTGATCATGTATTTTCAGCTGCCTTGAGGCATAAGCTATCACTTTATCATTTTTCATTAGCACACAGTCTAATCCATTCTTTAAAGCATCACTATACACCATAAAGAGTTCTCCACATGTTGGGAGTGTGAGTACTGGCATCATGATAAGCCTCTTTTTAAACTCCTTGAAATAGTCGTCACATTCCTAAGTCCATAAAAACTTTACTCCCTTCCATGTCAGCTTGGTAATTGGGTTTGAAAATCGTGAAAAGTTCTTCAAAAATCATCGATAATACCCGACTCGACCTAGAAAGCTGCGGATCTCTGTTACAGAAGTTGGCCTGGGCTAATCTTTAAATGATTTTGTCTTGGAAGGGTCAATAGATATCCCTTTTTAGTGATAACATGCCCCAAGAATGATACTTCCTCCATTTAGAAATCACATTTACTGTACTTTTCATACAACTTCTATCTTCACAAAGTTTTTAACACAATATTCAAATTCTCATCATGTTCCTATTTGGTCTTGGAGTATACCAGAATATCGTCAATAAAGACTATCAAAAATTTGTCGAGGTAATCTCTAAAGACTCTATTCATTAAATCCATGAAAATTTCTGGAGCATTAGTGAGTCCGAAGGGCATCACTATGAACTCATAGTTCCCATACCTCGTTTGAAAGGAATTATTGAGAATATCTTCCTTCCTCACCTTTAATTGGTGATATCCCGATCGAAGTTCCACCTTAGAGAAATAACAGGCCCCACAAAGCTGAGCGAACAAGTCATCTATCCGAACAAGGGGATACTCTTTCTTTATCGTGATTTTATTGAGATCATGATAATGAATACAGAGGTGCATTGATCCATCATTATTCTTGACGAAGAAGACTGGTGCACCCCATGGTGAAGCCCTCGGGCGTATAAAACCCTTTTCTAGATTCTCCTGTAACTACTTCTTTAACTCTTCCAGATCTACGATGGCCATTCTATAATGTGTCTTTGATATAGGCAAATATCCAGGAATAAATTCAATTAAGAACTCAACCTCTCGGTCCAGTGGAAGACTAGGAAACTCTTTAGGGAATGCATCAGTGTAATCCCTCACAATGGGAATGTCTTTAATCATGATTCACTCCTTTGTCCCAATCATTTGAGATAGACATTCTTGCTCATAAGGAATTAATATACACACTTGATACAATGATTCTAAAGGAGATTCAACTTCCTCCTTACACTTGTAAAGAATTGGAGGATGCTTCGGGATATGAAGAGTGATATCCTTTTCCCGATAGTTGATGTTGGATTTTTATAAATATAGTCAATCTATGCCCAAGATAGCATCGAACTCTACTAAAGGAAGTATGATGAGATTTTCTGGGAGGTTTAGTCCAAAAACATTAACTAGGTAGGAGTTATAAACCATAGATGCAACGATTTCCCCATTCTCTGTTCTCACAGATAACTTTTCCTCCAAATTTTGAGGTGGTGCTTGAATAGTTATACTAAACTTTCAAGATATGAAAGGATGCGTAGAACCAGAATAAAATAGTGCATTCACTATTCTTGTAAGAATAACTAGCATACCTATAACCAAATCATTTTCTGGCTCCACCTCAGTAATAGGGATAGCATAATCCCTTACTTATTTCCTTGGAGGTTGTTGTTGATTTCCTCTGACAAACCATAGCTTAGGGAAATTGTTTTCATAATGCCCATGCTCCTTGTAGTTATAACACTACACCACTGGCTGAGCATTGATCTGAACCTTCATTTCTTCTTCCACATTAGTGGGATTTTTCATATCCCTTCAGTAGTTCTTGCCCAGATGTCCCAACTTTCCACATTTGAAGCAATTCCTGGTTCCCTTTAGATAGTTCCCAGGATACTTCTTCCCAAAACTTTTACAAGTGGGATATTCAGGCTTATTTCCATCATGGTAGTTTTTTGTTGAACCACCCATGTTGTTCTCCATTTTCTTCTTCTTATCACTGGGACCATGAGACCACTGAGAGTCTTTAATCTCAATTTAAACCTTGAGGGAACAACAAACAATATTCTTATAAACGTTGAAGTCTAAAATCACCAACACCTTCCATAGACTCAACTTTAGCCCACTAAAGAATCGATCCAACTTGATTTCTGTGTTCATGAAAATGCCAGAGGAGTACCTTGAAATCCTTGTAAAGTTTGATTCATATGCCCCGATGGGCTCATCTTCCTTCTTCTTGAGTCCGAGGAACTCTCTTTCCATCTTAAGATGAAGGGTTCGAGGAAAATATTTATTTAAAAGCATCCTCTTGAATTCACCCCAATCCATGGAATCAATTTCCTCATGGGAATTTGTATTCTTGATCAGTGTCCACCACTGATCAGCTTCCCCATCAAAATGATAGACCACCAGTACAACTTTCCTTTCTTCCGATCACTATAGGACGGAGAATATCTTTTCAATGGAGTTAATCCCCTATTATTCAAGGAGGGGATCAGAATATCTGCTAAACATGGGAGGCCTTTTCCGCATGAAGGATTCTATGACAAATTTATCTTTCCTTGGAGGAGAAGGGCGTTCCACATGATTCAAGTTATTATTCATAACTTGAGCCAACTAAGCAAGTACTGTCATGAAGTTTTGAGAACCTGTTCCCATCATACTAGGTATATAATTAGGGAAATCATCACATTACCTGTCATATATATTGTTGGAATGTGTTCATCTATTTCCCGCCATTGACTAAGAAAAATAATGTAAAATTAGAGGGCTTTAATACTTAGATATTGAGCATAAAAAGGAAACTTTGAACATAAAAGGATAAATTTTTAAAGGATAAGTATATCCTAACTTGTGATTCTACAGGTTTAAATATAGGTTATCCTCAATCTATTTCTTAACTTATATTCTTATGGGATTTTTTTATTCCCCTAATAATGCTTTCTTCTAAGCTCATGAATTTACTAATACATATCCCTGAGGAGTGTCAAACCAAGAGTGCAACAAGGCCCGTTGTTGTGTACCAGGATACCCTAGGTCAAGCCCAAAACTTCTTGTCAGAGTTTTCACTCCTAGGTACATCTATGTTAGAGCCACCTTAACCTGTTTGTATCCAGATAGGGATGTATTTTCTTGATAAACCACTTAATCTATACTTACTAAAACATAGGGGTGGTTTCTTATACTTCGTCTCATCCTTAAGGTTCTTGCTAAAGTGATATATTCCTAATCTCCAAAAATAACTAGACTATCCTTTGATACCAAATATAGTGACCCTAACCTTTTACATATAACATTACATGAATTTAATCATAATTATACATCAGAGTACAAGCCAAGGATCGTGAATTCTAGTGTCTTTTAAGACTAGGTACATAATAAAACATTATAAAAACAAAATTTTATTTAAAATCCATAATGAGATCCAATATTCCATTGTCGTCATACATCTACATAGAATAACTTGAGGATAACATGAACAAAGGGATGGGCTAAAATGCCAGTAAGGGAATAACCATAAGAACAAAGTATTAGCACATGGGAAAGAAGGCATGAAATGATGATATAAAAAGGAATGTAACATATGAAATCATAACATATAAACATGGGATCATTTATACATGGTATCATAGAAATATGGAAGAAACACAAAACATGAATTTAGTATGAATCAAGGCTAACCACCAAGTCTGTTTCCCATAGCAGCACAAGCCAAGGTTAACCGCCATGACCATTGCACATAGTAACAAAAGCCAAGACTAATCGCCAAGAACATCACACATAACATCTCATGAGACTCAACTTTACCCAATTAATTGGAGTTCTATATATGTTCACCCATATTAACTCTTCATGAATATTTTTTCCACATAAAGAATCATATATAATCAATCTTACATAAACATAAGGGTTACCCATGGAAAGAATTGGGTACCATAATCATGTCATAAATCATAACCAATGGGTGTATCATAAAATTGTCCATGAAATAAAGTAATTAGAACATAAATGGACATTCATTAGCTAAAATTTTCATACATCATGGTAGGAGATATCAAATAGAAATGACAACATGTAATAAATGTATTTGAGAAATTCTAGCATTAAAACATTTTTGGGCGGTTTGAAGGAAAATTCTATAGAGATTTTAAAATAGAAAATGGAAAAATATTTTTTATAAAACCAGAAGTGAACCAAGAAGGTTTTCATAATATAAAGAATAATTTTATAAAGTAAATGGTGTCTTAAAATAGAGGATATATTTCACTTGAAATCGAGTAAGAATTCAGGAAGTTCCCTTAAAATGAGTTTTCTTATTGGGAAGTATCGAGGAGGGAATTACATAAAATAATGTATATCCTTGAAAGAGATTGAGGGATGGATCTTGAAACATGAGTTTGTATCATATAAATAGAATTTATAATTTGTACATAAAAATAAAAGACATCTTAATTTGGGTAAAATGAAAGATAGAGCAACCCGAAGGAATAAAGGTGGTTCAGGTAGAGTTCCTTATGGATTACCGGCATGGTATCAGGTGTAATTAAGAGGGATTCATGAGAGAGAACATGGTTTATAATCATATATAAATAATGAGGTAAGTAATTGGGAGTTGTGAAATCATACCCCATCATTAGGGATTTCACATAAAATGGAATAGCATAGAGGACATTATTGAATAAAAGTAAAATGGAGAGGATCGCTTACCTTAAATCTGATGGTGTTCTACACTTGTTATTAATGACTTGAATAAACAAATTAGGTTTATTAATTAATAATTAAATAACCTATTATATATTTAATTGATTTATTATAACCTTTTTAAGTTCATTCAAGACCTTTTTGATTGGTTAAAAGGTTCAATTTCATTGTTCGGGTCCGTTTGTTTCCTTGGTTTTAATGATCAGTTCATGTTCATATAAACATGTATGTTGGAGGTTTTTGTCTATAATTGAGGTTACATTTTATTATTTAACATAAAAAAGGTTACATGGTTGAAAATTTAATTTTGTTACTTGGAGTGAAGTTAAATCATTATGTAAAACTTTAGTGACAACCTTTTGGGATAATTGGAAGTTTTTTGGCCATAATGAACATGTTTTGTTTTATAAACCAAAACTATGTGTACAAAAGGATTAAAGAACTATGGATGAATAATAATTCATATATTTTTGTCCGGTTCAACCATTAAAATGTTTTCATGACCAGAATTGAATATGGTAACAGAAATTGAAAACCCATCGTCCTTGAATGCGGTAAATATACACATCTCGGATGGTGTACTTACTACTAAAATAAATTAATGGTAAAGGAGAGATGAAAATAACTTAGTCAATTATCATAAAAAAATTACATTACATTTAAGGTACTGGATTTTTCATGACATTTGGATGAGTAGAGGTAAGTATAGAAAAGTAAACAAAAGAACATGAAAAGAAAGAGAAAGAAAAGAAAAGGGGAATTTACCTCTTGATTCAATCTTCCTTGAGAGCCTCTTAAGGGGAGATGATTTTTTATTTTAAGGATAAAAATGGATGTTGGAAGTGGGGTGGGATATTGAGGAGTTGTTTGGGTAGAATATAGGCAAGGAACAAGGCTTGAGAGGAGTGAAGAGAAGAGGTAAGGATGGGTGGTATTTATAGTGGAGGAGAGGAGGGTTTTCATAATATTATAATAATTACTTTATTATTTTCAATAATACAAGAAATAATAATGATTATTGTGACCAAAAACAGTAATATGTTCATGTGAGTTCAAACCAATGGCCATTTACATCATCCATGACTCAAGCATGATGCAGAAATTCAGGTTTTAGCATTTATTGTGAATTATCGTATTTTACTATTTATAAAAAATTCAAGTATTTCAGAAAAATCCAAAAAATTCACCCTAACTATTTTTGACATGTACAATCCAAAAATAAAATCTATTTTTCAAAAATAATTTTATAAATATGATTAATTTAATATTTAATTAAAATCATAATTTATTCTAAAAAAACAGTTTTAAAACATTTATTTACTTATTCAAAAATATAGGTACATCGTAATTTCAATTAAATATTATTTATATACTATCATAGTTAAGTTTAATATTCATTAGGTTATATCACTATTTATAAGGGTAACATTACTATTCATAAGGGTATGTCACTATTCACTAAAAATTAAGTTGGTCATATTAGACTCCAAATAACTTACTGATCACAACCGTGTATGTCCGATTTTTAAAATTTCAAACACAGAAGTGTAAAAATTATTTTTAAAGGTCACTTAGTACTTATTAGTTCATTGTGTTGTGATTTCATGTGATTATATGACATATTTAAAAGAAATTAATTTTCATTGATAAAACATTGGGTTGTTACAAGTCATGAATATATAATTTATTCCTTTGTGCAATTAATTCTAAAGTCATATCTTGTGGGATCCATATGTTCAGAAATGAATCTTGGGTTCTTACTTATACTTAGTTTCATACTAAAGGTTTTAACTAAGGTTATCTAATCCTAACTCCCAAATTAACTAAACCATCCTATGATACCAACTATAGCAACCTTGCTTTTTTTCTTTCATTACTGTTACATCATTTTAATGATAAAAAACATAAAAACATTACACAATGAGGATAAAAAGGTTTTTTTTCTTGGGAAAACTAAGACCATACATAAATTTTACAACATAAAACATAAAAATTTATTTAATTCCTTCTTCTCTAGCTTCTGGTTGTCCCTTGTGTTCTCCTTAGTACATGTAGTCTTCTGAGGATATACATCAAAAATGGGTGAGCTAAAATCCCATTAAGAGGATAGATAAGTACATGAAACAATATAACATGGGGTGGAAATAATAATTATTAACCCAACATAGTCATAGGAACATAATCATGATAGGAAGAATTAAGAAAATACTTAGAATGTGCAATTCATAAAAATGAAACATCATATCTTAGTAGTCAACTACCACACATAATTGTGAACAAATATAACATCATGTTCATGCATATTTCACTTTAATAATGAGGTTATTAAGATTAGTAAATGAATTTGAGCTCTATATAATTACAGTCACACCCATCACATCATAACATTTACATTGTGCTATATAATTATGAGCGCACCCATCACATCATAATATTTACATTATCATGCATGACACATAGAAATTATATCAATAATGAACATAAATAACCCTTGTAAAGGAATGAGTTTCATCTCATAAGCATATATTCATAAACTTTGGGTTCCCAAATAAAAGGGGGAATAACATACTTGATATAATAATCATGAAAATTGAGTTAGAAGTAAAATGTGTGTCTTGCTAAAAGAGTTCTTTGGAAAAACATTGTGTTTCTCATAAAATCTAGTAGAAAACATGTATATCCCAAAAAAGATAAGATAATGCTGAAGAAATAATTTTTAAGGAATATCCATACTGAAATAACCTTTTATAAATTAGTATGATTAATTATGGTTTTATTATGTCCTTTTATAGGCCTTTTTATGAGTTATAGAGTTTAAATTCATTGTTTGGGAGTGTTCATTTTCTTAGTTTTCATGATCATTTCACTTGTATACATGAATGGAAGTTCATGTAAGATGTGGATAAACATAAATAATTGTTATTATATGTTTTTAATGATATTATATAAGTTTAAATATTCTTATTAAGGATTTTTTTATATACCATGTGGATGATTCATGAGATAAAAGTTAATGATGATTGTTTTAGGTTAATTTTGGCAGTTTTTTATCACAATGAACTTGTTTTGTTTTATCATTTAGTATCATGTGTATAAGTTAGTTACAGAACATAAAAGGGGTTTCAAAATACACTTTAAAATATTTTTTGAACCATTTAATGGTTTTATTAACATACTTGAAGGAATTTATAGAAAATGAAAGTTCATCGCCCATGATGTCGGTAAATTGACACTTCACGAGTGACAATTTCATTTTTAAGATAAAAGAGAGAGGGAGGAGTTTAATGTTGGATATTCCATTTAAATGATAAAATTACATTATGTTTAAGGTGATGTATTTATCATGTCATTTTTATGAATACAGGTGATGATATAATTAGAAAAGAAATTGAAATTGAATGGAAATTAAAAGAAAAGAGAGAGGATTTACCTCTTGAATTATCCTCTTGAGATCCTCGTCAAGGAACATATGCTTGGTATTTTGATGAGACCAAGAGCTACTAGAAATGGAGGAGGGACTAGGGAAGAGTATTGGGCAGAATAAAGGAAAGGATCAATGCTTGAGATGTGTGAGGAGAAGAGGGTGTGAGGGGTGATATTTATAGTGGAGGAGAGGGGTATTTTCTTATTATTTTAATCATTAGTTTATTATTTTGCTCAAGAAAAGAATTAGTGAGGATTATTGGGACTAAATAAATTAATTATTGCATTTTAGTTTAAACCAATGGTCACTTACATCATCCATTACTGAAGAATGACTCAAAAATTCAGGTTGTTAGCATTTATTATAAATTATCATATTTTACTATTCACTAAAAATTCAAGTAATTTAGAAAAATACCAAAAATTAACCCTAACCATTTTTAAATATGTAGAATTAAAAAATGAACTCCATTTTATGAAAATAATTTTCTAAATATGAGTAATTTAATTTTTAATTAAAATCATCATTTACTTAGAAAATATAAATTTTAAAATCATAACTGATTTTATAACACTTTGAAAAATTAATTAAGGTCTCATAAAATTATTTTAAAATCATAATACATCAAAATATTAATTTATGAATAAATTTTATGAATAATTTTTCTTTTAAATTAATCATAAAATATTTATGACTTAAAAATACCAACACTTAATTAATATTTTTTAAAATATTTGTTTGCTTATATTATGATGTAATTATATCATATTATCACTTATAAGATGGATAAATTTTATTTATACTATCATTGGTCTGATTACTGTTCACTTGTCCAATTTACTATTCATAAGGGTCATATTACTATTCATAAGGGTAGCATTACTATTCAGAAGGGTAATTTACTATTCAATAAAAATTAAGTTTATCCTATCATGCTCCAAAAATCTTACTGATCGCAACCGTGTATGTCAGATTTTCAAAATTCAAAATGCAGAAGTGGTAAAATTATGTTTAATTTATAGGCTATAAAGGTCAAATAGTATTTAGTATTTCATTTAAGCACGATGTGGCTTTTGTTGGAACCGAGCATGCAGCGGAAGCCCCAAACAGGTGGGTTTTAAAATTTTCCACTGATTGTCGATGTAAACATGTCGACGTCGGAGAAGAGTAGCCCGGTCTTAGCCGAGGACCACGCGTGTAGGATTTTAAGCATAAAAATTAAATTGTCAAATACCTGGTTTAAATCTGAAGCCGCGCACGACGTCTTCTCGTCGTTGGCGATCGCTGCTCGAAGAATCCAAAGTCAAATTTCTCTAGATCGTCCACATGCACTTCAAGGAATCTGCGGGAGCGCCGTTCGTCGTAATCCGGGTGCTAGCGTGGATTTTCGAAGATGCCTTCGACGCTCCAACGACCACCGCATCGCATCGCTAGTGATGCCCGAGAGAAAGCTCCATCCGAGCTCTTTGGATCCAAAGTATCTCTCTCTAGAATGTGGGAGAGAGGAGAGGAGAGAGAAGCTTCATGAATAGTCTTTGAAAAAATCCCCTCCTCTTCTATTTATAGTGCTTAATTAAAATACCCGGTATTGCCTCGCCGACCCCGAATACTTAACGCACTATCAACGACATTTTACGACTACTGTTCTGAGTCATAAATATTATTATCACTTACTTGTAATATATTAAAATATATTACATGATAATAATTAAGTCCTTAGATCGACTCGTTGCTCCCATAAATATTAATTGAACCTTGAATAATTTAATGTTCATCAATTAATATTTTTTCATGTATTTACTAAAAATCGTAAATACATTTAATAAATAAATTCAATATTCATTGTTCTAAACTCGAATAATATGAATTTATTTATTGCATTGGTGATCGTTTAACTTTTGAAAAATCCCTGACCCCTGTGGTAGGGCCCACCATGTCCAAAAATCCTATTCAACTGAATAGGTGAGATTCTTGAATACGCTATTGTGTGTGACCCTCTAGGCCCTTATTTTGACAGCCGTGAATAGTATTCACAGACCAAGAGCGGGATCTAGCAACCCATCATGGCCCCTAAATAAATAAGGATTGTCATAGTAGTGACAACCAACCTACAAATACGCACTGTGTAATATAATCTCTTTGTCTATAATATCTCATAAAGCAGGACGCACTCTCGTGTCATCGCCCTTTTCTTGCTTTATTGTTTGTTGATGTAACTGGATGGATTTACCCTCGACTGCCATGGCCATGGTCTTATAAAGGTACTACCATCCATATCAACATGGACAGAGATATATTACTTCCATAACCCGGAAGGAACAAATCCTTTCTTGACCATTCAACCAATGTCATGCCACCAATGACGCACCCAACACAAACTACCTCACCACGACTTCATTTTTATGGTTTTCGTCTTACATCAAAATACGCAATCAAATGAAATAAATTGGTAATGATCTCAAGTCAGGAGACCATTACACAGGATTGTAGATAGGAACATCCAATGACACCCAAAACATGTGGTGTTCCTATTGGCAGTTCCTTCCTCATGATCTCACTACTAGAGATCACCAAGTGCGAACTTCATGAGAAGAAGTCTCAATGCTTATGATCCCCCAACACCTGATGGTTAGACATCTACTATGTACAATTATTAAGATGTATCTAGACCATAGAACATATATTTAAGATTAATTTCATAGTATCTAGAGGTTCTCATTATAGCCTGGAGACTGTTATAACCTTTCGATATGACAATTAATCTTTGGACATTACTATTTCAATAGTGGATGTAGAAAAGTCTACACTATAATGGTAAGATGACATCATGTATAGCTTATTGTATACACGATATGGTAATCAAAATCACATAATAGTTGGGTCTAGGGAACCCACTATTTCAACAACTTTGTGTTCCCTAATGCGATTTTATGTGACATAATTACAAGAAGGGAATTTCCATAAAACTCTAGGTTGTTACAATTATATTTTAAAGTCTCGTGATAATTATATTACCTTACACGATTGGTGTTATATGTTATACACACTATCGAATTCAATTTTCTTACTTTATAATTTTGAGGAGTTACATTATCCCCACTTTAATTAAGTTGTGTCCTCACAATTTAAACTCAACCTTGGTAATAGATTGTTTGATATTTCCTATGTTGAAATCCCACATCGTGATAAGGGTTCATAAAACACCCTCTATAAAATAGATAATGGGAAGTTCAAAGGTTACATAGACTAAAATATAACTATGTATCTAAGTAGGAGAACATTAGTGAAAAGTAAAGATACATACATGGAGGAAAATCATAAATATTTATAGGGAGTGATTGAGATCATCAATAAAAAACAAGTGAATGATCAAAGGAAATTTGATGGTCTCAAAGTCATAAATATATGATTATTTAGAAGACCATAAGTTAAAAAAAAGGTATTAGGACAATTTTTTTAATCATTTTCCTAATGTTGAGTTGTTCGTTTACTATATAAGAATATAAGGAAATATACTTACTTGAAATATTTATATATACATAATTTATATCCTTTGTAATTTTATCAATTTCCAATTTGTCCATTACTTCAAGAAATGGACATATAAAAATTAACTTTGATTTTTAAAGCACTAAAATTAATGTTTAACGAATCATAAGTCCCATAAAACAAGTTTTATGTTTGTATCTAATTATTTTCCAAAACTAATATGGTTAAGACATTAATATCTAAACAAAAAAAGTGATACTACTAGTTCATCATTAATATTTATTCATTAAATTGTTCAACTATAAATAATGACATATTAACATGGACATTGTGTAGGTTAGTGGTTGGCATTAAACCCTTATCATCCTTTGGTCATGGGTTCAAGTCCCGTGGCCCTTCCATATTTGATGGGTTGTCACCCAGAATACAGAGTATCCCTTTCAAAAACTATATTAATAAATATTATGGACATCCTTGAAATTTATTAATTAAATAACCTTTTAACTAAGGTTTTGAATACATCCTCAATACATAAATATTTCATCCATTTATTTATACATAGATCATTCCTTGGTCTAGAGTTTATCATTTATAAGAGGGAATTTACTATGACTAAAATCCATAGTGTGAGTATCAATTATCATATTGAAAAAACCATATAATCATTTTTAGGGTGTCTAAATCTTGACACATTATTTTCAACCTAAAACACCTCTGGTTTAACCTAGGTTATTCATTTTAATTATCTATTCAAATCCTTCAAAACGGTTTGTAAAGAAAATGTGAATTATCCTAAGTATAACCCCTGAGAGTATCAAAATAGGCATGTAATAAGACCCATTTTCATGTACTAGTTTATGCTCGAGTTAGGCCAAACCTTCCTTTTTAGAGTTATTACACATAGGTACATCTATGCCAGAACCACATCCACTTTTAGTATCCATACAAGGATGTATTTACAGGAACACCCACATAATCTCTACCTTACCAAAATTCTAGGATGTTTATCTATACTTATCCTAAAATTATACCTTACGGATATATTCTATAATCTATGTTTTTCTAAATCTAGTTCCCAAGGTAGCTATTAAACATCCTTTAATACCAACTATAGAAATCCGACCTTATTAATCCTGGATTCAATGTCTACTACCATTACATTGATATGATTACAAGAAATCAAATCCTGGAGGATCGAAGAGTTTAGTAGTCTTGGAAAACCATCTATATACATGAGTCTTATATTACAAAGGAATAAACTAATTATAGTTTTTTTCATTCTTTATTGGATAATATATTTATTTCATCTAGCGTATCCTTGCATATATTTCTTAGTACACTTCTTGGATTCCTGGGAAAATAAAATAAAATAATGGTGAGCTCAAATGATTAGTAAGGGTTAAGTATAACAGAAGCAATAATGGATCAATGAGAATAATCATTATGTCAAGGTAAATAACTAAACACACATTCCATATAATCAATAAATTGAATGAATAAAAGATATGGTAAGGTAATAACTGAAAACACATTCCATTCAAATAACTAGATAAGGAATAATCAAAAAGAAAAGGAAAATAACTGAAACAAATTCCATTTAATTAATGAACTGATAGTAAATTGAATCCATAGATATATCGACACAAAATATCATGGATAAATAATAACTGAGTATGAATGAGGGAAATGATTAATTATTGGATGCCATGTTTCCTAGGTAAAAAGTACCATTACTGTCAAGACTTTTCACAATATGATTTAGAATATAGAGTAAAAATCCATCTAAGGCTAGCCAACTGACTCATACCATGAGACTACCGATTCATTGAGGGGATATCTCTAACTAGTCCCCACTCATATTGTACTTGTTTAAAGAATTCCTCATATATTGAATAATCTATTTAACAATGTGTCTTATCAAATATCCATATGGAGTAGAAGATACAGATTTATTAATATTTCCCCAGTTAATCAAATAATCGTTAAGTACAAACCATATGTAAAAATGGTATATGGTTTAGGAAATAAACATATCCACGATAAATGATATGGATAATCAGGGGAAATTCAATGTTCAATGATCATAGGAAATTGAATATTTCAAGGGGACTAATAAAGGAGTCAAGGTAGTGAATTTTAATACTACCCTTGGTCAAAGAAATCATAAAATATCCAAAGGAAGGATAAGTATGGTATCAATAAAACATATCACAAGTGAATTAAAAATAAAGGCTTGTTTTATTTGATGATTAGAAATACTATAAAAATATCTTTTAAAAACATTTTTGAGGAAAATATACTTTTTGTTTTTAAAAACATTTTGAAAATAATTTTCTTTAAAAATAATTTTTTTAAAAAATTCTTTAAAAATTAACATTTTAAACTTGAAAAGGAAGCTTTAAAGGAATGAAGATATTTAAATCCATACATTCTGTATGAGGTGAAAAAAATTCCCTTTGCATAGTAAAATGGTTGGAAAAATACCTTATTCAGATGGTGACAAGAATATTCCTTTGAAAACACTGTTAAAATAAAAAAAGGTTAAAAATTTATTTGATAAATTATTTTTTAAAGTTTAATTTTTTTAAAACCCTTTTAGAAAACAAGGTTTTCAGAAGAAAATAAGTTCTCTGACTAAAGAGAGAAATAAAGTTGGGTTTTTTTAAAAACATTTTTTAAAAAATTTTGAGTACCAAAGAGTGTAAAAATGGTAAAATTACAAGGAAAAGGTCATGAATAACCAGAGGATAATAAAATGAATGGATTTATTAAATAATGATCCAATAATTTCCTCTGATGGAAATTCAAGTGTAAAAAATCCCGAACAAAATGAGATGTGAAGTAAACCCTTGAAAAGACCACAATGTTGATGTCTGTATAATTCAATAAATAGATTATGTGTGTCAAATGTAAATCCAAATAAAACAATTGGAAATAAGAAAATATATAACAAAAATTTATTACACGTATAATCTTATAATATTAATGACAACAAGGAATTAATATAACCCAAAGAAAAGAAATTAGGTTATCAAATTCATTTCTACTTGGTAACGGTTAATTAAAATATACTTTGATGAAATAATTAAATTTGAAACTAAAAATATCATGAATAATTAATGAATCATGATATTATATTTCAAATTGGTAGTAAGTACACTATATCTAATAAATTATGTTTTCCATAATAAAATATGTCTTAAAGAATGGAAATTAAGACGAAGTCCCTTATTACTTGGTAACTTTTGAATTGGAATACCCAAAAGTAAAAATAATAAAATGAAACATTTAAATACCATGAAGATAAAATAATTCATGATATATTATATCAAAATGGGCAGTATTTACACCACAAAAAATAAGTAAGTGGTGTTAATGGCGCATGCCTCACAAGAAGAAAAGCGAGACAAGAATCCCTTAACTTGCGATTCCTTTCGGGTGAACATCCTTTAAATTCATTATAATGGATTTATACATGTTAATAAATTATTAAATAACCATTTTAATATTTATTATATCATATATGATCTTATTATAATATATTATTACTCATTTTTTAATAATATTTAATTATTTTCACTATTTTGGGTGTTAATTGCCTAGTTTGTTGAGTATGTTTTGACTTGTTACTTGTTATTCATATCATAATTTCATCATCTATATAATTTAAAACATGATTTAGAAATCATATATATTAATTATATATTTATTTATAATAAATCATTAATTTTGGAGATAATAAATGAAATACACCGTTCATGGAGATAGTAGGCCGTACGTACGCATAAACACCACTTTAATTTCTTTTTCATATTTAAAAGATTGAAAAATAAATGATATATATATGTATATGTATATTATAATTACATTATCATATTTATGCCATATTTTTTTCATAGGTTTAATAAAACTATCCTTTATACATTCCATGTGTATTGTGAACAAATCATATTTCTTTGAGGATGCGGTAATCCACAGTTCAAAAAATGATGTTATCGTATTTACACAAAATGGAAAGCATAAAGGTATTTGTTATAAAAATTATATAAGCATAAATAAATTATAAATATCATATATAAAATATATAAATAGCATGTACATAATAATTACCAACCATGAGATGTTGTATTGGAAAAACTAACAACATCATTTTGCGAGGCAACAGTTCACCGTGCATGTAAACGGTAAGTTCGTTACCCATTAGATGAAAGTGTACATAAGTGTAGGTAGAACCCTTATAATAAAAAAATTTAAGTATATTTTGGAAAATTATTTTATTATATAATCATGTAATAAGAATATTTTAGGGAGTGTAGAATGAAAATAAAGTAAAAGAGCTTGAGGAAGGATGCTACCTCTTCTTTGGATAACTCCTTTTGGTCTGCGCCAAAGGGATTCCTTAGATGGATTCCTACCCAAAGGGAGTATTTTAGGATTAGGGGAGGGATTTTAAGAAGATATTTGGGTAGATCTTGGTCGACCCAAAGTGGATTTAGAGGTGTTAATAGGTGTGAGGGGTGAGTGCCTTTTTATAGTGGAGGAGTGACATTCTTTTAAATTTTTGAAAAGGGAACTCCACCCACGTTTTTCCTATGAAAAGTGGATCAAATAATGAAAAAATTATATAAAATTAAGTATGGGGTTGAAATGTTTCTATAAAATTTCTTTTTTATTCTAAGTTTATAGGTCATTTTGGCCTTTAAGTTTAGGGTTTAGTCCCATTGTTATGCTAATTTTTCTCTTAATCACTGTAATTAATTTTAATCAAATTCACTAATATTTTTAGTCGAAAACTATGTTGAAATTATTAGAAATTAGAAATTATGATGATTCCACATATGAAATCAATTTTTCCAAGTTCCAATCACATAATTGGTAGAAGTTATTTTAAATTTAATCATGTAGATGGGACAACAAAGAAAGTTTTTAAAGTAAGATGTTCAAATGTTTAATATGTTTTTATATTCAATTTCAAAGTGAAATTGATTCCGATGAAAAAAATTGGATTAAATTATATATATATATTTCTAATTAAACTTTTAATAAAATCAAAAATATAATTTAACCTTATAAATAAATTATATTAAAAAATAGTTTTGAATTAAAATTTAGTATTTTTTACTATTCATCAAAAAATGGAACTTCATTGAAAAATGAAAAAAATCACCCTAAGATAATTTTAATGATTTTATTTAAAATTTAAGTTTATTTAAAAATATATAATTTATATAATTTCTAAAAAAATTGATTTAAAATAGGTTTTCCATTAAAATGCGGTAAAAGTATCTTTAGATAAATATTAATTTTTATGCGAAACATTGGTTTTGATCTTATCTTATAACTATCGAATATATTGGATGAATGTAAAAAATATTTGATTGAATATATAATATATATATTTAATTAATATCACTCACTAATTTTAATTAATTTAATTATGATAAAACAACTTTGTGGGCATAAAAATAGTTTTCTATAAAAACATTCCCTTTATATTCAATTGGTTATTATATTCATTTCTAATTGATTTGTAACCAATGAATTCATTTTATATTTTTATAAACCAAGTATTTTCATAAGTTAGTCAATACTATTAATAACCATTAATTTAATGGTTAATAATAATATTTTTAATAATATATTTTTGATCGGTAAAACTCTGTCTTGTATGTAATGGAATCTAACTCAGCATTGCATGAATTTCCAGTTATAGATTAAATTTATTTAAAAAAGTAATTTATTATAATATCTTGGGATATTATATCCCCTTACATGTTTCTTATTTCATGTCGTACATGCTATAAAATTCAATTTTCTTACTTTAGAATTTTGGGTTGTTATATATATAGAAATAATATTAAATAAAACAAAACTAGTTTGTGATGGCCGAAAAAACTGCCGAAACAAACTAAAAATTTATCATTAATATTTTATAAAACGAATCATACTTATACCAGAAAATAAAATGATATATTGGATAATTTAAACTATTATGAGTTCATTAATTCTATATAATTTTACTTCTATAGAATTATTCCAATTTGGAAAGAACTTATTTAATTTTACACAACCAAAACAACCATGAAATTGTGGAATAAACACTCCCAAAATGATGAAATTGAAATTTTTAACTCATTGAAATAATAATTAATGAAATTAATAAAATTATAATAAATCAAATACATGTATAATATTTCCAAAATAAATAAAATTAATAAATATAATTTGATTATCCAAGATATTAAGTGCAAGCGTAGAACACATTCATACACAAGATAAGGGATCTCTCTGAATCTACAAATTACCTTTGTGTTAGACTTTCTCTCGCTTTTACCCAATTTAATTCTTCATTATTCTTATATAATTATCCAATATTATGTTTTTATGTACCAAAAATATTTATGTAGCTCAATTTATCTTTATTTTATTAATAATTACATGTTTTAAAAGTTTCCCTTCTCAATTACCCCTAATAAGAAAGCCCAATTAAAGGGAACTTCCCCATTTCTTTCCCATTTTCAAGTACACACCATAAACCATTTTAAGACGCCATTATTTTTCTGAAATCACACATTTTTTTATGAAAGAATATCTTTGTTCATTTCTATTTTTATATAAACAATCATGCATTTGTAATCTTTAAATTCTCTTTATTATTTTCTCTTAAACCACACTAAAGTGGATCATTTATAAAGTTTCTTAAACACTATTTTTCATATATTCACTTCAATAGACATAATCATTCATGATATATTTTTATTTTTATTTTATTATTTTCCAAAAATTATTTAATCACTTCTTTTATAGATACCATTATGATACACCCTTTGGTTATGCCTTATGACATGATTATGATTCCCATTTCTTTCCATGGGAAACTCTTATGTTTATTCCTTATGTTTGATTCCTTATGTGGCACACATATGAATGAACATGTTATTATGGGTGCACCTAGATAGTTTTCCAATTCATTGGGTTATGTTTAGTCTCATGAGATGTCATGTATGGGATTAATTAGTAAACCTAATCCATTACAAGACTTTGTCCACCATGTGATATAGTCTTAAAGGTTATCTTTGACTCTTGTTTATGTCATGTTATATGTTGCTTCCCAATTCCAATATTTCTATGATCATATGATTCCATGTTCCATATGTTATGATTCTATATGTCTACTCATGTGCCATGCCTTTTATGTTATCATGTTATGCCTTTCTAATTCATATGATTTGATTCATATCGATGTTTATTCATTTACTGGGATTTTTAGATCATCCATTTTTTAATATGTATTCCCTAGGTTATCCTATGTAGATTTAAGATCTCAAAGGTATTTATGATCTCATTATGGAATATTAACAAAGAGTTGTTTTATTTTAGTTATATGTTTTTAATTTTGTGTACTTAATCTTCCAAAGACACTAGAATTTATAATCCTTGGTTTTTATTTGATGGATAAGTATGCTTAAAATCATGTAATAAAATTTGTGAAAGGATAAGGTCTCTATAGAATCCCTCTAATGAGGATCCACACATGCACCATAATCTATGATCAATGCTGTAGAATCACCGGATGCGATCACGATTGATCATAATTTCTTGAATTGTTTATGGTTGATCACAACAGTATTCTACATTATGGATGAATAAAACTTGGTGTTCTATTGAAGTCTTGGGATAGGAGTAAGAGAGATCACACTCTAGGGATTGATCCAATCTCTCCTTATCCATTGTGCACACTAAAAGTGAATTTGGAAAGTGATATAATTAGATATTTATTATATCTAGTTTAGGGTTGGAAAATCAAACATAATCACCCAACCATCTATAATATTATTAAATGACCCCATATATAATAATAATAATAATAATATTAATTACTTGACATATGCGACACATTAAGAAAACAAATAAATATCATTTATACTATTCAAACCATTAGTCTCAGTTCAATTTCTCTTTTTGACATTTACTGATCCTTAAATAATGGATATTTAATTAAACATATTTCACTACATTATTTTATGATAAATATGATAAATATTATATTTTAAAAAATTTCTAACTAATATTTAATATTATTATTTAACTAGTTTTTTTTCCAAAAAACTTATGTTTAAATTATCAAGATCAACCAAACTTGAATAAATACTATTTACTCCAACTTGTTAAATTCAATACTATAATTTAAATAATATTGCGGATTCACTTAGTGTGTTACCCTCTAGGCATCTTTCTTAGTGGAATTAGGCATAACCACATAAATTCCAAGGTTAGCGTCTAGAAACATGCTAAGGCTTCCATAGATAAAGAAGTTAACATCACAATGACATCCAACCTCTTATGAATGTTTACCGTGTAATATAATCCATTTATCAAAATATCTTAAATCAAGAAGGTCGCATAACGATGCCATCAACCTCTATGATTGATGTTGCTTTTTTTGAATTTATGAAAATGAACTTGACCATAGAACACCATGAATATGGATTTATTTAGGTAGTTCCATTCTCATCAAAGGGCCAGATATATTAACTTTTATCAAGAGAAAAAAGGGATAAATCCTTTCTCTCATTATCCATTAATGCTATACCATTCATGACACACCCAATATATCCTACTTCATTGTGAACATATGTTGTCACATTTTTCATCAATACATAAAAGTACATGATTCATGATACCCATTAATGATAATCTTAAAGTCTATGGATAAATAAGTAATCTTGTAGATAGGAACATCCAATGACACATAGAAATGTGGATTTACTATTAATAGTATTGTTCTCATAATCTCCTAATATAGAGATTACTAAGGGTGAATTCCATGAGAAGGTGTATCAATGTATTATGAGCCTTATTCCCCTGATCGCCTATATTTTCTATGTCTCATCATATAATATCATCCGAAAATAGAAAATGGTTCAAGAATAATGTTATGGCACCTCTAGGTTCTCATTATAGCGGAGAGATACTACAACCTTTTAATGGAAGATATATTCTAAATACATTATCACATAAAAATATCATGTAGAAGAGAAATCAAGATGTGATAAAAAATATTATTTAATAAGAAAAATATGTAATCAAGTACTAAAAAAGTTGGTTCTAGGCACCAATTCCATTAGACCCCCACTTTAAATAGATCAAACTAACAAAAAATTTCATTCCACTATCTATCACATGATACTCATGCTTCTGCTAAGATAAATCCTTTGTGGAGGGGTCCCCCACATTTTCCTCCAAGGATAATTTTCTCACCAAAAATTTAAATCATTAAAAAAAATACCTCAATAGATAAAAATTTCAAAGTATGTGATTTGTACTTTGGAGTGACCCTAAATATTTGGATAGATACATCAATGAAGTGTTATCATAGTAAACTGTGATAGGATATTTACTTCTAGGCACCACATCAAGCTCTTGGAAAAAGTTTCGAATCCATACTGCTTCCTTGGCTGCATCGGAAGGAAATATATACTTGGAATCCACTGTAGAATCAGAGAAAAATGGCTGCTTTGAATTCTTCCAAGTCAAAGTTCCTCCGTTGAGACAAAATTCATATCATGACTGTGACTTTAGATTATTTTAATCTTTCTGAAATCTAGCATAACCCTGGATGACTAACTCTTTATCTCCTCCATACACTATGAACATATCCTTTGTAATGATCCAAAATTTTATAAATGGAAATTACCTTATTATAATTATTTCATATATTATAAATCCCATAAAACCAAAAAATATAAACTTTATAAATGAATAATTAATGGAATAAAAGGTATTCTAGAAGTTAAGGAACCTATACCAATGGAATAGTAACTTGACTTTTAAAATTGTAATGTGACCCTTAAGAATAGTATTCCAGCCAATATAATAGTAAACTCATCTTTGAAATTATAAGTAAAAATTAGGAATATAATAAATTATAATATGATATAAATATATCATAGTTAAATATTTTAAAAATTATTAATTAAGTGTTGGTATTTTTTTATAAAATATAAATATTTATTTATAATTTTATAAATAATATAATTATTTAAAAGAAAATTTATTTTAATAAAATATATTCATAAATTATTATTTTTTACTTATTATTATAGAAATTTTGTGAGACCTTAATTAATTTTTCAAAATATTATAAAATCTATTATAATTTAAAATCTATATTTTTCGAGTAAATCATGATTTTCATTAAAAATTAATTTTCTCAAATTTAGAAAATTATGTTCATAAAATGGAGTAAATTTTTTAATTCTACACATCAAAAAATGGTTAGGGTTATTTTTTTTTGCATTTTTATGAAATACTTTAATTTTTGGTGAATAGTAAAATATTGTAATTTATAGTATATATACATTATAAATTAAATACACTATTACTTGATTCATGGATGATGTAAGGAAAATAATCTAAAATTCCCCTTAATTATTTAATATATTTAGTATCAATTTTCAAACTATTCATAGTCTTGAGCCAAAATAATAATCTAATGAAAAAAATAATGAGAAAACACTGCTCTTCTCCCCTATAAATACCACCCCTCACCACCTCTTCTCCTCACAACTTAAAATCTTATATCCTTGTCCAAATTATGAATAATAATATTTATAAGCCCCTATCACACATCCAAGAGCCTTTTTTATCAACAAAATACCACACCGATTTTCCTAATGAATTTCTCAAGGAGGAGAATTCAAGAGGTAAAACCCTCTTTCGTTTTCTTTTAATTTCTTTTCAATTTATTTTATTTTCTTATTACCTCCCCATATCGCCTTATCCAAGTGTCATGGTAACTATATTATCATATATATACTCGAATTTTATTATTTTAATGGAATAAACCATTATCAAACCTCCTCTCTTCTCTCTTTTATTCTAAAAAATGAAATAATTATTTGTGATGTGTCGATTTACTGCTATCGTGGATGATGCATTTTCATTTTCATTTACCACCTTAAATTATGGGAATAAAACCATTATAATTGTTTAAAAAAATTGAAAAATTTATTTTATAACTTTTTTTATGTTCTGGAACTGACTTATATACATAATATTAAATAATAAAACAAAACGAGTTCGTTGTGATCGAAAACCACTTAAATTAATCTAAATGAGCATCATTAAAATTTTATCTAATGAATAATTCTCATATCTGGAAACAAAATAATATATAATACCAATTAAAATTATTTATGTTTATCAATTACATATAATTTCAATTCTGGAGTATCATTATTTTTATACATGAACTTCCATACCTATAAAGAAGCGAACCGATAATGAAAACCAAGAAAACAAACACTCCCGAACGATGAAATTGAACTCTATAGCTTATCAAAAAGGATATAAATGAACTTAATAAAACTATAATAAATAAAATAAAATTATAATAGGTTATTTATTTATAAATTATTGAATTTAATTTGATTATCCAGGATATTAAAGTGAAGAAAGCATCCAGATATAAGGTAAGGGTATTCTCAAACGCAACTATCTTCCTTTGGGCTTTGCCTATCTCACTAAATATTCAGTATGGATGATCCTTAAATAAAATTTATCTTCCTTTCATTTTATTTTCTAGATATACATGTTTTAAATCTGGTTTTATTACCAATGCAAATATTTTTCCAAAAGAACCCTTCTTTCTAAAAAACATGTCTTTTACTTCACTTGAGATTGTATCTTCTTCACACAAGATTGATGATTCTTATACCAAGTATGTTATTCCCTTTTTATTTTTGGAACCCAAAACTTTATTCATGGATTTATTCTTTATGAAATTCTCATGAAACCCATTTCCTTTCCATGGGTTATTTTATGTCCATGATTGATATACGCTCTATGTGGGAAGTAATATTATATAAATTTTATGATGTGATGGGTGTGCCCATAATTATATATCACTGTAATGAATTGGGTAATGTGATGTATATCATGATATATTGTGAAATATGTGTGAACATGATGCTACATTTGTTCATAATTATGATTTTATGATTATGTACATATTTCATGCATGAAAATGATGTTAGATTTGTTCATAACTATGTATGGTATTTGACCACTAATACGTAATTTTTCATTTTTATGAATTTCAACATTCCATGATATTATATAATGATTCCTCTTATGATTATTATGATGATCCCATGGTGATTTAATAATGATAATTATTATACTCACCCATTTTATATTGATTCATGTTCTTATCAATATCTTACTGGATTTTTAGCTCACCCCTTTCTTTGATGTATATCCTGAGGTGATTACTTGTAATAAGTGAAAAAAGGCCACTAACAAGGTATATCTTTCAGAATTAAATAATTTTTATGTTTTATTATGTAAATATTTTTTTTGTTCCTAATTTTCCCAAGACACTAAACCTTTGGATCCTAGTTTGGTAACATTATTATATTTTTTATCTTTAAAATAATGTAATAGTAATGTAAGAAAAGTAGGGTCTATATAGTTGGTATCATAGAATGGTTTAATTAATTAGAGAATTATTATTAGAGAACCTTAGTGAAAATCATTAGTATGAGACTAAGTATATGAAATCACCCAAGAAGATTTATTTTAGAAAAATTCTAAATATAGGGATCCCACAAGATATGCCTTTAAAGTTAATTTAACAAAGGAATAAATTATATATTCATGACTTATTGACTTATATTTTGTTCAAACATTTTATATTTTAGAGAATGGTGGGAACGAGGAGAAACTAGGCAAACAATCTATATAATGGAAAATGCATTAATTTCATGAATGACATCCCCAATGCCTTGGGAGGTGGATTTCAAAATTTCATGGCGATGATTACCCAACTATATTAGGATATGAAAAATAACCCAAATAATATAGAACTTCCTCCTTCAATTAAGAGGTAAAAACTGACTATTGAGTATTTTATGAGGCAATGAACATTGTAATTTAGTTTATCTTCTGATCTACTTATGGGTTAACTCAATAGAGAAGAACATTTCTATGCTTTTCTATTCTCAGATGGAGAAGGTGACTATATGAACCCTCACTTTTCATACATGTAAATTACATTGATTTTTTGGAATACCTAATACATTAAAAAAACAAATTCCCAAAGACTATATTAGTGTAGTGCCTTTGTAAACTTGGAAACATAAAAAAATGGTTAATAACACATCTAATTCTTCTCCTTCTTATTTTATCATAATTAAAACCCCTTTTGACATATGAGACTTAATATTTTTCTTCATATCCTGGGGAAAGTAAACATAATAAAAGGTGAGCTCTGATGCTCATTAATGGTAAAAAAGGGAAACATATAAACATAAACATGAGCATAGCGGTATGAGAATTTGATCATAACATTAAAATATCATACCCCACATATAAAAGATCATAAATAGGATTCATGGGATTAAGATTGGTAGTTTATAAGACATTAATGATAAGAAAATGAATAACGTCACACATGAAAGCATAACATAGGAATAAAACATGAAACTATGGCATAAACATAAGTATATAATAATGATTTTCATAGTAGTCAAGGAATCACTGCCAAGGTCATCTTGGAAGTATGGCTTCACTTCCCATACCATCTTGGTAGTCATGGTTCACTCCCACAACCATCTGGGTTGTCACAGTTTACTCCCATAACCATATTTGTTAGTCAAGGTTCAATCCCAAGACCATCAAAGAAGATAAGGTCTTTCATGTATATCTCATGAGATATAAATCTTTACCCAATGCATTAGAGGGACATATAGGTCTCACCCATCTCATAATTAAATCATGCATACATGTTCCACAAGATCATAAAAAATCATATCATAACCAATGTAATAGAAAGGGTTTCATAAACATGTAATCATATCACAACATGTTGAAAAGATATAGGTTTCATAATAATTTTATCAAAATCATAACCCCTAAAAAGAAGTGGGTTTAATAAACATCATGCCATCAAAATATAAACCATTTGGAGAAATAAAAGGAATGATATTGTTGAACTATAACAGAGTATGTCATCTTAGTTGGGGAAGGATTTTGAATGATCACTTGGAACATGAAAATCAATTTTTAAAACATAAAACCTTTTCATTACCATTTTATTTGAATCCAATTTGAAAACATATAAAATAATTATGAAAAATCATTTCAAATAGTTCTTGAGGAAAATATCATTTCTTCATTGAAATCATTTCCTTTTCTTAAAATGCTTCACAATTTAAAAAAAAACATTTTATTTGAAAATAACATCGTAAGATTTTAAGGGAATATTTAAGGAAATAATGTGTCATGAAATCATAAAAATACACACATGTCATATAAGTTGAAAAAACCTTCTACCCATACTTTTGCTGAAAAAGTCAAAAAGAGCCTCATTAGAAAAATAAAAAAAGATTCCTTTCAAAACTTTTAATAAAAAGTCATTCATGGGTAAAAATAACTTTAAAAAACTATAGAATAACAATAAAAATATTCTAGAAAACTAATTTTAAAAACATGGACATGGATGATAAATATACCATTGTAATTTCTTACATATAAACAATCACATAAAATAATGAGATTCTGAAATTAACCATTACAACTTTATAATTAGTAGAATTGTATTCCCCATGAAATAAATGAAATTATATGGATATGAAAATTCCATAATATTGTGGTTAAGTATCATAAAATATGTTCATGGGGAGTATATACACCACATAAAAGAAACAAGTAGTGTATGAGGCATGTGTCTCATAGAATTAATGGTGAGACAAAATCCCTTACCTTAGGTTTGATTCCCTTCGTATGTGTTCGAAACTCCTGTATAGTGATTTTAAACATATTATTAAGTTATAAAATATTTATAATAGTATTTATTATATCATATATTATTCATTTTAGACTTTTATATTACCTATTTATCAATAATTCCAAGTTAAAGCAACATTTTGGGTAATAACCACTTTGTTTATCGTACGTGTTTTGACTTGTTATTCCTGATCCTATTACTTAGATAATTATTTACTTACTTAAAAAATGTAAAAAATTATTTATATACCATATATATTTATTATATAAATATATATTAAATATAGATATATGAAATGGAATACATCGTGCATGGAGACAGTAAGCCTTACGTACGCATAAACATTGTTTCTGTTTTCTTCTCGTACTGAATAGAAGAAGGTAAATGATATATATATATATATATATATTATTAAATTTACATAAATATTTAATATATTTCATATTTATTCATTATATACATTTTTTATAATCATTCTTGAAATGGTTAACGTGGAAGATGAATCTCATCGTGTTGTGGAGATGGTAGGTCGTACATACACCTAAGCAATGATATCATTCTATTAATGGTAACATGTTGGAGAATTAGGTGGTATATTAACTATAAATAATCAATATAATTTAATTTTTATTATTTATATCCATTATATCCATCCTTATACCCATCAAAATAATGTAGTGATTAAAAACATATTACACCACAGCGTGGAGATGGTAAGCCATATGTACGAACGCGTGGTAATTTCATTTTTCCTAGGATGAATAAAAGGTGTAATATGGGTGTTACATAACCATAAAAAAATATCATAATATAGGGTATACTGGAGTTATTACTTTATACTAGAATATATACATGAAAAGTAAGTAGAAGAAGAAGAAAGTTTTGAAAGAGTTGGTAAGGATATTACATCTTCTTCGATGATCTCCCTATAGATATCCTCTTAGGGACACTAGAGTTTGTCTTTTGAGAATACCAACACCTATAAAATATTACTAGAGATGTTTATAAGAGAAATTTATTGGGTTTAGTGGGGTTTTAAGTCTCAAAGTAGTGTGAAGAAGTGAGGTAGGAGGTTCCCATTTATAATTGATGTGAGGGGCACTTTTGTAAATCCCCAAAAATATTAAAATATAATAAGATTATTCTAGATCTAAATACTTACAAAAAAACCATAAATGAAACATAGAATAAATTTTAGACCATATTCTTTCCCCTTGGGGTTATTTAACATTTTTTTGATTTTTAAATAATTTAATAATAAATTATTTCAATAAGATACCATTATTATCAAATTTAATACTGTTCATTTAATTTGAATTCAAATACATCATGAAAAGGTGGAAATTCGAATATAATGATTTATAACATGTATAATATATCTTATAGATCTATTAAATTATTTATACACATTAAATAATCCAAAATATATCAAAATCTATATTATTAATATTCAATTATTCTAGTTTTCTATGAATTAAAAGAATATTGTTTTAGAATTTTAAGGAAATTATGTAACTTATAAAAATAAAAAAAAATTATATAATGAAAATAATTTCATTTATATTAAATTATAAATTTTTATTAAATCATAGTTTGATTTTTTCCCTACGTGAATTCATAAAAGATATTAAATACAAGTGAGTGATACTTTATTACTATCTTTGATTTAAATAATATATAATTTATTTTCATGGATGAGTGTCCATTAAACAACTCAAAATTGATCATAAAGTGATTAGTATTTAATCCAATTCATCCAATAATTTTTTTAAAAGTTTTTTTATTATTTTAAACCTTACCATTTTGATTTACCTTTAATTATTATATTGTAATTTTAATTGTGGTAACAATATTTTAAATATTAAGTGGTTACAAATTATTAATTATATGAGGTTAATTGTCCATAAATAGATATGTTATAAAATTTTATACCTTATAATAATATTTTTTGTATTTTTTAAATATTTTTATGATTTTTAGTTAATTTAATAAAATATTACTTTATAAATTATCACTAGTGTCAATTTTGACACTATTCAGATCTTTGTCTTTATATAAGATCCAAACAGCAGGATAATTTCGAACGAAAACATTTAAAACACTCATAAAATGTAATATTAAACTATAAAATTCATGGATAACCTTAATTAATTAAAATTATCTTTATTTATTATTTTTAATATCATTTATTTGATCCTTAAACAATTACTGCATCATCATCATGTCACATTTTAAGTTTGTTATTTTATCACTAAAAATTATAAATAAATTATCATGATGTAGATAAACATTTTATCTTTCAAATTGCTATTTATATTCAAATTTATCTTCTATATAACCCAATATTAAAAATTATTTTCTTATTAAAATTATGTGTAGGAAAATTTTAACTTATCTTTAAATAAAATATAATAAATGTCATATTCATACCCAAGTGGCTTAAAAAGGTTATTATTTCATTATAAGGTTTATTTTAGTAAAAAAAACTTATAAAATGAAATTAGGACAAGTGTTAGGGTAAGTTTATAATATTATAATAATATTTTTACCATTAATTATACAATTTACCCTTAACTGAGTTAAATAAAAATATAATAAAGTTACTGTTGACCAAAAATTAACTTGATCCTATTAGAATTTTTTTTTTGAATTGATTACAACCATGTATTTCCATTTTTAAAAATTTAATTCACAGTAGTAACTAAATTAAGTTTAACATTAATCCCACAAATTTGCGAGAAGGTGGGTAAAAGTGACGTTCAAAAGTTCAATAAGTTTTTATATCTAATTTTATTATAAAAATGATTATAATGAAATAAATTGGATTAATATATGTATTATTGATATATCGTGACTTTAAAAATCAATTTAAATTATAATAATTATTTAAACCAGAAAGATAATTTTTATCTACAATGGAGTATGTTTCTCTATTCATCAAAAGATAAAACATCTTAGAAAATATTAAAAATTAACTGTATATTAATTTTGACATTAAAAATTAAAATATTCTGTTTATATTATCAAATTAAATTGATAATATTTTCTAAAATTAATTTTATTATTTTTCATAGAAGGACATAAAAACTAGTTCATTTGGGAAAATAGTAGTTTCAAACATATAAAGTCTTTACCAAAAATTATATTTTTAATTATAAAAACCATTATAAATAATATTTTAAAATTAGTTATTAATATTAATATTAAAATTTTAATATCTATGTTATAACTATATCATTTGAATAATTATAATAGTAAAATGTTGTTTCACAGAAACTCAGTGTTGTGTGTCACGGAAGTAAAGTTGGTGTTGTGTGTAGTACACGCTTCCCTTGGTGTCATATATAATGAAATACAAAATTAGTGCTTTTATATAATAACCAAAATCTATATTCTGTGTTATGTGAAGTGAAAATATATAAAAGGTTAAATTAATTAAAAAAAATAAAATAAAAAAATTCACAAAATATTAGGGTGTTACATTCTACCCTCCTTAAAACGAATTTCGCCCTTGAAATTATTCTAGGTTATCAAAGGTTTAATACTTGAAATTTACTTTCATAGAAATTCACATCATATAAATTAGTAATAAAACTTTCTTTTAAAAAATAAAACTTGGAAAATAAAGGTTTCCCAAAGTAAATCATAACTAGGTCTCTATGTAGGAGAACATGGGTGAAGATTTAAAGATAGAGGAAAATAATAAATAATAATAGAGTTTGATAATGATCATTAATCAAAATAAAGTGGGTGATCAAAATAATATTAACAGTCATAAAACCATAAAATTAATAAATGTGAAATCTTTCATTAATATCATCAATAATAATTATATCAAAATAAACTTTTACATCACGATCCTTTTCCTAATGTTGAAGAATTTTAAAGAGAAGACATACTTACTTGATTTCAGAATAACCTCACCGTTTTGTGTTCCTAGATAAATTTCCACTTCTTCTCATATTCTAAGAAATGAAGTTGAATTTTTCATTCCTAAATCATTATCAGATCATGAGAAGAATGATAGGTTACTCTATATATCTTCGACAAAAAGTTAGCATAAGTTATAAAATATGTATAAATACACCTATGATAAGATAATAATTTAATATCACAAACTTATCTGAAGTTTAACTTAAAATTTCCATAATTTGATAATCCTAAAATCTTTCCAAAAACTGAAAATCTAAGACTTTAGAAAGAGGTGTAGTAAATCAGTTTAACATTTATCTCCCATATATCATAAGAATGTTCTTGGTTTTCACATTCCAAACATTTAAATACCTTAATAATCTATTCTCTTGAAACATGGAAATTACCTGAATTACCATACATACTTATTTAAAAAATTTAGGTTTCCCTATTCTAAAGTTTTTAGATATATTCCTTAAGTCCAAAAAGTTTTAAAATTCATTAATGATATCATAAAAAAGTTTTCAACAAATCCTTAATCAATTCCAAGGAAATCAATAATATCCAATTTACTTATTCATATCCAACATGTTATTATTAAAATATCATCATCTCATAATCATGCACATATTAAGGGTTATCCTTCCATTAATAATATATTTTCCAAAAATATCACCTTATTACCTCAATTGCTTTTCATAGTTACTAGTACAATTCATTATATGATCTTAAATCCTTTAGGAAAAACTAAATTGAACCAATCATTAGATATTACCTTACTCCATAATACCATAATTGAAATTCTATAAAATTATTCTTGAAGACCATTACATAAACACTTTAATCATCAAAATTAATTCTTAAACCCTCACTCGGGCTTCAACTTCTTAATCATTCCTTCAATATGAAATACAAATCATGTATTAAGGTTCCTCAACCTCAATATTATCATGATTATTATGTTCAATATAAATAATATAGTAAGAAAATCTAATAACCTTCACATTTCATTTACAGTCTATTTTCCTCAATAGTGTAACCAATAGTTGTACCACCTTCTTGATTCTCTTCATGATATTTACATTTATGAAATTTATTTTTATAATTCCCATACTTTCCACATCTGAAACATTTAATGTCAACCTTGTTCCTTCTAGTTACCTCTATTGACTAATACTAGAAAGTATAGTGTGAACAATAAATATCATCAGAGAAAAACACATAACCATGAAAAATTACTATTAGGATACCTAAATCATGATACCTACTTTTAAATCTATGACACCTTAGGATTATCCTTTGGGAAATCCCTAGAAATATACTTAGAAATATCACTAGGGTTATCACTATGTTTTCTCATCCCAATTTATAAAGGTTAACTAAACCTTCACTCTAATACCAACTGACCCGCTCTTTTCATACATGGAAATTACATTACTTTTACAGAATACTTAATACATTACACAAACAAATACCCAAATACCGTATTAGTCTAGTTCCTTTAGAAACTTGGAAATATAAATAGCTTCTTCATAACACATCTACTTATTCTCCCTCCCATTTCATCATAACTACAACCCATTTTGACATATCAGACTTAATATATTTCTTCGTATCCTCAGGATAAGAAACATAAGAAAGGGTGAACTCAGATGCTCATTAATGGTAAACAAGGGAGACATGTGAGCATAAACATGATCATAGGGGTATGATAATGTGATCATAACATTAAAATATCATACCCCACATATCATGTCACGACCCCCTCCCACCAAAGATACCCCTCCTGAGCTGAAAATGGTGAAAGGGAGATAATGACCCCCGTGTCCCGCCTCCAGTAGGCCCCAGAGTGGCGACTAGCACCAAGGGTATGAGTTTTCACAAATATGGGAGGCATTTCCCTTTTTATTATTTAAGATCAGGAAATAGGATGAGTCAAACACAAATAGAAAAAGGAAAAAGTAAATGAAAATAAACCCAAAACCAAACCCATATGCATGTTTTCTACAATAATGAAACAAAAGTACAAGTACAAGAAAAGCTCCAAAGTAGGATACCAAAAAAGAAAGAAAAAACTGCAACCAGTAAAACTCCAATGCCCAACTAGCAAGGTCCCACATGGTCCCTAATGTCCTCCTGAAAAGATGAAAGTAAACGTAGGGTGAGCATACAAGTATAATCAGTAGGAAAACCTAAATCTCACGTGCACAGGTGGGGAGACATCCTAATGCCCCGTGAGAAAATAGAAGGAACCAAAGCCTAGAAGGGAATCTATCCACCCACCCTTTCAATCCACACTCACCAAATATCACAAGTCAATAGAGTAGTATAGTAATATTATCAAAGCATGGGTACCCTGCACTACCTTCCCACTGAATATTGCTCAAGCCCTCACGCCTAACGCTCTGATGCTTCCCCCTCTTCCTGAGCTAGTGCCGCAACCTGGCCATATGAAGCTCATAGTATCCCGCCGGTACTCAATCCTCGGCCATAAACACATATCATCCTGAAGACACCTGGGAACCACATCACATCTCATCCCGAAGACATCTGGGAACATATCACATCCTCATACCGAAGACTCTTGGGAAAAATCTATCATAACCTGCCCAAAGGATCTTGGGATATAGAACCTGAAAGAGGGATCACATGGAAGAAGAGTAACCATCCAACCTTTAGATGTTTGAGAATCTCACCCCCCATACCATGGGTGTTCGGCACGTAGTGCCCAACATGGGTAGGGTGCGTAAATAAACATAAAACGTACAGATTGATATAATTAAATCAACCACTCAGCCCATCCTAAGGCTTCTACACAAAAGATATGAGCACATGCTTCGACACTGCTACCTCGAAAGTATGCACACAATAAATATCCCCAAACCCCATTACACTTTTCATGTTTCAACAGTTTTAGTTTATTAGTTCCTCAACTACCGAGTAACTAACAACAACCCAACCAAATCAATCATTTGTAAAAAATATCCCTACCAACCACAAATATAGTTAGGGAAAACACAAGCAACACAATACCATTTTCTTTTATCAGCAAATAAGTTCCATTTATTTTCCGTATTTAATCAACTACCATGCCACACAATTCATTAGTTAACTCTTCCACTTTTATTCATATGCACAATCCATCCCTACAGCCCTACTTCCAACCACCATAACCACAAAAACTTCTAAAACAATACCCGTACCACATCATCATCCCTTTGATACCATTTACTACAGCTCCGCTGCCCATCACAACCATATAATACATGCCAACCCACAACCAAGCCAACCGTAGCCCCGCTGCTCACCTGTTCCACAACAACCCATGAAACACCCCTTCACATAATTAAACCCCAACCGACACCCACAAAATTCATTCTTTCGTTTAGTTTAACCGGGGTGATCATACAAGGGTTTTAAGTATTCATTTAATCAGCCAACTTTACATGATTAAGAATTTTCCACATTCTATGAAAATCCATCCACAAAACAATCCAAAAAATAGGGCAACATTTAATTGCGCAACCAAAGGCCCCCAATGACTATCATTTTCAACAGGCATACTCCTATTCAATTCACAACAAAATCAAAGGATAAACACTGATGGAAATAAAACAAAAATATCAAAAAAATTCCCCAGACCAGTTCTTTAACCAATTATTATCTTTATTTACTGGTTCAACTGTATCTCATGAAAACAAGAGGATACCCATCCCGCATGATGCACAAAAGAGAGAGAGACGAAGGTAAGATCTCTAACTAAACAGGTTTTGATGTTCTTCTGTGAGAAAAACTACTACGAGGATTTCGATCACTCCTCCCGACGACCACGTCCTCCCGTGGACGCTGCGACACAACCACACTAACAAACAAGAGAGACTCCATTATGGTTTAAGGTGTCACTTTTCATAGCATGTCAAGGAGGAACAAAAAGTGGAGATCGAAGAAGGAATAATAATGGGATATTACGTACCATTAAGATGACGTTTGTCAAAGAGCGTCGTTCCCATAAAATATTAGCAATACCCTCGGTAGGAAACTGTGAAGAGGAAGTCAAAGAATAGGGAAAGGAACGAGGTACACAATGTTCACCTCGTCGACACGATCCCGCCGCCACCGACAGATTGACAATCAGAGTCCGGATGAAGAAGATAGGGGGAAGGCTTCTAAGTTATTCGGGAGCATCGCTATGCAGGGAAGAAGAGGGGTCCGTAAATAACACGCGACCCTCTCTTATATAGGCAATGAAAAGGTAAAATGGTATGCATTGTGTATTAATGAATACACGAAATTACCGTACAACTGTTACGTTTTTTGACTGGTCAACACACGACACGCCACGCGGTTTACATGCGTTTAATGATATTAATAAATTAAATTAATAATAGGTGTTTTGTTGACCCGAGACATGAGTCATAAAAAGATATTCATCATTGGTATTAAAATGACTTTCATAATTTCAGGGTTATGCTGCCATTTACGGTTCGTCAATCCGATATCATCTGAGGAAGTTAGGATGAATTATGGTTTTGACAACCATAAATAATAATAATAATATTATATTATTATTATTATTTCATTTCATTGAAAATTTATCTCTCCAATATCATTTAAGATTCACACACAAAATCCTCTCTAATTTAGTGCGCATCACCCCATTCCACCTTGATTGATTTCCTTATTTATTTTATTGCTTTAAATTTTAAATCTTTATTTCCTTTAAACCCTTTCTCTCTCCAATATCTCTTCCATTCACGATTTCTTCCACCAAAAGTGGCGCTTACCCTTTCCTTTACTCTATTATCACTTTAATTTTATTATTAATAAAATTAATATTAATAACACCCATCATTAATTCTCTAATTTAATCCCATTAAATTAGTTTACCATGGTTATTCGCATATTAAATTAAAACCATTCCATTTAATTAATCACACACTAAAATCCACCATTACCATTTATTATTTAATATAATAGTAATAAATCCTCTTTCAATTTCATCAATGGGTCTCCATCATTATCATTAATAATAATTATTATTATTGATGCCCAATTATTATCTTATAGTTACTCCCTCTCTCCCATCACATGATATTCATGCATGGGTTAGGAACCCCTTCCATTCTTCATTATCATTTTATTATTTTTTTATAATCTATTAAATGAATATTATTATAATTATTTTAATATTCTAAAAATACAAGTTGGATTCACCCATAAGGGGTTCCCCCCCTCCATGCGCCTCTTCATGTTATTATTATTATAAAAAAATATTATATAATAATACCCTTTTAATGTTATTTACACAATTCCAACTTTAATTGTGGAGAACCGCACAACGCCTCTTGTACAAGGTCACACCCATGTGAACCATGCATTTCATTCCTTTATAATTTATTACATGCACCTCATTTATTATAATTTAACCTTTTATAATTGATTCCATGCGCCTCCCATCATTGAATTAAATACATTCAATTTTATTTATTTTATTTCACAATGATTAAATTAAAACCATTTAATCTAATTAACACCAAATATTTTCACGCCACCATTATCAATTATTATTATCAAAAATTATTATTATAACACGCTTCGTGTTTGACCACATCAAATTTTTACAAAGTAATGGATTGGAGAGGTCCGAGCCATTACATATCAAATATCATAAAAGAGAATCATGGCATAAATATTGATAGTTCATAAGACATGAATCATAATGAAATAAATAACATGATCCATGAAAGAATAACATAGGAATAAAACATGGAAGTGTGGAATACACATAATCATTTAATAATGATTTAAATAGTAGTCAAGGATTCACTTACAAGGCTATTTTGGTAGTATGGGTTCACTTACCATACCATCTTGGTAGTCATGGTTCACTCCCATAACCATCCTAATAGTCATGGTTTACTCCCATAACCATCCTAATAGTCATGGTTTACTCCCATAACCATCTTTGGTAGTCAAGGTTCATTGACAAGACCATCTTAGCATACAAGATCCTTCATGTCTATCTCATGAGATATAAATCTTTACCCAATGCATTAGAGGGAGATATTGGTCCCAACCATCTCATAATGAAATCATACATACATGTTCCATGAGATCATAAACAATCATATCACAACCAATGTAATGGAAAGGGTTTTATAAAAATGTAATAATATCATAAGACGTGGAAAAGATACAATTTTCATAATCATTTCATCAATAGCATAATCTGTGAAAAGAATCCATTTTATTAAACATCATTCCATAAAAAAAACCATTCGGAGAAAGAATATGAATGGTATTCTTGAACTATAACAAAGTATGTCATCTTATACGGGGAAGGATTTTGAAAGATCACTTAGAACATGAAAATCAATTTTTAAAAGATAAAACATTTTCAAAACCCTTTTCTTTGAAACCAATTTGAAAACATATAAAATAATTATGAAAAATTATTTAAATAGTTCTTGAGGAAAATATCCTTTATTCATTTAAATAATTTCCTTTTCTTAAAATGCTTCTTAATTTTAAAAGAAAAAATTTTATTAGAAAATAACCTCATAAGATTGTAAGGGAATATTTAAGGAAATAATGCATCATGAAAATATAAAAATAATTTCATTTTTTATAAGTTAAAAAAAGAAAAAAATCTTCTTGTACTTTTGTCAAAAAAGTCAAAAAGTACCTCTTTAGGAAAAGAACAAAAGATTCCTTTTAAACCGTTTAATAAAAATTCATACATGGGTAAAAATGACTTTAAACAGTTTTATAAGAATATTAAAATTTTTCTGGAAAAATAATTTAAGAAATATGTACATGGATGATAAATATACCTATGTAATTACTTACATATAAACAATCTCGGAAAATAATGAGATTGTGAAATTAACCGTTACAAATTTATAATCAGTAGAATCATATGCTCCATGAAATAATGGAAACTATATGGATATGAAAATACAATACTCTTATGGTTAATTATCATAAAATACATTCATGGGTAGTATATACAGCACGTATAAGAAACAAGTAGTGTATGAGGCATGTGTCTCACAGAATTAAAGGTGAGACTAAAATCCCATACCTTAGGTCTGATTCCCTCCGTACTTGTATGAAACTACCATACAGTTGTTTTAAACTAGTTATTAACTTATAAAATAATAATAATAATATTTATGATGCCATATATTATTCATTTAGGACTTTATATTACCCATTTATTAACAATTCCAAGTTAAAGTAACGTTTTGGGAAATAACCAGTTTGTTTATCGTACGTGTTTTGACTTGTTATTGCAGATCCTATTACTTAGATCATGATTTAATAACTTAACTAATGTAAAACAAGATTTTTATACCATATATATTTAGTATATAAATATATATTAAATATAGATATATGAAATGTAATACACCGTTCATGGAGATGATAAGCCATACATTCGCATGAACACTATTTCCGTTTTATTATCATTCTGAATGGAATAAGTTAAATTACACCCACACACACACACATATATATATTATTAAATTACCATAATTATTTCATATATTTCATATTTATTCATTATATATATTTTTATTATCATTCTTGAAATGGTTAACCTGGAAGATGAATCTCACCGCGCCATGGAGACAGTAGTGAGCACGCACGTACGAGCATTGATATCATTCTCTTAATGGTAAAAAGTTGGGGAATTAGATGGTATATTAATTATACAGAATAAATATCATGTAATATTTATTATTTATATCCATTATATCTATCATTATACCCATCCAAATAAATTAGTGATGAAAAACAGATTACACCACTTCATGGAGACGGTAAGCCGTACACACGTTTATTTTTCATAGGATGAATAAAAGGTATAATATGGGTGTTACATGACCATAATAACATATTATAATATAGATGATACTGTATTTATTACTTTTTAATGGAATCAACACATGAATATGAAGTATAAGAAGAAATAATTTTGAAAGCGTCGGTAAGGAGATTACCTCTTATTCAACAATCTCCCTCTAGATCTCCTATTAGGGACACTAGAGTTGGTATTTTGAGAAGACAAGAACCTATAGAATATTACTAGGGAAGTTTATAAGGGAAATATTTAGGGTTTGGTCTAACTTGAAGTCTAAAAATGGTGTGGGGAAGTGAGGGACGAGGTTCCCTTTTATAATTAAGGGGAGGGGGCACTTTTTAAAATCCCCAAAATATTAAAATATAATAAGATTATTCTAGATCAAAATACATAAAAATGGAACATAAAAGAAAATTATATGATATTTTAGACCATATAATATCCCCTTGTGGTTAGTTAACATTTTTTTGATTTTTAAATAATTTAATAATAAATTATTTCAATAAGATATAATTATTGTCAAATTTTATACTTTTCATTTAATTTGACATCAAATACATTAGAACAAGGTGGAAATTAGAATATAATAATTTCAAACATCTATAATATATATTATACATATATTAAATTCTTTATACACATTAAATAATCCAAAATATATCAAAATAAATATTATTAAAATCAATTATTCTCTTTTTCTGTTCATTAAATAAATATTATTTTAGCATTAAAGAAGTTTTTAAGGCAATTTTATAACTTCTAAAAATTAAAAATAAATTTATATAATTAAAATAATTTAATTTATATCAAATTATACATTTATATTCATTCAAATCATGATTTTGTCCCTATGTGAACACATAAAAGATATTAAATACAATAGAGTGATACTTTGTAACTATCTTTACTTTAAATATTATATAATTTATTTTCATGTAAAAGTGTCCATTAAATAACTAAAAATCCATCATAAGGTGATTATAATTTAATCCTCTTCAACAAATAATTTTTTTACAAGTTTTAGTTTTATTTTAATCCTTACTATTTTGATTTACCCTTAATTACTCTATTGTGATTTTAATTATGGTAACATGATTTTAAATATTAAGAGGTTATAAATTATTACTTATATGAGGTCAACTGTAAATAAATGGAAACTTTATGAAATTTTAGACCATATGATAATATATTTGTATTTTTGAAATATTTTTTTGTTTTTTAGTTAATTTAATAAAATATTATTTTATAAAATATCATTAGTGTCAATTTTGAAACTATTCACAACTTTGTCTTTATATAAAATCCAAATTGAAAGATAATTTCAAAAAAAAAAACCTGTTAATAAACTCCTAAAATTTTATATTCACCTATAAAATTCATGGAGGACCTTAATTAATTCAAATAATATTTATTTTAATATTTTTAATATCATTTATTTGATCATTAAAAAATTACCGCATCATCATTGTTTCAAATTTTAAGTTAATTATTTTATCACTAAAAATTATAAAAAAATTATCATGTTATAGATAAACATTTTATATTTAAAACTATTATTTAGAGTCGAATTTATCTTCTATATAATCCTATTTTAAAAATTATTTACTTATTAAAATTATGAGTATGATATTTTTAACTTATCATTAAATAAAATATAACAAATGTCATATTCATACCCCAGAGGCTTAAAAAGGTAATAATTTCATTATAAGGTTTATTTTAGTCTAAAACCACTTATACAATGAAATTATGATAAGTTTTAGGGTAATTTTATAATATTATAATATTATTTTTACCTTTAATTATCCAATTTACCCTTAACTAAGATAAATAAAAATATACCAAAGTTACTATTCACTAAAAATTAAGTTGATCCTATTAGACCACAAATTTCATACTGATTAAAATCACATATATTTATTTTTCCAAATTCAATTTATAGAAGTAACTAAATTAAGTCGAACACTAATCCCGCAAATGTAGCGAGAAGTCAGGTAAAAGAGACGTTCAAAAGTTCAATAAGTTTTTATATCTAATTTCATTATAAAATTGATTCCAATTAACTAAATTAGATTAATATTTTTATTATTGATCTATTGTGACTTTAAAAATAAATTTAAATTATAATAATTATTTAAACCAAAAAGCGAGTTTTTATCTATAATGTAATATTTTTCACTATTCATAAAAAAATTAAATTTCTTAGAAAAATACTAAAAATTCACCCTAAGTTAATTTTGATAATACAAAATCAAAAATGATGTTTATTTTATCAAATTAAATTTATAATAGTATCTAAAATTAATTTTATTGTTTTTCATAGATAAACATGAAAAACGGTTCATTTGAGAAAATAATAGTTTTAAATATATAAAGAATTTACCAAAAATTAAAACTTTAATTATCAAAACTATTATAAATAATATTTTAAAATTAGTTATTAATATTTATATTAAAATTTTAATGTCTGGGTTATAACTATATCTTTTAAATAATTATAATAGTAAAGTGTTGTTTTGCAAAAACTCAGCATTGCGTGTAAACCAAGCCAAGTCGATGTTGTGTGTAGTGCAAGATTCCCTTGGTGTTACATATAATGCAATCCAAAGTTAGTGATTTTATATAATAAAAAATATATATTTAGTGTTTTGTGTAGTGAAAATATCAAAAAGGTTAAATTAATTAAAAAAAATAAATTCAAAAAATCTCGGGGTGTTAAAGTGACTCCCACTATTTATCATTTAGATGGAGAGGCTGATCAATGATGGTCATCGATTAAGAACACCAAGATGAGGTAAAAAATTGAAGAGATAGAGTATGAGTACTTTAAGATGATATTTATTAACAAGTATTTCCCTCAGACTCTTCATATAAATATGGAGAGAGAATTCATAGAGTTGAAGAAAAAGGAAGATGAATCTGTCACGACCTATGGCGAAAATTTCACAAGGCCTACATGGTATTCTTTGGTGTTTTTTTATGAAAAATGATAAAAAATGATATTTTATTTATTGGTTTAAAACCACACCTTATAAAGGCTCTAGAAACTAGATTCTTTGGGAGTTATGAAGTAGTAGTTCAATGTGCCCTCAAAGTGGAGATGGAGTTTGGAGAATGGTCCCTTGGCTATGAAGATAAGAAATGAAAGATATAGTTTAAAGATATAGTATCTAATAAAAAATGTGAAAATAAAATTCAACCAATCACATGTCAAAGATGTGGGAAGAATCACCATGTTCATTGCCTCATTGGAATGGGGAAATGCTTCAAGTGTGGGAGAGAAGGCCACCAAGCACATGAATTTCGAAGAGACACAAGGAAGCAGGACAATGTGGTGGAGGAAAGGAGAGAACCACCCACGGTTCAATGATTCAACTGTATGGAGAAAGTTCACTGTGAAAGCTAGAACACTAATCCTAGAGTCCTTAAGGGTAATCATCATCAACAACCCCCAAAGACAAAGGATCAAGGGAAATCCTATTCCATCACTACTACTGAGGTGGAGCCCGACAATGAAGTTGTTTCAGGTATGCTGGTTATTCATTCAATAATAGGGAATATACTATTTGATTATTGTTCTATACATTCTTTCATATCTTGTAATTTTAGTTGAACAATTCAAACACCACATCAAAAATATTAAAATTGAGTTATCTGTGAGAACAAAAAATGGGGAAATTATTACATATAAAGTATATAACTCCTCCATCGGTTAATGTATGTGGACTGAACCTCCCAGTAAGTCTTCTATTTCTTCCTTTGGCAAAGTTTGATGCTATATTGGGCATGAATTGGCTATATTTATAAAAATCCAACATCAAATATAGGTAAATATAGATCACTCTTCACATCTCGAGGCATCCTCTAATTCTATACAAGTGTACGGAGGAGGATGAATCTCTTTTAGAATCATCATCTCAAGTGTGGATGTTATTATCATATGAGCAAGTGTATCTATCTCAAATGATTGAGAAAAAGGAGAAAATCATGATTGAAGACATGGACATTATTAGGAACCACAATGATGTGTTCCCCGCATAATTTCCTTGTCTTCCTCTTGACCGATAGGTTGAGAGATCAATTTAACTTATTCATGGATCTCTGCCTATATCAAATACACCTTATATAATGGGCACCATAGAGTTTGAGGAACTAAAGAATCAGTTAAAAGTGAATCTATAAAAGGGTTTTATATGTCCGAGTGCTTCACCATGGGGTTCACAAGTCCTCATCATCAAGAAGAAGGATGAATCAATTATCCTCTACATTGATTATCATGAGATCAATAAATTATTATAAATAAAAAGTATCCCCTTCTATAGGTAGATGACTTGTTCGATCAATTGTGTGGGGCCAAGTATTTCTCTAAGGTGTAACTTTAGTTAGGATATCACTAATTAAAGGTGAGAAAAAAGTTATTCCCAAGACAACCATTCGAATGAGGTATGGGAACTATGAGTTCATAGTGATGCATTTCAGACTCACTAATGCTCTAAAAATATTCTAGGAATTAATGAACATACTCTTTATAAATTACGTTGAAAAGTTTTTGGTAGTCTTAATATATGATATTATGATATACTCCAAGAGCAATGAGGAATAGGAGGGGCATTTGAATACTGTGCTAAAGACCTTGTGAAGGGAGAATATATATAAAAAGTATAGTAAATGTGAGTTCTGGATAGAAGAATTATCATTCTTGGGGCATGTTATCACCATCAAAGGAATATATGCGGACCCTTCCAAGACAATGGAAATCAAAGAGTGGATGAGGCTAACATCTGTAATGGAGATTCATAGTTTCCTTTGTCAAGTTGGGTAATAATGGAGATTTTTGAAGAACTTATCATGATTTTAAAACCCAATAACAAAGCTAACTTAAAGGGAGAAAAGTTTTTTTGGACTAGTGAATGTGAATACTGATTAAAAGAGTTTAAAAGAAGGCTTATAACCAATTTAATATACACAATTTTGAAAAGTGGTGGACTCTTTGTGGTATACAATGATAGTTAAAAGAAGGTTTTAGGTTTTGTATTGATGAAAAATGATAAAGTTATATCCTTTTCATCAAGGAAGTTGAAAATTCATGAGAAAAACTATCCCATGTGTGATCTGGAGTCAGTAGTTACGATCTTCACATTGAAAATATAACGGAATTATCTCTATGGGGAGAGGTGTGAAATATATTCTGATCACAAGAGCCTCAAATATGTATTCATAGAATAATATTAATATGCATTAGTGAAGATGGTTAGATCTCATCAATGATTACAAATTCTCAATCCACTACCATACTACTAATGAAAATAAAGTGTCGGATGCTCTAAGTACAAAAAATCTTGCAACATTATCGATGATGAGAATTCAGAAGGATTCAATCTTCTTATATTTTAAAAGTATGGACAAGGGAATCATTAAAGAAGGAATATTACTAATCCTTTCTCAAATGTTTTTTCAAGTATCCCTCATAGAGAAAATAAAGGATGCATAAAGAAAAGATATCGAAATTCAGAAGAGGGTAGAATCTCTCAAAAAATATAAATCCTCACTGTTAAAAATTGACGAGGAAGGAGTTATAAGATTTGGGTCATGACTATGTATACCATCCAATCCAGAGATAAAGAAGGAGATTCGAAATAACACACATAGACGAACCTTATCTATTCACCCAGGGAGCACAAAGATGTATCAAGATCTATGAGAAAACTGTTAGTGGAACAATATGAAAAAGATGATTGCTAAATATACATAAAAGTACCTAATATTTCAGCAAATGAAGGAAAAAAAGAAAATGTAAAGAACCTGAAATTCTGTGGATTTTTTTTCTTAAATATATGGGATTTTTATGAGACTGCGAAAATTTACGGTGCTTGATTCCGAGGCCCGGGGTGTTCGGAATCAATTTCTGAAGTTTTGTCCGGGTACATTTAGTAAACGTGCGAGCGAGATTTTATAGCTTTTGAAGCGGTGCTCGGAATTGAATTCTGAGGACATTGTTGGACTCACAACACCAGTATTCGCTTAAGAAGACTTTCACCTCGATGACAGTTGTTCGAGAATGGAAGTTAGATTTTGGGTTTTTAATAAAATTAAATAAAAATAAAGTGTTAGCTTATTTTTATTTATTTGGTGGTTAAAACGTCCCGGAGGTGGTTAGAGGTGGGGACCACCACACCATAACCTCCCATGAGGGGTTATGGTGGTGGGGCCCACCCACACATAACCTCCCTTGGGGGGATATTTTCAGTGGGGACCACTCAGGCTTGTAAAGCCTTGGAACCCCCCAATTAAGTGGTGAAACCTTTAAACTTCCCATTGTTTAATTTTTCGCCAACTCTCGTGTATTAATTTTGGTGGAGCCGGGTTATTAATGAGTCCAATTCAAATTTTGTGCCAACAAAATTATTAGGATTCTCACTCTATAATTTTGTTGGCATATCATTTTATTGGAACTTTGGGAGAGGAAGAACACATGGAGAACTTCATCTTCCAACCAAGAACGCCCCTCTCCAACGAAGAACGACAAACATATCTTTCTTTTTATACCAGGACAAGAAGGGTAAGCATTGACCTTGAAGAATTCTGATGACGTCTGCCTTTCCGCGACATCATCAACGAACAAAAAATCGACAATCGCTTCCGCGACTTCGTCAACGATCATCGATACGAGGTAAGGGGATTTAAGATTGATTTGTTTCTGTTCTTCATCGAACAAATCTTGGTTTATGAATCGCCAAATGTTATCACCATAACATGGAGAGTTTGTACCGCATGAACATGGGCCGAACCTCCCTATTTGTTTTCCTCGCTTGTTGACGACGGCGGCGGTGCAACGACACCGCCGAAAGAATGAACCGCAGCAGAGCAATGGCGGCCGGTGACGGGCCGACTGTGAAGAAACCGACGGTGCAAGGCCTCCGGGTTGCTGAAAAGGCGGGTCACCGCCGTGCCACGTGGAAGAGAGGGCGTGGCATCGTCGCGCCGTGTGGAGGAGAAGGGGGCCGTGGCCAGGGCGGGCCGCAGTGAAAGGGCGCGGCGCCGTTGCGCCGCCCGGAGGAGGAGAGCTGCGGCCAGGGTGGGCCGCGGTGGAGGGGCGCGACGCCGTCGGGCCGCGCGGAGGAGCAGAGTTGCAGCCAGGGATGGACCCAATGGAGGAATAGGAGTGACCAGTGGCGGTGCGGAGTGGTTGGCCGCTCGGCCTGCGGGGAGAAGCAGGATCCCGCTGGGTCCTGCGTGAGCTGGACCGGGGCCACCTGGCACTGGTTTGGTTCCAACCAAACGGTTCAAACGTTTAGGATTCCAGGGGGCGCATGACTCCCCCTGGATGTGGCTAGGGCAGGTCCCACTGGTCGCTGCCATCCGCTGGCCTGCAAGGCCACGCGGGCCGCCAGCAGGCCACGCGGGCCGCCAGCTAGGCCACACGGGCCGTCGGGCCACACCCTCGGGCTGGTCTGCCCACTCGAGCTGGGCTTCCCTCTCGGGCTGGGTCACCCTCAGTCCGGGATGCACACTGGGACCGGGCCACCCCCTCGGGCCGGGTTGGACACACAGACCAGGTCAGACCCGCAGATAGGGTTGGACCCGCGGACCGGGTCAGAATAGCGGACCAGGTCGAACCCACGGACTGGGTCGGAGCTGAAGACCGGGTCAGACCCACAGACCGGGTTGGACCTCAGTCCAGACCAGGTCGGGCTGGATCTGTCTGACTGGGTCGGACCGGACCCGTACTCACTATGGCCAGTTTTTACCTTTTCGCCCATAACTTGAGCTATGGGTGTCCGATCGACGAACCGTCTACGGTGACGAAAATCTTAGAGAAAGACTGTTCTTTTGGAATATTCCACTTGAGGCTTGGACATAGTTGGGGTATGGTCGGATTGGTTTGAACCTAAAATACAACCGGGCCCCCAGGATGGAAATGCCAATAACTCACAGACCTGGCGTCCGATTGACGTTCCGTCTGTTGCGTTGAGACCCCTATGACGAGGTAGACCTTTGAGATACTTGTACTTGGGACTTCGTGATAGTTGGAATATCAACCAGTAGCTCGTGGAGTGGATCCTCCTGGAGACGGGCGAGCGAAGTATGGAGACCTAGTAGCTGGCTGATAACTGACGACTGCTGACCTTTCAATTCCGAGTATTTCGACTAGCCCAGGTGGGAGAAACTCTGTGTGACGCAGCAGACCCATAGTGGGTAGCGCCTTTGTGTGACGCGGTAGACCCATAGTACTCGACAGGAGGAGTATCTCAGTAGGTTACGAGGGGGAGCGCCTCTGTGTGACGCGGAAGATTTACAGTGGGGAGTGCCTCTGTGTGACGTAGCAGACCCACGATACTCGACAGGAGGAGTACCACAACACTCCAGGATAGTGGGAAGAGCATCTGTGTGACGTGGAAGGCCCACAATACTCTATAGAGGAAGAGTACACCAATAGCCGAGGTTTTGACAGTTTGAATGGGAGTGTTACATGTTACCACCCCTAGAATAAAATCCTGGATTTGAGCTGAGTCAATGAATTTTGTGTTTTCCTCATGATTGAGATGGGTTATTAGTTAACTTAGGTATATGTATGGGCATATACCTAAGTAATGGTTATCCGTTGATTTAATACTTTGTGGTTTATCCTTGTTGGATTTAGTGAGAACTTGAGGGTCTCAGGGTCCCTACTGAGTATCCTTATACTCACCCCTGCACGGGCTATGCCCGCACCTCATTGTGTTGGTTGCAGATGACGAACAATGATGACTGAGGCAGAGAGTAGCAGGACTGGACGGTACCCGGATGAGGACCACTCAACATGACGGTACACGGAGTAGACGGATGAGCGTGGAGTGCTGAGGAGGCCATCTGTACCTACCCTTCAGGTAGGAACCCCAAAGGACGACCCAATAGATGCTTTACTTTTCTTCAGTTGTACTTTCTTTCCGTTGTACTTGTACTTTCCTACTGGGCTTGTATTTCTAGCCCCTTTTACTTTCCAGCACTTCTTTTGTATACAGTTTTAATTAGTGTTTTTCTTCCAGTTGTACACTCTGATGTGTTTGTTTACAGATATAAAGGAAATGCCTTCCCAGATTAGGGATTTACGCTTTGGTGCTAGTATCCATCCCCTGGCCTATGGAAGGCAGACTTAGGGTAGTCACGATACTAACCCCAGGGGATGGGTCGTGACAAATTGGTATCAGAGGAGTCAGTTCTACCGTAGAACTTAGGACTCTGATCATTATTTTATGTGAAGCAATAGCGTTAAGGGTACTAAGTGTGGTTTTTCGTTCAGGGAGTCCAGTGTTGGTGCGGGCGGCCGATGTATCCATACACCAGGACCCTGACTACTAATTTCCGACTTAGTGCACGAAAATATTGATTGTGTGCATGTCTTTAAAACTTTTCTTAAGTCAGATCAACCGGTTCAGCTCACCAAGTATAAATCTTTTGATCGTGTCACATATGTTTCTTTCAGGATGCCTCCCCGCAGAGCCCCGAGAGTCGTACGCTGTAACAGCCCACCGAGTGACGAGGCCTTGGTGTAAGGCCATTTACCAGTGGAGGCACCAGCGGTACCACATCTTGTTGGGCCACTGATGCCACCAGCCCCAGTAGTAGACGATGCACACTGCTTGAGCGCGTTGATTGAGTTCCAGCGCCAGAGGCCACCCAGGTTCCAGGGAGAGATAGACCCACTGATAGATGGGGATTGGCTGGAGGCTGTGGTGAGAGTCTTCAGGCTAGTAGGGAAACTAGCAGACCTTATGGTGATCCTTGCTACGAGTCTCCTTCAGGAAGCATTTGGAAGATGGTGGAGCTTGATGCTCTAGGTGCATGACGAGGCGACAATACTCTAGACAGACTTCGAGAGCCTGTTTCGGACAGAGTTTGTTCCAGCAACTCTACGAGTGGTGCAGATACAAGAGTACTGCATCTACAGCAGAGTAGCATGATGGTAGCTCAGTACTCAGCAAGGTTCACCGACCTCTCGCGCTACTCTGCATATATGATACATGACCCATTCTTCAGGGCCCAAACCTTCGAGCAGGGGCTCAGGTGAGAGATCAGGGCATCGATGATCTCCCCCAGCATCCCGACGCAGGCGGGGGTGTTAGAGAGAGCCCTCCTAGTGGTTAGTTTCCTTGCTGAGCAGTCACCAATAGCGAGACCCAGTACTAGTCGACATGCAGTGGAGTCTTCTGGAGGTGGTAGTAGACAGATGACGCAGAGGTCCAAGAGGACCAGAACCACGGGTGGACAACCGTAGGACTCAGTATCTGTTGTGCGGGGCACCTGGGGTAGTGACATACATGCCAGGAGAAGACAGTGCTACTCATGCAGCGGGTAGGGTCACATGGCTCGTGACTGTTCGAACCGCTGTGCTGATGATCAACAGACAGTTGAGGGACCTCCGAGGCAGAGGCAGAGGTTCGATCGAGGTGGTCTGCAGGTCATAGGCAGACGTGGAAGAGGAGCTAGTCGAGCAGCTGGTGGTGGACAACGTTATGAGGTGCTACTAACACCACCACTTGGAGGTCCACCCCGACCGCAGGGAGAAGGTGAAAAGGGGATATCTCAGCCTCAGGCAGCTGAGGCATATGACTGTGGCGCTCCAGAGATGATTTGAGGTACTATCTATGTCTACTCCACCTTAGCTGTAGTTCTTATAGACATAAGTGCCAGTCACTCTTTAATTTCTAATGCCCTCATTTGGAGCTCGGAGATTCCGACGGAGTCGTTGGCTCAATCCTTACGGCTAAAGACTCCTACGGGAGAAGACTCGACAATTACACACTGGTGTCGGTAGTGTGAGCTTACTCTAGTAGGTGAGAGCTTCAGCTGAGATCTACTTGTAGTGGCATCGAGGCATTATGACGTCATCTTGGTTATGGAATAGTTATCTACAGTCCATGCTTGAATTGATTGTATTAGGTGAAAAGTGTGGTGTGTCCGCACGGATGGGACCAGGTTTACCTTCATCGGTGAGAAGGTAACCTTTGCAGCATAGGACAAACTTACTCGGAGGATGTTATAGCTGATCACTAATCAGTTGGCCTGCCTTACCCTCGGAGCAGTTGATGTGGAGAGTCCTACTTATCCTGTAGTGGTGGACTGGTACGCGAATGTTTTCCCTGATGATGTTCCAGGACTACCTCCTCATAGAAAGGTGGACTTCTACATTGAACTATACCCTGAGACGACACCGATATCTAATCCACCATATTGGATGGCTCCCGTTGAGCTTCACGAGATGAGGGTGCAGCTAGAGGACTTGCAGGGGAAGGGATTCATCCGGCCTAGTGTTTCTCCCTGGGCAGCCCCGATTCTGTTCGCCAAGAATGCGGATGGGATCTTGAGGCTCTGTGTCGACTACCGTCACCTGAAACAGGTGATTGTGAAATACAATTACCCACTCTCAAGGATTGACAACCTCTTTGATCAGCTGAAGGGAGCACGGTGGTTCTCGAAGATAGACCTCAGATCAGGCTATCACCAGCTCAAAGTTCGAGACGATGATGTACATAAGACGACCTTCAAGTGTCAGTATGACCACTATGAGTTCTTGGTTATTCCCTTAGGCATAACCAACGCTCCAACAGTGTTCATGTGTCTGATGAATAGGATCTTCCAGCCTTACCTCGATCGCTCTGTCATGGTCTTCATCGATGACATTATGATCTACTCAACTACTGAGGAGGAGCATGCCTACTATTTGCAGGCAGTACTGGACACACTCTAAGAGCACTATCTTTATGGTACGCTCTCGAAGTTCCAGTTTTGGATTTCGAGAGGTTCACTTCTTGGGGTATGTCAGCTCAGAGGCTGGAGTTGCAGTGGATCCAGCGAAGATTGAGGTGGTACTTTCTTGGGAGCCACCCAGGAGTGTGATGGAGGTAAGGAGTTTTCTGGGCTTGGCTGGATACTAACGGAGATTTGTTCTAGACTTCTCCAGAGTTGTATCAACACTATCAGCCTTGACGTATAAGGGGAAACCATTCCCATGGTCGGAGAGATGCCAAAAGAGCTTTCAGGAGTAGAGGTAGAGGCTAACTAGTGCCCCCATCTTGAGGCTTCCAGAGGAAGACATAGGGTACGTAGTGTACTACGACGCATCAAGGATCGGACTTGGGTGTGTCCTGATGTAGGAGCGATTAGTGATCGCATATGGTTCTCAGTAGCTGAGACAGCATGAGAAGAACTAAGCTACCCATGACCTGGAGTTAGAAGCAGTAGTCTTCGCCTTGAAGATGTGGAAACACTATATTATGGGAGAATTTTTTACCGTGTACTCTGATCACAAGAGTATCAGGTATATATTCTCTCAAAAGTACCTGAACTTGAGACAACAGCGTTGGCTTTAGTTCCTCCAGGACTATCATTTCGAGATAGTCTATACTCCTGGGAAGGGGAACGTTGTTGTAGATTCACTCAGTAAGAGACCTGGTATACAAATACTAGGAGAGGTGACAGAGAAGCTGTATGCTTTATAGATATCCATTGTGGATTGGGATGGAGCATCCTATCTATAGTCTCTTATAGTCACTCCTCCACTTCTTCAGCGAGTCAGGGAGGCGTAGTGTGGGGACACCGACTGCGAGACGCGACATTCTCAAATATCCACAGGGCAGGAACCTGATGGATTTTCATAAGGTGGGGATCACGTCATCCTCTTTAGAGGATGTACCTTGGTACCAGTTTCACTTCAAGATGAAGTGTTGAGGGAGTTCCACACTTCCCCTTTAGTGGTACATCCATGAGTGGCGAAGATGTACCAGGACCTCCGATGTCAGCACTGGTGGCCAGGTATAAAGAAGGCGATAGCGGAGTTTGTCTCACAGTTCCTCACTTGTCAGCAAGTGAAGGTGGAGCACTAGGTACCAGCAGGCTTGGTTCAGCCCTTAGAGGTCCCAGAGTGGAAGTGGGATGGGATATCCATGGACTTTGTGGTGGGTATTCCACGTACATACAGAAGTCACGATTCGATATGGGTGATCGTTGACCAACTCACCAAGTCGTCCCACTTTCTACTGATCATAGAATAGGGTTCAGTAGAGAGCTTATGAAGCCTCTATGTTTAGGAGATTGTGCGTTTACATGGAGTACCTTCGTCTATTATCTCCGATCGTGACGCGCGGTTTACTTCCCAGCTATGGAAGGGGTTGCAGGAGGCTTTCAGGACACAACTTCACTTGAGCACCCCCTTCCATCCTCAGAGGGATGGAAAGACCGAGCAGAACATTCAGACCATCGAGAACATGATGTGTGCCTATGTCCTCGACTTTGGTCGCAGCTGGGAGGATCACATACCATTGGTAGAGTTTGCCTACAACAATAGCTATCACTCCACCATCAGACCCAGGGGAGTCAGTACTAGTGGGACCAGAGACGGTACGAGCTACCATGGAGAAGGTGAAGATCATCCAAGAGCGGACGAAGACCGCACAGAGTAGGCAGAAGCCGTATGCTGACAGGACATGGAGACCTCTAGAGTTTGAGGATGGCGACCACGTATTTCTATGGGTCTCGACTCGATGAGGTGTACGAAGATTTGACCAAGGTGGAAAGTTATCTCCACTATTCATTGGACCTTTCCAGGCCCTTAGAAGAGTAGGCGAGGTGGCATACCGCTTAGCTCTTCCACCTCAGCTGCACCGGGTGCACGCCGTCTTCCACGTATCTCAGCTAAGGAGATATGTGCACGACCCTTCCCACATCATCGACCATGGAGAGCTAGACATATATGACGGGGTGACTTTAACAGGGGTTCTATTAGAGATTGAGGATCGACAGGAGTAGGTCCTACGTGGATGGTTGATACCTCTGGTGCGCATTCGCTGATAGCATAGGGACCTCCAGGAGAGCACATTGGAGAGGGAGGCTCGGATGCATGCTCAGTACCCCCATTTATTCCCTTAGTTAGAGTTGTAGCTTACGGGGATGTAAAGCCCTGAGGTGGGGAGAATTTAAAGACCCAGAAATTCTATGGAAATTTTCTTTCTTAAATATATGGTATTTTTACGAGACTACGAAAATTTACAGTTCTTGATTTCGAGGCCCGGTGAGATCAGAATCAATTTATGAAGTTCTGTTTAGATACGCTCAATAAAAGCGCGAGTGTGATTTTATAACTTTTGAGCAAGTTATCGGAATTGAAATACAAGGGCACCATTGGACTCGCAGCGCCGATATTCTCTTAAGAATACTTTCACCTCGACAACAGTTGTTTGAGAATGGAAGTTTGATTTTGGGTTTTTAATAAAAATAAATAAAAATAAAGTGTTAGCTTATTTTTATTTATTTGGTGGTTAAAACCTCCAAGAGGTGGTTAGAGGTTGGGGCCACCACACCATAACCTCCTATGAGGGGTTATGGTTGTGGGGCCCACCCGCACATAACCTCCCTTGGGAGGATATTTTCGGTGGGGACCACCCGGGCTTGTAACCCCTTGGAACCCCCTAATTAAGTGGTGAAGCCTTTAAACTTCCCATTGTTTAATTATTTTCCAACCCTTGTGTATTAATTTTGGTGGAGCCGGGTTATTAATGAGTCCAATTCAAATCTTGCGCCAACAATATTAATAGGATTCTCTCTCTATTATTTTGTTGGCATATCCTTTTGTTGGAACTTTGGGAGAGGAAGAACACTTGGAGAACTTCGTCTTCCAACCAAGAACGCCCCTCGCCAACAAAGAATGATGAACATATCTTTATTTTTCAACCGGGACAAGAAGGGGAAGTGTTGACCTTGAAGAATGCCGATGACATCCACCTTTCCATGACATTTTCAATGAACAACAAATCGACAATTGCTTCCACGACTTCGTCAACGATGATAGATACGAGGTAGGGGGATTTAAGATTGATTTGTTTCCATTATTCATCGAAAAAATATTGATTTATGAATCGGAAAATGTTATAACCATAACATGGAGAGTTCGGGCTATACGAACATGGACCGACCCTCCCCCTTCATTTTCATCACTTGTTGACGATGATGATGGCGCAACGACAGCACCGAAAGAATGGACCGAGGCGGAGCAACGACGGAAGACGACGGGCCGACCATGAAGAAACTAGCGGCGCAAGGCCGCCGGGTCTCCGGAAGGGTTTGGCACAGCCGTGCCATGTGGAAGAGAGGGTGTGGCGCCTTCGTACCGTGTGGAAGAGAAGGGGGCTGCAGCCAGGGCGGGTCGCGACAGAAAGGCGCGGCACCGTCGCGCCACACGGAGGAGGAGAGCCACGACCAGGGCGGGCTGTGGTGGAGGGGCGCGACACCATCTCACCACGTGGAGAAGTAGAGCCGTGGACAGGGTGGGCCGAAACAGAGGAATAGGAGCGGCCGAGGGTGCGGAGCAGCTGGCCGCTCGGCCAGCCGGGAGAAGCGGGACCCCGCTGGGTCCCGTGTGAGCTGGATCGGTGCCACCTTACGCCAGTTTCATTCCACCCAAATGGTTCAACCGTTTGGAATTCTAGGGGGTGTTCACCTCCCCCCTGGACGCGGCTAGGGTGGGCCCCACCAGGCGCCACCATCCATTGGCCGACCATGCCACGCGGGTCGCTGACTGTCCTGGCGGGCCGCCAGCAGGCCACGCGGGCTGCCAGTCGGGCCATTTGGGCCGCCGGGCCTCCCCCTCGGGCTGGGCTGCCCACTCGGGCTAGGATACCCCCTCGAGCCGGGCCATCCTTGGGCCGGGCCACCCACTTGGGCCAGGCCACCCCCTCAGGCCGGGTCGGACCAGACCCGGACCCGCTATGCCCTGTTTTCACCTTTTCTCCCATAACTTGGGCTACAGGTGTCCGATCGGTGAACCGTCTGTGACTACAGAAATATTAGAGCAAGAACGTTATTTTGTAATATTCCACTTGAGATTTGGATATAGTTGGGGTACAGTCGGATTGGTTTAAACATAAAATCTAACCGGGCCCCAGGGACGAAAATGCGAATAACTCACAGACAGGGTGTCCGATTGACAGCCGTCTATTGCATTGAGACCCCTATGACGAGTCAGACCTTTGAGATACTTCTACTTTAGAATTCGTGATAGTTGGAGTATTGAACAATAGCTCATGGAGCGGATCCTCCAGAGATGAGCGAGCAGAGTATGGAGACCTAGTAGCTGGCTGATACCTGACAACTGCTGACCTTTCAATTCAGAGTGTTTCGACTTGTCCAGTGGGTTCACCTTGGTGTGACGCAGCAGACCCAAAATGGGGAGGGCCTCTGTGTGATGGGGCAGACCCACGGTACTCGACAGGAGGAGTATCTTAGTAGGCTATGAGGGGGAGTGCCTCTGTGTGACGCAGAAGACCCACAGTGGGGAGCACCTCTGTGTGACGCAGCAGACCCACGATACTCGATAAGAGGAGTATCACAGCAGCCCAGGATAGTGGGAAGCACCTCTGTGTGACGCGGAAGACCCACAATACTCTATAGAGGAAGAGTACACCAACATCCAAGGTTTCGACAGTTTTTCTGGGAGTGTTACATGTTACCACCCCTAGACTAAAATCCTGGTTTTGAGCTGAGTCAATGACTTTTGTGTTTTCCTCATGATTGAGAAGAGTTACTAGATAACTTAGGTATATGTATGGGCATATACCTAAGTAATGGTTATACATTGATTTCATACTTTGTGGTTTATCTTTGTTGGATTTAGTGAGACCTTGAGGGTATCAGGGTCCCTAATGAGTATCGTTATACTCACCCGTGCACGGCCTATGCTCGCACCTCGTTGTGGTGGTTGCAGACGACAGACAGTGCTTACTGAGGCAGAGAGTAGCAGGACTGGACCGTACCCGGAGGAGGACCACTCGGCGTGATGGTACACGGAGTGGACATACGGACATGGAGTGCTGAGGAGGCCATCTGTACCTACCCTTCAGGTAGGAACCCTAAAGGATGACCCAATAGCTGCTTTACTTTTCTTCTGTTGTACTTCCTTTCAGTTGTACTTGTACTTTCCTACTGGGCTTGTATCTCCGACCCCTTTTACTTTCCAGAACTTCTTTTGTATTCAATTTTACTTAGTGTTTTGCTTCCAGTTGTGTACTCTGATGTGTTTGTTTACAGATATAAAGGCAATGCCTTCCCAGATTAGGGATTTACGCTTTGGTGCTAGTCTCCAGCCACTGGCCTATGGAAGGCGGGCTTAGGGTAGTCCCAATACGGCCCCTGAGGGACGAGTCATGACAGAAAAACTCTAAGGGTATGATGAAAACATTACCCATAACAATATGGAAATGGGAAAACATCACCATTAAATTTATCACTAGACTTCTAGAGACATTTAGAGGAAACAATTCTATATGGGTTGTTTTGTATCAACTTACAACGACAACTCAATTTATCAAAATTCCAGAGGACTTATCACTAGATCAACTTTCATGGATATACACTAGATAAGTGGTAAGGATTTATGGATTACCACAATTGATTATATCTAATTGAGATCTAAGATTCACCTATATGTTATGGAAAAGTATCCAACATGCTCTAAACACTAAACATAGCTTCGATACAACTTATCATCCTCAAACTGATGGCCAATCTAAAATGAAAATTTAGACACTGGAAGACATGTTGAGAGAATTTTATATGGACTTCAAAGGACGATGGGACCAACATCTACCTATGGATGAGTTCTCATACAAAAATAGTTTCCACTTGATTATATAAATGGCTCCATATGAATCCCTTTATGAGAAAAGATGTAGAAAACTGGAATACTGGGATGAGGTTGGTGAATGTAAGCTGATAGGACCTGAAATAGTCAAAGAAATGGTGTAAAAGGTGAAAGTCATTCAACATCACATCAAGGCATCCAAAAGTTGACAGAAGAGCTATGCAAAAAATCATCAATAAGACCTAGAGTTTGAGGTTAGAGACATGTTATTCCTCTGCATATCTCCATGGAATAGGATCATGATATTTTGGAATAAGGGAAAGCTAAGTCCAAGGTACGTCTACCCTTTTGATATTCTTGACCGTATCTGAGTTGTGGCCAATCGACTGGAACTTACACCTACCATGATTAAAGTACACGATGTATTCCAAATATCCCTCTCGATGAAGTATATATGGATCCCTCACATGTACTTAATATAGAGGTGATATAGTTGGAAAATGATCCCTCTTACAAGGAGTATCTAGTGAAGATCTTGGACCATAGAGATAAATTTATATGTAATAAGACTAATCACCTGGTCAAAGTAATGTGGTGAAACCATAAGTATGAGGAGGCAACATGGGAATCAGAAGAAGTTATAAAGGAGAAGTACCCTCACCTATTTTAAACTTAGAATGTAAAATGAAATTTTGAGGGTGAAATTTCATAAAGGGGGAAGAATGTAAGGACCCAAAATTTTATCAATGGAAATTCATTTATTATAATTATTCTATATAGTATAAATCACATAAAATCACATAATATAAACTTTATAAATGAATAATTAATGGAATAGGTGGTATTTATGGAAGTTAAGGAACCTATACCAATGGAATAGTAATTTGAACTTTGGAATAGTAATGCGACCATTAAGAATTGTAATCTAGCCACTAGAATTGTAACCTCATCTATGAAAGTATAAATAAAATTTAGTCATCTTATAAGTGATAATACGATATAAATATATCATAGATAAATATTTTAAAAATTATTAATTAAGTTGTGGTATTTTTTATAAAATATAAATATTTATTTATAATTTTATAATTAATATAATTATTTAAAAGAAAATTTATTTTCATAAAACAGATTCATAAATTAGTATTTTTTTGTCTTCTTATTATAGGATAATTTTATGAGACCTTAATTAATTTTTCAATGTGTTATAAAATGAGTTATAATTTTAAAATCTACATTTTTCAAGTAAATGACGATTTTAATTATAGATTAAAATTTTCCTATTTAAAAAATGTTTTTCATAAAATGGATTTCATTTATGAATTTTATATATCAAAAAATGGTTATGGTGATTTTTTTTGGATTTTTCTGAAATACTTGAATTTTTGGTGAATAGTAAAATACAATAATTTACGATATATATACATTATAAATTAAATACAATATTCCTTGAGTCATGGATAATATAAGAACAATAATATCTAAATCTCATTAATTATTTAATATATTTAGTGATAAATTTCAAACTATTTAATTTCTTGATCCAAAATAATAAACTAATGAATAAAATAATGAGAAAACACCCCTCTCCTCCCCTATAAATACCACCCCTCACCACCTCTTCTCATCACACCTTCCAAGATTTTATTCATGTAAAAATTATACACAACACTCTTCACAAGACCCTATCCCATTTCCATGAGCATTTTATCTCAATAAAATACTAAAACCAATTTCCCTAAGGAGGTTCTCAAGTAGGAGAATTCAAGATGTAAAACCCTCTTTCATTTTTTATTAATTTATTTTCAATTTCTTTTATTTTCTTATTATCTACTAATATAGACTTATAAAATTGTCATGGTAACTAAATTATCTTATATATACTGTAATATTATTATGTTAATGAAATAATCCAACATCAAACCTCTTCTCCTCTCCCTTTTATTCTAAAAAATGAAATCATCGTTCGTGATGTGTCGATTTACCGCCATCATGGATGATGCATTTTAATTTTCTTTTACAACCTTCAATGATGGTCATAAAACCATTATAATGGTTGAAATAGATTTTAAAATATATTTTATAATTTTTTTTATGTTATGTAACTAACTTATATACATAATATTAAATAATAAAATAAAACGAGTTCGTTGTGATTGAAAACCGCTAAAATTAATCAAAGCGAGCATCATTAAAATTTTATCTAATGAATCATCCTCATATCTAAAAAACTAATAATATATAATAGAAAATACACTTATTTATGTTCATTAATAACATATAATTTCTATCCTGGAGAATCATTATTATTATACATGAACTTCCATACCTATAAACAAGCGAACCGATCATGAAAACCAAGAAAATGAACACTCCCAAATGATGATATTGAAATATATAACTAATAAAAAAGGCCATAAATGAACTTAATAAAAATATAATAAATAAAATAAAAGTATTAAAGGTTCTGGATTTTTCAATGAGTAAATTTAATTTGATTATTCAGGATATTAAAGTAAAGAAATAATTCAGACATAAGGTAGGGGGATTCACGAACCCAACTCTCTTCCTTTGGGTTTTCCCTCTCTCACTCCATTTTCAGTACGTATGTTCCTTTAATGTTCCTTAAATAAAATTTATTTTCCTTCCCATTTCTTTTCTAGGATATAAATCTTTCTAGTCTTATTTTATGAAAAATTTAAATATTTTTCCAAAAGAAATCTACTTTTTAAAAAACACACCTTTTACTTCTCTTGAGATTGTTTCTTCTTAACTCAAGATTGATGATTCTTATACCAAGTATGTTATTGTATTTTTATTTTGGGAACCCATAAGTTTATTCATGAATTTATTCTTTTTGAAATTTTCATGAAACCCATTTCCTTTTATGGGTTATTTTATGTTCTCGATTGATATAGATTCTATCTGAAAATAATAGTTATGTAAATGTTATGATGTGATGGGTGTGTCAAAAATTATATAGCGCTCCAATGCACCATGTAATGTGATGTATCTCCAGATATAAGTTTATATATATGTAAATATTATGCTATCTTTTTTCACAATGATGATGTTATAATCATGCACATATGTTACGTGTGAACATGATGCTAGATTTGTTTACAACTATGTGTGGTATTTGACCACTAATACATGATGTTTCATTTTTATACACTTCCACATTCCATGATTTTATATAATGTTTCCTCTCATGATTATGACGATTATCCCATGATTATGTTATTATGATGATGATTATGATCACCCATGTCATATTTATTCATATTATTATCTATCCTATTACTGGTCTTTTAGACCACCCATTTCTTTGATGTATATCCTCAGGTGATTACTTGTACTAAAGAGAATGTAAAGGCCACTAAGAATCTTGATAATAAGGAATTAAATAATATTTATGTTTTATTATATAAATTTTATTTTGGTCCTAATTTTCCTAAGACACTAACCCTTTGTATCTTGGTTTTGTAACACAATTATATTGTTTATATTTAAAATGATGTCATAGTAATGTAATAAATGTAGGGTCTCTATATCCTCAGTTCACCTCAGATATTTATAGATAGTCTTAACGTCAATCCAATGCTATTCATCTGGATTTTCTTGATATCTAACTATGATGATCAAAGTAAAAGAAACATCAAGCCTTGTATATAACATTGTATACATGATATATCATATCACAAAAGAATATGGGATATTACTCATTATCTCGTTTTCCTATTGTGTATGGGGACATATTTTATTGGAAATATTTATATCATGTGACACTGGAACCAACACAGTCTTGGATTTTTCTATATTTGGTCAATTTATGTACCTTGAATTAGTCCAAGAAGCCTCTCAGATCTATCACACATGATCTGGATCCTTATAATATTGGCTACTTCACCTAATTCTTTCATAGAGAATCACTTTCTCAAACATTCCTTAACCTCTTATAAGGATGGTATATCATTTACAATTAGTAATGCATCATCAACATACACTACTATGAAAACAAATATATTTCCACTAAAACACTTGTAAACACATGGATCACATTCATTCTTAATGAAACAAAATTATTTTATGGCTTTATCAAATTGAATGTTCCATGACATGGATGTTTGATTTAATTGATAAATGGGTTTTATAACTTTTATACCTTTTTGTGATTTCAAAGTCAAAAATCCTTCTGGTTGTGTCATATACACATTCTATTAAAGGTTCTTATTAAGGAAAGTAGGGTAGAAAACCATTTTCCAAATATCAATGTCAAGGTATTAAACTATGATAATTAGGATTCTGATGGATTTAAATATTAAAACTAGAGAAAAGGTTTCATTGTTGTTAATTCCTTAACATTGTTTAAACCCTTTGGCCACTAACCGTTCTTTATAGGCATTTAATTTACCTTCCATGTCCATTTTTCTCATGAATAACCATTTACACCAAATAGGATTTAAATCAACTAGTGAATCGATCATAACCCAAACTTGGTTTTGATATATGTAATCCATCTCATAATTTATGGCTTATTTCTATCTTGTATACTCTGATATCTCAACTGCATCATTGCAGGAGAGAGGGTAATTATTTTCAATCAACAATGAGTCACCTCCACCAGGGAATAGAAAACCATATCTCTCTGGTTCTCTTGCCTCTATTGTACTCCTATGTAGTACTTATGTTTCAAGAACACACTACTCTATAGGGAATTTTGAAATAAGTTCCTATAACAACTCTTGTGTATCTTGAGAATCAACATCATCTAAGTCAATCTTTCTCCCACTATCCTCCTTTAGCACATGATCCCTCTCAAGAAAGATGGATTGTGTTATGAAAATTAATTTATTATATAAAGGTTTTCATAGATAACATCCCCTTGTTTCCTTGGGATACCTTATAAATATATAATTTATGCCTATAGGTACTAGTTTGTTTCTTGATCTAGCCTTAACAAACTCCTCGTAGCCCCGTGCATGAACATGTGAAAAAAATTGTTTCTTTCCACTCCATAACTCGAAGGGAATACCATTTCCAATTTATTTGGAACTTAATTTAGTAAATATAATATTTTCTGTAATGCATATAAATAATAGGATAATGGAAGATTTGCATGACCCATCGTCAACCTTACCATGTCCAATCAAAGTTTATTTATCTTCTACCCAAGTTGATTATCAACCTCATTATAAAAGTCTTTGAAATTATCAAAGGATCTAGGCTTATACCTCATCAAGTAGATATAACCATAAAATCTCAAGTCATCAATAAAAGTAATAAATTATGAGTATATCCACATCTATATTTTTCTTGAAAAGGTCCAAACACATTGATATATACTAATTCTAGAATATTTGTGTCCCATTTACTTTGACCATAGAATGGTGGTTTAGTCATTTTTCCTTGTAAACACGAATGAAATATTTCATGTGGATTTAGCTTAAATGGGTCAAAAAATAACCATCTTGATAGAGATTTTTAAAACCCTTCCCATTTACATGAGCAAGACGGTGATACCAAAAACATGTGTCATATGATTCATGCATATTAGTTTCAGTATTAGTTCCCAATATTTAGTTTTTGTAATTTAATACATAAATACTATTATTTAGTTGTTCCGTACCATAACATATGTTATCTTTATAAAAGTAGAAACCTTTATTTCCAATTATGAAAATAAATCCATCCATATCTAAAAAGAAACAAAAATAATGTTCTTGGTAACACTAAGAACATAATAATAGTTCTTTAAAACCAAAATAAATTATATTTTTAGTGTGAGATGGTGGTCTCTAATGAATAGAGAAACTAGCCACACTACATTGACAGCCCATATATCCACCTTTCCTCTTATAAAATTCTGAAATATAATTTCTTCTTGTTTTTAGATACAAATGTGAGTACCACATGAAATATATAATACCCAAATTGTACATATAGATAGATTACACTTGATAACAAATGAACTTGAAGCTTCCCTTAACTTATCTGCCTAGATGCAATTCCTCTTACAGTGTCCCTACTCACCATATGAAAAACATACTACATCCTATTACTTTCCTTGCCTCTGGATCTTCTTCTTCTTAGAGGGATGACACTATAGAGCCTTTGACTTCGAATAAGTATTCTTTACCTTTTACTTGTTCATATTCTTCTTATTCACTATAAGGAAAAAAGTTTGTCACACCCCATGCCGTTATCAACTTGGTGGATTAGAGTAAGAAGTTTCGATAGTATCTTCTCACAATTTCTCATATTATAATTTACAATAAAAATGTTTTAGTTTTTGGGTAATGAAGATAGAATGAGATATGTGTGCAGCACATCGGTGATATTAAAACCCAAGATGTCAAGGAACTCAATGTAGCTAATCATTTTAACTAAATTTGCCTCATCTTGTGCCAAATATCTAAGATTTCATGTAAATAGTTCATTGGAGATCTCATATCTCTCTGATCTCATATTTTCTTGATAGAGATTCCAAAGGTATGAAACTATGTTACATTCATCAATATCCTCATATTTCTTTAAAATCTCATTAGAAATGGTGGATAACAAAAAACATTGGACATCCATTGCATTTTACAGATGCTTTAAATAGAGAAATACCTCTTCCTCACCATCCTCTTTGGAAAGAAACTTAGAAAGTGGGTTTTCCAGAGTGTACAATTTTCGTTCGTAGAATAGTATAACATGCAAGAGCCTATACCATTCCTAGAAATTTTCACTGGTGAGAAGGTTATCCTAATCAAGTATGTATCACAGTGATATTGTCAATGTCATTTGATTTTCCATTTATAAAATTTATAATCAGATAATTAGTACTTGATTTGATTACAAAATAGATTAATAAATTTAAAATTAATTTAATTCTTATTAATATCACACTATTTTTAGAAGCCTAATATCCCTCACCATCTGTTTAAAAATATCTTGTCACATAGATATTCTAGTGTCATAGATCCATATTCCATTATCATAACCAAGACATGGTATTGACAAGTGATTTTATGGGTTTTAGGTAGGCATAACTTTCCAAATACATTAACTCGTAGTTCCTTGATCTATTGAGTGGACTCCATAATACTAAAATATTATTTTAATATTTCCTAAAACTTTACCTCTTAGTTACACCAAGTCCTACTTGGGAAGTCATCCCTTGATGTAAAATAAGTTAAACCAACCCAAAAATTCAATCTAAAATTTCCATAATAATTGAAAGCACCCCAAATTGGGTTGTTCAAGTACTTTTAACCATGAGGTTGATTCTAACTTAAATTGTGGAAGAATAAGCTTACTTAATATTTTACTTGAGTAATTTTTACCCTTATGCATAAATCTAATTTTATCCTTTTACATGGCTTGGTAATATTAAGTGGATGTTACTTAAGTGACTAAAAATTTATAATAAAACATTTATGCATAATCAAATTATATTTTATTCCATCCTGCATACTTGTTAATTAATTTATTTAGGTGATCACACAACATTCAAAAACATAAATAACCAACCATGAAACTGACAGAAATAAAATATAAGTGAAAAAATCATAAGTTTTTTTAGTGGTTAGTTTATCTAGAAGATGATAAACTAACCCTCAACCCTAGGGGAAACACCTTGAACTGTATCTTAGTTCATGTTGAAGTATTCAACCTTGGATCCTATACATTTACTCGATTGGTTTCACCTTATCTCATTGACTTAGACCACATAAAATCACTTGGGATCTCCATCCTCACATAATATTTTATTCACATGTAAGTGAGGGGATACAATGGATTAAATAAAGGGGGTTTAGATAAAAGAAACCATGGGAACACATAACCTTACATAATAAAGTGTATGGGTTGACATGAAATCCATAAATAATAATTTATCCTCAATAAATTATAAGAAACCAATATCACACAAGGACTGGTCTTATCTCATGATACCCACACATCAAGTAACGAGCATACATTTGCAATCTTGTTATCAATTACTTCAATTTGTTCTTTAATTAAGATAATACATCATGAATAAATCAAATTAATTCAATTTATCTTAATTCCATCCAACCATCCTTAACTCACCACCATCTATAATTTGAAATAGAATTTATTTCATTTATAATTAATGTAGTATATAAGTGTACTTGGAGTCAACCTTATGTGTTTTTCAAAATTTTAATATAGAAATTAATTTATTATAGAATTGTTAATCCTACGATAAGTCATGTATTGTCGAATGAAAAAAAACACGAAACACATAATCAATAGGTTTAATTATACATTTAATTCTTCTTTCCATAAAAATTTGAATAACACTACTGATGTAAGACAACATAGTGTGTACAAAAGTACACAACATGTACTTGTCTTCTTCCCATGTTCACATCACACGCCTTGGGTCTGGCCACATTTCTTTTCATGGACATGTTTGAGGTACATGATATGTACAAGGAATACACAGTGTGTAACCTCAGATTGCACAACATGTATATCCCAGGGTTGTGTATCTAATACATGGATCACCGGGACACCTTGTGTTATCAGCTACGAGATGATAGTGACTACACAAAATGTAGGTACTTACACGGTGTGTAGTTCTATATGTCGTGTGAGAATATATTTGTATCCCCACATTGATCCAATAAATTTAGATCTTAGATCTGATTTTTTTAAATCTGGCCCAATAGAGTAGGATACAAACATGAAAACAAAACTAAATAGCATGTACTCTGAGAGTACATGGTCTGTATTTTGTTTTTCTCTATGTAGGGCCTTTTTAAACTCTAGATGTAAATATCTAGATTATTTTTCATTTTAATCATTAAATAGTAACTGGTTATATTATTGATAATGAAGAAAAGAAGAGACGATGATGTTATATTATTAAAATGAATCGTTTTAAGTAAAAAAAATGAAAACACATGGAATAATTCAACAAATAATAAATAATTATAAATTAAACATATGATCACTATGCTAACACCTATGGGTTCCAATTGTAGTGGAAGCATCCTTTTAAGGTATGACCAGCTTGAGTTTTAGTTTTAAATATGGTGTAATCATTGATTTACATGATCAAAATGTCATGTCAAATGAAAAAATAGATTTAATAGACTACATTAATATTTTTAAATGACTCCATGTATAATAATAATAATATTATTAATTTCTTGAAATGTGTGACGCATTAGGAATAAAAATAAATATCTTTTGAATAACATGTGATTAAATTCTAGAAATCAACCAAACCTGAATAAATACTATTTATTCTATCCTGTTAAATTCAATACTATAGTTTAAATAAGATTAAGGATACACTTAGTGTGTGACCCTCTAATCATTTTCTCAATGGAATTAGGCATAACCACCTAAATTCCAAGGTTAGTATCTAAAAATACACCAAGGATTCAAAATAGAATATAATTCAACCACGTAATTCCATCCAACCTCCTACTAATGTTTACCATGTAATATAACCCTTTTATTAGAATATCTCAAAATCAACTAGGTTTCATTCTGGTTCCATCAACCTCTATGATCAATGTCTCCTTCTTTGAATTTCTATAAATGAACTCACCCATCAAACACCATGACCGTGGATTCATTTAGGTGGTTCCATTCCTATCAAATGGACTGAGATATTATCCTTTATCAAGAGACAAAAAGGATAATTCCTTTCTTTTATTATCAATTAATTCTACATCATCACGACTCACCCAATGTATCATAATTTGCCTCAAACACATGTTGTCATGGTTTTCTTCAATAAATCAATGCATATGAGTCATGATATCCATTAATGATAATCTTAAAGTTTAAGGATCAATACACGAGTCTACAGAAAGAAACATCCAATGACACATAGAAATGTTGATTTCCTATTAACAGTACTATTATCATAACCTCTCATCTTAGAGATTACCAATGGCGAACACCAAGAGAAGGCGTATCAATGTCTTATGAGACTCCTAACCCTAGTAGCCTTTATTGTATGTGCCCCTTCATAAAATATCATATGGATATAGAACAAGGTTCTAGAATAATATTGTGGCGCCTTTGGGTTCTCATCATAACAGGGAACTACTATAACCTTTCAGTATGACATATATTATAAGGAGATTGTCACAAACAAATATCACGTTGAAGAACAATTAAGATGTGCTAAGAAAACTTCTTCAAAAAGAAAAACAAGTAATTAAGTACTAAACAAGTTGGTTCTAGGGAACCAAATCCATCATATATAACATGATTAAAATTTCACACTATCATGACCATTTTTATTTAAGAATCATCCTGTTAAAGTTTTGATAGTTTTATAAAGGATTATCCCATTTCTCATTCTTCTAGGAATTTTTTATTAAATAATTTTCAAAGAAAAAATATTTTTGTCTTTATTTTTACATAAATCTTGAAAGTGATTTTGTATATGTGTGAAATGAAATATTTTATTAATTTTTTTGATTAAAATGCAGTATTATATGTTTTTTTTGAATTTTATGTTCCTTTTATGTTGTTTATGATGACATATGAGTCTGATATAGCTCTAAAATTCATTATGTAATGGTTATGTTCTCTAAATAATTATGTTGGAATTAACTGAGTTGGTTATTCCATTTGTAAGGGTTCTTGTAAGGGTTATATGAAGATGATTTCCCAAGGAACCTACATGAATTTTATTCTTACAAATGAATTTTCATGGATTTTTTTATTTCGTATGGTAAGATAATGATCTATTATTTAAAGAAATGGTTATTCCCTTTAAGGGTAACAAGTATTTTTTTAATAAAATGTTTATCATGAGTTATCATGATTTTTAAGAAACCCTCATGATTATTATTTTTCCTTTTTGTTTTCTTATTAAGTGTTTTATAAAATCTTTAGCTAGTAAGGCTAATTTATTATGTAGTTAAATGATTATTTGATCTCAATATCCATTATGTTTAAGTAAATATATCTTATATGATCTCATGTTTTTTGAAATAGACTAATATGTTACTTTTTTTTCTTTGTATATGCCCCTTAATAATATTTTTATGCCGATATCACATTTTCAAATGTTTTCAAAAAGTTTAAGGATGAGTAGGAATAATGATGAAGAAATAATATGGAAAAAGAAAATCTATAAATAGTGAAAAAATACTCACTTAAATACATGGGTATTATTATGTAAGAGTTTGTCTTAATTCTATAAAACTATAAACCTAAAAGGTCATTAAGTATGTCAGTGATCCAATATTTCCATTTGATTTTGTATATTTTGGAGGGATAAAATTGTATCATGTTTATCGGTATCAAATCCAGAAATATAAATATTATATTTGAGCATCGAATCTAAGAGTATGGATTCAGAGTGGTTATACGGTGCCCCATGACATAGCCCCGATGTCCACATCCTGGCCTACTATAGTTTGTAGTCTAAAGCTATATTTCTCCCCTCATAACTGAAAAGACCATCATAAGGACCAAGAAATAATAGAAACCAAATTATAAATCCATAACATCTAAAATAATAGAGAATGTGAGGTTAGGGTGTGACAAAAAAGGAATGAAATAATTCCAAATCCCCTAAGGATAAATCATTTCAAAGGAATGAAAATAATTACCATGACATCAACTAAAATTATATTCTTGTCACTAATAGACATGATATAGATGTTAGGAATTTTACAATGCCCATAAATTGTAACACGACGAACTAAACCACCAGGTCTGATATGGGATTCCATATTACCTCATGTGTGCATCCTCATATATAGTATGTTTCAACTAGTGATAAGTTCCAATGAGACATCATAGAGAGACTATTCCATCAGTACTAGGTAAACATCATAGTAAAAAATGGAAGTGATAATAAATAAATCCAAAATAATTAATAAGCTAATAATAATTATAGAAGTAGAATACTAAAGTAGTACCAACTCATGCAATATCATTACAATATTCCATAAACATAAACCAAAACTAAAAAGAGAAAGGATCGCCCAGGCGGTGGATCAAGGTACTAGGTAGACAACTAAATAAAATTATTAATATACATCCAACCTAAAGTCCATCCTGTAACACTCACATCCTCCTACTAAACCTACCCAACCATCCACTACATGGACCTTTCCATTCACCAAAACCATGATCATGAAATCTATAAGTGCACTGAAATTCCTGAATAGTGTGTGAGTATAAGATTCGGCATGACACTGCCATCGACCCTTAACATAAGTGCATAATATATACTAGTGAACGTCATAAAATTAAACAAAATATAGATTAGTAGAAAATACATCACAAAATAAAATTATATACATCAGGTCCTTTGATATTGGAACTACCTACCTCAGATCCATGCTAAAAGGATCATCGACCAGTTTCCTAACACATAAACCTCGATGGGATAGCCCCAAAACATGTTCAACACACCCCTATAGAAGGTGTAACCCAAATTCATATAAACCAAGAGTCTGATACACCCCCTTAGGGGATATTCCATGAGTATTGACCTAAATATTCAACTGAATAAGACCTAGGAACAAAAAATCTTATATCATATATAAATGAAAGATCATCATCACATCATAATAAGAAAGAACCATAAGACATTAAAAATCCACATGTGAGTAAAAAATCAATCATAGATCTCATAGGGCTATAAATGCGCACCTAATATGATCAAGAATAAAACATAGGTCTCATGGGGATACCTACGCACAACACATATGACCATAAATCAAATATATGTCTCATGGGGATACACACAAATACCAATAATCATACTAATAACCTATATAAAATATGCACTAAAGTTAATGACATCCTACCTCAGGTGAAACAATGATTTGATGACTAGGTTTGGAGTTAGAATACAATTGAACCAAAAAATCCTAGAACAATTCCCAATCCAAAACAATTATAAATCTAGGATTAATATTGATGAGATACCAAACCCAAAAGGTAGGTCAATATCAGACTAACCTAAGAAGACTAACTACCTAAAATGATCTTGGTCCAAACATTAATCATATGCCAATTCCCTAAATCTTGGTGTTGAGTCTACCAATGATCAATGAATCCTTTTTAAACTATGTAAAATAAATTATATCTGATTAATAAATAAAATATCTAATTGATTTTGACCAAGGAGAATAAAATAGGGTTACTCTAGATTAAGATAAACTTACCAAATTTGAATCACAAGGTCAAACCATTGTTTGGGAATCAAAAAAAGGAAATAGAAGGGAAGGATAGAGCCTAAAATCATTGGATAGGTTCTCATAGGAACCTGGGGTTGAGAGAGTAATAAATGAATGAGAAAAAGGGATAAATTCTAGGTTTTTAAAAAATACCTTAAAACTCGGTGACCTCACTACGATCTGAACGACACCACCTATGGGCTAGTGGACATTGGATATAACTATTCCCACCCAAGATCCCCACTATTGGACCAGTGGATTTTGGGTATAACTAACTCTACTTAGGTGCCTCACTGACCAATCATTGGAGTTTATATAACTTGAAATGTTATAAAATGTCCACCATCCTAGCCTATGCTCGGTTCTAGCCTTCATAATTCCTCCAACCACCTTAAAACACTTTAAAAAATAACTAATATATATGTACAAGATGAAGTGAGACATACCTTAATTTATAGGTTTCATAATTCTCCCCTTCATATGAATTCTTATCATTGAGAAGTATCCTAGAGTTTTGCTAAAAGAAATCAGGCCACTGTGCCTAAATGTCTGTCTCCTACTCCTATGTATCTTCCTGAATATGCCCATGCTTCCATTGAACCTGAATAAAGGGAATGATATTCCCTCAAATAACTTTATCACTTCATTTAATGATCTAAATGGGCCATTTCATAAATGTTGCATCTGGTTCCCATTCAATATCCTTGTAGCTGATCACATACGCATGATCAGGATTGTACCTCTGAAGCTGAGAAACATAGAATAAATTATGCATAACTTGATACCATGGAGTAATATTTAACCAATAAGACACCATTCCAATGCATTAAATTATCTCAACACCCCAACATACCATGGTTCCAACTTCCCCTAATTCTTAAAATGTCTATTCCCTAACTGAGGGGTAACCTACAAGAAGTATTTTTTGCCCATAGTGAACTCCAAGGGTCGTCTCCTTGGTCATTATATGATCTATTTATGTTCTATGACATGAACAACGATTTTGGAATCAATTTTACCTGTTTTAAGGTACCATGTACTAAAGTCAACCGAAAAAATAAAGATTCACCTACCTCATGCCAACATATTAGTGAACAACATTGCTACCCATATAGAGCCTCAAACAGAGGCATCTGAATTGTGGATTAGAAGCTGTTATTATAAGTGAACTCTACCAAATCCAAGTGATCATACCAAGCTACTCTAAAATCCAAAACATATAACCAAAGCATATACTCTAATAACTATATCATTCTCATTAACTTTCTGTCAGTGTGAGGTTGAAAATCCCCCCTCAGCTTCAACTAAGTTTCTATCACCTTATGCAAGTTTTTATAAAACTAAAATGTGAACTTGATGTCTCTTCCAAACACCATGCTTTAAGGAAATTTATGAAGTCGTATGATCTCTTGAACATAGATCTAACTTATCTCATCCACTGAGATAGTATCCTAGATTGGTATGAAATGGTCCACCTTTTTCAAATGATCCACCACAAACCAAACAGTATCCCTACCTCTTGAGGTCATGGGTAATCTTAACACAAAGTTAATGGTCACCTCATACCACTTCCACAAAAGAAATGAATGTGGATGGAGAAAACCTTAAGGTCTCTGATGATCAACCTTGATTCTATGAAAAGTCAGATAATGGGAGAAAAAGTCTACAATGTATCTTTTTATACCAGGCCACTAGAGTTACCATATGACATAATGGTACTTCTTGGTCAATCCTAGGTTCACTTCCCACTATGAAGCATGAGAGGATTTCATCAGCTCTTTTATAACTAATCTTCCACAAACTATAAGTACATTTTGTCTATCTAAGATCAATATTGGAATATAACCATTCAATGACAACCTATTATACATCACAACACACTCTTTATTAGCCTTCACACATTCCACCAATGTGGACGTGATTAATAAGGGTTCACAAAAATGATGCCCCTTGATCCTTAGCTACGACCACCTTCCAGTTTACCAATAAGGACCTGAGATTCCATCCTACTTATGATTTTATCTCTAAAACTTCTTTAACCTTCATGCTAAGTGCATCTACAACTACATTACCTTTCCCCAGATCATACTCCATCTCAAAGTTGAATGAATACAAGTTTTCCAACCAACACATCTGATGAATATTTAGGTAATGTTGGGAGAAAATATACCACCAACTCTCATGGTCCATATATATGAAAAATCTATCACCAAAGATGTAGTCTCATCAACATTTCAACACATTAACCACAACCACTAATTCCAATTCTTGAGTTTGGTATTACTATTTTTGAGTTCATAGTTGATAAGACTCGTAAGCAACTACCTTGTCACCCAGCATCAGAATATCTCCCGGGCCAATACTAGATGCATAAAAATAGAATGTATGACCAACTATAATATATTAAAGGATTAGTATCAAAGAAAAATTTAACAAATTATTCAGATATAAGGACTCTCCACATTGTTCTATCCATTCAAACTTCACCCCCTTCTTTTTTAGTGTGGTCATATGCACTGCCAGGTGAGAAAATTCCTAAATGAACCTTCTGTAGTAGCCTTCTAATTCAAGGAAAATTAGAATATTGAACAAATTCATCAACCTTGCTGAATAAATTACTTCATCTACCTTTGATGAATCAATTGACATTTCTTCTTGATAAACCACGAGCCTAAGAAATCAAACATCATGTATCCATAAGTTACACTTCAAATACTTTTCATAAAGCTGATACGATCAAAGTGTACTCAATATGATATCAAGGAATATAACATGAAATTATAATATATTGGAATATATTATTATGTCATCAATGAATACAACAACAAATGAGCCCATGTATTGGTGAAAGATATTGTTCATGATAGACATGAACACTTCCACAACATTCGTTAATCCAAAGGGGATAATGCAATACTCATAAAATCCATACCTACTCCTAAACACTATATTCAGTATTCCTTCCTCTATGAACTGAAGGTGATAATATCCATAACATATATCAATCTTTAAAAACCACTAGGATTCCCACAATTAACACACAAAGTCATAAATTCTTTTCAACAAGCACTTTTTCTTCACAGTAATTTGATTCATCTTCTGGTAGTCTACACACAGCAGAAGGTTTCCATCCGCCTTCTTGGAAAACAACCCCAAATCACTCTAATGAGAAGTGCTTGGTTTGATGAAGCCTTTAGACTCAAGATCATCCAACTTTACCTTGAGTTATTTTAACTCAACTGGTTCCATGTGATACAATGGAATCAATATAAGTCATGCACTGGGCATGAGCTCAATCTCAAACTCAAATCACCTATGTGGAGGAAACCCTAAGAAATTATCTTGGAAGATATATAAGTAAATGTATACTATAAGAGTAAAATAGGAGGTATTAACTGTCTAATCCATTATAAGGATCATGTAATCTACCTACACTGAAAATAATTCTCCCTGACAGGGATATGCTCCCATTCTACCTACCTCGATGTCCCATTTTAACATACTGACCCATGCGACACACACTGGGGCCCCAAGCCGGTTAGTTACCTGACCTCAAGTCCACATCTCCGCATTCTAGATGTTACTGACTGAAAGCGAGGGTCTAATATTGATCATAGGGAGACTATACCTTCTTTATCAATGTATCAGAACAAAAGAATAAAAAAAAATAAAAAAAAATGATATAACCAATAACCAAACCAAACCAGTATCACATGATAGCCAAAACAGAAAACACAATATCAAAAACTAATAGTAGACATGTCATACCAAATATGTGTCAAGTGTCAATATGTAAAACCCAAAATAAAAAAAGACACTAAAAAACCCCAATTGGGTAACAAATCACATCTATTTTCCTCATCTATTCTCTATCTAGACTCATACATCTAACATATGGCTCTTACCCTTATCCTATCCTGCAACTGTGGAATCTATTCAGGTACCGATCTGGCAGCCTGAGTATGGTGTGAGTACAACTCAGTAGGCCAACAAAAACAATGTCTAAAATAATATCCAATGAATAATATTGTATAATGTTTTATAAAAAATAAAGCAAAATGCATAAGTAAATAGTTATCACATTTCATCATTCTTTAATGAACCGCATAAACCACTAGGTTCCTGAGGACACCCGAACCCTCGATACCTGCTTCAGCCCGCACCATATTTTGAACCATATCATATAACTGGGGTTATCATTTATTATCTTATATCAATTCATGTCATGGACAATTGTAACCATAGTCTAATGTAGAATCATGGGCATAGAACATCGTGTTTAACACACTATGGGTATTTAGAGCCTTAGTTCCAATCCCACACCTCAACAATCACATGGGTATTTGGAGACTCAGTTCCCATCCCATACATGCTATCTTATATGGGTATTTTAAGCATTAGTCCCTGTTACAAACTTTATTTTATCACATATGGGTATTTGGAGCATCAATCACTATCCCACACTTCTTTTATTTCATAAGGGTATTTGGAGTGTTAGTCCCTATCCCACACCTGATTAATTACATATTGGTATTTTGAGCCTCATTCCATGTCCCAAACCCATATATCAATCAATCACACATATATCACATATATCTCATCAATAAAATCTATTCAATATTAACTCTCTTTTCACATTTAATATCATGATATACCATTCCAACTATCAAAACAAATCACGATTCAATACATTAATCACATGGATTAAAATGATAAATTCACCATTTAAACCATATACCCATTAGTCCATTAATTAATTAATGAATTAATTAATCCAATTCCACAACCCAATATCTCATTAATTAATTCACCAAATAATTAATCCAATTTCCACAATCCCAATACCCCATTCATAAATTCACTAATTAATTAATCCAATTTCCAAAATCCTAATACCCCATTAATTACACAATCATAAGATTCCATTAATTAATTCACCAATTAATTAATTAAATTTCAAAATTTCAATATCAAATTAATTCCACAATCATAAGATTCTATTAATTAATTATCCAATTAATTAATCCAATTTCACAATCTCAATTCCCTATCAATTACACATTCAGAATATTTCATTAATTATTTATAAAATTAATTAATCCAATTTCACACTCTCAATTTCTCAGCAATTCCCCATTCACACATTCCATTAATTAATTCAAAAACTAATTAATCTAATTTCCATTTTTCCATAAATTAATTAATCAATTAATTTGATCAATTAAAAATTCAATTTCCAAATGTTCCAATTGAATTCTAACAACACATACACATAATTGGAATAAATACTATAGGAATTGAATTGAGAACACCTACTGCAATATCATTGACAAATGCTCACCAACAGAAATCCCCAATTCGAAGCAGAACAACCATGATCATGATAAAGAACAAAATCTTGATCCAAACCCTAGATCCAATATCAAAAGAATAAATATCCACTAAACCTAGATCTAAGACATTTCCAATAATAGATAAAACATTGTCTTTTAACTGAAAAGAGGATTAGGAGAGAGAGATAGAGATCTAATCAGGAAGAAACAACATGTCCGGAGAGGTGAAAATCTTCAATACATGTTTCAAATAATTAATAACAAAGGTCATATGGACTTGGAATCCATCCAGGATCCTAATAAAATGAGATAAATAATTTAGGTTCGAGTTAGGGTTGATTTTGGGTGTATTCCATGGGTTTGGGTATTTTTAATTGGATTTTCAGGGGTTTAAAATCCTGCGCGAACAGTTTCTTATTCAGGGTGCACAAATTCCCCTAACTATGTTCCCTAACCATGTGCCTTACATGGTGTGTCACACAGTTAGTCCTAAGAGGGTAAAAAGTTTGAAAAATCATGCACCAACCATTTGAATCCTCTCTATTTGGGTTTTTACGGTTTTCTGGGTTGGGCGCATGGTTTGGGAAAATTGTGCGCTAACCATGTACTGCCACTCTTCCTTACAAAATCTAAAAATTTTCACCCAAAAAAACTGAAGATAATACCCAAAAAAAATATACTCAAAAAAGGAAAAATAATACCTATAATAAATATTGAGACATCTCCAAAAAATGTTGGGTTCTTAAAATCTCACCGACTTATAACATATCATCCTCAAGTTGTACTCCCAAACATCTCTACAATTCTGAGTCAAAAAGACTAGGCCACTAAGACCATATATCTGCTTATTTCTCCCAAGTTTCCTCCTAAACATGCCCTTGTTTCCACAATATATGAACTATTTGAATGATATTTCCCCTTAACACTTTCTAACTGCGATCCAACACACGTATCATATGCTCCTAAATGGACACATCAGTCTCAAGATCAAAATCAGCTACATCAATCACATGAGAAGGGTTGCAGTGATACTGGTGAAGATTTGGAAAATGAAAAACATCATGCATAGTACTGTACCTATGTGGAAGAGCCAATTGATATGACACCAACCCGATTCTCTCCACAATCTCAAATAGTGCAACAAACCTGGGCGCCAAATTTCCCAGTCTTCATATCCAATAGTGACCCAATCTTGGAAAAAACCAAAGGAATATCGGATTAACCTCTATAAACTCTAAGGGCCATCAATACCTATCATAATTTTACTTCTATCTACCCTGATCCATAGCCATACTCTTTCTAATCAACTGAGCTTGCTCCGACGTCTCCTTCACGAAACTCGACCCCAATAACTCCGACTCACCTGCCTCCATCTAACATAGAGGTGATCCATGTGGACTACCATAAAGAGCCACATACGGTACCATTTTTATAGTTTCCTGATAACTATTGTCATTTTTGAACTCAATGAGCACTCAGTGATTCTCCCTTGACCCACAACAATCAAGAACATAGGCTCAAAACCTATCTTTAAGAACCTATATCATATTCTCTAACTACCCATCTATCTATGGGTGGAAATCCATAATTAGTAAAACCTGTATACAAAACACCTTCTTCAAGCCCTTCCATAAGTGTGAAGTAAAATTGTAGTCATGGTATGAAACAATACTCCGTGGCACCACCTATAGGGGGACTGTCTTATAAATATACAAATCTCTCAACCGCTCTACTAAAGAAGTCACCTTTATAATAAATAAATGTGCTACCTTAGTCAACTGGTCCAAAATCACCCAAATAGAGTCATTATTTTGAGGCATTCTCATGAGACCCACCACAAAGTCCATGGTAACATCATCCCACTTTTATTTTGGAATAGGCAATGGCTAAAGAAAACCTCTAGGTCGTTGATTCTTGGCCTTCACAGGTTAACAGGTGTAGCATCATGTTACAAACCCTAATATCTCTTTTTTCATGATTGGACACCAAAAATATCATCATAGGTCCTGGTACATTTTGGTCACACCTGGATTAGAAATCCACTTCAAGTCATGAAATTCATACATAAGCTTATCTCGCATGCTCATAGGCACAATAACCTGATTCCTGACATAGATGATCTCATCCAAATATACGGTCTAATATGAAGGTGATTCCTCACATTCAAGGATTTAAATCATGGGAAAACATTATAGATCCTCATACTGGATATCTCTAATCCAGATCAAAAGTGTAGACTTTACTAAAACTGCTATGAGAGACATTTTCTCCTGGATCTCCTGAACCACAACATGCATCTCATCAAGCAAGGTTATCATCTTCCAGTTAGTATTAGACTTCTGAACTACTTAAGTTTGGACTTTCCAGATTAAAGCAGTATCCACACTAACTCCCTTCCTAAAAATATATTCTAGATTAAAGTTGGATGACTACATATATTCAACCCATCTACACTAAAAAATATTCAAGTCTTACTAAAAAAAGATATAAATTATTCTATTATGATCCATATACACAATAAACTCTTCACTGAAAATATAATTCCACCAAAACATCAAAGAATAAACAACTAAAGCTAAATCGTTGTCATGGGTAAAGAAGTTCCATTCATGTGACGTCAACTTTTGAGACCCATATGCCACAACTCGATCTTTTACCATCGACACTACTCTAAGAACCTTCCCATAAGCTTTACAAAACACTGTATACACCTCACCTGACTCGATTAGGATCAATATTGGTGTTGTTTTAAAACCTTTATTTAACTCCTGGAAGGCATTATTATATGATTTTTACCATTAAAACTTCATCCCTTTCTTGATAAAGCCCAAAAGTAGTGCTTCCAATTAGGAAAATTCCTAAATGAATCTCCAATAATAACCCTCCAACCCTAAAAAAATGCAGATATCAAAATTTTTCTTGGGATAATCCCAAGATACACCTTCCTGAACTTTATCTAGGTCCACTGACACACCTTCCTCTGAGATTATGTGACCGAAGAAGTGTACCTAATCAATCAAAAATTGACACTTAGATAGCTTTTTGTAAATCCAATACTCTCTTAATGTACTCAGGATGATGTAAAGATGTTGGGAATGATCATCATGAGTCTTGGAGTACACTAATATGTCATCCACAAAAACTACCACAAACTAATCCAAGTACGAGTGGAAGATTCTTTTCATTAAGGACATTAACATTACAAGATATTCATCAACCCAAAAGACATCATGAAGAACTGATATAGGCTATAACTGCATGTTACTTCCCTTCCCCTTTTCCATGTGATAATACCTGAGTCCCCTAAGTTGCAATACTATGCTGATATGGGTGCTCTTTCCTAGAACCACCTTGACCACCATGGCCTAAATGGCCTGAAGGCCTTCAATTTTTATTGATTTTTGATAACCCCTATTTCAAGGGATGAGTGGTAATCCTTACAATAAATAAAGGCTTAAGTGACATTACATGACCCATAGGTATTAGGAAATAAACACAAATAAGACAACTTGGAACTACCCCTCCCTAGTAAATGTCATGATGTAGGCTCTCCACCTTCACATGGCTAGTTGGCTAGCTATCCTATGTAGAGCTGCACAGGCCCAAAACCTATGGAAATTCCATACGCTCTCAATCTTCCATGTCGGGTTGGCTCTTCTCTTGTGAATGTGACTACTCTGAATCCTCATATAGAGCCTTTTCCCTTGTAATCTATCTGGTTTATATGAATTTTTAGGTGGCCCGAAGGCCTTGTGGTGGCCCGAAGGCCTTGAGGTGGCCCAAAATCCTTAACTGGACCAAAGACCTTGGGTGGTTTGAAGGCCTTGAAGGACTCGGGGATCAAACCAGTGGCCTGAAGGCCCAAATAGATGAATAGTTTTGGATGCTACAGTTTCAAACAGTAATTACTAAAAGACCTGCTATAGTAACTACTACAATACTGCTATAGTACCCCCAGAATTATGGCTGTGCACGGATTTGATCTTGGGTCTCTTGGATGCACTTGATGAGTCCTCACCAACTGGGATGAGGCAAATGTTCCCTCGACCACCATTTCCATTTATACTCCAACTACCCTGATTCTACCAAGTTTCTCCATCACTACCTATCTGTCACAGGTTCCTATAAAACCTTTGTAGATGTCCCATCTTTCTGCAAGATCGATACTCTACCGGGGGTCGGGGATAATGTTTATGATAGTGGCCTAGCTTACTACACTGGTGGAAAAGATCCTAGATAAGATCCTAAGTAACTGATAATTTATGCTGGCCACTCTTCCTTCCACTTCTTTGGTTAGAATTCTCATAATGATGCATCCTACCCTCATAAGATGTACCTCCTTATTGTCCAGTAGAATCTACCTGTCCTCCACCAGAAGCCCCCTTCATGTTTACCTCAGCTATGATAGCCTGATCCGCCACCTCAGAAAACTTTTTTAACTGAAATTTGTTAACATGGGACTTAATGTCACATTTAAGCCCATCCTGAAAATGAATTATCATAGTGGTCTCATCCCCTAATAGTGTTGGAGAAAAGCACTATAAGTCTTTAAAGCGACCAACATAGTCCATCATGGACATAATGCCCTGAGTCAACCATATGAACTCAGCTTCTATCTCCCATCTCAGTGTCTCTGGATAAAAGTGCTCCAGGAACATCTCCAAAAACTCCTTCCATTCCATGCATCAGCCTGCCCTATTTGGGACTAAACATCCCACTAGCGTTTTACTGATCCTCGTAACATTTAAGCATCCAACTTGACCCTCTTATCAAAAGGTTTCACCAAATGGACAATTATATTCTAGATGGACTCAATCTAGAATGATTTTACCCCACGTCCAACCACTTTAGTGAAAGTTGGAGGGTGTTGTAACTGAATATCCTATACAAGATTGGACATACTATTTACTACCCACTTTGGGTATATCTCTATAAAATATATGAAGTGATTAAATTTCTCTCAGAAATTCTCTACGAATCCTTCACCCGGAACTATCAGCGCCTCAGGTTCTACTGCTAGAGTATTATCTCTAGCCATGTCCTCTTATTTTCCTCTCAACAAGCATCCTCATGGAGAAATATTTTTATAATGAAAAAAACACGTATACAAACACATAACAAAACTTTAACACACTTGACAAAATGGATTTACATAATCTATAACAATTTATCCCCAAACCCTACCACATGGTCAAAACCAAGGCACTATCACTACCCTTAACCATCCTACATCTAGGCCATAGTTATTAAAGGTTAAACACATTATCATTATTCAAGTCTTATTAGAAACTTGTTTTACAACTTTCAATTCCATATTAGGCACCATTTTCAGTTCAATTACACAAGCAAGGGAAACAATTTCAATTTAAACAACTTACCCAAAACCCATTTTCCCACGCATGCCTAAAATGTTGCATATAACAACCCTGATCTTTATTTCAAACTCAAAAATAATTCATTACATAAAATATTCACTTGATACAACATAGAATATCGATAGGTCTAGTGTCTTTGGGGCTTAGGAACATTACATAACAAATTAAAACATGAAATACATATCTTTATTGAAAACTTCTTTTACATTACCACACACATTCCTTCGTACTTAGAATTTCATGGGCTAACCTAAGGACATGCATAAGAAAAGCGTGAGATATAAATCCCAACAAGGGAGTACACAAGGCATAACATAAAGAATACTGTACAAGTTAGGTAATAGGCACATCAATGGAGCATAATAGAAACATGAACATAAAGGCATGATATAACATGATTATCATAACATGGAAATATGGAAATAACATTTAACATGATTTTAGCATGATCCAAGGATCATTTCACATGTAGCATGAGTAAACCCTCCTTGCACTTGAATTAGAATGGGTAAACCCTCATTTCCGTTGATGTGTCATGGTACCAGTCTTTACCCAATGCATTTGAGCGCTATCAGGGCACAACCTTCTTAATCATTTTATTTCATTCATAAGTGTTCCACATGGATCATATAACATGGACTCATAAAACATCATCATTTATTCCATGATAAAGGAATGTGGAATTCAAACATGAAACTCTATAATAAATTAGTAAATGTTCATAAAGAATTTTCATCCTTATACTTTCACTTGTAAAAAATATCCATGCTTGAGATGATGGTACCAAATATGCATTCTCATAGGGTAGTAATATCCATGCTTTAGATGATGGTGCTAAAGAAGATTCATCCTCCTCCTTGTACTTGTACAGAATCGGGGGTCGATTCTCCATATGGAGAGTGATTTGCCTCTCACAGAAATTTATGTTGGATCTATATAAGGAAAAATAATCCATGCCAAGAATTTCATCAAATTCCATTAAAGGGAGTATAAAGAGGTTCTCCAGGAAGTTCAATCGAAAAATTATAATTGAGGAGGAGTAATATTCCTGGGATGAAATGATTTCCCCATTTTCTGTTCTCACTGATATCTTTACTTCCATAACTTGTGGTGGTGTTGGGATTGTTCTACTAAACTTTTGGGATATAAAAGAATGCGTAGAACCATAATAGAAAATTATGTTCACTATTATTGAATGAATAAATAGCATACCTATCACCATATTGTTGTCAGGGTTCACTTTGGCGGTAGTGATGGAAAAAGCTCACCCTTTATGCCTTGGAGGTTGTTGGTTACCTCTAAAAACCCTTGCATTAGGGAATTGGTTTGTAAAGTGCCCTATTTATTTGAAGTTGAAGCAATGAACAGTGCTTTGACCATTGAATAGAGTATTCCTTTCCTCTATCATAGTTGCAGGTTTTTTTGTTGGCAGTTAATGTCTAGGTTCCCTTATCTTCCAAACCTAAAACATTTCCTCACCTCCTTCAAGAAATTTCCTGGGTGCTTCTTTCTACACCTCTGGAAAGTGGGGTGTTTGATTTTCTTTGCCCCATTGGATTTATCCCTTGGACCACCAAAATTGAAGTCTACCTTATGCTTCTTATCCCCATGATACCCTTGAGATTCACCGATCTCCATTTCGACTTTGAGGTCACATCAAATAATTTCCTCATAACTCTCAAAGTCCTGGATCACTAAACCTTTCCATAGGCTAGGTTTTATCCCAACAAGAAGCGGTAAAACTTTCATTCTAGGGTAACGACAAAGCCGGATGCATATTGTCAAAGCCTTGTGAAGTTTTCCTCGTACACTCCGATGGATTCTTCATCTTTTTTCTTGATGTAAAGGAAGTCCCTTTGCATCTTAAGTTGGAGGGTGAGAGGAAAATATTTGCCAATTTTTTTTTACTCAAATCCATCCATTCCAGTGCCTCGATCTCCTCATCAGGCTCCATATTTTTGATCAATGTCCACCATTAATCAGATTCACCCTCCATATAATAAGCAAAAATAAGTACTTTATCTTGTTTAGAACATTGAAATATGGAGAAGATCTTCATAATGGATTTAATCCATTATTCTAAAATTAAGGGATCAAATGATCCATTAAAATTAGGAGGCCTTTGTCTCATGAATCTCTCGATTGTGACTTGTTCTTTCTTAGGGGGAGTTGAATGTTTCTCTTGACCCATGATTCTATTCAAAACTTGAGTTAACTGAGAGAGTACCATGACAAAGTTCACGATTCCAGCTCCCATCAGATTGGGCATCTCATTAGAACAGTCTTCATATTGATCTTCGCATCGATTTTTAGCCCAATTCCTCCTATTAATGGACATTGGTTGGAATAAAAGGAATGATAGGGGTAATAAATAAAGGGGAATCCAAAAACAAAAATGGATGACTTATTAATCACTTTTATTTCCTTAAATTATGAATTCCTAGGATTCAATCTATGTTATCCACAATCTACTTCCCAACATATATTCTTATAGGCATTTTTTATTACCTTAACAATGGTTAATAATAATCTTATGAATTTACCAAATCATGTCCCCCGGGAGTTTCGTAACCAAGAGTGAAGCAATGCCCATTTTCATGCACCAGTTCTCATTCGAGTCTAGCTCAAAGCTGTATTTTCGGGTTTTACCCCTAGATACATCTGTGCCAGAGCCACCTCTACCTGATCGTGTCCAAACAGGGATGTAATTTATTGATAAACCACTTACAAAATACTCCCCGAAATTTAGGTATGTTTTTATTACACTTAGTCTTATACCTAATGCTTTGACTAGGTTTTTCTAATCCTAATCTCAAAAATAACTAAACCTGTCCTCTAATACCAACTATAACAACCCTGCTATTTATTACACACTTAAACATGATTTAATACATAAACTCTTCACTTGATACAACATAGAATATCAATAGTTCTATTGTCTTTTGGGCTTAGGAATATTACATAAAAACTTAGAACATGAAATACACATCTTTATTGAAAACTTCTTTTAAATGACCACACACATTCCTTCGTACTTAGCATTTCATGGGATAACTTGAGGACATGTATAAGAAAAGGGAAAGATATAAAACAAATTAATGGATTAAACAAGTCATAACTTGAATAATATAGTACATGTTAGGAAATAGGCATATCAATGGAGCAAAATAGAAACATGAACATAAAGGCATGATATATCATGATTATCATAACATGGAAATGCGGCAACAACATTTAACAAGATATTAGCATGATAAAAGGATCATTGCACATGAAGCATGATTAAAAACTCATTGAACTTAAATTATAATGATTAAATACTCATTGAATTTGACGTATCATGATACAAGTCTTTACCGAATGCCTTGGAGCGCTATTAGGGTGCACCCTTCTTAATCATTTCATTTAATACATAAGTGTGCCACATGGATCATATAACAGGGATTCATTAAACTTAATCATTTATTACATGATAAAAGAATGTGTAATTAATACATTAAACTATAATATCAATTAGTAAATGTGCATAAATGTGAATACCATTGATAGGGAAACGAGCATGGTATTCACTACACAATGACTTTGGCTTGGAAAATCACGGTGTAATTTTGGCAGCATAACGGTGTGACATAAGAATTAATAAAAATGGTTGATGAGAGAGAAAAGGGTGTCTAATCATATTTATATGAAATTGATATAGATAAATGTCCCAACATATGTATTGGAATTTAGATTCATAAAACAAAAGAATTGCTTGAATGTAAATGAGGGGAGAGAAATCCCTTACGGAATTTCGGCATGGTAACAGGTGTACTTTGGAGGAATTAATGAGAGAGAAATGGGTCTATAATAATTATAACATAATGAGGGAAGTTTGGGGGAGGTTATAAATCATACAAAAATGTTTTTAATTGAAAATAAAATGGCATAACAACATAAAGAAATTTGGACAAAATTGAGAAAGGAAGAAAACCCTTACTTGGATGTGTGATCCCAAATGCTTGGGAGAGGCTTGAGAGAGGATTCTTGGGAGTTTGGGGAACCTTGGGAGGATTATAGAGAAGGTAGGTCAGAGGTTTTTACATCTCAAAAGGCTTTGAGTGAAGAGGAAGTGGGAGTTTGGGTGTGTTTATATAGAAAAAAGAGGGAACTCTTTATTATTTAGGTTTTGGACACCACACATTAAACTAATCAAAACCACAAATCTACCCATGGTTTTTGACCATGGTTTTTTCCAAATAGGCGTAGAAAAAATAGCTTTATAAGGACAATGTCTGAAATTCTTAAAATATTTTTCTTGTTTATGTGGAGGTGAGTCACACTCTCAAGGAAATCATTTTAAAAGTTAAAATATTTTATAAGTCTTTGAGGGTCCACTAAGGCACTATAAAATTAACAAAACAAATATAAAATAAAATTAGTTTAAATGTAAACATATATTGTCTGAAAATATTATTTATAGTATTTTATTACATCACTATTTTGTCATTATGATTTCATAAAACACATTATATATTAAAATGATATTTATTTTTTTACCAAAAAATTCAACTGTCTCAGAAAGTTATGAAAAATTCACCGTTGGATAATTTTGACGTCCTAATTCCAAAAATAATATCCATTTTATATAAATAGTTTTATAAATATGTGAATTTTTACTTTTAAAATAAAAACCGATATTTATCTAAAATTTATGGGTTTTTTCAAAAACAACTTTCAAACCTTAATAAAAATTACAATTGTATTCATAAAAATTATAAAATAATTTATATTTAATAAAAAGTAATTTAATAAAATTTTTTAAAATATTTTTTAATTCAAAAATCTATTAATTCATCAAAATATATTTATTAATTGAATATTAACTAAAAATACTATTCGTGCTCTAAAAACTATTCATAAAGTACCAATAATAAAATGAATGTATATTCTTTATTCTATACAAAAATAATGCACATATTCATAGTGATAGGGTCTTGTTACATAACCCCTTATAAAACCTGCATATGAAGTAAGGGTAAGGTGTGCGATGGTGATAGACTCTTGGGATGGCTCGAATAACATCGCTCGAGTGGTAATCTCTATCAACTTCCACTTATCCAATAGGAGGTTTAGTTCAAGATTAACATGTTGAAGCTCAGATTGGGATTGGTCAAGAGGGAAGCCCAGTGACACTAAATCCTTTCCAATCTATGACAAATGGGCTTTGTATAGAGAAATTATACTAGACGAGGGCATCACTTCCTTTGTCTGAGTAAACTGGATTTGTTAAATCCCTATATTTATACTAATCAAGTGATCACTATTCAACAGATATATTAGCAATGATAACAATTATCAATGGTATTTTGAAATCCAAAATCATAAAACCAAATAAATGCATATGTTATATTACAATTTTACATAATAAGAAATTTAATTAGATCAAGAGGAAATTTCATTGATAAAAGTTTGGATCGTTACAATGCATTTTACAAAATAATCCCAAGTTCATAGAATGGTGCATGTATACTCAAATTTCACACCATCCAAGGCCACAATTCAAATCTCAGAAAAACTGAAAAAGAAAAATCACATCACACAACAAGTGCGTCACTCAAGGTGAAATAACATCAATTGTAATAACACACATCAATAACAATAATCCCACCCTGGGTACATCGATTTTACCCTCATACATGGGTTAGAAAATCCCATGTATGAGCTCTTAACCAAGGCTTGAATCATCCTATTATCTTATATACCTATCCCAAATAGTAATAAAAAAGAAAAGAAAATAAAAACTCCTTTGATTCTAATTTTTAACATCCCGACCCAGGTTCCACACACTGGTGCCCCAAGCTAGTCGGTTACATGACCTCAAGTGAACCTCCTTGTATGCTAGAGGTTGCTGACTAGTAGTGAGGGTCTAATATAGATCATGGGGAGACTATAACCTCTTTATCAAAGTATCACAACTAAAAAATAAATAAACAACAACTAAATGATATAACCAAAAACCAAAACAAAACAGCATCACATGATGACCAAAACCGAAAACACAATATCCAAAACCAAATAGTAGATATTTCAAGAAAAATATGTTTCAAGTGTCAATATAAAAAACCCAAAATACAAAAAGATACCTACAACTCCAAATTGGTTCCCAAATCATGTCCAGTTCCCCCATTAATGCTCCATCCCAACTCAGCTATCTAACATATGTATCTTCCCCTTATCCTGTGCTATAACCATGAAATCTATTTGGGTACCAATCAAGTAGCCCAAGTAGGGTGTGATTACAACTCATTTGGACACCACCAATGACATATAAAACAATATCCAATTAATAATATTGTATGCAGTTGTATTAAGAATAAAGTATAATGCATAAGTAAATAGTTATTACATTTCATCATTCTTTAATTAACTACATAAACTACTGGGTTCCCAAGGACACCCAAACCCTCAATACCTACTTCAGTCTCTGATAGAGTCTGAACCATATCACATAAACAAGGTTATCATTTATCATTTCATATCAATTCATGTCACATCCAATTTGAACCACAATCCAATGCCAACTCATGGGTGTAGAACGTCTTGTTTGACACCCTGCGGGTATTTGGAGCCTCAGTCCCTGTTCCACACCTTAATAATCAAATGGGTATTGGGAGCCTGACTACCTATCCCATACTAACTATCTCATATGGAAATTTGGAGCATTATTCCATGTCCCACACTTTATTTATCACATTTGGGTATTTGAAGCATCAATCCCTGTCTCACACTTCTTTTATCACATATGGGTATTTGGAGCATCAATCTCAATCCCACACCTCATTAATCACATATTGGTATTTTGAGCCTCATTCTGTGTCCCAAAATTTTATATCAATCAATCACACATATATCACATATATCATATTAATAAAATTTAATTAATATTAATCCTCTTATCAAATTTTACATCATGATATACCATTCCAACTATCAAAAAAAATCACGACTCAATACTTTAATCATGTGGCATAAAATGATCAATTAACCATTTAAAACATATAAACCTTTAATCCATTAATTAATTCATCAATTAATTAATCCAATTACACAAACCAATATCCCATTAATTAATTCACCGATTAGTTATTATAATTTCCACAATCCCAATATCCCATTAATTTATTCACCAATTAATTAATCCAATTTCCACAATCCTAATATTTTATCAATTCTACAATCATAATATTTCTTTAATTAATTCACCAATTAATTAATTCAACCTCAAAATATCAATATGCCATTAATTCCAAAATCACAAGATTCCATTAATTAATTATCCAATTAATTTATCCAGTTTCACAATATCAATTTCCCATCCATCCCATAATCACTACATTTCATTAATTAATTATCAAATTAATTAATAAAATTTCACAGTATAAATTTCCCATCAATTATCCACTCACACATTCCATTAATCAGTTCAGTAGTTAATTAATCCAATTTCAATGTTTCTATAAATCAATTAATCAATTAATTTAATCAATTCAAGATTTAGTTGCCAAATGTGCCACTTGAATTATAACAACGCATACATGTAAACAAAATTAATACCAAAAGAATTGAATTGAGACCACCTACCTCAAGATCATTGAAAAATTATTACTAATGAAAATCCCTAATTTGAAGTGGAACAACCTTGATTACGACGATGAATGATATCTATATCCAAAACCTAGATTCAATATAAAAAGAATAAATATCCATCAATACTAGATCTAAACCCTTTCCAAAAATGGATAAAATATTCCTATTTTATATGGAAATAGGAGAGGGAGATAAAGAGATCTAATCGGGAAGAAACCACATACTCAAAGAGGTGTAGAACTTCAATTTGGGATTCAAATCATCAAGAAAGGAGTTTGGAAGGTATTAGAATATATCTGAGAGAATAAAAAATGAAATAAATCATTTAGATCTGAGTTAGGGTCAATTTTGGTTGAATTATGGGGGTTTAGGTATTTTTAATCTAATTTTCTGGGGTTTGAAATCCTGGGCACATGGATTCCTGTACGAGGTGAACAATTTCTCCTAACCGTGTTCCCTAACCATACACCTCACTTGGAGATGTCACATGGTTAATCCTAAGAGGGAACATGGTTTGGAAAACCATGCACTAGCCCTAAAAATACCATCTATTTAGGTCCACATGGTTTTCTGGGCTGGGCGCACAGTTTTGGAAAATCATGCACCAATTATGCACTACCCCGATTCCTTCCAAAATTCATAAATTTTCACCCAAATGAACCTAAGATGAAACCCAAAAAAAATATACTCAAGAAGGAAAAATAATGCCTATAAATGATCTCGATACATCTCAAGGAAAGGTTAGGATATTACTCTCATTCATCGATAAACATAAACCTCTCCCATTTTAGATATGTAATAATCACTCTTCTCTAATAATAATTGATCTATTCATGGAAGATGTTCAACTATTCCATGCCAAGGATCACATAAAATCTGGAAATTATGAATTTAAAAACATGTGTGAATCTAGAAAACACCATTAGACATTATGTACTGATATGAATTTGATCTAATTTCCTTCCTAGGGGTGTATCGATGGATAAAATCTCAGAAGAGCACTTAACTAGTAAGTATAAACCAACAAAAAATTGAGAAAATATGAACGAATTTGATGTTCCAATATCAAACAATGAAATGAATAGATAAAATAAACTAGGACCACACCTTGAACTGTTGAGGGTCCCTCTCCACCATGAGTCGAAGCCTGATCAAATACATAATGCCTACCATATACCACCCCATGATGGCCTGGAGGCTCATGAGTCAACTATTTCCCCAACACTAATAGGGTTTTCAACTACTACTAAGGTATTTTACCCAACCTGAATTTTCTATGCGTATATATGAATCCTTGGAATAATATCGCTTCAGATGACTGGTCTGTCCAAACCCGTGAAAATTATTGAGAGAAACATGAAAATACTTGGGAAAGTGTCTCTTACTCCCATAGTTACAACAATTACCAGAGTCATTCTCCATAGAGTAAGTTGAAGAACCTTTTCTCTACTCTTACTATTGACTACCACCTTGGCGTATATCATCTAACTCCCTCTTCTTACTTCTAGAATAAGCAACTAGGACTGTTTGGAAGAAGGCACCTGTCGATCCACTAACAGTAGGAAGAAGACCTAAAACTATATCTTCCTCAATTCCTTTCCCAATCATTAGCACCTTATAAATAAATTTATTATAGGTTATCAAATTGAAGTTCCCAAACTATCGTTTTGGCTCTGTACAAATCTTAATCTCAAAATTTTTAGCTTTATGTGCCTCATTACCTAGTAGAATAGGAGTAAATAAAATTAACTCAATGAAGTGAAATAAATAGGTGGACACCATAATCATACCATTTTTTAGCTCCATGAACTCCTAAGAATGGTGTAGATTTAGTTCATTAGGTAATAACTCCTTGAATACGATGTCCTCGAAGTTTTCTCATGTCATCCCTTCATGTCTACCTGCATGAAGAATAACATCCCACAACTGTCCAGTAGATCCCCAATGTATAATGGTTACAAGCTTAACCTTCTAGTATTTTGGGGGTATCCACTAGGTTAAAAATAATTTTAATGACTTTTATATAGTCCTATGTATCGTGAGGGATTCTAGTGCCCTTAAATTATAGGGAATGTTGGAGTTGGAATTTACACACATAATTGACTATTATCAGCCCACCCTTGTGGGATCCTCTTCTATGAATAGGTTGTAACTGAATGAGTCCTAACTAGAATTGTTTTATAGATTTACCCACTACAAAAACCAAGGGAACATGCTCAATTGCATCCTCTTGAAAAAAAGGTGTTGAAACTGGTTGCGCAAGACATCAATGAGGTGTCATTTCCTGAAATTCCATGTAAAACCTTAGATAATTCCAACAACTTAAATTAGAATAACATAAAGAGAAAAAAGTCACACTCAAGGGTTTACAACATGGTTCAACCAAAGAGGATACCCATATGAACAAGGTATAACAACCTAAGACTTCCCATGATCCAAACCAAACCTCTAGTACCTAGATGTTAGTCACAACCATACATACATACATACATATATATATATATACACACTCAAGCAAAGAATAATAAGTCTCAAATAAAATAATGAAATAAATAATTCACTAAAATCACATTTCATAATTTCAATTGTTACTTAATTATTTGGGATATATCTAATGAAAACAACAAGTCTGTGGAATGTTATCCTATATTCCTAAACATGATTAATGAATTAACCCCAATCCCATAAATCAATATACCAAAATTATGTGTATCACCCAAGGTGAATCTAAATCATAGGTAACATCAAATACTAGGAACATAAATTACCACTTTATGGAAACTCAGAGGTCCACCTTACAGTGTTGTCCAAGCACTGATGTAATTATCCAAACTAACTCCCAACCATCCTAAGTCCTATATATCTTATCCCAAATCAATGAAAATAGAAGAAAAAACCTGGTGCTATGATTCTATTTTATAGAACCCCGACTTGAACCACCGAGGTTTGATCTAGGATGCCCCACGACCTCATGCAATGCTCCCCAAACATAAGAGTTCCAGGACTAAAAGCGAGGTCTGATGAGATGGCATGGAGAAAATAATCCCTAAGTACCAGGTTAACATAAGACTAAAAAAATGGAAGTGGTAATAAATAAAACAATAATAATTAATAAATGAATAATTTTCAAATAAATAACATACTCAAGTAGTACCAACTTATGTAGTATCAATAAGGCATGCCAGAAACAAAAACTAAAACTAAGAAGAGAAAGGATCCCCATAGGTGATGGATAAAGGTACTAGGTAAGGAGATAAAAACGTAGCAATAGACATCTAGATTCAAGCCTATCCTACAATGCCCACATCATATTATTAAAGCTGGATAACCTTCCACTATAGGGACCTTCCCCATCATCAAATCCTTGGACATGAAACCTACAAGCATACTGAAAGGCCAGAGTAGGGCGTGAGTACACCACTAAGTAGTACACCACCAACGATCCTTAACAAAATTGCATAAGATATACTAGTACACTTTATAAAGTTAAACAGAATATAGATCACTAATAAATATATTACACAATAAAAATAATATTCCCAGTTGTCATATACTAAATCTACCTGCTTCAGATCTATTTCATAAGGAAAATTTACCAGCCACATGAAACATACCCCTTAACTGGATATCCCAAAAACATGTATGACAAATCCCTATTAAAGGGATTTCCAAAGGTATGTCAACTAAGAGTCTGAAACTCCCCTTGGGGGATATTCCATAGGCATAAATTTAATTATCAATTATAGAAGATAAGGGAATATCACATATGGTACAATATACAATCTAAATATTAAAATCATGTCATAATAATCAAGAACCATAATCCATAACATATTAACATACGAGAAAAACATAAAATATAGGTCTCATAGAGCTACACACACACACCTCATGTGATCAAGTATCAAAAAAAGGTTTCAAAGGGCTACACATGAACAGATCATGTGATCAAATATAAAACATAGGTCTCACGGGGATAGACACACACACACACACCAAAAATCATATGAAAACCCATATAAAACATGCACCAAAGTTAAGGTATTACTACATCAGGTGAAATAATGATTTGATAACAAGGGTTAGAGTCTGAATCCAATTTCCCCACTAAATCCTAGAACCAATATTGATCCAAAACAATTAGAAAACTATGATCAAGTTTAAGGAGAAACAATACCCAAAAGTGAGGTCAAGATCATATTAACCTGATAAGATCAAATGCTAATAATGATCTTGGTCCAATTGTTACACAAAATCCAATTCCCTAAATTCAAGTACTGATTCTATTAATGATAAAAAATACATTGTTAAAACATTTCAAGTATATTAAATCCAATAAAAACATCAAGGATCTAATTTATTTTGATCAAGAAGAATAAAATAGGATTATTCCATATAAAGAGAGAACTTAGTGGATTAGAATCACAGGATCGAACTATTGTTTGTGAATCAAACAGAGGAGATAAAATGGAAGGGCTGAGAAAAAAAATCATCTGATGAGAGATCCTAGGGTCCTAGGAGTTAATAGAGGATTGAGTGAAAGAGAAAATTGATAAAGGTTCTGTTAAAAAAACACCTTAAAACTCAGTGGCCTCATTAGGATCTAAATGATCTTACTGGATGACTAATGGCTTTCAGGTAGAACTACCTATACCCATGAGTCTCACTAGTTGGCCAATGGGACTTATATAACTTGAAAAATTGTAAAATATCCACTGGAATAGACTCTTATTGTATCCAGTCACCCAAATAGCTTTAAATAGCCTCAAAAAACTTGAAAACAGAACCAAAATCTATATATAATTTAATGTGAGACATACCTTAAATTATAGATGTTATATAAATTTTGATCTTTTCACAAGTGCCAAACTCTATCTCATAAGATAAATTCAAGAGAGGAATTCCAAATTGAGTTATAAGTAGGACCAAGGTTACACAAACCTGAAGTGTGTCATAGAGATGCATTAGGTTTTGGGAAAATGGAACACCAAACTTCCCAAGTGATCAGGTACACCCAACATAGACAGGTTAACTATGGTGGTCTTCCCACAATATTTATAATTCCTAGAAAATATTAAATCTCCAAAAAATGTTAATTACTCCCAAAATTCCATCAAATAATGAAAGATTCAACAAGGGTATGGAATTTGACCTGAACCACTCCAACATGATCTTCACATTTTTCCCAAGTGAGACTGTTTATAGGGAAGAAAGACCTCAAATACACTAATCAATGATTCATATTCACTAGAAAATACATCATCCCTAAAATTATTCAAACATCCACCACAACCAAGGGTCAATGAACCCAAATTATACTTAGATTTTTGGTAGGAAAACTCAAAACATGGACTAAAATAAAAACATCATAATTAGGATATGTCTTTAAATCCATGTACTTACATGGGTCCCAAATGATAGCAACACACGAACAAAAATATAGGAATTTAATGGAGATTATTGGAAAAATTGTACCATAAGAACCAGATAATTGTAAGATAATATATACAAAGCACAACTAGCCTTCCAAATTGAGAGGACTTAAACAGAATATTCAATCAATGGAATATCATTTATTTCACTAAACCAAGATTCTATTCTCTAAATAATCACATGATATTGAGTATCCAAAAATGAAAATCCATAGATCAATAAGAGTAAGTGGAAATTATGAGGAAATGAGAAAAACACACCACCATCAAGATCTCCTAGGTTACAAACCAAATCCAGACTACTCAACCTCTAGTAACTAGACCCCCAAAAAGGACGCAGTAAATAATTGAGGTAATAATTGTTAGAATTACCAATGAAATGGATTAGTATGCCTAAAAGGAGATAAATGGTTACCATAAGGAAGGTAAAATTCATACCAACTTGATCTGAAAGAATAAATAAAGTTTGGTCTTAGACTCAAATTGGGGTATTAGTTTGATGGAAAACTAGAAAAGATATCATTAAATCCTAGAATATATAATTCTAAATGGACCCTTAAGGTATCAAAACCCCGTGACTCTTCTGGAATATTCTTTGAGGTATACTTAAAATAATAAGGAAAGCACAAGACTATCCAAAATCTTTGAAATTCAAATCACATATTATTAAATATAATTCTCAACTAAAACAAATAACTCAAATAAATAAATTAACAACACCAAATAACATCAAAATAATTTTCAAACCGTATACTCTGGTTTCAAATCACAAAATGTTGTCTTAAAAAACACCTTAATGTCCTATAAATTCTTTATTAAAACAACTCCAAACATTAATTCCATTTCAATTTTATATTAAATATCTCTTTATTAGCTTTAATATCTGTCTTAAAATCAGGAAGTAATTTCACATATCCTTTATTTAGATCCTCACTTAAATTATAAAATATCTTCTTTATTTCAAAACATTTTATTAATCCTATTTATTACTTTAAAAACATATCATTTACCTTTAAAAAAAATGTTTAGACCTAAAATTGGAAACATATTTCCATTAAGTAACACTGAAAAATCATTAAAAATTAACTTCATTATTTTTAAAAACTATATCTTACCATTTGAAATCAAATTACCATGTATTTAGGAAGACATTTTATCAAAATTAATTTCAAATTTTAAAAATTATACATTTCCTCCTTTTGAAAATCAAGTTTATTTGAAAAAATCCATCAAAATCAGGACAAATAACATTAATTAATCATTAAAATTACCCTTACATAATATAAAATAACATATGAACATAATCCCAATGAAATTTAAAATCTTATGGGATCAAAAAAAATTAAATGGGGTTTTTTCCATTTAAACTTTTCCCACATGGTTTGGCCGACTATACATTAGATGTGAAAATGACACTAGAAGGAAAACATAACCATTTTCATGGTCTCTTCATGATTTTACATACCAAGTAGGGGTATATATTCCCCTATGGTTCTTCCTCCACCCCCCTTAAAGCATGGAAAATATCAGAATCAACCAAACAACTTAATACAATAAAAAATACTACCAATATAAATAAAAATATTCCATAAATAAATGAAGAGAGTTAAAAAATAAATACCCATTACTAGAAATCACATGGAAACATAATGTTTGGAATGAATATGATCTATATAGACTCTTACCACTCCCAAATCATAATTTCTTATAGTAAAAACTCTAATATACTACACACACACAATTAACATAGGGGACTCTAAGAACCTAGGTCGCTGAAAGAAACCTTTCTTTGATAAATGTTTTTCATGAACCAACCTAGGCCACCCTTGAATCGAAAAATTGGTCCATCCCATAACATGACCCAAGGTTCATTTCCAGTCACCCAAAGCTAACAACAAGAAACAATGAAATATATATAAGCATGCATGAATTATTTTTTCTAATAAAAAATATAATACACAGAAGAAAGTCACTAAGAGTCTAACATGACCCGTCTATAAGTAGGATGTAAATGAAAATAAAATAAACAACTCTAAATAAGATAAAAAAATAGAGCATACCTAGAGATTCCTCAACACATAAATACCCCATTCACCACCCTGATAAGAAATACACTTTCTAAAAAATGGTATTTCATATTTGAAAAGAATACTTTGCAAATAAAATGAAACTAAATTCCACCATAAAGAAATTTTACACTAAAACCAAACAAAATTTTAAAACCTAAGTTATAAGTCCACTGTATAACACCAAATAACATAATAAAACAAGGAATATATCATGGAACTCAAAATCATGAAAATAAATCATAATTTAATAAAAAAACCTACTTTGTTATAGATGGTCCTTTCATGCTAGTTTAGAAACCAAAACCCCTAGTTAGGAAAAAATTTAAAAAGGATAATTGATCATTTAATAAAAAAAATACATGCAAAAACCCTTAAAATTTGAACCTAGATATCATTTCACTTTCCATGAAATCAAAAGCAAACTAACTTCCTTTAAAAAATATATTAAACACATATATAATAAGGGTCATAAAACATTAAAAAATAATTTTAAAAATCCAAAGAAATCAAGGTTATAAATGTAAAGAGTTATACATGGAGAAGAACTTCCTCAAAATAGAAAATAATTATGTAAACCCCTTAAATATGGGTGGAGTAGGACCCAAATAACAAAATGCAGACACTAAGAACTAAAAACCACAAGGGACTTAGGAAAACCCTCTATTAGTGTATGGACAAAAAGAAACCAATGTAACACCCCAATATTTCAATATGTAATTCTACCTTCAATAAATACCATACTCAATAGTGTGTACCACACATACCACCAAGCTTAAATGAACCATGATATACTATATAAATGTTACTATTTAAATATAAGTGTTATAACTTATCTGTTGGTTTGGTGGTTATGAATAGAATTAAACACATTATGAAATTTATATTTAAATGTTTTTATTATTAAAATTTATTTATTAAATTCTAGTAAAAAAGTTCTCAATTCTGAATAATAAGAATTAAATCAAATAATTATAAAATCTATTAAAAGCATAAAATGGTAAATTTTCTCTAAAATAGGTTTCCTTATATTTTTTATTTTCATCTAAAAGAAAAATTTAAGAATTTAAGAATTTTTATTTTATAAAATGGACATAATTTTTGATATGAGAATATCACATATATCTTAGGGTGAATTGTTTGGATTTGTTTGAAAGGTTTAATGTTTGGATGAATAGTGTAAAATACTGATTTTTTATAGAAAATTTCATTTATTTTAATGTATTTATAAAGATCCATTATATTTTAGATTATTGTTAAAGTAAAATTATCCCAATTTGATTAAAAAGAATAATTTTTTTTAAATATTAATCAACATTATATATTATTTTTTTATAAAATCATTTTTATGCTTAAAACAGGTATTTTTCTAAAAATTGTTTTTCATTGTATTTCGCAAACTTCTATTAAAATTAATGTTAACCATGTTTGAAAATTAAATTTTATAAAATTTATTAAGTAATTGGATTAAAAATATTAAAATTATGTTATAATATCAATTTCATTTTTAGTTATAATAAATAGTAACCATGGTATAAATTTTCCACCATAGTAAAGACTAAAAAAGGGTAAAAGTTTTAAATTGAGGGTTAAAGCCTTAAAATTTCAGAAACAATCTTCTTAAAATGAGTGTATGAGGTTATAATAAACCATAATTGGTATCTTCTTTACTAATGGTAAAATTTTGATCCACATTCTATGAATATTAATTTCTTTTTATATTAATAAAATTATATTTCAAAAAATGTTACTTTCTCCAAATTGTTATATATCCATGATAAAGATATAGATATAAACACTATATGTAAAAATATATGTGATAAAATTTAAGATAAATAAATTATATTTATGATACAAATTTATTTTTAATTTTTGGTGATGATATAATTACCTTAAATGCTTACACATCATCGACGCAGTACAAGTACGAGCAGGTGAGAAATCAATGTAAATAGTTTTAAAAATATTAAAATTGATGTTTTTTTGATAATTTATAGTATTAAAAATTTTTATTGATCAAAATGAAAGTCATTAAATGTCTTAAAAAAATAAATTAGAAATACACTGTTATCTTGATGTCTTTAAAGTAAAATTATGTTAGTAGTTTTGAAAATGATATTAAGGATATTTAATTTTAAATAATATCTTATAAAATGAATTAAAAATAATAAAATAATATCATGATTAAATTAGATATTAAAATGTTCTATAAAACCATCTATTTTCCATTTTTTGACCACTTTAAAATTTTAAATTATTTTTCAACCCTTAAATACTAAGAATTTATAAAAAACACCATTGATTTTTCCCATAAAAAGAAAATTAATATAATCCATTAAAATACACATATGAGTATATTCCTCTCTAAACTTACAATTTCACATCCCTATTCCCCTTGAGTAACCAAATTTTACTTCTCTAAAGGCCTTATGCTCAATTGAAAGGTGGTGTTTCAATGATCGCGATAAGGGTTTCCAAGCCTCCTTTATTTTTCTTAATTATGATTCACTATATTGAAACTATATTAAACCTTCACTTATTCTATTGATATTATTTAATTTATATGGTATTTTAATATATTTTATTAATTTATTATGGGGATCACTAGTCACCTCTCAATGAACTCTCCTCTATAAGCCATTATTTTGTTAAAATGCGGGTTTTTCAAAGATGATCTTTCCATTTAAATTATCCACTTACTTTTTAAATAATGAAATTAATAACATAAAAAATTTATCTTAAATAAGTGTTTTATTTATTATCTATTTTTATTTGTAAAACTCACATTTTTAATAAGTTTACCTTATTTTTAACACATTCAAAAATCGTCACCCATCCTTGTGGTTTTATACAACCAACCTAAATGATGATGTTTTCAAAAATTTAAGTCCCTCATGAGAATACTTAAAATTAATTTTATGATTTAATATAACATTATTATTAAATTAATTTTATTATTATGATTCTATATTGGTATTTTATCCATTATATCAATGAATGTAAAAGTAAAAAAACATGGTTATTTCTAACCATAAAAATAAGCCTTATCTAGGAATGTTTTCAGGATAGTACCAATTTGATGACCTATTGAAATTAATTACTCCTGGAATGATAAAAAATCTATTAATTTACTATTCTATAGTTTATGTATATATTTTACTAAGAAAATTCACCATTATAAATATAATATACATTTTTGGAGATTATGAATTGAATGACCCCAAAACAATCGATATGAACTATACTAAATTAAAAAATGAACAAAACATTATAATAAGGGAATAAACATGAAATGTAACACCCCGAAATTTTATGAGAAATATTATTTTTAATGTATTGTATCGTACGCTACACCAATATTATATTGCGCTATATGCAACACCGTATTAGCTTACAATACACGCAAACACTATTCTAGGCTTGGGTTGCACGCCAGAGCAACCTTCCTCGATAGCGTGTGTAGTACGAAATACCGAGTTTCACTAAACGAGATATTATTATAATATTATTAGGAACTAGTCATTATGAATAGAAATACCCACTTTGTGAAATTTTATAAATTTTATCTTTTAAAATGGACTTCATTTTTGGATTTAGAATATCGAAATTAGCCTAGGGTGAATTTTTGGTATTTTTCCGAAAACTTTCAATTTTTGATGAATAGTAAAGACACTGGGTTACTATTTAAAAACCAAATTTTTATTTAAATTTATTTTAGGTAAAAATAGATACATAATACCTATATATATTCATTGTAATTAATTGGAGTCATTTTATAATTATATAGACACATAATAATTTTATTGAACTTTTTACCGTCTCTTACCCACCTCCTAGGAGAATTTGAAAATTTACATAAAACTTAATTTTACCGATTCTATGAGTGGAATTTAGAAAATCCGAGAGACACGGTTAGTAACAGGGAGTAAAATGTGGTTTAATAGGATAAAAATAATTTTTGGTGAATAGTAATTTTTTACTTTTATTTACCACCGTTAAAAGTAAATAGGATAATTAAGGGAAAAAATGATATTATTATTACTATAACACATATCCTAATTCTATTGGATAAGTGTAATTAGACCAAAAACAACCTTAGGAATAAAATATTACCCTTTAGGTCCACTTGGATTAGATTAGGACATTTATTTTTATTTTATTTAAAGAAGAGTTAAAAGAGTTAAAATCAAAGTTTAATAAGTAAAACATTATTAATATAGGGTCATTCATAAGATAAATTCGACTATAAATATTAATTAGAAAGTTAAAAATATTTCCTACATAATTTTATTTTATTTATAATTTTTAGACATTAAATAATTTAATTTATTTATAACACAATGATGATGCAGTAATTACCTTATTAATAAAATATTAACATAATTGATGTTATAAATACCCAAATAAATGTAATTTGAGACTTTTTATAAATTAAAATAAATTTTTAGGTTAATATGACATGTTATTATGGATTAAATTAATGTTTTTAGAACTAATCATGATGTTATGATTTTCAAAAAAATCAATTACCAAATAGTGTCAAAATTGACATAAAATAGTTTTTAAAAAAATATTATATTATTAATTGTTATTTTATTTCAAAAAATATAAGGTTAGACCAAATGACTTAGATAAGGTTATATATATTAATAATGAACCACTTGGGGTTCGTTTGCTTTCTATAGTAAGTTTATTAACCATATAGTGTAAGAAAATGAGAAGACACGGGAAAAGTTAAAATATTTAACTTATAGTTAAATCTAAATGATAAGGTTAAAATAGTAACCTAAACTTGTATAAAACCTATTGGTTGATAGGATTTAGACCCATACCCACTTTAGCTTCTAAATAAGTCACTTTTGAGCCATTATAAACTGAATATGACTTTATTATAAAATAATATTTTAAGTTTTTCCTAAAGTGCCCCTCTCCCCCCTTATAAAAGGGTACCTACTCCCTCTTCGCTTTACACAATTTTAAGCGTTCTAGCTCGGACAAACCCTGAACATTTCCCTTCTAAAATTCCTTAGAAACATTATAGGTGTTTTTTTCTCCTCAAAAGACCTACTCTAGTTCATTAAGAGGAAGCTTAAAAGAGGTGCGTCTAAGAAGAGGTAATCTCTTCTACAGATTCTTTCAAGTTTCCTTCTTCTTCAACTTCTTCTTATTTAGTTGTTTCATTATAAAGTAATAAAATCAGTATAAATAATATAATAATATGTTATTATAAATACTAAACAACCCCATTTCACATTCTAACCATCCTAAGGAAAATGAAATCACCGCGCATGCGTATGTACAGAATACCGTCTCCACGCCGTGGTGTAATATGTTTTTCCACCACCACCTAACTTGGATGGGTATAATGGTGTAAAGAATAACTATATATAGTTATTATAACATCATACTTATTATGATATATTATATCATCCACTAAAATTCAATTAAATAATTATGGGAACGATATCATCACTCGTGCATGCGCACGGATTACCGTCTCCACGACGCGATGAGATTCATTCTCCATGTTAACCATTCAAGAATGATTATAAAGTATATATAATGAATAATAATGAAATATATGACATGATAAATCTAATGTATATATATATATATATGTCATATACTTACTTCCATTCAAGTCAACAAGGAAAGGAAAACAACGTTCATGCATACGTACGACCTACCGTCTCCATGAATGGTGTATTTCATTTAATTCATCTATCTATTATATATATATATATATACTCAATATAACTGATATATAAATCATGATTTAAATTCTGGAAGTAATTAAATCATGATATATGTAATAATAATATCAAGAACAACAAGTCCAAACACGTACGATAAATAAAACGATTTTACCCAAAACGCTACTTTAACATGGAATTTACAAAAGAACGGGTAATATAAAGTCATAAGTGAACCATATATGATATAATAACAATGAATATGATTCTGTAATAAGTAAATGACACTATTTAAATCATTATACATGATGTTTTGATACGTACGAAGCATATCGGACCTAAGGTAAGGGATAAATTTTCAATGTCATTTTTATTCGAGATTGCTTATACGTAAGTATTTACTGGGGTTATATTTTTCATCCATGTCTATAAAAATGTTTTTAATAAAGTGTTTTATATTATTCCATGTATTTTTAAAGTCATGTTTAACCCTCTTTGAATTTTACTTTGTGTTATGGAAGGAATCTTTCTTTTGTTTACCACATGTGGTACTTTTTGACTTTTCTGACAAAAGTTCGAGGATAATGTTGTTTTAACTTATATGGCATGAACAGATTTTTACGGTTTGATAACACCTAATTTTAATGAAGATTATTCTACAAGTTTTCATGATTAATTTAAAAAAAATCCTTTTCTTTTAAAATTTCATGGCATTTTGAGAAAAGAAAATGATTGTGAAGAAGAAAAGATATTTTCCTCAAGAATTCATTTCAAGTGTTTTATCAAAACTATTTTCCATATAAGATGAAATTATTAAGTATGTTTATGTTTCAAGTATAATGTATCTATTATTTATAGGGTTTTATTTTTCTTATTATGAAATGATATCCATTTCTTTTACATGGATTATGTTATGATGGGATGATGTTTATGAAACCCATTTTATTCTTTGGGTTATGATGAATGATTTATGTTTATTTTGTGGCACAAGTAAGAATGATTTAGTTATGAGATGCGTGTGACCTATATCTCCCTCCAATCCATTGGGTAATTATTTATATCTCATGAGATAGACATTTCTGAAACGGTAAGTTAATCCGGTTCAGTGATACATGACTGGAATGAGGAGTGAACTCGATTCAAAAAGGGACTTTGTCCACCAAGATGGTCTTGGAAGCAATGCCTTGGCTACTATGGAAATCATATCATGTGCTTAATGGTTTCCCATAATTAAATGTTTTATTACCATTCTAGTTTATCATGATTTGTGTTCCTTTATGATATATGCCTTACGTACTGCCAAGATTTATTTCACAACTCAAGATTTTTATGTTTAAACTTTATGTTCATGTTTTGAAGTTAAAATGTATATGGTTTGTTTTATTTTCTCCATGATTACCCTTACTGAGAATTTGAGCTCACCCTTTATATGTTTTCTTTTCCCAAGGATATAAATAAAGGTTTTAGGTAAGAAAAAAAGGGGAAGATATTTATGGGAGATGTTGAAGATCATTCACCATGATTAGAAGATTATTTTTATGAGTTTCCAAATACACTAAACTATTATGGTCCTTGTGTGTTTTTTTTGTTATGTATTAAGTATTCCGAAAAAGTAATGTAATTTCTATGTACGTCAAGTTCAAGTCTCTACAGTTGGTTTCAGAGGAAAGGTTTAGTTAACCTTTGGAAACTAGGATGCGAAAACTTTAGTGAGATCCCTAGAGATATTTATAAGGCATGTCTAGGGATGTCCCTAAGGTTAAGTATAAGTATAGGTTATAGTCCTAGAATTACGGTAACGATATTATAATTAAACCTAAGATGTTAGATATTTAAGGTAATCCCCCTTGATTATGATTTTTTCCTCTCACACTATTCTTTTTGGGTTTTAGAAAATGGTTGGAAACAGGAATATTCACGATAATAGAGGATATGTTGGACAATGGAATGATATTTTTCATGAGAAACCAAATGAAATTGGATATGGAAGTACACATATCATTAGTATGCCTAATCAGTAATCTCATAATATGATCAATAATCTCAACTTTGGTAAGTTTCCCAACTCAGATAATAAGAGAAAGATGGATTTTCATGATGATTATGGAGGAAAGAAAGTTCAATTCCCTCATGTAAATAATGTGGGAAGAGGCATCAGGGAGAATTTTTCAAAGGAACTGGAAGATTCTTTGGGTGTGGAAAATAAGGACACAAATCCAGTAATTTTAAAGGAAAAGGTTTAGTTAACACCATGGACAAGGATAATGGTATTGCTAAGACATAAACAACGGTTAAATGTTTTAAATGTGGAATGTACGGGCATTATGCAAACCAATTCCCTTAGGGAAAATCTCATGATGAGAATCAGCATAGTCATATGGGCAGTATTTATGTGGATGATGATGAAGAGACTACAAATTATATATGAGATGAAAGAAATGATGTAGCTCAGTCAGTGGTTTAAGAAGGTAATGGAATGATTGTATGTTTATCAAGAATAATGAATGATACTATGGAATAAAGAAAAATATAAGGATTGTTACAATGTTGTCTTTCCTTGAGTTTTTTAAAGTATATGATGAATGGTACTGGTAACCATGAAAGGTTATTAAAATATTTTTGGAAGGTTGATGATATGTGCACAATGAAAGTATAAGGAGATAAATAGATGTTTGATAGTATTAATGAGCTCATGACTGGTATAAAGAAAAAGTGATGTCATGGTTTGAGTATACAAAATTTTGGGATTTTGGTATGTGGAAAGAGTTAACTCTTGAAAATATTCATGTTTTCACTAAGGTTCAATGGGTACTCATGTTTCAAGAGAATACATGATTAATTAATTCACATGTTTTGAATGTGACAAACAAGATATATATATATATCTTATGATATACGGGCGATAAATGATTGTAATCAATTCTTGGTAGATGACCTTTATAGTAATCATGTTATTTATACTATGAGACTAGACATAAGTATTTTGGATAAACCTAAAGATTGGAATAGATTAAGTTAGAAATCAGATAGTATTGTTTAAGGCTATAACTTTTTTATGTTATAATAGTATAGTTTTAGAAAAAGGAAAACCCGTAGGACGAGAGATAACTCATCGCGTCGGACAAGGATTCGGGAATCGACCCACAACCGAAGTGCGACAGGCCTTTATCTCCTACCACTGGCCTACAGGAAGTCCCTGGTTTGTAGAAATTAGTTTTATTTAATTAAGTGGTATGATAGATGATGTATAAGTCCATTTTTGGAACCATATACAATTAATCTCACCATAATATGTACTTTTAACCTTTTCTAACATTATGTTTGAGATAGATGGAATGACCTATCATTCTATCGCGTGATCTACTAATACTTCACAGAAGAAAAATTCAACTTCATTTCTTTAAGAGATGAAGTGGAAATTGTTCAAGGCACAAACAACAGTAAGATTATACCAAAATCAAGTAAGTATTTATTTTAATTCAAAACTTATTCAACATTAGGGACATGATCTTGAAAAACAAAAATGTTGTCTTAGTGCCCTCATATCTGATGAATTAGATGGTACCGTAGATCATCACAAATTTATGGCTTTATGATTGTTGGCTTTTTCATAGCCATGTTCTCTACCATTATTCATCTAAACATGATGGTTAGATTTCTCTTCCATATCCATATTTTCACCTATATTCTCTTATGTGGAAACCCATTGACGAGTTACGTTGGGTATCCATAATTTTTCTAACGCACCTTTTTAAAATGACGATTTAGTATGTAACACCCCGAGCTTCCACGATACGCTTCTCTTTCAATAATGCAATAGCTTTCATTGTACACAAGTTCGAGATTCTAACACACCGCGACCAATAAAAATAGCCATTATGAATAGTAATACCCACTTTTTGAAATTATACATATTTTATATTTCAAAATGGACTTCATTTTTGGATTCAGAATATCGAAATTAGCCTATGTTGAATTTTTGGTATTTTTCTGAGAACTTCCCATTTTCTATGAATAGTGAAAAATACTTAAAAACAACTTTTTTAATAAAAATAATTTATAGTGATAAATTATACTATTGAGTGGTTTTAAAGTATAAATAAAATATATTTTTACCATTTTATCCAATGGTGGTCATTAGAATTAATTTCACTTTGAAATTAGACATAAACAATTGTCAATCTTTTGATATATATTGTTTCGCAAAAACACGCTATTTGTTGTGACAACGGGAATTAATTATAAAATTAATTAATGAAACTTATATGTTTTGAATTTTGTAAAATAGAAATCATTTTTGAATTCAGAATATCAATTATTTCTTAGGGTGAAATTTTGGAATTGTTCTGAAAAACTTCAATTTTTGATGAATAGTGAAACCACTAAGTGGTAGTTAAAAAAACGGATTTTTCGTTTAAATGAAACATTACCACTTCTATGTTTTTATTTTCAAAAATCAAACATACATGGTTTTCATTATGAAGTAAAATTTTGTTCAATGGGATTAAAATAATTTTTTGGTGAATAGTAACTTTTAAGTTTAATTAATCGCGATTAAAGGTAATTAGTGAAATTTAAGATAAAAATGATATTATAAAAATATAAAATGACCTTGAAACTTGTCCTAAACCTATTGTATGAGTCATGGACGACCAATACAATACATGGGTCAACTTGGGGACCCCATGGAGCCACTTTGGTAGGAAAATGACATAAATAACTTTTATTTAAAGTTAAAATAAAAATGTCACAAACATAAGTTGTTTTACTAAAACAATTTTTAAATGGGGTTATACAAGTCATATTTTTGACTATAAATATTAATTAGAAATATAAAAAGATTTAATACATCATGATAATTTTTTTATAATTTTTAGACATTAAATAAATTAAATTATTTATGATACCATGATGATGTAGTGATTACCTCATTAATTAACGATTTTAATAAAATTGAAGGATAATTTAACATCCAAGGCTTAAACTTGTCAAAAACCTATTGGATGAGTATATTTAGAACCCTTATCACCTTATACTCGAATTATATAAGTGTGGGACCTTTAGAATCCGAAAATCATTGTATAATAAAGTAACATTTCATTACTTTCCAAGAGTGCCCCTCCTCTCCTCTTATAAAAGGCCCCCACATCTTCCACCTTATTCACACTTTCAAGCCTTTTGGCTCGGCCAACCTCTACCAAAATACTCTCCCAACTTCCCTACCTTACTCATAGAAGCCTCACTTTGGGAATAATTCTTCACAAGGAAGCCTTTGGGTCAAATCAAAAAGAGTTACCCGATTTTAAGGTAATGTCTTCTCTAATGTTGTTTTGTTTTATTTTCATTCTCCAACCCACAAAACTATTTTTATTCATTTATTTTGTAACAAAACCAGTATCCTCAATATACTATGATGTTGTTATAAGAATTATTCGAGCTACACTTATACACTATTACATCTAATGGTTAAAGAACATACTGTTTCTGTGGATGGAGAATTTCTGCCTCACAAAACGATGATTGTTCAATATTCTTTTAACACCTCTAATGGTGGCCATTTTGATGAAAATAATTTCATATATGATATATATATTATGTTGATGTTTTCCTTATGATTCTGTATTTCTCATTTGTGACATACTTTATGATTTTCATTATGGGTAAACGTGATAATTTCATTTTAGGAAGTGCGGACTACCGCCCCCTCAAAGTGATTTGAATCATTAATACCATATGTGGGATGTATAAAGGATGGAGTAAATGGAATTATACACTATATTATACTTGAATTATATTATACATTTATATCATTATGATTTCATTCCATTAAATACGAAATATAAATGAAAGTAGCGTTCATGCGTACGTACGGCTTACCGTCTCCATGAACGGTGCATTTCATTTCTTACCTCTAAATGTTACGTAATATTATAAATGAATGTATATACTGGATATATATGATATATATGATATCTAAATCATGAATATAATTCTGGATATAATGGATATTTCACCACATGAACAACTTGTAATTATAAGAAGTTTATTTTTGACTCAAGTACCAAAGATCGACAAAACGACCGTTATTAACTTAAATAATTACATAATGTTCATAACATGGTAATAAGTGATATTAAAGGAATAAGAAACTTGAAAAGGTTCTTAAGAAACTATAAATTAACTCTAGTTTATTATTCAGGAGGTTAAAGAATGGTCGATTCAAGACATGACACAAGGTAAGGGAATTTCTTAACCCAATTTCCATTCTTTGGGTTAATATCCTACTTTCAAATTATGTCATGATATTATTAGGTCCTATCTTGTATTTATTATTTATTTATGTGTAAATACAGTGAGTAAACATAATATACCTATTTTATTTTAAAAAATGATCTTTGTAAGGACTACGTCTCAATCTCCTTTCATTGAGGCATATTTGGTTTTATACACCCCTTTCATTTATACGGTGTATAAACCCCTTTGAATTTTACTTTTATTCAAAAGGAATATTTTTATACGAAGCGTTTTTACTAAACGACAAAAGGAATGTTTTTTTTGTCGTACGTATGCGGCGACAATGACTTTCTTCGCCACCGTGACTATTATTTGAGTTTCGGCTTCCTCTATAAGCCATAACTTTTTTTAAAAGAAAAATAAATATCATGTTTTACTTTTCTTTTATTTTTGTATTGAAAATGGTTTTGATAAAGTTTTTATTATATCAATGTGTTGTATTGATATCTTGTGATGGAAGTGTGGAAATCTTATGTTTCCTTTATGCATGTTTTATGTGATACAATTATGTTATGGTTTATGATATGTTTAAACCTGTTCATATGAGGAATGCATTGGACTTAATAAGTGACGGGTGGAGCCCGCTATAGCTCCTCGATGCATCGGTAGGTATCATGAGACAAATTAGTGTCTTGGCACGAGGACTTGACAAAATCTTATTTGTGGTCTTGGCACGAGGCCTTGGCTACGTGGTTATGATAGTCTGGAATTATGCATTCCATCATTATGAAAGTGGTTATTGATATTGCATGTGATTATTCGACCAGTAGAATATCCATGTGAATAAGTAAATGGAATTATATCATTTTACTTTTTCCATATTATGTTGAAGTTCATGTTTAAAAGGCTTTTATTTTAGTTATACATTGCCTTAAATGTTAATGTTTATTTATGAAAGCTTCCGCAATATTGTTATCCTTACTGAGCATCTGAGCTCACACCTTTCAATGTTTTAATATTTTCCAGGACGTGAAGAAGTATTTTATGAATGACCTGCAGGGATAGTCAGAAGAGGATATGAGTGTGGACTATGGAGACTTTGTTATTGTAATTTTTCACTTTATTATGTAATGTAACATTTATGATTGTATCTAGTGTTTCCAAGGCTACTAAACTAATCGGTCTTTTGAGACTTAATCTTTTGTGATCATGCCAATGTTACCAAGTAATGCACCGACTCCAGGTAGCTGGGGTCGGGGCGTTACAGTTGGTATCAGAGGCAATTTAGTACTAACCTTGGAAGCTAGATTTAGATAAACTCTGATTAGAGCACATAGCCCAAAGATAGACTTTGAGGAATAGTATAGAAAAAAATCCTAGAATTTTGGTATTATAGAGATTTTGTAAGTTTTCCGAGCAATACATCCCTGTCTGGATACGAGAAGGTAGAGGCGGCTCTGGCACAGATGTACCTAGGGGTAAAACCCGAAAACACCGCTTTGAACTAGACTCGAACGGTAACTGGTGCACGACAACGGGCCTTGCTGCACTCTTGGTTACGACACTCCCGGGGGATATGCTTAAGATAATTCTCATTTTCTTTAGAAACCACTATGAAGGGTTATGAGTATATAATTCCTCAAAGAAAACTTTTTTTATGATTATGGATTATATCCATAAATAGTTCAATTAGTGTTAAGTGTTTTACAAGTATGGAATTATGTATTTTGATTCATAAACTAATCTAGTTTATGCCATTGTTTAGAAATGGCGCCTAGTGGAAGGAACGGAAACCATATCAATGCACGCACTCTGTGTAGGGATTGCCCTCCTGCTCAAGATAATTTTTGTGGAGCTGGAGATACAACTGGTGCTGATCACCTTATCACCATACTAGGAAAACTCACTCAGGTTATGAATAATAACCTTACTCGTATTGAGCACCCTGATCCGCAACGTGGAGGATCAATGTTAGATCGTTTCATGAGGAAACAACCACCAACATTTCATGGGGGTACAAATCCATTAGTAGCTAAGAAATGGATAAACTCCTTAGAGAAAATATTCCACGCCTTGGTGAGTAGTGAAAGGGAAAAGGTTATCATGGCAGTTTGCTGCCTCACTAGAGATGCTGATCAATGGTGGTCATTGATTCAAAACACAAAGGAAGATGATGATGTATCGAATATGGAATGGAGGGAGTTCAAAGATCTTTTCTTAGAAAAATACTTTCCTCATGACCATCGAGAAGATATGGAAAGGCAATTTCTGAGTCTGAGACGAAAGGAGGATGAGAATGTCGCAAAGTATGAGGCTAACTTTACAAGGTTAGCAAGGCATGCAGCAGATTATATACGTAACCCAAGAAGTAATATTGATCGTTTCTTTTATGGTTTAAAACCATTTCTCCGTCGAGCTTTAGTATCACAATATTTCTCAACATACGAAGATATAGTCTCGTGTGCAATACAAACAGAAAAGGAATTCTCTAAGTCTTATGACAATAAAGTAAAGCAATAGAAGAAGAGAACGGTGGAACAAGAGACGGATAAAGGGAAAAAGTGAAAGAAGGATTTTACATTATGTGATAATTGTGGGAAGAATCACCCTGGTACTTGCCTAAAAGGAATGGGAGTTTGTTATAAATGTGGAGAAAAAGGTCACCAGGCGTGTGATTGCAAGGGAAAGAAAGAGGCTATCAATGTTGAATGCTAAAATTGTAGAGAAATGGGTCATTATGCAAATGAATGTCCTAAGCGTCAGGGAAACTTACCTCAAAAAAGGCCAAGGGATCAAGGGAAATCTTATGCTGTTACTACGGTTGAAGCAGAATAATTAATGTATTGGTGCTTTTGGACTCAAGGATTATATTCTGGTTATAAAAATAATGTGATATATATAAGGATTGTACTGCAGTACTTGTTGTTATCATTAAGGTTTTAATATGATGAAGGTAATCATATTTTTGTATGTGACAATAAGAGAAACTTTACCCTGTTTGAGGAATCTGATGATACAATTGATTTTGCAATTTAGAGACCTTTTAGAGAAAGTCTGGACGGAGGTATTTTGGATAACTATAAAGGTTGGAATGGATTAATTTGAACTTTGGATAGTATTGTTTAAGGTTAAAAAATTTATGAAGATTATTTTTGGAATATTATAATACTATAGTTTTAGGAAAAGGACAACCTGCAGGGTGGGGCATAACCTGTCGCGTCGGACAAAGCTGCAGGAATCGAACCCATAACCATAGTGCGACATGCCTTTATTACCAACCACTAGCCTACAGGAAGTCCCTGGTTATTACAAAAAGTTTTCCTAATCTAAATGGTATGTGTTAATATTTGGAACCTTATACAATTAGGATAAATATAATATTTTTGAGTTCTGTTATCATTTGGAGTGAAAGATGGGTTCATGGTAAAAATTTATTAAAGAATGAAAGCCTACATGAAAAGTAACTATATTTCCTTACGTTCTTAGTAAATCTCTTAAATAAATTCCTCAACTTTATGAAAGGTAACTTAAAACAAAAACGTTGCCGATTCACTTTTCCAACTAGGGATTCAATGACTATTTAACCAATCACAAGTTTGTGATTTTCTTATGGTTAACTTTCTCCTAATCCAGTTTTCTACGACTCTCCATCTGACCTTGATGGTTTGTTTTTCTTCCATATCCATATTTTCATAGAATCCTAGTATGGGCTATCTCAGGTGACCTTTGTACTTCTCTTTCTTTCTTTTAATGTTATATTTTTATTAACCTTATTTCCGATGTGGGTTTTCCACAAAGGTATTATCTATTTTCAACCTTTTATTTTCAAAAAAATTTTCAAATTGCTAGGATGCAATTTATTGATGGAGGGGAGAATGTTACACCCCGAGCTTCCACGATACGCTTCTCTTTCAATAATGCAACAGCTTTCATTGTACACAAGTTCGAGATTCTAACACACCACGACCAATCAAAATAGCCATTATGAATAGTAATACCCACTTTTTGAAATTATATATATTTTATATTTCAAAATGGACTTCATTTTTGGATTCGGAATATCGAAATTAGCCTATGTTGAATTTTTGGTATTTTTCTGAGAACTTCCCATTTTCTATGAATAGTGAAAAATACTTAAAAACAACTTTTTTAATAAAAATAATTTATAGTGATAAATTATACTATTGAGTGGTTTTAAAGTATAATTAAAAAATATTTTTTCCATTTTATCCAATGGTGGTCATTAGAATTAATTTCACTTTGAAATTAGACATAAACAATTGTCAATCTTTTGATATATATTGTTTTGTAAAAACACGCTATTTGTTGTGACAGCGGGAATTAATTATAAAATTAATTAATGAAACTTATATGTTTTGAATTTTGTAAAATAGACATCATTTTTGAATTCGGAATATCAATTATAGATTATGCTGAAATTTTGGCATTGTTCTGAAAAACTTCATTTTTTGATGAATAGTGAAACCACTAAGTGGTAGTTAAAAAAACGGATTTTTCGTTTAAATGAAACATTACCACTTCTGTGTTTTGATTTTCAATAATCTGACATACATGGTTGTCATTAGGAAGTAAAATTTGGTTCAATGGGATTAAAATAATTTTTTGGTGAATAGTAACTTTTAAGTTTAATTAATCCCGATTAAAGGTAATTAGTGAAATTTAAGGTTAAAATGATATTATAAAAATATGAAATGACCTTGAAACTTGTCCTAAACCTATTGGATGAGTTATGGCCGACCAATAAAATACATGGGTCAACTTGGGCTCCCCATGGATCCACTTTGGTAGGAAAATGACATAAATAACTTTTATTTAAAGTTAAAATAAAAATGTCACAAACATAAGTTGTTTTACTAAAACAATTTTTAAATGGGGTTATACAAGTCATATTTTTGACTATAAATATTAATTAGAAATAAAAAAATATTTCCTACATCATGATAATTTTTTTATAATTTTTAGACATTAAATAAATTAAATTATTTATGACATCATGATGATGCAACGATTACCACATTAATTAACGATTTTAATAAAATGGAAGGATAATGTAAAATCCAAGGCTTAAACTTGTCAAAAAACTATTGGATGATTAGATGTAGAACCATTATCATCTTATACTGGAATTATATAAGTGTGGGACCTTTATAATCCGAAAATCATTGTATAATAAAGTAACATTTCATTACTTTCCAAGAGTGCCCCTCCTCTCCTCTTATAAAAGGCCCCCACCTCTACCACCTTATTCACACTTTCAAGCCTTTTGGCTTGTCCGAACTCTGCCCAAACACTCTCCCAACTTCCCTCCCTTACTCATAGAAGCCTCACTTTGGGAATAATTCTTCCCAAGGAAGCCTTTGGCTCAAATCAAAAAGAGTTAACCGATTTTAAGGTAATGTCTTCTCTAATGTTGTTTTGTTTTATTTTGCTTCTCCAACCCCCAAAACTCTTTTTATTAATTTATTTTGTAACAACACCATTATCCTCAATATACTAGGATGTTGTTATAAGAATTATTCCAGCTACACTTACACAAAATTACATCTAATGGTTAAAGAACATACTGTTTCTGTGGATGACGAATTTCTGCCTCACGAAACGATGATTGTTCAATATTCTTTTAACACCTCTAATGGTGGCCATTTTGATGAAAATATTTTCATATATGATATATATATTATGTTTATGTTTTCCTTATGCTTCTGTATTTCTCATTTGTGGCATACTTTATGATTTCCATTATGGGTAAACGCGATAATTTCATTTTAGGAAGTGCGGACTACCGCCCCCTCAAAGTGATTTGAATCGTTAATACCATATGTGGGATGTATAAAGGATGGAGTAAATGGTATTATACACTATATTATACTGTAATTATATTATACATTTATATCATTATGATTTCATTCCATTAAATACGAAATATAAATGAAAGTGGCGTTCATGCGTACGTACGGCTTACCGTCTCCATGAACGGTGCATTTCATTTCTTACCTCTAAATGTTACGTAATATTATAAATGAATGTATATACTGGATATATATGATATATATGATATCTAAATCATGAATATAATTCTGGATATGATGGACATTTCACCACATGAATAACTTGCAATTATAAGAAGTTTATTTTTGACTCAAGTACCAAAGATCGACAAAACGACCGTTATTAACTTAAATAATTACATAATGTTCATAACATGGTAATAAGTGATATTAAAGGAATAAGAAACTTGAAAAGGTTCTTAAGAAACTATAAATTAACTCTAGTTTATTATTCAGGAGGTTAAAGAATGGTCGAGTCAAGACAGGACGCAAGGTAAGAGAATTTCTTAACCCAATTTCCATTCTTTGGGTTAATCTCCTACTTTCAAATTATGTCATGATATTATTATGTCCTATCTTGTATTTATACTTTATTTATGTGTAAATACAGTGAGTAAACATAATAGACCTATTTTATTTTAAAAAATGATCTTTTTAAGGACTACGTCTCAATCTCCTTTCATTGAGACATATTTGGTTTTATACACACCTTTCATTTATACGGTGTATAAACCCCTTTGACTTTTACTTTTATTCAAAAGGAATATTTTTATACGAAGCGTTTTTACTAAACGACAAAAGGAATGTTTTTTTGTCGTATGTATGCGGCGACAACGACTTCTTCGCCGCAGAGACTATTATTTGAGTTTCGGCTTCCTCTATAAGCCATAGCTTTTTTTAAAAGAAAAATAAATATCATGTTTTACTTTTCTTTTATTTTGGTATTTAAAATGGTTTTGATAAAGTTTTTATTATATAAATGTGTTGTATTGATATCTTGTGATGGAAGTGTGGAAATCTTATGTTTCCTTTATGCATGTTTTAGGGGATACAATTATGTTATGGTTTATGATATGTTTAAACCTATTCATATGAGGAATGCATTGGACTTAATAAGTGACGGGTGGAGCCCGCTATAGCTCCTCGATGCATCAGTAGGTCTCATGAGACAAACTAGTGTCTTGGCACGAGGCCTTGACAAAATCTTATTTCTGGTCTTGGAACGAGGCCTTGGCTACGTGGTTATGATAGTCTAGCATTATGCATTCCATCATTATGAAAGTGGTTATTGATATTGCATGTGATTATTTGACCAGTAGAATATCCATGTGAATAAGTAAATGGAATTATCTCATTTTACTTTTTCCATATTATGTTGAAGTTCATGTTTAAAAGGCTTTTGTTTTAGTTATACATTGCCTTAAATGTTATTGTTTATTTATGAAAGCTTTCGCAATATTTTTATCCTTACTGATCATCTGAGCTCACCCCTTTCAATGTTTTAATATTTTACAAGATGTGAAGAAGTATTTTATGAATGACCTATAGGGATAGTCAGAAGAGGATATGAGTGTGGACTATGGAGACTTTGTTATTGTAGTTTTTCACTTTATTATGTAATGTAACATTTATGAATGTATCTAGTGTTTCCAAGGCTACTAAACTAATCAGTCTTTCGAGACTTGATCTTTTGTGATCATGCCAATGTTACGAAGTAATGCACCGACTCCGGGTAGCTAGGGTCGGGGCATTACATAGTATTACTTTTTACAATGTGGGTTTCTATGAATGAAACTTTCAAGTATTAAATGATTTATAACCCCGAAGAATTTTGAGGGCGAAATTCATTTTAAGTGGGGAAGAATGTAACACCCCGAGATTTTGTGAGAAATATCATTTTTAATGTCTTGTGTTGTACGCTACACCAAGATTATCTTGCGCTATATGCAACACCGTATTAGATTACAGTACACACAAACACTATTCTAGGCTTGTGTTGCACGCCAGAGCAACCTTCCTCGATAGCGTGTGTTGTACGCAATACCAAGTTTCACTAAATGAGATTTTATTATAATATTATTATGAACTAGCCGTTATGAATAGTAATACCCACGTTTTGAAATTTTATAAATTTTATCATTCAAAATGGACTTCATTTTTCAATTTGGAATATCAAAATTATCCTAGGGTGAATTTTTGGTATTTTTCTGAAAAGTTTCAATTTTTGATGAATAGTGAAAACACTTTGTTACTATTTAAAAATCGAATTTTTATTTAAATAATTATTTATTTTATTTAAATTTATTTTAGGTCAAAATAGATACATAATACCTATATATGTTCAATGTAATTCATTGGATTCATTTTATAATAATATAGACACATAAAAATTTAATTAAACTTTTCACCGTCTTTTACCCACCTCATAGAAGAATTTGAAAATTTACATAAAACTTAATTTTACCACTTCTGTGAGTGGAATTTCGAAAATCGGAGAGACACGGTTAATATCAGGGAGTAAAATGTGGTTCAATAAGATAAAAATAATTTTTGGTGAATAATAACTTTTTACTTTTATTTACCACAGTCAAAAGTAAATAGGGTAATTAAGGGTAAAAATGATATTGTTATTACCATAAAATATGTCCTAATTCTATTGGATAAGTGTAATTCGACCAAAAAAAACCTTAGGAATAAAATATTACCCTTTAGGTCCACTTGGATTAGATTAAGACATTTATTTTTATTTTATTTAAAGAAGAGTTAAAAGAGTTAAAATCAAAGTTTAATAAGTAAAACATTATTAATATAGGGTTATAAATAATATAAATTAGACTATAAATACTCATTAGAAATATAAAAATATTTCCTAAATAATGGTATTTTATTTATAATTTTTATACATTAAATAATTTAATTTAGTTATGACACAATGATGACACATTAATTACCTTATTGATGAAATATTAACGTAATTGATGTTATAAATACCCAAATAAATGTAATTTGAGACTTTTTATAAATTCCACGAAATTTTTAGTTTAATATGACATGTTATTATTGATTCAATTAACTTTTTTTTAACTAATCACGCTGTTATGAGTTTTACAAAAATCAATTACCAAATAGTGTCAAAATTGACATAAAATAGTTTTTAAAACAAATATTATATTATTAATTGTTATTCTATTCCTAAAATTTTAAGGTTCATAAAAATGACTTATATAAGGTTATATATATTAATAATGAACCAATTGGGGTTATTGTGGATTTTTATAGTAAGTTTATTGACCATATAGTGTAAGAAAACAAGATGACACGGTAAAAGTTAAATTATTTAACTTAGAGTTAAATCTAAATGATAAGGTTAAATTAGTAACCTAAACTTGTCTAAAACCTATTGGTTGAAGGGATTTCGACCCATCCCCACTTTATATTCTAAATAAGTCACTTCTGAGCCATTATAAACTGAATATTACTTTATTATAAAGTAATATGTTAAATTTTTTCTAAAGTGCCCCTCTCCTCCCTTATAAAAGGGCACCTCCTCCCTCTTATCTTTACACAATTTTGAGCTTTCAAGCATGGAAAAAACCTTCCCATTTCACTTATAAACTTCCCTAGAAACATTATAGAGGTTCTGGTATCCTCAAAAGACCAAAAATTGTGCCTTAATAGGAATCTTAAAAGAGGTGCGTCGAAGAAGTGGGAATCTCTTCTACCGATTCTTTCAAGTTTCTTTCTTCTTCAACATATTCTTATTTAATTGTTTAATTATAAAATAATAACATAAGTATCAATAATATACTGACATGTTATTATAAATATTAAACAACCCCATTTCACCTTCTAACCATCCTACGGAAAATGAAATCACCGCGCGTGCGTACGTAGGGAATACTGTCTCCACGCTGTGGTGTAATCTGTTTTTCCACCACCACCTTACTTGGATGCATATAATGGTGTAAAAAATAACTATATATAGTTATTATAACATCATAATGATTCTGAGATATTATATCATCCACTCCAATTCAATTCAATAATTATGAGAACGATATCATCACTCGTGCGTACGCACGGATTACCGTCTCCACGACGCGATAAGATTCATTCTCCATGTTAACCATTAAAGAATGATTATAAAGTATACATAATGAATAATAATGAAATATATGACATGATATAGATACTTTATTTATATATATATATATATATGTCATCTACTTACTTCCATTCAAGTCAATAAGGAAAGGAAAACAACGTTCATGCGTACGTACGACCTACCATCTCCATGAACAGTGTATTTAATTTAATTCATCTATCTATTATATATATACTGAATATAAATGATATATAAATCATGATTTAATTTCTGGAAGTAAGTAAATCATGATATAAGTAATAATAATATCAATAACAACAAGTCCAAACACGTACGATAAATAAAACGATTTTACCCAAAACACTGCTTTAACATGGAATTTACAAAATAACGGGTAATATAAAGTCATAAGTGAACCATATATGATATCATAACAATGAATATGATTCTATAATAAGTCAATGACAATATTTAAATCATTATACAGGAGGTTTTTATATGTATGAATCATATCTGACCTAAGGTAAGGGATAATTTTTCAATCTCATTTTTATTCGAGATTTCTTATATGTAAGTATTTACTGGGGTTATATTTTTCATCCATGTCCATAAAAATGTTTTTAATAAAGTGTTTAATATTATTACATGTATTTTTAAAGTCATGTTTACCCCTATTTGAATTTTACTTTTTGTTATAGAAGGAATATTTCTTTTGTTTACCATACGTGGTACTTTTTGACTTTTCCTACAAAAGTACGTGGATAATGTTTTTTTAACTTATACGTCATGAAAGGATTTTTACGGTTTAATAATGCCTAATTTTAATGAATATTATTCTAAAAGTTTTCATGATTATTTTCAAAAAATCCTTTTCTTTAAAATATCATGGCATTTTGAGAAAAGAAAATTATTTTGAAGAAGAAAGGATATTTTCCTCAAGAATTAATTTCAAGTGTTTTATCAAAACTATTTTCCATCTAAGATGACATTATTAAGTATGTTTATGTTTCAAGTATAATGTATCTATTATTTACATGGTTTTATTTTTCTTATGATGAAATTATATCCATTTCTTTTACATGGATTATGTTATGATGGGATGATGTTTATGAAACCCATTTTATTCTTTGGGTTATGATGATTGATTTATGTTTATTTTGTGGCATAAGTAAGAATGATTTAATTATGATATGGGTAGGACCTATATCTCCCTCCAATGCATTGGGTAAAGATTTATATCTCATGAGATAGATATGGATGGAATAGTAAGTTAATTCGGTTCAGTGATACAGGACTGGAATGAGGAGTGAACTCAATTCAGAAAGGGACTTTGTCCACTAAGATGGTCTTGGAAGCAATGCCTTGGCTACTATGGAAATCATATAATGTGATTAATGGTTTACCACAATTACATGTTTTATTCCCATGATATTTTATCATTATTGATGTTCCTTTATGATCTATGCCTTACGTACTACCAAGATTTATTTCACAACTCAAGATTTTTATATTTAAACTTTATGTTCATGTTTTGAAGTTCAAATGTATATGGTTTGTTTTATTTTCTCCATGCTTACCCTTACTGAGCATTTGATCTCACCCTTTATATGTTTTCTTTTCCACAGGATATAAATAAAGGTTTTAGTTAAGAAAACAAAAAGGGGAATATCTTTATGGGAGATGTTGAAGATCATTCACCATGATTAGAAGATTATTTTTCCGAGTTTCCAAAGACACTAAACTATTACGGTCCTTGTGTGTTTGTTTTTGTTATGTATTAAGTATTCTGAAAAAGTAATGTAATGTCTATATATGTCAAGTTCGGGTCTCTACATGAAATATATTCTGAATCAAGTATATAATTAATATAATATTTTTATTTAGTAAGGAAGTGGATGTATAGGGAAATCCTTAACTCGAGGTAAGGGGTTTCTTAACTAATTTTTTTATTAGGTAATATCTCTTATTCATTGTAAAAGTTATGACATGATTATTTTTGTAATGAAATTAGAATATTTTATATTTTATGTACAATTGTTTTAGGTGTATTTAATTTTTTTACCCATAATCACTTCATTGATTCATTCTCACTACAATATTATGATCTTTGTAAGGGTTTCTCATCTTCAATTTTATTTATCGAGACATGTTTAATATTGCTACCCATTTTTCTTCTATATGGTTTAATTATGGTACCATGAATATATTTTTATATAATATTTAATGTAATACATGTAATTTTATAAACCATATAATGTTATAATTTTTTATGGCCTTTGATTTGAATGTTACCAAATCCATAAGGGTTTTTTGTTTCAATCTCATTTTTAATCAGGGTTTCTTATACATGAATCTTATTTGGGGAAATTATATGCTCTTTATCTTTTAAAAATAATATATTTTATTATAATTCATTTATTTATGGGTTTTAAATGTATTATTTCCATCTCCTACAGCTTTGGTACTCAAATCCACTGAACAAATTTTTATAAGATAATCCAAATTTATTTCTCCTTATTGGATGGGAAACTTTCTCTTCTATATCAAAATTGTTTATTTTTTTTTAATAAATTTGTTTTATATACTTAAATAGTTTTAAAATATCATATTCTTTAACTTGAATTTCTATTGATATGTTTTAAAGGATTCTTTTAGTGTTTTATGAACAAGTCATTTTTTACTTCCTCTACAATAGTGTGAAGAGGCTCACTTTTTAAACAATTTCAGCATGAATGATGTTACATGCCAATGATTTTTTTAATATATAATAAAATTCATGAAACATCGAGACTCTATGTAATGACACTTTTTAAAGGAGATAGTTATAACCTAGTCGTTACACTAAATTTTTCTCCTTCTATGTTTTTTAGAGTCTGATAGGATGAACTTAATTTTAAGTGAATATTAACTTTACCCTTACCTATAGTAAAACATATAAATGAATATTAAACTCACCCATGAGTGTATAAATAAAATTTAGGCATCCTATGAGTGACAATATGATCATAGTTTAAGCGTTTGTATTTTTGTAAGTCATAAATATTTAATTACTATTTTATGATTAATTTAATAATTTAAATGAAAATGTGTTTTCATAAAATGTAATTATAAATTATTATTTTATTTTATTATGGTTATAATATAATTTTATGAGACCTTTATTAATTTTTAAAGGTGTTATAAAATATGTTATAGTTTTAAAATTGTTATTTTTTGAATAAATTATGATTTTATTTAAAAAATAATTTTATAGTATTTAGAAAATTATTTACAAAAAATGGAGTTCATATTTTAATTATACACATCAGAAAATGGTTAGGGTGATTTTTTGGTACTTTTCTAAAATACTTGATTTTTTTGTGAATAGTGAAATACAATAATTTACCGTATATATACATTATAAGCTAAAAACACTATTCCTAATATCATGGATAATGTAATAACCCTTGGTTAGAACACACATAATATCTACTATTTTTATCCACAAGAACTAATACTATTGATTGTCTTGAGAAAAATAATAAAATAATGACTAAAATAATGCAAAAACCCTCATCTCCTCCACTATAAGTACCACCCCTCACAGCCTATTCTCCTCACCCCACTAAAGATTTGATAATTGTCTAAATTATACCCAAAAATATTCCTAATCCTATTCCCCACATTTAAGACTTTCTGGTATCACCAAAATTCCAAAACCAAAGGCCTTAAGGAGGATCTCAAGGAGAAGAGATCAAGAGGTAGAAATCCTCTTTAATTTTCTTTTAAATTATTTTAAATTATTTTTCTTTTATTATACTCTCTTAACATCCCCTTATCCAAGAGGAATGAAATATAAAGTATCATATATATAATATTATTTTATCATGTTTATGGAAAAATTAATCACCATACTTCTCCTCCTCCCACTTTTCTTCTAAAAATAAAAACAACATCCATGATGAGTTGAATTACCAAAATCATGGGAGATGTGTTTTCAATTTTTTTTAATTACATAAAATCTGGTTATAAAACCATTTTAATGGTTGAAACATATTTTAAAGTTTATTATATAACCTCTTTAATGTTCTGTAATTAACATATATACATAATATTAAATTATATAACGAAACTATTTGTGATTATCAAAGAACTGCAAAAATGATCTAAACGAATATCATTAATATTTTATCTTATGATTCATAATAATATTTGAAAAAAATGATTTATGGTATTATTTAATATTATATAAATATATTACTATAATTTAATTCCACTTTTATAGTTTCTATTCCATGTAGAAATAAAATACATTATGAACCGACCATGAAAACCATGTAAAGCACGCAACCGAAATAATGGACATAATAAAATATTATTAATAAATGTGTGGAATGATTTTATAAAATGATAATATAAGGTTTTATAAATATTAATATTTCTCTGTAAAATATTAATAACACTCTTTTAACCATTATAAAGGAGGTTTAGACATGTTTGAAGTAAGACAAAACCGAGGTAAGGGAATTCTTAACCTAATTTCCATTCTTTGGGTTAACCTTATACTTTATTGATTATATGGTAATAAGATTATTTGTGTAATTAATTTTGTTTATATTATGTTTTATTATGTCTATTTATAGTGTTTAAACATATTTATTTCATTATATTAATTCTCTCTTTAATTATATGATATTTGTAACGGACTTTTCTTTCAAAATCCACTTTTAAAATTATATTTTAAAAAATTAAAAAGAAATGTTTTTATAAAATTATTCATGTTTTACGATTATGTTATAGTTATTGAGAATTTTTTATTATTAAGTTGGGCCCTATATCTAACTCAAATACATTGCGTATGTGTAAGTTAGAGGTCAACTGTATGGTTACTTCAAGTGTTACTACGATGGTTACACCATAAGGTATCCATAAGGGTTAAATTGTGAGGTAGTTGTGAGGGTTAAAAATCATAAGGTAGATGAAAGGGTTACAATATTAAGTAAGTAATTCCCCAAGTTAAATTTATGGTTTTATTTATGTTTTCTATGGAAATATCATGTTTCAAAAAATTAATTGTATGATACTCTATGGATGAGAAGCATGTCTTTGTGAAAATGATTTCATATGTTTTTAAGTATTCATGGACTAATGATTTATTCCCTTATTTTTATTTCCCTTATTGAGTTTTTGATTATAATCCCATATTTTTAAATGTTTTGACATGTTATAATGATTTTTAAGAGAAATAAGAAAGTCAAGTTAAATGTTATGAATATTTATCAAAGAAATCATGTTATATTTCTAAAGTTTTATGTTTTTAAAGAAATAAATACTGTTTTAGTGGTACCTAATTTGTATGATTGTGGGTTGATATGTATGAATTATGTACTAAATTTATAAATATCTATACTAAAAATATATTTGGGAATGTAAAGAAGAGAATTATAAAGTAATTTAATAGATTATGCAATTTTTAAGGCTAGGTCCTTATAGTTGGTATCAAAGAATGATTTAGATAACTTTAGGGGTTAAAATGATGTTAATAGAATAAAATAAATGAATTTTACCTTATATTTATGTTTATATGATTTAGAATTTAAATATTACCATATTTCTTCATCTAATATATATTTTTTAGAATGGTTTTCCACAGAATAAATAGAGAAGCTGAAGTAGAAAGACACTGAGAGGATGATATCTTTCCAAATCTGAAACCTAGAATGGTGGGAATTGGAACCGAATAGTCTGTGAAAGTAATGTATTAGTTGATGTAGGCTATAAATAGTGGTTTAATTAATGAAATATAATAACTAGAGCTACCACAAATGAACATGATGGTAGGGAACATTTTATGAGGCAAAACCCTCTTACTTTTAGTGGATCATCTGAACTAGTGGTGGCTGAAGGGTGGATTGAATCCCTTGAAAACAAATTCAATGTTATTGGGTGTTTAGACAATCAAAAGGTTAGTCTTACCATTTATAATTTTTAAAGTGAATCCAATCAGTGGTGGTTGTTAAAAATATTAGGGATAACAAGGAGAGTGATGCCTTGGAAAGGGATGAATTTAAAAATATTTTTCTTGAAAAATATTTTACTAAGGTGGTTCGACTTAGGATGTAATAAATTTCATTAAATTGAAGAAAAATGAGGAATATTACCCAACACTGTATAAAGAAAACTTGACCTGACTGACAAGGTATGCTCTAAATATTATTCGCGATCTTAATAGAAAAATCAATCATTTTTACTTAGGATTGAAGCCAAGATACCGAAGGGCATTGGACTCCCGATTACTAAAATGTGCTGAGAAACTTTTCTAATGTTCTTAGAGGGTAAAAATGGTGTTTTATGATGATCATGTGTACTTTGAAAATAAGTTAAAGAAGTGCTTGAGATGGAAAGTGATGGGTAAGAATCAATCAAAGAAATCTTAGGGTAAGAATGTCTATTTTCCAATTTGTGAAAAATGAGGTAAAAATCACCTTGGTGAATGTCTTACAAAAACTGAGAAGTTTTTTTAATGTGTTAACTTTGGAAATATTTATCAATATTTTAATGAAAATGTTCTTAATATACATTTTTATTAGAAAACTCTAAAGTGTTTTAAATGTGGTGAGATGGGTCATTATAAAAATACCTACGCAAAGGAAGATTTGAATGAAAGGAAGCATCCAAATTATAAGTAGAAAGGTGTAGTGGGATCCTTTTCAACTACGTCAGCAGTAATTGGGCCATCCAATGAAGTGGTATCAAGTTCTTTGTTTGTTTTCTCAGATTTTTCTAATGTCTTGTTTTATATAAGGTCTAAAAATTACTTTATTTCTGTGAAATATTCTGGTAAATTAGGAATTTTACCTCAAGAAATGAGCCCACAACTTGTGGTTAAAACACCAGGGGAAATATTATAGTAAAAAATATTTATAAGAGTCTTCATATTGTTATATGTGGAAAACATTTACCTGAAAAAATTATTGTTTTTCCCTTTATAGAGTTTGAGGTCATTCTGGGTATAGATTGGATTTTTGTTTATCATGTTAAGATTAATTATAGAGCCCAAGAAGTTGTTTTTCCAGTAATAGTTTATTTTTGTATACAATAATGAACCAATGAAATTAATAACATATCAGGAATCTGAGAAACTATTAAAATATATAAATTAAGGTTATATTTATCATATTATTGAAAACAAAGTAATTGTTTAGATTATTGTTGTGCCAGTGGTAATTGAATACCTTGATGTTTTTTTCCAAATGAGTTACTCAGTGTTATATTTGATATACTGAACAAGCCTTAAAACATTACCTAATCTTGTGTTTTTAATGAGAACATGAATTATTATACATTGAGGATATTTTTAGGTTTAGATTTTTAGATAATTAGGACATAAAAAATACATAACATCCCATAATCATACACGAAGATACTTCTAAAACAGTTTCCACCTTTTCTAAAACATAAAAGTTTTCAAATAAAACATAATTTATTTGAAACTTATTCATAAAATATAAATTTTATTCCTTAAATCATTTAAACATACTTATAACCTATAAAAACATTTAAAAAGTTTGGATGATCATAAGATCTCTGTAGGGGATATAAAGAAATTTTTAGTCAAGTGATAACATAAAAACCAATAAAACCAATCACATTAAAATTTATTAACATGAATAGAAAAATCATGTAGTAGACTTGGGAAATATTTACAATATCATTATTAAAATAACCCTTAGACATGGAATAACCATTCGGTCAACTTCCATCTCTGGAGTACCCAATGAATTGGAGAGCTATAATGTGGCTCACTCGTCATATCTTGAGATATAATGGGATCAACCCAAAATATCTTGAGTTAGAATGGGTTTGAACCAATATATCTTGGGATATAATGGGATAAACCCAACATAAATATGTCCTAGGAACATATTATAGTAATAAAGCATCATGAAATCAAGATAAACCAGTCATTCCATATATATAAAAAACAATCTTTTTGAATTTAATTAAAGATACATTTAAACGTATTTTAAAAGTAAAGTCCCTTGAAAATATAATTGGAGAGAGAATTAATAGAATGGAATGGATATGTGTATAAACTATAAATAAACATAATAAAACATAGTATAAATGAGAATTAATCACACAAAAAATATTAATACAATATAATGAATAAAGTAGAAGGTTAACCCAAAGAATGTAAATTGGGTTAAGAATTCCCTTACCTTGGGTTCATATTACTTAAAACTTGTTTAAAAATACTTTATAATGGTTAAAATAGTGTTATTAATAGTTTAGAGAAACATATTCATTTTTATTACAACTTATATGATCATTTTATAACACTATTCAACCCATTAATTAGTAATACCTTGTTATTTATATTGTTTCACGTACGTTCTTTTCATGGTTTCCCTGGTGGGTTTGTAAAGGATTTCCATATCGAATGGAAGAGAAACTCAAGAGGTGAAATGAGATGGAATTTAAAATTTTACAGAACCATAAATTATACCATTTATTATTTTGATTTTATGATATTTGGATTATTTATTAGTTAAAACATTAATGATATTTGTTTAGATTATTTTGGCAGTTCTTCGATAATCACGAACTTATTTCATAATATTCCTTTAATATTGTGAATATAATTCAATTAAAAAACATAATAGAGGTCATATAATACAAATTAAAATATTTTACAACCAGATTTGATGGAAGTAAAGGAAATTTAAAACACATTGTCCCCGATGTCGGTAAATCAACAAATCACGGAAGTTGTTTTTATTTTTTTGAATAAGAGAGAGAGGATAAGAAGTATGATGATGAAATTTTCCATAAACATGATAAAAATATAGTATATATAATATAATGGAGCTTACATGCCTCTTGGATAAGGTTAGGTGATGATATTTTAAGAAAATAAAATAATTGAAATGAAATTAAAAGGGAATGAAAGAGGATTTTTACCTCTTGATCTCTTCTCCTTGAGATCCTCATTGAGGCCTTTGGTTTTGGCCTTTCCGTGAGACCAAAAGATATTAGACATGGGGAAGATCATTAGGAAGGGGATTATGTAGAATCTAGACAATGTTAAAATCTTGAGAGGTGTGTGGGGAAGTGGGGGGTAAATTTGGTTTATATAGTGGATAAGAGGAGTGGTTTTACATTTTTTTAATCACTAGTTTACTATTTTTGCACAAGAATATGAATAGTCTTGATTATTGTGACAAAAAATAGTAATAAGTTCATGTGAGTTTGAACCAATTTCCATTCACATCATCCATGACTCAAGCATTATATAGAAATTTATTTATTTATCATATTTCTTAAATTTTCGAATTTCACTATTCACCAAAAAATCAAGTATTTTAGAAAAATCCCAAAAATTTACCCCAACCATTTTTCGAAATATAGAATTCAAAAATGAAGTCCATTTTATCAAAATAATTTTCTAATTATTATAAATTTAATTTTTAATTAAAATAATAATTTATTCAATAAATGAAAAGTTTAAAACTAGAAGTGATTTTTAACACCTTGAAAAATTAATCAATGTCTCATAAAATTATATTATAACCATAAGAAAATAAAATAATAATTTAGGACTACATTTTATTAAAATACATTTTCATTTAAGTTATTAATTTTTTTAGAAAAGTTTAATTAAATATTTATGAATTACAATAATACCAATACTTATACTATGGTCATATTGTTACTTATAAGATTCCTTCTTATTATACATTCATCAGTGAGGTCACTATTAATTTGGATGATTTACTATTCAAAAGGTTCATACTACTATTCATAAGTGGAGGTTACTATTCATAAGGGTAGGTTACTATTAATCAAAAATTAAGTTTATCCTAGAATAATCCAAATAAGTTACAGATCACAACCGTGTATATCAGATTTTTGAAATTCAAAACAAAGAAATGAAAAAATTATGTCTAAAGGACAGTTTATAACTATCTCCTTAAAACAAAGTCTTGATTCATAGATACTTTTTTTTCATGCATTATTTTTAAAACCTTGTGGTGTTACATTCTCCCCACCATCTGGAAATTACGTCCTCACAATTTTTATTTACTTATTAAACAAGTGAGTGTAACTTTCCCTCTTAGAATTTTTAGATTCCCATGTTGCTTCTTCAACCATGTGGTTTCTCCACAGAACCTTTACCTGGTGAATTACCTTATTCTGAAATACTTTCTCTTTATGATCAAGAATCTCAATAGGTCTCTCTTTGTAAGAAATTCTCTCTTCCATCTAAACTACTTCTGGTCTCAAGACATGAGATGAATATGGCACATACTTTCTCCCGGATTTCATAAGTTTCATTGAATTGTAGAGTTAAATTTCCATTTTGACCAAAATTCATAATAGTTTTTGGAGGAGATATTTTAAGGAAAATATGATCACCTACCTCAAATGAAATTTCTTTCCTCCTGTTATCTACATAAATTTTCTACCTGTTCTAAGATATCCTCATGTGTTCCCGAATCATATAAACTTTTTATACCACTTCCTCTACTAATTGTGGTCCCATCAATTTACTTTCCCCAAGTTCATCCAAAATTGATGGAGTTCGAAATTGATTTCCATACAATGCATCAAAATGTTCCATCTGTATACTGGAATGAAAACTATTATTATAAGAAAACTCAACTAAAGAATGATGTTGATCCCAAATTCCTTGGTTGTACATTGAACACACTTGAAACATATCCTCCAATGTCTAAATAATTATATCGATCTATCCATCATATTGAGGATGAAAAGTAGTGCTGAAATTTAATTCTGTGCCAAATGAATTTTTAAGGCCTTTCCAAAATTTATAAGTGGACCTGGGATCACAGTCAGATATAATGGAAAGAGGAACTCTATATAACCTGAAAATCACTTTGAGGTATGTTCAAGAAAGATGATCCAAAGATATATTATCTTGAATAGGAATGAAATGATCAAATTTAGTCAGTCAGTGAACAATAACCTAGATTTAATTGTTACCTCAATTGTATTCAGTAGTCCCACAATGAAGTCCATGGCTATATTTTCCCATTTTTACTCCGGTGATAGTAAAGGTTGAAGCATACCCTTTGGTAGTTTTCACTCTCCTTTAACCTATTAACATGTCAAAAATTTCATAGTATAATCAGAAATATCTCTTCTCATCCCATCCTACCAATAATAGTCTTAAAGATCTTTGTACATCTTTGTGATTCAAGGATAAACTGAAAACAGAGAACTGTTGGATTCATATAACAATTATTTCTTCAACTGATAATCACAAGGTACACAAAATATCTTCCCAAACCAAAAAATGAAATCCATATCAATGTTAAATTCTAAAAACTTCCCCATTTTAACCAATTATACATTTTTCTCTAACATTCCATCTTTTTTCTGCTCTTGTTTAATTCTTCCTGAAAAAGAAAACTACACTAAAACCTGAAACAAAACATTTGTATTTCTTGTACCAACAACTTCCAAGACAAAATTCATCAGATCATTATCCCTAGGGTTGCGTTCTAAATGTATCATGGTTAATGTAGAATTATTTTTCCAACTCATGGAATCAACCACTATGTTTTCTTTTCCAAGATGGTAATAGATCATGTAATCATAATCCTTGATTAGTTATAGTCATCTTCTTTATCTCATGTTCAATTACTTCTCGGTAAATATATACTTAAAGCTTTAATAGTTAGTATATATTTCAAAATTCAATCTATAAAAATGATGCCTCCAAATTTTTAATGAAAAAATAACTACAACTAATTAAAAATTTTGTGTAGGCTAATTCAACTCATGTGGTTTCAACTGATATAAAGCATAAGAAATTACCTAGTCATTCTAAATCAGAATACAACCAAGTACCTTCAAACAATTATCATTGTAGATGAAAAATTCTCCACTTCTGGAAGGTAGGGCCAGAACTATATTATTCACCAATCTTCTTTTCTATTCCTAAAAATAATCATCATATTCTTTTTTCCAAACAAATTTAACCATTTTTCAATTTAACTTAGTCAGTGGCCTAGATAACTGTGCAAAGTTTTTAAAAAAACCTTCGGTAATAGCCCACCAAACTAAGAAGACTATGAATATCTGTTATATTTGTGGGTCTTGGACATTCTTCAACAAGTTTTGTTTTAAAAGGATAAAAATTATTCCAAATTTGGAAACAGTGTGAAAAAGGAAATAAATTTGTTGAAACCAAAATTCACATTTGCTAAATTTTTCATATAGTTTATTTTCTTTCAAGGTTTTCAAAACAACCCTTCAATTTTTTTCATGATCCTATTTAATTTTATAATATTATATAATTTTTCAATAAAAATAACCAAAAACGTATCTAAGAACTCATTAAATATTCTATTCGTAATATCCATGAATATAGAAGGTTATAATGACCCAAATGGGATAAAAAAATTTCATAATATTCATATCTAGTACGGAACACTATCTTTGATATGCCTGCTTCATTTACTTTCAAATGATGGTGCCCTGACCTCAGGTCAACCTTCAAAAAAATACTGTGCTCTTTGTATCTGACAAAACAAATCATCGATATGAGGCAAAGGATACTAGTTTTTAACAATGATGTTATTAAAGGCTCTATAATCAATTAAAAGTCTCATTGAACCATCTTTCCTTTTAACAAATAAGATTGGATCACCCCATGGTGATTAGCTAGGTCAGATGAAGTCTTTATCTAATAATTTATGTAACTGATTTTTCAATTATAGAACTCCCATTTGAGCCATTCGATAATGGGGTTTAGAAATTGTCTTAGCATCAGGAACTATGTCAATAGTAATCTCAACCTCTCGATCATGAAAAAATATGAAAAATCATCAAGAAATATATCTATATACTCATTTACCACCAGAATATCATAAATATGAATGGTACCCTTATTTTCAATTTTTTTTCAAGATAAAATTCATTTCAATATTTTAACAGTTTCTTATCTTCCTGATATATTATCAATGTTATGGGTTCATTATTGTACATAAAATGAAACTATTTCTGAAAAAAATTCCTTTTCTCTCCAATCTATTTTAACATGATTAAAAGAAATCCAATCCATACCCAGAATAACATATAACTATACTAGATTAAATACAACAAGGTTTGAAGGTAAACTCTTTCCATATACAAATATAAGTAAATTATTATAATTTCTTTTTTCTACAATATTTACTCTAGTTGTTTTTTCCATGAGTTCTAGTTTCATTTCATGAGGCGAAATTCCCAATTTTGAAGAAAATTTCTTAGAAATAAAAGAATTTTTAGACCCCAAATCAAACAAAACATTTGAAAAATCTGTAAAAACTAGAAATTTACATAACACCACCTCATTTGATGACTCAATATCTGCTAAAGTGGTTTCAAAGGATTTTCCACACCCTTCTACTTCCAATCTTGTTGATTTCTTGTATGAGTTACTATTTTAAGACACAAATTAAAAAAATAACCCAATTACTTATAGTTAAAACATCTTACCAACGTCGTATCATTAATTTTAGGATCATTTTCCTTACACTCACAATACATGCTCCCAAAATTTCCACATTGGTACTATTTTTTATAATTTACAAGATATTATACATGATGCTTTTTACCATGCTTGTCACAAGAAGGGAAATTGATTTTCTTACCTCCATATTTCTTTGATGCATTCCTCCCCAAAGTCTGCCAACCAAAATTATTCTTATTTTTATCATCAAAAGGCACATATATTTCAAGAAACTCTATATCAACTTTTTCTGCACAACAAAAATGTTTCTCATAGCTTTTAAACTCTCGTGAGGTTAAATATCTTCATAAAAATGGTTTCAAAACAGTGTAAAATCTATTAATTTTACTATTAAAATCCCGTGTAAAATCCAGTACGTACCTGGAATGTATTGTAAAATTGGTTTCCTATACTGCCACATAATAATCATCTTTCTTCTTCAGTTCCAAAATTTTTTCTCCATTCTGAGTAGAACAGTTTTATGAAAATATATTTCTAGAAAAATACTCTTAAAATCATCTAATTCTAGACTTTCATGATCATATCTTTATCTCATATTATTAACCAGAGACCACCATTAATCAGATTCACCTTCAAAATAAAAAATGGCTAGTATTACCTTTTGATGTTCTGAATATCCCATGACATGAAATATCTTTTCTAGTGCATTGATCCATCCTTCTGCTATCACTGGATCTGTGGTTCCACTGAATACTAGAGGTCATTGCCTCATAAAATGCTTAATAAAAGACATGTTTCTTCACGGTAGATTAGGATCCACTCTAGCATGGATACCACCACCTTTTATTGCCCAAGTAAACTATGCCATTGTTGTTACAAACTGCTTGGTTTTGATTCCTGCCATTCTAGGCTGCATATTCGGATAAATATCAGCCTCTTAGTGCCTTCCTTCCTCAACATTCCTATTTCTTATATGGAAAACCATTCTAAACAAAAATATCTTATATGAATAAACATGGTAATTTTTAAATTCTAAAATATTTTAAATTAACCATAAATTAAAAATCATTTATGGTATTCTATTAACATCAACCTAACCACTAATGTTATCTAAACCATCCTATTATACGAACTATAAGGACCGAACCATAACATATTACATAATATTGAGCTTTAGAAAAGAACATGAATTATTACACATTGAGGATCTTTTCAAGTTTAGAGTTTTAGAGAATTATGAAATAAAACATATATAACATCCCATAATCATACATGAGGATACTACTAAAACAATATCCACTTTTCCCAAAATATAAAACTTTTCAAATAAAGCCTAATTTCATTGAAAACACTTAATAACATTTAAATTGTATTCCTTCCTTCTCTTACACATCCTTATAACATGTGAAAAACATTTAAAAACTTTGGATGAGCATAATATTTGAGAAAGGGATAGAAAGAAATTGTTAGTTAGGTGATAACAAAAAAAAAACAAAAAAACCCATCACATAAAAACTTATCAACATGAAAAGAAACATCAATTAGTAGCCTTGGGATGTATTTACCATATCAATATTTCAATAACCCTTACACATGGAATAACCATTTGGTCAACTTCCCTCTCCGAAGAACCCAATGCATTTGGAAAGCTACAATAGGGCTCACCCATCATATCTTGAGCTATAATGGGATCAACCTAATATATCTTGAGTTATAATGGACTCAAACCAACATTGCTTGAGTTATAATGGCTTCAGAACAACATATATATGTCCAAGGAACATATCATAGTAATAATGAATCATGAAATTAGGATAAAACACTCCTTCCATATATATAAAAAACAATATTTTTGAATTTCATTAAAGTAACTTTTAAAAGGATTTTAAATGAAAAGTCCCTTGAAAATATAATTGTACTGATAATTAGTAAAATGGAATAGAAATGTGTCTAAACTGTAAATACATATAAAAAAACATAATATAAACACAAATTCATCACACAAATAATATTAATACCATATAATGAATAAATTATATGGTTAACCCAAAGAATGGAAATTGGGTTAAGAATTCTCTTACCTTAGGTTCATATTACTTAAAACGTGTTTAAACCTCCTTTATAATGGTTAAAATTGTGTTATTAATAGTTTAAAGAAACATATACATTTTTATAACAACTTATACGATCATTTTATAACATCATTGAACCCATTAATTAGTAATATTTTGTTATTTACATTGTTTCAGGTGCGTTCTTTACATGGCTTCGATGGTGGGTTCGTAAAGGACTTCCCTGTAAAATGGAAGAGAAACTCCAGAAGTGAAATGAGTTGGTATTTAAATATTTCCATAACCTTAAATTATACCATTTATAAATTTTATTTTCTGAAATTTTAATGATTTATTAGTTAAAACATTAATGATATTTTTTGATATCATTTTGGTGGTTCTTCGATAATCATGAACTTGTTTCATCATATACCTTTAATATTATGAATATAAGTTAATTAAAAAACATGAGAGATGAAATTTAATAAAAATTATAACATTTTCCAACCATTAAAATGGTTTTACAATGATATTTGAAGTAATTAAATGAAATTGAAGACACATCGTCCAAAATGTTAGTAAATCGACACATCACGGACGTTGTTTTTATTTTTAGAGTAAGAGAGAGAGGAGAATAAGTATGATGATGAAATTTTCAACTAACCTGATAAAAATCCATTATATATAAGATACTGGAGATTAAATTCCTTCTGGATAATGGTATGTGAAGCGAGTTTAATAAAATAAAAGAATTGAAATGAAATGAAAGGAAATAAAAGAGGATTTTTACTACTTGATCTATTCTTCTTGAGATCTTCCTTAAGACTTTTAGTGAAACCAAAAAGTCTTGGATGTGGTAAAGATCCTTTTTAAGGGAATTGGGTAGAATCTAGACAATGATCAAACCTTGAGAGATGTTTCAGGAGGGGGGGGGGGGTGAGAGTTGTATTTACAATGGAGGATAGGAGTGGTTTTACATTATTTCATTCATTTGTTTAATATTTTTGCTGAATACTATGAATAATATTGATTCTTGTGACCAAAAATAGTAATAAGTTCATTTGAGCTCAAAGAAATTTCCATTTACATCATCCATGAAAAAATCATGATGCAAAATTTCATTTATTTAGCATATTTATTGAATTATTGAATTTCCCTATTTACAAAAAATTCCAGTATTTTAGAAAAATCCCAAAAATTCACCCCAACCATTTAAAACTATAACTGATTTTATAACACCTTGAAAAACTAATCAAGGTCTCATAAAATTATATTATAACCAGAAGATAATAATATAATAATTAAAGACTAAATTTTATGAAAATAAATTTTCATTTAAATTATTAAATTAATCGAAAAAGTTTAATTAAATATTTACGAATTACAAAAATACCAACACTTATACTATGGTCATATTTTTACTTATAAGATTCCTTCTTATTATATATTCCTTGGTGAGGCCACTATTCATTTATCCAATTTATTATTCATAAGGTTCATACTACTATTTATAAGGGTATGTTACTATTCATAAGGGTAGGTTATTATTCACTAAAAAGTAAGTTTATGCTATCAGAATACAAATAACTTACTAATCGCCACCATGTATGTCATATTTTCAAAATTCAAAACGCATAAATGGATTTTTTTTGTTTATTGGATAGTTTATAACTATATCCTCAAAACAAAGTGTTTCTTCATAGAGACTTTGTGTTTCATGCATTATTTGTAAAAATTTGCAGTGTTACACATGATCAGGAAGTTGAATTTACTGTTGAATTGGTTCCTGATGCTAATATAATTTCAAAAAAACCTTATAGAATGGCTCAAGTGGAGCTTCTTATATTGAAAAATTAGTTGTAAGAGTTCCTCGATAAAGGCTTCATTCATCATAGAATTTCCCCATGAGGTGCTCCTGTTTTGTTTTATAAAAAGAAGGATGGTTCCATGAGACTCTACATTGATTATAAATATTTTAATAACATTACTGTTAAGAATAAGTATCCTTTTCCTTATATCAATGACTTGTTTGATCAACTACCAAGAGCTCAGTATGTTTCGAAGATTGACTTGAGATCCGGGTACCATGAGCTGAAGGTGAAGGGGGATGACATATTGAAAATATATTTTTATACTATATATGTGCATTATGAGTTTGTTGTTATGCCCTTTGTTTTAACAAATTCCCTACTGTATTAATGGACCTTATGAATAGAATATTCCATGAATATTTGGATAAACTAGTGGTTTTTTTTGTTGATGATATTTTGTTATTTTAAAAAATTTATTAGGATCATAAAAAACATTTAAGTATTTTCTTTAAAACTATAAAAAAATAAGTTATACAAAAAATTCAACAAATTTGATTTTTGGTTGAAATAGATTTCTTTTCTTGGGAACATTGTAAATAAGTATGGAATAACAATTGATCTCTCCAAAACAAAAGTGGTTGATGAATGACCAAGACCTACAAATTTTATAGATATTCGTTGTTTTCTTGGATTAACAGGTTATTACTAATAGTTTGTTAAAATTATTTTACATTTATCTAGCTGGATAACTATATTAACACTAAAAGGGGTTTAATTTATTTGTATAGAAAAATGTTATCTTTGTTTTTTAGAACTCAAGAAGAGATTGGTGAATGCTCCAGTTTTGGCCCTGTCTTCCATAAATGGTGAATTTGTCATCTACAATGATTTTTTATTAAAGGGGATGGTTGTGTTCTAATATAGAATGATTAGGTAATTTCTTATGCTTTATGTCAACTAAAACCTTATGAGTTAAATTATCCCACAGATGATTGGGAATTAGCAGCTGTGGTTTTTGATTTGAAAATTTGGAGGCATCATTTATATGGAGCCAAATGTGAAATATATAATAAAAATAAAAGTTTGAAGTATATATTCACTCAGAAGGAATTTAACATGAAGTAGCGAAGATTTCTTGAAGTCACAAAGCATTATAATTTCATGATCAATTACGATATAAGAAAATAAAACGAAGTGGACAATGACTTGAGTTGAAAACATCACACATTATTGATCATTTTACATTTGAAATATGACCTTTTTATTAATGATTTGATGAATTTTGGATTAGATGTTATTGGTGCATGAAATACATCTCAGAGAAGGAATAAAAGTTATACAGATGATAGAAGGAAAACTTTTTCTTTCGAGGTAGGTGATCATGTTTTTCTTAGAATATAACCATGGAAAAGTGTTATGTATTTTGGTAATAATGGAAAGCTAAGTCCATGGTTCATTAGATATTATTATATCCCTAAAAAAGTTGGACCAATCACCTATGGAGTAGCTTTTCCTACGAGTTTATCTCAGGTACACAATGTCTTTCATGTTTTAATATTGATAAAGTATGTTCCAGATTCATCTCTTATTTTGAGCCTAGATGTAGTTCAGCTAAAATATAACCTTTTTTATGAAGAGAAACTTATTCATATTCTTGATCGAAGAGAGCAAGTATTTCATAATAAGGTAATCCACCAGATTAAGGTTTTGTTGAGAAACCATATGGTTGGAGAAATAACATGTGAATCTGAAAATGATATGAGGGAAAGGTACCCTCAAATGTTTAATAAGAAAATAAAAATTGAGAAGATGCAATTTCCAGAAGGTGGGGAGAATATAACACCGCAAGGATTTACAAATAAATTTTAATATAGAATGAAATGAATGAAATGCTAAGCCTCTATATAAATACACTTTGTTTTAAGAGATAGTTATAACCTATCTATTAAACTAAAATTTTCTACTTCTATGTTTTTTAGAGTCCAATAGGATCAACTTATTTTTTGGTGACAATTAACTTAACCCTTCTAAATAGTAAAATGTAAAAATGAATCGTAACCTCACCCATGAATGTGCAAATAAAATTTAGGCATCTTATAAGTGACAATATGATCATAATATAATTGTTGGTATTTTTTAAGTCATAAATATTTAATCATAATTTTATGATTAATTTAATAATTTAAATGAAAATTTATTTCCATAAAATGTAATCATAAATTATTATTTTATTTTGTTATTTTTATAATATATTTTTATGAGATGTTGATTAATTTTTCATAGTTTTATAAAATTAGTTATTATTTTAAAATGGTTATTTTTTTGAATAAATCCTGATTTTATTTAAAAATTAAAATTCTTATATTTTGAAAATTATTTTAAAAAAATGGAGTTAATTTTTTAATTTTACACATTGAAAAATGTTTAAGGTGATTTTTTGGGATTTTTTTGAAATACTTGAATTTTTGGGGAATAGTGAAATATAGTAATTTATCGTATATATACACTATAAGTTAAATAAACTATTCCTAAAATAATGGATGATTTAAGAACCCATGGTTTTAACTCACATGCCTTATTTTCCATTTTTAGTCATAATAACCAATACTATAGCTTTTCTTGAGCCAAATAATAAAATAATGATTAAAATAATGGAAAAACCCTCCTCTACTCCACTATGAATACCACCCCTCACCCCCTCTTCTAATCACATCTCTAAAGCTTTTATAATTGTCTAAATTATACCCAAACCTCTTCCCCATGTCAAAGACCTACTGGTCTCACCAAAAGGCCAAACCAAAGGCCTTAAGAAGGATCTCAAGGAGAAGAGATCAAGAGGTAAAAATCCTCTTTCATTTTCTTTTAAATAATTTTCAATTATTTTTTATTTTCTTATAATCTCTTCACATAACATTATCTTAGAGGAATTAAAGCTCTAGAATAATATATAAAATTTAATTTTATCTTGTTTATGGAAAAATTAATCTTCATACTTCTCCTCCTTCTCCTTTTATTCTAAAAATAAAAACATCATCTGCGATGTGTCGAATTACCGACATTGTGGATAATGTGTTTTCAATTTCCCTTAATTACTTAAAATATGGTTATAAAACCATTTTAATGGTCTAAATAGATTTTAAAGTGCATTATATAACATCTTTTATGTTCTATAATTAATATATTTGCATAATATTAAATTATATAACGAAACTAATTCGTGATTATTGAAGAACCGCCAAAATGATCTAAATGAATATCATTAATGTTTTATATAATGATTCATAATATTTGTTGAAAACAAAATGATTTATGGTATAATTCAATATCATGGAAATATATTACTACCATTTCATTCCACTTATATAGTTTCTCTTCCATTCAGCAAGAAAATCCATTACGAACCAACCATGGAAACCATGTAAAGCATGCACATGAAAGAATGGAAATAACAAAATATTATTAATAAATGTACAGAATTATGTTATAAAATGATCATATAAGGTGTTATAAATATTAATATGTTTCTTTAATATATTAAAAACACTATTTTAACCATTATAAATGATGTTTAAACATGTTTCAAGTAATATGAACCTGAGGTAAGGGAATTTTTAACCTAATTTCCATTCTTGGGGTTAACCTTCTACTTCATTGAGTATGTGGTACTAAGATTATTTTTTTAATGAATTTTATTTATATTATGTTTTATTATGTGTATTTAAAGTGTATTCACATATTAATTTCATTATATTAATTATAACTTCAATTATATGATATTTGTAAGCAACTTCTCTTTTAAAAATCCACTTTTAAAATTCTATTTTACAAAATGAAAAAGAAATGTTTTTTTTGAAATTATTCATGTTTTATGAATATGTTTTGTTTCTTGGGAATTTTTTATGATTAAGGGTGGGAACTATATCTCCATCAAATGAATTGGGTATATGTATGTTGGAGGTTGACTGTATGGTTACTCCAAGTGTAACTGCGATGGTTACACCGTAAGGTAGCTATGAGGGTTACATTATAAGGTAGCCATGATGGTTACAAATCATAAGGTTTTATCAAGGGTTAAAATATTAAATAAAAAATCCACCAAGTTACCTTTATAATTTTATTTATGTTTTCTATGGAAATATCATATTTCACAAAAGTAATTATATGATACTTTATGGATGATAAACATGTCTTTGTAAAAATTATATCATATGTTTATAAGTATTTATGGACTAATGGTTTCTTTCTTTATTTTTATATCCCTTACCATGTTTTTTATTCTCATACCATATTTTTAAATGTTTCAAAGTTTATAAGGATGTATAATAGAAATAAGGAAGTCAAGTAAAAAGTTATGATGATTTGTCTAAGAAATCATGTTATATTTTTAAATTTTTATGCTTTGGAAGAAATTGATACTACTTTTTTGGTACCCACTTTATATGATTGTGGGTTGATATGTATGTATTATGTTTTAACTTTTAAATTCTCTAAACTGAATATTACTTTGGTATTTTAAATAAGTTAATTATAAAGTAATTTAATATATTATGTAATGTTTAAGGCCGAGTCCTTATAAATGATGATGTTGTGAACCGTCTTCGTGATTTATATTCTTTTACATGTTTTGAAAGTTTTCCAAATTTATATTTATTCACATTATTCTATGAGTTTTTCAAAAATAAAAGATTATTATTTGCTTAAAATTTTTGTAAAGGGATTTCACTCTACTTTTGTAAATATTTATCACCCACTTCACATTTTTATACTTAAGTATAATTTATTTTCAAGATTATATTATTATAAATTATTTTTCAAATATTTTTTTAATTATCTTATTGAAACCTCATAAAAATAGTTTTTAAGTGATTTGTAACTTCATTTTTATTAATGTTTTTTGAGAAATTATTTTTAAAAATTTGACTTCCATTTTCCTATGTATTTTACAAAGGACTTATCTTTACTATAATGCCTTCATTTTTGATGGCTTGATTATCATATTTAGTTCCATGTTCTTTGTTATCATGGATGTATTCTATATCATTTATAGTATTGGATTAACTGTATACTCATTACTTTATACAGTGTAAAGACCCCACTTTATATAAATAAAATTAGGGGTGTTTAATAAGAATGTTATCTCATTAACTAATCAGAGAAAAATTATAAAACGATATATTCTTTTGTTCTATATGGATGAATATTAACTACTAAGGCAGGTTGAATGTTTTCTAGGGAAATATTGACTTTTAATGTATCATTTTTTTTAATGAGAATGCTTATTATTAAGGCATATTGATTATGAATTGAATGGTTATTCATTTATTTGATATAATGAATACATTTAACTTAATAGGTTATGGGTGGTGAACAAATTTCTATAACCTTTTGAGGCATCTTTAGGTCCCATGTGAAAAACTTGTTTGGGTATTTGGTGTATTCCATACATATTTATGTATGATGTATTGGGAAAAGGCCTTAATGGAAAGATTATGAAGTACATACTTTTTAATTATATAATTATGAAACCAGTTATTATTATACATGTGATTTTTTATGTTATTATGTTATCCATGGGTATATTCCCCTTTTAGTATGATTAGTTATATAAAAAATTTATTATTATTTATCTTTTCTATATTGTTTATGCCTTATGTATTAATGATATATTTCACTATACACTTTACCTTATTGAGCATTTGAGATCACCCTTTCTTATGTTTCCATACCCTAGATTATAAAGAATAGTATTATGAATGAAACTTATAGAAGAATATTATGAATGTAGATTTTTTTGGGATATGTTTATGACCTATTATGTAAAACGAAAATCTAGGTATTGGGAAAAAAAAATCCATTGGACGAGAATGATATGAGTTTTATTAAGTGACGAATTTTTTAATTCTCTAAATATAAAAACCTAAAAATTTCTTAGGTATATAAGTAAATGAATCATTTTATTTATTTTGTAATTATATAAGGTCAAAATTGGGTCACTTGGGATGATATCAGAACCAATATATAATGATTATATTTTTAGCACCAGATATGGGAGTAAAGTTATCTGATACTATAATTAGTATTAGAGAAAGGTTTAGATAAATTTAAATTTTAGTAAGTTATCAAATTAGGATAATTTAAGATTTTTAGGTATCATCATGGGTTAACAAGTCTATGTTTGATCATAAGTTTAAAGTCATACAAACCCCTTTGAGGTTTTATATAATTAGATTTTATCATGATTAAGGATATTTTGGGATATATTTATTAGGTTTTATGAGGAATACATGATTGAGGTATATATAATCCTTAGGTTTAACTTGTTATTTACCAGGAATGTTATTTGGAAACAATGTTATTATACTGAAGATAAAATTTCTATGGTAAAGATAACCTTAGGGATAATGTGATCTTTAATGTTGAGGTAATTATAGATAAAGGGTTATTATATTTTTGGGAATATATATTTTATAATATAGAAAACCTTAGGATTAAAAAGAGGTGATTTGGTGATTTGGTGGTTAAAGTTATTTTGGAAGAAGTCCACCACATTTTTGTAACTTTATAGGAATCAAGATAAATTGGAAATTATAGGCTAATATGGGTTTTTTTTCAAATTGTTTGATATTATATAAATAATATTGCTTGAGATAAATTTTTGAAGAATATATGATGGTTATTATATGTCATGGTGATTCAAGTTATTTTGTGAAAATTTTAGTATATTTTTTAGAATATCTTTATAGGGAATTTGTATCTTTGATGTGTGAATTTATAAGTGAATAATTTTGTTTATAGATATATGTTAAGTTAATTTTGGAAGAATATGTGATTAAATATTTATGATTTTTGGGTTTTGAATTTTATTCGGCATATTTTAAATTTTTTTAGGGTTTAGTTAATTTTGAAATTATTTAAGATGAACTTTGGTTGTTATTGGGGATTAATGTGTTACTTATTCACATGCAGGTTTTTAAAAATTGATTATTATCTTAACTTGTGGTAACCATTTTTGATTTTTGTAAATTTATAGAGAGTAGAGGGACAACTTTTTATATTTTCATGGATATTATTATTTTTTAATAGTTTATTTTAGTGTTTCAAGTAAGAAAATTCATCACGATAATTATCCTTTATAATACAAGAATAGGAATATGTGGAAAAATACTCAAAAAACAACCAAAGGAACAAAATTATTTTTATGGAATAGAAGGAAATAAATTATGTAGGTTTAATCATTCTCTATATTGATGGTAAAATAATTAATCAACTGAAATAAGTGGAAGATAAATCTATCAATAATTATATTGAAAAAATGTTAAACTATTAAGGTATTATTTTTTTAAACCTATTAAAAAATATGAGTATTATAATGATACACACATGGTTTATAAATATTTAAAAGATGCTGAGTTTCTTAATAGTAAATTAAAAATTCTTTATCATGATAAAATATATATCTAAGATTATACCTATGTTATGATGCATTTATTTTTGTAAGAATGAATTCAAATTGTGAATACATAATGTTTTAAATATAGATATAATATGAAACTATGATATTTCAATATACAATTTTTGTTCATATTAATATCATTTTCAATAGTGTGTACCACACATAAGACCAAACTTAAATGAATTACGATATACTATAGAAATATTATTATTTAAATATAACTATTATAACCTAGCCATTGGTTTAGGGGGTATAAATAAAAGTTACCACATTATGAAATATATGTTGAAAGGTTTTTATTATTCAAATTTATTTATTATCACCTAGGAAATAAGTACTCAATAATGAATAATAATAAATAGGGATAAAAACCATTACCATTATAAAAGGGTTATTTTTCAATAAAAATAGGTTTTCCTTATAATTTTTATTTTCATTTAAAGTATAAATTTATAAACTTTAGATTTTTTTTAAAATGGATATCATTTTTATATCATCATATCAAATTTATCTTAGAGTGATAGGAATTTTCTGAAAGATTTATTTTTGGGTGAATAGTGGAAAATACCATTCTTTATAAAAACTATAATTTATTTTTATGAATTTACAAGGACAAATTATATTTTGGATTGGTATTAAAGTAAAATTAGTCCACTTTGATTAAAAATAATCGAATTAATTCATTATGAACCTACATTATACATGATTTTGGTATGAAATATTTTTTATGCTTAAAATAGATATTTTATAAAAAATGTTTTTCACTACGTTTCACACACTTATATTATAATTAATGTTTATAAATTATAGAAATTAAACATTATAAAATGGGTTCCATATTTATAATTAAAATAGTCAAATTATTTTATCATTTTAATTTTATTTTTATTCATAATGAATAGAAACCATGGTATTTATTTATCACTACTGTAAAATATAAAATATGGTAAAAGTGTTAAATAAAGGGTTAATGCCTTAATACATGAAACAAAATCATATCAAAATGATTATATGTGGTTATGATAAACCTACTTTGGTATTATATTCACTATAGGTCTAATTTATAGGCACATGATATGCATATTAATTCCCCTTATATTAATAACATTATATTTCTAAAAAATGTCACCTTCTCTAACTTATTATATTTTTATGATAAGGATATAGATATGAAACATACATAGAGTAATATATTTGATAAAATTTAATAAAAATAAACTATATTTATGATAGTGATTTTTTTTTAATTTTTGGTGATGATATAATTACTTATAGTTAACATATATTTCCGATGTAGCTCTTATGCATGTGGGTGAAAAATCAAAATAAATAGTTTTAAAACAAAATTAAAAGTGATATTTTTTTAATAATTTATATCCTTGAAATATTTTTATCGATCAAAATTAAAGTTAATAAATGTTTTAAATATTCAAATTCAAACTATATTGTCATCTTTGTCTCTTTAAAGTAGAATTATCTAAATAGTTCAAAAATGACTTTAAGTATATATTATGTTAAATAATATATTATAAAATGAATTAAAAATCATTAAAATACTATCATTATTCAATTGGATATTAAAATGGAAAATAAAACCACCTATTTTCTATTTTTTAACCACTTGTAATTTTTAAATTCCATTTTCACCCTTAAATTCTAAGTATTTACAAAAACACCATTTTTTCCTATAAAAAGGAACTTAATATAACCCTTTAAAGATTAATATGATTTAGGTTTTATCTAAAAAATATATCCCAATTCATCTCCAAAATTTGAATTACACTTCCCTATTCCCCTATAGTAATCAAATTTCACTTCTCCAAAGACCTTACACATAATCGAAAGATGGACTTTCGAAGATTGATGTAAGGATTTAGTATCCTCTTTCACATTTCTTAATCATGATTCATTATCTTGAAACCATATTAAAACATAAATTATTATACTTATATGATTCCATTTATATGTTATTAGAATCTATTTGATCAATTTATGATGGGGATTCACTTGTTATCACTCAAAGAACTCACCTCCATAAGTCATTATTTTGTTAAAATGTGGGGTTTTCAAAGATGGTCATTTCATTTCAATTACCCACTTATTTGTTCCAAAATAAAATAAATAAATAAAAATTTTATCCTGAATTATTTTTTATGTGTTATATATTATATTTTTTTAAAACTCACATATTTTATGAATTACCCTTCTTTTTAACACTTTTGAGAAACATTGCCCACCATGATGGTTTTACACAACCTATATGAACGATGATGTTTTCCTAAATTTAAGTCTCTAATGGGTATTGTTAAATATTTATTTATGATTTAATATACAATTAATGTTAAATTAATTTTTTTATTATGATTCTATAATTTTTAATTATCCATTATAAAAGTTAATTTAAAACTAAACAAACACGATTATTTCTAACCATAGAAATTGGCTTATTGAGGAAGGCTTTTGAGATGGTACCAATTTGATAACCTATTGATCATACTTAGTTACTGAATTATATGTAACCTATTACATGAATATTCTAGAGTTTATGAACCTATTTTACTAATACCATTGACCATTATCAATATATTGTATAGGTTTAGAGATTATGAATCAAATGATCTTAAAATAACCAATATAAACTACACTGAATTAGTAAATGAACAAAATAATAATAATTTTGGATAATAGTTTGTAATTAAACATTAAATATTTTCTTAATCAAGTATATAATTAATATAATTTAATTATTCTGGAAGGTAGTGGATGTACGAGCCAAGTCAAGACTCGTGGTATGGAGTTTCTTAACTCAATTTCTCTTCTTGGGGTTATATTACTTCTTCACTATTTATATTATTTTATGATTGTGTGTCTAATGAAATATAATTATTTTATATTTTATTTACACTTTTTTATTTTGATTTATATTTTTTACACATAACCAATTTATTGATCAAACCTCACTTCAATGTTGTGATCATTATAAGGGTTTCTCATTTACAATTTTCTTCCTTGAGAAATGTTTAATATTGAACGTCATGTTTTATTTTATATGGTGTAATTAATACCCTATGAATATATTTTTACATAATATTTGTTTTAATTCATGGGATCTATAGAACCATATCATTTTTTAACTTTTTATGGCTTTTGATCCTAAAGTTACCTAAGCCGTAAGGGTTTATATTTCAATCTCACTTTTAATCGGGATTGCATATGTATGAATATTTGTGGGATAAATATATCCTATTTTTCTCTTAAACTTATTCAATATTATTTTAATATATTAATTTATGTGTTTTACAAGTATTCATTTCATTTACCTTCCTCTTTTGTAATCAAATCCATTGAATGGTTGTTTAAAAGATAATCCGACCTTATTTCTCCTTCTTGGTTGGGAACCTTTCTATTCCATATCCATATTATTTATTCTATTTTAAGAAAGTCACTTTATATGATTAAATGATTTCAAAAGTTAAATTTTTGAACTTTACTTTCTATTAATATTTTTTAAAAATAATCATTCAATGTTTTGCGAACAAGTCTTTTTTGACTTTATTTACAATAGTGTGAAGATATTATCTTTTTAAACATTTTCAGCATGAACAGATTTTCTGAAAATCATGAACATTGTTTATGATTTACATTATTTTAATTTTTTTTTGGTTTTAAAAATTAACTTCTATTCCCATTATTTCATTAATTTTTGAGAGAAAAAGGTTATTATTTTCACTAAATTTTAGAAAAAGGATTTCACTCCACTTATGAAAATTTTTATCAACCACGTCAAACATTCATACTTAAGTATTATTTATTTTAAATATTAGATTATTGTAAATCATTTTACAGATATTTTTTAATAGTATTATTGAAATCTCATAAAAAATGTTTTGTAAGTGATTTATAACTTCAATTTTTGTAAATTTTTAAAAGATTGTTTTTAAAAGTTTCACATGCATTTTTCTCTTTATCTTAAAAAAGAATTATATTTACTACAATTCCTTCATTTTTGATGAATTGATGATCATATTCATGTACATGTTATTTATTATCATGGATGTATTATATCATTTCTAGTATTGAATTTACCTATCACGACCCATCCCAGTGGGGCCCGTGCCGGGACTCCCCAAGCCCGCCTCCAATAGGCCAGGGGCTGGTGACTAGCACCGAGTAGGCATATTAATAACATGGGAGGCATTTCCTAAGCACCTATACAAACACACTCATCTACAAGCCCCCAAATTCTTAAATGTATAAAAAACACTAAGGAACAAAATGCATGCATACAACTAAACCCAACCAACAAAGTACGATAGAAGGTAAAGTACTGAAAGTAAACTGGGCCATAATACAAGCCCACCAAAACAAGATTATGAAAACTGAGAAGTCCAACCTATAAAAACAAAAGGTAATAGGATTTCTGCTCATAGCCATAGGAACGCCTCGAACTGTAGGGAACTCAGAAAGCTCGGTCCTTTCCTGGTCCGCCCTGGACTCTATCAAAAGGCTGCTCGTCTGCACAAGACACGACACGTGTGGGCAAAGCCCGTACAGGGGTGTGTATAACCATACTCCGTAGAGGACCCAGAAAAACAACAAAGCAGTACAAAAATTAAAGGTATAGTCAGCTATGCATAGTATATGTCTACATAACATATAACACAAACCAGATATACTCAAAACCGAGACCCATAGCACTCATTCCGGGAGAACACACTCTACGAGTCTTATAGCTCTAATGACGTCTGTCGGAGAAGTAATGTTCATCAAGAAACTTCATGGGAGGTAGTTACACTTATTACACGAGACACACTCCTGAGTGGGAAGATTATGATAGATAGATTCACTCATTACTGGAAACACAATCCCGAGTGGGAAAGATCACGATACATAGATGGGGATCACTGCTAGGTCCATGGAGGATACCGCGACTCATCCAGAATTCACCTGCTAGGCAGAGGATCGATGCCCGGTGGAGTTGGTCATATCGATGCAGGACTCTACCTAGGGTCAAGAATGGATAGAGGATTTTTATCCGGGACTCTCGGATGGATGCCTAACTCTATTATAGAAATTCCTGCTAAAGGGATCATACTCCTATAGAAGGAAAAAATTCCTGACCTTCAAGGTAATGAGAAGAAGGGGCACTAACCCAAACAAAATATGTCCAAGTTACAGTGAACAAGAGGACCATTCCGTTTTCAAAAAAGTACACGACATGTAGAAAAGTTACACATTTGGTTGTTTGACCACGGGTACTGCCTATGTACAGTAGCCCGTGTCGTAAGGCTGGTCGTGTAGAAAAATGAGTACACGGCATGTAGTATGATATACACTCAGTGTCTGAGTGACTGGGGTTGGCTCCATGTACGCTGGCCATGTGCCCGTACACGGTCATCAACCCGTGTACTCCAACCCATGTAATTGGTACATGGGGTGACCCACGCTACTAGCCTCGCCTGGCCGTGTGATGGAGTACATGGTCGTGTACTCCATCCCATGTCCGTGTACGCCTGGGATACACACCGAGTCCCACGTAGCCGCCTCTGCCATGCTGTTCATGCCGTGTCGCCTGAAGCCGTGTAGTTCAACCCGTGTCCGTGTACTTCCCAAAATACACGCTGAGATTTGGGGAAAGTATAACACGCTATGTGACTAGGGTAACAAGCCATGTGATTCCTATCTGTCCCCCGAAACCCTAGCCGCCACTGCCAGTACTACACAACGTGTTCTTCTGAAGTACACGCCGTGTATTACGGAAATTTCCAGAAACGCGAACCTCTACTATCGCGCCTCTGGTGATGCTCCATTCATTGATCTGGCTGTCCTATCGTCATGAAACTACCATGTTTTGGCCTCCCCGACACCACAAAGATGATTCCATTGTTTTTGGACCTCCGATCGGCTCTGTAAACCTGCAACGACCTATCCGTGTGAAGAATACTCGAAGAACGACCCTTCCCAATCCAGTCCGATTCGTCGTCCTCCATCGTTGTCACACCTCCACAAGGTCGTTGCGGTATTGATTATTTAATTTGGGATCGTTGTGTTGCAAAATGGATGCGCAATGATCCGTTGTTCTTCACCTCACTAAGAATGCGAAGAACACAAAGAACACGCGAGGAGAAAAAATGGGGGATGAAAAACAGTCAAACAAAGTGAGGAACAAACCTCCGTAGTAGTTCATCACGACATTGATCCACTCCCGTTAATTGTCTTAAACAGAGCAGAAGATCAACAAAAATAATCAACACAGATCAATTCTCCCATAATCATCACAAATAAATCCCTCTCACAAGAACGTAAAGATCCGCGGATCAACTTGTTTGTCGTTGATCCGTGTTCGTCATTTAAAATCAAAAGTGGGGAAAAGAAAAATTCAAATAACAAACCCCTACCATTAATAAAGGATCGAACGCTGATGAAGAGGACAAGATACTGTCGTCGTCGCGATCCTGCAACCTCGTTGGCGCATTGATTCTCAGCTTCGATCCGTCGTCATTTTTCGCAAAGAGTTTTCTCCAGGGTTTCCCTCAAACTTTCGCCAACGATTGACTTTCGATTATCCCAATAAAAAGGGAAACATGTTTTAGCATTCAAAAACTCGCTGCAGTATTAATGAGTACAACTTTCCATTTTTGAGTCATTATGACATGCCATTTAATAAAGAAACAGCTGCCCTGTCACCACGCTACAACAGATATTTCCATAAAAATAAATATAACTTTTCAAATTTATTTTTATTTTTATTTTTACTAAAAATGTACGAAAATTAACCTTTTCCCTCAACCCGATCTGGTCAAGGTTAGACCCATTCTTAGGTGAAGTCATTGTTCTGGAAGCAACGGTGCCCTCAGATTTTTAATCCGGGTATCTGTTTGGAAACTTCCATAGCCGCACACAAGTGCCGACTCTCTTAACTTAAAAAAAGTTCAAACCACCATTTAAGGATTACTGGGCCTTGGAATAATGTGCCTTATTCTTTCCTGATCTCAAAATAATCCCATATAATATTTAAAAATAATATATAGAAAATCCAAGACATTACATTACCATATACTCATTACTCTATTCATATTAAACACCCCATTTTATATAAATCAAATTGAGGGTGTTTACTAATAATGATATATCATTTATTAATTAGGGAAAAACTGAAAATATGTATACTTGTTTGTTCTATTGGGTTACTATTTATTTCTATGGTCAGTTTAATGTGTACTCTAGAAATATTGAAATTTCATATGTTAGTATTAATATTTATTTTGAAGGCATTTTGATTATACATTTAACAACTATTAATTTATTTCATGTGATGAATGCATTAGAATTATTAAGTTGTGGGTGGGACCCAAAATTTGATTTCCCATAGATGAATCAGTAGGTCTAATGAGAAAAAATAGCTAAGGTTTTTGGTATATCCCACACATATTGATGTATGATTTCTTGGTATGAGGCACTGATGGTAAGATATTGATGTATGAAATTTTGAATTCTATCATTATGAAATCATTTATTATTATCCATGTGATTAGTTTTGTTATTATTTCATGCAGATATATATTCCCCTTTCATGATGATTATTTATATAGAATATTATATTATTTTTTATCTCTTTTATATTGTTTATGAATTATGTATTCATAATAGCTTCTAATGTACGCGTTCCCTTACTATGCGTTTGAGGTCACCCTTTCTTATGTTTCCATTCTATTGGTTTTGAAGAATAATATTATGAATTATACTTCTAGAGGATTATTATGAGTGGTTAGTTTTGTGGGAGATGATAAAGAATTATAATGGAATAAAAAAATATGGCTACAGTGTAAAAAGTGTCCATTGGATGACAAAGATATGAGTTTTTTAAGAAATTATTTCCTTAATTATCTAAAGCTCAAAACCTAAAAACGTATTGGGTATATAAGAAACTCAATAATTTCATTGATTTTGTAATTATGGAACATAAAAATTGGGTCACTTGTGATAATTTAAAGACCAGTATATAAAGATTATATTTTTAGCACCAGATCTGTGTATATAGGTCTAGGATACTACAACCAAAGTAATAGAAAGAGATAAGAGAGGAATGGAAAGATAAAGAGTGTCGAAAATAGAATTTACTATTAATAAACCCATTTAAAATAAATAAAGTAGGAAAAGGATCCATGGATGTAGAGAGGAGATGATAGGGTTTGGGATCTCCTCGAATGAGTTGTGCGAGTGGGATGATAAGGAGGCTAAAGAGGGGTTTAATTTGGGGTGGATAGAATAGTAATTTCAACCTTTTTTAAAAATTGGATAGGTAAAGATCACCCCACAACCCTTATAGCTATGTAATGATTCACATTTCCTAGTAACCACAGTGACATAACTCTTTGGATGTGATGTGGAGGTGCCCTAAATGGTAGGGCCACTTGTCCTAGGGCCTTAGGCCACCATGATATAGTCTAAATGCCACAACATGATCCACTGTCAAGAGGGAGGGATGCATTATGGTCTCCCTAGGCTATACCGCAGACTACTGAACCTACATAAGGGTAGCACTAAATACCTTTATGTAGCACATATTCCCCACAACATTGCCCTAGAGGCCACAAAGTTTCCTATTGTAGTGAAAGTTCTTGTATAAGGGAAACACCAGTTACCTTTTTCATCGTTGAGACTAAACCCTTATATAGCATAGATTGGGTGACCCATGATATATCCCTAGTGGACACACCATGAACTATTATTATCTACTACTAGAAACTGAATTTCACACCCCAGAACTATCATAACCATCAGGGAGACCAAGAAATAAGAGAAACCAAATTAGAAATCAATAATTAAGTAAAATATAAGGGAAAGTGAGTTCGGGGTGTGATATGATACATTTGGAATTGTCACCATGTACTTAGCCTCAGATTTCATTCATAATGTGTTCTACTTATATAAATTGAATTATCTATAGGGGGATTTCTTGTAACACCTTTAGTTTTTAGGATTTTTTTTCAAATAATTTTAATTTCTTTGATAGGTTATGTTACACACAACACTGAGTTTTAGCGAATAATTATATACTATTAAAAATATTATTATTTAAACACCACTGTTAAAACCCTGCCAATAAATTTGGCTATATGAATAAGAGTAAATAAATTTTAAAAATTAATAATAATGGTTTTAGATAAGTAAAATATATTTATAAATAACTACTTAATGTTTCGTAATGTCTGTATATGCTTCAAAAATGATTTATATAATTTTTTTTTATTTTTTTGTGAACAAATAATAATTTTTTTTTAAATTTTTAGAAAATGTATCTGAAAAAATTAACTTTATTTTTGGAATAAAAATTTCAAAATTATCTAATGGTGAATTTTTTAGAATTTTCTAATAATATTAATTTTCAATTAATAGTGAAATATACCAATTTTTATTAAAAAACATATTTTCCTTTATAGAATTTGTAAAGTTAAATCTTGTTTAAAAATTATTTAAAAGATAAATAAGTTCTATTATTTTATTATTAAACAAATTTGGGTCATTTGAATCAAATTTATGTTGACTTTTGATATTAAAACTTTCTATATTTGAGAAAATTTTCTCTTTGGAAAATCATTTTTTCATCACCTCCATGGGCTTAATTTTAGATTAAAATTTTCCACTAATTTGAATGGAATTTGGAAAAATGGATTCTATATTTGGAATCATAATTATTAATATTATATAATAATTTCATGTTACTTTTTTTCATAATGATTATTAAAAACAATAAAAATTAATTACCACAGCTAAGGTTATACTGGGTTTATGGTGGGGTTAAACTAAAAATACAAGATGTAAAATAACCCATTTTTTTAGAACTCCCATTTTATAGTCATATTTCTATATTATATCATATAATATTTGATAATGAGCTATTTTTTTGCCTTTTGACATGTTTAAAACATGGGTATACCTTTTTATTTTCAAAAATTCATAGTGTTTCATCTTCCCCAATTATAAAAAAGAACCCATATTCTATCCTATCAACAATTAAAAAACAGTTTAGTTCCGTAAATACCTAAAAAAATAAAATCATTTCTTCTCTACCCATATCACAGAGGGCTTTGTTTGATTAGGAAACCATTTTAAGAAGGATTTTGGTGATAATATAAGGAGTATTTCCAAAGAATAGGTAACGTTTTAAGTGAGTATTTTTTTATTTCTTTTTTCACCTCCTTAAAATACTCTTCAACAATACTGACATAATAAAATCATTATCTTCCATATATTGAGTTTTATTTTGTTATTTTCATAAACTACTTATATCTCCTCTTTCATCAAATGGTAAACATAACAATAGGTCACATGTATAGTGAACTATTTCCTCATGAACTGGCACATCCTATCAAGAAAGGATATAATGACGGGAATATGATAATTACACTTGTGTGTATGGAAGACAACTCCCTTGTGTAGCGATGTGATTCATTTTTCACAAAAAATTTACCTGAAAGGTATTAAGGATAAATTTAATGAATATATGTGATATATATGACAACATAATGTCTCTATAAAAGTTATATATTATTTAACTTCCTTTAATTTCATCCTTCATGAAAATAGAAACAAATTTCATGCATACATACGACCTACCATATTCATGAATGATGTAATTCATTTTCTATCCCTAAATTTTATGGATTACTATAAATAAATATATAATTAATATATGTGATATTTATATTATTTTTAACATTATAGATATTATGGAACCATGATCAAAGTAAAATTATTGAAAATACCAAACCAAAACATACATGAAAAACAAAGTAGTTATTACCCGAAACATGATTTTAACCAGGAATTGTTAATAAATTGGTAATGGAAGGTCATAAGTAAATAATATATGATATGATATTTATAATTATGGTTCTATAATATATGTATAATAAAACTATATATATTATATATTAGTCTCATATGTGTAGGAATGAATTCACTACTTAAGGTAATATATTTTTGTATCACTTTCACTTTTGAAGAGACACATGCCATATTCACCACTTGTTTCTTTTGTGTGGTGTAGATACTTCATGTGAATGTATTTTATGATTCTTCCATGAATTAATGGGATACACATATCCATATATTTTTCTTTATTTCTTGGGGATTATTAATAAAAAGATACCAAAGTTGTAAAGGTTTTATGTTACAATGTCATTGTTTGTTGAGATTATTTATGATTAAGTTTCTAATGATGTAATCTTAGAATATATCCCTCAATAAACTCATGAATTTTATTCTACTATAATTATTTATTAAAATTAATTTTTTTCTTTTCATTTTTTTATTTACTCAAGATTCCAAAAGAATGTTTTTAAGGAAAATCGACTTTATTTATCTCTTTATTCAGAATCCCCTTTTGTTCCATATCCATGTTTTATAAAAGTGTTTTGAATAATGTTTTTAAAATTATAATATGATGGTTTAACTTCATTTTTAGCCACAGTTTAATTATTACTATTTTTTTAAAATGAATCTTCTTTTCTCTTTTTGAATGAGGCACTTTTTACTTTTACCAAAAATTTGAAAGGAATCTTTGTTTTAATGTTAATTACATGAACAATATTTTCCAATTTCATAACCCCTAAATGATTTAATGTTTCCTTTTAAAGGTTTAAATATTATTTTAAAATAAAATAATTTCTTTAATTTTTGGGAATTTTTTTTATTTTAAAAATTTATTTTATAGTGTACAAGATATTTTTCTCAAGAAATGTTCCAAGTGATATTTCAAACTCATTTTCCATCTAACATGATATGACTTGATGTTACTTAACTTTTTCTTGGGATATAATACAATAAAACCATCCTTATTCTTTCTTTGTGTGTTTTATTGTTATGATGAAGATATTTTTATGAAACTAATTAATTTTCCATGTGTTATGCTATGATTAATTATTGAAATGACTATGAAACCTATTTATTTTACATGGGTTATGCTAAGATGAAATGTTTAAAAAACCCATGTCCTTTTCAAGGGTTATGATATGATGAATGTTTAATGATATTGGGGCACAAATATGTATGATTTTCATTATGTGATGGGTGGGGATTATATTCACTGATAATAAACTGGGAAAAGTTTAATATCTTATGATATAATGATGGGAAACAATCTGATGTGGTTGATTCACTTCGGAAAAAAGGTTGACGTGCTTGATCCAAAATGGGAAATAGGTGATGATGCTTAATACATCATCAAATGGGAAATATGTATTGATTACTGATCCATTATTATTTAATGGTATCATATTTTAAACTTTATTTATGAAATGTTTTTATACTTATGATGGCTCCACACTTATACAACATGAATTTTTGGTTCATGATTTATTTATGATCATTTCTCACTCTTATTTTTCATGTATTTTTAAATTATTTTTTTATTCCATGTATCATGATTAGGATACATGATATATTGGGTTTTAACTTTATAAGTTATATTTATAATTTCACACCCTTATAATTATCTTTTCCTTTCGTATGATGATCGATTGATATATTCCATGTTTACCCTTCCAGGGCATTTTAGATCACCCTTTATTATATTCCCTTTCCCTAGGTTGTGAATACATGTTTAAGTTGGGTATATCTATGAAGAGTATGAAATGGGAAGATATTTATGGGAGATATTGATGATCTTTCATTAAATAAGGATATTTTGTAACTAGTATCCAAATACACCAAACCTGTACGATCCTCAATTGTATATTTTTGAAATATATTTAATATTCATCTAAAAGATGTAATATTTATATATGAAAATCCTAGGTCATTATATGGAATAACATCCTTAGATTAAAACATCGCAAAACATTCCAAAACCTTCCAAATGTACAAATACTGAGACAAAAAAATTCCTAATTATTAAGAACCATTCAATTTGTATCTCTAACATCCACTTCACAGTCCTGAGTTCTTTCATTATAAACTTTCTAAACAATACAACTTTCATATCCTCAATTATATCTCCCCAAGACCTATAAGAAGTATATCATCCATATAAACTATATGTATAATGAAAATTATATCATGAAACATCTTTCAATAACAACGATAATCAAAATTACTATAGATGAATGAATTTTACACCAATAAGGAATCAAACTTCTGGTTTCATTTCCTAGGTGCCAGTTTCAGCCCATAAAAACTCTATTGGAGATGTCACACCATTCTTTCTATTATTTTTTCAGTGAAACCTTTTGGTTTCTCCATGTATATTTTCTCATTTAAGTTACCATTAAGGAATGAAATCTTAACATATAACCAATCAAGATGTATACTCCCAATAGAAACTATTTTGAGCATCGTCTAAATTATTTAATGATTTAGAATTGGAGAAGAGATTTTTAAAAAGCACTTACCATCTGTTTGTTGAAGTCACTTCACAACAAGCCTTTCATGTACCATTTATTACCATCCACTTATTATTTCAACTAATAGTCCCATTTATTCTAAAATTCTATTTTCCTATTTGAAATTTCTATTAGGAACCATATTATATAAATAATAAAACTGTTCACCTCCTCATTAATCACTAACTACCACTACCTTAGGTCACTCAGACATTCTAATTCCTCCGGGATCTATGATTCTTCCCCATCAGTAAAAATAAATTAGTGTATATAACTTTTGAACGTTTTCATTGGGTTATTATCATCGGTAGAATTTATTCAGCATAATAATCAACTCTTTTTAGAACCACTACTTCTAGAACCCTAACTTCGAAGTATTTTCTCCAAGATTCCATAGTACTCAAGAATTTCATTAAATTTGGCCTTAGAGATACCAATAAAATCTGAATTTCATCTGAAACGTCATATTCTATATTTTTTGGTATATTTGGAATTATTTCAATCCATGAAATAATAAAAAATTTTGGAATTCCATCTAGATGAACTTTGATATGCGTTGATTATTTATTTTCATAACGTCTTTTTACAAGTTTTCGTCCTTCATCATGATATCATAATTGAATAACCAATTTACACCTCCAAATACCTTCCATAAATCATTGTAGTAGATTCAAAGTACATAGTTTTTATCATTATAACCTATAAAGAAACATGAAAAATAATTTTCATCTATCTTTTCCATCACCCTTGCATCAACATAGACATAGGACATGCATCCATTTTTTTGGTGGGAGATGTAAACCATCATTCTAGATCCTATTTTGTTTTTCAAAATATATTTACTTGAAGAATTATAAGGAATATTACTCATAATATAGGCCACATAGTTCACTACCTACACCCAAAATTCTTTAGGGAAAACAACATGAAACCTCAAGATAATTTATCTCTCATTAATTATACAATTCATCCATTATGTGGCACCATTTTTCTCTAGATTTCAATGTATAATATTTTTAAAGTATATTCTTTTACTCTTCCAACATAATCTTTAGAAATCTATATTTCTATAATCTCCACCATTTTCAAACCTCAATAATTTTATATTTGTTTTATACACATTTTAAACTATGGATTTCTATCTAATAAAGGTTTTGAAATGCATATAAATGTGTTTTACAAATTTTTATTCCACAAGGGTAGGTACAACTATACCGTGGGGGGGGGGGTGAATTTATGTTAGTATCCAATTACCAATTAAAACTTTTTTCCATCTCTTAACATTTCACATATTCAGTAAATGGATCTCTCACTATTTTCCCACCTTTGGTTTGATTTCATGTATTAGAAGTATAAAATCAACCTAATAAGGCACATAAGAGTTTATTAATGAGGTTCACAATTAATATGGGTGACTCTGTCCTTAGTCTATAGTGGTTGTCATCCCATCCAAACACAAATTATATTTTTTTCTCAAGTAAAAGCTCATGTAAGGGTATGTAATTGAAACTATAATCCTAAAACCTACTAGGTACATTTCAGGACCTAACTTATATTTCTTCAAGAACTGGAACAAACTAAACATTTATCTTTAAATAACATATTTTGATGGATCCTTTATAAAGTTTAATCACTAGTAATCACAAATCTATTTAGTGTACTTAAATAGATTTAATTCCCTTCCTCATATATGCACCAATCTTCAATGATTCTTTAAAAATTTAGTCTTTATGATAAAAATATATGAGAGGATGAATTTATTAATCAAATGTTACTATATAAGGAATTATATGGATGTTTTATCATAACTCTTTGATTCCTATGATATCCATCCCAAAAAACATCAAATTATCAATATTCCTTGATTATTTTTATTTGACACTCATATATAATCTTTCAAACACAAAAATGGATCTCACACATTCTTAGAAATTCATAGTATTATATATAATAGTAGCATAGACTATTTTTTTGATAATCTATTATTTTTATTCTCTTTTATTATATACTAATAACCTATGATAAATATTTTTTTTATACATTGAATATAAAAAAACTTTGTAACTTCAATTCTTTATCATTTTTAGTCATTAAAAACCATTTAAATCTTTCACATAAAATACAACATAATTTTAAGCTTTAATATGTCCGTGTGATAACCAAAATTATCACAACTTTATATCTCCACAATACTTTCATGCACTTAATTCCATATATGCATGATAATATGTAGTGGTATTATCATGATGTGAAGGAATTATAATGGTGAATAATTATTCTGATTTTTTTAGACACATTGTGGAATCTCCTATCACTGTGTGATATAATCTATTATATACTTTTAATATATTGCCTAAATTTCAAGGAATAACATTGTAGTTTAAGTTTATCTCAAAAAACACACTTCATCACACACCATGGTGTGGCCTTATACTCATATAATAGATGTATCTATACTTATAGAACTGGTTTCAACTGGTATTTCTACCTCTGACTAGTTTAAGACATGATCCTATTCTTTATGGTGCAAATTGAGTTCAACATATTCTTTATTCATTATTGAATATTGTTTCTTTAATAAAACATTACTCACAAAATCATTGGGACGTAACTTGAAGAAAAAATTAACATCCTCACAATTTAAACACTAGAATTCTATCATTATTCACAAACTGAAAAATGTTACATAAGAAATATCTTATGTATTTTAGTTGGGAGATTCAAGTACTTTAGATTTATTTTTCATTTTGGTAGAATCAAAAGTATCATATAATGATGCTCTAAAAACGTACATATGTTCTGAAAATATATTACATATCACTGTAAGTTTTTTTTTCCTTTCTACCATTTTAATTTCTGGAAGATATTATATATCACAAGGATTTTTCACCAAATCTTTTCCAATATATCAACTAGAAGAATATTTTTCGTCACATATAATCTATTACGTATCATCTCAAATATATTATTTATCCTAGTAGAATTTTTAACATTGTCAAATATCAAAATAAATTCCCTTAAAAAATATTGTGTATCATTATAATAATTTATAAACCATCTCAAATATCTTTTGTATTCTCTAACATATAATACATATCACATGGATCTCTATTTCTTTACAAAATTTACACTTCACTTGGATATATTATTTATATACCAAAAAATATTACACATCATATATAATTTATTACATATAACAACGTAAAATCTGAGTACTCCTTGATCCGATGCTTGTAACCATATTTCCTTATACAATGGTGTAAAAACATGAAAAAACAACCCAAAATTAACCATCCATAATTAAAATATTGATAATAAATATTGTTTCATTTACACACTAATGAGATTTTAGGTTTATAGTTTTAGAGAGTTAGGAAAACCCTTAAACTAAAAAAACACATATCTTTCCCATCCAATGAAATTTTTTCCCACTAAACCAAGGGCTCGTTATTTTATACTAAGTCTTCAACATCACCCAAACTATTTTCTTATGAAGATAACATTATAGACATATCATTAATAATATTATTCTTTAAAAATTATGGAAGTGGAAACATATTAAGGATTAGTTTAAATAACCAGTAAGGGGTAGGATACAATAGAAGCTATCATTAAATAAAAATACATTAATAATATCTAACAAATAAATAATAATAAAAATTTCATATAATAGATAAAATGAGAATAAAATATATCCACAGATAATATAACAATATTAATAATCACATGGGCAACAAAAAATGATGTCATAGTGATGGAATTCACAATGAGGGAAAACTAAATCTTAGTATCAAGGCCTTATAGAAATCCATCTTATATACCATCAAGGCCTCTTACCAATACATATTATATAAATGGGTAATATATTCAATAAATTCCCAAAACCAGTAAGTATGATGAGAAAAATAGATGAATTAAGGGGATATATAATTTTGGGCTCCACTTTTCACTAATCAAGTATAATGTATTGATCCTGTGAAGGAATAAATAAACAATACAATACATATCTATCATTCTATATTAATTAATAAATATAAACATTGAAATAAAAAGTATATAGATTTTCAATATTTACCTATTCAATAAATGGAATAGTTTTTTGAGTAAGAACCCTTAAAAATAACACCATATAGAGTACTGAGTAAATAATTATGCCAATATAAGAAAAAAATAAACACAGAGTAAGTGATATATAATATATTCTTTAAATTTAAGAATATAGATATGAAGGAGAATAATAAAGTCATGAGAGAGATGAAGAGTGAAATTGGATACAACCCTTAAGAATTGGGTTATGTATAAAATATCAAATAATAAGATATTTTAGAGATTAATATTAAACATAAATACAAATGAGATATATCTTTTAAAGTCTGATTGGAAAATTGAAGTGAAATTATAATTTTTTTCATAAATCATTATAATATTATAGTAAAAAACAAACTTCCATGTAATTTTCATAAATTCGTTTCAAGGGGTGATAATTTAACATTGAAAAAATTGATTAAAAAATAATTCAAAATACAAAAATCTTGAAAATAAATGAAGTTAAAAATAGGGAATTTAGAGTGGGAGAAAAAAATATAAAAAAGTAGAATGAAACCCATTTATTTGTCCTTCTAAAGAACTAAACTTTATTTTTAAAATGAAAAATTCATAGGATAATTGGAATAATAATTTACTTGTAAAACTATGTAACTTGTAAAGGAATATTAATTATGAATGTGGCTAGAAAAATTCATCGACATTGAAGAAATTAAATAAAAGATTCTTTTCACATTTTAGAAATTAAAATAAAAAATTACTTGAACATAAAACATTAAAAATAATCTATTTAATTTTTTTTAAAGAAATTAAATTATTGTAAAGAATTAAATTAATTAATATGTTAAGTATCTAGAAGAATTTTTTTGAAAAAATATAAATAATATAGACATCATCGAAAAATATTCCTGACTGTAAAGAAGAGATAAGGTTGAGTCTACATAGAGGAAAACGTTCGGTTGAATTATAAACCAAAGGGAGGTGAACTATAAAGAAGACTTGTAAAACCTATAAAATTAAGAGATAATACAATATAATTCAATCATAGGGTTAAAAAAAAACCAAACTTAGAATTTTAAATTTCAAGAATAATGGTTATAAATTAATGAAAGTTAAATAATTTGACAACAACCTTTACGACATTAGTAATGTACGGATGAAAAGAAAAGGAAAATGGAGGGATTAAAAAAGTGAAAAAAATAAGAGTAAAAAATTAAATAATATATAAAAAATAAATAAGGAATAATTTACTCCATATAAAATTAATTTTTTTATAATAAGGAACATATATTAAGGAATTAAAATTTAAGACAAAGAACCTTTAACTTAAGCCCCATTCTATTTCGTCACATTTTCACCTACCATATAATAAACTTATGTTTTTTAAAACATTATAAAAGAAGTAGATTATATTCATTTCTTTCATTCATGATTTTTTATAATCATTGGATTTTTTTCTTACTGTTTTATTTGAAGATATAACAAATTGAAGACATTTTTTTTAAATTATTCTATTTTGTTTAAATTTCATGATTTTGATTATTTATAATTTTTAATTTTGTAAAATTATTTATTGAAGATTAGAATATTTTAAAATAAATTTATATTATATAATTTATAGTGACTATCCATGTAGGATGTGTCAATAGGAAATAATCCTTTATCATGGTTTGTAAAAAGTTCATTAATTATCTAAGGCGTATCCCCTCAGGAGTGTCAAGCAAGTTATTAACCCTTGTATCATTAAATCAAAATACTTTATCCACTTTTTTGTATCCAGATAGGGATTCCATTTCTAGAAAATCCCACCCACTTTACCAAAATTTTATTATGTTTTATGAATATATGCATGTTTGATAATTATAATGACTTATACATGTAGTATAATGTGAGGTAATTGTGATATATCATTTAGAATATAATAATTAATTTATAAAAATATAATATAATAAAATCTCTCATTGAAAAGAAACAGAAATGGAAGGATTGAAAAAATAAATGTAGAGAAAAGGTTAGGAACCCTTACCTTTCAAAGTAACTTCTTAAAGCTTGAGAGGACAAACCTAAAAATTTAAAACCTCATTGGAGAGATTCATTAGATAATAAATTATTGGGAATTAATGCTCAATGTATTTTGAGTGGATATTTGTGGGATAATGGGTGGAAATTTATATTTGGTGAGGTGTTTTTTTTAGATTAAAATATAGATTATTTTTTTATTCACACCAACTAATATTGGCTATAATTGATTCCAAAAAAATAGTTTTATTATTATTAGTAAAATGAGCTTTTTAAAATTTAAATCAATCAAAATCCAAATGGAATAACCCAAACACTCCAATAAATGAAATTAATCAATAAATAGTTTTTACAAGGATAAAATGTAATTTATGTCTCATAATGTCAAATATGAGTTCATAAATTAAAATTAATATTTTTAAATTCATTTTTTACTACTTAGGTAAATTTTATACTGGAAAAAGTTTTCATAAAATTTTAAGTCATTATTACTTCATAATTATTCCATAAAAATTACAGTATTCGTAAAAACTAAATTTTTTATATCCACCAAACAATCAAATTCTTGAGAAAAATATAAAAAATTTACCAAAATTTAATATTGATTAATTGAATCAAAAAATGAATTCCTTTTTATCAAATTAAAATTATAGAATTTATGAATTTATTTTTTAAATGAAAACATATAATATGATGAAAACATGTTTTTTTATAGAAAATGAATTTTTAAACTTTAATTTTACTTAATAATATTCATTTTAAATTACTAATTAAATGAGGGTTAATATATTGATTTATTCATTAAAAAATTTAATTAAAATAAACATTGAAAAGTGCTCGATTCAATTTATTAATATAAAAATATATAATATATAGAAAAAACAATATTATTTGAAAAATAGCCTTTTTCAATACTAACTCATTTTAGTGACCTATAACCATTAAATTTCATAAATTTATTAGTATTAAAACACATAAAATAATAATAATAATAATAATAATATGTAAGGAATGAAAATAATGTATTTTAATTATCTTTTTATTTACTTGTGGTTTAACTCTTATTATATATTTTATTGATACTTCAAATTTTAGCCTCATGATGTATGAATGTTTTTCTTTCATTTTAAAATATATTAGGATTAATTTTTGTTCAGTGTTGTATAAGATTAAATATATTAAATATAATATTTATATGAATTAAAATACCAACTATAATCTCAAGGAGTTACATTATATTCTATTAAATAAATTTCTTCCTCAAAATTTTAATTTCTCAGCCAAAGATATTAATATTTTACAAAAATAACATTAATTGTTTTGAAATAATATTATATACAGATAGTAAGGGATATCTATAACTCAATCACACATTCTTCCAAAAACCTAATAAATATTCACAATAAAATCAAATCTCACAATTCACCAAATATATATCAATTCCTTTTAACCTATGTTTAACCTTAAACTAATTAATCCATTATGATTTCCATTAATCTAAAAATATCCTCGTCTAATAAAATTGTAACCTCTAAAGTTATCTAAACCTTGTTTAATGTAGTTACCTAGACCCAAAATCTTGGATTCAATTCTTATAAAATTATTTCCTTATATAATGGTCTATAAACTATCTCGAATGATCCACACTTGACCATTCATAATTAAAATATCAATAAAAAATATTGAGTTACTTACACACCAGTGACCTTTTAAGTTTAGAGTTTTAGGGAGTTAGGAAAAAGTTTTAAAAAAAACCAATATCTTTACCATCCAATGTAAAATTTTCCTACTACACCAAGGAGTATTTATTTTGGATCAAGTCTTCAGCATCTGATATATATATTTTTCCACTCATGATACCCTTTAAGACAAATCGTACATAACATTTTTTTTTCATAACATGGGGAAATGAAAACATAAAAATGGTGACCCAAATGATTAGTATGGGGTAAAACACAATAAAAACTATCATAAAATAAAAAAGGTATGAATAATATGAAAGGAATAAATAATAATAATAAATTCCATATAATTGACTACATGAGCATGTGATATATGCATGGATAAAATGAAAATGAAAAAAATTTCATGGAAAAAATTATCTTATTTTATAGTGGTGAATGTATAATTATGAACATCTTAATCTTAACTTAAAGGCCTCATTCCAATACATATTACATATATTCAATACATTATTATAAGGAATCTTACTTAAATTGGTAAGTCATACACCAAATCACCAAACTAGTTTGTCACTTGAGACCTACCAATGCATCGAGGGGATATATAATTCTAGGTACCACCCATCACTAACTAAGTCCAATACATTCATCAAATTATTGGTTTGACAAAAAATACAATACATAACCAACATGCCTTATAAATCAATAAAAATCCATATAGAGATAAAAATATTTTTTTTAATGTTTCCTGAGTCAACAAATAGAATAATTTTATTTGTAAGCACCATTTGAAATTCCATTGGATAGATTAATTGGTATATGGTTAATTAAAGATTACAAAAAAATATAGAAATAGTGTAAGTGATATAGAATATATACATAAAATTATAGAATATATACATAAAGAAGAATAATATATCTATGATAGAGATGGATAATTACAAAAAACATAACCCTTAAGAACAAGGTGAGGTATAAAATTTCAATTCATATGATCATTTAAAGGGAAATTTGGAACGTAACTCCAAAAGAGATAGACATTTTATATCTTTAGATTAAAATGGATGAAAAATTATAAAAATAATTTTCATAAATCCTTTTAATACGGTTGTAAAAAAACATACTTCTAGTTAATTTTAATAAATCCATTTTAAGGGGTGAAAAAAGAACATTTAAAACCTTGATTTTATATATAATTAAAAATATTTTAACCTTGAAGATAAATGAACATAAAAACAGAAAATAAAGAGTGGAAGATAAAAATATTGAAAAGTTGAATTAAATTTCTTTATTTATTCTTCTAAAAATTAACCTTTATTTTGAAATGAAAAAATCACATGAAAATGGGTATAAAAATTTCTTTTAAAAACCATGTAAACTTGGAAAGGAAGATTATTTATAAATTATGGTGGGAAAATGAGTTCACATGGAATATGTTAAACAAACCATTCTTTCACATTTCAGAAAATAAATTAAAAAATGACTCGTGCAGAAAAAATTAAGAAGATTCATTTTATTTTTTTGAAAATAAAATAAAAGATAATATAAATCTAAATTAAGTAATATATTTTATATCTAAATGTAAATTCTTGAAATAATATAAATAATATATATATGGAGAAAAGATATTCTGAACTATAAATAAGAGATAAGTTCGAGTCCATATAAAAGAAAATGTTTGAATTATTGATGAACAAGAGTGAGGTGAAATGTTAAGAACAGTTGTAAAACCTAAAAAATAAATATTTAATTATATACAATAAATTAATATTATAGGAAAATACCAACTAATAATTATGGATTTTAGGAATAGTAGTTATAACTTACTGAAAGTTAATTAATTTAACTATAACCCTTATGATTTAGGTAATGTTTGAATCAAAGGAAAAAAGAAAAGGGATGCATAAATGAAAGTGAAAAATACATAGTAAATTGGTGCAGAATAAGAAATATTTCTCAAGGATTAAAATTTGATAAAAATAACCCTTATTTAAGGTCCCATTTTATTTCATCACATTTTCACCTCATGTATAAAAAACTTATAATTATTAAAATAATAATCCATAAATGAATTATATTCCTTTATTGGATTCTTAATCTGTTATAATCATTATAATTTATTTATTACTATTTCATTTTTAGTGATAACAGATAGAAGAAATGTTTTCTTTTAATTTATTGTATTTGGTTAGGATTTCATGATTTTAATTATTTGTAATTTATTATTTTGTAAAATTATTTATATAATATTATAATATTATAATATAAATTTATATTATATAATATATACTAACTATCTATTTGGGAGTCATTAATAGGAAATAAACCTTTATTATTGTTCATAAAAAGTTCATGAATTATCCAAAGCATATTCCCTAATAGTATAAAACTAGATGCGAGTTAGGATATATTGTCATGAATCATGTGAATATTGAGTTAATACCCAAAACAACCTTTTGGGTATATTACCCTTAGGTTCATTAGATTCAGGTCCTTCATCCACTAATTTATATCTATATAAGGATTTTATTGCTGGGAAACCATACCCTTTTACTTTACCAAAATTTTAGAATGTTTTATGGATATGAGGGTGTTTTTGAAAAATAACAACCTATGTATGTGTAATAATGATAGGAAATGATTATATCTAATTGATAATATAATAATAAATTTATTGGAATGAATCATAATAATATTTCTCATTGAAATTGAAATGGAAATGGAAATATTTCAAAACTAAAGGTAGAAAATGTGTTAGAAACCCTTACCTTACTATGTAGCTTCTTAAATATTGATAGGAATACACTAAAACCATATAAAATCCTTGAATAGAATATTTATAGGATAAATGAGAGTAAATTCATGCTCAATAGATTTTGAGTAGAGAGAAATTGAAGAATGGTTGGGTATTTAGGCTTGAGGAGAGTAGTATTTTAAGGTTAACATATTTATTATTTTATTATTTAAGAAAACTACTTTTCAGAGGTATTTATTAAAATGAAATTATTTGGATTATTATTAATAAAATGAGGTCTATTTGAAATTTAAATAAATAATAAGTAGAATGAAATCTCCCAACCACTCCATTGAATTAAAAGAATCAAAAATAGTTTGTTTTTTCCAGTATAAAATTTAATTTGGGTTCCAAAATGTCAAATATGAGTTTATAAATTCAACTTAATATTTTTAAAATCATAATATTTCTCTCAAAAAATATTTTTTTCCCAAAAAAATAGTTTCATAAATTTTTCATTCATGTTTACATTACAATGATGTCATAAAAATTATGGTGCCCCTAAAATTTATAATTTTTATTATTCACTAAGAAATAAAATCATTCAAAAAAATCAAAAAACTTTACCATATGAAATTTTGGCATGATTATTTAAAAAATTAATTATTATTTCTCAAATTAAAATTTTAAAATCTAGGAATTTATATTTTAAATGGAACCATATAATATAATGAAAAATTATTTTTATTAAAGAAAATGATTTTTTGAACTTTAAGTGTTATTACTACTATTTCATGTAAATTACTATTTAAAATGGTGTTAATCTATTAGTTTTTTAATAATTTGTTTTATAAAAATCCTTGAAAATATTTCACTTTAATTTATTATAAAAAATACATAATATATAGAAAAAAATAATTCTTTGAAAAATATGCCTTCTTAACACTAAATAATTTTAATCACATTTAACCATTACATTTATTCAATTAATTGGTATTATAAAAATTAAAATTTAAATAATTTTAATATGTAAGGAATTGAAATTATTCATTTTAACTATATTTTTATTTAATTAACGTTTTACACTTAGAATTTTCTTATTGATATTTCACATATTATTCCCACGTTATATTAATGTTTATCTTTCATTTTCAAATGTATTTATATTCATTTTTGCAAAATTTTGGGTAAGATAAAAAATATAAAAAATATTATTTTTAACTCTTCAATAATTTAAAATAATAAAATTATGGTTGACGGTGTATACAACAAGCAACATTGAGCCTAAATGACCCACAAAATATATTATTTAGATAAGAACATTATAACCATGCCATTGCATTAGAGGGTATGAATAGGATTAAAAAAATATGAAATATATATATATTCCATAAAAAATAAAAATTTATAGAGAAAAATCACTCAATTTTTATTAATGTTAATTTATTCATTAAAAATTATGTTTTCATCAAAAATGATTTTTACTGCTCTTTTTGAGTAAATAATATAATTTATTATTTTAACTTTTAGAAAATATATTTTATAAAATTTACATTAATTATAAAATTATCACAAAAAAATTATATTATGGTAAATTTTTTGGATTTTTCTTAAATAGTGAATTTTTATCTAATAGTAAAAATACTTATTTTTGTAAAGGTGTCATTTTTTTCCAATAAATTATGTAATTTGAAAGTGGAATTATGATTTGAATTTGGTTTCAAAGTGATATAAATTTTATTTAGTAATATTAAATATAATTAATTAATTTTTAATCATGTTTATTCTCTATTTTGGTATAAGTTAATTTTTTGGTTTAAAAACTCATTTTTCTGAAAACTGTTTTAAGTGCGTAATGTTTCTATATTTTAATTAATTAAAATAATATTTAATTATGAATATTTTAAGTGAAATTTATAGATCATATATCTAATATTATTATTTTAAATAAATATATTTATTACTTCTAGTCATATAGTTAATATAAAATCATCTTATGCTTGAAAAATGTATTTCTTGAAAAACAATTTTAGACACGATTTACGGGTTCAGATTTCAATGAAATTTTGACACCAATGTGAATTTAATTTTTTAAAGTATATTAATTTTTTTTAATAATAATAATAATATTTTTTTAATAATTTGAACTTAATTTTTGATCATAATGAATAATAAAAATATTAAAAATCTATTACTACGGTTAAGGGTAAAATAAGTTTACTGGGGGTTAAACTGAAGAGATAAGTGTTATAATGACCTTAAAACTTTTCTATGTTTATGGTAATATTTTGACCCTCTATCATCTATGTTCTTGAAATTTATCATTTTGGATCCATGATTCTATGATTATAAACTTTATATTATTTTAAGTAAATAAAAGGATAAAATTCCACTCTCTTACTTTTAAAAATATTTTATATGTTCACATAGGGATAAAAAATAGGTATTCTTGGTTTTAAATATTAATTTTAAGGATAAATAAGTTTTATTTAGTATTTAAATTTATTTATAATTTTTAATGATTATATAATTACCATAAATTCTTACACAACGTTAAAGCTACGATTATTTACTTAAAAGGAAAATAAAATAAATGTTTTTAAAAATATCAAAATCAATATAATTTATTTAAATTATTTTGTTCCACAAATTTTTTAGATAATTATAATGTTTTAGTTATGTTTGAAGGGTATATATTCTAATTCCATCTTTGTATCGATATTTATTTTAAAGTCAATTTAAATAAATAGTGTAAAAATTAATATTAATGATATTTTGTAATACATAATGTCTTATTAAATGTTTAATTATTTTTAAAAATACTATATTAATATAATTGATTATTATTTGTTTAAAAATATCATATATTTTCCATTTATGTATGAATTTTCCCTTTTATAGTGGTAAATGTTTTCCCCTGAATAGAAAAAAAGTTCATTACCACGATTAAGGTTAAAATGAGGTTTTGCACATTACATGTGTTTATGTTAAAATTAATATTACAAACATATATAATTTTTATATGATAAATTTATTTTAATATTTATAATTATTGGATCCAAAATTTGTACTATTGATGATTTTATTTTAGTCTAAAAGGATAAATTACCCTCGTTAAAGAAATAATTTACCATAGTGAAAACTAAAAACGCAAAAGATAGTAAACTTGGGGGAAAGTTAATATAATGTTTAAAAAATGATTATTTTTAGTGTTTAAGGTGTGCAACGAACATATATTCACTCAAATATATTATTTATATGTTTTGGAGGCACTTGGGTTGAGAGTGACATCCCATTATTCAATAGGTTTGGGTGTTTACAAAATTGCCACTACTCCTCAATTATAAAAGGAAACCCCTCAGCTCACTTATTAACACTTAAAATCCATTTAGATCAACCAAAACCTTATAAAATATCTCCATAAAATATTTATACACATTCTAGAGCTTATAGTATTACAAAAATGCCCACCAAAGGCTCCTTAATAAGAGATCCAAATGAGGATTTTCTAAGCGAAGCTAATCGCCCTCACTAAGATCCTTCTTTTTTAATTCTTATTTTTTCACCTTCAATTATGTCTTAAAAGTTACTGTATAATAATATAATTACCTCACATATACTGATATTTTATCATGTTTATTAAATAATATTTATCCATCTCCTCCACCATCAAATGAGAAAAAAATGCATCACTCAAGTGTACGATAGATTACTATCCTAAAACAATGACAGTAATGAAATATTATTAATGAATTGGTGATAATGTTTCATAAGAATATCATATATAATATTAAAATTATGAATAATATTCTTGTATAAATTAATAATATTTTTAAAATAATTATACTTAAGGTTAAATCACATTCAGTTAAAGGGAAACACGAGGTAAGGGACTTCATCACAATTTCTCTTTATCGAGGCATATTTTAATGTTATGTACCTAATTTATTTTATATGATAAATATAATATTCCTTTTATCTGTAATATAATGAATCATTAACATTTTAGGGTATTTTAAATTCTAATTGAAATTATGTCATCCATGTGGATATGTCTTGAATGTTACCAAGTGGTAAGAAATTTCATAACTCAATTTATTTTCATTGGGTTTTATTAGTTCTTCATTGTATTTGATGTGATAAGATTATGCATGTAGTGACATATAATTATTTTATGTTGTATTTATGCTTATTTTATGTGTATTTACATTCTATACACATTATCACTTCTTTGATTAATTCTCACTTCCACGTTATGATCTTTATAAGGGTTAAATTTGAAATCTCATTTTAATTAGGATTGTTTATGCATGAATTTCCATTGAAGGAAATTATTTTGTAATTTTATAATAAATCCCATTAATTTTATTATCTCATGTATATTCATTAAATTTTGAAGGAGTGATATAATTTACCTCTCATTGGTAATTATAATGGAAGATAAAATATTTTTAAGAAAATATTACTTTATTTTTTCTTTGGCCAAAATGTTTTTTTCTTCCAAATTCATGTTTTCTAAATATGTCTTCAAGAATATTTTTAATATTATCCTAATATTTTTTAAAATTATTTTTCCCCATTATTTGTTTTTTTAAAATGCTTGAGAATGGAATCTTTTTTTTAAATAATGTAATTTTTTACCTTTCTTTCAAAGATGTGAAAATAATATTTATTTTAATATACTGTAAATGAAAAGAACTTTCCGAAAATCATGAAATCTAATTTTTTTAAATATTAATTTATAATTTTACAAGTTTAATTTCAAATAAAATGTTTTTCCCAATATTATGGATTTTTTTAGTTTTTAAAGGTGATTTTCAAAGTGAAGAGGGTATTTTTCTTGAGATTTTTTTAATGATCATTTTTTGGAATTTCTATTCATAAATTAAAGTAACCCTTTATTTTAATTATACTAAACTAGAGATATGTCATAATAATACCATAATTTCAATTTATTTTGATGGTTTATAACCATTTTGACTATGGTAAGTATTAACTTTCACTTTATTGATCAATTTTTATAGTCATTAACTTTCCGTTGAAATATTGGATTTCTTATGACCACTGGATATTAAATTTACCCTAAATATCCATATTATTAATCTTGAATATTCTTATTTCTTAAAACATATATCATTTCAAAATAAATGTTTTTATTTTTAAATTTAATTTATTAACTTGGGATATATTGATATTTTGTATTCTTTATTAAATACAAACATTTATTGATAAGGAATATTTTTCATAAATTAAAAAAACCATTCAATATATGAGGAATGGTTTGGACATGTAGTGACTGGTGGGTAATGAAATTATATATCCCCTTGATGTTTCGATAGGTCTCATGAGACAAATCGGTAAGTTAGAATTAAATGGGGTTCTGGTGTTTACCTTACCATTGATTAAACTATCTTGGTGAAAGGTATTTTCGGTGTAGATATCATGATGTCTGAGATACTGACATACAATATTAACAATTTCCTTCATCGATAGTTTAGTTATTATTATCCATGATATTACAATATTTATATTATCAATGGATTAACTTCAAGATCATGTGATTAATTATGTAAAATTATTTTTTCATCATTTACCACTGCTATATATTTTTTATTCTCTGGATATTTATTAAATGGGATGTGTTTTTAGTTATTTACTTTTCCATATTAATTATTATTTATTTATTAATGATTGATTCTACTGTACATAACCCTCATTAAGAATCCGATCTCCTACTTTATTTGTTTTACCTCCATTGGTTATAAATAATGAATCTTTGAATGAGTTAAGGGGTGCATAATTATTACTATCCCTGTGTTTTATTTTTTATTTTCAAATGTAACCTGATATTTAATTATGTATCTAGTTCAAAAAGACTACAAAACGTTTCCTTGAGGACGATATCCCTTGTATCTTTTTCCAGAGTAGTAAAGTAACCACAAGGTCTAGGTTACCGGGGTCAGAGTCCTTAAAGTTGGTATCAGAGGAAGTTTTTTATAAACATTGGGTACTATATTTAGAAAAACATAGATTGGGGAATATAAACCTATGAATGAATTTGAGAATAATCCTAAGTATAATATTTCATTCTTATGTTTTGTTAAGGAAGAGATTATTCATTTTTCCTAGCAGTACATCCCTATCTAGATATTACAAGTGGTTGTGGGTCTATCTTAGTTATAACTTGTATAGATAAATTTGAAAAGGTAGAATTGGGATTAGAATCTATTATCACATGGAATAAAACATTAGGTCCACCTTCACACATATTTTTACACTCTCGGGGGATATGATTTTGTTAATCCACATTTTCTCTATGAATAATAATTGTGAATTAAAGAATAGATCCTATTGAAACCTATGATACTGCAAATTGATATGAGATATACCTAAAGTTTCTTAGGATGGTATGTCTAAGGTTGATCATATGATTAAATGAATAGACACTTTTTGAGAATTCGTGTGATGGGAATATATCATGATTTAGTATAGTTTGGGAAAATATTTATGGGAATACAACCCTTTGGTTTAGTAAATGTTTTAACGAAAATATTATTTTAGGAATAATTATTTTCTATTTTATTACAATAAGTTTAAATTTATTGATAACATTTAGGTTTAATATTACCATTGATGTTGAAATAACAATAATCAATTAAGATTATTTTATTTTTTTAAAAAATAATCTATATAAAAAAGATTTTTGGTTAAAAAATTATTTGATGATTTATTTTTTTTGAGTATGTTCATTATATTTTTGGGAAAATTATAGGAATTATTCCAATATATTTTAATAAAAAGGACAACCCATATGCCAAGAGACAGCCCATAACATTGGGTAAACTGATGGGGCTTAAACCCACAACCGAAGGTCGACAAGGGTGTGGCGCCTATCACTATCCTACATGATGTCCTAAATAATATAACATTGTTTTTACTTAAATCATTTTATGGAATGGATTTAGTTGAACTTTGGGTGTAACTGTTGAGGTTTTATAGATTAATGTATTATGTTGGATATCATTTTCTAACCATTTTGGTAAATATTCATAGACATATGGAATAAATTTTCCTTATTTTATGGATATTGTGGTTCATTAATAGTTAATTTTAGCGCTTTAAGAAAAAAACCATCTTATATATTCTTTTTTAAGATTAATAAATAAAGTCGAAATTGATAAAGGGAAAACCAATGGATAAAATTGTTCTTATGGAAATAAAAATATATCGAGTAAGTATATTTTCCGGTGTTCTGTATCTTGATATAAAAAGATTCCCTCAACTCTACAAAAAGGATAATGAATTTTTTTACCATATTACCTTTATATATGATGAATCAATAGTCTTTTAACCCATAATATATTTATAGTTTTGGGGTCAACAAATTTCTCTTCATCATTCAATTTTTTTTGATCAATGGTCTCTATCACTCCCTATAATTATTTTTCTTTTCTTCCATGTCCACGTTTTCACTTCACACTATTTTTACCACTTAGAAACCTAGTTTTGTGCTATTCTTAATTCCCTTCGTACTTCCATTTCTCTTTTATCAAGAGGAAGTTTAATTAACCCTTTTTATTATGTGGGAATTCAACAATGGTATTTTCATGTAGAAAACTATTGATTTTAGAGAACAAGTTAAAATTAAAAGGAAACAATTTATTGAAGGTGGGGAGAATGTAACACCTTTAGAATTTGAAAAAAAATATTATTTTCGATTGCATATATGGCATTCAACACCGAGCCTAAAAGTCCCATGAAATATATTATTTGAATACGATTGTTATAACTTAAAAATTAAATTAGAAGGTATAAATTTTACTAAATTAATTATAAAATATATATAAAGGATCTAACAATTAAAAATTTATTTATAATAATCACTCATTTTTTATTAAATTCAATCTATCCTTTAAAAATATGTTTTCATCAAAAATGAATTTTATTACTCTTTATGAGTAAAGAATATAAAGAATTTTTTCCCAAATTTAGAAAATATATTTGATGAAATGAACTTAATTTCTGAAATCATCATATCAAAATTATATTAGGGTGAAATTTTAATACTTTTCTATAGAGAGTGTTTTTTTAGTTAACAATAAAAAATACCACTTTTTGTAAAACAATCATTTATTTTCAATAATTTAAGAAAATTAAAAGTCCAACAATACTCTGAATTTGGTTTCAAATTAAATTTATTATTATTTAGTTATAATAAACCTAATTAATTAAATTTTAATCATGTTTATACCATATTTTATTGTAATTATTTTTAGGCTTAAAAACACATTTTTCTGATAGCTATATTTATGTGCTGAATGTTTCCCCATTTTAGTTAATTAAAATAATGATTAATGATTAATGATTAAAATTAAATTTACAGATTATATAAATAAATATATCAATTAAAATCCATATAATTTTGATCACTATTCATATATTTAATATAATATTATCTTATTCTTGAAAAATTCATTTCTCGAAGAAAAATTTTTCAACACAATTTGTGGGTACATATTAAATTAAAATTTCCCACTTATGGGAATTTAATTTGTTAAAAATGATTCCTGTTTTATAATTAACATAATCAACATTTGGTAATATGGTCAAATTAATTTTTGGTTATAATTAAGAGAAAAAATAGTAAATATCTATTACCACGCTTAAGGGGAAAAAAAGTTTACCGAGTGTCAAACTAAATTGATAAGAGTTAAAATGACCTAAATACTTGTCTAATTTGTTTTGGGTGGCCAAATTTAGACCCAATATTATCTAAGTTCTATAAATTTCTCATTTTGGATCTATATATCTATGATTATGACCTTTATAATAATTTACAATGTCACTCTCTTACTTTTATAAATCTCTTATATGTTTACATAGGGATAAAAAAAGGTATGTTTCCTTATAAATATTCAATTAAAGGATAAATAATTTTTATTTTTGATGATAATATATTTATAATTTTTAGTGATGATATAATTACCTTAAATTCTTATGCAATGTCCACACACTAATTATTTAATTAAAATTTAAATAAAATAAATTATTTAAAAAATTTTAAAAGTAAAATAATTTGAATAAATTATTTTTTTGACAATTATTTATATAATTATAGAATTTTAGGTATGTTTTAAAGTTATATACTCATTTTTTATTTTTCTTGATATTTTTTAGAGTCAAATTAAATGAATAGTATCAAAATTGACATTAATGATATTTTATAATAAATAATGCCTTATTAAATGATTAAAATTCTTAAAATTTATATCTTCATCCAAGTGATTAGAATTTTTAAGAAAATATCATATATGGTCTATTTATGGACTAAGTTTCCATTTTATAGTAACAATATTGACCCCTAAGGAGTAAAAACTTCGTCAATGTGGTTTAAGTTAAAATGGGGTTTTGTGCATTACATGCGTTTATGTTAAAATTAATTTCTCACACACATATAATTTTTATTTAATAAATTGGATTTCATATATAGAATTAGTGGGTCCAAATTATATTATATGGATCATTTTATTTTATTCTTAAAGGTTAAACTACCTAGGTTAAATAAACAAGTTTTCATACTGAAAACTAAAATAGTAAAAGTGGGTATGTTGGAAAGTATATTAGAATCATACTAATTAGGATTGAATACAAGTATTCAATATGGATCAATTACAAGAGAGTGTGTGAATTTTAGATTTAAAAATTCTTCAGTTTAAAATAGTTTAAACCAAACCAATTCACAAACTTTTTCATGTAAAATGATCAAATTTAAAATTTCCCATAGTATAATTAGAAAAGAATCATAATCATGACAATTATAATAATAATAGAGTAAAAAATCATAATAAAATAACAATTGATTAAAATATATTAAAAATATTTTAATCATAATGGTTATAATTAAATCAGAGTTACATGGATTCAAAAAATATTCGATTAATAAAAATGTTTGTGTTTATCATATTCATAATCGTCATGAAAAACGAAATTAAACAAGCACAAAAGAATAAAAGAATTATAAAAAATAATTAAAATAGTATAAATGATATAATAATGGATTATAGATATTTAAAATAATACATCTCTTTTACCCTTAAGAGTAAGATAGTCTATAACCCAGACTAAAGGCTTCCCTAATTTTATACTTACAAGAATGCCTATCTTTCCCCGGGCAGGAAATCACTAGATAAGATGACTGGATTCTCTATCTGTGTTTCTATGATAGCCCTTGATCCAATGGATCGACTCTATCTTGCTATCCCTACTATCCCCTGATCAATACAATGATCGAATCCTCCTTCTTTCTATCCCCATAAGCCCTCAATCTAAATCATATATTGGACACACGATTACAATGAAAACATTTATAAGGATACAACCTTGAAAAGGTTTACTTAGAACAATAAAACTCTATGAAAATTACGAAAACTAAGAATAAGACATCACACTTGTAATTTCTAGAGCTCTGGTACGGTGATAATTTTTCAAATGAAATCAATTGACCACCTATAAGTATATACACGAAACTCTTTGAATGAATATATATTTATTGGTAAATATCCAACAGTCATATTTCCTTCCCAACAGTCATATTTATCCAAGTTTGCTGCAACGACTTGGACACTTGGGACTTAAAATGATCTTCTGTAACTGATTTTTTGATGTTTTGTTGACTCACACAACCACGGTGTAAAATATTTTACATTATGATAGAAATTATTTTGTAGTATTCAGAATTTGAACTTGGTCAATCCGATGGATTTACGTATAGAATATCATTACGATATTATTTATGAGTTTTATTCCATTATTTATTAGTTTTGAAATCAATTATATTATAAAGACTTTGTCAGTATGATGATAAGACAAAATGTCTTAAATATGTTCTGATAACAGGGATTCCGATATTTATCTGATCCATTCTCACTAAAATAATCATAATGAATACTTTTAGTTTATTTTCATGAATAATTTAAAACTAATTATAAGTATGGTAAAAGAATATGTTTTCTACAAAAACATTCTAACAATACTTTGGACATAAAAGTTAGTAATCAAGTATTTAAGAAATAGTTTGTGATTTCCAAAACTAAAGTAATGGGAAATTCATAAGAGATTTTTTTGACTCAAAAATCTCTCTCTTTTTGGAAAACAAAAACCACAAGACATAAATAAAAAATAACTTGGAAAAACTTACAGTCAATTATCTTTACGTTCTTCATATTTAGAACAAATTTCTTTTCCTTATCTCCCCCTAGAGTTTATAACTCATCTGAATATGATGATGAATATGACTAATTCTCCCTTAGGATAAAATATCCCCATAAGGATCATATTCTCTCCCTTAATGTAATTTCTCTTCCATTGAATAATTCCCCCCTAATTAAAACATCCCCCCTTTGTGAGTTTTAAAAAGGAATGAAGAAAACTCTTGAAATACCTAAAATGGGTTAGGAAAAAGACTATTCAAAATAAAATAATGAACAAATGAATCCTCCAAAAAAATAATGAAAGAATATTAAACCAATCAGAATTGTGAAAACATTCAAACAATAATATTTGGATGAATATGGAATTCATTAAAAAAAGTGTTCTAAAAATTATCATTACAACAAGAGCACAAAAGGGAAAATATTTGAATGTTTTCTTGTCAAGGATATCACAATGGTATTCAAATTATTAAACTCCTTAATATCATCCTTGATCTTTTATATAATTTCTTATTGGGGTTGACATTTCTCTTCTTGATTTCAAATTCTTTCATATTGATTCTAATGTTTTTCATCCATTTCATCATTCTGATATTTTAAGATAATGATTTCATCCTTATAATGATTGATTCTTGACACATACATATTAATATTGTAAGAACTCAGTTCTTATTTTTGAGGTACGAGCTTCTTCTTTTTCCTTTTCCTTAAGTGTTTTTGAGAAAATATGGAAAATGGGGAAAAATCCTAAATTTTGGAATTACACGCCGTGTAATTTTCCACACGCTGTGTAATTTTGGCCATGTGGAATAGGTACACGGGGCGTGTAGCCATGTCAGCAACGAAGGGTGTAGGAACCGACTACATGCCGTGTAGTGGTACCTTACACGCCGTGTAGTCAGTCGGCAGGCCTAAACAGTAAGGCGGTGGAGCCGCCGACAGCTGGGCGACAGTATACGCCGTGTACTTGGGAGTACATGACGTGTACTCATGTCGACAGATGAACAATGTGGCAGTGCCGCTAGAGGAACAGTTAAATGAAATAAGTACACGCCGTGTACTCAAAACTACATGCCGTGTAGTTTGTTTTTTCGGATTAAAAGAGGCACTAACCTACACATTTGGAAGAGGAGGTGTTTGAGCCATTTTGGTGCCAAGGAGGACGACCAGACCTTTAAAGATCCGCTGGGTGTTCTTTTGGAATTCGATTCGGCTTTGGACGATCTCGTTGGAACCGCACGGGTAAGCTCTCTCCTCTCCTGGTATGGTTATTTCCAATTCTTCCCCAAACAGAAGTTATTTACGTTTGAATGGGTTTTGTTCTTCGTCATATCTACGCCGTTCTTGGGCATTTCTGGAGTCGGCGTTCGGGTATAACATTTTTTGGCGAATAAGGTATGTGGCTTCGTGTTTTTTTCCAACTTCCTTGTGTTTTGTGCATTTTAGTGGCATGAACCCATGTTGGGGTGTCGTGTGGATGAGGCCGTTGCTATATTTAATGTCTATAATTTCATAGGTGATTAAATTATGTTATTAAAATGCTGGTTGGGATCATTTCTTGGAACCGGAACCACCTTGGGGGTGTGTTCCACTATTTAGCTGTTTGGCCAGGATACCCGAGGGTATGCATTTAAAGTAGTAATTATAGAATTTTCTTGAGAGGAATTGCTTGCTTACTGCTTGTTTTCATGTTGGGCATGGTCCGGTTACTTGTTTAGCCTGAGGGTGTTGTTGTGATTAGCCTGTGGGCACTGAACTATTTAGCCTGAGGGAAGTAGTTATTTTAGCCTGAGGGAAACTTCTTCCGTGCCTGTGGGCAGCTGATTCTGTGCCTAAGGGCGACACTACCTTCTCCTGAGGGCAAAACCCTGTTATGCCTGAGGGCATATTCTTTTGTTGGATACTCATTACCCGAGGGTAGAAGTTTACGTGTCTGAGGACACTAGTTGCTTACTTATAAATGCACTGTGGTGATTTCTAATATTTAATGGATTAAATTAATAATAAAATGGAAATATAACTGGTAATTAGTTACTTTTGAGTACTTCTTACCTTTTTGCTTTTTACTACTGGACACTGTTGTTGCATGCTTACACACAGTTGGGCATGAGCCTTTGGTGGGTGCCTACTGAGATATATTTCTCACACCCTGTTTGGGTCATTCTTTTCGGCCCAAATAGATTACGTTTCTCCAGGTGTGGATAGGGGAAAGAGTCCCTATATAGGTACTTTACTGTTGTTGAGGAGTAGGAGGGCATGGGACCGAGCCTAGGCTCGCGATGCCGCTGCCAGCTGTTTTGCTTGTTTTTCTATACTCTGTATTTTGTTGTACTGTATTGATGTATAACATGTTCTGGATATTTTTTTAGAACTTGAAACATGTAGCATCATCATTTATATACTGTTGGTTATATCCACTACTGTTGTTTATTTTAGTTGTGTATGGTTTACTACTTCTGCTATTGATGTATGTTTTATTCTGTATTCCACTGCGCTACACTTTGACAAATGAGGGAATAGTTTCCCCACTATTAGACCTGGGCCCTCACTGGTAGTCGGTAGCCTCTGGAATTTGGGGAAATGCGCCTGAGGTCACGTGGCGAACCGGGTTCGGGGCACCCGTTGCATGGCACCTGGGTCTGGGACGTTACAAAGTGGTATCAGAGGGGTTCTTTTCTTTGAATTACTATTTGGAGCCGTAGTCAGGGATAAGACGAACGGTAGTTGGTAATAAGGTGTGCCCGGGTGTAGCTAACCCATGTACATGGAAAATCCAGTCTACCTCGTATTTTGAAATTCTTTTGATTTTGAAATTTTACGGTTGATTCGATTTCACCGTTGGGTGACACACTTGTATTGTGCTGGTTATATTTTATCTATGGGTTTTATTTAGTTGCAACCTGATGAGATGAGGGTATGCCGTCTCATGCATCATATAGGCACATGATAGAAATCACATGCCATGCATAGTTTACATGACATGTAGGTGCATTAGAAATTTGTGTGTTGTTGTGATAGTTGATGTGCTAGAAAAGCATGCTGTTGTGATAGCTTCTTGATAAATACCTGCTCTATGATAGGGTATTCTTTATGTGAGCTTGTTTATAGAATGGACACCAAACTTCGGTTTTTGGGGAGTATGGGCCCCCATTGACCGGAATTTGTTGGATCATTGACTGCTTATTCTGTTATAACATAGATAAGATGTCAAACTTTGATTCGTAGAGAGTATGGGCCCCCACGGGTTGGAATTTGACACTTAGGTGTTGTTTTTTGGTGTTTTCTGGGTTTCGGGGAAGTTTCTGAGGCATACTGTCCGGAAACCCAGTATGCACGCTGTGTAGTATTTTTATACATGCCGTGTATAAAAATACACTCCGTGTAGTCTCTTCCCGTGTCACAAACCGTGTGGGAGGCGACATAGGGTAGGGAAGAGCTTGGGTAGAACACGCCGTGTCATTGACGGACACGCCGTGTAGTGTTGACCTGGAGTCCAGCTGTGTAACTAACAACACGGGTCGGTGAACTCCTGTACAGAACATGCCGTGTCAATGATGAACACGCCGTGTAGTGTGACCTGGGGACTCAGCCGTGTAACTAACAACACGGGTCGGTGTCACCCCTCCTTGAACACGTCGTGTACCTATGGGACACGCCGTGTAGTCTTGTTCGAGGACAGACCGTGTGGTTTTAGCTGGGTGGTTGGAAAACGTGATGGTGTACACGCCGTGTGCGGGTGTAACACGCCGTGCACTGTCAAGCCGAGTAGTCGGCCGTGTCACAGACAACACGGGCAGTTGGAAAATAACACCATACATGCTGTGTAGATTTTATACATGCCGTGTAGTTTTTGTTCGACGGAAGCCGTGTGGCTTAGCTGTGTGTAAAGAACCGGGGAGGGGAAGAGAAGTCAAGTACACGCTGTGTAGTCTTATTTTGAAAATTTTGAAGTGCCTTCTTCCTCTTGTTTGTTTGTGGTTCCTTCGTTTTGGTCTTAATAATCTTGAATCTGAGGCGTGCTTTTGACCTTGTAGTGTCATTCCTCCTAGACGACCGTGAGTTGTTCTCCAGGAGAGCAGCGATGATTATACTCCGGAGATGGTGGGACATGGGCTACCAGTTGATCCTCCATCAGAGCCAGATGCGGCGCCAGCTGCTATACCGGAGACAGGCTTGGAGGCACAGTTCCGTGAAGGCTTTTTGCGATTCATGCAGACCTTTCAGGGAGCACTGCAGGCTGCCACATCTATGGCTGAGCTGACACATATCTTTCACCAGCAGCAACTGCCTACATTTTCAGGGGATGGAGGACCACAGGCTGTGGAGTCTTGGTTGGGGTCGATGCAGACTATTTTCGAGCATCTTGAGATGCCGCCAGGGCGGAGGGTCAAGCTCGCGACTTACATGCTGCGTGATTCCACCAAGAGGTGGTGGGATGTTACCACCCAGTTTGAGCATCATAGGGACATGGCGTGGGAAGATTTCCAAGAAGTATTCTATGACTTCTTTTTCCCAGATACGCAGATATCAGATAGAGCTCGAGAGTTAATGAATTTGCAGCAGGGCGCTATGTTAGTTATGGACTATTCTGCTCGTCTTATGGAGCTTCAGCGTTTTTCACCAGTGCTGGTGGGTGATGAGATGTTGAGAGCCAAATGTTTTGAGGATGGTCTTCGGTATGACATCTGAGCGCTGGTGAATGTTTTCAGGTTGCCTTCAGTACACACTATTTTGAACCAGACACTGATTACTGAGAGGAACCTGCGGGAATCGAGTGGTGTGGGCCAGGGAGGTTCAACACCAGTTACTGGTAATATTTCTACCGACAAGAGGAAGAGACAAATGGACTTCTCTCAGCGTGGCAGTACCAGTCAGAAGAATGCTTCCAGTGGACAGGTTGTGTGCTACCAGTGTGGCAGAGAGGGGCACAAGAGACCGTAGTGTCCACGGGACCTAGTGGAGTGCCGAGCTTGCGGAAAGATGGGTCATCTTCAATTCTTTTGCAGGGCGTTTCCATCAGTGGCTAGTGAGAGGGGTTCTGTACAGACTCTGCATGCGGGAGAAGGACCAGTGGCTTCTTACCAGTCATGGAACTGGAATACGTCAGGGTGTGCAAGCAGAGATGGTTATCGTGGCTATGGTAGCCAGAAACCAGGATCTCAGAGGCAACAGGGCGGGATAGCTCAGGGTAGCCAGGCTGTGTCGCAGGGCCGTGGCACTGGGTAGGCATATGTAGTGCAACGAAACCAGCAGGAGCAGGATCCTGAACCTTCTATAGTCAGAGGTACTATTCTAGTATCTTCTGTCTTGTCTTCAGTACTTTTTGATACGGGTTCTATGCATAGTTTCATATCTTTACCTGTTGTGGAGAGCCCTGGGCTCTGTGTTTCTACTTCTTCTGATATCATGACACTAGACACTCCATTTGGGACTAGGAGAGCTGATGTGCGTCAGTGTAAGGAGTGCCCCTTGAGGTTGGGGGTGTCACTTTCTTTGGGACCTCTACATCCTAGAGATGACGAGCTATGATTTCATTCTCGGTATGGATTGGTTGGTTCCCTATCGAGACTTTGTATACTTCTATCATCGCAGGGTGCGTTTCATGTCACCAGAGGGTGGAGAGTTTCTATACAAGGGCGAATGGGATGTTCAGACGAGTCGAGCTGGACCAGAGCATTATGGTCGAGGTGGAGTCACAGACCAAATAGCGAGCTTATATCTGGATGACCAGGGGACTTGTCAGACGGATTTCACTCCGGTTGTTGATCATTTCAGGGATGTTTTCCCAAACGACTTTTCAGGTCTACCTCCTGTGCGTGAGTTGGATTTCTCTATTGAGCTATTGCCAGGAGCAGCACCGGTGTCCATTCATCCTTATAGGATGGCCATGCCTGAGTTGCAGGAGCTCAAGAGGCAGTTAGAGGAGTTATAGGCAAAGGGTTTTATCCGACCTAGTACTTCTCCTTGGGGTTCTCCGGACCTTTTTGTGAAGAAGACGGATTGTACCCTTAGGCTTTGCGTGGATTATCGGAAGCTGAACCAGTTAACGGTTAAGAACTTATATCCCTTTCCAAGGATTGATGATCTGTTTGATCAGCTTCGTGGAGCACGAGTGTTCTCGAAGATTGACTTTAGATTCTTATATCATCATCTGTGCATAAGACCATCAGATATACCACTTACAGCTTTTCAGAGCAGGTATGGTCTATACGCGTATACGGTTATGCCGTTCGGACTCACGAATGCACTAGCAGTTTTCATGGATCTAATGAATCGTGTGTTCCATCCGTATCTTGATTCTTTTGTGGTAGTATTCATGGACAACATCTTGGTGTACTATCACACTCGACACGACCATTACACCCATCTTGAGATCGTATTGAGTACACTAAGAGAGAATCACCTATATGCTAAGCTCTCAAAGTGCCACTTTTGGATGGACCAGATTCACTTCCTGGGTCACATTATCTCAGAGGCAGGAGTTGCAGTAGACCCAGAGAAGGTGAGAGAAATAGTTTCCTGGGAGTATCCTAAGAACGTGTTTGAGATACAGAGTTTCTTAGGGATGGCTGGTTACTACAGATGCTTTATAGAGGACTTCTTCCACTTAGCAGCACCGTTGACAGGTCTGACTAAGAAGGGTGTGGAGTTCATTTGGCCGGAAGCTTGCGGGATAGCTTTCCAGGACCTGAAGGGAAGGTTGACATCAGCACCGATACTGATACTCCCAGAGCAGGGGAAGAGCTATACAGTTTACTATGATGCATCGGGGATTGGGCTGGGAGCAGTGTTGATGCAGGGCGATCGAGTCGTTGCGTACGGGTCTCGGTAGTTGATGCCACATGAGAGGAATTACCCGACACATGATCTCGAGTTGGCTGTAGTTATTCATGCGTTGCGCTGTTGGAGACATTATCTATTGGGGGAGAATTTTGTGGTTTTCACCGACCACAAAAGCCGCAAGTATATCTTTACTTAGAGTGACCTGAATCTGAGGCAGAGAAGTTGGGTTGAGTACCTACAGTCCTTCGATTTTGAGCTTGCCTAGACACCTAGTAAAGGTAATGCAGTAGCTGATGCACTGAGTAGGAAGACTCAGATACAGGAAATGCAGGAGGCCAGTGGTGAGGGGAAGCTCATGGATTTGTTTTTTGAGATGCATCTGGAGGTGCATGACAGTCAGGGGTAGACTTAACTTTCATATTTAGTTGTGACTTCTACCCTCCTGAACAGAGTGAGGATGAGGCAGCTATCTGATTCAGAAGGCGTAGTTCTATGGGAGTAAGTGGTAAGTGAGGACCCTCATCCCAGTTGGACGATAGGCAACGATGAGGTCCTTCGTTTCCATGGATGAGTGTGGGTTCCAGGGGATATACGCGAGGAGATGATGCGGGAGTTTCATGATTTAGTTTGGGCAGTTCATCCCGGGGTTACCAATATGTGTCGTGACTTGAGGCATCAATACTGGTGGCCGGGTATAAAGAGAGATGTAGCTGGTTTTGTTACGAGGTGTTCCACCTATCAGCAGGAGAAGGTGGAGCATCAGAGACCAGCTGGGCTGTTACAACATTTACCCATTCCAGAGTGGAAATGGGATGATGTCGTGATGGATTTTGTGACGGGATTGCTGAGGTCACCTCGTGGCAATGACGCCGTGTGGGTTGTTGTGGACAGACTCACGAAGGTAGCTCACTTCTTGCCGATCAAGGAGACCTTCGGTGTGGACGATCTCGGAAGGCTGTATATCTGAGAGATCGTACATCTTCATGGGGTCCCTTGTTTTATCATTTCTAATAGGGACTCCCGCTTTACGTCTTGTTTCTGGCAGAGCTTTCAGAGGGCACTGGGTACACAGGTGCTTCTGAGCACAATATACCACCCTCAGATAGATGGACAATCAAAGCGTACGATACAGGTGCTTGAGGACATGCTGCGTGCATGCGTCCTAGACTTTGGGGGCTCTTGGGAGAAGCATATACCCGTAGTCGAGTTTTCCTATAACAATAGTTTTCAGGTGACTATTGAGATGGAACCATAAGAGGCTTTATATGGTAGGCCATGCCGATCACCTTTGTGTTGGTTAGAGGCAGGTGAGGCATCTTTAATGGGGCCACAGCTCGTGCAAGAGACATATGAGAAGGTCCAGTTGATTTGGAGGCGGATGGCTACCGCGTAGTCTTGACAGAAGTCTTATGCTGATCGCTGCAGACAACATTTGGAGTTCATGGTCAGGGATCAGTTTTTTCTACGTGTTTCACCGAGGCTGGGACACAAGTGGATAGGGAGACAAGGTAAACTTTCACCGAGAAATGTGGGTCCATTTGAGATTCTGGAGAGAGTCGGGCTGGTTGACTATCGGTTGCAGTTACCGCAGCGATACCGAGTCATGCACGACGTCTTCCACGTGTCTCAGTTATGCCGCTATCATTCAGAACCGTCTCACATTTTTCAGCCTGAGGAGGTTGAGCTGGAGGCTGATGCATCATTTTAGGAGTATCCAATCCGTATCATTGACAGGAGCACGAAGGTTCTCCGAGGAAAGTCAGTTCCTCTCATACGGGTGCTATTGAAGCATGGCTGAGTGCAGGAAAAAACTTGGGAGCGAGAAACCGATGTACGTGCTCTGTGGCCGGAGTTGTTCTGAGCTTTATCTTATCCACCCTTGGAAGGGCAATTCGGGGAAGAATTTCTATAAGGGGGGAAGTTTGTAAGAACCCGGTTCTTATTTTTGAGGTATGGGCTTCTTATTTTTCCTTTTCCTTAAGCATTTTTGAGAAAATATGGAAAATGGGGGAAATCCTAAATTTTGGAACTACACTCCGTGTACTTTTCCACACGCCGTGTACTTTTGGCCGTGTGGAATGGGTACACAGGGCGTATAGCCTTGTCGGCGACGAAGGGTGTAGGAACCGACTACATGCCATGTAGTGGTACCTTACACGTCGTGTAGTCAGTCGGAAGGCTTAAACAGTAAGGAGGTGGAGCAGCCGATAGTTGGGTGAAAGTACACACCGTGTACTTGGGAGTACATGTCGTGTACTCATGTCGACAGATGAACTGTGTGGCGGTGCCGCCAGAGGAATAGTTAAATGAAAGAAGTACACGCCGTGTGCTCAGAAGTATACGCCGTGTACTTTTTTTTTTCGGCTTAAAACAGGTAGTAACCTCCTCATTTGGAAGAGGAGGCGTTTGAGCCATTTTGGAGCCAAGGAGGACGGCCAGACCTTTGAAGATCCACCGGGTGTTCTTCTGGAATCCAATTCGGCTACGGACGATCTTTTTGGAACTGCACGGGTAAACCCTCTCCTCTCATGGTATGGTTCTTACCAATTCTTCCCCTAACAGAAGTTATTTATGTTTGAATGGGTTTTTTTCTTCGTCATATCTATGCCATTCTTGGTCGTTTCTAGAGTCGATGTTCGGTTATAACATTCGTTGGTGAATAAGGTAGGTGGCATGGTGTTTGTTTTTCCAACTGCCGTGTGTTTTATGCATTTTCGTGCCACGAACCCATGTTGGGGTGTCGTGTGGCTGAGGCCGTTGCTATATTTAATGCCTAGAATTGAGTAGGTGATTAAATTATGTTATTAAAATGCTGGTTGGGATCGTTGCTTGGATCCAGAACCACCCGGGGGTGTGTTCCACTATTTATCCGTTTGGCCAGGATACCCGAGGGTATGTCTTTAAAGTAGTAATTGTATAATTGCCTTGAGATGAATTTCTTGCTTACTACTTGTTTACATGTTGGGCATGGACCGATTACCTATTTAGCCTGAGGGCATTGTTGTGATTAGCCTGTGGGAACTGAACTATTTAGCCTGAGGGCAGTAGTTATTTTGGCCTGAGGGCAACTTCTTCTGTGCCTGTGGGCAGCTGATTCTGTGCCCGAGGGTGACACTACCTTCACGTGAGAGAAACACTCTATTATTCCTGAGGTCAGAGTCTTGTGTTCACTAGTGCAAAAACACTTTTTAGCGTCGTTTTTTTTAATTTTTAACGTCGGTTATAAACCGACGTCTTTATAGGCGAAGTTAAAAATACAGTTTTCGCATCGGTTCATAGAAACCGACGCGAAAAATAATTCGCTTATGAGCTTCGGCGTCGGTTTTTTATAAAACCCACGCCGAAGCTACATTTAGACATTATTTTCCGCGTCGGTTTATTAAAAAACCGACGTGAAAAATAGAGTCGACTAAGTTTTCGGCGTCGGTTTTATATAAAACCGACGCCGAAATATCGGTTTTCCGCGTTGGTTTTTCTAAAAAATGACGCCGAAACTAATTTAGACAGGATTTTCGACGTCGGTTTTTTAAAAAACCGACGCCATAGAAAACTTTCGGCGTCGGTTTTTAAAAAAACCGACGTCGTAAATAATTGTTTTTTTAAATAAAATACATATATTTTCTCCTCCAAAAAAATCGGAACCCTGAAAAAAAAACGAAGTATACAAAAACAATTAAATAGCTTTAACAGAAGTACTTGAGAAAACTCAAAGTAAAGCAGAATTAAAATACACGTACCTACATGGTGCATTTTCTTAATCTAACCATACTCAGTATCAATCATTGTAAGTTTCCTCCCATAGATAGCACCAATCCTGTAAAAACAGTAATGAAACTATGGATATGTGCGTGAAAAAATCAATCCAAGATATTAGTGCAATGAATAAACATTAAATGAAAATGTGTAATTTATTTGAATCGTTCATTTTTTCACAAAGTAAATTACCAAAATGAAATGTTAAGACTCCTGATCAAAATTCCAGGAACACTCAGCCGATGAAACCTCTTCCTCACCTCCCCCACTGAAGATGTTGGGGGTGTCTTTTCACCATAGGATCCCCACCACCCCCAACCTCAGGTTTTTATATTTGCTCTGTATACACGTGCATTACCCATTCACTATTGTTATTTGTTTAAGTTATGGAATAACAGAGAAATAAGTTTGAGTGCAAAAAATAGGTTAGAAAATTGAAATCAAATGCAGATTGAAGACATAAAGAAACATACCTTAAAAATTGACGCCTTCTATTTTATCTTTGTGCAAACCCACTAAGCGCTGTTTCAGGTATTATGTGATATGCTTCTCGGCAATCATTTTCCGATATTTATTTGCATAAAAAATAAAAAGGCCTAGAAGATATTGATGTGCATGCAAGGGAGACAATTTTTAGTGTTTGTGAATGTTATTTCGCTATACGAATCTCTATGTTCATGATCCAAGTACCACCCTCCAGATCTGTCACTGTACAGACAAATGATTTTAAGAAATAACAATGAAAAGAAATATAATAACTAATTCTGAATTAAAATACACGTACCTGAAATATACGACATGCTTATTGTTGGTTATTGTTGAAGGATTCATTTTATTATTAGTAGATTCAATAAAACAGTTTTTGCAGAGGCACTTGAGAAAACTCAGTAAAGCAGAATTAAAATACACGTACCTGAAATATATGACATGCTCATTGTTTGTTATTGTTGAAGCATTCATTTGATTATTAGTAGGTTCAAACACCTAATATATCATAAGAGTTAGTTTTTTAAACCCATATATATTATTATTTATAAATATTAGTATATACATACCTCAAATCTTAATCAGACTTAACAAATAGTCCGCAAAAGTAGATTGAATATGGATCATATCAGATTGAGAATATGACTGTGAATCATTGAATACCTACAACAATATTGAATGATATGAAATTAATAAATAGAAGAAAGTGGATGAAAATATATAAAAAAATTAATACAACTAACCTTATGAAAATCAGTAGTTTCCCCAGTTGTGATTATCTCGTACATAAATCGTAGAATATAATAACCACATTCAACATGTCCATTTTGACGATGACACTGCAGTTATAAAACATTTAACTAATAATGAAACCCAATATATAACAAAAATATAAAAACTAATTACCTGTACTTCCACATATTTAATTTTCGTTGGTTTCTTTTCCTTTGTAAAATGTTTCCATGAACTACATTTTTTTATATAAGAACTAATAAAACTTTTGTAAACAATTAAAATTAAACATAACAAACTTCTAAAAATAAAAAAACAACTTACCTGTTTAATAAGTTGGAAAACGGTTTATGCACTTTTCCTAATAAAGAGCAAAACCAATATAAGGTGCATTCATTTGGGAAAAATACACCTAACATCCAATGCCCCCTATAATACAAAAAGTTCACAATTAATGACATTATAATGATCATGAGTTCAAAATTATGTTGATATTCTTACTTATCAAGAAATGGAAAAAACCAGCACTGAATCTCTGTTTGTGATAATCTCTCGGATATATATTGAACTCTTTCATCATTTTTCACATGTTTGACTTCCAAGGAAATGTACTCTAGATCTATAAAGCTGTAAATGCTTTTAGTTTCATTTTGTAAAAGAATCCTGTATAGATACCTAATTTAAAAAGAAAATATAGTTAGTCAATGACATAACAATATTTTATTAAAGAAATAGCAATTCAAACATCAATTTACTTACATGGAAAACAACTGCACCACATTCAGCCCGATCTATTCAAAATTAACTAAATTCATGATATATTCTTTCAATATTCTCAATTTATAATTTCTTCCACATATATCGGACGTCATCCGAAACTCATAGATAAAATTCAAGGAAGAAGAGCACTGAGATAATCTTTTCAACCCAGAAGAAATATCAGAAGTATCTACAGCCGACTGTTTCTGAACATTTTGCTGCATTTGTACAGTTTCTTTTGCTTTCAGATATTCCTATATAAGTTAAATGTCAGAAAACATTATAAGTAATTTGGAATCATTTCTAATTACTATTTAAAAAAACTCATACCTCATGTGAAATATAACGAAGAAGTGCAGTTGGCCAAAGTAAAAAATGACCGATACATTCCCCAACACTGGTGATCTCCGCAGTAGGAAATGGTAGTAGAGCAGTAGGATCTATAATAACAAGTACTGATACTCTAACCTGACCCATCTGCATAGGCTGATGATGTACCGAGTCCCCCAAAAAATACACTTGTCTTAACGCAACAATATGTACATGAGGATCTCCCGCAAACAACTCACAATATAAGGTTCGATCCGATGGAGGAGGTGGAGGCTCAAAGTTAGCAGGTGGGGCAGGGTAGTCAGGGTGAGCAGGCTGAGAAGTCAGAAAAATGAAAAGGGTATATTAGTGTTCAAAATTTATAACATAGAAAAATTGATTAAAAATTAAATAAAATAATATACCTCAAATGGTTGCGCAGACGGGGCAGGGTAAGCAGATGGGGCAGGGTAGTCCGGGTGAGTTTGCTGAGAATGTTGAAAAATGAAAAAGTTATATCAGTGTTTATAATTTATAAAATAGAAAAATTGATGACATTAAATAATATACCTCGGAAGGCTGCCCAGATGGTGTTGGGTAAGAATATGAGGCAGGATAGTCTGAGTGAGTAGGCTGAGAATGTTGAAAAATGAAAAAGTTATACCAGTGTTTATAATTTATAGAAAAGAAAAATTGTTAACAGTAAATAATATACCTCGAAAGGATGAGCAGACTATGACTGTCTTGCCAAGTGTTCTAATAAAGCCTTATGTACTGTTGCTTGAATTTGATCACCCATAGACCATTTCATATCCTGCAGCTCTTCTTTTAAGGATTCGATTTCCGGGTCTCTTGGTTGCTTACTCTTACCAAAAACCTTCCGAATACTAACACCCGCCTGATATCCTCTAACACGGCCGGGGTGTTCAGCCTTTCCCAAAGCAGTGGCTAGGATATCCATCCTACCCTCGGGGATAAAAGAGCCCTGTGTCTCTTTCTCCTGAAGTTCATCCTGAAATGAAAAATAAAAAATTTATATTAGTGTTTATAAATTATAAAAAAGGAAAATTGTTAACAAAGAATTAATATTTACTTACAATTCTATCAGCCACTTGATGAGCTTCGTCTGTAAGATATTGTTCATTTTTTCTTCTTCTTGCTCGTTTCCATTTCTCATGGAGAGTGGGAGGAGATGGAGGACCATACTTGACCTCTTCTGAACCACTACTTGATCGAGCTCTTAATGCTTCAAATTTTTCTTCAATAATTTTCTGCTCCAAATACGAGTATCCTCCACATGATCAAGTATGAGGGTATACGTTTTTCAAATGGATCTCCTGATGAGATCTTCTGGAGGCCTGTTACATAAAAATAAACACATAAGTAATAAGGAAAATATAGCATAAATCTTAAAATATAAAACAATTAAAATACCTGAAATTTCTCTTCCTGACGACTGTCAACAAATCGCTTCCTTGTTTCTTCATCTATATATGGATACTTAAGACATGGGCTTTCAAACCTTCTCTTTCCAAAAACATAATCTTTTGTCAGTTTGTTTTTAAAATCTCTCCATCGAACCGCCGCTAAAGAGAGATGTCTTTTCCTAATTTCTTTGGTTTCCTCAAAATTGAATGTCATCTGTAATTGAAAAAATTAAATATATCATTTAAACTATATAATATTAAAAAAATGAGATAAAATAAATAAATAAAGATATTTTACCGTCACGGCCTCCCAAAGCTGTTGCTTCGCCGTCCTGTCCACTGACTTCCAATCAGGATATAAAATACTAATCCTGCAACGGATCTGCATCGCTATATAACTGACAAACTGAACTGAATTTGGGCCAACTGCATTATTATTATCATCAAAACGGATGTATGATTTGTTATCATCACGAGCGAGTGATAGTTTTGGTAAACGTGTAATACCACGTTTACCAACTAGAGAACTTGATTTTTGAGTAGTAACTGGAGAAGTCTCCTCCGCCGAGGACGCATCAGTAGTCCTGCAATTTTTTTTTATAAATTAACAGTTTTATTTCATTAAATATGTATATTACTGAATATTTAATAATATGTCAAAATAGATATACCTCGGTAACTGCTCCTCTCTATCTGTATTTGACAATGCTACTAGAAAGTGTAATGAAATTTTGGGTACCTGCATATCATTAGAAAACTGAATAATTAGAAACAAGGAAATGAAAAATAAATATGTAAAAATAGAGGCATGCATTTGTAAGTTTTAAAAATAGACACAAAATATAAATATTTACCAGAAAAATTAGGAGACTAATTTATTGTTTTCCCACGTCCCTTCATCATGACCGGTACGTACTGCATGCACTATGTCTGTCTTATATTCATTGTAATCATCTGAAAATTGCATAATAGATGAATAAGGCTCATGTAAATCACTAGCATCATCAGAATCATCATCATCACCCAAATGATATCTTTTCCCTTGCAAAACAACTGACCACTGATCATTCGACGGATCAATGACATAAAATACTTGTTTTGCATGTGTCGCCAAGATAAATGGTTCCTCATTGTGATTAAATCTTTTCAAATCAACCAGTTTAAACCCATATTCATCATGTTTCACGCCACTATTACTATCAACCCAATTGCACTTAAAAATAGTGACTCGAAATTTAATATAATCAATTTCCCATATGTCTTCAATAACTCCAAAATATGATGTTGATGCAGAAATTGGGTTTTTATCTTTGGCACTCGAAAAATGCACTGCTTCAGCGAATACCATCACACCACTATTCTGAACGGTACTCTTGTCATCCAGGTTTTTTGTGTAAAATGTGTATCCATTGATATCAAAACTAGACCAAGTGATCACATTAAAAGATGGTCCCTCGGATAACCACTTCAATGTTTTTGATACAGATATATCTGGGGTGACTTTCTCTTTAAACCATGAAACAAATGTCTTCTTATGCTCAATCATCAACCAATTTTCATTTCTTTTCTGATATCGTAACTTTAATTCAGCAATATGTGAGGATATATATGGTTGAACCTCATCTGTGTTGTTCAAAATGTATAAATGTGCTTGCATCACTTCATCACGTGGAATGAACTTTACCTTTAAGCCTCGAACCCCTCTACCTTCTCTGTCAACTGTCATATGTCGAGATAGAGGGAGACCAATATGCTCCACCTCATTCAAATAATCAGTACAGAACTCAATCACCTCTTCTGATACATATTTTTGAACAATAGAGGCCTCTGGTCGATAAGGATTTTTAACATATCCTTTCAAAATTTTCATATATCTTTCAAAAGGATACATCCATCTTAAATAAACACGCCCAGACATTCTTATCTCACGCACCAAATGAACCAATAGATGAACCATTATATCAAAAAATGTGGGTGGGAAATACATTTCTAGTTGACAAAGAATAAGAGTTGCTTCATTCTCCAACAAATCTAACAAATTTGGATCAACGACTTTGCTACAAATGGATTTAAAGAAATTACATAACCTGATGATTGTCTTCCTGACAGCTTTCGGTAATATACCACGCACTGCTACTGGTAGAATTTGCTGCATTAACACATGGAAATCATGTGATTTCATACCTATTAATTTACAATCCTTCAATGACACAAAATTATTCACATTTGAAGAAAAACCGCTGGGTACTTTAATACCATGAAGACACTGACAAAAATTCATCTTTTCAATCTTGCTTAATGTGTGACAAGCCGGAGGTAAATATGTTATTTTTCCTTTCACAGCGGGAGCTAACTCCAAACGTATTCGCATTAATATCAAGTCCAATCTAGCATGTAATCCATCTTTTGTCTTTCCTTTTATGTTTAACAAAGTTCCAATCAAACTATCACATATGTTTTTCTCAACATGAATAACATCAATGTTTTGTTTTATCTCTAAAAATCTTCAATAAGGTATTTCGAAAAAAATAGACTGCTTCTTCCAGATATGTTTTTGTAAACCAGAACTTTTTCTATTTCCAAATGTTGAATCAATATCTTTCACTCTGTCATAATATTCTTCAGCTAACAATGGTTGAGGGGGGAGGTTGTATTCTTGTAAACCGTTAAATGCTTTTCTCAATCTACGATAAGGATGATCAATTCGCAAAAATCTTTGATGTCCCATGTACACTGTCTTTCTTCCATTCTGCAATTGATAATATGAAGTTTGTTCTTCACAAATTGGACATGCTTTATGTCCCTTAACACTATATCCAGATAAGTTTCCATATGCAGGAAAGTTGTTTATAGTGAACATTATCATAGCACGCAAAAGAAAATACTCTTTCTTGTATGCATCGAAAACTGTAACACCTTTCTCCCATAGCAGTTTTAAATCCTCAATCAATGGTGTAAGATACACATTAATATCATTTCCCGGTTATTTTGGTCCAGAAATCATCAAGCTCATCATAACATATTTTTTCTTCATACATAGATGTGGGGAAAAGTTGTAAAGTACCAGCAAAACAGGCCTTGAACTATGTTGGCTACTGAGGCTCCGATATGGATTCATTCCATCAGTACACAATCCCATTCTGAGATTTCTAAATTCACTTCCAAAATCATGAAATTTTTTATCAAAACTCTTCCACTGTGGTGAATCGGCAGGGTGACGTAAGTTACCATCAGAAATGCGCTCATCTGAATGCCATCTTAACCTTTTTGCATCATTTGAATTTGCAAATAGACGCTTCAAACGAGGAATAATTGGAAGGTACCAAATTGCTTTAGATGGAGTTTTGATTTTGGTACCTAAAAATAAATCAGAATTGAATTATCAGAATTGTTTGAAAAAAATATTGGATGATATCATTGGAAAGTAAAAAAATTGATTTTTCATAACGTTACATGACATCACCTGAAAATGAATCTGAGTTGACTTTCTCATCCATCTTATAGCGCGATGTTCCACATGTAGGACAACTTGATAAATGTTCATTTTCTTTCCTATACAGTACACAATCATTGGGGCAAGCATGTATCTTTTTATACCCCAATCCCATTGGGCATAATAGTTTCTTCGCCTCATAATTGGAATCTGGAAGCCCATTTCCTTCTGGAAGAAGCTCTTTTAAAAGCTCAAGTAAACTGGAGAAACTTTTATCACTCCACCCATTTTTTGCTTTTAAGTTAACTAATCTCAAAACTGCTGATAACACTGTATATTTACTGCAACCTGGGAATAATGGTTTCTCAGAATCTCCATACAATCGTTCAACAGTTGGTGTTTTTTCGATGGTTTCAACACCTAAATCATGAATTAATTCTTCAATACGATCCTCTGCCTCATTATGAATATCGTCATCAACATTGGATGTTGAATTTTCAGTTCTTTCACCATGCAAGATCCAACGTGTATAATTAAGGCTAAAACCATAACAAATGAGATGATCCTTGATTTCTCTGAAGTTTAACTTTCTCATATTTACACACTTCACACATGGACATAAAATCAAATCAATATTTTGATTATGCCGTTTAGCAAATTCCAAAAAATTGTCAACTCCTCTTTCATATTCACTAGTAGTTCTTCGTAGATAAATCCAATTATGATCCATTAATACCTGATATCACAATATAATTGATGAATATATTAAAACATAGAAACATTTAAATATCTATCAGATAAATTGTAAACAAAAACATATTCCATAAAAACTATTGATAATCAGATAAAAGACATCAGATATGAAACACGTTTACAAATAGAGTAAACAGTTTATTTTCATATTATATACATGTGTGTTATATTGAAATACAAGGACAAAATGGTTAAATCAAAGGTTTCATTTTTTGAAAATAAAGTTTCATGATATAAATATCATATGAATGACATACAAGATAATATGATTTCTCACTATGACTACTATTGATCACACTATATTTATTTTTTTATTCATTTGATGTAACATGAATGAATCATGGAAAAATTAATGTGAAAAATAGTGCAATAACTATCCTTATTTAAGACAATGTGTATTAAGAGACATGATACAATTTTTGGTGACTATGATAACTAAACTCCCTCAATCCATGAGTTTTATAATAGGGAATTATGAACATATAAATTCATTATGGAGGGATAAAAATTCCATTGCATATTGTAGGTGACAACTTACACCCCCTTCCATGGGTCTATTGCAGCAAAACATGTCAAGGAATGGATCAAAATGAAGAGAAATATATTATCCATCCATGAAAGATTAGATCATGAGAATGTTTTATTTGCAGCCTATGACTTAGAAGGGGGAAGTAAATCATTTCATGACTATTATTTAGTGGGAGAGAAAGATGAATAAATATAATCAATGGAATGAGATAAGTTTAAGAGGACATTTATTAAAAATGCCTGAATCTAACCCCACATATGAAAGTGGAAAGGTATTTTTGAAGATTAATAGAGGGATAATGATTATATTATTATCTACAAAGAAATAATTACAATACATTAAATGTATGATTCTAGTCGTATTATGGACATTGCAAGAAAAATTATTTATTATATAATGGCATGAAAATAATTATTCAATTTTTTTTAACATAATAGATAGTGGTAATTATTCATGTCTTAGTTAAATGATGAGAACCAAAGAGAATTGAGGAATTTGGCATGGTAAATCTCAAGAAGGAATGAAATAACAACAAACTACATGCAAAAATGTGAGTGAATTCATTTAACACAATAAAATTATTTTTTGAAGAAGAATTTATTAAAATGGAAATGGAATTAAAAATATAGTACTTCATAATGTAATGAAAGATCATTTTAAACAGGAATAATGATAATACAAACAAAAAATTTGAAGTTCAACCCGAATGGAGATGTTAAATCCAAACTGCGACCGGTATAATTACTTCCAAAAACAAACAATATCAAATCTACACCAACAATGATAATACAAACAAAAAATAATGATAAATTACAACTAAAATCTAACCAATAATCAAAATCACGCAAAATAGGGTTATTGATAAATAAATAAACAATGGGATATGAAACAAGAGATAAAGAGGAAGAACACATACCCAAAATCGTGCAGACGACAAAAAACCTTCAACAATGGCCGTCCAAGATCGCAAATCAGGTTCGAAGGTCGTCGGGAGTCCGAAGCGCCACAGCGGAACTCGATTTCGACGATCGAACAAAATGAGGGTTTCTGACCGTGAATATTTTTAAAAGATTTTTCGCGTCGGTTTTAAAGAAAACCGACGCCGAAATGTTGTTTTAAAATTTTCGGCGTCGGTTTTTAAAATAACCGACACGGAATATATATTCGCTTATGAGTTTCGGCGTCAGTTTTCATGAAAACCGACGCCGAAACATTTTTAAAAATTTATTTTCTCCGTCGGTTCTCAAGAAAACCGACGCGGAATATATTTTTTTATTAGTTTCAGCGTCGGTTTTAAAAAAACCGACGCTGAAAACTTTTTTTAATTATTTTCTGCGTTGGTTTTTAAAATAACCGACGCGGAATATATATTCGCTTATGAGTTTCGGCGTCGGTTTTCATGAAAACCGACGCCGAAACATTTTTAAAAATTTATTTTCCGCGTCGGTTCTCAGGAAAACCGACGCGGAATGTATTTTTTTTATTAGTTTCGGCGTCGGTTTTAAAAAAACCGACGCCGAAAACTTTTTTTAATTATTTCCCGCGTCGGTTTTGAGGAAAACCGACGCGGAAAATATGTATACTAATATTATTGGCGTCGGTTTTCTTCAAAACCGACGCGAAATATCAACGCATAATTATTTTTGGCTTCGGTTTTTTGTAAAACCGACGTTAAAAATTCCCCGCACATACTATTCGCGTCGGTTTTTAAAAAACCGACGTTATTAAGACGACGTTAAAGCCCGTATTTCCACTAGTGGTTGGATACTCGTTACCTGAGGTTAGGAGTTTACGTGTCTAAGGACACTAGTTGTTTACTTAGAAATGTACTGTGGTGATTTCTAATATTTAATGGATTAAATGAATAATAAAATGGAAATATAACTGGTAATTAGTTACTTTTGAGTACTGCTTAGCTTTTTGATTTTTACTACTGCACACTGTTGTTGCATGATTACACGCAGTTGGGAACGAACCTTTGGTGGGTGCCTACTGAGATATATTTCTCACACCCTGTATGGGTCATGCTTTTCAGCCCAAATAGATTACATTTTTGCAGGTGTGGATAGGGGCAAGAGTCCTTATACATGTACTTGACTGTTGCTGAGGAGTAGGAGGGCATGAGACCGAGCCTAGGCTCACGATGCCGCTGCCAGCTGTTTTTCTTGTTTTTCTATACTCTATATTTTATTGTAATGTATTGATTTATAACATGTTCTGGCTGTTTTCTTTGAACCTGAAACTTGTAGCATCATCATTTATATACTGTTGGTTATATCCACTGTTGTTGTTTATTTCAGTTGTGTATGGTTTACTGCTTCTGCTATTAATGTATGTTTTATTCTGTATTCCGCTGCGCTACACTTTGACAAATGAGGGCATAGTTTCCCCACTATCAGATCTGGGCCCTCACTACTAGTCGGCAGCCTCTGACATTTGGGGAAATGCGCTTGTGGTCACCTGGAGAACCGGGTTTGGGGCACCCATTGCATGGCACCCAGGTCCGGGATGTTACAAATATATTTACACTTACCTTATAATTGTTTTACATCCTGAATCTAGTTATTTGTTATGTTCTTTAACTGCCCTAAAATGTTTACCCTATAAGACATGAATTTCGATCACTCATTAAAAGCTTCTGTGGATTCTTCCATAATCTTTTTCATCTCTTAAAGATTCACATCATGCATCTTGATATCAACATCAATATTGTGAGACCACTACACAGTTTTATTGTATGAATTCTTAAGATATTGGAAACGTTCTTAAAGATATTTAAGATCATATTCATTTTGAATCACTCGATCCATCAAAACATTTATTGACTCCGATTTTTGAATTTAATTTTCATGAATTAGATCAATAGTTTCTTCTAATCATGGTAACTAGGGAATAGTTCCTTCAATTCTTTCTAAATCCTAGACTATATAATGAACTCCTTGAAATGTAATCATACACACTGAATTAGATATCTCAATATTAGGTAGTTGAGGATGAGTGGTTACAAATTCCATTTTTTCCCTTTTCTTTGTCATCTTTATCTAATAATGTTCCTTCAACTTTATTTCTAGAAATATTACCATCAGATAATTAAATGAAATCCCTATCATCAGTTTCTAATTTCTCACCTTTAGACTTTGAGGTTTGATCTTTCTTATGATTCTTGGATGATGATTTAACTTATTTCACTGATCAAGATTTTTCTTTTCTAGACTTCCAAATCTATCTTTGAAAATCGAAGGTAGTTTTATTAAAGATGCTTATTTTTTTTATTAAAGATATCTTATTATATTGAACATATTCCTTATCATCATTTTGATTTTATTACTCTTCTTTGTACTCTTCATCATTATATAATTCCTTTATTTCATTTTCTTTATCTTCTTGATGTTATTCTTCCTCATCTCCACCTTCTTCATCTTCACCATCAGGCACCTCTTCTTCAATGTAGTCTTCTTCGTATTGAATTTCTTGTCCTTATGTATCTTTTTCTAAAACATAAAAACCTATGGAACATTCTTCAATTGATTTTCGAGATTCCATATGGAGTTGAGAATCTGATCTTAAATAGTCCTTAACAACTAGTATTAATTCATCAACAACTTTATCTTTTCTTTTTTGAAATAGAGGGAACTTCAGTGTCAATTTTTTTTGGTGTCTTGGAAAACTAAATCAACATCTAGAATTATTTTCTCAGCCTTGGTGGAAGGAAGAACAACATTTTCTAAGGATTTATCTACTCCTTTTGTTAATTTATCTCCTAAATGAGCTTCTAATAACTTCTTTTTTTGATTATTTTCCTTTTCTTATTTTTCCAAAACTTCATCACCATGAATTCTTATAGATAGAGCCTCTGTTGGGTCTAATATGAATTAAGGATCACATTGTTTCTTATCTACCATTTTTTTTCTCCACTCTTCATCGACTTCATATGGTACATAATTTTGTTTCTTAACTCTGTGAGGCTCATAATATTATGATTTTATTTTATTTTCCTAATCACCCTACTTGACCTTCTTCTTATCCTTCTTCATTTAAATACTTCTCTCCATTTTCTTATAAGATTACATTTTCTAAGTAGTACCATAAGATTTATCAACAGAAAATTTTATTTCTTCATAAAAACTAAACTTCCTTCCCTTGAGAGTATCAATACTAATGAAAAGGAGATTCATCTTCTTTAGATTTGAATTATTTCCAATATTGATAAAATTTATACACTCAATCATAAACTTTTTTTTCAGTACAAAAAACATAATGATATGGGATTTAATAGAACCAGAATTTAAATTTATGATGTTAAGAAAGCTGTATCGAATTAGATATATGTTTCTTATATTCATAAAGAAATCTAAAATAAAAAATCACTGACTTTTAGGGTGTCTCCATCCCTTTTTTTCAGTATCAGGAAACCTTGAATCCATAAGGAAAAAGTGAAATTATTTTTTATTTGGCGATGAAGTTTCCTAACCTTTTCATAGTAATCAAAAAAATAATCCTATGCTTTATTTTTATTAAAATATAATAGACTATCAGGAAACATTTGACAAGGATAAACAACTTCTCCATCCAATGGAATTCCATAAAAAATTAAAGCTTGCATATAATTAATCTTATAAATTTTTCCATAAATTGTGAAAGAATTTTTTTTCCAACCTTAATAAAAAGTTCACTAATTTATATAATTATAAAATGATATCAGAATCACTAATTCTAGATCCACATTATATTTTTCTATACAAACAAATTCCCATATTTGGAATTTTATAAATTTCTTTATGATAAAATAATACTTATCATAAAAATAATTATTAACTAACCTTTCTATAAATATGAACCACTCATCAGAATAGTTTTATGCAGGTATTGTATTCTAGGAGGTAATTAGAGATTCTAACATTCCAACTAGTGAATTTTGTACCGAAGGCATTTGAAGGAGTGAAACTTAGATTTAAGGAGGTAGAGATTTATAATTTGGGACAAGGGGGTCACCTCTTTATATAGCCAACTGAAAAGATGGATGATCTTCTAGATATAATACAATGGTTGAGATTTCATCTAATCTTAGCTAACAGTTGTGATTGATCTGATGATATTTTTGAAAACGAACTCTTGAGGTTTTTATCGTATTGAATAGAGAATACAATTAGAAAATTTTGAGTGATTTTTTTTAAAATCTAAAATAAATTTAACAACAACAAAGACAATGAATTTAATGAAATAGTATTAAAATTTGAAGATAAGAATAATACCTTTCAAAGTTTAAGATACTTATCAGTATGATAATGTTGTTTTTATTGAATTTTGTAGACTATTTAGATTACGATAGTTTTATAACATTGAATACGATTGTTTAAATATAATAAATAAATATAGAGGTTTTAAAAGAAAAATTTAATTATTTTTGAGAGATAAAATTGAAAATGATATAAAGTTTTTTTCTTTCTAAATCTGAAAATTTTAGAAAACATGAATCTAGAAAACCCATTATGAAAAATTAAAAAAATAAGAGTTTTGAAAAACAACAAACATATGTACCCCCAATAAAAAGGAGAAACTTAATGTAAGGAGGTTGGTAAAAAAGAAGTAGATATAAATGATAACTTTATATTTATCATTCATAACTTCTGGTTATTGTATTCATATATATATGGGAGGGTAATGGTTTTGTAAAAATATCAGCATGTTGTTCTTGCATTATAATAAATTTTAAAATGATATCTCATTTTTGTGTGTGATCCATAATAAAGTGATGCCTAATATCTATGTGTTTTTCATTGGAGTGATGTGCATGATTTTTTACTTCAAAAAATAGCACTATTATTATCCTATAGTATTTGAGTTTTAGTAAAACTCATCCCATATTCAGTGACTATGTGTTGCATCTACATCAATTGAGCACAAAAACTACCATCTACCACATATTCAACTTCAAAAGTGTAAAGTGCTACCGAGTTTTGTTTTTTATTATAATAAGAAACTAATGAGTTTCCAAATAAATGAAATGTTCAAGATGTAGCTTTCCTATCCATTCTACAACCATCTGAAAAAATTAATTCAAAATAATTTCGAGAAAAATATAAAAGTCCCAAATCCATAGTTCCCTTAAGATAATGAAAAATTCACTTTTTAGTTTTTAAATGTGATTATTTGTATTTTATTAATATATTAAACATAAGAATACATAAAACATTAAGTCTAGTATACTAGTGATTATGTATAGTAAACTTCCTATCATAACTATAAAAGTTGTTTAATCGACTGGTTGTCTAGCCTCATGAAGGTCAAGGCTATTTGAAGTATCAAAGGGAGTACTAATACTTTTAGCATTTTCATATACAAACTTTTTAAGAAGATATTTTATATACTTATGTTTAGATATATATGAACTTTCTGGTTTTTGAGAAATTTAAAAAAAAGGAAAAAATGTTAACTCACTCATCATACTCATCTGAAAATCACATTTCTTAAGATAAATAGATAAATATATTAAATATTATTGAGTTAATCAGAATATAATGACATAAATATATATTTTAACAATCATAATATTTTTGTTAAATTATTTTATAAAAAGAGTAGCGTGTAGATCTCCCTTAACAATTTTTTTGTTACAAAAATCCAATTAACCTATAATACTAAGATATATGGGATTTCTTAAGTCCATATAAAGCTTTGATAAGTTTATAAACATATTCAAGATATTTTTTATTTTAAAAAACAAGATGTTTTTCAACATATTTTTTCTCCAGAACATATTTTTTAGGAAAACAAAATTTTACTTTGATTTGAGAAAGTTTGAAATTAAAGAATGCTTCAAAGGCTAGTAGAGTATGAATAGATTATAATCTTTCTACCTGTGAATAGGTTTATTCAAATTCTATGCCTTCTTGTTGGTTATAACCCTTGTAATAAGTTTTTTATTTATTTCTTATGATCTTTCCATTTTCATCACATTTTTTTCGGAAAAACTATTTTACTTCAATTTTAGAAGTTTCTTTAGTTATTTAAACAAAGGTACAAACTTTATTCCTCACAAATTCATTTAGTTCATCTTACATTTCCTTAATCTAATATTCCTCACCTAAATACTCATTAGGATTCTTAGGTTCAAATTGAGAAATAAATGTAAGATGATCTATTTCATTCCTTAAGGAACTTATAGTCTTAAGAGGTTAATCTACATCACCAATGATACTATCACTAAGAATATTCCTAAGAAACAGCTGATTTCTTGGATTTTTTCAACTCTATTCACAAAAATAAGCCAGATAATATTCTTGGATAAATAAATTAGAAATAATTTTTGAGTATTTTTCTTAAAATAGAGATTATTTAATAATGGTTGAAAATTAGTTTTTAGAAAATCATCCTAGGAGAATCTGGGTTGGGGTTTTTTGAAAACAAAAGGTTGGGTTTCATTAAATTTAACTTGTAATGTTTTATCAATAGTACAAGAATTTTTATTAAAAAATCTATATTCTATTAAAGTAGAGGAATAACCTAAAAATATTCCTTCATCAGATTAGGGTGAAAATTTACGTAATTTATATTTTGTATTCAAGATTAATACTTTACATCCAATTACTCCAAAGTAAGAAACTTTTGGTTTTAGATTTTTCCACAACTCATAAGGAGTTTTATTATGAAAGTGTTGATTAAAAACTCTATTTGTAGTATAGAATTTATTAATAACTACTTTATCCTGAAAATATTTAGCAATTGATTATTCAATCAACATTGTTCTTATTATTTCTTTAAGAATATGGTTTCTTCTTTCAAAAACACTATTTTACTATGGCCCTTTAGAAGTTGAAAATTTATGTGTATTGTATTTCTTACTACAAAAATTTTCAAAATCAGAATTTAAAAGTTGTCCACCAAGATCACTATGAATAGTTATCAATGGAGGGTTTTTCTCATTTTTAAATTTGGCTATAAATTTTTTGAAAGAACAAAAGGATTCATTTTTATTTTCTATAAAAAAACCCTAGTATATCTAGTGTAGTCGTCTACTAAGTCATATACACAGTATCTTCCCCCAATACATCCAGTTTATGTTATAATGAATAAATTCATGTGCACTAACTATAAAGTATCAGTAGTAGAGGCTTCACTAATAGATTTAAAACTATACTTATATTTCTTACTGTATTTACAAGGGTCACATCCTATTGAAGAATCAAATATAAGCTCTGGTAGATCCTTAACAAGTCTTTTATTTGTTAACTTGGAAAATTTTCTAAGGTTATTATTTCATAACCTTCTATTCCATAACGAATATTGATCTTCCATTGCACTTTGAAAAGTTAAGTCTTTTATCCTAAGGTCTTCTAAGTTTAGTGTATATAAATTCTCATACTGGTGGGAATAAATCATCAATTTGTCCTTGTAATTGTGTACAACACATTTATCATTCCTAAAATTCACAAGGAAAATTTCATCACATAATTGTCTTATTCTTATAAGGTTATGATTAATACCTTTAATAAATAAAACATTTGAAATTAAAGATTTACCAAGATGAACTATGTTACCTATATCGATAATTTTTCCTCTTCTATAAAGGTAATATTTCTACATTTCATCTTGCTGATATTTTTGAAGAAGTCATAGTTACCAGTCATTTTAAGAGAACATCAACTATCCATCTATCAAGTATTCTTATTTCTAGTACTTTATTTGTTATTCTAAAAATTAAAAGATTAGGATTTCGACACCCAAACCTTATTGTGTCTAGAAATTTCAGCAAATAAAACTTTTGTAATACAAATTTGTTTTGAAAAATAGGTTTATTTAGAAACCTAGAGATTTAAATTTACTTAAAGAAAAATTCTTTCTCCAATATCCTCTACTTTGACACTATGTACAAAAGGGGGAATTTTTAGGAATAAATAAGTTATTACTAAAAACTAGTTTTTATGAGTATAACCCATTTTGGAACTCGTTACATGAGAAAGATTTTTTATATAAATATTGTAAAACTTTTATTTACTAGTGGTAATGCTTGATGGGAGTTTCTTTGAAGAATGAATTCCAGAATTTAGTTTAATAACTAAATTCTTATCCTCTTTAGTAAAAGTTTCGGAATTGAGTTTATGAAAATTAGTTTGTAAGCAATTCTTTTCAAAAATTAAATTTTCTAGATATTTAGAAATAGTTTCTTTTTAAGAAGTTTTCATATTAAGATAATTATAGGGATATGATACTTACTTTGTTAAAAAATTTATCCGTAACTTTTCCTTAATTTTTTTAATAAATTTGCAAATTTTCATTTTCATGGAGTTTAGAGAAATGAGAAACTTCATCATATAAAAGAAGTGTACCATCCTCTACTGTGGAATATTCTTCATCCGAAGGTTTATAATTTTTATCATTATCGGATTTGGGATAATTTTTATTTAGAGATAAGTTTTTAAGGTTCTCAATAGTGCGTACCTTAGCCATAAGATTAAAATTTTCTTTTGGTATTCTGAAAATAAGATCAATGTTCTTTTGTCCAGAACTATTAATATTAGAATATTTATTTGAGGTATATTCTCCTATTTCACTCCAAGAGTAATTTAATTTATATACTTTCATTCCTTTTGACTTATAAAACCTTTTATAATTCCTTTCAGAATTCTTATCCTTCCTATATTTCCTTTTCAGCCTTGGAAAATTTGGTATGATATGTATAGATTTCTTATACTCATAACAAGTAACTTTAGAAACTTTCTTTTCATTCATGTTCTTATTAAATTTCTTATATCTATATTGAAAGTGTTTTTAACCAAATATATTGTTCTTCCTTTGATCAATATTATTTAGTTCATTTTTAGAATGCTCATAAGTTTCTCAATTAGATTGAATAACCACTTTTTTCTTTCTTGAATATCTAACAACTTTTTCTAAATATTGAGATTTAGGATGTAAGGTAGATGTTGTGGTAAAGGTAACACCACCATTATTTTTATTTGATTTATTAACATCTATTTTGAGTATACTTTAAAACTAAATCAAGGTTCCAATAAGATCATATAGCGTAATATTACTAACCTTTCCTCTTTTATCAATAACTATTCTCTTATATTCCCATTCATTGGGAATGATATCTATAGTTTTTTCAATAAGAATCTCTTCATATAATCCTCTTTGAACAATGGATTGATAATTATGAATAATTGTTATTAATATTTGATGCATCTTATAATTTGATTCACCTTGTAAGAATTAAAAATATTGATAATAAAATCTAATCATTGATCTCATAGTTTCAAAAACCTTTGATGTCAAATGTGTGTAACCTATAAAATTTTCAAAATACTATTTTTTTGCTTCACTTAACAAAATTTTTCTGGAGATACTTCTAGTCATTGAGCACAAAAAAATATCATTAACTTTTTAATTCAACCAATACTCAACATTTTCTTGATTAGTAAAGGCACTAAATTCCATTTCAGATATTTTTTAATCTCTAGTGAGAATCACAAAACTATCAACCCCAGTGTTGATAAAAAAGGTATTCATTATATCTATCCAATATTCATAGTAAGATCAATAAAAAATATGAGGTTTATTTGGATTTAGATTATCTATTAATCTAATATTGAGTGTTTGCATATTTAAATAAAAACTTTCCTTTCCACAAACATGTTTGTGTAATAAAGTTTTATTAAAAAAAATTTTATTTTAAAATTTAACCAACTTTCAATAGTAAGGAGAAAAACATTTTGGCAAGTAGTTAAGCTGTGGAATCCTACTTTGATACCAATTATTGGTTTAATATATTATAATTATACTAATTTGGATCGAAAGAATGTATTCTAGATGGATTAATGATAGGAGGGGGGGGGGCGTGAATTATAGATTTCAAAAATCTTTATTTTAAGAGTCTAAACTAAACCAATTCACAAACCTCTTCATGTAAAAGGATCAAATTCAGAATTTCCCTTTGTCTAATTTCTAAAGTATAATAATCTGTATTATTACTATAATATTAAAGTAAAAAACCATAATCCAATAAAACTTGATTAAAACAGATTAAATAGATCGTACTCATATTTGTTAAAATTAAATTAGAGTTACTCAGATTCATTGAAGATCTGATTAATAAAATAGTTTGTGATTGTCATATTCAAAAGCATTATAATAAACTAAATCAAACAAGTATAATTAAATAAAACACTTATAAGAAATTGGTAAAATAAAATCAATGATATAATAAAAAATTATATATATTTAAAAACAATTTATCCATTTTAACCTTAAGAGTAAGGCAGTCTATAACCCAGACTAAAGGTTTCCCTTGTTTTTTACTTAAAAGTAAGTCTGTCTTTGCTGGGTAAGAAAACCCATCAACATGATGGTCAAAGTCTCTCTCTTCCTATCCATGAAAACCCTTGATATGATGGATCTATTTTGTCTTAATATCCCTGCAATCCCTCAATCAATAAAATGATCGGTTTCTCTACCTTTTTATTGCAGCAACTCCTCAATTAAAATCATAGATCAAACACACAATTACAGTAAAAAAAATATAAGGAGACAACCTTGATAAAGATTAATTATAACTGTAAAACTCTAAGAGAATTAAAAAAACATTGACAAACACATTCATGATTATAATTTCCAAATCTGACATACTATGATAATTTTTCAAATGAAATATATTAACCAGCTCTGAGTATATACTACAAACTCTTTGAATGACAAGGAATTTATAAGAAAATATCCAACGGTTCTATTTAATTTGTAATGTTCATATTTCTATGAATTTTTTGTAATGAAATGGACACTTGACACTATTATGGATCTTTTATAACTGAGTGTCTAACATTTTATTGAATTATACCAACATAGTGTAAAAGATGTTCCATTATGATAAAAAATTAGTTTTTAGTATTATGAATTTGTACTTGGTCAATATGATGGATTTCCTTATAGAATTTAATTAAGATATTCTTTATGAATGTGAATTTGATATTTATCAGTTCCAAAATCTATTTGATTATAAAAACTTTGTTAATATGATGAATATACAAAAAGTCTTAAATATGATATGATAATGGTGAATCGAGTGTTTATTAGATCCATTATTTTTATGATAATCACATTGAAGAATTTTAATTTATATTGATAAGTAATTTAGAACTAATTCTAAGTAAGATAAAATTATATTTTTTTCAACAAAAAAATTCTAAAAATAATTTGTACATAAAAATATATTTATCATGAATAAAGAGTTTTTTATTTCAAAAATTAAAGTAATGGAAAATTCATAAGAATTTTTTTTAACTCAACAGAGTAACATTGAATTTAATGTGAATAACATGTTTTAAAAACATTTATTTTTATTGGTGGAGGTTTTTATCAATCTAATCTTCCATTCAATCCATTATTTATCAATTTTTAAGGCACTTGGGTTGTTACTGACTTCCCATTATTGAATTGTTTTTGGTATTTACAAAAATCCACTCCTCCTCAATTAAAAAAGGCACCTTTCCCCACACTTCTTCGCACCTCTCAATCCATTTAGATTATCCAAAACCTGAAAAAATATCTCCCCAAAATTCTTTTTCACATTATAGTGATGTTGGTCTCCTAAAAAGACCAACCTTAGGGTCCTTAATAAGAGATGCATATGAGGTTTTTCTAAGCGAATGTAATCAACCTCACTAAGATCTTTTTACTTATTATTTCCACCATTAATTATGAATCAATAGTTCAAATATAATAAAAAAACTATATAACATATAATTAGATATTATTATGCTGATTGAATAATATTTATCCATCTCATCCTCTATAAAACGAGAAACAAATACATCATTCATGTGTACGGCGGACTACCACCTCGTGAAAAAATATAATTTTTTTCTATCACCAAATCACATAGATAACTATAATGACAGAAATAATGAATATATATGATACTTATGAAATTATTTTTATTAGTTTTGTATTTTATATCATAAAATTCCTTACCTTTTCACCCATTAAGTAAATGATAATTTCGCTCGTGCGTATATACGACCTACCGTCTCCACAAGGCGATGTAATTCAGTTTACTTGTTTAATTTTAAAGTATAATTTTAAAAATGTATCTAATGAATAAATATGATATTTATAACATTTATATAATTTTTTAGATAATGGATCTATATCCCATTCTCAAGAACTTGAAATTTCTCTGTGAAAGATGCATGAGAAAACATAGTAGTTAATACCCAAAATAATGGTAAAAATAAATATTATTAATGAACAAGTGATAAGATGTTATAAGAAGATAATATATGATATTATAAATAATAATATAGTTATTTTATAAATTAATAACTTTTTTAAAAAAATAATACAAGAGTTTAAATCATGTTTAATTAATGGTAAACATGAGGTAAGGGACTTCATCTCAATTTCCCTTCACTGAGGAAAATTTTAATATTGTACACATAATTTCATTTATATGATGTATATAGTTACCATTTTACATGTAATATCACGGATCCTTCATAATTCCTAGAATTTTAAGTTTCAATTAAAATTATTTCATCCTAGGGGATTTGAATTCAAAGTTACCAAGTGGTATGAAACTTCATAAATCAAATTCTTTTCATTAAGTAGTATTACTCCTTTATTATCTTTGATATGATAATATTATGTGTTCATTAAGCTTTGAGTATATTTTGTTGTATTTATAATGGTTTTATGTGGATTTAAATTTGATACACATAATCACTTAATTTATTAATTCTCACTTTAATGTTATTATCACTACTACAAAAACAGGCAAGGGAAGCACTACCTTTTTATCAGCGCTAAAAAAAATCACTGATAAAGGGGGCATCTATCAGTGCAAAAAAAAGCACTGATAATGGGGGGCCTTTAACAGTGCTAAAAAAGAGCTGTTAAAGGCCCCCCTTTATCAGCACTTTTTTTATCGCTGATACAGGTCCCCCCTTTATCAACGATTTTTTTAGCGCTGTTAAAGGGGACCCCTTTATCAACTCTTTTTTTAGTAGTGCTGATAAATTGGGGATTTATCAGCACTTTTTCCTAGAACTGATAAATTTTATGTTTCAAAAAAAATACTGTTTCATGAAAAATAATATATTGTTATATAATTATATTTATATTGATATAAGTATAATTTATATTTTTTAAATATACCTATAAATATACTATTACATTTAATATATAATAAATTTAGTGAAAATGGCTTTAAAATATCTAAAAAATACAATTAATTAATAATTTTATAATTATTATGGATTAAAAATCATTTGATAAAAATTTGAGGACACAAAAAATCAAAACAATAAATAAAATATCTAAAATAAGTTGAAAATGTAACTCAAACTTTAAACGGCCATAGATTTTGATCTGGGTGTCCATTTGAGCTCTATAGCATATCAAATCGATGTCTGCGATGAGCTCTACACGCCTGTAACCCAAGAGAAGCTTCTCTCACATTTTACGAGGCCAAAAAAGGCCCAGAAGTCCTCCTAAACTGTGTTTTTAATCGAGATACCCCGATTTGTTAACATTCAAACTTGTATAACTTCTGATCCGGTGTCTGCTAAGCCTATACCACATATCATATCAAAGATTGTTTCATTTTCTTCGATTTGACTAGTTGTGGAGTTGAAACAAGCTTATATATTAGAAGTTATGGTTGTTTTAACATTATATGGCTTTTCAAATACACACACACACACACATATATATATATATATGTGTGTGTGTTTATTCATAAATATATATATGTGTGTGTGTTGTATATATGTATTTATGTATTTATTTATTTATAAACACACATAAAAAACATATTTTATAAATGTATTTAAAACTAATCTTATAAATATATTTTAATATATAAATAAATATACAGATAAAAAATTGTATCTATGAATATATATATAAATAGATATAAATATATATTAATATATGAATGAATATATATATATAATAATATATGAATAAACATATATGTATTAATATAACTAAATATATTTATATTAATATGAATCTACATCAATATACAAATAAATATAACTATATATATATATATAATTAAATAGATGTATCATTAAATAGAAAAAAATGAAATGGATTAGTGGTAAAGGTGCAGGAGCGCAAGGGGGAGGTCGCGGGTTCAAATTCATGTGGAAGCAAGGAAGTGTGCATGCATGTGTGGAACGCATGGGCAAGGGTAGCGCGCAGGAGTGGGAGGGGCCGCCTAGCACTAAAAGGGGGGGGGGTCAAAACACTGTTAAAAGCTCCCCCTGAATATAAATTATTTTTTTATTTTTTATATTTATTTTTTTTACTTTTATCAGCGCTTGTAAAAAATGCCGATAAAACACCCCTTTTATCAGCACTAAAAAAAAGCTCTGATAAAAGGGGTGTTTTATCGGTGCTTTTTTTAGCACTTTTAAAAGGGGTCTTTTATCAATGCTTTTTTAGCGCTTATAAAAGGGGTTTTTATCAGTGCTTTTCTGAGCGCTGATAAAAGGGACCCGCTTTATCTTCACCTCGATTAACAACGCTTTTTTAGCGCTGTTAATGTACTTTTATAGCACTGATAAAAACCATATTTGTAGTAGTGTATCTTTATAAGGGTTTATTTCATAGTCACATTTTAATCAGGATTTTTTATGATTCAATTTACATTGAAGAAAATTATTTTATAATTTTATAATAAAACCATTTAATTTTATTCTCATATTTTTATTCATGAAAATTTTAAGTTATAGTATAATTTTTCTCCCTTTTGTACACAAATTTATTGATAAAATGTTTTAAGAAAATCCAATTTTATTCCTCTCTTCGTTTCGAAAATCCCAGTTCTTATATATTCTTGAATTCTCAAAATGTTTTCAATAATGTTTTTAATATTGTCCAATGATTATATAAATTCAATTTTACTAATGATTGTATTTTAAAAAAATGTTTTAACATTCACCTTCTTGATTAATTTTTGTATTCATTAACTTTAACTAAAAATATTTGATTTCTTGCTATCATTGTAAATTAATTACAATATCATACTTATTATTTATCTTGATTGTTTATGATCATTTTAACATGTAAAATATTAACATTCAGTTTCTTAATTATTTTTTTTAGTCAATAAATTTCCCTTGAAATATTTTATTTCTTGTGGTCATTGGACATAAAATTTTCCCTAAATATCCACATTCTTGATCATGGATATGATTATTCCTTAAACCATATATCATCACTACACATGATGTTTTATTTTAAAATTTATTTGATAAACTTGAGAAATATTGATATTTTTTTAATCTTTATTGAGTATGGAAATTTATTGATAATAAATATTGTTAATAAATTAAATTGATCAATCGATATATGAGGAATGCTTTGGGAATGTATAGTGATGGGTGGGACCTGAAATTATTTATCCCCTAAATGAATTGAAAGGTCTCCTGAGACAAATTAATATAGTATCATTAAATGGGTTTCTGGTTTATACCCACCCATCGATTAAACTATCTTATTTAAAGGTGTTTATGGTATAGATATCATGATGTCTGAGATCATGAAATCTAATATTAAGAATTTATTTTATTTAGAATTTAATTATTATTATTAATGAGATTATGTCATTGATATTATCCATGAATTAACTTCAAGATTATGTGATTATTTATATGTCATTATTTTATCATCATTTATTTCTTCCATATTATTCTTCATGATCAAGATATTGATTAAATGATATGGTTTTTTAGTTATTCACCTTGACATTTTGATTATGACTTACCGACTCATTATAGATTCCTCTATACATAACCGTTACTAGGAATTTGAGATCACCCCTATTTTTCTCCTTTCCCTAGGATATTAAGAAGGAATATTTTAATGAGTTCAATGATGAAAAATTATTACTATCACTATGTTATGTTTTATATTTTCAAATGTAAAATGAGATTCAAGTATGTATCTAGTTTACCAAGACTACTAATCTATTCAATCCTTTAGGAAGCAATCCCTCATATCTTAGGCTAAATTATTAAAGTAAAGAACATCTCTAGGTTATTGGGGTCATGATATTTATAGTGTTTATTTAAATAAAATATGTCCTACAATATTGGGGTGATATACCGAGAGATTTTTTCTAAATTTCTAAATATAAGAAATAAATTTTATATCATAAAAATATGCCAGTTATGCATTTTAACTCCACTAAGAATTCCGGAAATCAAAACTTCTTCAACATATCTCAAACACTTTATATTACTTTTGAGTAACTTTAAATTATCATCAATTATAACCAAATACTTCCATATCTTATATAGCATACAGATATGACTTAGAGTATTTCAACGGGTCATATAGTACAACAACTTATCCTATAGATCACTAAGTTTGGAGTCTCAGCTTCTGGTTACTCAAATTCTATAATATTGTAATTTAAACATAGGAAAATCAGGTCTTGGAAACTTAATTTATTTGTCGCTCTTACCATATTCTATTAACTAAAATTTTAGTTACATTACCTTTGATTACTCAATTTCCAGAATCCTTTCACTAAATCTTTAGAATCTTAATTTCAAGATCCATAACTTCTTCAACCTTTTCCATATGTCAATAAATATCTAATATAATATCTAACGGAAGTAACCCTAAGTCCAATATTATTTTCCAAATTTCAAGAAATATAGAAAAATATTAATGTAATGATAATTAAAAACTAGTCAATCCCTATTTACCCTTAATTTTTAATCCTTTACTAGAATGACAATCACAACATGAGTGTAACACCCCAAAATTTTAGTGTGTATTTATAAATGTTTGTATATATTCTTAAATGAATATATTTTAATATCTTGTTTCAACACAAAACTAAAGTAAATGAAATAATGTTCATTTTATAAATATTAAAAATGATGTTATAAAATAGCCATTTAATTATAGAGAATTAATAGAAGTAACAAAATTTTGAAATCTATAATAATAGAATAAAACAGTAGTCGTGTTCTTTATGAGGATCATTTTTTGTAATTATAAAGTAAGTGGTCTCACTAGGGTTTTACCTACACCAATACCAATTTAAACATCCATAAGTATAAATTGAGTGGAATCACATGTGGGTGAAGTTTAAGATCAATGAAATCACTACAAGATCCATTCTAGTTGAATCCCCACTCATAACTGCCATCAATGCATTTCTTACCCTAATATATTATGAATAGGTCATGGGGGGGGGGATTAATATAAATTTGGATGACATAAACATTTAATTATTAAAATATTAAAATTTACATATTTTCATTATTATGTGCAAATTTATACATTTATCATTTTTTATAAAATATGTGTTTTTGTTAAAGTTATTAATTTTTAAGAATGATATCAAATTAATTAATTTATAAAAGTTCATATAATGATCAATAAAATAAATTGTTAACATCTAATAAATAATCCAGCAACTATAAGGAATGTTAATTTAATTATTCATTACCAAACAAAAATGATTTTTTTTAAAAAAATATTTTATTGTGTTTTATATATTTTTTATTTAAAAGATAAATTTATAGATTTAAAAATTTAGATTTATAGCATTAAATTCATTTTTGGATTCAGCATATCCAAATTAGGTTAGGTTGGTTTTTTGATATTTTTTTGTAAATGGTTGATTTTTTGTTGGATAATAAAAAATACAATTTTTATAAATACTGTAACTTTTATGTCATCATCGTAAATTAAAAATATATGAATTTTTTTTAAATAAATAATTATTTACTAAATTTAAATAATTTATTAATGAATATTATGTAAAATTTATTGAACTATGTTTAATATTTTAGAACCAAACATATATTTTATTCTAATAAAAAATGATTTTGGTAATTTTCCTTTAATTAAGTCTTCACAATGATATATTTAGTTTTTTATTTCATTTTAATTCAAAAAATATTATTTATTCAATAATAAAGAAATAAATTTCAAGGGATTAAATACTACATTTTATTTGGGTATAAATTAATGTTTATGCTTAAAAGGTATTTTTCAAAGAACTATTTTTATTGCATTAAGCGTACTCTTATTTTTATTTTTATTTTTAGAAATTTTAGGAATTAAATATTGGAAATGGTTTATATATTTTAAATCACCATCTTCAGATTATTTTATAAGGTCAATTTTATATTTAGGCATAAAAATATGTTACCGAGGTAAAAGTTGAGTTACCACGGTAAAGGTAAAATATGCTAGAGAGTAAAAACTATGTGATAAAAGACAAAAATATCAAAACAAACCTATCTTCAAATGTGTTTTTGAAGGATTTATCAACCAATACTTATCACATATCCTTTATTTTATACTTTTTATCTGTCACGACCCGCCTTCACCAAAAGGAGGCAAAGGTCAGTAGATTGCCAGGCCCTTCCTTCTTTAAGTTGATGGAGAGATAATGACCCCCGAAACCCGCCTTCAATAGGTCCTGGAGTGGTGAAGAGCACTAAGGGTATGAAATCACACACTAAATGGAAGGCATTACCCTATTTCTTTTAATAGGATCGGGAGATAAGATAGTAAATCCCACAACACCAAACTGAAATTAAAAGTAAAGCCAAGAACCATTCCCAATACATGTTATAAAAGTTAAAATCCACAATGTATAAGGAGACTACAAAGCAAAATACCAAAAGAGAGAACAACATCAACTGCGATGATCTGTCCCAAGGTTTGAGCCAGTACGACCCAACACGATCCCCGAAGTACTCCTGGAAACCTGAAAAATAGTTTTATATACGTAGGGTGAGCATACAAGTACACTCAGTAGGGAAAACCAAAGTCTCTCGTGCACAAGTGAGGATGCATACTAATTCCCTGTAAGAAAAGAGATAACCAAACACTTAGGAAGGAAACTAACCACCCAAGCCTCAGCAAGGCACACTCCCCAAATAACGCAAGTCAAGTAATGTATAGTAATATCACAACGATGTTTGGGTACCCCACACTATTTTCCTACTGGTTATTGGAGACATCCTACGCATCGAACCAATCCCACCATTCTCACCGCAGTCCCACTGCCACACCCGCCCGCACACACCTGGGCCACAACCTCACCACAGTCCCACTGCCAAACCCCACCCACACACACCTGGGCTATAACCACTATCCCGCCCATAGAAACCTGGGCCACAACCACCATACACAACCATACCCGCAAACACCTGGGTCAGAACAACTACTGCCATACCTGAAGACACCAGGGCCTCATCCCAAAGACACTTGGGAAACAACCTACCCACAAACACCTGGGCTAACTGCCATAACTACCCCGCCCGAAGATTCTTGGGTTAATAATGTACTTTAGGCCATCACAGCCTGCTCGAAGATACTTGTGCTATCCATGAAATAGAGAATAAAGGAGATAATAACCAGCCACTAATTGAAGTGTTGGAAAAAACACCCCCCCTTGAAATGGGGGTGTTCGACACTAAGTTCTCAACTTGGGTGGGACATGAATAGGAAGCACAAAAACTACAAGTATATATATAGGTAACAAGAACTCACCCAAATCAAGGTTTTTCTTCAGCCAGCCTAAGGAACACTATCCTTATTATTCATTCATAAGAGAAAAGAACATCGCCCATGTTCAAGTCACAACTCACATCAAACCAAAACCCCATTTGTCCCATCCTTGTTTCCATGTTCAAGTAATCTCATTTAAAATAATGTTCTGCACTACTGGGAAACTAACAGCATAATCACAAACTGAGGGAAAAAGTTACAGCCAACATCAATTTAAGCATTCACACCTGGTTCTCTTGCAAAGTCACAACAACAAAGGAGCCAACGGTTTCTCAACAACAGAGGATCCCACCCCAATTCGTGATATAAGAAGAGTAATCACACGACCTCAAATTCATAACCAGCGAAACCATAACAACAGGGGATCCCATCCCCACCCACATCACCCCGCAATCGGCCCATGAATAAAAACAACCAAACCACTGCCACCAACACAAAGCAGGCCCATGCCGGTAATTTCAGATTTAAAAGATTTAACACACTCCATGATTCCAATTTCGCTGTACTTTAACCAGGGTTATCACAGAAAGGGATTGATCTTGGTGCTTTCAAATTATTTAGCCGAATATACGTAATTAACAAATTTCCATTTACCAATTAACCAACTTCCTTTACACGACCAACACAAGAGATATGGGTTTATTAGTTCACAGAGAAAGACCACCAACAACCATGATTTTCAGTAGGCATAAGCCCGTACAAAACAGAATCATTAATCATGAAAGAGAAAACAGAGCAACATCATCAGTCACACCCCTCCCCTTCATTCTTTAGAATCTGTTTATAATCTTCTTAAAAGTTTGGTTCATCCAATTTTATAGAATCAATAGCATACCCACCCTGAAAGATACACAAAAAGGAGGGAAGAAGGTGAAACCCCTACCTGACTGATCAAGGATTGACGTTAAGTCCCTGCATGATTAGCAGTAGCTCCACGGAACACGATCAAGAAAACTTCACTGGGTTTCAACTCATCGGGAGGAAGGGTACTCAGATGGGAGGGTGACCGAGAAAAGAAACCTAGGAAGAAGCCTTTGGGTTATAAAGGTTGATACGGGTTGAGATACAGCACACCCTGGACGGTTAAGATATGAAAGAAAACTCAAAACTGTGTAATGAGCGGGATCGTGGGTTGACCATGTGGCTGGGACACCCCACACGTCATTAAAGAGTCCCCGCCATTTGGGGTGGTTAAAACAGACACACTCCTCACCAACATTTAATTAAAACCCATTAATGGCTTTACAGGGGGGTCAAAACACTGCTTAAAAGCCAATTTACGCAAAAAGAGGTACCACTGGGAGAACCCGTGGGGGGTAGGCGCTACCGGTAGTTGAGATCTACCGGTCGGCGACAGCTACCGGTAGCTGAGAGGTACCGGTTGGCGCCAGCTACCGGTAGCTGAGAGCTACCGGTCGGTGCCAGCTACCGGTAGCGGAGAGCTACCGGTATCCCAGAGCTACCGGTTTCCCAGAGCTACCGGTAGCCCAGAGCAACCGGTATCCAATAGCTACCGGTAGTCTACAGCTACCGGTAGCCTAGAGCTACCGGTAACCGAGGGCCACCGGTACCCCAATGTTACTGGTAGGCTAGGTCTACCGGTAGGCCGAGGATACTGGTAGGCCAAGGATACCGCTAGGAGTCACCGAGAAGCTGGGATAGCTTCTCAGACTACCCCGAACACCTAAACATCACATTTTACTAAGTAATGTACCTCCAAGAACCCGAGCCATTACATCAGATACCTCTCAAACTATTCTTTCCCTCGAGAATCAAAACAACCCAGAAGGAAAGAGAGGTCTGAGCAACCACCTCGAAAGATACCTCTCAGGAGTGAGCCTCATTGTTATCTAAAAACACCTCCCTCTCAAGAACCAAGCAACATACCATGTCAAACTGCCCAATCATGTGAGTTGGGGAGTCTCTTTCCCCATGTCAAGATACTATCTGCTTTGGGTGGAACTGACTCACCCGCATGGGTTTAATCACATCCACCTTAATGCGTCTTGATTAGGGGTCGGGTCCTCCCCTCCCCATAGCCAGGACCTTTCACACACATTCATAGGGAAGAAAAACCGCATATTTCATAGCCAACAAGGTAAAACGCTCCACCACAACAAGTATAAATAGTACAGTATAAAACTCAAAACAACTCTGGGTACTGGGCACACATATGTTCTTCCCTCTCCCACGTGATCTCCTCAATCCCACCATGTCTCCATAACACACAAACCAAGGGAATGGTTCGCCTATGAAGCACCTTCTCCTCACGATCCTCGATCATCACTGGTCTTTCCACAAAGGTCAGGTTGTCCTCAATGTCTAGCTCTCCCCAGCAGAGGACGTGTGAGTCGTTGTGCAGATACTGACGGAGCTGGGACACATGGAAGACGTCATGTATCCTCTGTAGCAGTGGTGGTAATGCTTGCTGATAATCCACTCTTCCAACCCGCCATAACACTTCGAAGGGCCCGATGAACCTGGGAGAAATCTTACTCCCCTTAGCGAACCTCCATTGCCCATGCCGAGGGGAGACCTTCAAGAACATGTGGTCTCCAACCTCAAACTCCAAGGGCCTTCTCCTGGTATCATCATATGACTTCTGTCGATTCTGAGCCGCCTTCATCCTTTACCGTATAAGCTGAACCTTCTCCGTCGTGCTCTGCACCACCTCCGGGCCAAGGATGCCTGCCTCTCTGACTTCAGTCCAACATACAGGTGAGCGGCATGGCCTCCCGTATAAGGCTTTGAATGGATCCATACCAATGGTAGAGTGATAGCTATTATTATAGGCAAACTCTACCAGAGGAAAATTTCACACCCATGATCCCCCTGAGTCCAGAACACATGCCCGAAACATATCCTCCAAGGTCTGGATGGTGCGCCCTGTCTGTCCATCTGTCTGGGGATGGAAAGTAGTGATAAGGTGTAACTGGGTGCCAAAATCATTCTACAATCCTCTTCATACTTGTGAGGTAAATCGTGAATCCCTATCTGAGACTATGGACCTCGGAACTCCATGCAACCACACCACCTCATCCACGTACCTTCGTGCCAAAGAATCCACTACACTTGACTCCTTAATCGCCAGAAAGTGAGCTGATTTCGTCAACCAGTCTACTACTACCCAGATGGCGTCATATCTCCCTTGAAACTTGGTTAGTACCTTGAAAAAATCCATCGAGATGTCCTCCCACTTCCACTTGGGGACATCTATACACTACAGCAGGCCGCCTGGAACTCCGTGTTCAGCCTTCACCTACTGACACACTAGGCACTTGGCAACAAACTCTGCCACCGCTCGCTTTACTTCGGGCCACCAGAACTGTCTCTTCAGACCCTGGTACATCTTGGAAACTCCTGGGTGTACCTCTAGGGGTGAGTTGTGGAACTCACTAAGAACCTTTCCGCGCATCACCTCTGGAACAAAGAGATTTCCCCGGAAAAGAATCTGGTTCTGACCATCCTCCGTCCATCCTTCCAGAGCATTGCTCTGGTCAACTCAGTCACGCATCACTTCAAACTCTCGGTCTCCCCACTGAGACTCCTCAACTTGTTGAAATAGAGAAGAATGCACTGTCATCTGATACAGGCAACCTCTACCGCTATCCATCCTCGAATCCAGGTGCAAGACAGACAACTCCTCCATTGCCTTCCAGGCGTCTGCCGGCTCTCGGACCACATCCTTCTATGACCTCCTGCTCAAATAATTAGCCACTATATTCACTTTCCCTGAAGTGTAGGAAATCTTGAATTCGTAATCCTGGAGCAACTCCATCCACCTTCGCTGCCGCAAGTTTAGGTCCTGCTGGGAGAAGATATACCTCAAACATTTGTGATCTGTGAAGACCACAAAGTGTCCTACGGTGACATAATGCTGCCATAAATTTAGCGCAAAAATGGCCGCTGCAAGCTTTAGGTCATGGGTGGCATAATTACACTCATGAGGGCGTAGCGGCCTGGACCCATAAGAGATCACCCCTTGTCACTGCATCAACACACATCTGATTCCCTACCCTGAAGCATCACAGAACACCTCATACACCACCCCTTCTTCTAGTAGTCTCAGTACTGGGGTACTAACCAAATTCTTCTTCAGATAGGTGAAGGCTATCTCGCACTGCTCACTCCACATGAAAACCTGGTCCTTCTTGGTCAAGGCCATCAAAGGGGCTGCAACTCAGGAGAAGTTGGGTACGAACCTCTGATAGTAACCCGCCAGCCCATGGAAACTGCGGACCTCTGCCACATTCTTGGGTGCTGCCCAAGAAACAAATGCCTCAAACTTTGATGGGTACACCACTACCCCCCTGCTCGGACACTACGTGCCCAAGGAAGTTCACTTCTCGCATCTAGAACTTGCATTTCGATAACTTCCCATAGAGCTGGTGCTGTCAGAGGACCTCCAAAACCATCCTCAGGTGCTCCGCATGGTCCTACTCTGATCTTGAATAGATCAGGATGTCGTCGATAAACACAACTACAAACCGATCCTGGTACTCCCAGAATACGGAGTTCATAAGCCCCATGAACACATCCGGGGCGTTCGTAACACCGAAAGGCATTAATACAGATTCAAAATGCCCATATCTTCACCTGAAGGCCATATTTGGGATGTCGCCCTCTTTCACCCTTAACTGGTGATACCCAGATTTCAGGTCGATCTTAGAGAACCATCCTGCCCCTTTCAGCTGGTCGAAAAGATCATCTATCCTCAGGAGAGGGTAGCAATTCTTGACCGTTACCTGATTCAGCATCCTTTAGTCTATGCACAACCTGAGACCACCATCTACCTTCCTTGAGAACAAGACTGGAGCACCCCACGGTGACGCACTTGGTTGAACATAACCCCTCTTCATCAGATCATCAATCTGAATCTGCAACTCCCGTAGCTCCGAAGGAGCCATCCAGTAAGGACCCATCGAAATCGGACGAGCACCAGGCTGGAAGTCTATCCCAAACTCGATATCACGTCAAGGGGGTAGAGTCATTACCTCCTCAGTAAATACATCCATAAACTCATTGACGATCCCTGGAACCTTCACTATATCAGTATCTACCAACTCCACTGACAGCTTGACTAACAAGGAGAGGAGGGGTTCCTCTCGCCTATTGCACTTCTGACTGCTCCGCTCGCTGGTGAAAGAAACACGCCGGCCGCCCAAGTCTGAGAACACAACCCTTCCTCAGAAGCGGTCGATGACGACACACACAGAGAACAACTAGTCGATTCCTAGGACGACATCATATGTCTGTATCTGGAGCAGTAGTAGATCCCTGACCGACTAATGTGGCCCTACCATCTGTCTGCATCCTCGACAAACATATAACAAGTTGGTCTGACCTCCAACTGGTGTGCTCAGAACCAGGGGAACTGGGAGTCTCTCGGCGTCTAGTCCAAGAGCCTGGGCTTGACTGGGTGTAATAAAGGAGTGCGAAGCTCTGGTATCGAACAAGGTGTAAGAAAGGGTACTAAACAAAATGATCGTACCTCGAACAACCTTCAGTCCCATTGGAACGACTGCCTCTGCGGCGTGCAACTGCCCACACCCAGCTCCCCTGCCCCTTGGTTGTCGGACACCTACCCAACCGCGCCCTGGTCAAGGTCCCTGAGGAGCGCCCTGAGGTCGGCCTCCTCCTGCAACGTCTACCGTCGGAGGAGCGGGAGCTCGCTGCCCCTGCTGCTGCTGCTGGAAGGGCCTAGCTGGAAGCTGCTGCTGGGGTGGGTGCTGGGCCTGTCTGCCACTGCCGTACTATACTCGGTCTGGGCACTGATTCTGGAGATGTCCATGGCTCCCACAGATGAAGCACCTCGGTCCTGGGCCCGAAATAAAAGGGCAAGGACCGGGGGACCGGAACTGGAACTGCTGTGGCCTGCTCCCTGTTGGTCGGAACCGAGAGGGTCCTGATGCTGGTGGCCCGGTGCTGATAGCCTTCCCCTATGATGATCCCAGCTAGGTCCCCTCTCGTGAAACACCCCCTAGAATATGCATCCTTTCCACCACTTCGGCCTTCTTTTGGACCTATAAGTATGTCGGACGGCTGAAGGGGGTAACAACGTACTGGAGGGAGGGTCGGAGCGCCTCCTATAAATGTCTTGCCCGAGACTCCTCATCTGGAATGAGGTCCAGAGCGAAATGTAGGAGGTCATTGAACTTGATTCCTAGATCCCTTACTGACATACTCCCCTGCTGGAGGGAGAGTAGCTCCTGCCTCTTTTCTACCTTCATCGTAGAAGAGAGACCATGCCACCTCAGCCTCTCTCCTCTCTCCCAGGTAAAGAGTCCACCACTAACGCACCGCTCCCCACATCTGGATGACAGCCAGAGGAACCCAGTACTTAGGCGGAGCCCGAATCAAGCCGAAGGCTATCACCAGCTCCTCTAGACTGCCCTCGATCTTCATGTCAGAGGTGCTACCCTCATACTTCTCGAGGGTCTGTCACTGGAAGGCTCGAAGCGTCTTTTTCCACTGGTCGTCCTCCTCCTCTCGATCATCCTCTGCCATTCGGCCAAGTCAACCTCCTGGGCCTCAATCTCTCGTACCGCCCATGGTCGCCTCCCAGGTGCCATAGCTGCAAGGTAGACAAAGAATGCCTAAGCCCAAGTAGTGAAGATTATTGTTCTTAAAACTTCTTAAACTTCTTATTTATTTCAAATTCCCAAAACACCCCAGAAACATGAGAACATAAGTCATTATGATGCATGTAACTTTACTAGGGTATCTACCCTGCAATCAGTGTGGCCTCACTTGGTCGTTCTGTAGGTCCAGAGTCCTTGCATCGGATCACGGGGGGCCCTGAAATCCCGTTTCCTAGCCGGTCTTCCTTGGCCTAATTCACGCACCAAGGTCACCCAACACCGTTGCCCTACCATCCCATGAAATCCTCACTGTGCCTAACTCCAGACTCCATCCTATCTCTCAACCATCGCCTCTGATACCATTCTGTCACGACCCGCCTTCACCAAAAGGAGGGAAGGGTCAGCAGATTGCTAGGACATTCCTTCTTTAAGTTGAAGGAGATATAATGACCCCCAAAACCTGCCTTCAATAGGTCCCAGAATGGTGACTAGCACCAAGGGTATGAAATCACACACTAGATGGAAGGCATTACCCCGTTTTTTTAATAGGATCGGGAGATAAGATAGTAAATGCCACAACACCAAACTAAAAGTAAAAGTAAATCCCAGAAGCATTCCCAATGCATGTTACAAAAGTAAAAATCCACAATGTATAAGGAGACTACAAAGAAAAATACAAAAAGAAAGAACAAAAGAAACTATGATGATCTGTCACAAGGTTTAAGCTAGTACGGCCCAGAACGATCCCCGAAGTCCTCCTAGAAACCTAAAAACAGTTTTATATACGTAGGGTGCGCATAGAAGTAGACTCAGTAGGGAAAACCAAACTCTCTCGTGCACAAGTGAGGAGGCATACTAATACCCTTTAAGAAAAGAGATAACCAAACACCTAACAAGGAAACTTACCACCCAATCATCACCAAGGAAAACTCCCAAAATAATGAAAGTCAAGTAATGTATAGTAATACCACATCAATGTTTGGGTACCCCGCGCCACTTTCCCATTGGTTATTGGAGACATCCTGCGCATCGAACCAATCCTGCCATTCTCATCGCAGTCCCGCTGCCACACCCGCTCGCACACACCTGGCCCACAACCTCACCGCAGTCGCACATCCAAACCCCGCCCACACACACTTGGGCCATAACAACTATCCCGCCCGCAGACACCCGGGCCACAACCACCACACACAACCATACCCGCAAACACCTGGGTCAGAACCACTACTGCCATACCTAAAGACACCTGGGCCTCATCCTGAAGACACTTGGGAAACAACCTGCCCGAAAACATTTGGGCCAACCACCACAACTACCCCGCCCGAAGATTCTTGGGCTAATAATGGACTTCAGGCCATCACAGCCTGACCGAAGATACTTGGGCTATCCGGGAAAGGGAGAAGAAAGGATCTAATAACCAGCCACTAATAGAAGTGTTGGGAAAAACACCCTCCCCCATGAAATGGGGGTTTTAGGTACTAAGTGCTCAACTTGGGTGGGGCGTGAATAAGAAACACAAAAACTACAAGTATATATATAGGTAACAATCACTCACCCAAATCTTGGTTTTTCTTCATCCAGCCTAAGGAACACTATCCTTACTATTCCTTCATAAGAGAAAAGAATAGCGCCCATGTTCAAGTCACAACTCACATCAAACTAAAACCCCATTTGTCCCATCCTTGTTTGCATGTTTAAGTAATCTCATTTAAAATAAAGTTCTGCACTACTGGGAAACTAACAACATAATCACAAACCAAGGGAAAAAGTTACAGCCAACATCAATTTAAGCATTCACACTCGGTTCTCTTGCAAATTCACAACAACAAAGGAGCCAACGGTTTCTCAACAATAGAGGATCCCACCCCAATTTGTGATATAAGTAGAGTAATCACATGGCCTCAAATTCATAACCAGAAAAACCATAACAACAGGGGATCCTATCCCCACCCACATCATCCAACAATCGGCCCTTGAATGAAAAGAAACAAACCACTACCACCATCATAAAGCAGGCCCATGCAGGTGATTTCAGATTTAAAAGATTTTACACACTCCATGATTCCAATTCTGCTGTACTTTAACCGGGGTTATCATATAAAGGGATTGATCCTGGTGCTTTTAATGTATTTAGCCGAATATATGTAATTAACCAATTTCCTTTAACCAATTAACCAACTTCCTTTACACGGCCAACACAAGAGATAAGGGTTTATTAGTGCCAGAGAAATACCACCAACAACCATGGTTTTCAGTAGGCATAATCCCATACAAAATAGAATCATTAATCATGAAAGAGAAAACAGAGCAGCATCATCGGTCACACCCCTCCCCTTCGTTCTTTATCATCTGTTTATTATCTTTTTTAAAGTTTGATTCATCCAATTCTACAGAATCAGTAGCATACACACCCCACAAGATACACAGAAAGGAGGGACGAAGGTGAAACCCCTACCTTCCGGATCAAGGATCGACGTTAAGTCCCCGCGTGATTAGCAGTAGCTCCACAGAACACGATCAAGAAAACTTCACCGGGTTACAACTCGTTGGGAGGAAGGGTACTCCGATGGCAGGGTGATCGAGAAAAGAAACCTAGAGAGAAGCCTTTGTTTTATAAATGCTGATACGGGTTGAGATACAGCATGCCCAAGATGGTTAAGATACAAAATAAAACTCAAAACCGTGTAAGGAGCGGGATCGTGGGTTGACCACGCAGTTGGGAGACCCCACACGTCATTAAAGAGTCCCTGCCAATCGGGGTGGTTAAAACAGACACACTCCTCACTAACATTTAATTAAAACCCATTAATGGCTTTATAGGGGGGGTGGAAACGTGGCTTAAAAGAAAATTTATGCAAAAAGAGGCGCCACTGGGAAAACCTGTGGGGGGTAGGCGCTACCAGTAGTTGAGAGCTACCAGTCGGCACCAGCTACCGGTAGCTGATAGCTACCGATAGCCTATATCTAACAGTATCTGAGAGCTATCAGTATCCTAGAGCTACCGGTAGCCAAGAGCTTTCGGTAGTCCAGAGCTACCGGTATCCTAGAGCTACCGGTACCTAAGGTCCACCGGTACCCCAAGGTTACCGATAGGCTTGGTCTACCGGTAGGCCGAGGCTACCGGTAGGCCAAGGATACCGCTTGGAGTCATCGAGAAGCTTGGATAGATTCCCAGACTACTCCAAACACCTAAGCATCACATTTTACTAAGTAATGGACCTCCAAGAACCCGGTCCATTACATTATCCACTTTCCTTTGAAAGTGACATGTATCTAATATAAAGTGATGAGTATTTACAAACATGAAACTTCTCTCACTTATAAAAGGATTCCCCCTCCACCCCTTAAAATCCAGACAAAAATTTATAATTACACTCATTAATATACCAAATTTCATTTAATTATAAGAATATAACTCATTTTTAAACCTCTATTCCCAAGTATAAGTCCAAAACCTCTCTTTTCTAAGAAGTTTTTCACAAGAATATTTAATTCCTCAAAGTGAGTATTATCCACTACTAAAACTTTTGTTCTCCATATTTCTCATCTATAATTCCCCAAAACAATTATAAACATGATGATATTAAGAAATAAGTACCATTATAAAACTAAAAGGTTATTATTTTCATGAAAAAAGAATTATCTACCTTTTTCTCATATATTGGAAAATGAAAAAGTTGCCTGTGTTATGTGTGGACTATTGCCTCATTGAAAGATGTATTTAATTTCTCATCACCAACATACATGGATGGTTCTAAAAATACATTTTATGAAATAATATTATTTTTATAACATTATTAAGGTTCTATAATTTAAATTTTGTAATTTCTATTAATAATATTAACAATAAACTGTCATCATAAAACATAACCGCCTAGAATAGGCTTTCCAAGACACTTTATAAATAATGATTTCATATATATATTTTAATTTATCTTATTCATATTACTATTATTAAATTTAATTTATTAGTTTAAAAAGGTTTTTATCCATTAATCTTATATAGAATTTATATTATCACTGAACAATAACATGTTCTTTCTCATTTAATGGTTATAGCGTTTCCTAGTTTTGGTTAGTTTTTACCAACTATAATTACATTGTTATAATGTTTGTCTTATTAATGAATAAGAAAACTTAAATACTAGTATTAATATGTTTTCATAATTTTATAGTGGTAATATTCAAAATTATATTTACCAATAAATTCAATTTGATTGTTAATTAAATAATCACTATAAAATGGAATTTTTATTCATTCCATGAGAACTATCAACATAAGTTATATGAAATTACTTTGGGACATTATAAATACATAAAAAATGAATTAACTAAAATAAAAATTATATGGATAATTAATCCATGAGAACAAACTAAAGAACCTGAGTTACAAAACTGAATCATGCAAGGGAAAAGAATATATAACACCCAAATAATAAATTTTAAAAACAAACAATTAATATATGGGTAATAAAGACTCATAAATGTATTTTATGAAGTATAATAACTATCAATAAGGTTTTTTTTAAATCAATAAAAAACCTAAAATTACCATACAGGGATGTTAAAGCATGTCTGACTTATAAGAAGTCTGAGATAAGGGTTTGTTTCTATCAATTTGAATTTCTTAAGACATGCTTCAAATTTAATGCAATGTTTCCTTTATATTGTGTATATACTACCAGATGAATTTATTTTAAAATATTCTTTCATAAAATTCAGGGTATTTTTAGAACCATATAATGTTATTTATTTCAATGGATTTTTATTCAATTATTATAAAAGGTGTAAGGATTTTCAATTTGATTCCCCTTCATTGAGGCATGATTTCATATTATGAAACTATTATTATTTATAGTGGTGTAATTAATGATACATTTAATCAGTTACTCATAAATCAACTTGAATCATTATTTTTAGAATCGAATTTTATAATATTTATTTTATATTATTTTAATTCATATAATACTCATGTTGTATGGGATTTTTATAACCCATTTTTGTTTCTTTGAGTTGTAAGGTTTCTTCTTGAACTACACTATTATAATTTCCTTATATCCTTCCATTCTCTATTTCATATGATATTAATTATTTTTTATCTAGGAACAATTAAATTTTTAATTTAATATTTTTACTTTATGAATCCTTATAAAGGTATATCATTGTTAAGAATAATTCTCATAATCTTTAGTGATTGTTCTTTATCTGTGTCCATATTCATTATTTACAAATTTTTTTCCTTTATTATTCTGAAATAAAAGTTTGTATTATCTCTTTCTAACGTCATATTTATATTTATACTTTTTCGAGATAATTATTTTTTACTATTTTAAATATTTTGGGTTTCAATATATTTATTATAAAGTATTAAAATGGTATTTCCTTCCATAATCATATATTTTATCTTCCACTCCAAATTTATTCTTGATAAACTTTATATTTTTTCCAAGGATGCATTATTATGGTTTATTTATAGATAATTATTAAAAAAGTATCCATGTCAACTACTCAAAATGATCTTTTGACAGAAACTCATAACTTTTTATTATGACAACAATGTTAATAAATGTTTTCTAAAAACTATTTTTACATTTCACCTTAATATTCATCTTTAAATCAAATTTTTTTATCTCATTTCTATTTATGTTTCATGCATTACACATTAATTCTCATATTAATTTATAATTCATACCCAACATATTTCATAAGAGTTTTTTTCTCAATCCCTCTTTGTCTCTCTCAGGATATTATTTTTTCCTTCATATCCATATTCTTTAATCTCATGGATGTATGATACGTAATTTCCATTACTGACTTAATCACACATATACTACTATATATAGTGTTAATAATTTAAAAATTGTAAGATTTTTTCCAAGAAATTTATTCTATTTATTAACTAGGGAATTATTGATAATCTATATACTAGTTATTTTAATATGGATAATTATTGATTAACAAGTATTTTTGTATTTATATAGTTAATTCATTCCTTTTATATGATGAATTTAGTGGGATAATTTAGTGATGGTTGGGGTCTAAAATTATATATCCACTCAATGTGTCAATAGGGAACATAAGATATGATATCTTAGATACTTGGTGTAAACCTTACCCATTTATATATAATGTCTTGGGATGAGGCCATGACGATATGTTTAAGATACCCAAAATTATGAATTCCATAACTATAAAACCAGTGACTGTGATTGATGTATTCCTTTACATTACAATGTTATCAGTTGATATATTACTTGACCATGTTATTAGTTATATTACATTATTTTATTATTATATATTTCTTATATATTATTCATTCCTTATTTATTACATGAATGCTTTTATTGTATACTACCCCTTATCGAGCATTTGAGACAATCCTTTTTACAATTTCCTTTTCTTTAGGTTAAAAATAAGAGTATTAATTATGCTATATATATATGAGTATCATGTGTGGTGAATTTTGTGGGAAATATTTAATAATTATTATAAAATAAGGATCCTTGATTTTCTAGGAATAACCCTTTTGATGGGAAAGGTATGTGTATTGTTAGTTGAATGTTTTTCCCTAGCTCTATAAAACTCTAAAACTAAAAGGACATAGGTGTGTAAAAGGATCAATATTAATTTTTGATATTTTAATTATATATGGTTATGTTTGCGTGTCTTCAGTTATTATTAAACATAGTATGTAAAGATGTATTTTTTGAGGACTAGATATGAGAGTGTGGGTCTGGGGTATCTCGATTGGTATGAGATAAGGGTTTAGATAACTTTATCCATTAATATGTTATTAGATGAGGATAATTTAAGAGGTATGAATACCATAATGGTTTAATGAGTTTAAGTATTATTATAATATTGAAGGCATAAATACTATTTTTGAGGTCTTATGAGATTATATTTTAATCAGATTAAAGATATTTTGATTAAATTTTAAGAGGGATACTTGATTTAGGTTTATATAAACTTTGGGTTGGTCTGTGATTTAATATTGATGTAATTATAGTTAATTTGGACAATGATTTAATATATTTTGGGTTTATAAGTTGATAAGTATAGATAAACTTGGGGGTTAAAAAAGTGACTTGGTCACAAAATGATTCAAGAGACTAATATATCTTTGGGAGTACATGTGGTAAAGGTATTTGTTTTTTGATATGTTATTTTATTCCTTTTGAGGATAAATTTTAAGTTGAATATTACGAATATAGGTTTCCATAATTTTTTGGCTTAAAATATTATAATAAATTTCTTTGTAAATTTGGGTTTAGAAATTTATAAAGATTAGGTTTTTGATATTAATATTATGGAAATGAAAGAAATCTAGGTTAAACTAAAAGATTTATGGTTTGAATCAATTGTTGAAACAAATTTATCTTTGGTTGAAATAAAGGTGTTAAAGGATAAAAAAATTATTATTTACTTTAAAATGATATTCTATAATTATCATAACCATTTTTTTTATTTTGTTGAGTATAGGATCATGAAAATGATGCTGGGAAAGGTATTACTGTAGAAACTATTATGTATTATAACTAAGGGTGCATGTTTAGCACAAATGGTCATGAAAAATAAAATATATATTTATGCCTATTATGAGGTAAAAATGATTCTTAACCGTGATATTAAGGTATATAACTCACTAGAAAATATATCACGATCCAAGAAAATATTAAGAACACCATCTTATGTTTTTAATGGCGAGACAAATTAAAATTGTGAGGATAGAATTTATTTAAGGGGTTATAATGTAACACCCCTAGATTTTAGTATATATATATATATATATATAAATATATCTAAAAAAAATTGTTGAATAAATTGTTTCACATGTAACATTGTAGTAAAAAACAATTACATACATTTTTTAAGTATTAAATATTATGTTATAATGAAATGACTGAATAAACCTATAGAAAAATACCTAATCACATTATGAAATCCATAGAAATGGAATAAAAAAGTACTATTACTCCTCACGAGGCTCATTTTTCTAATCTTGGAAAGGTTTTTGAGTCACTAGGTTTTTCATTAAACTAATCCCAAGACGAACTTTAACAATTATGGATTGAGATAAATAACCTGTGGGAAAATTTCAAACTGATGGAAATCACAGAGAAATCCTTGCTTGCAAAACCACAACTCGTGACCACCACAAATATATATATTTCCTTTAGATATAATTTATTAGTTATGAGTGGTTTTTAGGAAAAAATTTGTATGATATAAATATGGAATTATTACAATAATAAATTTTATGTTTTGTTTTATACATTTGACAATTTTTTATAAAACATGAATTTTTGTTAAAATTATTACCATTGAAAAATGAAATTAGTAGAATGTATTGTTGAAATTCAAGTTATTATTTTTAAAATAAATTAATAATTTATAATAAATAATTAGTCAACTACAAGGAATATTAATTTAATGATTCACGGGAAAACAAAAATATTTTATTTAAAAGCATTATTTTTAATATATATTATATATGTTTCATTTAAAAGATAAATTTATAATTTTTTTAATTTGAGATTGACAAAATATAAAATATTCAAACCATTTAATCATTTCTTCATTTGATTTAAATGGTATTTATTTCAAATTATTTAGATGATTACATGGGTAGGTGATGCAAATAGGGGTGCATACCCAGGTATATGCTGACACAGTATATGATATAGTGTAGAACGAAGGGGCCTTCAGGCCAGAAAAGTGGTAGGCCTTCAGGATACAAGGAATTTGGTCCATAAAAAATTAATTTGAGCCATAGGTACTTCCGGTTATCATTAGTGGGAATCATGTGACATGGAAGGACCAGGAGAACACCTTAGTGAAATAAGCAAGCGGTGCAACATGGAGACACACAGGCACCAGCGAGTGGATGAAATTGAAAGTATGATTGGGGTGATCGAGTCAATCAACCAGACTTCCCATAATCATGGATTTATGATTTGGGATGGAGGGGTTATCTTATATATGACTATCCACATAGTGGGACCATTATGATGACACAACATGATAGGTAGGTGATGCACTTGGGCACCACTTAGGTATCATCAGGTGGGGGATCCAAAGATAGATATGTGTTATATAATTTGTCATCAGAACCTCTTCCCACATAGATCAATGAGTTGGGATAGAGGGATACTATAACACGATGTATCAGATTGGATTAACATGAAACAATTATTCATAGGTTGTGACTTAAAAGACTGGTGATAATACATGATTTAGATTACTCAATGAATCATTTTTAGGTCATCTCCTTGAAGGGACTTTAACACACATTCAACCGAGACTTTAGTCCATAAAGTGGATGGAAATCAAATCCATAATATGTAATAAAATTAGTCTATTGGGTGCTTTCTATTCCTTGTGGGTTGGTAAGAGGCTTGATCTATTGGGTGTGCCTGTGTATGTTTGTTGTTTAGTTCGTAACCCACTATACATAATATAGATTAAATACCATAAATTATATGAAAATTTCACTGATTAAAAATTTATGAAACATTTTTATTAACCAAAAATTTATTTAATAAAGTAAAAAAAATTCATATAAAAATATTATGTTGACTTTATAAATATATATTAGAAATTTTAGAACAAAAGAGATATTTTATTCCAATAAAAAAACTATTTTGGTCTGTTTCCTTTAATTAATAATTCACCGAGATCTATTAAGTTTTGAATTTATTTGCAATTTTAAAAAATATTTTTTTTAACAATAAAAAATACATATTATATGGGGAAATACAATAAATTATTTTGGTGTAAATTTATTATTTTGTATAAAATAAACTTTTCTAAAACTATTTTTGTTGCATGAAGCGTACTATTATTAAATCTTTTTACTTCCTCTAGTATATGCATCTTGAAAAATGTTTTTTATATTTCAAATAACCCAGTTCCAATTATTTTATAACTTAAATTTTATTCTTAAGCAAGAAAATAAGTTACTGAGTAAAAAATTGAGTTACCATGGTAAAAGTAAAATGACGTAAAAATGGATAAAAATAAGTGATATAATCTCAAAATATCATAAAATTTATCTATAAGTGTGTATGTAGGGGAGGTTTTGACCCATAATTATCCCCACTATATTATTTTCCAAATTTGGATCCAAATTTCATAAACCATCCTAGGTCATCCCTGAACCAAACACCCAATTTAGCTCGTGATATGGCCCGAAGGGAATTCTCGATCCCCAAGGTCTGGAAATAAATGCATAGGAATCAAAGAACTAACTTGGGTATTGATTTCACCCATAAGAACACTACAAATAAAATCTATCAAAAACAAATAATAAATAATATCCCAATATATAATATAAATAAAATAATATCTTGAACAAGTACATAGCATAATAAGTCATTTTCATATACATAATAAGGGAAAAGAGAGGTGTGTTATTGAGATAGTACAAGGAAGGAGATAATAATGAGGGGAAAATATATGAAGTAAATAAGGAATAGCTCAACTTCCTAGGCTCCATGTACAAGTGTGGTAGTTCTATATGCTCCTCCACCATGCCCAAACCAAGCGATACAAGATCTTACACTATAACCAAGCATCTTGATGAACCCACAATGATATAGGCGTGAGCTACACCAGCCAGTATGTTACCACCCACTGACTTAATACATAATTCATTAAAAGAAAATTTATAATATGATAGTTTTAAAATAAGGGAAAAAATAGTTTTTCACCAATTTTATCATTTAAAACATGTTTAAATAAGTTTTCTTTTTCATACATGCCGCTTTAAAAAATATGATATTCCTTCTTAGTAAAACCATAATTTTTTTATTTAACAAATTAATTCATAAATTAAAGGAATTTTTTAACGAAAACCATGAAATAAATGAGAATAAAATTTCAAAAATTGTAGATATCTATACTTTGAAAAATATATCATTATCATGGACCCCTAGGTTCTGAAAGGGAACAATATGGAATAGAGTTATCATAGTACTGAATAAAGAAAATTCTCTGCTCTTGATAATAATAAACACATTAATCAACCCACCTGAACACTTGGTCTTACCCTACCTATCCTAAACAAGGGGAAACATCACATAGGCTGACTTAAATCCCTACTTTGGGCCACTAGATAGAGAATAATTCTAAAATAGTTCACATTTATACCTTAACATCCCACACAACCAACTTTGATTTATTATGAGATATAACAAATGGTGAGTATTTCAAAGTAATTATCATACTGTATAATCATATAAAAAATTATCATTTACATTTCTCACACCTCAAAAAACCCACATAAGAACATCCCCTATATCTAAGAATAATAAAACATTTCAACTTCCATCAATAGGGGTACTCATTACAAGTATACAAAAATCCATAATTTTCATCACATATGAACGACATGCACATTGGGGTTTCATTTCCAAACTAATCATTTAAAGTTCCAATTGGGACTTAGGGTCATTATTTAAGGATAACATCCATGGGAACCACTTTAGAAAAACAAGTTCATAACTCATCATTTTATTACTTCAATAAATATAAATTTTAAAGTATTTCTCAAAAAGAAAAAAGTACCCAAGCTTTATAAAACATCATTTTCCACCGTTTTTGAAATCATCGATGCATATAACTTAAAATGAAACCATTAAAGTTCCATCGAATCATTTTAATTTCAAAAATAAGGATTGAACCATTAAAACAAATTTAAAGATAAATTATCATGAAAACCCCCATTTTCAATTTTTTTAAGAACTCAAGAAATCAAGAGTCCTTTAATATAGCTACCCAAGTATAAGAAGTAGTAATAAAGACAGTTAAAGATATAAAAAAAGAATAATAAAATCATATATATAATCTTAAATAGAGATGCATGGTACCCCTTTTTAAAATATCATAACTTTTAATGAAAATAGTGTTAATCCAGTATAAACCAACCCAAGAAGCCCTAGGAATCCAAGAGTAATTCCAAAAAAATCTTAAATCAATAAATCCTAAATTGAAAATCGAGTGGAAAGAATACCTAGGGTGAATGGACCCTGATTGGGAATCAATGATGAGTAAATAGAAGATATGGATGGGATGATGATGTTTGGTTGGATTTACCTTGTTGAATTTAACTTAAACCTAAATAAATACCATGTAAATCACCATGGAGGATTATGAATACAAGAGGAGACATTATGAGGGTTAAGAAACTTAAAATGGGGGAAAATTATACCCTTAAATTGTCTTAATTTGAAAGGTTATTTTTATAATTTTAGAAAAATATAGAGTTAGGCCCGGGACCTTAAGGACATGAAATAGTCATTCAAGCTATTAATGGTCTGGCCACTAAAATTTCATGGGGTGAAATCCCAGTTCATGGGGTTAAGTACTATAGATTCAATCCTATAGATTCACGAACCCTCTTGAACCACCCATGAGACAACCGAGAACCTAAGAACTCAATAGTAACCTAATTAATAAATATATAAAAAATAATTTAAGTTTTGGATGTAATAATTATATCTACCGTAGCACTTTATATCCCTAAAAATTTTCAACAGACAATGGTTGATCAAGAGAGGAAAAATAATCACATACAAACTAGGGAATAACTAAAAAGGAGGGCTCAAAAAATAAAAGACTATCGAGATCACATCCAATGCCCAAACACTGTACCAAAACACAAGACACACAAACATTCCACTATCATAGAATAAAAATTAAATACGATCTAAAATAGTATAATTATAATCCTATATGAAAAGATAATAACTCTATTAAAATAAATAAAAAAGGTTTTATCCATAAAACCATGCCCCCAAACTAAGGAACAACCTAAACTACAGATGATACTAATAAAGACCCACTCATTCAAAAAACCACTAAGATTCAATAAGAAATCAATGATATACCACAAAATAATAGGAGGGTAGAGTATGAGATATACAAGGGATTAATTCATACAATAAAAACTTTACTTTGTTATAAAACAGGAAGGAATGTGAAAGGAAAATGAAAACTTTGATTCAATTCAGGGTCCACTAAGAAACACTCACTGATACTTAAGAATGAAATTGAAATAGATATTTTACATGAGAGAATCACTAATGATGTCCTCCCCACCATATTAAAATTCAACTAGGAAGCTTGTTATTTATAAACCGCTAGCCTCTCTAAAATAAACAACAATGGAATAAAACTCAATGAATATTGAAAATCTATAAAGAAGTTTCACTAAGTACTCATCCTTCATATCTGGATGATGGTTCCTTAATCAATTCCTCAAAACAAAACCCTTAAAAACATGATGAATCCTCTCATATATTACAATAGAACAAGACACCAAACAATATTAACACCTTAAGAAAAGAAACTGATATAGATCACTCATGAGAATAATAGACATTATTAGGAAATTCATCACCAGGAATCAAGCCTAAAAAATAACTCCATAGTCTAGCCTTTGGTTCCTTAAGGGTAACCCAAGAATTTGATTCCATATTACTGGCACCAAGTGAATCCAACTAAACATCAATGTATAACCAACACCATCTCCTAGCCACCCCAACACTTATCCAATTTTTTATATTTACAACCATTAAAAATAAAAAATCCAATTACAATCCTACATCTCAATAAATGAGAAACATAACTAAATTCCATGGCCTAAGAATTTACAATACAACCAATACACCTAAAATGATATCCAAATGGACATAGAAGAAAATTAATCAAATATGGATCATCTTTATGGTTTCAGCATCCCAAGTAATTTCTTCCTTGATTCCAAAAAAAAAACAAAAAAAAACACTACATTGTTTCAAGCTCTTAATAATATATTTATGAAAATATAAGAATTCAAAACAAGAGAAAGATATTGAAGAAATACATATAATCATGATCCTTACATCACTAATATAAAATCCATCAAAGAAATTACAAACTTCAAAACATCATCACTAAAACTAAAAAATCAACTAAAACATAACCTCACACAACAAAAGGTAAACTATAGTAAATAGATTGCATAAAAATAACATTAAAATGGTCTTTAAATTATCACTAGGTTAAATATGTTGAATCATAGGATTCATAAGATATTGATTTCCACCTTTCTCATGAGAAAATCCTCTATAAAATATTTAGATATTACCCAAAAAACAACAAGAACAATTGGTATTTGGTATTTACCAAGAAGAATGTTTCTTATGTTTATACTTCATGCAATAATATCAAAAAAAGTGATGGATACTTGTAGAAAATAATGTGAATAAAAAATATATCTTTTTAATACCACTCATAATATTAAATTATTACACTTCCTTTTTCCCTTTCTAGTATTTACTCCCCGATATCTATGAAATGGAGAATCCTATGATTCATCTAGTGCACCTTCTAAGCTTTCTTCAACTTTGATAGCATATTTCAACACCTATACATAATATTTGTGGCCAATAGAATACACTTAAAATAATATATCTAGTCAAAGACATTTTCAAATACACCCAAACATTAAAGAATCATCCAAATATAAATCACAAAGGTACGAAACCAACTTGATTAAATGATGTACACACCCTATAAACATTTTATCACTTTACTATTGGCCAAAAAATTATATCACATTTAGTACCTTCACTGAATTTGAAAATGATTGATGAATGAACTATACGATGAAACATTCCCAAGAATGTTCCTTCTGTGGATTTTTATAGATGATAGACTTCCACCAATTCCAACTTATACCCTCTAGAATAAAGGTCTCAAACTTAACCATTAGATATTTATGAAGTTTAAGTTGGATAAATATTTCATCAACCCTCAATATCCATTCCACTACTTCCCATGAATTATATTTCCTAAATAAATGAGGATGATTTAGGATTCATAACTTTTGAATGAAATCCTTATACTAGGTAAAGAGAGGAAGAACACCAATATCTAAGGATGGATAAGATAGAAAAACCATTTGAAGAAGATCTTAATATGCCAAAGAATCCATTAGATTATATTTGGAGTGTACACTAAAAATAATAAATATGAATACCAGCCAAATAATCCCCAGAGTTGAAACCCCATAACAAAAAACAAAAATCAATAGTCAATCGAAAAACATTTTTAAAATAAATTTAAATCCATCACTTTACAATTTCATGAAAATCCAACAATCCCAATATTTATTTATTTTAATAGGAAAATGAAATCCACTTGTTTTACCTACGAGGGTTTTGTTGCGATTCATTTCAAAAATAATTTCCATTTATTAAACCAACTATTTGAAAAAGTTTGAAACATTTAATGAAAATTTCATTAATATCTAAATATTTAAAAATAAAACTTTTTAAATTTATTTATTACCTAAACCCATTAAAAGTTCCCAATTAAAATTTAGTAACATCACAAAAAAACTATATAAATAATTTACACATCCAATTAACACTAAGGAATTAAAATTTTTTCCAAAAAACAATAATCATTTTAAATCAAAAGTATTTTAGAAAAATTAGCAAAGGAATAAATTATTTTTAATTCAAAGCATTTTGAAAGTATTTCCAAATTTATAAAATATGTATATCTTTTAAAAGAATTTTTTTTCTAACCAACCCATTATAGATTTTCATTTCAATTCATACCCAAACAAAATAAACAATCATAAAGAACCAAGATTCATCATAATTATATCATAAAGAAGAAAAGAAACCTAAAATTTATAAAGAACAAAAAATTATAAGATAATGGAAACTCATAACAATACAAGGATTAACTGAACAATCTCGATAACAGTATGCTAAACATAAGAATCCCAATCGAAGTCATTTAGGTTTCAATCCCTATACAGGGTTTTCCAAAACCTTTTTAGGTACCACATGCTCATGAGTTCTTCCTTTTTCAATTACATCTCATAAACCACCTGAAATTAACGTCCCAAATTATCAAAAAACCCGGAACCGAGATTAATCATAAGATAAAATCATCTCTAAAAACTCTAGAAACTTAGATCTCACAAAAAAATATGGTGTTTAGAAACCTTCTAAATATTTATGTCATGAGTTCAGATAATCATAACTCATATATAACAAACTATACCAAATTACTTAAAAACTTCCTTTGATTCAAATTTTCATGAACCAAACTAGGTCACCCCTAAATCGGACACCCATGCTCACTTGTGGAAAGGTCCAATGGGAATTTACCACCCCTATTGTCTAGAAGAAAGCACCTGGGCATATCAGAACAATATTTAGAAATAAATTCCACAATAAGAATAATAAAACTAGGATATGAAAATAAAAAATTATAAATAAACACTATGACACGTTATAAATAAAATAATATGTCAAAAAAGTATAGAGAATGAAAAGAAAGATCCATATAAAAAATAAGGGAAATGAAAGTTGTGACACTAATGTAGTAGAATGAAACATAGAATAATGATGAGAATAGGATAAAATAAATAATATAAACCACATATTCTAAGTCTCCATGTGCAAATGACACAACCCCAGGCACACCTCCACCATACATGAACAAAGAGATCGAAGATCTTACACTATAGATCAGCATCTTTCTAAACTTTTGATGATATATGCATGAGATAATTATTCTAAAAGGCTTCTACCTACCGACTCGATGAATAATCCTTAAAAAAATCTATAACATGATAGTTTCAAAACATGGATACAAAATAGGTTTTCATTAGACTTGTTATTTAAAAAAAAATTAAAATAGTTTCCTTTGAAAAACACCCCATGTTTACAAATATAAGATTCTTTATAAGTAAAACAAAAAATTATTTTCCTCTAACAAAATCATTCCTAAATTATAGTTAAATCAATTTTGAGGAAATCTATGAAATAAATTGGATTAAAATTTCACAAACTTAAAATATCTATACTTTGGAAAACATATCATCATTAGGGAATCCTAGGGGAGTAAGGGTAACAATATAGAATAGAAATGACATGGTTATCAAGGAAGAAAATTCTGCATTAAAAATAAAAATGAACACAACAATTTATGCACATGAACACCTAATCTTACTTCTCCTAGAATAACCAAGTTGGAAATCCCATAGGTTAACAAAAATCCCCACCTAGGATCACTAGGCCGAGAATAATTCAAAACCTGTGTGTATGTGTACCTCGTCTTTCCAACTATCCAACTAGGACTTCCTATAATATAATAAAAAAGGTGAGTATTTCATAGTAATTATCATACCATATAATCATATTATAAAATATATATTTACCTCACTAACACCTTCAGACACTCACATAGAAACGTCCCCTTTATGAAAGCATAAAAAAATTTCAACTTCCCTCAATATATATACTTAATGTAAGCATAAAAACATCCATAATTTCTATCACATATTAAGGGGAATGTCCTAAGGGTTTTATTTTCCAAATAAATCTTTAAAAGTTCCAATAGAGCCTTGAAATAATTCTCTAAAAATAAAATAAAAAACAACCCTTTGTAAAACCAAATGCATAATTCATCATTTGATTACTTCAATATATAAAAGTTTTCAATGAATTTTTCGTAAAGAGAAAATCTTACATGAGATTTAGAAAACAACACTTTTCCATCAATTTTAAATTCAAAATATTCTTCAATTTAAAGATACAACAATGAGATATCATCTAGTTATTTAAATTTCCAAAATTAGTTTTGAACCTTTAAAACATATTTGAATATCAATTCACATAAAAAACCCCTTTTCTCTTTTTTTTGAAAATTCAAAAAGAAATCATCATTTGATATGGATACCAAAATTTAAGTTGTAAAATTAAGGATAATGAAATTGATGAGAAAATAAAAAGCATTCATAGATTTAATCTTAAAGATATATGCATGAGACACCTAAATCGAATATAATTTCTTTAAATGAATAAGGTGTTAATCCACTATAACTCGGGACAAGAAGCCCTGGGAGTCCAAGAGGAATCCCTAAAATCCCTAAAACCAAGAAACACAAAATAAAAAATTAAGTGGAATAAAACCCTAGGTCGTTGTGACCATGATAGGGAAATAATGAGGAGGAAGAAAAAGATAAGGAATATTGGGAAAGGTTTGGATGTATTTACCTTGGGGATTTGAACGTAAACTTAAATCGATCCCATAAAAATTTCTATAGTGGAGGAAGATGTGAGGATATGTTCCTGGTGTTGAGATACTCAAAATGGAGGAAGAAGAGACCCTCAAAGAGAGTTAATTTGAAAGGGTACTTTTGGAATTTTAGAGAAATCGTGAGTCTTATATGGTCCATTTAGGCCACAGAACACCCTTTCGGGCTGTGAATGGTCTAACGCCTAAAATTCCATGGGTTGAATTCAAATTTCATAGGGTGAACTACTATAAATTCATAACTTTTACATCCCAATACCTCCTACACCACCCATGAAATAACCGATACACAAAATAATTCAAAATTAACCAAAAAATAAATGAATAAAACTATAATCGTGGTCGATATGTGACACTAATTGAAATTTTAAGTGACATATCTTTAATGTATTGTAATTTATATTTACAAAAATTAAAATTCTTTCACTTATAAAAGGATACCTCCTCCACCCCTTCAAAGCCACACCAAAAATTAAAATCCCTCTCATTACTCAACCATAATTCCTTCCCTAATATGACTCTCATATTCTTCATCTTTTGTTCCCAGAGAAGAATTCCTAAGCCTCTCATTTCCAGGATGTCTATTATGATATAATTAAAGCCCTCAATGTGAGTATTATCCACTCCCTAACCTTTTTATATTTTTCTTTTTCATCTACCCTCATCCAAATATATTCTAATCCTAGTAATATAAAATTATTGGTATAATTAATATAAAAAAATATTATTATGATTATGTAACATATATTATCTACCTTCTTATCATCCATTGGAAAATTAAAACATCACATGTATTACATGCGGACTAGTACCTCCATGAAATATGCATTTAATTTTTACTACCATCCTAAATGGGCATTTATAATTTTTTTTGTGAATAAAAATAATTTTTACATTCTATTAATAAAATTAATGATAAGTGGTCATCAAAAAATTTAACCTTCTAAAATGAGGATATTAGGAAACTTTATACATAATGGTTTCTTGTTGTTATTTTAATTTTTTTTATTCATCAAACTATTATTGAATTTGATTTTTAATTTTAATTTTTTTTGAAACCATTAAGATTTTGGAAAGGTTATATTATTTATATACAATAACATGTTATTACTCATTAAACTATTATTAAGAGTTCATGTTTTGTTGTTTTTACCACTCACATGGAAATTTTTATAATGTTTATCTCATTAATGAATAAGAAAAATTAGTTCTTTTATTATATTTCATAATGATAAATTTAATATATTTTCATAATTTTTTGGTGGTAATATTATATAGTATATTCACTAATAAATTCAATTCTTTCATTAATTCAAGAATCACTGAAAATGGGATTTTTAAGCGTTCTATGTAAACCATCAACAAAAGATCCATGAAATGAAAATGAGATTCAAGAACTATGTTAAAACATAAATTCCATTAATCATAAACATTCTACAGATGATTAATCCATGAATAAAACTCAAGGACCAAATTTTACATACTAAAGCATGCAAGGGAAATAGAAAAATTAACAACTGAAAAATTATTTATAAAAATAAAATTAATATATGGTAAATAAATAAATTTAAATGTATGAAATTATGTATAATAAATATGATTAATGTTTTTATTTAAATTAATAACAAAACTAAGTTTATTATACAGGGAAGTTAGAGTGTGCCCGACTATGCGAAAGATCGAGGTAAGGATTTCTTCATCTCAATTTTGAATATGTTTCATATTGAGCACCATGATTTAATTAATACAGTGAAATTAGTGCCCTGTTAATGTATTTTGATATTTTATTTCATGGAATTCTTGGGATCTACAAATATATTTAATTTTATTTCTTTTAATGGCCTTTGATTCATGCATTACAAATTTCATAAGGGTTTTCATCTCAATTCAACTTTATCGAGGCATGTTTTCATATTTTAACATATTATTATTTGAATTAGTGTAATTAATTATCAATTGAGTTATTCCATCATAAAAAACCTTTAATAAAGTGATTATAACTCCATTTAAAAATATATCCTTTATGATCTTTTAATTCATAAACTACCCAAGCTATACAAGATTTTTCTAACTAAGATTTGTTTCTTTGAGTTATATTGTTTCTTCTTGAACCTGATTCTACTAAGTTACCTATATCCTTGAATTTTTTATTTAACATGATATGACTTATTCATTAACTATATTTTTTCTTCATTAATTTCATCCTTATAAAATTACAATGCTGTTAAGAATAATTCTCATCCTATTTAAGGACTAATTTTCCTCCATGTCCATATTATTTGTTTTTGAAAGGGTTTTACTTCCTAATTTTGAAATAAAAGTTTGTATTATAACTTTTTAACTTCATTTTTAACTTTATTTATTTTAAAAAGGAATATTTACTACACTTTTAAATAATGAGGGTTTCAATAAAGATATTTTAAAAATCCTTATGTAAACCACTAAATATAATATTTAGAAAGTAATTCAAAACTTCATATTTTTTACAATAATGTTAGGAAATGTTTTCCATGTACTCTTTTTATGTTTTAATACAATATTATTATTTAAGTCAAAAATATATATCTCATTTGGATTTATGTTTCATGTAAAACCATATAAATTATATTATGAATTTTTAGTTTATAAACCACTATGTTCATAAGATTTATGTTCTCTATCACTCTTCTATCTATTGATTTTAATTTTCTCCTTCTAGTCCATATTCTTTAGTCCCATGGATGTATGATATAACATTTACATTATTGAATTATATGTATATAATTTAGTCTAGGTTATGTTAATACCTTAAATATTGAATATTGTTTATCAAGAATGTTATTCTGTTTATTGTTCGAGGAATTATTTCCAATCTATATGATAATTATTTTAATATGGATAATTATTGATTAATAAAGAATGATGATTTTGTATCATTGGTTAATTACTTTTACAAAATGAATTAATAATACTTATTTAGTGAAAGGTGGATCCTAGAATTATATATCCCTTTTATACTTTGGTAGGACTCATGAGACGAACTTGAATGGGTACTTAGTTTAAACCTTACCCATATGTATATGATATCTTGGCATGAGGCCATGAAAATATGTTTAAGATATCAAGCCTTATGGATTACATCATAATTAAATCATTTATTATAAAAAATGTGACTATTTATATTTATATCTTATAGATGAATATTATACATTCTCATTTAGTTATATAGAATTTGTTTATTATTAATTATTATTTACATTATATTCAATCCTCATTTATTCCATAATTGATTCTGTTATATGCTACCCCTTATCGAGTGATTTATATCACCCTTTTTATGATTTACTTTTTATCCATGTTATGAATAATTTATTAAGTATGATATTTTAGATGAGTTTCATGTGTGGAGAATTTTGTGGGAGATGTTGAGAACTTATTTTAAAATAATAAATCCTTGATTTAGTGGGAAATATTCCCAGTGGATGGGAAAGATATAGTTATTATTAGTTAAATGTTTTTTAACAAACTATCAAAATATCTAAAACTAAAAGTTCTTGGGTATATAAGAGAACCAATATTTTTTCTTGATATTGTAATTATAGATTGTTAAGTTTGGCTTTCTTCAGTTGGCATCAAATCCAATATGTAAAGATTTATGTTTTGATCACCAAATATTGGAGTACAGGTCTAGGGAATCTAACTGAGGGTACTTCAAACTTCAAGATTCAAGATTTTATTTTATCTTATCCAGCACAACACATGATTACATATTTCTTGGGAACTATAACCAATATCTTTATCCAACCTTATAATGTTCTTGGGTACTTCATATTTCTTCCAAGATTCTTTTATCAACATATATTAACATCATTATCCTTAAATTTATCCTTATTGATGAAAAATAAAACAAAAAATCAATTATGTTCAACAATATCCCCCTTTTTATTTTTTATAAATAACAATATAAAAAATACATGTGAATATGTTTTTTAATTTTATTATATCTCCCCATTATTTACAATAAATAGAAAGAATCTTGATAGAGTGTGATGTAATTTCAGTTAAAGCAATGAAACATAAATTATTCTACTCTAAGTCTATATGATTAATGCTCAGTATAGAAAACAAGAGGGACTAACCTAGATAAAAAATATATCCCTATCAAATTATAATAACAACATTAAATCCTTTTATCAGGGGTTGGTAAATTTTTTTTAGGATACTATCAAAAGTTTAAAAATATTCTCATGAAAATTTCAACCATAATTTCCACACCCATATGAATACATAGATTATAAACATTCAAAACTAATATAATTTTTAGTTTCTCTAATTATACCTTGAATTTAGCAGAAATTTCTCATTTTCACATGTCCTAGATCAATGCAACTTATACCACTTTTCTTTAGATTTGATACTCGAAAAACAAGGGTGAGAGAATATGAAAACATACCTTATTAATTAAATATTTTCAAAAAAAATCCATAAATTTAAGATATGAATTTAATGATATATTTTTTGTAGACAACTAAAACTTATACCCCTTAAGGAATAGAAAATATATTTTCTTACAATTTTATTACAAAGATCCAAAAGCAGAAACATCTTCCTTAGTTCTGCTCCTGAATGCATACATCACCTTCAATCAACTGTATAGAAAGAATAGACATAATATATGGGAATAATGCAAAACTCCTTTTCTTATTATTGAGTGAAATAAGGTTGAGAGTTTCTTCTCAACTAAGATACTCATTTATTTCTACCACTATTTTTGTGAGAACTCTTTAGGATTTCTATTATGAATTTCTTGGAAGTAATATTAAGAATCATGGATTCTTTTATTCTTTAAATAACTTATTTGAGTGTAATAATCATATTTTATTTAGAAATTAAAGAAAAATAACTTATTAGTGATATCTTTAATTTCTTTAAAATCTGATATTAGAATTGGAATATAATTAAATAACTCCTAGAATTATGACCAACATACTTCTACCATCTAAATTGTCCATCAATAACACTTATGTTATTATTTTTTGACAACCAATCATGAAATTTCAGTTGCACTGCATACAAAATAACTTTTTTCCTTCAGAACATGATTGTTTTTATGATTTATAAATATTTATAAATATTTCTGATTGATATATCGAAAATATCACTCATTCGTTGGGAAAATTATTAGTTTTCTTGGTATTTACACATCATTTCTCAAGAATCTTCAAGTTACCAACATTATGAATTTTTTAATGAGACTTGAATTTTTATTTAGTGACATATTCCACTAAGACACTATTTTTGTATCTATCATAGATTTATTCTCTTTATAGATCTATATTTGTCCTATCTGCACCACTTTATGTGGAATATTTTCATTTTCCTAAGTTTTAACCACTTTCCACAGTAGAAGTAGCTTATTTTTCTTGGTAAATCATTCTTATTAATCTTTATTAATTTTATTTAAAAATATTTTTTATTTTTATTATAAACTAAGGGTGATAAACCTTAAATTTTCTAAACTTATGGATTTATGGTTTTCACTTTTATATTGTTTTTGACACATTTTTGGTTTCTTTATACAATCATACAAGTTTACTACGACCAGCTCGATTGAGAATACCAAAATGATTTACATGACCATCAAATCTGTTTGAGACATAATTATTCTTACTTTCCTTTTATAGAAATTAGATCAAATCAGCTTTTATCCCTTGACATATAATTTCTTTGATTTCCAAACATTGATATATTTTTCCAATAATCCCATGATTTCTGTCCAAACCTATCATATCACTAACAATATCCAACAAATCATATTCCTTTTCTTTGAATAAAAATCCATAAAACATAATAATTTTTCAATTTTTATAGAAAGTCCATTATATGGTTTTGTATAGGAGAAAATATTAATCTAATTTTTTTTTCTATCGACCAAAGATATAGTGGTGGGTTTTTCAGCTTTTTTATCAACCCACAATTTTCCATATTTTGATTTAAAACCATCATTATTTATAATTAACACATATAATATATTTTGATTTTTTTTACCTTTTGGTTTGATCCAATAAATAATTGATTATTAGATGATCCCAATATCTTACTCCCACAATAAATAGGTCCTTTAGCATAAATATATTCTTTAAAAAAATTTATAGAAGAAACTATTCTCTCAAATTTTCTTGAAGATTCAATATTTACTATTTCTATATTTTATAATTTAACTTCAAACTCAAGACAGTTCATATTGAAGATATTATTCTTGTCTTCAACCATTTTTAATCAATATTCAAATTCCTTCTTGTTTTTCTCATCCAGATTCTCATGAAATTTGGTGATCTCTTAAATTACATTATCAGACTCTTTAATCTTGTTTTCCTTGAAATCTAATTGATCATTATTTATATAAATGATTAACCATTGTATTTATTTATGCCCTTATATAGATTATTTTTTGTTTAATATTTATTCAAATTAATCATTAACATATTTGGATCAATTTTCTTCAACCATTATAATTCCGTCACTATTAGAATATCATTTATTCCTGATATTTATGCTCATTATTACCTTTTGTGTCTATGCTTTATCTCCCTTCCCAAATTATTTTTCAAGATGGGTGATCTACTTCTATAAGTCTTTGAAAAAACTATAAATAGAAACATAATATTTCTACGAACATTAGTTATTATTTTCCTCAAAAAATTATATGAGTCATTGTTCAATTCATCTAAGATATGATCTTCCCCAGTTGTACTTGTCTTTATAGGGTAAAATATGGAGAAGCAACATTAATTACCTCATCATCATGTATAAACTATGAATCAACTGATGAAAAGATGTTTCCCATATATTTTCCAATTGATTTAACCACAAAATCTTATCTATTCTTGTTATATCTATCTTTTACATGGTTATAGAATATTGACTATTTTTTTCATCTTTTAATAATAGGGATGTGTTATAAATATTTTAATTTTGTTATTAATTTTATTTATTAGTGTCTTGGAAGAGATAAAATTATAAAAAATATTTGAAACTTATCCTCTAATCCTACACTTCAAATTTAATTTTGGAATAGTGGCTCAAAATATCAAACTCTTAAAATCTTGATATTTTTGTGGATTTAATTATAGGTGTAACTATAAATCTGATAAAAATTGTTGTCTTACTTGGGTTGATGAAACCACATCGGGGGGGGGGGGGGTGAATTAGTTTGAGTGATTTTTTTATTAATTAAAACCTTTTCCCATTTATTACCTCTGAACATATTTAGTGAATGGATGTATCACACTTTCCTCCTCATTAGTTTTATTTCATATTGTATAAGAGTGAAGGAAATACAATAAACAATACATGTGTTTGTTAATGTGGTTTGTATTCAATTTTGATGATTACATCATTAGTGGATGATGGTTGTTACACCACTCCCAAAAAACTTCTCTTTTATTATCAAGAAAAAGATTATGTAAGGGTATGAACCTGAACCTATACCCCTTTTACTAACTTGGTATAGTGAAAGAACTAACTTGTAGTTCTTAGGATCTGAAACTAATTGCGTCTTCCTCTCAAAAATACAAGATTTGGATGGATCCTTTATAGAATTTGATCAATAGTAAACAAAAAAATCTTTGGTGGACTTCAATATATATTCTACCCATCCCAATATATTTAATAATTAACAAGGATGCCTTATAACTTAAATATCTATAATATAAAGATATTTTAGGCTTGTTTTTTTAATCAGAACATTTGATAAATGGAATGGTAGGCTAGTATTATTAATTTTCATTTATACTTGTAATGTTTAGTAACATAAAAACAAAAATTTCCACATTACCTATTAATTATTATTCAATTCATAACAAGAATATTTCATACACAACATTTGTTATCTCCCTATATTATACACATAGAATATTTAATATTATAACCACATCATTTCTCTTTCTTTTTGAATAATCTCTAATCCCCCTTATTTTATTCTTATATAATTAGCATATATCTTGGATATTTTTTTCATACACTGAATATGAAAACCCTTATATCTTGTAACATCAATTATCCATCATTTTAAATCTTCTAAACATATTTAAGATGATTATATAAAATATATCCATAAGATCTATATTGTAAATCCCCACATGAAATCGTTAATTATCTTAAATTTCTCTCTCAACCGTACCCTCATACACTTAATTCCAAATATTCATGATTATATTTAGTGAAAATTTCATAGTGTGAAGGATTTATCATGACATAGACTGATTCTAATTTTCTAAAGTTCCCATCGTGGAATCTACTATCACAACGTGACATAATCTATTATCTCTTTCCAACACAATGACTAATTTTTTTGAAATAAAATTTAAAAATGAAGCTCTCCTATAATATTACCTTTATCATGCACCATAAAGTTCCATTATCTTCATGGTGTTACAACCTATCAACGTAAAAAGAAAACTTTCAGATTCACTAATTACCCACAAAATAATCATAGTACTTAATATTTTAAAAATATATAAAAATATTCACAATTAAAACACTATAATCTTGAAAATTTTCATAATATGAAAAACCATACATAAGAATTATCTTATTTATTACAGTGGTGAGATTCAAGTACTTTTATGAATTTTCCCTTTGGAAAAATATTATGTATTATCCCACAATTATATTAAAAAAACATGTATGCTCAAAAAAAAAACAATACATATTACCAAAATATTTTTTCTTTTCTAACTTCCAATGTTCTTAAAGATATTACATATCCTTGGGAATCATTATCCTATACTTTCCAAATATTTTACTAACAATATATTTTGCATCTTGCGGAATTTATTAAGTATCATCTCAAATATAATACACATCCCAATATAAGATTTTACTTTGTCAAATCATATACTATATTCCCTAGTAATATATGAGAGATTGATATAATATCTTATATTCCATCCCGAAAATATCTTTCATATGCTCCAAGATATATTACGTATAACATAGAGCTCATGTCCTTTTCTATGACACCCTAAGAGTTTCAATACTCTAATTTTAATTTTTTTAGTGGTACCTAGAGTTTCATGATTTTTTGAGGTGATATGGAGTTATCCTAAAATTAAATAGGGGACTATTCCATGGATGACAGTGGATTCACCATGGATATTCTAGCTACAGATTAGGAGATATAGTTATGGCTTGGGGTATTGGAGGGGGAATGTTGGTGCCCTTCAAAAATTCAATTAGGATGAACTATATTTAAGGGGATATGGAATAGGCCTTTCGTTCAGTTGAGATATGAAACATAGAGTTAGAGGATATGATGTGGAGTTTAATAGAGGTGAGTTTAGTGGTTCTTATTTTTATGGGGGTAGCTGTGGCATGGTGAATGGGATTTGGTGTAGTCTTTTGTCCAAAAGATATGATATGTGAGGGGTTTTTACCATGGTTTCGAGAGTCCATTTTGACTAGGGGTGATCTCAACATAGGAAAATTGGTTGGGATTTGGAGTTATGTGAAAAAACAATGATTGTGGTGTGGATGGAGGTTCTACATTTTGGTCTCATATTTTCCATATTAGGTTTAAAAAACCAAATTTCCTCTAAACTAACCATTATTCCAATTTTCTTTATCAAGCCTTAAGAAAACAAGAGTGATTTTTGAATTCATGGAAGCCCATTTTTGTTCAGCTTCAACCCTAGCATTTGAGAGATAAATCCTTTGATATTTCAATCTATTATTGAGGTAGGTGTCTCTATAAAAAGGTTTTAATGCATGAATTACTTAATATTATTATAAATTCCATTGTTTTGTTTTCTGAAATGGATATATCTGATATCAAAGTGTCTTTTTGTAAATAGGTATATAGTTTAAAATTGATTTTTATTTTAGAAATGGTTTTTCACACACTATGTGATTTAATTAAATTCCTTATAGTTGGTTTTGATTCTAAAATTGGGTTTCAAGTGTGGAAGTGGTAATAATTCACTACAAAAATATGTTGAGAAAATTTGAGCATGGTTCTCAGATGGTTTTCTGAAATAATAGTTCATTGGGAACCATGGATGCATTCAGAAATGGAAATATCACTTTAGGATGTGTAAAAGCTCTAGAGGTTTTGAAATTGGGACACTTTGATAGGAATCGATATCATTTGGATTCATGTAATGACTGGATTAATTATTTTTTATGTCCAGTACTTATTCTAATAGACTAGAGCCAAAATCTTCTACTTTTTCATTTTTTATCAGTTTAACACATGATGGTATATTTCATAGTTGATTGTTCACTTGTTTATCTTATGGTGTATCCATAGATATTTTTGATTATGCACACATGATTTATTTTATGTACTTTAAATATTCCTGATTTATGAGTATATGGATTGTTTTTCAGAAAAACCAAAGGTTTTTTTATAAAAATATTTTATCTTATGAAAATTATTTATAAACTGGATTTATTTTAAAGCTAGAGAAAACATTTTCAAGATATTAGAGTTTTTATAGATTTTTTTCTAAAATCCTAATATGATTTTTTCTACACCCAATATTTTCTTTTGGGAGTTTGTAGATGTGTTTTTACAAGGTATGATTAAATTCAAGTGCATCAAGTAGTTCATTGACTTCTCTTGGTTGTTGTCACCTTCATAGTGGGATAATTTTGTGGTGGAAAATGGTTATATAGGGTCTCATTTTAGTCTTTTCTTGGTTGTTTAATGGTGTATCCATTTGAAATGATGTTTTATGTATCATGGGTGTAGTCTTCTTTCTATATTGTACTCTTATATTTTGAATTCTTTTGGTGCACTCCAAGTCAAAATAGGATAAAATGGATTATTTGGATATTATACTTAGAATCTTGAATAAAGATCAGTTGTATGGTAAGATTACCAAGTTTGAGTTTTGGATATAGGAAGTGATGTTTATAGGGAATTTTATATCAGATAGATAATTCTCAGCGGATCTTGAAAATATACAGGTAATAACATCTTCAGATAATCCTAAAAATGTGTTTGTGAATTTTAGTTTCTTAGTTTCGGCTAGTTACTATAGGAATTCTATTCTGGAATTTTCCAAGATTTCATATCTAATGAAGTATTTGACCCACAATGGTGTAATGCTTTAGTGGAATGAAAAATTTCAGAGATATTATGTGGAACTCAGGGTAAGGTTGAATTCATCTCTAGTTCTAATTCTTCCAGATTTGGGCTGAGGTTATGATGTTTTCTACCATGATCCATGTACTGAATTGTGGTGTGTTTTGATGAAATGGAAGTGAGTGGTGTCCTATGTCTCTCAATATTTACAAAATCATGAGGGAAATTAACCTACCCATGTTCTTGAGTTCAAAGTGATTATGTATGAACTCAAAACATGGCATCACTATCTATTTGGAACGCATTTTATGGTATATTTTAATCATAAGAGCCTGGTGTATATTTTTTATATTTAGAAGGATCAAAACTTTACATAGATACACTTGGATGAGTATCCCTAGAATTTTTATTTTGATATTTCTTATATTCCTTGGAAATATAGTGTGGTCTTTGATGAATTTATTATTGCACTACCAACTCAAGCCTTAAATAAATCATTGGATGAGTGGTCTCTGGTGTGTTTGTTCACTAAGAAAAAATTAAGAGTTGAAGAGGCTAGAGAGTAGGTGTTATTTGATTTAATAATGAATGACTCTTTATTTTATGATCTCGTTAAACTCAAGAAAGTTTTAGACACCAATTTCCTATACTTGAGTAAAATCCTAAATGGCAGGGAGACAACGGGTGAGTGGTCTCGATCTCCTAGTGTCTCTTTGTGTTTCTAGTGAATGTTGGTCATTCTAATTTCTCTGAGGCAGGAGTTGATGGAAAGTGTAGACTAGTCTTATTTCTCCCTTTAAGTTCATTGAACTAATTATAATGTTAGTGTATTATTGGAAATTTCCGTCTTCCTTGATGTTGATTCACAATGTGTTTTATGTTTACCTGTTGAGGAGGTATCAACCAGACCCTTCCCTTGATCTTGGACCCGACACCAATATGGATAATAAAATGGTTTATATTATGGATTCCTAGGATAAGTTAATGAACTATAAAATAATTCTCTTAGTTTTCATCACCTTTATATTGGGATGGTTTATTGGTGATAGATGGTCACATGGAGGCTCATTTTAGTCTTGTTTGTATGTTTTACGGGTTAATCATTTGGATTAATGTTGCATCTCATGGGTGTACTCTTTATTATACATTTTAATTTGATGTTTTTAATTATTTTGGATATACATGAGACTACTTGGATGTTTTATGGTACCTTAACCTACGATAGAGCTTCTGGGGTGATTTTTCTGGTGAACCAGGTTGGTTCATTAAAATTTTCAATTTTCATATTCTCTAGGTAATATAAAATATCAACCAAAAAATATCTTACATATCATATAAAGTATGTTATGTATCATATTTTAAAATACCATTATCTTTTTAGAATTTTTGAATCCAAGAAATATCTTAACTATCATAAAAATATGTTATGTATTCCTTCCAATACCACTATGAATTACATACCTCCAAACATCTTCAACACATATCACACATCAAATTTATTTAAAATAAATTCAAATATTTTTTTAATAATCACTAGAATGATTCAAAATATTATATTTTATATAAATAATCCTTATATTATTTCAATAGATCTTCCATTACCTCTGTAATAGGATTGCCAGGAACCCGTCTGATCTGGTGTTCCACATGGCCTCAAATACACTTCTCTATATACCAATGGATACTGAAAATTGGTGAGGGCCTGATGAAAACAATGGGGAGAATATTCCCTCAAATTAGAGTAATATAAACAGATGAAATAAAGAATATTCATACACATCATATCGAAGCATGAATAATAAATAAAAATGATATATCACATACAATATGCTATAATACAAAACATACAACTGATTACCCACTAGGATGATCCTAAATACAAAATGAAACAAAAATACAAAAAATGAACCCTGTCCATACTACCATCTTCGGGCCTCACTAACCTTATTTCCACCATCCCGTTTATATTCCCCAACCTGATCCACTGCACATCCCTTACATTGACATTAAATATAGATAGAAGGTCTGTGCATGCACAAAGATTCCCATGAAGAATGTGAATATAAAAATATACAGGGTATCACCCATAACCCCTAAAATACACTTCCATATTCATGTGTATCGATGAGGAAAGGAATTGTAACGAACATGATTTCTAAGTTATCCTGTGGTAACCAAAATTCCACAAAAATATACAAGGAACACATTCTTATCAGGTCATGAGGTGCTAACCAGGCTACCCTGACCTTAACCAAACCTACTTTGAGACCATTCTAGAATCCACCAAACTTCTTGTTGCAAAATATTGTTGCCCGACCCATAGCCGAAGACTTAGGGTTGTTATGTGTCCAAAACCTCATCCTTATACCCAAAGAAACTGGGTATGGTCATACAATCAAGAGACTCAAACTATCCCTAATCTCTATATATTGGTCCATTGGTCATCCATCATACCAAGATCAAATCCCCATGGTAGTATTCAACCTAATCCTTCTAAGGCAAGGTCCAAAGAATGAACAATGACCCAAGACTTGTCTGGAAAGATCATCAATTTTATAACTATGCATCAGGGAACAGTCATACACCAACTCATCCCCATATACTCTAAGGATTTACATTGCATTGGCCTATACCCATAGATTCTATGGAGTCCATCATATCAACCCAATTCGTGCATAAAAATTTCATTGACCTGATACCCAAAAGAACAGTATATGGTCATCCGTCAAACCAAGCCTCTAAGTTATGGTCACAATGTACACTGACCCATTCTCATAGACTTTAGAGATGTCGCCTCAAGCATCCCAACTCAAGCCTCCTCATGGAAAGGTCAATCGTTCACCATAATCCAGACCTCTAAGGCAAGGTGTAACCATCCAAAAGCATCGCCAAGGGACACAAATCATCACTAAACTCACAATATGGTCCTCAGGTACTAGAAACTCAAGACCTCTCCCCTCATCATAACACATCTCAACTCACCCAACATGGAATCCACTAGCCCCCTAGACCCACCACAGTCTCTTATCATGGATACCATCTCAAGACTATCACCCATTGGTGATATCACTAAAAAAATTCTCATCCTGATTGAGAACTCATGTTACGATCCTACCTCACCGTGTCCCTCAGTGCTCCTGTTCCTACTACCCAGGTACCATCCTAATATAAACCCCATTGTCATACTAATTCCATGCCTGAATGAATTTTCTCTATCACCTCATCCATAAAGACTCACCCGAACCAAAGAGGGTGTTCTGATTAGTCACAAGACACCAGACGATCTCGCACAATGTTAGCCTTCCCCATGGCACCATTCCTTATCACTGGCACTAGGTAACCCAAACAAGGCTATCCACATGTCAACACACACCCTAAGGACTCCCTGAGGTCCTATGTTATCCCAATAGCATCTGATCCCCTTGTTGACCAAGTCACCAAGGAAGACCCAAAATACTCGAATTTCTCAAGAGCATTGGATCTCATCCTAGTATGCCCAAGCTACCTAATCACCTCAGCTAAGGACTCTAGCAGCCCTTATACCCCAAGTGGATCAGGTGTTATTGGGATAAGGACTCTAGCAGCCCTTATACTCCCTGAGGTCCTATGTTATCCCATGCCTTATCACTGGCACTAGGTAACCCAGAATCTATCTATTGCAAGAAAACTGATAATTAATTAATAAAAAATTACAATTACTAATTTAATTTAATCCAATGTGGCATAAATGCTAGAAAACTCACCGATCACCACTGTTGATCAGAAACCCTGACCAAACACCTGTTTAATGTCTTTCACATCTCATTGACACCATCTTGGGTGAAATACCTATCCCCTAACACTAATTTACGACATTTATTTTATTAAATAAAATTTTCCGAGGAACATAACTTGATCAATATTACTTTTTATATTGTGAAGATAAGTCTTGATATTCCCTATTCATAAGTAGTGTGGAGTCCCCATCAAGATCGATCAATTCCACCATTATATGGTGGAATAATCACCAAAATACAAGCCCAATCGAAGGGAAAAGGCAAATGAATTGGGAAAAAATGAAAAGAATATAAAAAATTACCTTGATTCATCATCAAAAAATTTCCTGAACAATACCCCCCTTATTGGGGGAACAAAGGAGTGAAAAGGGAGGGATAATTGACTAAGAATGTATTCTCCCAGTCCTCATTCCCCTTAGAAATCTGAGTAACCTCAATTATAAAATTATGGGGATTACCATCATTAGAATGACCTTATAGTATAACCACTGAATAACTGGTCATAGTCCACTAGCCAGCTAGTGTTCCAATGTAAAACGTCTTGGTTTTGTCCCACCCCCCATCTATCTAGTGGGTGATATAGATTTATAGCACCCTCAAGCCACTTCTTGAACTCATTTATTGATCTCCTAAGAATCCAGATTTCATTTTAGACTTTAACCAAATCCAAAATATTTATTTTTACACAATAAAACATCAATATTTTCATCCCTAACACTGATTCTCAGAATGAACCATCCTTATGGGAATATCAAATCCCCTATTCAATTGTAACGACCTAGAATACATGGGGAATTAAAAAATCCCTACCATAATGATTATTGTCCTTAAAAATCCATGGTTATTTTTGAACTACATTATTTTTTTAGTCCTAGTTCTCAAAATGACCCATAAACCAAATTGAAAGATTCAAATTCCATCTGAAAATTCCCACCTGTAAGGATGTAAGTCATTATAAACACCCCACTATAGCAATTATCATCCCTGAGAATCTATTTGAACCTCCGAAACACATCTACTGACAAACCACAGTCATCAAAACATCTATAAATCACTACATTTCAAATTAAAATGTCCAATGTTCTTCCACTTCTCAACTCCAACATTAGGCCCAAACACACCAGCTTCAGGTCCGATCCCTAGACTAGACCCCTTATTTTCTATACTATATTACAGAAATGGTTCTAAGATTAACAACACAAACCACATAAGATAATTGGTTGGAACTCTTTCTGAGGCTTTATTCTCCTTATAAAATCTTGATCACGCTGCCCTATATCTGGATGTAATGTGTCATTACCCACATAATAACACCAAAGTCCAAACCTGACTCTTGGTGTAATTCCATTGTTAGATCACCAAGAACCAGCTCTATCAGTAGTTCTTTAATCCTAATGACTATCACACCTACACTCTGACATACACTCGATTCACACCAAAACAACCCTAAGTCCAATTCCACCACACTGAATCCATCTGAAACCATAGTCAAATTCCAAAGATGGTATTTATTAGGGAACAAGGATTACTTGAGCTCACACTTGCATTGGAATATTGAATAAATTCTAACCATCCATGACCGGTATCACCTCCAAAAACCTTTCGATGCATGACAAATTATCTTATAACTGATACAGTGCTCCCCAAAATAATATTTTTATTAGATTCATCACTAAATAAACTACCTGAAATCCACAGTCTATGCTCCGCCCATCACCGCACACAATGACTGGACATGGCTAACTTGATCATACTTGAGCACCAAATCAATTCCAACCATTTCCCATTATTAACTCATTATAATTTCATTCTCAACGTATTTTAAGATCATTAAAAATGAGTTACACACCCTCCAACTGACCAATGGTGTGATTCCCACCATATGTATTCCCTTATATTGCTCTAAGAGCATAGACCCCAAGTGAGTCACAACCCAGACACATGTACCTATCTTTAATAGACTCTATCACCTCCCAAGTAAATCATGCCAATTAATTTTCTATAATCGATCATACCATGGTACATTGATCCATATCCAATGTCACATTCCTCAGCTAATGGATATCTCCAACTTCCCCCAAAAGCTCTGGGACTCTATGCCAGTATGCTTCTCATCGAATGAACTGACCACCTTACCCAATTAGTAAACCCAAACCAAAACTACCATAGAGACACTATAATACACTACTCAAGTTTATGAACAACCAAAACCATTCCTAACTAAACCTCACATAGGCAGTTCACTAATCCACAAACCAGCCGACATTATGTTTCACCCATGCACAACTACCCTCACATACCAAGACCTTTCTAAAAATGACACCCCAGTTCCTCTCCCATCCTCCGAGTAAGGGTGAACCACTTAAGAAACTCTCCTAGGTACTTACCCACATTTGAATCCAACCTCAGCTAAACCGAATGGCTGCACACTCTACACGACTTGATCACACAACCCGAATCATGTTCAAATGAGTTTCTCCCTATCAATCCTAGGCTCACATGCTTAACCAACTAATCATGCCCCACTTTCATGTTAGTTATAACTAGATAAATGTACCCTTGATACCATTTTTCAAAATCAAGGAACCCACCCATGCCTAAATATTACACAATGACCACCTAGTACTGGGGTGTCATCTTAAGAAACATGAGCATCTATCTATGCTCCCACCTCGCTAGTCCAAGGTGAGTCCAAACCACCAGGCCTAACCCCCAATCAGTCCTACCATTTGAAAATAGCCTGATACCACAAGGAATTTCCCATGGATTCATATAACCCACTAAGGGTTTTCATATCCTTAGGGAAACCATTCCCATCCTCTAAGAAACCCTTAGGCATCCCATCCTTCATTAAACCATCACTAGGGTATCAAACTCCCTAACTGACACACTTAGTGTCTCCACACATTCATCATCAAAGATACTACAATTATGCCAGGAGGACACCTCCCTATGTAATATCAACATGAACATCCATAAAATTAATATACATTCCATCCCATTGTGTATAATTCCATAAAGAATTTATACAGGAAAACACTGTAAAAGTTGTTGTTTACATTTTAAATTTTTTGGACATCTCATTAGTGAATGATCATAAGAAAGAAAAAGTATTTCAGGTGAATCCTATGTGCCTACTATGATACATGTACATTAGTTCTTTCCAACTAGATAAAAGATAAAAACAAATAAGTAACCAGAAATCGAAACTCCATATATATCACCCAAGGTGAAATCATAAAACAATATCATTTCAAACTAAAAAAATCAGATTTCTTGGAAGCCTAAACTTCCTACCAAAATAGGTGTTCTTGATGCACCAATATGGTATCCATCATATGCCTCTATAGATACCTAGACCACCTATCTACCATCTCCATGAATTATAAAAAAATAATCTTATGATATTATTTTATAACACCATTTTTTAGAACCCATCAAATCCAAAGTGACACATTGCCTCAAGTTCGCCTCCCCTTATTCTAGAGGATTATGAATAGAGAGGAGGGCCTAATTCATATAGCATAGAGTCTATGACCTTGAATGATATTAATATAATTGGAATAAATAACCATGTATCATCTACATCACAAAAAAGTAAAAAAATAAATAAACATGGGAAATCACATACATGATGCTATCATACAAAACATAAAATCGATTTCCCACTGGGCCTATCCAAAATAAAAACAAAACAAAAATACAACACACCCTTGCTGGGCCTACTACTATCCATATTCCACACAAGAATTGTCTCCACCACACCATTGTGATTCCCTAGAAAAATCCATTGTAAATCCCATTATCTAACCTAAAATGAAGACATAACGTCTGCACATACACTCAGATTCCCATATGGGGTATGAGTATAAATGTTAGTAGGGTCTCAAAAAGAACCCCTAACTAGGCCACAAGGACACTTGATGAGGTACACACACCCTTTAGGACACTGGGTGCTTACCAAGACACCCCGATCCCAACCAAAAGTACTTCAAAACCATGTTGGTATCCACCCATCACCTCATTCGAACATACTAATGTGAGAACCATACCTGAAGACTTAGGATAGGACAATGTCCAAAACCTCAAACTGATACTCAAAGACACTGGGCATGATCATACATCTAAAATCCTTAACCCATCCCTAATTGTAGGTTCTGAACTAAACAAAAGAACCCATTTTTCAAATTTACAATAAGGTTTTTACTAATTCAATGGATCATTACCTAATTTTTTAATAAATAAACATCATGACTGATGAATGTTTTTCATGAAATATTGACATACATTTCCTGATACTTGGAGAGGATCATATACTTGTTAAATTTATAACTAATATAATCAGATCTGATGTAAGGATAATTGTTCTTAGGATCTTTATTATATCAATATATTAATCATCCAAAAACCCTTTTCGAATTACCATAAATATCTAGGGATGACCCAAAGTAGAGCCACTCTAGTGGGGATCCACTCACCATTCTTTGATCACCGAAAAACACTGATGGAATACCAGGTGCTAGAGCGGTGGATTGATCATATTGTGTTATTTGTCTTGATTACTAAAAGATCCTCTAGGATTGGAGGATTATCACTTATTCTTATTGTTTTTGATAGAAGGAGAGGAGGATGAGTATTAGGAGAATTACATTTTTGGAAATGATTCTCAATCCTTGATTAACCCCACACAATAGCCATAAATTTTTTTTTATAGAGTTAGGGTTTAGTTTAAAATATTATTCAATTTCATAATGACCCTTAAATAATATAATTAACCTCTAAAAACTCATTCTATATAATAATAATGATATTTTATGGAATTCACTAACTGTAGAAATGATAAATATTATTTTACCTACTTTAAAATTAATATTTATCACCGGGCTTGATCCTAGTCTGCTTATCTTCCTCGATATTTACCTAATACCTGAATGAATATTTATTAAATATATATTAAAAAATATATACTCCATTTACAGTCTGGAAAAAAATATTTATTATATGTTAAATAGAAAAATAAATATTTTATTGACAATCTGGTGTATCAATATTTATTAAATATTCACATAATTAAATAAATTATTTATTACCTCGCAAATATTTTTGATAAAAAATCACGAATAAATTATCCACCAGGCATGAAAATAATATTCATTCCAATAATAAAATTAAATATAATGTAATGGAGATAAAAAAAAACTTAGTGTGTGACCCTCTAGGATTATTTCTCATTGGAATTATACATGCTTTCTTAATGTTCAAGATTACTCTCTAAAGATAGTCAATGAACCCAAGTGAAAGAGTTGATGTCACAAAATCAAAAACCACACAAGAATGTTTACTATGGAATTTAATCCCTCTATTACATTATCTCAGCAAGTAGGATTCAAATACATGTCATCAACATATATTCTTGATATTTATTTCTTTGACTATTTGAAAAAAACTCATCATTACACCATGGACATGGAATTTAATTCCATATTTCCATTTAAATAAAATTTCTAAGATATAATCTTCCATTAATATGGAAGGTACAAATCCTTCATCAAACTATTAATTAATAAGACATTAAATTTGATTCACCCAACATATATAAATTTTCTATGAATTATATAACAAAATTTTACAACAAACATCTAAGTGTGTGAGTCATAACACACATTAAAAATAATCTTAAAGTCCGACGATAATTAAACATGCTCAAAGATAGGAATATATGATGACACATTAACATATAGAATTCCTCAAGGTGGGTCTACTCTCTTAATATTCCATCTTAAAGATTACAAAGTAAGAATTTCATGAGAAGAAGTCTCATATGCTTTCGAGTACTCATACCTGATAATCAACATTTTATATGTCTAATCATAGAATGTTATCAAAATATGGAATTATATTTAAGAATACACTCATGGAATTTTAATGTTTGTATATTTACAGGGAACTACTATGTATCTATCAATTTGACAGATACTCTAGGAAATTAGTACACTAAAGTCATGCCGAATGATGAATAGTATATAATAATATATTTTATTAATATTCAAATATTCAAATAAACATGAAATCCAAAGTTAAAATTGTTGTTTCTAGAATACCAACCTTAACAGACTCCCACTCAGACAAAAGCCAATAACTTGTGACTTTCAGTCCACTAAACCTCACATGATGATCATATGTCTACTAAGTTAAGGTTTTTTCAAGGGTTTTCCACATTTTCATCCATGTATATTCTGATCACTTCTATTTCAACTATTTAATAAAATTCTATCAAGAGATGATACATATTAATTATGATCATTATCCACTAATTTTACCTTGACTCTTTTTCAGGGTCCACCACTATAATATTATCATAATAGAGTGTGATAGGGTATTTACTTCTAGGTGTTATATAAATATCTTGGAGTAAGTTACTTTTATACACTAATTATTTAGATTCCATAGAATCCACAATGTTTTCAAACACTACTATAAAGTCTACAACCATGAATTTGTTTGAGCTCTTCAAGATTAGGACACCTACATTGAGAGTGAATATGTATCCCTTTTGAAATTTTAAATAATATTGATTTTGTAAACTTTCATATGAATATATTCTAATGACTAGTTACTTATCTCCTCTACAGAATAGGAACATATCTTTAGTACGACTAAGATAATGAAGTATTTTTTACTTCCATCCAATAGTGGTCATCTGGGTCAGCTTGATATGTCCTTACCAGACTCAAAAAGTACCCAACATCTATACAAATACATAGAAAACCTTACATGAATTACCCAATCGATTATGTGTATGGAATCCTTTCCATTTTTTCCTTTCCTCATGTGTTTAAGGATAAATGTTTTTTGGAAATATGAATGTGATGTGACATTTAAAACAATCCCCTCTTAGATTGTTCCATTATGAATCTCTTCTGTATATTGTCAACATATACACCTTGACTTAGACCAATAAACCTATTAGGTTTATCATTATGGATCTTAATCCCTAGAATATATGATTATTCCCTTATTTCCTTCAAGGATAAGCATTTAATCAACTAGGTTGTAACATACTATAAGATTACTATTTCATTTATAGTAAGTTGATGTAAGCAAAATATACTATTACGAAAATGAATGCACTCACACAAAACCATTTATAAACATAAGGATCACATTAATTTGTTATGGAACTATATTATGTTATAGCTTCATCAAATGGAATTTTCTATGAACTAGATTCTTTCTTTAATCCATAAGTGGATATTCATAATTTTTATACCTTTTTTTCATCCTTTGGAGTCACAAAACCTTCAGGTTGTGTTATATTAACAATTTCCTAAAGGTTCTTGTTAATGAATGCTATTTTGATGTTCATTTTACAAATCTCATAGTCATGGAATGGTGAAATAGAAAATATAATTTTGATCTATTATATAATACAAAACGGTGAAAATGTTTCATTATAATATATGCCTTGATACTATTTTCACCTTTTTTCAACCAATCCTACTTTTTAAGTACTGACTTGCCCATATTTTTCTAGTTTATTCTTGAATATCAATTTTAAATCAATAGGATTTATATCCCCTAGAGGATCTTCTAAAATCTAGTCTTGGTTTCAGTATATGGAATCCATTTTAGAATGCATAAATTCTTTCCATTTGGAAACATATATCCCAATTTCTAATCTATTATATGTTATAGGATCATTATTATATACTAATAAGGTTTCATTATCCTTGGTGACTAAAGAGTTACAATGTTCTTATTTTCTTGGCTCTGTTGTACTATTATATACCACTTTTGTCTTTAGAAATTCTTCTTCTATATAGATTTATGGAATATGTTCCTATTCCAAATCTTGTTCATATGAATCCTAGACTTTATCAAAGTCTATCTTGATCCCAATTTCTCTTTTAGTGATATTATCCTTCTCAAGGAATGTGCGATGTCTGTCAACCAAAACCTTTTTATTAGAAGGTTTGAATAAGAAATATCCCTATATTACCTTGGGATATCCTATAAAGATACACTTTGTTCCTAAGGGGGAATTTATATTAGTTGAAGAGCCCTTAAAATCACTTCACATACCCACATTTGTAATTATGATAATACATATTTCTTTACACTTCATAATTGGAATTGAATACCATCTGCATATTTAGTTGGAACTTGTTTTATTATGTATGCTTCTATTTATAATGTGTATCCGAAAAAGTATAATGGAATACTTTTATGACTCATATTTGATCTCACCATTTCCAACAGTGTTCTGTTCCTTCTTTTTCATACACCATTGAACTGAGCTATATTAGGAGGAGTGAGTTGAGATAGAATCCCAAACTCCAATAAACAATCAATGAAGTCTTGATTATGATATTATCTACCCCAATCTTAGTGGATTTTCTTAATCTTATTACTGGGATGGTTCTCAAATTTATTTGCGTATTCCTTGAAAATGTAAAGGAAATCTGAATTATTTCTCATTAATTAGACATATCCATATATACTTATATCATTAGTAAAATTTATCAATTATGATTTCCCATCCCTTTCTTCAACTGTAAATAGTCCACACACATTAGTATGATCTAATTAAACAATCACTTTTCACCTTTCACATTTTCTACTATATGGGTCTTTAGTCATTTTTTCTTATAAACATTCATGGCACACACAAAGTGGTTTTAGTTCAAAGGAATCTAAATATTCATCTTGGTGCATTTTATTAAAATTATTTTTATTATCATGACCTATCTTGTGATTTCATAGTTGGATGTGGTATGATTCATGTTAAATGTTATCATTATCAAGTTCTATTTTTTTATGTAATCTGATACATAAGTAACTTTATTTAAATTTTCATTACTATAAAAATTATATCCTTATAAGAGAAACAACATTTATCCCCAAATTTGAATATAAATCCATCCTTAACAAGTATGGATACAAAAATAATATTTTTTAATAGATTTACCATAATAAAAATATTATAAAAGTAAGATCATTCCCCTTAGAAAAGTGTATTTGTAGTACCTAATAGCCAAAATAATATGTTTGGCACTATTAGATGCAAGTATATCTACCTCCCCTTAGACACTCTTCTAGAATCTACTTGTTTCTTATATTTTAATACACATGTGAGAACCAAATTCTATATCCAATACCCAATTTATAGAAAAATATTGGTTTTTCTTGTAAAAAATGAACTTCAATCTCCCCCTTGCTTCTTTTAATGGGTGTAATTTTTCATATAGGGGCCCTTCTTTCCACATTTGAAACACACATCGTCCTGTACCCTTGCTTGTACCTTAATCCATCTCTTACTGCAAGGTAATTATGAAGAGGCATTAGATTTAGAGTTCTTCATGAGGGATTTCCTTTTTTTCACCATTACGATAGAGTGATTTTCATGCTTCATCTCCTTATCTACTTGGTGAAGTAGTGTGAGAATATATGGAAGAGTATTCTCTATATATTCCTTATTATAATGAAAAAAGGCACAAAATCTCTAATAAAGTGATTCTAAGATGAAATTGGTGTACCATCGTGAAATTTAAACCCTAGAACCTTTAGACAGTCATTTTAACCAATGTGTTTGAGTATGTGAGGCCCAATTAGTGCACCTTCTCAAATATTACTCTAAAATAGATCTTTTTTTATCTCGAACCAATCATACCCATCTCTCTATTTATATAGACCATGAAGATGATGCAACATGATATAAGCATCCATGTATTCATGATACTTTATCGGTTCACTAGATATGGATAAAATCATAAAACACTAAATGTTGACCATGTCACTTAAGTGTTTATTGTAGATATTAAACTGTTCATCACCCACCTCCTTTTTAGGTGGATTAATAAATGATTATTCTAGCACGTATGATTTTTATTCATGGAACAACACAACCCATTGGAATCCCAAGCATTTATAGAATTAACTGCGAGTAAGAAGATATAATTTATCCAAAACTGATCATAAGGATAATGTGGTTGATGAATTTTCCATTATTCTATAATTAAAATTGATTATTATTATTTCTTCACATAATTATAATTTATTGGATACATAATGAATTTTATTTTATTAAGTCTCCCACTATTTCATTAAGTCTATACAACCCTTACCACTAAACCTGGAATATACCATCACTCAAGAAATTATGGTGGAAAGGATCAAAGTTACATTATTCTAATCCATATGTAGGCTATGAAAACTTCAATAAAGTAGTTAGGTCAGAAATCTTTCCAACTAAAAACTTGAAGCACATTGATCAATTGAGTGGATTCCCCAATCCAGATATCTAAACTTTGATTTCCTAAGAACTTGAATCCAAATATATATTGGATAGACATAGGTTATTAAAACTTATATAGATTCATTTATGTTGACGCACTATCTTAGTCAAGGCCTCTTAATAATTAAAACTTCCCCTGATGTTGGTTGAAGTGACTTGTTAGAAATGAGTTCATCTTAATTCAAACAATGGAAGGCTTTATGAATTAATATTAACTTGGGGGAATTTTTTTTATTTTGTGTAAATATTTATTGTTTTATCTTTTTCATGTATTATTAATATAAGTATATTTTAATTAAATTATTAACCACATTTTAATAAAATATTTAAACATAATCCATTTATTTAAAATAAATATTTTCATATAAATCCATTATTTAATGTGATCATGATCTTGCATCCATAAAATAAAAATACATTATGATAGAAAAAATAAATAAATAATTTTACTGACCACAATATTATATAAGGATTGATTTACTGTGTGGACAATAAATCAACATAGGGCCAAGGGAGAAACAAATTTTTCTAATCTTGTCCAAAGTTGTAGAATTCCACCTGTCCACCTATGTATCACCTTGGCTGATATTGTCTCAGTTGCATCTTGATCTGCCACCACATGCCATACGATACTCCTTTTATTATATATATATTTATAAATCACATATAGGTGAGGGGAACTAAATTATTTTTAAGGGTAATTACATTAATGACCATGGATACATAGGTTCAACATAATAAATGAGGTTGAGATGGTGCACATGACATCGTATTTAATTTAGTAATTACAAAACCATGAAATAAACTAAATTAAATAAAACTGACACACACACAGGTATGGTCAAAGATAATGAACAGTCATATAAATGCAAAAAATATACAAAAGTACAATATATAAAATTTATTTCAATTTGTTGTTTATTATTAAGTTGAACTAGATTATATTAATTAAATAATTAATTAATCATTAAATTAATTTAATCATATTATCTTTAAGGACTTTTTGAATACTTTTGGATACTCCCATAAATAAAAAATTCTTGTAAAATAAAATGGTATCACAAAAAAAAAGATAATTGCAATAAATTAAACTAGAAATTATTAATTATTTAAAACTATTATTACAAAGTCAACCACATTTAGTTATAATGAAACAATTAGTTTTTAGTTTTTCAATTAATTATATTAATGCAATTCAATTATTTACTTTATTGGTAGACCACATGTCATTTACAAATGAGCCACATGCCATGCACCTCGATTTCTGTGTATTTGAGAAAAATACCTAGGCTTTAGTGTGTACCTATTTTGGACTACACGATGTGTACTAACCAACTAAAAGATATTTGTTTCAATTTCTGTGTGCTTGGGATAAATTCTAGGGCTTGAACATATATCTCGACTATATTACACGACAAGTGCTTATAAGCTGCATGTGATGTGATCTACTTTTTGTGTATTGGTGTAACATGCCGTTTGAGTCGATATGTTCTTCAGATGTGGGGATTAATGAATTATATGTCATATAAAATGGCTACGTATCATGTTTTTATTTAATTATCTAGGATTTTAGTTTCACGTGGTGTAAAAATGTGTATCTAACCACAAAGTTAGAAGAAAGTGTTCCGGTATATCATGTAGACAACACAATGTGTACTCTATCTACACACTATGCAAACTAAAAACCCATGTGCTCAGTTGGACCGATCTACACATGAAATGAAATAAATTCCCTGTATATAATAGCTTCTCAACATTTCGTGTATCTTATGAAATGTACAAGTGTATTGAACTTGGGTACAAAACATGTAATCATGTTACACTCCATGGGACCCAATCTACCGACAAAATATTTTGGAACCTCCCAAAGACATCTCTAATTATTATTCATTTGTTATCGAGCCTTAAGATAATATGAATCTTAAATTTAAAATATTAAAATGTCCAAGACATGCTAATTAAACTTTATATTTAAATAAATAATAATATAGAAATGAATGATATATCTGCTATTTCACATATGGATCAAAAGTTAAATAAATAATTATAAATTTAATTGCAATATCTCTGATACCACTTTTAGGTTCTAAAGGTTGTGGAAGCTACTAGTGTTTTAATAAATAATAATGATTTTTTCATGTTTGATGGATCATTCTCTAGTTGTGAAAGATATAAATGTCATGATTAATGATATTTTTCCATTGAATATTGACATAGAATGGACGAAACCCTGAGAAGATACTTTTCATATTAAATTTATATTGAATTATTCATATTTGATTCAAGAATACATAGTATTATGATATTTCTTTAATGAAGATTTTGATCTTATGAAAACACTTTTTGCATTACCTTCATTATTTTGGGAGGTCCCAAATTATATCCCCTCTAGTGGTGATCCACATGTGGTGCTTTGATATCTAAAAACACTGATACATTACTGGGTGCTAGCACGACATATTGAATGTCTTATTTTTTCATCTTGATCACTAAAAGATCCTTAAGGATTAAAGGATTCTCCCTTGTTCTTCCCATTCTTGAGAGTAAGAGAGGAGGGGGAATCTAGAGAGAATTATGTTGTGCATAATGATTCTCTATCCTTGATTAACCCGACACAATTGTAATAAAAAAGGGTTTATGTTAAAATGTTATTTAATTATAGAATGACCCTTAAATAATGTAATATACCTCATATTACCCCATTTCATATAATAATAAATATAATAATAATTATAAAAATAATTATAACAACAACAATAATAATATTTTATGGTGCCCAATAACTGGAATAATGATAAACATTATTTTACCATATTTTAAACAAATATTTATAAAAAAACATGTTCTTGGTCCCCTTAGCATCCAAAAAATTTTCATAAATAAATATCATATTCATAGTCTATAAAATAAATATTTATTAAATATTCAATAAATAAAATGAACATTTTATTCATAATTTGACATATAAATATTTTTTAAACATTCACATATTTAAAAAAATTATTTATTAATGTATAAATAATTATTTATTATCTTGTGAATATTTGTGATCAATAAATCTTGATTAGTATTATTCCTAGTTATTGAGAATAATATTTATTCGATTAATTAAATTAAAATAGAATTTAACTGAGATCAATATAAACACTTAGTGTGTGACCTAGTAGGCTTATTTTTTATTGTCATCAGGAGGAATTCCCTAAATTTCAAGATTAGTATCCAATAATAGGTCAAGATACCCCAGAAAAATAAGTTAATATTTTAATTTCAACAACCACACAAGAACAATTATTGTGAAATATATTCCCTTTTTCACAATATCTAATCAATCATGTTATACATTTATGTCAACATCCTATATGCTGCATATGTATTTCTTTGATTATTTTAAATAAACTAGTTGTTACACCATGTCCATAGAAATTAATGAGACAGTTCCATTTCAATAATCGGTTTGAGATATCCTCTTCCCAAAATATAGAAGGGATAAATCCTTCCTCAACTTATTAATTGATGTAACATCACACTTGATGCACCCATCAAATAAAAATTCACTATGAAGTAGATCATTAATGTTTATGAAATATATCTAATTGTACGATTCAAACGATGCATTAATAATAATATTAAAGTTTAATGGACCTTAAACATGCTTGAAAATAGTAATATCCAATGAAACATAAACATTCATAATTCCAAATGGAGGGTCTATCGTCATAATCTGTTGTCTTGGAGATTACCAAGTACAAACTTCATGAAAAGAAGTCTTACCCTCTTACAAGTACTCACACCTCAAATTCAATATTTTATGTGTCCCATCATAGTTTTTTATTGAATGTAGAACTAAATTTAAGAATATATTATTATTATTTCATGGTTCTCATCATAGTGGGGAACTTCTATGACCTTATCAATGTGAAAATTACTTTAGGAAATTATTACATTAAATTCATATAGAAAAATGACCAATATGTTATGATAAGCTTTATTAATATTCAAATATTCAAATAAACATATTATAAAAAGTAAAAATAGTTGTTTCTAGTAAACTAATTCAATCACTAATCAATTTAGTGAGGTCCATGAATCATTCATCATACTATGACCCATCCCCCATAGTGGTCCTTAACCCAAGCTTACCGAGGCAAGGTCCAATGTTTGCACACCGACCCTAGCCATGTATAGAAAGGTCCTCAACCTAATACCTGAGTTTCATAGAACAATCATTCCACCAAAACATCCCTTTAGACTATAGAGAGGTCAATAAAACCTACCTATCCCCATAGACTCTAGATAGGCCATCACATTGACCCAGACCATGCCTGGAAAGGTCCTCGACTTGATACCCGAAGAAACTGTGTGTAGTCATCCACCCACACTATTATTTAAGGAAAGGTATCCAAGAACACTAAACCATCCTAACATACTCTAGGGAGGTAACTTGAAGTATCGCAACCCAATCCTCCTTAATCAGAGTTCAATTAATCACCCTGATCTAAGCCTCTAAGGATATGTTCAACCATTCCACAAAATCACAATGGGCCACAACTTATCACTTAACTTTCCAGTTGATCCCTAAGTGCAAAATGATTGAGTCCTATCCCATTATCCATACACATATCAACTCTATTGTCAATGTATCCATTGAGACCCATAGACCCCCATGATAACTTATCGTTTATACTTTCTCAATCCACTTACCCATTGGTGAAATAACTGCCTGAAGGTTCACACCAACCCTTACCTCATGGTTTGGTCCAACCTCATAGAGTCCGTTAGTGCTCCAAGTATCTCTACCTAGTAACCATTATAAGATAAAAACCCTTGGAATTATGATTCCATGTATGAATTTACTATCCCAGTCACCTCATCCATCAAGACTCATATCTGAACTCAAGAGTTAGTTCTCATAACCCATGAGGAACTTGATAGTCTCACCCAATGTCACCTAGCCCATGACACCTTGCCTTCCCACTAGAACTAGGAATCCCAAATTAGTATATCCATTTCTCAACATGAACCCCAATAACCACAAGGTACTATGTCATGTCAATGGTACACTCTTACCATGGAGAACAAGTCACTAGGGTGGTTCCAAAATGCACTAAGTGCTCTAGGGAACTTGGTCTCATCCCGAGATCCCCAAGACACCCTGTCACCACACCTATATACCGCACCTATCCTTATACCACATTATTGAACCCATTAAATATATATTCATGAAATCTCAATTATAAACAATCATATATAATTTAATTTTAGGGTCCACTAATTTTGAACTAAGAGTTATCCCTTTGCCGAGCTTCGCTGAGACTTGTCTAAAAACCTATAAGCCCGCTCATCCCCCACCATAATTTTCCATTCCAACAAAGCACCATCCATGATCATAGGAATATATCTCATCATAAAATACACAAATTACTAATTATAAAAAATTATAACCGGTTATTTATTTTATGAAAATGTGGTATAAATGTTTTCAAACTCACTGGGAACAACCATTGAGCTGAAACTATGAGAAACCACCGGTGGAAGGTCCATCACACCTCCTCAACACCATCATGGGTGAAAGGATTATCACTAAAAACAAATTTCAATAATAAATTTAGTTTAATTAAATTAAAATTATTTATTAAATTCACTAATCCACATACTTTGATCAAGATCACTTCTGATGGTATATAGATAATGTCTGGGGTGGACCTCATTACAAGTAGTGCTAAATCCCTATCATGATTGGTTGATTCCACCATGATCCTGTGTAAATAAAACTAAAAACCTATCCCAAACCAAAGTAAAACAAAGGTACGTGAAAGGGGAAACCAAAATCATGGAAAATGTATGATAATACCTCAATTAACTATCACAAAATGCTCAAAAAAATCCCATCCTAGAGGGGAAATCATGGGTTAGAAAATGGAGGGAGATTTAGAAAATAATGGAATCTCTCAAGCCCCCTTCACTATAAAAAAAATGATCACCACCAACCGTAACATTATTAGGATTACCTTTATTAAAACCCTCCTCTAGTTTCACTAACATCTAGCCAATGGCTCCCTGACTAGCCAAATATAGGTCACCATCCAACCAGTTCCCTCCGGAAAGAACTCCAAGTTCAGTCAGGCTATCTGACTAGCTGAAGGGTGATGTAGATTTTCAACACCCCTATCGACACCGATAAACCAACTACATTGATCTCTCTACCACCTGGATTTCATATATACTGTAAACCATATCAAAAATAATTATTTTGAGATTATAAAACATATATATTTTCATCTTGAAAAACAATTATCGAAATGAACCTTCCCAGTGGGAAAATAAAATTCCATATTCAAATATAGCTGCTTTAAATCATGTGTAATTATAGTCATGACCTATATTTTTGGTCACTACTTCTAGTGTCTCAAATTTCCATCCCTCAATTTATAGAATCTTATAACAGAAACTTCAAAACATTAAGTTATAGTCACTCAACTTCTTTGACATTCTTGATATGTGAATGGATCTCTAATATAATATCTAATGAGAGTACCTCACACTTAAATCATATTTTCTAAATTTCTATATGTATATAACCTTCTTAATGAAAATATAATTAGAAAATACTCACTTCATATTTCCTCCTTATTGATAGTCTTCAGTTAGAATGATAATCACAACTTGAGGGTACCTAAAAATTTATGTTCATGATGCCCTTAAATATTATTTAACTCAACACATAACATAATATTTCTTGGGAACTAATATAAATATATTCATTCAAACTTTTCATGTTCTTAAAAAATTCAAAATTATTAAAAAATAATATACTCAACATATATTTACTTCAAGCTCATTGACTTCAATATTATTTGAAAAACTCCTGCACAACACCATATGATTTCAATAGAATGAGAACTCAAACTTTCAGTGTCTCATCTTAAATAAAGGTACACTAATATAGTGATCACTCCTAAGAATAAACCCGAGCATACCCATTTACATTTTTATGAACCATATATATCTTCTTATAATTCAGTGTATTTCTTTACATATTTAGGGAAAACTTATAAAAATTTACAAGGATACTATCCTTATTTATTATATACTTATGCATCCAAATTTCAGTATACCTTTTTTAGTTAGAACTTTCATCACTTTACCACCAATGTGATTGGAATTCTAAATTCCATAACTTTACAGTTTTAGAATTTTATTGTTTGGTATGTAGTTATCTTGTAAAATTATTGATAAGAAACAATGTCTCATCCTTCACAAATTTGGCCACCACCATAGAACCCCTGTGATCTTCCATAATCTATCTGGAAGTGATTTACAGAAACCTACATCATCCAGTTTTCCTACCGAGACTAGGTTCTTCTATAATATTGATATGTGTCCCAAACCTTGGAATACTATTATAAATAAGTTTGAAGTTCAAATTAAAACATCACCTTTTCTCGTTATCTTGAGTGCTTTCATCACTCTGAAGGTAAAACCCATAAAATCCTCCAAGTGTATAGTTATACATGTATGGAATCTCATAAATAGAGAAAAAATAATCCCCAATGTCTATAATAAATGAATAAAAAATTCTGGAGACACTTTAACCTAAAGTTCTCTTATCTTAAAAAACTAGATTAGAATATGAACATCCATATTCATAACTTCTTTAATTTACCGTTTTATCCCGAGAGTTATTCTTCACAATTACTTTCTTCCTGAAATTACAATTTATACTATTGTCCCAACATGAAATCTGTATGTGGGTGTGAGTTTAATATTATATCAATAACATAATGATAACCCTCTCTTTTCAATGTTTAGTTTAGATGGACTTAAAAATTGAAGCTATTTTTTCCAACTAATCAGAGTAAATCAATAAATTAATAGTATTGTAAAAATAAATTAATTCAAATGACACACTAAATTTCTATAAGAAACAAACTAAAGTGAAAAATGTAGAATTCATAAGTACTAAATAAATCATATGATATTATAATTGATGAAAATCTATAAATTCCCAAAATAATTCTTTTAAATAAAGGATATAATAGTTCCTATCCTTATAACTCTTCACTTTTGACCTAAACTAGAAGAAGGATCAATACATAGATCCATAAGAAAAAAATAGGTTATATAATTGAACTTATTTGATTATAATATTGAATTTATAAATTATTATACTCATACTTATTTTATCAAATGAAAAAAATATAAGCTATTATCCCTAGATCATCTTCAATCATAAAATATTATAAGCATATGTTCCTATCCATATAACATCTTCAATCATATTAAATCTAAAGTAAAGTAATTAAAAATTAAAACTTAGTGCTCTTACAAAGAAACCAAAAAAATAGAGGCCCTTAGACCACTCCAAAAATAAAAAAAACAGATACTCTCTTTATCACATAAGTTATGATCATCTCTTAAATAGTACATAAAGATTTAGTCCCTAGAGTCTCAATAATATATTTATGGGTGTTGGTTGTAAAAACCTCATTACAGAATTTATGATATCTCTAGGATGTAATCTATCACTATAAGTATTTTAGATATATTCTAGTGTATTTTTTTAAATCATTTTAAGATCCTTTTTGATGTTACAATATGGACATGCTTTACAAGATATAATTTAGCAGAAAATAGTATACATAGATAATCATTAAAAACATCAAATGAATATGTTTATAAATTAAAACATATTGTGATTTATCAAAACTAGGATCTAGAAGAATCTATTTATAAAAATGACTCTACAATCACTCCCTTTTTGGTAATAAAAATATACATTTTTATAGGAAAGTTTAAATGAAATTAAGAAAAGAATACTACCTTTGGTTCAAAAATAAATTTTGGGAACTAATTAATCTTTAATAAAACCTACCATTCATAACTCTTCTTTCCCTTTTATATTCTGAAGATGATTCCAATAGTGTTAAAAAAATAAAAAATTATGTTTTGGATTTTTTTTCATAAAATGAACATACATTTATCATAAAATTATAGTTTTATGTTTTTAATAGGATTATTCAATCAATTAATGTATCAACCAAGTTGTCTAATATTTATATTATTTATACTTCTTAAGCACTTAATTCTCAATCTAAATAGAATCATAAATTATTTTTAATTAATTTCAGTTTGATTAAATCTATTAGATCTAGATATCTGGATCTTATATAAATAAAGATATATTTTTCATGTTCCGAAATCCCATATACAATTATTCTTAAAGTTATAAATAATATAATCTATTTGAATATATTAATCAATAATTTACACATGTGATTTAATATACTGAACTTAATTAATATTTTTTCACGATTCTTAGGCATATACTAATTTTTTATAGTTTTAAAAAATACTTTTCAAAGTTTCCCAGGTGTATGGTCTTTTAGAACATTTCATTCTCCAATTATACCAGCCTTATTTCATTTTTTTTGATAAAAAAATATTTGTATTTCACTTCATATATCATAATTCATTTGTATAAGGGATTATTCAGATTATAATCAACCCTTTTATACACTTACTCGGTTGATTCCAAGGAATCAAAATTTTCATCTTCCGGGTGATCTTTCAGTATATATTTCTTCTAATATACAAAATATTCAAACATCAATAATATTAATTATATATTCTTCTTGAGATTTATCTTTATATCGGTTTTTAAAATGTATTTTTTCTTTTTTTATAGATGATAATTCTATATTTTCTTTTCTATTGATTTCCTTAGTTTAACTTCTATAAATTTAGTGGATTTTCACTTTAGAGAAGATGGAATTATAGATTAGCCTCAGTATTATGATACATATGATGATTATTTTGATGTGGATTATGTGTAAGATGTTAAAGATAGAACTAAAACCTTATGAGGATCAACACATTTGGAAATAAACTCTGATTCTTGTGAAGAATTATTTTTCATTCACTTTACCAACAATATTGATGAAAGGAAGTGAGAAGAAGTTTTATGATTTACTTATGTAACCTTTCCTTCCATTATTTCTATAAAAGTAGGTGTAAAATATTGATTCTTTCTTAATAATTGATCTTCCTCATTCCATTCACTAATAGATACTATATAAATAATCATCTTATATTATTATTATTTTAGTAACTACTTATTATTTTAATTTTCCAGATGCATATGCTTCTCATCTTCAACACTCAATGTCTTAACTTCTGATTTTCTTAGACAACAATATTTCTTACCCATGTTATGTTCTGATTTTTCTAATCCAATTATTATTTATAATTTTTTATTTTTTATGGATAGTATTGATTATGCATTAAGATTTATAATATTATGTCTATGAAATGAGGAATTTCTTCTACATAGTAGAGTCATCAAGAATTTGTTCACTCTTCTTCTACTTATATATAAACTCACTCTGTTTCTATGGATTCACTTTAACATTCAAAATATTCTTATATGGAAACCAAGTAAGTAGAGAAGCTTAATATTATTCATCTTTTGATAAAGTAACATTTACCTCTCTTGGTTAAGTAGAATTATGCTCTAGAATATTTTCCCATTTTTCCTAAAAGAGAACATATTCTTTTAGGTTAATACATTTCTGTTCCTCAGAGAACTTTATTCTCTCTAATATTTAAGCACTAATTTTTTTCACAAATACTTTTAGAAAATTTCTAGTTGATATATTATACTTTTATAAACATCTAAAATATGAATTTATTAAGGATAAAATTGTAAGGAATTATTTTCACTATAAACACACCAGTGTAGAAAACGTTTATATAGTCCTATATAAACCTGATATTGTTGAACATTTACTTTTCATAGAATAAATCATGAATTTAAACACCCTAGATTTTATATGTATCCTTATCTCTATTTTCTTGGAGAAGAGAATTTTATATCTTTTGAATTAAAATTTTATATTTCGATATGGGGTTAAACATTTAATGAGATTTTTTCTTCATCAAGATTAGCTTATCTATAGTATTATACATTAAAAAATTCTATAATTTATTTAGAAGCCTATGTGAGCTTAAAATGATCTATAATTCTAAAATAAGACTGATAATTATATTCTTCACTAACTAATTATTAGTAATATCTATTTCACTAAGTGATTTCAATCCATTCACTATGTTCATAAATCTCTGATGCATTTATAAGATAATTTCCCCTAAAATAAAATCAAACACTTGATAGTTAAGATATAATATATCCATTGTGGTTTCTATAAACTTTGAAGTTATAAAATGAGTAACTTATAAATTATTCTATATTCCATTAGTAGTCTCACAAGATGAAATCTTATTGTAGATATTTCATGTCATAGAACATAAGTGTATGCTCAAAACATAGTATTTTGATTGATATTTAGATTTATATTCTCAAGTGAAGTTCATAATTCCTTTATTCGTAATATTAAATTCCATAACCCTCACTATTGGTACAAATAGCCAGGAGGATGAAAACTTAGGTCTAGAATAAAACAAAGCTTTTAGAATGGAACCTCTTTAGTTAAAAGATTATAAGAAACAATTATTATCCTGAAACTTCTTTGATCAAGGATTATAAGATCAATAACTTATCCTCATATATTCTTTGATCATGGAAGATCAACATCACAAGTTCTTATCCCTAATATTTCTATAATCAAAGGATATTAGAACTTAAATGACATTAAAGGAAGACTTTGTACACTTATAATTTATCCTAACAAAAAATAACTAATCACACTATGAAATTTCAAACAAATATAATTTCACTTTACCATAGAGGTACTGATTATCTCTTGGATGTCATCACCTTAGTATATCATCCTCATATTCTTAGTATTCAATTTATAATAATTTTTTTGTCACAAAATAATAATATAATTTCCAAGATATCTAAGACGATAGTTGTCAATGTGAATATTTTTAATAAACCTTAGTTTCATCTTCACTTTGGAAAGAAATTATCTACCATTGTAGTGTTTTGATATGGATATAATTAAAAGGGTTTAATTAGAAATAAGTAATTTAGAAGTAAATATTATATGTATAAAATGTTAAAAATAATCAAATTTACATGAGTAAAATGTAAAATGTATTTTGATTTATCAAAACTAGGATTTAGAATAATTCATTTAGAAAAATAACTCAAAAAGATGGTTTGGGTCAATCTAGATCACCTTGAATATTTTATATTATTTATTTTCCTTTCTTATGACCATTCCATTGAACATGGAATCATTTACCTTCCACACAAAAAATGTTTTTGTAGTTCCCTGTATGTCCTTCAAAAAGGATAATTCATTTAGAATCAAATTGTGGATATTATTAAATACCAAGTCAGTATTACCACTATATTTTATCACTATATTAACTATTTATCCTATGATTCTTGAAACTATTAGAGAAGTAATAGTGATCAAACTTTCTATCTTAGGTTTACATTTACTACCCCCAATTGAACTTGCCTAATAGTGAAGTCATTGACACGATCCAACACTAAAATTACTTACAAAATATTTATGGTAAAATGTGTCCATATAATTTACACATTTTTCAAAGTATTTGGATGCTCATAAATTTTCAGAATTGTAGTTATTAATTCATAAGTGGTTTTCAATTCCTTGATGTCGAAGTTCAAGTACATCGATAACATCATCCTAACTAAAACCTGTTCCTTACCAGTGAGTTTTTCCCAATTTTTATTAGAAATCACTTTTGATTTAACTCTTTTTAGTGGAATTTCCTGATCTCTATAAAATAGATAATATTTAATCTAAATCCTCTATGACATGATACATGAAATGTTAAACTTATCAATACATGCATTAAATTATTTCACTACCATCCTACTGTAATATAATTCCCACTAAAAAAAAGTGTAAATGTTGGAACTAGATATTGAAATTCACCCACATGGGCAGTCCTAAAAAATCACTTAAACTATATATATGAACACTTGACTAGGGTATATCATTGAAAAATTATATCACCATACTTTGATAATTTTTTTTATAAAATATCCCACCTATTTGAAATAAATCCTCAGAAAATTGAAATTTGGAACAAACAAAAAAATTCCCAAAAAAGAATGACATGAAATGTTTATGTATCTATAATTGAGAAGAATCTACACAAAATCCATGAACTGTATCATAAAAACTAGGTAAATAAGACCACTCAAAAAAATGTCTTGGAAAAATAAATCAACAAAAAATAACAACACTAGGAATTTATATTGTTCAAGACTTGACTTAGTAATGAGGGGAACATTTCTACCCCAGGATTTGGAATAAAATGCAAAAAGTATAGAATTATTCCAATATAAAGGTATATCACTCACACTAATTTTTGTATAGAAGAAATGGAAAAAGAATAGTTAGTTACTCCAACCCATGAACAAGTGCCACCACCCATATATTTATGGTTAATCCCTAAAATATCTATCCAGTTTCATCTCCTCTTCCATTATCTGGTCTTTGAGGATAACCACTACTCAATAAAGTCCACCAATAATTTATTTTTGAATTAATCAACTTAACTTGAAACTTATGGTGAGAAATGAAACCTTTCATATGTTATATATTTTATCTTTATGCAACTATGATAATTTTCCCTACTACTTCCATTCCAGATACAAATTTTACAATTCCTACCTCTATTTAGTTCTACATTATAAATTCCATAATATATTCTGTTATAAAATTCATATAATTGTCCAGAAAATTGTTTTGATATCCAATACTAGTAGTACTCATACACCTATTGTGTCTTGTTCTTGTGATCTATCCCTAATCTAAGATACTTGTGTAAGAACCACTATGTAACACTAGATTTCACTCAATGTTGGTGTCTCTAAAGATATATAAACACTAATACAATTCCCAAGTTTCAAGTAATATAACATAGAAAAATAATTCTCTATTAACCACAAAATACATGTTCTTATAGGATATCTTTTAGTCTACATAAAATGACTCGATATCCACCCACTTATTTCATAGGTCTTGGGGTGTCAAAGTAACCCAAAACATAGATTTAGTATTTAAGGGTCCCATAAATTAATGATTATATCTTATATATATAAATAAAAATATTATAAAAATTACCTCAAAACATTAATGTGTAATATTACTTCCAAATTAAGCACATGTTAAGATCACAAAATTCCACATGGGTAGGTTCATTCTAAATCATGTTTCTCATGAGCTATACTATGTAAAGTTTGCCTAAGAATTATTATCTATTTTCAAACATTATACCAACACATAGTTGGGTGAACTTAAAAATTAGGATCCTAGAGAATAGGATAAATATATTTTAATTTTTACTATTAAAAAGTTTCATTCTATGAAATTAATAAACAACATCCAAATAAATGTTTATATCATGAGAGAAAAGGAAATTATTACTCAAAATATAGTTAAATAATTATTTTAACCACATAAATAATTATAAAATATAGCGATGTTGTTGTAGAAGGATAAAATTCAACAAAATTAATTATTATTATATATATATATATTAATGTGGTATTAATTTGATATAATTTTATATTTTATTTATAATGGAATTAAATTAAAACATTAAACAACCACTAAGATAAATCATTGATAATTATAACTTTAATTTTTATAACTTTATGAAATGGTAGTGTAAATTTATTGGTTTTATCATTTCTAATGATAAAAATTATATTCTTGGTATACTAAAGACTAATGAAATTTTTTATCATCATTTTTATGGTATGTGATAAAAATAAAAAGTATAATGAGGATGCATGGTTTTATTGATTTAATATCTATTTAAATATATGGATGAATTTTAAGTGAATGAAGGGATTGAAAAATAATAAAATTTTCATTGGTATCAATAAGATTATGTCATATTAATTTAATATTTTGATACTGCTTTATGATTGTTAGATCCCTGATGTTCTTTACACATCCTTTATAAAGTTAAAACTTTAGAACATATACTAAAATTGATTATATGAGTGATTGAATTAATTGTATGAAATGGGGAATGGGTAGCCACATTTATTATACAAAATTAGATAACTTTTATTATATCAGTTTTATTATAATGAATGAAATTTATGTTTCTTATTCATTAAATAAGGAATTTTGTTTTATATTTTAGAACAAATATTATTTAATATATGTGAATGAAATATTTTAAAGAACAAAATATATTATTAAATAATTAAATATTTTAGATTGTGATATTACAACCTAATAAGAAAGTAAATATTAAAAATTCATATAATAATTACATTTCTTTTTGTTATCATGGATATATAAATATAGCGCACATTCAAATAATCTAAAAAGATATTTTTTCATTTTTATTTTTATGAATCCGGTAAAGAAAACATTTTTTATCATATCTTGTCACTTAAGATGACACACCCGAAGGCCAAATGAGAATAATTGATTGCAATGGATGTAAACAAGCTCTAAAGGTATCAAAATATTTTTTTGGGAATAAAATTTTCTCATTTAAATGTAAAATAAGATAAAGGATTCTTACTAAAAATCCAACAAGATCATTATATAACCCGGTCTAGGGAAATATATAAAAAAATTATTTGAAAGTAAATGTTATATTCAAATAAAGTATTCCATACAATTCAATAATGATGAAAATGTAAAACATCATAGGATTGTTTTCCTAGATGTTATCATGACCAGAGGTTGGGGGCTGTGAATTAATAGTTATTAAATTAAGATAATATAGAAAAAAAGAAAAAAATAGTTTTTATAGTGATTTAGATACACAATTTTAATGCACTCTTCAGAGTCCCTCTAAAACTCTTAGAGGTGTGGATCACACTAAAATTCATAAATTTTTATTGGGGTTCACAAACCCTTTACAAACTACAATTTATATTAGTGAAACAATCCATTATTATTTAATATTGGTTTACTATCAGAACCAAAAACAAATACATACTATTTATAAAGGTTTAATATATTTAAAATGACCATTATTTTATAAGGAAAATAATAAATTTTATTACAATAATAAAGAATAATAGAAATATTGAAACAATTATAATATCGAAATGAATAACCAAAATTTAACAAAGAATCTTGATCGATTTTTCAATACATTCACACTAGAAAAGTGTATCAACATAAAAATATTATCAAAAAATGTAACAAATGTATAGTATTAACTATAACCATACACTTAATCTATTCTATTTATTCATTTTATAAAATAATCAAACATAACAATTTATTTTTTATTTTCTAAAACCTGAGGTTTTCAAATTAATCTCATTGGAAAAACCTTAGGTTTTCTCTATTTTCATTTTCTCATTGATGCATTAGGTTTATTTCACTTCCTGTGTGCATGTCTAATTTGGTTTTTTAACTTTGACACTATATAGAAATAATAAATAATAGAGAATCAATCATAAATTTTGTATGCATTAATACATGATAAAATATTCTCTAGTTTGTAATGTTCATATTAAGTCTTGGTAGAGCTTTCTCATTTAATTATTGTGTATACTCATTTTTAGTATAACATTGATGCACATATATTATCTGTGTTTTTAAAATTAATGTAGAATTTGGTGGAAAACATTGTCTATATGTTGATTCAAAATAGTTCATTGCAATGGAAACATCGTCCCATCTTTAATTATAAATATAGAATTGATATGAGTTTATTGTATGTGTTAAATTATTAGGACATTACTTTAGAATTTTATATATTTTTCTGATTGAAATCCATCCTTAAAATCTTTATACTATATTTCTGTAAATTCAAAAAATAAAATAAATGGAATTGTATAAATCATTTGATTGATGTTTTCATTCAATAATACTAACGACAATGTTATCTCATCACCATCTCTCTATTATGGGTATTCCTATTCTCAAATGATTTTAGATAAATCTAATTTTTGTAATGTTTCTATTGATATATTTACTTTCAATACATAAGTAATATATGAAAATTAATTATTTAGACATTTGAAATTGGTTAAAATAATGATTATGAAATCAAAATATGAATTTTAAACCAAGAGTCACTGAAATAATGCATCATGACATCAAGTAAATTCTCCACTATTGATGTCTTGTGTCCTGACACATGATCCATTCTCTCTCATTGCATCATGACAATGGAAACATGAATATTTGTTCACTTATGACAATACTAACCTGAATTAAGAAAAATGAAACTCATTTTTTAAAATTTAGAATATTTCTCTTAATAAAACAAAAGAATTAGTGGATCATAGATTCGATAATCTCCCCATTTTTTTAATTGAAACAAAATCAAATAATAATATAACTAATAAATTTTAAAAATTAAATATAGTATATTTATATTTTAAGATTACTAAAAACATAATATTAGAGAGATATAAAATATATAGATAAAAAACTATGTAATTATCTATATAATAAAAAATTATCTTGAATATATTTTGAACTTTTAATTACAATCAAAACTCATTTAGAATTACAAAAAGAGATAAAATTAAACTATTAGTATTATAAATTTATTTTATTTTATATAAAAGAGTAACACAATAGAATATAGTAGAATATAACATAAAAAATATTCAAACTAAATATAAGATAATCAGGAATTAACAATTAATTTCTTAGAAATAGTTCCCTCCATTTTTTTCTCAACTTCTTATAATTATATCTCAGATGCAGGAGCCTAAACTTATAATTCTAATGTCTTATTTAAATCATCATATTTATCTATATGAATGTATTATTATTTAACTTCAATATTTTAATCATTATCTTAAATTGGAGACATGTTTCAAAAATAATATTTCTCTAGGATATCAATTGAATACTTGGTTTACTTAGTTTATTTTTATTGATCCTACTCCATTTATTTTTTTGATATTTTTTTTCTAGAGAAGGTATAATATCTCCAATTATGTGAAATATCTATCAAATACCTGTTAATTATCAATATGTTTAAATTTTTTACTCAGTTATGAAATCTCAAAATACCAGTCAAAATGGTCTTTGGATCACTTAAACATTCAATATCAAGAAATGTAAAAAACTGATTTTTATTTCCCTCTGTTTATCATCATAAAATTATCATATAAAAAATTAATTAGATGATTTATATAGGGTTTATGATAAATTATTTATTGATCTATAATTATTATATCATGTAACCATGACCTTATCTTTTCCTTAACCTTCAATGTAGAGGTAAAATACCTCTTTTTTAACTCCTCAAGGTCTCTATACAAGGATAAATTTTCTTATCTAGTTGTCATAAAAAAATAGATGTAAAACAAAACAAAAATGAAACTATAATGACTAAGGCTTATCATGGGGCCCTTATCAATAAAACATAGTCACAACGTGTAACCAAGTGGCCGAAGAGTGGGGTCATCTCTTGAGGAAATATACCCATCCCTCACTACCCTTTGGTTTCTGTCACTTATATTTTTTTTGTCGTTTATTAATAATAACTTGAGGTAATAAAATATGTATGTATTTCATAAATATATGGAAAATAAAAATAATGAAAAACACTCAACATAAAACTCCAACCTAGAAGAAAAGAAAACTACCTACAAAATAAACCTGAATTATCCTTCACTATGTTTTAGATATCATTAATATTATTGCTTCATGATCATGCACCATAATTCACAAAATCGTCCCTAATATATATTTTTCATGAAAAAAATTTAAATAGGTATTTTTAGTGGATAACATGACACTTTCCCCTAGTCTTAAGAGAGGTGAACACCTAAAATGCATGTGAATTCTTCACTAGATTCATCGATTTAAAACCACATACCAATATTTAATCAAGGATTAATTTTATTATATACTAATACATGATTGAAGGGAGGGATAATTTATATAATATTAATAAATAAAACTTGTGGAAACTTAGGCCAGAGGCACTATCACCAACCCCTATGTATACATACCAAATAATTCTCAGTAATTAGGAAATTAAAATAAGAATGGGGTGAAGAGAAGATTCAAGATACATTTAGTTTCCTCCTTAGAGTAACCCTTTGGGTGATCCTCTAACTGTAATGAGATTAAAAGATCATATTTGAGAGGAAGAAGAAAAATTGAAATTTAATTTTAAAAATGAAAAATTTACTATAGAAAAATACAAGGAAAGAAAAACTAAATAATCTCATTAGTGGGGAACCAATCTTATAGAGTATTAACTCTACATTTATTCACAACCCCTCATACTCCCCAAAAATTCATTCCTTTAGAATTAATCATTATCTTTGTTTTCATCAACCATAATTTTAATTCTATTTATCTCATTGAGATGAATATACATGTGGACTTTTTTGTTAGAAGATTACCTAATTTAGTTAGATAATTTCATATAGAGATTCACTTTCCCAGCTTGGGTATTTCATATAATCCACATGTATATCCATTCTCCTTGTCAAACCATCATTATCTGATTACATATAGCTTTATTTACTCCTTTGTCGGTTGATGGACCCATTTTGGTCATGTAGAATGTAACAGACAACCAGAATCAATTGGATACGTTACCCAAGTTGGCTCGTCACAACATAAGGGTAAATAAAAAAAAGAAAATAAGTATCATGAATAACTATAAAGAGATAAACTATTAGAGAATGGAGAGGAATCAAGGAAAACATCCATGATACATATAAATTAAATCCAATGGGATAAACTAGAAAGTAAATTAAGATATGAAAAATCCAGGTCTCCATGCGAATATCTATCACTATCAATCCATCTTACTAAGAAGGTGACAAAAACCAAGATAATATGGATAACTACATGGAGTTATTCCCTTTTACTATATCCTAAAAAAATTAATCTATAAATTCCTAAATCAAAAAGTAGTATGGGAGCACAAATCCACGTTGTATTTCAATAAATAATCTATAAAAAGTCTAATACCATGAAAATGTTAGTTATAGATTTAAAACAAATACATTTTATAAATTTGTTTCAATATGAAACCATTTTTGTAAAACTAAAATTGGTTTTAATAAAATAATTTCATATTCTTATAATCCAATAATATTATAGTTACATTTAATATAACACAAAAACATAATAAAAATCATATATGGATACACCATAATATAAACAAGTGAAAAAAAACTTTAATGAACCATCATGTATAAAAAATATAATAAATTGAAAAACATAGTATTTTTCCCTAGTCAGGGGTAATATATAATTTGACGCAAAAAGGAACACTTAGATTGTTATAATGTGAATCTGACTCATATAAAGTCCCTCTATAGTCTGTCAATAGGAACAAAATAACTGCTGGTAGTGAATCACAAAAACTAAAGTGATGCACATTTCTCGATGGATCCAAGATTCACAATGTGCTATGTTTTCCAAAAACAAATTTGAAAGAATCCAAAAATCTATAAATCATTTTCCCTGTGATTCATCCTTGCTCCCATTTTTGTTATCCCTTTTCAAAATCAAAACCACATTTAAGGAATTTAATCAAACACATAGCATGAAATGGTATATTTATCAAGAAAATCCCTTTTAAAAACTTTCATCACATTAAAAAAATCCATTTTGATATCAAATAAATAAATTTCATAAAAAACCAAAACAATTTACAAAAAACAACAAGTAATTCATGAGTACGAACCTTTGTATAGAGACACCTACCTCATGAACGGTGAAAGAAGAATTGCCTTTGAGAACAATGGTTAAAAATGAGTTGATCAGGTCATCGTGAGTCTAGATCCATAATAAGAATAATCAAATATCTATCAATCCACTTCGATCTAGAAACAATATCCCTATCGAATTCCAACAAGACAAGGGGAGAAGAGATCTAGTGAGGATCTATGAAAAATATAAGAAATTGGATAAAAAATAGAGCATACCATGATGAGATCCGTCAATAATTAATGAAAACCTTCAATAATGCCAAAGTAAAGTCCTCTAGAGAACTAAGTGAAGTTTAGTTCAATCTAAATGTGCATTAGGAGGTGATTAGATATAACAAAAATCAAGACTAAATAGGTAAATTAAAACTTTTTAATGGTTCATATTGGGGTATATAGTTAGGCCACATAGTTAGAAAAAGAACGCATCAACCATTCGTAGCCTTCACCCATTTTAAAAATAAGGAATATTACTACCTCTATTGAGGTGTATAATTTGGGAAAAATTTTCACAAGCCATGTGAAACCTATGGACAACCACCCAGATAGCGGCATTATTTACTTGGTGAGTCATATAGTTTTTCAAACCATGATAAAAACATGAAAAGTACCTCAAGAGGATTAAAATTACATACCATATGGTTACTGCACTATTATTACTAACTGTGAGCTCCAATTGTGTGCCTAGACTATTTCCTCAAAAACTTTATGTTTTCAAACCCCATCACCTAAAAAACTAGAGAATAACTGAAAGGATAAACCAAGGAAAAATTAAGGAATACATATAACCTGGAGGGTATCATAATTATCCACACTATAATGGAATTCTGTCCCCAGAAACTACTCAGGATTCTAAAATCACAAAAAGAGAAGGCCATTTGAGCCTTTTAAATGAATCCATGAATCCATGAACCACGTCTCATGGATATCCAATCCACACTTCCATAGTACACATAACATGGGAATTGTTTTACCTTGAACTACCTTATCTTGGATATCAATACTTTTAACTAGTTGATCAACCATAGTGGCTTCAGTCTCATGATCAACATCCTTCCATTCGATTACATGGGAAGGATCTAATTTATAACTCCTCTACCAGGAAATATGATTTTTTTTTGAATTTAAATAAAGTTATATGAAAAGTAAAACTGATATGATACCTTTCTATGTTATTAAGTGATCTCAAAGGGACCAAGAAACCAAGGTTCGAACTTACCCTACTTACCCAATCGACAATGCCCCAGGTGAGATGAAACCCTAAGGAAAATAGGATCTCCAAATTCAAATTATAGTGGGTGACGATGTCGGTTCACCTTGGATATCTGACTATTATGAGGAGTCAATGAACTCTTATGAATTAGCTACACTTTTTACATCATCTTATGAACAAGTATAGATCAAAACAATGTCCGTTCCCTAAACTCCACCCTGCATACGAGAGATCTATATGGATTACAATACAATTATTATTATGTTTCCATATTAATCAAAGCACAATAAAAATCTTTATAAGAAAAATACAACTAGGGTTATATGACTTTCCCAAGAATAACCAAAATGAATCACACATACTCTACGTATATCCTCAAGAATATAACTAGCTCACTCAGTAAACCCATTCATTTCTGGATGATATGAAATGATCAATTTTAATAGGGAAATATTCACATATTAAAAAACTTTCCAAAAACTAGATATAAACCATGGGTCCCTATCTGAAATGATAGCAGATGAAACCCCCTTAAAATTTACAACCTCTGAGACATAAAAGTTCCCAAGCTTCTCTAACTTCATTGTTTCCTTGATAGGGAGTGGATTAGCCAATTTTTTAAGTTGATCAATGATCACACAAATCACATCTATAACACTATGATTATGGGTTAAACCAAAACAATTCCGTAGTTATCTCATCCCACTTAAACACTGGGATGATAAAGTCTAAAAAAAACAGCAAGACAATGGTGATCTACCTTAATTCTCAGACAAGGAAGAGTGAAACAAAGCCTATTATTTACTACCTCATCCCTGACCTCCAATACCCACATCTGTTATCATGATATATCTTGTAATTCCCATGATATATGGACTAAAAATAATTGTTTCCACTATAAAAAAATATTTTCTTAATGATATAGGAACAACCAACCATTTTCGGGAACACAAAGAGTGAATGAGAGACCAAGACCAATAACCTAAGCCCTCCCCTTCATTTAGTAATTTAATAAGATTAATAATCCATTGTCTGTTACCTACTAATACATAATTTAATCTTAAAATGATGAGATATCATTCATAGAATCGATAAGACCTTCCCTCCATCCTTTTCCTCCTCCATTGTCATTATAATGAACAAAATAATTATAGACCACCCTTACACTGAATCCTTCAATGCTTGAGTCAGTAATTTTATGATCAAAGAATCATCCACTAAATCACCTTTTCTAGGAGTATAATAAATATAAAAATAAAATTTTAAATATAATGAAACTAGTATCTTTGTCACAAGATCAAATCACTCTGAGTAAAATCATACTTAAATCTATTATGATCCTAGTAAACCATAAAATGTTACCTGAAGAGAGAGGGGCGCTCATTCATGAGAGATTATATGAAAGATTATAAATAAAGGTATTTATTATTGGATTTATTCTCATGAGGACATATTTTTTAAGAGAAACATTCCACCACCTACTTTCCCTATATCAACACACACCTGAATCCCATACCTGGGTCATCAGAGTAAACATCATCACCAAAACTCGGTTCTGAAAGAATCCGATCAAGATCTAAATTCAACTTGTTTTTTATTCCATTGAAAGACATATAAATTTTTATTACATTTTAAATTAACAACCTTATTATTCAAATATTTCAATGTATATGAAATATTAGAGAAAAGATAAACCAACCGCCAATAGTTAATAGAAATTCTGATGAAGATACGAATCTGGAGCATGTTTCTGGGTTTCTCTAATGATATTACTACCTAAATATTTTAAAAATCATATAACATTACCTATTTTGATATAAAATTCCCCATAAAATCCACTTTTTGGATCCAAAATTCACAATTGGAAATCTTACCATACAAGCCACGATCTTTCAAGATTCCAAGGATGGTATCCAAATGATCCATGTGTTCCTCTAATGACCTTGAGTACAACCAAATACCATAAAAAAATGACTATTTAAGATTCTAAGAACCAATAAAAAATATGTTTTATCAATATTATAAATTTTGCATGAACAATAGGGAGACCAAATAGAATAAACTAAAACTCAAAATTACCATACCAACTTCTAAACACTATATTAGGAATATCCTCTACTAGGACCCTAAACTGGGTGTACCCTGAACACAAGTTAATATTAGAAAACCAATGAGATCCTCTGAATTCATAAAAAATATTATAAATTCATTTAAAGGTATACCTAGAGTCACTGGATTTAGATTTAAGAAATCAATATAAATTATAAGGATCCTTCTTACTTTTTTAGTGAGGGGAATAAGTGAATCCCAATGCTACACACTAGGATGGATAAATTCTTGGCCTCAAGATCAACCAACTGAACTTTAAGATCATGTAACTTATCAAGTTCCATATGATAATATGGAATAGAAATGGAAATCATACTAAGAAATTGGTTAATAGTGAAATTGATCTATATTTATAGTGGAAACTCAGAAAAATAATCCGAAAATACCTTGTGGTACACACTCACCACAACTGGAAGTGGGATACTCAAATGAGAGGTCATGAATTCAAGGAAAATATCTGAAAACTAACATGGGATCACTCCAGTATAAGGAACAACATTCTATGCTCTCCAAGATTTGGAATGCCACTAATTCAGAAATACATGAGCGACTCCTTCATGAGATAAGAATATAACTCGATGAGGATAGTAATAAAACAGGGTATTAAAACTAATCATCCAATCCATGTCAATAATAAGGTCAAATATATCAAGGTTGAGGACTAATAAGTCCCACACCACTTTATTTACAACTATCATCACCTGGCATACAGGAAATTTAAAACCTTTATAAGATCTCTTTCCTAGTGGCGTGGAAGGATTCAAAATGAATGGAGTAAGTTCATAACTCAATACCATTATTTAAATTAAATTAGATGATATAAAATAATGAGTATATCTGATATCAAAAAAATATAGTAACCTAAAGGATGAAATAAAGACCATACCTCTAACAGTTCTAGACTTTCCTTTGTTTACCCTAGTGCATATTCCACTACATAAAATAATTTGGTCTCAACTCCTCCCAATGTATTTTTAACTGAATTTACTTCCCCCTTATCATGATTAAAAGACCCAACAACCTTGTAAGTATCTGAACAAAACTTTGAACTCTTTTTGGGAGTGGATTCAACTTTACTACCTTAGTAAATTCTTTTATAAAAATGCATGAGATGACAAGATTTTCCCTAAAGGTGAATTTTTTGAGAGATTCTATATAATTAGTGTTGGTATAACTAGGCCTACCACATTGATATAAATAAACCTAAAACTTTATTGAATAATCCCCTAAAATTTGTTTGATTAAAACTAACACTCATTTAACTTCCTTTTTTGGCCATAAAAAACACATTGGATAACAGCTGTAGTAACCAATGCTCCACGTAAACCCAGTTTCCCATATTTTTCTACCTATACCAAGGAAAATTTATTGATAACCTATACAAAGTTTAGATTACATAAGAGAATCAAAATCAATTTCAAGTCACCCCACAGACTCATATCAATCCTCCGATCCTTAAGGTAATCACTGGTGATATGATCTAATGATAAATCTATGAACTTTGTGAAATAGGTGGAATACTATAAATCCAAAATCACCCCTTTCTTTAAGACCAAAAATTCATGGGTCTTCACCACTCACACTATTTTTGGATAAAAATACTGGATGAATATTTTCTTGGAAGTAGTCCAAGTAAGGCCCTCATGTAACTAAAAATGCATGATTGAGTCCCACTATTTTATTCTCAGTCTATCATGCATGTATGTAATAAAATCAACCTTAGATTCTTCTAGAGTTTTTAAAAAATAGAAGATAAATTCAATCCACCCAATCCACTATTTAGATTCCTAGGGCCTTTTTCCACCACATAATATGGGAAGATTCTTGTTAATTATTTACAATCCATGATCCACCACTCGTCCCCTACTTTCCAGTGCCTGCCTGACCAAGATTTTGAATAGTGTGGATAACTGATTCCACTAAAGAAGGGTCTACTAAAGGATTCACCTATAGAAATTTTCTATAAACTTAATCTCATGGATTTGGAATATCTATTATAGGAATAATTTTGTAATAAATACAAATGATAATAACCATTCTTCTTAAAGGAAGTTCCATAATCAAAGAATAACTTCAAGAATCAAAATAAATTCCTTTAAATGAAAAGAGTTTAAAGAAATAATGGATTCTATGAATACAAGATAAAACATTAAAAATTAATAGGTTTATTTAAATAAATCCTAAATCAAATCCATTTAACTAACATAAATAACCTAGTCTCATGTTTGGAAAAAATACATGACCTCCCATAGTAACTTGAGTTCAGACATGAAAGTGAGCTAGCTAGGAACCATTTTGCACTAACTATATGAATTATATTATTTTTTACAATTATCTAAAAAAATACCCCAAACCATACCTAGGTAGTTTCATAACACTTCTAGATGGGTAAAAAGTATGATACCATTTTTAATGAACCAACCTGAGTCAACATGATATATCCCCCAAGTTATCCTTCCATAAGATGAAGATTAATAAAACAGGGAAAAAATCCCCTTAAATAATGAAAATGAGATAAAATATAAAATAATAGTGCAGAAGAGAGCAAAAAATACATGATATATTTTTTCCTTCGTGGTCATTACATTATCATAATAATAATTTTTTATTTCCTCCAAAACATTCAAATGAAACTTATTTTTCAAATTTGAAACATTTTTAGTCCATGTAAGTATATTAAACTTTAAAAAATATTGGTGTTAAATTTCAACAGTCTAGTGGAATGATTTTCCAAATAGGATTGTGACACCCCAAGCTTCCACGTTATGCTTCTCTTTGAATAATACAGTAGCGTGTGTTGTACGCAACCTCGAGTTCTAACACACACAACAACCAATCAAACTAGCCGTTATGAATAATAATACACACTTTTTGAAATTTTGTAAATTTTATCTTTCAAAATGAACTTCATTTTTGGATTTTGAATATTGAAATTAGCCAAGGGTGAATTTTTGGTATTTTTCTGAAAACTTTCGGTTTTTGATGAATAGTGAAAAACACTGAGTTATTGGTTAAAACCGACTTTTTATTTTAAAAATTATTTATTTTATTTAAATTTAATTAAGGTCAAAATAGATACACAATACTTATATAAGTTCAATGTAATTCATTGGAGTTAGTTTAGAATAATTTTAGATATATAAAATTTTTATTAAACTTTCCACCGTCTTTTACCCACCTCCTAGGAGAATTTGGAAATTCACATAAAACATAATTTTACCGCTTATGTGAGTGGAATTTTGAAAATACGAGAGACCCGGTTAATATCAAGGAGTAAAATGTGGTTCAATGTGATAAAAATAATTTTTGGTGAATAGTAACTTTTTACTTTTATTTACCACGGTTAAAAGTAAATAGGGTAATTAAGGGTAAAATCGATATTAATATTACCCTAACACATGTACTATTCTATTTTACATGTGCATATCGACCAAAAACAACCTTAGGAATAAAATATTATCATTTAGGTCCACTTGGATTAGATTAGGACATTTATTTTTATTTAATTCAAAGAAGAGTTAAAAGAGTTAAGATCAAAGTTTAATAACTAAAACATTTTTAATATAGGGTTATACATAAGATAAATTAGATTATAAATTTTCATTAGAAAGATAAAAATATTTCCTACATAATTGTAATTTATTTATAATTTTTAGACAGTAAATAATTTAATTTATTTATGACCCAATGGTGATGGAAGAATTACCTAATTAATGGAATATTAAAATAATTGATATTATAAATATCAAAATAAAAGTAATTTGAGACTTTTTATAAATTCCACTAATTTTATAGGTTAATATGGCATATTATGACTGATTATATAATTTTTTTCGAAGTAATATTGCTGTTATGAAATTATCAAAAAGAAAATACCCAATAATGTCAAAATTGACATAAAAGAGTTTTTAAAACAAATATTTTATTATTAATTTATATTCTATTAATAAAAATCTACGGTTCGGCCAATAGACTTATATAATGATAGGTGTATTTTTAATGGACCACTTGGGGGTCTATTGGAAGTTTATAGTAAGTTTATTGACTATATAATATAAAAATACCAAGAGACATGGTAAGTGTCAAACTAATTAACTAAGAGTTAAAACTAAAATATAAGGTTAATAAAGTGACCCAAACCTGTATAAAATCTATTGGTTGAGTGGTTTTAGACCTATCCCCACCCTAAAATTTAAATACTCCACTTTGGAGCCATTAGAAACCGAAAATAATTTATTATAAAATAATATTTCTAGCTTTTCCTAAGGTTCCCCTCACCCCTTTTATAAAAGGGCACACCCCCTTCTCTCAAATTCATACCTTAAAAGACTTTTTGATCAGCCAAACTCTGCCCAAATATCCTCCCAACTTCCATCACTACAACCTATATGCCTTAGTTTGATCAGAAATTCAACCTAAAGAGACCTTTTGATCAAATTAAAAGGAAGAACCCGAAGAAGATGTAATATTTTCACCACCCTCTTTCAAGTTCCTTTCTTCTTCAACTTCTTCATTATTTTTTATTTCCATTATAAAATAATAACTCCAGTATCTTATATATAGTGTGATGTTATTATAAATATGGTACAACCATATTCAGTATTCTATACATCCTTTGAATGACATGTCACCATACGTGCGTACGTACGGCTTACCGTCTCTACGTTGTGGTGTAATTGTTATTCAATAAATTATTATTTGGATGGGTATAAAAATGATGTTTAATTCATGTAAATAATAAATATAACATGATAATTATTATTTATATATGATATAACATCCAATTATATATTATTTTAATATCAAATGAGTGATATTGTCACTCGTGCGTACGTACGGACTACCGTCTCCACGAATGCGATGAGATTTATTCCCCATCGTATCCATTCATGAATAATTCTCATTTGATGATTAAAAGTAATGTTTAAGAACTTTATATCATTCTGGATATGAATAAGATACAACCTATCCATAAAAAACATGACTTATGTAACAAAAAATATACAAGAAAACTAGTAAGTTAACACCCGAAACGACGATAATACTAAAATATTATTAACAAACCATTATTAGAAGATCATATATGATATCATAATTATGTATATGGTTCTTTTATAATTTTATAACAATGTTTTAGCTATTATAAAAGAGGTTAACAAACCATCAACTAAGGAAAAGTACAAGGTAAGGGTTTATTTCACAATCTCTTCATTATCCGAGGTTATTTATACGTAATTATCTATTGGGACCTCTTTATCATCCACATCCATGTTTATTAAAAATGTATTTCAAATAATTCAAACTATTTTACAGAATATGGGTTAAATTCATTTATACCTTTTTTTGAATTTTTATAAAGGAATCTTTCCATCGTTTTCCAAACAAGGTCCTTTTTAACCTTTTCGACAGAATTAAGGTAAGAATGTCTTTTTAACTTATACGGCGGATGCGGCTCTTTTCCGCCATTATAAATTCTTCTAAGCTTCCCTTACAAGATTATAAGAATATTTTCAAATTAAATCTTTTATTTAATAATTATGGGACTTTTAAATTATTTAAAAAAAATAGATATTTCTCTCAAATAGTTTTGATTTCATCTATGTCAACATCCTTTGATGGATTTTAAGATTATTTGAAGTTTATTTATTATGATACAAAACTTCCATATTGTATTGAAGGTTTTGTGATATTTTTGACTGTGGATGTGTTATTTTTATACCATTCATGGTTTATAGAGAAAGTATTGACATTTTGTATGCCAGTTTTAATACGAATTTTTATGTTATGTTTAAACCTGTTCATATGAGGAATGCATTGGAGTTAATATGTGAGGGGTGGAGCCCAATATAGATCTTCGATGCATCGGTCAGTCTCATGAGACAAACTAGTGTCTTGGCACAAGGCCTTGAAAAAATCTTATTTGTAGTCTTGGCACGAGGCCTTGGCTACGTGGTTATGATAGTATGACATTGTTCATTCCATCATTTTGAAAGTGGTTATTGATATTTCATGTGATTATTCGACTAGTAGAATATCCATGTGAATAAGTAATTGGAATTATTTAATTTTATCTTTTCCATATTATTTTGAAGTTAAAGTTTAAAATTCTTTTGTTTTAGTTATACATTTCCTTAATTGTTTATTCTTATTTATGAAAGTTTCCGCTATATTGTTATCCTTAATGAGCATCTGAGCTCACCCCTTTCAATGTTTTATTTTCCCAGGATGTGAAGAAGTAATTTATGAATGACCTGCAGGGATAGTTTGAGGGGATATGAAGACAAGATGATGTTGTTGTAGTTTTAACTTTATGATGTAATGTAAACTTTATGAATGTATCTAGTTATTCCAAAGCTACTAAACTAATTGGTCTTTCGAGACTTGATCTTTCTTGTGATCATTAAAATGTTATGTAATAATGCACCGACTCTGTGTAACTGGGGTCAGGGAGTTACAGTTGGTATCAGAGGAAGTTTAGTACAAACCTTGGAAGCTAGATTAAGATAAACTCTGATTAGAGCACATAGAACTAAGATAAACTTTGAGGATTAGTATAGAAGAAATTTCTAGAATTTTGTTATTGTAGAGATTTTGTGAGTTTTCCGAGCAATACATCCCTGTCTGGATATGAGCAGGTAGAGGTGGCTCTGGCACAGATGTACCTAGGGGTAAAACTTGAAAAAACCGATTTGAGATAGACTCGAACGTGAATTGGGGAATGACAATGGGCCTTGCTGCACTCTTAGTTACGACACTCCCAGAGGATATGCTTAGGATAAATCTAATTTTAATTAAAAACCATTATGAAGGGTTTATGAGCATATAATTCCTCAAATAAAACATTTTTATGATTATGGATTATATCCATAAATAGTTCAATTTATGTTAAGTATTTTATAAGTATGGAATTATGTATTTTGATTTATAAACTGATCTAGTTTATGCCATTGTTTAGAAGAGGCACCTAGTGGAAGAAATGGAAACCGTATCAATGCACACACTCCATGTAGGTATTTCCCTCCTTCTCAAGATAACTATAGTGGAGTTGGTGATACAAAAGGTGCTGATAAACTAATCACCATACTGGGACAACTCACTTAGGTTATGAATAATAACCTTACCTGTATGGAGCACCCTGATCCGCAGCGTGGACGATCAATGTTATATCTCTTCATGAGTCCACAACCACCAAAATTCAATGGGAGTACAAATCCATTGGTAGATGAGCAATGGATAAGTTCCCTAGAGAAAATATTTTAGGATTTGGGGATTAGTTAAAGGGAAAAAGTTATCATGGAAGTTTACCGCCTCACTGGAGATGCTGATCAATGGTGGTCATTGATACAAAAAAAAGGAATATAATGAAGTATCAAATATGTAATGGAGGGAGTTCAAAGATCTATTTTTATAAAAATACATTCCATGTGACCATCGAGCAGATATGGAAAGGAAATTTCTGAGTCTGAGACAAAAGGAGGATGAGAATGTCGCAAAGTATGATGCTAACTTTACAAGGTTAGCAAGGTATATTGGAGATTATATACATAAGACAAGAAGTAATATTGATAGTTTCTTTGATGGGTTAAAACCATTTCTCCGTCGAGCATTAGTCTCACAATCCTTCTCGTCGTATGAAGACATTGTCTCATGTTCCATCAAGACAGAAAAGGAATTCTCTAAGTCTTATGACTTTAAAGTAAAGCAAGAGAATAAGAGAGCTGCTGATAAATCTGGGAATGGAAATAAGGGAAAGAAGGGAAAATTTGAATATCCATCCTGTAGTAAATGTGGGAAGAAACACCCTGGTACTTGCTTGAAGGGAATGGGAGTCTCTTACAAGTGTGGTGAAAAAGGCCACCAAGCTCGTGATTGCAAGGGGAAGAAGGAAGCTACTGATGTCCAATGCTACAATTGCAGGGAGATGGGACATTATTCAAGTGAATATCCTAAGAGTCAGGGGAAATTATCTCAGAAAAGGACAAGGGATCAAGGACAAGCTTATGCTATCACTACTGCTAAGGTTAAAGATCCAAAAGATGTGGTGGCAGGTAATTTAATGGTTTCCTCAAGCTTAGAAAATTCTTTATTTGATTCTGGATCATCGCATTGTTTCATTTCTTCCCTGTTTTCTTAGAAAATTAGATATTTCCAATTTGATTTAATGAGAGAGTTGTCAGTTAAAACTTATAAGGGAAGTATCATTGCAACAAAGTTTTGTGAATCAGTCCCCATTAGAGCACTTAAATTTCCTTTATCCGATGATCTCATCATCATACATATGATTGAGTTTGATATAATCCTCGGTATGGATTGGATTTCAGACCATGATGCGAAGATTTATTTTAAGAAGAAAGAGGTTACAATTTTTGATGATGATGATAAGGAATACCTTATATTTAGAGCAGAATCGTCACCACATAATTCTTATCTAGATCCACCCCCAGTAGCTCAACTAAATTCAATTATTGGCGAGGAAGAGAATGAAATGACTGTGGGTAAGGAAAGGAATGTTCAAATAGAAGAGGTACCTATTGTGAAATAATATGTAGATGTGTTTCTGGAAGATTTACCTAGACATCCTCCAGAATAAGAAGTTGAGTTTTCCATTGATTTAATTCTTGGATCAAGTTCTATATCGAAGAACCCTTATAGAATGTCCAATGCAGAATTAGTGGAACTAAAGAAACAACTAGAGGAATTGAGTTATAAGGGATTTATTCTCCCTAGTGTTTCTCCATGGGGATCCCCTGTCCTTTTTGTTAAGAAGAAAGATGGATCTATGATGTTATGTATCGACTACAGGGAAATCAACGCTATAACAATAAAGAACAAGTATCCCCTACCTCGCATTGATGATTTATTTGATCAACTGCATGGAGCTCAATAATTTTCAAAGATTGAACTTCGATCTGGATACCATCAGTTATGTGTGAAGAAGGAAGACATTCCGAAGACATCATTTTGAACCAGGTACGAGCATTACGAGTTTACAGTAATGCCTTTTGGGCTGACTCATGCACCCTCTGTATTCATGGATCTAATGAATAGAGTTTTCAAGGAATATCTCGATGAATTTGTGGTGGTATTTATTAATGATATCTTGGTATACTAAAAAAGCTACAAAGATCATGAAAATCACTTGTGCATTATCTTAAAGACTCTTAGAAGACATGAATTATATGAGAAGTTTAGCAAGTGTGAATTCTGGATTCAAGAGATTTCTTTTCTTGGCCATATTGTCTCTAAAGATGGAATATCTGTTGATCCTTCTCAGACCAAGGCAATCGAAGAATGGCCATCCCCAATGAGTATAACTGAGGTACACAATTTTATTTGTTTAGCAGGTTATTATCAGCGTTTCATCCAGAATTGTTCCCGATTGGCTAACCCATTAACGAAGCTCACACGTAAAGGGGATTAATTTTTTTGGACAAAAGAGTGTGAATAATGTTTTGAAGAACTGAAGAGAAGATTAGTCAATTATCTTATATTGACTCTACCATCGTGGAATGATGGGTTTGTTATTTATAGTGATGCATCGAAGAATGGACGGTTGTGTCTTTATGCAGAATGATTGGGTTATTTCCTATGCATCATGACAGCTAAAACTTCATGAGAAAAACTATCCTACTCATGATCTTGAGTTAGCTACTGTAATCTTTGCTTTGAAGATATGGAGGCATTATCTCTATGGTGAAAAATGTGATATATATACCAATAAAAAGTATTTAAAGTAAATTTTCTCACAGAAAGAACTCAACATGAGGAAAATGTGATGGCTTGAACTACTCAAGGATTATGATTGCACGATACACTACCACCCGAGGAAGGCAAATAAGGTGGCAGATGCTTTGAGCAGAAAGGACCATGGAGTTTTTGAACGTGATGGGAATTGAAAGGGATCCTATTTTCATGGATCTAGTGAAAATGGATATGGAGATTACCTTGTAAGGTAAAACATCGATACTTTTTCAAATAGTTTCAAAACCATCTTTACTAAGAAGGATTAAGAGTTCTCAGACTAATGATGAAGAATTCCAAAAGAAGATTAAAGCAGTGAATGATGGGATATTGAGTGACTTTGTGTATGAAGATGGAATTTTGAAATTCGGGAAGAGACTTTGTGTTCCCGATATACCTGATATAAAAAGAGAATTGTTGGATCATGATCATAGTTCCAATTTCTCTATACACCCTGGGAGCACCAAAATGTATAGAGATTTGAAGGAATATTTTTTGTGGGACAACATGAAGAAGGAGATTACTGATTTTGTGTCAAGATGTATGGTTTGTAAACAAGTGAAAGCTGGAAGGAAACAACCTGGAGGAGTCCTAGAACCTCTTCCCATACCTAAGTGGAAATGAGATAATATCACGATGGACTTTGTCATGGGACTACCAAAGACTCATAGAAGGAATGACGCAATATGGGTTATTGTTGACCGTCTTACCATGTCAGCACATTTTCTTGGTATAAGAGAAGATCTACCACTGGAACGTCTAGAAAGACTATATATTAATGAAGTTTTGAGACTTCATGGAGTACCCCTATCGATTGTTTCTGATCATGATCCATATTTACTTCAATATTCTGGAAGAGTCTTTAGAAGGCCTTGGATACTGAACTTCATTTGAGCACTACCTACCATCCGCAAACCAATGGACAATCAAACTGAACTATTCAAACCTTAGAAGACATGTTGAGATCATGCTCACTTGACTTTCAGGGTATGTGGGATCAATATTTACCTCTGGTAGAATTTTCCTATAACAATAGCTTCTATTCAAGTATTTGGATGGCAACGCATGAAGCGTTATATGGAAAGAGATGTCACACACCAACCTGTTGGGATGATGTTGGTGAAAGAAAACTTGTAGGCCCAGAACTGGTGGAGGAAACGATGGAAAAGGTGAAGGTAATCCAAAACCACATCAAAGCAGCTCAAAGTAGGCAGAAGAGCTATGCCGATAATCGAAGGAAGGATTTGGAATTTCGGGTAGGAGATCATGTTTTCTTGAAGGTATCTCCATGGAAGGGAGTTATACATTTCGGTAAGAAAGGTAAATGGAGTCCCAGGTACATCGGACCATTCGAAATTCTTGAACGAATTGGGGTTGTAGCTTACTGTTTGGAAATGCCGCCAAGTCTCTCCAAAGTTCACAATGTGTTCCACATATCATTGTTGAGAAAATACATGTCTGACCCAATGCATGTACTCAATTACGAGGAATTAGAACTGGAACCCGATCTATCTTATTACGAAGAGCCCATCTGGATTCTTGATACCGGAGAACAAGTGCTGAGAAACCGGATGACTCGTCTTATAAAAGTTCTATGGGGAAACCATAAGATGGAAGAGGCAACATGGGAACCCGAGGAACTCATGATGAAGAACCACCCAAGTATTTTCATGCTGTAGTATTCTAGAAATTTTGAGGATGAAATTATTTGAAGGATGGGAGAATTTAACACCCCAAGCTTCTACGGTATGCTTCTCTTTGAATAATACTGTAGCGTGTGTTGTATGCAACCTTGAGTTCTAACACACACCACAACCAATCAAACTAGCCATTATGAATAGTAATACCCACTTTTTGAAATTTTATAAATTTTATCTTTCAAAATGGACTTCATTTTTGGATTCTGAATATCAAAATTAGCCTAGAGTGAATTTTTGGTATTTTTCTGAAAACTTTCAATTTTTGATGAATAGTGAAAAATAATGAGTTATTGGTTTAAACCGACTTTTTATTTAAATAATTATTTATTTTATTTAAATTTAATTATGGTCAAAATAGATACATACTATTTATATAAGTTCAATGTAATTCATTGGAGTTAGTTTAGAATAATTTTAGATATATAAAATTTTTATTGAACTTTCCACCGTCTTTTACCCACCTCCTAGGAGAATTTGGAAATTCACATAAAACATAATTTTACCACTTCTGTGAGTGGAATTTCAAAAATCCTAGAGACATGGTTAATATCAAGGAGTAAAATGTGGTTCAATGAGATGAAAATAATTTTTGGTGAACAATAACTTTTTACTTTTATTTACCACGGTTAAAAGTAAATATGGTAATTAAGGGTAAAAATGATATTAATATTACCTTAACACATGTCCTAATTATATTGGGCAAGTGTTAATCGACCAAAAAAAACCTTACGAATAAAATATTATCATTTAGGTCCACTTGAATTAGATTAGAACAATTATTATTATTTAATTCAAAGAAGAGTTAAAAGAGTTAAAATCAATTTTAATAAATTAAACATTTTTAATATAGGGTTATACCTAAGATAAATTTGATTATAAATATTCATTAGAAAGATAAAAATATTTTCTACATAATGGTATTTTCCTTATAATTTTTAGGCACTAAATAATTTAATTTATTTATGACACAATGGTGATGTAGCAATTACCTAATTACTGAAATATTAAAATAATTGATATTATTAATATCAAAATAAATGTAATTTGAGACTTTTTATAAATTCCACAATTTTTTAGGTTAATATATCATATTAGGACGGATTATATAATTTTTTTTCGAATTAATAATGCTGTTATGAAATTATCAAAAACAAAATACCCAATAGTGTCAACATTGACATAAAAGAGTTTTTAAAACAAATTTTATATTATTAAATTATATTCTATTGCTAAAAATCTAAGGCTCGGCCAAGAGACTTATATAATGATAGGTGTATCATTAATGGACCACGTGTGGGTCTCTTGGAATTTTATAGTAAGTTTATTGACTATATAATATAAAAATACAAAGAGACATGATAAGTGTCAAACTAATTAACTAAGAGTTAAAACTAAAAGATAAGGTTAATAAAGTGAACCAAACCTTTCTAAAATCGATTGGTTGAGTGTTTTTCGACCTATCCCCATATTAAAATTTAAATAATCCACTTTGGAGCCATTAGAAACCAAATATGAATTTATTAGAAAAAAATATTTCTAGCTTTTCCTAAGGTACCCCTCACCCCTCTTATAAAAGGGCACTCACCTTCTCTAAAATTCACACCTTCAAAGCCTTTTGGCTCAGACAGAATTTACCCAAATATCCTCCAAAATTCCCCCACTACGACCTATAGGCCTTAGTTTGATCATAAGGATAACCTAAGGAGAACTTTTGATCAAATCAAAAGGAAGAACCCGAAGAAGAGGTAATATTTTCACCACCCTCTTTCAAGTTCCTTTCTTATTCAACTTCTTCTTTCTTTGTTGTTCCCATTATAAATTAATAACTCCAGTATATTATATATAATTTGATTTTATTATAAATATGGTACAACCATATTCAGTATTCTATCCATCCTTTGAATGACATGTCACCATACGTGCATACGTACAGCTTACCGTCTCCACGTTGTGGTGTAATTGTTATTCATAAATTATTATTTGGATCGGTATAATAATGATGTGTAATTCATGTAAATAACAAATATAACATGATAATGATTCTGTATATATGATATACCATCCAATTATATATTATTTTAAAATCAAAAGAATGATATTGTCGCTCGTGCGTACGTACGGACTACCGTCTCCACGAATGCGATGAGATTCATTCCCCATCATATCCATTCAAGACTAATTCTCATTTGATGATTAAAAGTAATGTTTAAGAACTTTATATCATTCTGGACATGAATAAGATACAACCTATCCATAACAAACATGAATTATGTATTAAAACATATAAAATAAGACGGGTAAGTTAACACCCGAAACGACGATAATACTAAAATATTATTAACAAAGAATTATTAAAAGATCATATATGATATCATAATTATGTATATGGTTCTTGTATAATTTAATAACAATGTTTTAACTATTATACAGGAGTTTAACATACCGTTGACTAAGGAAAAGTACAAGTTAAGGGTTTATTTCACAATCTCTTCATTATGCGAGGTTGTTTATACGTAATTATCTACTGGGACATCTTTATCATCCACATCCATGTTTCTTAAAAATGTATTTCAAATAATTCTTAATATTTTACAGAATATGGATTAAATTAATTTATACCCTTGTTTGAATTTTTATAAAGGGATCTTTCTGTCATTTTCCAAACAAGGTCCCTTTTAACTTTTTCGACAGAATTAAGGTAAGAATGTCTTTTTAACTTATACGGCGGATGCTGCTATTTTCCACCATTATAAAGTCTTCAAGGCTTCCCTTACAATCTTATAAGAATATTTTCAAAGTAAATGTTTTATTTAATAATTATGGGACTTTTAAATGATTTAAAAAAAGATATATTTCTCTCAAATAGTTTTGATTTCATCTATGTCAACATCCTTTGATGGATTTTAAGCTTATTTGATGTTTATTTATTATGATACAAAACTTCCATATTCTATTGAAGGTTTTGTGATATGTTTGACTGTGGATGTGTTATTTTTATAGCATTCATGGTTTATGGAGAAATTATTTACATTTCATATGCCAGTTTTAATACGAATGTTTATGTTATGTTTAAACCTGTTCATATGAGGAATGCATTGAACTTAATATGTGACGGGTGGAGCCCGTTATAGCTCCTCGATGCATCGGTAGGTCTCATGAGACAAACTAGTGTCTTGGCACAAGGCCTTAACAAAATCTTATTTGTATTCTTGGCACTAGGCCTTGGCTACGTGGTTATGATAGTCTGGCATTATGCATTCCATCATTATGAAAGTGGTTATTGATATTGCATGTGATTATTCGACTAGTAGAATATCCATGTGAATAAGTAAATGGAATTATTTTATTTTATCTTTTCCATATTATGTTGAAGTTCAAGTTTAAAAGGCTTTTGTTTTAGTTATATATTGCCTTAAATGTTTATGCTTATTGATGAAAGTTTCCGCTATATTGTTATCCTTACTGAGCATCTGAGCTCACCCCTTTCAATGTTTTATTTTCCTAGGATGTGAAGAAGTAATTTAGGAATGACCTGTTGGGATAGTTTGAGGGGATATGAAGACAAGATGTTGTTGTTGTTGTTTTCACGTTATTATTTAATGTAAACTTTATGAATGTATCTAGTTATTCTAATGCAACTAAACTAATCAGTCTTTAGATACTTGATCTTTCTTGTGATCATGCCAATGTTATGTAATAATGCACCGACTCTGGGTAACTGGGGTCGGGGTGTTACAATGAGTCTATATGGATATATTATAATTCTTGTTTTAAATGTATATATATATATATAAACTAAAAATACATTCTCAAGAAAGTTTCAAATTTTTCTTTGAGTTTTATACTATTTTTCCCAAAATATATTTTTTTACTTATTGAAAAATAGTACCAATATGATAATTTAGGAGTGATATGTTGTTTCTATTTTATAATTTCACCCATATTTCTCTATAATTTCACTAAACAAAAGGTTTTGATGGTGGAATCCACTATCACTAATAATATCCTACGACACTCTATATATTTAGAGAATAGGTTTTCTCGTAAATTTAATAACTCAAGATTCTATGGTGTATGGTAAATCCCCAACCTCAACCCATTTCATCATATATTCATTTGTAACTAGAATATATTCATTTCCTTGGGATTTTGGAAATTGATATATGAAATAAAATCCCCAAACATAAAAATATTATACAAAAATATTTCTAAACTGAAGCATTTGTTGTCATTTTCCCTATTACATGGACTTTATGTTATTTTTATAGGATTAATATAAACACACTAGGTATAAAGACCTACAATTTACATGTAATTTTTTTTAATAGATGAGAATTTTACGAGTCCGCGAAAATTTTCGGCGCGTGATTCTGATGCCCGGAGTGCCCGAAATGAATTTCTGAACTTTATTTCGGGTACGTTCTGTAAAGGTGAGAGCGGGTTTTTCAAACTTTTGAACTGATGCTCAGAAATTGAAATCTGAGGGCACCGTTGAACTCGCAATGCTGGTATTCGCTTAAGGGGACTTTCACCTCTACCATAGTAGGTCGAGGGTGAATTATAGATTTTGGGTTTTTCGTGGAAATGAAAAGAATAATAAAATAAAATAAACATATATTTTATTTTATTTTTTGAAAACCCCTCTACTTGAGTTAAGGTGGTGGGGACCAACCATGTCCTCAAAACCTCGAAAATTTTGAATTTAGGGATAGGGACCACCTGACTTCTCTTAATGGGGGAGAAACCTATCCACTCTCCCAATTAATTATTTGTGTCAACATAAAATTAATTATTAAGTTACCAATTAATTTTATGTGTAAATAGAAGAATTAAATGTTAAGTTACCAATTAATTTTATGTGACAACATAAAATTAAATGTTAATTTATTATTTAGTTTTTATGTTGGATATTTCTTTTCTCCTTAGTGGAATTGGAGAAGGGATTGAGAAAAGAGAATTGGGAGAGAACTTGAAGGATTATCCTCTCCAACGAAGAACGCCAACAAAGAAAGTCAATGAAGAACACCGACTTGACTCTGAATTCTTCCACAAGACATTCTTTGATGAGGAATGTATTCAACGTCAATGAACCAAAAATCCATGGAAACGTTAATGACACCGACGTCTGTCATTTCCCAATCATTCGTCTTCTTCCTCGCGACCTCATCGACGTCATCAAGAGAACGAGGTTGGGGTTTTTTTTGCGTATGAATACTTTTACCATGTTATTTCCTTAAATTATTTTTCGGGATAGGGAATAAATCGTTGCGGGAGGTTATAAAGCTTGATGTTATTTTTCAAGTTCTTGTTGAGCCATATGCTACCACCCTAATGCGGAGGGTACCAGCTAAACAAACATGGCCCGACCCCTCCGCAAATCTTGTGATGATTTGTGGTGTTGAACGTGATGAAGTCGACGATGCAACAACACTACACCACAGACACCGCCACCTTGCGACCTCTGTGCCCTCATGATACCCCCGCCACTCTGCAGCCATCTGGGCTGAGCTACCGCCGTCGTCCCCTGAGCCACCGCATCCGTTCGCCGAGCCACAACCACCGTCCGCCGAGCCACCACAGCCGTCCACCGAACTGCCACCGCCGTCCACCGATCCGCCTCTACCGTCCATCGAGATGCCACCATCTCACCATGCCACAGGCCTTGCCGCCCCGGCCATGCCACCCACGTCCTTCCGAGCCGCTCCTGCCGAGCCACCGGTGGATGAGTCGCTCCGGCCGAGCCACCCATGGCCGAGCCCCTCCGGCCGAGCCTATCCGAGGACGAGCCGCTCCAGTCGAGCCGCCCCACAGCTGAGCTGCTCCAGCCGAGTCACCCCGCGGCCCTGAGCCAATATGGAAGAGCCGCCCCTTGGCCCCTAGCCTCTCTAGCCGAGCCGCCTTGCGGCCTCGTACCGTCATGCTGCCTCGCGCCGTCCGCGACCAAACCCCCGCGGCCCCTCGTGGCCTGCCAGACTATCCAGCGGGCCAGGCCCCATAGCACGGACTGGTATAGAACCAACGGGCCGGGACGAACCCAACAGGCCTGACCACACTACGGGCCATACCAGAACCAGCGGGTTAGGACAATCCGATCGGGTCGGATCGGACTCAGGCCCACTATGACTCATTTAGTTTCTTTTGGCCATAACTTTGGCACCAAACGTCGATTTAACGAACCGTCAGTGTCGCTGGAAAAATTGGAGTGAGATGGTCCATTTGAGTATACCCCATTAGAGTTTTGGATTATGATGGGGAATGGTCAGGTTGGATCGAGCATGAATCCAACCAGGTCCCCATGACTAAAAGGATAATAACTCATAGATCGGGCATCCAATTGACGCGTTGTCTGTTGTGTTGTGACCCCTATGACCTGGAAGACCTTTGAGATGATTCTTTGTGGGACTTCATGAAAGTTGGAGTATCAAACAGTATCTCTTGGTGTAAATACCAGTAAATTTCAAGTAAATTGTTTTCTTAAATACTTTGGAATTTTACAAGTCTGTGGCTTCTGACGGCACCTGATTCTGAGGCCTGGTGTGCTCGGAATAATTTTCTGAAGTTTAGCTTGGGTACGTTCAGTGAACGAACGAGCGGGTTTTTCTATCTTTTGAACCGGTGCTCGGAATTTATCTCCGAGGGAACCGATGTACTCATAGTGCTGGTAATTGCTTAAAAGGACCTTTACTGAAGATGCGTTTTCACGAGAGGAGAAGTTTTTTTTTGTGGATTAATTGGGATGTGAATAAAATTGTGGGAAAATTTTATTTGTATATCTTAAGTGATTATTACCTACATGGGAAAGTTAGGATGGGACCCACTAACATCATAACTACCCATGTGAGGATAAATGTGAGGTGGGGACCACACGATCCCCAACCCTTCACATTTCCATAACTCTCATAAAATCCCCCTTTTAAAACTTGATAACTCTATTTAATTGAATGTCTCTTCCTCTCCCATCTCTCGCTCTTTAATTTATACCAACACACCCCTAATTAATTGATTGAAACTATTTCACTAATTAATTGAGTATTTGAATTTGTATTTTTGAATGCATGGAATGATTAAATAAAATAAGGAGAAGCCTTATTTTAATTTGGTTAGAATTTGTTGTGTGAGTAAAATTTCGGGAGAACTCTAGAGTTTTTGAAGAATTCATCCTCAACAAAGGACGGTTCTTCCCTGACGAAGAACATCCACAATTCATCGTAGAAAAACTCAGAGACCACGATTGTCATCCTCTTATTCCTACGTGACAAGAGAGGAGACATCGACGTGGGGAAATCACCAACGACGACAGACCTTATTTTTCTCTCCTTTGTGACAAGAGAGGGAAACGTCGTTCTTCCTCGGGTGCACACCGACGGCAACGGAAACGACGCCGTCATCCTCGGTGCTTGACAACTGTGAACGACATCGATTATTGAGGTAGGGGTGTATATTGATTGGATCAACATTGAATCATATTTCCTTCTTGTTTTTTTATCTTTAACCGCCTGCTACCGAACTAATATGGAGAGACCGGGCCAAACTAACACGGTTCTAATCCTCAGCCAATATTGTGATTGTTGGTGGTTCTTCTTGTTCTACGTGCGTGACGAACAACGGATCGTTACGAGTTTTTTATGCGACGTAACGATCCCAAAATTGAAGACTCAACATCACGACAACCTAGAAGAGGTGCGAAGATGATAGTGGGAAACAGTTCAGACCGAAACGGGATGGATCGTTCCTCGACCGTTCTTCGAGTGAGAATTAAAAATGTGTTTTCGAAGATTATCAGAAGCCCGAAAACACAGGAATCAACTTCGGGATAATGGGGCAACCTAGAGTCTGATGTTTTGTGATGAATGTATCATCAGAATGAAGAACCAGCATCAAGGGAGGTGCGCTGGATAAGAGATTCGTTTCTAGAAAATTCAGACTACATGGCGTGTACTCCTGGAGAACATGCAGTGTAGTGCGGGAATAATATGGCTTGGGTTTCAGACATCAGACGGATAACTCACGGTATATGACCTCTTCCACACGACATGTAATTTTTACACAACAAGGAGGTGGCACCTATGTGAGACTCGGTGTGAATTTTGGGAAATACACGGATAGAGACATAAGTACACGGCCAAGAGGAACGACGTTTACTCTCTACGAAAAATTGGAAGAAACAACTTCGCGAGACTCGGCATGTAACCCGGGGATAAACGGACATGGTGTGGAGTACGTGGGCATGTACTCTAACACACGGCCAGAGATGGCTAGTGGTACGGGCTAACCCGTGTACTAAATACATGGCATGTGGTACGGGCTAACCCGTGTACTAACCAGATGTCTGAAGACATGGCGTGTCTCCATACCACACGCCATGTACATACTTTTTACACGAAAAACCCTTCGGCATGGGAAGTACCTGAGGTCTAAAGACACGACATTTACCATACCAACACGCTGTGTACTTTTTGGAAAATGGATTGGTGATCTTGAACTCAGTGTCTTGGACACATTTTTTTTGGTTTATCCCCCTATGAAGTGGTGGACCTTCGGGATACATCAACTCTGGACTTCGTGATAGTTGATGTATCAACCCCTTGTCTCGAGGAGCGGACCCTCCTGGAATCAAGCGTGCTGTGTGCAGAAACCCTAGAGCTGGCTGCGACTACAATGACGATGACGATTGTACTTGGATCCTACGTGGGTTCGGCAATGAGGACGTCTGTAATTGTATCCTCAGTGGGTTTGGCAATGATGACGACTGTACTTGGATCCTAGGTGGGTTCGGTAGTGATGGTTACTGTACTAGGATCCTACGTGGGTTCAAAAGCGATGACTTCTGTACTTGGATCCTACGTGGGTTCGGCAGGGGAGATGATTCAGAGGCTACATCTATCATCTCTATCCCTGTTCATGAGCAGTATACCAGTGTGAGCTGAGTCTTGACTTTCAATCAATATCTTTGATATGATTGACTTGCTTTCATGTGTGGATTGGGTTGTGCTTTCCTGTGTGGACTGGGTTGTACTTGAGCTCGTGAGTTGGAGCCGAACTGGAATTGATGACTTAGGTATATGTATGGGCATATACCTAAGTAGAATTGGTTGATACTTCGTGTTTGTATCTTTCCTTTGTGGTTTATCCTTTGTGGATTCTGGGAGACCTTCGGGGGTCTCCGGGTCCCTACTGAGTATTATATACTCACCCCAACATGAGCTATGCCCGCACTACGTGGTGTTGGTTGCAGACGACGGACATAACTGATTGTGGTTGAGGCTTGAGGAGCAGGACGGTATCCGAAAGTGGACTATCAGGCGGGACATAAACGGAGAAGACGGCCGGACCCAGGGAGCTGAGGAGACCATCTGTACCCACCTTCAGGTGGGATAGCCGGAGGATGACTTGGTGGTTGCTGATTTACTTTACTGCTGCTGTACTTTCTTTTCAGTTGTACTGTACCTTCAGTTGGGTTTGTATTCTGGCCCATTTACTTTTCAACACTTACTTTTGTACTCAGTTTACTTAGTGTTTACTTCATCTTGCGTCCTCTGTTGTGTTATTTACTTATATAAAGGAATTTCCTTTCCTTTTATCGGGATTTACCCCTTTGGTGCTATTTTCCAGCCCCTGGCCTATGGAAGCCAGGCTTGGGGTAATCACGGCACGAGCCCTGAGGACGGGTTGTGACAAATTGGTATCACAGGAGTCGGTTCTACCGTAGCAATTAGGACTCTGATAATTTCTTTCTATGAAGTAATAGTGTTAAGGGTATTGAGTGTTGTTATCAGTCCAGGGAATCCAGTGTTAGTGCAGCGGGTGGCGTATCCATACACCAGGACCCTGAATTCTGATTTCCGACTCATTGCTCGAAAACATTGATTGCATGTGTGTTTCAAAAGTTTTCTTTGTGATTACTTGTGTCAGCTCACCAGGTATACTGTATTAACTGTGTCACACCTATTTATTTTCAAGGATGGCCCCACGACGACAGCCAGCTAGGGTTCCGAGCTTTGTGCGAAATGGCAGCCCACCGAGCGACGGGGCCTTGGTGGAGGGCCCCATTACAGCGGAGGCACCCGCGGTACCTCTACCCGCTGGGCCACCGATACCACCAGCCCCAGCAGTGGAGAGTGCACATCGCTTGAGTGCACTGAATGAGTTTTAACGTCAGAGGCCGCCCAGGTTTCACGGAGAGACGGACCCTCAGGCAGCCGAGGATTGGCCAGAGGCTATCGTCTGAGTCTTCAGATTGGCAGGGACACCAGCTGACCTTATAGTGATCCTTGCGGCGAGTCTCCTGCACGCAGTAGTAGTTAGATGGTGGAGCTTGATGCTCCAGGTGCACGATGAGGCATCTCCACTATGGACAGACTTTGGGAGTCTCTTCCACTCGGAGTTCATTCCAGCCACCCTTCGTGAAGTGCACATCCAGGATTTACTACAGCTGCGGAAGGGTAGCATGAACATAGCCTAGTACTCGGTGAGATTTACCGACCACCCGTGCTACTCCATAGACATGGTACGAGACACATTCTTCAGGTCCCAGACCTTCAAAAAGGGACTAAGGCATGAGATCATGGATTCGATGATCTCCATCAGCATTCCGACGCAGGAAGGAGTACTGGAGCGAGCCCTTATTGTGGAGAGCTTCCTTGCTGAGCCTACTCCAGTAGCGAGGCCTACTACAGGGCGACACGTAGTGGAGTCTTCTGCAGCTAGCAGTAGATAGATGACGAAAAGGTCCAAGCAGACCAGGCCATCAGGTGGGCGACCTCATGATACTGGTTCGGATGTGCGGGGCACACACAGTAGAGCCAGTCATAAGAGAGGCAGGTAGTGCTATGCATGCGGTAGGCATGGCCACATGGATCATGACTACCCGACCCACCATACAGAGGAGCAGCATACAATTGATGGACCATTCAGGCAGATGTAAAGGTTCAACCGTGACGGTCTGTCGGGAGCAGTCGGACGAGGCAAGGAGCGAGCAGACAGGGGCATGCTCATCTCCAGGCAGTCGAGGCCTACAACCATGACAAGTCATTCTTTTATTGCCACTGCCCTTGTTTGGAGCTCAGAGATTCTGACGGAGCCGTTGGCTCAATCCTTACGGCTAGAGACTCCTATGGGAGCAGACTCGATGATTACACACTGGTGCCGACAGTGTGAGCTTACTCTAGGAGGCGAGATCTTTGGCTGGGATCTTATTGTAGCAACGTTGAGGCCTTACGACGTCATCTTGGGTATGAACTAGTTATCTACAGTCCATGCCCAGATCGAATGTATTAGGCGCAAAGTGTGGTGTGTCCGCACAGATGGGAGCAGGTTCACCTTCACCAGTGAGAAGGGAGCCTTTGCAGTGCAGGATGGACTTATGTAGAGGGGAGGGCAGTCAATCACCCATCAGTTGGCTAGTCTCATCCTATGTGCAGTTGATGTACGAAGTCCGAGTTTTCCTGTTGTGGTGGATCAGTATGAAGATGTTTTACCTGATGACGTTCTAGGAATACCTTCTATCAGAGAGGTAGACTTCTATATTGACCTGTACTCCAGGACAACATCGATATCTACTTCAGCATATCGGTTGGCTCCCGCTGAGTTACGTGAGCTACGGGTATAGCTGGAGGACTTTCAGGGTAAGGGATTCATCCAACCCAGTGTTTCACCCTGGGCTTCATTGATTTTATTCGCCAAGAAGGCAGATGGGAACTTACGACTATGTATCGATTACCGCCCCTGAATCAGGTGACTGTAAAGAACAAGTATCCACTCCTGAGGATAGACGACCTCTTTGATCAGATCAAAGGGGCACGATGGTTCTCGAAGATAGACCTCAGGTCAGGCTATCATCAGCTCATAGTTCGAGATGAGGATGTGCATAAGACGACCTTCAGGTGTTGGTATGGCCACTATGAGTTCTTGGTTATGCCTTTCGGAGTAACCAAAGTACCAGAAGTGTTCATGAGTCTCACGAACAGGATCTTCCAGTCTTACCTCGATTGCTTTCTCATAGCCTTCATTGACGACATACTGATTTACTCGACTACTGAGGAGGAGCACGCCTACCACTTGCGGGTTGTACTGGACACACTCTGAGAGCACTAGCCTTATGGTAAGATCTCGAAGTGTCCTTTCTAGATTCGAGAGGTCCAATTCTTGGGGAAAGTCATCTCTAAGGTGAGAGTTGCTGTGGATCCTCTGAAATTGATGGAGTAATTGCTTGAGAGCCACTCAGGAGCGTGACTGAGGTGCGGAGTTTCCTAGGTCTGGTTGGGTAATATTGGAGATTTGTGCCATACTTCTCCAGAGTTACAGCACCACTTTCAGCTTTGATGAAGAAGGGGAAACCCTTCGTGTGGTCAGATAGATGTCAGCATATCTTTCCAGAGATGAGGCAGAGATTGACCAGTGCACCCATATTGAGGCTACTGGAGGAGGGAATAGGGTACGTAGTTTACTGAGATGCATCAGGGACCAGACTCGGGTGTGTCCTGATGCAGGAGCAGGCAGTGATCGCCTATGGTTCATTAAAGTTGAGGCAACACGAGCAGAACTACGCTACCCAAGACATGGTGTTAGCAGCAATGTTCTTATCCTTGAAGATGTGGTAGCGCTATCTGATGGGCGAGTGATTTACAGTCTATTCTGACCACCAGATTCTTAGGTACATCTTCTTACAGAAAAACCTGAACCTGAGACAGTGGTGATGGTTCGAGTTCCTCCAGCACTATGACTTTGAGATAGTCTATACTCTTGGGAAGGGGAATGTAGTAGCTGATGCTCTTAGCAGGTGATCGGGCATTCAACTACATGGAGAGGTGACAGAGCAGTCAGCCACGTTGCAAATATCCTTCGTGGATAGAGATGGAGAAACATTTCTACAATCGCTCATAGTCACTCCTCCACTACTTCAGTGGGTCAGAGAGGCACATCGTGGATACGTTGACTCTGAGACACGACGTTCTCAGATTTCCACTGGGCAGGCACATGATGGTTTTTTTCTATAGGAAGAGAGCACATCATCCTCTTCAGGGGACGTACCATGGCACCCGTTGCATTATAGGAGGAGGTAATGAGGGAGTTTCATACTTACCTGTTAGTGGTACATCCAGGTGTAGTGAAGATGTACCATGTTATCAGATGACAGCCCTGGTGTCCAGGAATGAAGAAGGTTGTGACAGAGTTCATTTCACAATGCCTCACCTGCCAGCTGGTGAAGGCGGAGCACCAGGTACCAGCAGACTTGGTACAACCCTTAGAGGTCTCGGAGTGGAAGTGGGATGAGATTTCCATGGATTTCGTGACGGGGTTTCCACGTACATTCAGAGGACATGACTCTATTTTGGTGATCATAGACCGACTCACCAAGTTGGCCCACTTCCTACCGATCAGAGAGCAGGGCTCAGTGGAGAGCTTAGGATGTCTCTACATTTAGGAGATCATATGACATCATGGTGTGCCATCATCTATCGTCTCCGATCGAGACTCTCTCTTTACTTCCCGACTTTGGAAGGGGTTGCAGGAGGCTTTTGGGACACAGCTACGCCTAAGCACCACCTTTCATCCTCATATGAATGTCCAGATGGAGAGGACCATTCAGACACTCAAGGACATGCTCCATGCAGGTGTCCTTGACTTTGGTCGTATCTGGGAGGATCACATACCCTTGGTGGAGTTTTCATATAACAACAGCTACCACTCCACCATTTGGATGGCACCATACGAGGCATTGTACGACCGACCTTGCAGATCACCTCTATGCTAGACTAACCCTGGGGAGTCAGCACTCATAGGACCAGAGATGTTTCAGGCTATGACAGAGAAGGTGCAGATCATCCAGGAGTGGATGAGGACTGCACAGAGCAGACAGAAATCGTATGCTGATAGGAGACGGAGACGACTGGAGTTCGAGGATGGCGACCACGTTTTCTTACGGGTCTCATCTCAACGTGGATTACGGAGATTTGGCCGGGGTGGCAGGTTATCTCCGCGCTTCATCGAACTTTTCCAGGTCCTCAGTAGGGTAGGCGAGGTGGATTTCCTCCTAGCCCTTCCACCTTAGTTGCACTGGGTGCACGATGTCTTCCACATATCTCAGCTGAGGAGATACGTGCACGACCCGACGCATATCATTGATCACGGGGAGCTAGACATCGATGAAATGGATACTTTTGCAGAGGTCCTGATGAAGATCGAGGATCGACAGGAGCAGGTCCTTCAAGGATGGTAGATTCCTCTTGTGTGCATTCGTTGGTAGCACGAGAACTTCTAGGAGAGCACATGGAAGTGGGAGGCTTAGATGCATGCACAGTACCCTCATTTGTTTCCCTAGTTTATGATGTAGCTTTACGGGGACATAAAGTCCTGAGGTGGGAGTAATTTAAAGACCTGTAAATTTCAAGGAATTTTTTTTCTTAAATACTTTAGAATTTTACAAGTATGTGGCTTCTGACGGAACCTGATTCTGAGGCCCGTTGTGCCCGGAATAATTTCCCAAAGTTTAGCTCATGTACGTTCAGTGAACGAACGAGCATGTTTTTATATATTTTGAACCGGTGCTCGGAATTGAAATCCGAGTGCACTGATGAACTCGCAATGCCGGTAATTGCTCAAGAGGACCTTTACCGAAGATCTATTTTCACGGGAGAAGTTTTTTTTGTGGATTAATTGAGAGGTGAATAAAATTGTGGGACAATTTTATTTTTATATCTTAAGTGATTATAACCTACATGGGGAAGTTAGGATGAGACCCACTAAATTTCTAACTACCCATGTGAGGATAAATGTGAGGTGGGACCCACACGATCCCCAAACCTTCACATTTCCATAACTCTCATAAACCCCCCCTTTAAAAACTTGTTAACTCCCTTTAATTGAGTATCTCTTCCCATATCCTCTCTCCCTCTTTAATTCAATCCAACACACCCATAATTAATTGATTGAAACTCTTTCATTAATTAATTGAGTGTTTGAATTTCTATTTTTGAATACATGGCATGATTAAATAAAATAAGAAGAAGCCTTATTTAATTTTGGTTAGCATTTGTTGTGTGAGGGAAATTGGGGGAGAACTCTAGAGTTTTTGAATAATTCAACCTCAATGAAGAACGGTTCTTCTCCGACAAAGAACATCGACCCTTCATCATAGAACAACTCGGCGACCACGATTATCATCCTCTTCTTCCTCCATGAAAAGAGAGGAGACACCGATATGGGGAAATCACCAAAAATGACACAAATTATTTTTCTATCCTTCGTGATAAGAGAGGAAAACACCATTCTTCCTCAGGTGCACACCGACGACGATGCAAACGACGCCGTCATCCTCGACGCTTGACAACCGCGAACGACATCGATTATCGAGGTAGGGGTGTGTTTTGATTGGATCAACGTTTAATCATCATTCCTTCTTATTTTGTTATCTTTAACCACCTGCTACTGAACTAATGTGGAGAGACCGGGCCAAACTAACACGGTCCGAATCCTCCGCCAATATTGTGATTGTTGGTGGTTCTTCGTATTCTTTGTGGGTGATGAACAACCGATAATTACGAGTTTTTTTATGCGACACAACGATCTAAAAATTGAAGACTCAACATCACGACAACCTAGTAGAGGTGCGACGACGATAGCGGGCGACGGTTCGGACCGAAACTGGATGGATCGTTCCTTGACCGTTCTTCGAGCGGGAATTCAAAACGTGTTTTCAGAGCCGATCGAAAGCCCAAAAACACCGGAATCGACTTTGGGATAACGGAGTGACCTAGAGTCTGAAATTTCATGATTAAATAATCGTTGGAATGAAGAACTGGCATCAAGGGAGGCGTTCTGGCCAGGAGCGTCGTTTCTGGAAAATTCCAGACTACACGGCGTGTACTCCTGGAGAACACGCCGTATAGTGCTGGCATAATATGGATAGGGTTTCAGATGTCATACGGATAAAAAACGGTGTGTGACCTCTGCCACATGGCATATAATTTCCACACAGTAAGGATGTGGTGGTTACTCGAGACTCGATGTGTATTTTGGGAGATACATGGACACTGACAGAAGTACACGGCCTAGAGGCACGACGTGTACTCACTATGCAAAATTGGAAGAAACAGCTTCAAGAGACTTGGCATGTAACCTGGGGATAAACGGACATGGTGTGGAGTACACGGGAATGTACTCTAACACACAACCAGACATGGCCAGTGGTACAGGCTAACTCATGTACTAAATACATGGGTTGGAGAACACGAGTTGAGGCCGTGTACGAGCACATGGACAACGTACACAGAGCCAACCCCAAATGTCTGAAGAAATGGCGTGTAACCATACCACACGTTGTGTAAATAATTTTTACATGAACAACTCTTCGACACAGGCCATGGTACATGGGCAGTACCCAAGGTCTAAAGACATGGTGTGTACCATACCAACACGACATGTACTTTTTGGAAAATGGCTTGTTCATCTTGAACTCAGTGTCTTGGACACATTTTTTTTTGGTTTAACCCCATATGACATGGCAGAACTTCAGGATACATCAACTCTAGACTTCGTGATAGTTGATGTATCGACCCCTTGGCTCGAGGAGCGGACCCTCCCGGAATTGAGCGTGCTGTGTCCGGAAACACTAGAGCTAGCTGTGACTGCGAAAACGATGACAACTGTACTTGGATCCTACCTGGGTTCGGCAGTGAGGAAGTCTGTACTTGGATCCTCCGTGGGTTCGGCAGTGATGACGACTATACTTGGATCCTACGTGGGTTCGACATCGATGGTTACTATACTAGGATCCTACGTGGGTTCGACAATGATGACTTCTGTACTTGGATCCTACGTGGGTTTGGTAGGGGAGATGATTCAGAGGCTACATCTATCATCTCCACCCCTCTTCATGAGTAGTATACCTCTGTGAGCTGAGTATTGACTTTCAATCAATATATTCGATATGATTGACTTGATTTCCTGTGTGTATTGGGTTGTGCTTTCTTGTGTGGAATGGGTTGTACTTGGGATCGTGAGTTGGAGCCGAACTGTAATTGATGACTTAGGTATATGTATGGGAATATACCTAAGTTGAGTTGGTTGATACTTTATGTTTGTATATTTCCTTTGTGGTTTATCCTTTGTGGATTTTGGGAGACCTTCAGGGGTCTCGGGGTCCCTACTGAGTATTGTATACTCACCCCTGCACGGGCTATGCCCGCACTATGTGGCGTTGGTTGCATACGACAGACAGCACTGATCGTGGTTGAGGCTTGAGGAGTGGGATGGTATCCGGAGGTGGACTATCAGGCGGGACATACACGGAGCGGACGACAGGACCCAAGGATCTGAGGAGACCATATGTACCCCCCCTTTAGGTGGGATAGCCGAAGGATGACTTGGTGGTTGCTGATTTACTTTACTGCTACTGTACTTTCTTTTTTAGTTGTACTGTACCTTCAGTTGGGTTTGTATTCTGGCCCATTTACTTTTCATCACTTACTTTTATACTCAGTTTACTTAGTGTTTACTTCAGCTTGCTTCCTCTGTTGTGTTGTTTACTTATATAAAGGAAATTCCTTTCCTTTTATCGGGATTTACTCCTTTTGTGCTAGTCGCCATCCCTTGGCCTATGGAAGGTGGGCTTGGGGTAGTCACGGAACGGGTCCTGGGGACAGGTCGTCACACGTATAGCGGATCCTCCTAGAGACGAGTGAGAATAGTGCGAAAACCCAATAGCTGGCTGAGATTTGACAACTACTAACCTTTTCGACTTGGAGTGACTTGATAGGCCCAATGGGGAGTGCTTTTGTGTGACGCAGTAGACCCACGGTGGGGAGCGCCTTTGTGTGATGTGACATATCCATGGTACACGACAGGAGGAGTACCTCAGTTGGCCATAGTGGTGAGTGCCTCTATGCGATGCAGTAGATCCACGATACTCTATAGGAGGAGTACCACAAAAAGACACAAGGGGGAGCGCCTCTGTGTGGTGCAGCAGACCCTTGGTTGGTAGTGCCTCTGTGTGACGCGGCAGACCCACGATACTCGACAGCAGGGTTACTTCAATAGTCCATGTTTTGTGGGAATCCACTCGGTGTGATGTGGTAGGCCCACTATACCTGATAAGGGAGGGGATCTCCAGCAGCCGAGGTGTTCGACTATGTGACTGGGGATGTAACTTGTTACTACCCCTCGAATAAATCCTAGTGTGTGCTTAGTCAGTATCTCTGTGTTTTCCTCATGATTGAGACAGATTACTTTATAACTTTGGTATATGTATGGGCATATACCTAAGTAGTGTTATCTGTTGATTTCATACTTTGTGTTTTATCCTTGGTGTTTTTTGTGAGACCTTGAGGGTTTAGTGATCCCTACAGAGTATCGTTATACTCACACCTACACAGGCTATGCCCGCACCATGTTGTGTTGGATGCAAACGATGGATAGCGCTGACCGACGCTGAGAGTACCGGGACTAGACAATGCCCGGAGGTTGACCATACGATGTGTCGGTACGCAGAGTAGACGAGTGTACATGGAGTGCTGAGGAGGAAATCTGTACCTACCCTTCATATAGGAAACTCGGAGGATGATCCAGTAGCTTTATTTTCTCTTTCTTCAGTTGTTTTATATCATAGTTGTACTTTTATCTTTACATTTGGGCTTGTATTCCGACCCCCTTTTTACTTTCAACACTGTTTTTTCTATACAGTTGACTTGTGTTTGTATCTTGTTGTATGCTTGGTTTCATGTTATTACAGGATATAAAGTCAATGCCTTCCCTATTTTGGGGAATAATTCTTCCAGTGCTAGTCACCAGCCCCTGGTCTATGGAAGGCGGGCTTGGGGTAGTCACAACATGGGCCCCGGGGGATGGGTCGTGACACTAGGGGTGAATCAGTGTAGATAAATTATTACCAAAATAAAATCTTTTATTATCTCTATACTTCTTAGGTTGAATGGATCTATAAATCTCCTATAACATTGAGATTACATTCATGAAATATAAAAATACGATATAAAAAACATGGAAGAAAATTATATATGGGGTTAAACCATATTGTGTGAGATATTCCTTAGTTTATGGTGATTTTTATCCAACAAAAACATGACTAAAAATTTATTACTAAGAATAAATTGAACCCTTATGATATGTATTAATCATATTACATGCCCGACACCAACTAACTTTACCAATCACCAGCTGACTGCTCTTCTTAGACACTAGTATGAATAAGGTATTCTCTTCTTGTATAAATATTTATATGGGTTTTCTTGATATATGATTAATTTTATATACATGAGTATCATTTTAAAAAATGGAAAATATACTATTACTAATTTATATTAATCTCTAATGACTATATCTCTAATTCCCAATAATATATCCATTACTGACTCACTTATTATTATTTAAGATATTTGATGACCTATTTATTCTTCAAAAAATAAAATACACATTTGTCTCTCTCACTTATCATTTTTTTCTTCCACTTCAATTCCTTGAATAATCTATCTCAATAGTGTTGGTATCTATCCTCTTCCTTCAAAGATGATATAATAATTATTAGTTTAACTTCTATGATATCCTTTTTTCTTATCACAAAATTTTTATAACTTTATTAATATTTATTTTTATAAATGTATCTAAAATATTACATAGATTTTATTCTATATTTAAAATATTTTAAACCCACTAAAATCATCATCAGGATATTAATTTAAAACTACTAAATAAATAAATAAAAGATTCACCATATTTTGTTTTCAAAAATGAATTTCAAGAATTTATTTTTATATTCTTGAATTATCACAAAAAATATCCTCATGAATATTAAAAATTCATCCTTTCTCTTTTAATTAAACATTAATCATACTGGTAAAATAATATTTATGAAATTATCACAATAATTATCCTTAATTTAATCTCTATTATAAATGAGAAAGGGCCATAAAAAATATCGAATTTATATTATTGATTATTTTATCATTTAATTATTCCCATAACTAACTCATTTAAATCCTCTACAATATTCTATACTTATTTTATATATGTTCATGATCACATGCATAGAATAATTTTATAAGGTGAAGATTCATCTCATTGCACAATTTTACTCTTTACTACTCAAAAATATCTCATATAATTATGATCACCAATAATAATCATGATGTTTGAATCCTTGAAGAATATAAAAGAAACATCTAATTTAAGGTCTTAAATTTTACTTGAGAACAAATTTTAATATTATGAAACATTCAAAATATTCTTATATAGGCTTGGAAATTTTTTTGTTTAATCATCATTAACATCTCGGTTAATTATACAAGAGTCTATGGAAGGTTGATTTATTATTACAAAAACTTATTATACTCTTACATATCTCCATTTTTACTAACACATACCCTTTATAGACTTTGAAAGTTTCTTTTATAGATTATGAGATTACCTTATATAGCCTATATAAAATTATATTTACTTTTAAATAGATTTTGAGTATTCTAGATTATTCATACATAACTCCTTATTACTCGTATATACCCAATGAAATCTCAAAGAAAATATTACACTTCCTGAAACTTATTCATATACAATATCAGTTACCATAGATTTATTCTCATGTAGCACCAATTAAATCTTATACAAAATAATATTAATCTTTACTTACCTATTCTTTACCATATATTCAAAAATATTTAGATTAAAAAATTTAGAAATAATATCCATCTTTCTCCGGTTCACTATAAAAAATTTCAACCACTTAAATTTGATCCAAAGAACTCAAATAACTCTATAAAAATATCATAGAAAAAGGCTCCTTAGAATAATTTATAATTCATATTTAAAATATAATAACTTATTATTAAGTATTTAATTCAATTGGAAAAAAATATTCCATAAATATTCAACTACCAAAAAGTTGTAAAACTATCATTCAAACTCTACTAATGCTTAAATGACGGAGATTCAAACCAATTAATATAAGAACCAAATATTTCAGTTAATATTTATTTTCCTTTTAAATGAATCTTTGTTTTGAGAGTGTACACCACACACGACATCGATCTTAAATGAACCATGAAATAATATTATTTAAATATAACGGTTATAACCTAGCCACTAGATTGGAAATTGTTAATAAAAGTAACCAAATTTTTAATTATAAATATATAGGTTATTATTAATAAAAATTAATTGTTTAATATTTAGAAAATATGAACTTAATTATAATGATGAAAATAAAATCATACAGGGTTAAAAGAGACAGTTAAAAAAATACTAATTTCATTTTTTTAATAATTTTTTTATCTTAATGAATTAAATAAATCAATATTATGTATTAATTTTAATGAAATATGTTGATAAATTTAATATTATTATAATGGTGGTTATTAGTTAATAAATTATAATAAATTAATTTTAATTTATATATATATATTTGTTTCCTAAAAATGGTATTTAAATATTTTATACATGGGTATTAAGAATTAATATCCACTAAATTTATATTTTTTATATTTTTTTTGATTTTAAAAATCCAAATACCAAAACTATCTTATGAGTATTTCTAAAAAATTTTATGACAAGAATGATTTTAGGTGAACAATGAGAAATACTGATTTTGGTGAAAATAATAATAATTTTTATTTCAATCAAAAAGGTCCATTATATTTTATATTGTATTGGAAAATATATAAGTCTCATTTTATTAATAATAATCAATTTATTTTCATGTAAATTGGATTTATAATTTATTTTTATGTTAAATTATTTTTACGTTTAAAACGCTATTTTCTAAAAATTAATTTTGATACGTTTTTCATATTAATATTAAAATTAATTTATTAAAATTTTTGGAATTTAATATTGTAAAATGTATTTCATATTTAGAATTATTAGGTGAATATTTTGGAAATTTCTCAATTTTATTTTTGGTCATAATGAATATCAACCGATTTTAAAAATCATTACTTCAATAAAGGTTAAAATGGAATAAAAGGTTGTTAAATTAAAAATAAATTGCTTAAAATGTACTAAATTTTTTATAATTTATATTGGTTATTTATATTTCTACCTTATACATAAAATCTGAAAATTGTGACAATTTATAGACACTTTAATTGAGTTATACATATAATGAATAATAATATTTCAAGTATTTACAAGATCACCACCCACCTCACTTATAAATGGGCACTCGTCTACACTCTTATTGAATTTTTTTGATACACTTAGCTCCACCAAACCATAAAAAAAATATATTTTTAGCTTCCTTCACCATGTACTAGATATTGTTTCTTCCCATAAGACCATCCTAAGAAGTATTAAGGTGTAACCCAATGGACGTCTCTCAATGTTGAGGTAAACTTAACTGACTATTTCCAAAAATATTTCATCCTAGACCTCTGTAAAATATATTAAATACATAGTAAAATAATGAATTAAATATAAAAAATAAACTAAAATTTTATTATGTTTGTGGAACAACCTTTATCCACCTATTTTCTTTCGAATGTGAAATGGAAGCTTCACTCTTGTGTAATACTGACTACTGACTCCACCAATTGATGTATATCATTTTTAATAACCACTCTTGATAGTTGGATATTATGATGGATATAATTTATATGTATTATATTTATGATAAAATTATTCTCCTAGAATTTTTTGATCTAATATACCTACTTACTCTTTCATCCAATGAAAAATGAATGCATCGCACATGAGTATGTATGGACTAACTTCTCCATGAAGTAATGTTTTTAATTTTTCACCACCGCCACTCATTGATAGATATAATGATGAATATATATGATATTTAGGATATAATTATAGTCATACAAGAATAAAATATTATTTCTTTATCTTTTCCCCTATTCATTATAAAATGAAACAATGTTTATGCATATGTACAGACTACTACCACCATGAATGATGTATTTCATTTTTATGTTTCTGCATTTGATTTTCAGTTTTAAAAGTATATATATTGAATAAATATTATATTTATTTCTTGAAAAATTTTATGGTGATGATGAAATCAAAAAACAATATTCAATTACTGAAACAATAAAACAAAAACATACACGAAAACAAAAAATTAGTTTACAACTTGGAGGATAATGTTAATATAGGATAATTAATAAATGGCTGGTAGAATGTTATAAGTGAATCATATAAGTTATTATAACGATGTATTTAGCTATATTATATATTTATAATATGTATAAATTTATTTTATATGATTCTAATATCATATACGAATCATGTTAGACTTGATAAAAGGATAATTTCTTCTCATTTTCACTTCAATGAGACGTGTTTTACAATATACACCTAATTTATTTTACATGGTGTATATAAAATTAAATTAAAATTTTATATACTAAATTTATCTTTATTCGTGGAATTTAAATTTTCTTATTAATGTTTTCTCTTTTAATGGGCTTTGATTCAAATGTTACAAAAGTAGTGCGGATTTTTATCACAAAGTCATTTTTAATAAATATAATTTATGTTTTTAATTTCGTTGAAAGTATTTTATAATATGTTATCCGTAAAAATAATATATTTACATATAATATGGTTGTTTAAGGGTATCCACCTCTTCCGTTAGTTTTTCATCTCTTTGGTTCTTAAAATTATCAATAAGATGTTTTTTAGAAAAGTTAACCCTTTTTACTCTTTCGTTGACAAAATTATTCTTCCATTTCGTTGTTATTTAAAATGTTTTATAGAATATTATTTTATATGATTATATGATCATTTAAAGTAAATTTCAAACATATTTTAATTTGTTTTCAAGGTTTTAAAAGTAATCTTCTGGTAATTTTCTGAACAAGATAATTTTTGAATTTTAACAAAATATGAGAAAGGGATATTTGTTTCTTAATATTTGATAAATGAATGACTTTTCCTACCATCATGATAATTATTTAATTTTAATATTAATTGAAAATTTCACTTTGTTATTTTCAAGAAAAATTGTTTCTGAAAATTCATGATTTTTTAATGATACCAAATGAAATGGATATTTCCTAGTTTTTAAAGAAATCGTCAAATATTCTTTTAGTGGATTTTTTCATATATGTCCAAAAAATATGATGTTTATAAGGATTTAAAGGGGATAATATCTAAGTATAATATACAGGTTAATTATTTGTATGTAATATGATTATGTGATTCTGATGTATTTATGAAATCCATTTCTTTTCTATGGGTTATGCTATGATGAATTGATGGTCTTATTTTATATTTTAATAGTTTTTGGTTTGATAATTAGTAACATTGTAATGATAAAATTCTATTTAACTCTCCATTATTTAATTGATCATTATTTTTTCTACTTTTCCATATTTTTTAAATCATGTTTTTTTAGTATCATTTTCACTAATTTGATGTTTTCTTAACTATATACCATTTCTATTAATGAAATCAGTTTAAGGAAGATTACATAGAATGTTATTTCATTTACAGGGGAAACATTAATGTTTTTTTCTTGATTGAATATGGATATTTAATTATTGATAAGGTATATTGATTATGTATTATATTGTTAATTCAATATAACGATAATGCATTGAACATTTGTAAGTGATGATTGGGTACCTGTTATAAATAGCCCCTCGATGAATCGAAAGGACTCATGGGACAAAATATGTGGCCACAATAGTTGGGTAATTGGTGTATTCCCGACCGTACAGTGGAAGTGTCTTGACTAAGGGTTTAAATGTTATATTCATGGTTACTTGGTTGATTCTTTAAGGATAAGATTATGAATGTCTAACATTATGAATTTACCTCCTTGATAATTAAATTATTATTATCCATGTGATTGCTTATTTGATATTATCCCTAAATTTATTTCATGGTCAAGGTATTAATTTTATGGAATGTGTTTTAATTATATACCCTTCCATATTTTTTATGACTCATTTATTTATGATATCTTCCATTGTGGGTAACCCTTACTAAGAATATGAGTTGACACATTATTATTTTTCCTTTACCCCTGATATATAGAAGGGATCCTTGAATGAAATTAAAGGATGAATAAAAGTTTTAACTATCATATTTTTTATTTCTAATGTAATATGAGAATTATTTTTTCATTTAGTTTATAATACAACTAAACTTATCAATAGTTGTTGATGTGATCCCTTTTATCTAGTACCAATGTGATATTTAAGAACCACCTTTAGTGTATTGGAGTTGCTGATTTTTTTTCATGTTAGATAAAGTTTAATAGTAACCTTGAAAAAAATAGTTATGATTAACATAACTATCATGAACATTATGATAACGCCTTAGATTATTTATGAAATCATTATGGATTTATTCCATTGATAAATATTCATCATTATTTTGTGATAACTATGTATGTGAAAATGTTTAGAGATAGATTTTAGAGGAAAGAAGGTAATAAGAACCCATAGTCAATATAGGGAGTACCCTATCAAGATGACTAATTTAGTTGGTGTTGTAGAAGATTATATCACATACATATTGGAGAAACTGAGTTTGGTTATTATTAATATCGTTTCCTATAAGAAGAATCTAAACATGATATAATTTGTAGTAGGGGATCATATTATTATACTTTACCATCTATCTGTTGTTATGATTAACAATTTTAACCTAACTGAATATCCTAACACATGAAATAAGATAAAAATGAAGTTTCATAGAAGTTGAGGTGATAAGGAACACGGAAGTAGAATGATCAAATATCTTATGTGTCAATTATGTGGGAAGAAACACTTGGGAAATTTTTAATGGGAATGGGAGTTTATTACAAGTGTGGAGAAAAGTGGACATCATGCACATAATATCAAAGGAAAGAAAGAATATACAAATTTATAGTGCATTAACTATAATAATATGGGACATTTTATAAACTAATTCTCTAATCATCCAGGATGAACCTAATAATCTGATTATCATTAATATAATTTTAATTCAGGTTATTTGTGAAAAATTACTTTTTTGAATATATATCTAGGGAATATACATATTTTATTATATGAATGTATAAGTGACAAATTTTGTTTGGGGGATAAAATGAATAATAATTGGTAAAACCTTTCTTATTTTTTTGAGTTATAATTTAATCATGAAATTTTTAAGAGTATCAAGTTTATATTTGTTTATTATTTTTATTATGCTAACCATACTGGCTTTAGAAAGGATAAAAAAATTTCATGATTTTTTGGATCTTATGTTAAGTTGAATGTTTATTTTAGTGCTTTAGGGATGAAAAGTAATTCATGAATATTCATATATAAATATGAAATCAAGCTTACATAATGGGAAGACATGAAGAAAGTCAATTTTATTTTATTTTCTATAATAATGTTTAATTAATTTCTTAAACTCAAGAAAATTGATGATTAATCTTTCAAAACTTAAGAGGAAAGAAACAATTAGCAACTATGGTAAATTTTTTAAAAATCATTTTCAAGTATGATTCTTATATATATAATTGCTTAAAAAGTTTGTTGATATAAACTAGAAATTAAAGTTTATAATAAAATCTACATCCATTATTATTATTATATTATGATATATTCTGTTTATAAATGAAGAATTGTTATAACAAGAATAATTTTTTTGTAAGGAGATTAGAATTTAATACCTTTACTTTTTAGTTTATATTATTTTATTTTTAAAGGACACAATGTTCGATAGGCTAAACTACACGCATCATGGAGCTTAAATGAACCATGAAATAATAATATTTAAGTATGACTGTTATAACCTAACCATTGGATTGGTGGGTATGAATAAAAGTAAACAAATTTTCAATATATATATATATATATAGAGTTTTTTCATAATACAAATACATTTATTAATATTTGTTAAATATGAAATCAATTATAATGATAAGAATAAAATCATATGAGGTGAAAAGTGATAGTTAAAAAAATAATTTTTTTGTGCACAATATAATTTTTTATCTTAATGAATTAATTTAATAAATATTAATGATTTATTGTAATGAAATATATTGATAAATTTAAAATTATTATAATGGTGATTATTAGTTAATGAATTAGAGTAAAATCATTTCATATTTTAAAGATACATTTTTTTCTCTAAAAATGTTTTTAGGTGTTTTATACATGGGTAATTAGAATTAATTTTGTATAATTTTATGAATTTTATTTTAAAAAATAAACATTATTTTGAAATCATCATGGATAAAATATCTTATCTTAAATTTATTTTTGAAAAGATTTGTTTTTAGGAGAATATTATGAAATACTGATTTCAGAGAAAAGTGTCATTTATTTTATTTAAATCAAAAAGTTCCATTCTATTTCAGAATGGATTATAATTAACAATAGTATCTTTCAATTAAAAATAATCCAATTAATACAATGGTAATAAAAACTATTCTTGATTTTTGTGTAAAATCATTTTCCTGCTCTGAATGGTTATTTTTCTTAAAACATTTAAGTTGATTTTTGTGTACTTATATTAAAGTTAATTTCTTATAATTTCAGAATTTTATCTTGGAAAATTTACTTAAAATTTATTATTAGGGGGTTCCTATTTTTTAAATTGTTCAATTTTATTTTCGGTCATAATGAATTGTAATCGAGGCAAACAATCTTTATTGTGGTAAGGGTTAAAATGGTTCAGTGTGGTGTTAAACTAAATATATAAGGTACAAAATGATCTAAAACATGTAAAAATTATATGGGTTAATCATATTTTGACATTATATCTCTAATATTTCAAATAAATATAATTTTTAACCAATTGAATTTAGTTATACTGATAATATATCATAATATTTTAACTATTTACAAGATTTTCCCCACCTTACTAATAAATGGGAACCCACTATCCAATCTTACTCAAAATTATTAGTCAATTATCTATGTGTATACATGAAAAATTAAAAAAATATATTCCTTAGACATCTTCTAGACATTTTGGTCTTCCTCCTTGAAAAATCTAAGAAGGCATAAGTTGCAAACCAAACGAGGTCTCTTAAAGAAGAGGTAATTGTCAAAACCAACTACTTCTATATTTTTTCTTCTTATACTTTTATAAATTCTCTTTTATCCATAATAAAATTCTAAATTTAGAATCATAAATATAATAAAATGTTATTATATATGTGGAAAAATATTTATCAACCTCCTTAACATCACATGGGAAATGGAAGCCTCCCTTGTGCGTACGTGCATACTACCACCTCCACAAAGCGATGCATTTATTTTTTCATCAACAACATTCGTGGTTAGATATAATGGATGAGTTAATATTTATATATGATATTTATGATATAATAAGGATTATTTTATGATAATATATAATCTACCATCTTATACTTCCATCCATTGGAAAATGAAAGCGGTTCATGTGCATACGTACAGACTACCAACTTCACGAAGTGATGTGTTATATTTTTCATCATAACCTCTCATAGATATATATAATGATGAATATATTTGATATAAATATAATTTAACAGTATTTTATACTTTTTACTAGAGAATAAAAACAACGTTCCTGTGTACTTTTGCACTACCATATCAAAGAATAGTGTGTTTCAATTTTCTATCACTACCTTTCATGGATAGTTATGAAACTATATATAATGAATTAATATGATATTTATATCTTGAATAATATAATTTATTTGTTGAAATTATGACCAATATACAAGGACCAGAACTACAATACCAAAACATATATGAAATATGGAACAGTTAACATCGATGATGATGATGTTAATAAAGAATTGTTAATAAATGAATTATCGAATGTTTTAAGTGAATAATTTAAGGTATTATCACTATGAATATATTTTTATAATATATTTATAATTAATGAAAAAAAATTTGTAGGATTTTAAGAGTGTGTATGAAACAAGTTGGACTTGACGTAAGGGTAATTTTGTCTGATTTCCACTTCAATGAGGCAAATTTCACATTATAAACCAAATTTATTTTACATAGTGCATATAATTACTGTTTGAAATATTATATCATGAATTAATCTATATTCATGTTATTCAATATTTTGATTCATTTTTTCTATTTTATTTGTTTTTTTCAATATTTACCACAATAGTAATGATTTTTTTCATAATCTCATTTTTAATTGAGATTGTTTACGTTTTATTTTTTTTGGAATAGTTTTATTAACTATTATCCTTAAAACATAATTATTATAATTAATTTGTGTTATTTATGGGTTTTCCATTTTGTCACCAAAATTTCCCTCTCTTTGGAACATAAATGGCTAATAGAATTTTTTTAAAGATAAGTCAACCTTATTTCCTCTTTAGTCAACAATTTTTTCTTACATATACTGATCCTTCAAAATATATTCATGAATGTTATTTTATAGATAAAATGTTTTAAATAAAATTCAACCGTTTTTTTAATTTTAAAGAAATTTTTTATCTATTTAATCATCCTTTGAGGGTTTATATACTTAAAATGAGTAATATTTAGTGATAAAATCCATCTACATTCTATGTATTTCATATAATTATGTTATTTGGAAATATTTATGGAACCCTTTTATTTTACAAGAGTTATTATATGATGAATTGATGAACATTTTTCAGCCTTTAATGATTCCTAGTTTTGTGTTTGTTAATGTTTTCCTGATCGAGATCCCTATCATTATACATCATTTCATAGGTCGTTACTTTCCTCTCTATGTCTATAATTTTAGAATCATGTATTTATATGCTATCATTAACATTATTTGATGTTAACTAAACCATATGCCATTTCTATATATAGTATCAATTGAAGGAATATTATTAATAAAGTTATTTAATTTAATGTGGGAAATGATGATGTTATTTATTCATGATTTAGTATAGAAATTTATTTATTGATAAGTCAGATTAATTAAGTATTATAATATTGATTCAATATATGAGGAATACATTGAAAATATATAACTGAAAGGATCTTCGATGAATCGATAGGTCCCAGGAGACAAAATAAGTGGTCATATTAGTTGGGTTATTAGTGTATACCTACCCATAGAATGAAAGTGTCTTGGAAATCCATTTGATCATAATATTAATGTTTTCTTAGCCAAGGAATTGAAGGTAAGATATTGAATGTTTTACATTTTATATTTCATTCATTGAAAATTCAGTTATTATTATCCATGAGACTGTTTAGTTGATATTATCGATTAATTTATTTAATACTTAAGTTCTTGAATTTATGTTGTGTTTTTTAATTATCTCTGAGATCATATTTTTTATACATTATTTTATCACGATAGTATCTACTATATGTTACCCTAAACAATCATTTTAGGTCACATATTATTTTATTTTACTTTCTATAGGATATGAATAAGGGTTTTATTAATGAATTTCAAGGATGTAAGAAGGATTTTAATTCTCTGTTTTTATATAAAAATGTGATATAAAAATCATATTTATATTTTTTTTCTAAGACCACTAAGTTAATTACTCATTGGTGGTTCAATCCCATGTATCTTGTTCTAGTGTAATATATAGGCACTGAGTCTAGTGATCTGGATGAGGGCCAATTTAATGAAACACCTATTCACACTCCAACTCATTTTCTTCAACACATCATCATCCAAGTTTAAATTCCAAAAAAATAATGTCTTTAATTCATGGTAATCACAAAGATAGATCTTCATAGATAGATTTATACTTTTATATTAGGAACAAGCTTTTAGAAAATTCAATTACTCCTCATATAGATTATATATAAATTCATAGATACATATCTTTTAGTGATTTATACACTCTATAGAAATTTTCAGGGATTATCATATTCAGGAGGAATCTGTATTTGTCTAGTAGAAATTTTAAATGCATAACAACCTAAACCATTCAATCCAATTTATAACTATATCTTGTAGTTTTTTTTCTGGCTTCCTTAAACTTATTAGAAATATTATAGATATGAAATATTAAGAAACAAAAACCAATCAAACTTGTTTTCCACATATAAATGATTCTCCAATAGCATATTCAATTTCAGTAAACCATAAATAATTTATTTAAATTGTAAATACCCAAACATGTCATGGTACACCAAGTATTTCAATATCTAAAGTATTATTAAATCTTCTTATTTTGTTAATAACTCAATATATATTTAAACCTTTCCCTGGTATTTTAATATTTATCCAATATTCACTTCACAATACATATTGAGATAATTACTTATTGTTAATAAATACAACACATCACCAATGGGTTTTGAAAACTACCCCTTTATATTTATTTTAGAAAACCATATAAAATGTTAAGGCCAATATATTATAAATGATTTCTTTCTCCCTAATTAAAAAATAATACAATGTTTAATATCACATATGAGTTAGTAATTAACTATCTCTAAGTCTAGTTGAGGAATAATCTATATTGAAAATAAGAGTGGCTAATCAACTTCCCAAAAATATTTTTCAAAGCCATGAATTCCAAAAACACTTTTCAAACTTAATATTATTTATTAATTCAATATCACTTTGTTAACTTCATAAATGATTCCTTCCAAACAAGGATAGGTGAATAATACAAGCATATATGTTGAATGATATTCTAAAGTAATTTTATAAAATTCCATATTTATATAAAATAATATATTCTATGATATTTGTCAAAAATTATCCCCATAAAAGGGTATACTCCAATATATTCACCAAAATGTTCAATATATTCAACAAATAAGCTACATGATACTAATTTCTTAGATCAGATCCAAGATAAATGCTTCTCCTACAATATTATTCACAGAACATGATCATAAAAATAGATATACCATTATATGAATCACTTTTAATTACCTATATAATTAAATACAGACACAATATGTACGAGAATAAGTTGGTATCTGTTGGGTTTGGAATGAAAGATCTCAAATAAAACCATCATTACTTGAATTGTGGAAGAAAATCCAAAAATATTAGAAATTGTGAACTAAAAACCCAATATACAATAACTGAGAAGATAAACCTTACACTAGAGTCTATATCAAATTTACAACATCACACAACTAACTAAGAATAAATATTTTAGAAAAAAAACCCAAGAAGAAACAGAAAAATACTCTTGGGTTGATAATAAGATATAATGTATTCAGTGTATTTTCATACTCCATTGGAGAACAGTAATACCATATTTATATAAACAGGAGAAGAAAGATAAGATAATCTTCTTTTTTACAAGTGACCTCAACCAACTTATTTATAGTTAACCTCAACCAATTGATCAGGTTCTACCACATTATAAACATTATAAATAGCTCACCACTAATCCATAATGACTTCAAGACTAACATTATCTACAATTTTTTATTTAAAAAATAACCCAATGAATCTTATATATACATTAACAATAAAAATTTATTTTGATGTACAACTCAGGATGTACTTACACATATCCACATTTCACTATCTGCCTTTCATAGAACAAAAAATCTTGCCTTTGTTTGATTTTGTTTCCACATGTCACGACCCGTCCTCGGGGCCCGTGTCGTGACTACCCCAAGCCCGCCTTCTATAGGCCAGGGGCTGACGACTAGCACCAAAGGCGTAAATCCCAATAACTGGGAAGAAATTACCTTTATAAAACATAAACACATCTAACCAGAGTACAAGCTGAAGTAATACACTAAGTACAAAAGATAGTGATGAAAAGTAAATGGGCTAGAATTTAAACCCAACTGAAAAGTACGTCTACAACTGAGCGAAAGTACAACAGAAAAGACAAATAGCTGGAAGATAGAAGCAGCTCCTGGGTCATCCACCTCAGTTCCTACCTGAAGGGTAGGGGCAGATAGCCTCCTCAACGCCCTCACCCGCCAACCTCTTCCGATTACCGTCTCATCGTGAAGTCCACCTCCGGGTACTGACTCGTTATGAGGTCCACCTCTGGGTACTAACTTGTCATGAGGTTCACCTTCGGGTACCGTCCAGTCGTCTTACACTCGGTCTCTATCTGCACTATCCGTCATTTGGATCCAACACAACGAGGTGCGGGCATAGCCCGTGCAGGGGTGAGTACATCGATACTCATCAGGGACCCCGAGACCCCTGATGGTCTCCCAGAATCCACAAAGGATAAACCATAAAGGAGATATACAAACACGAAGTATCAACCAACTCTACTTAGGTATATGACCATACATATAACTAAGTCCTCGATCTCAGTACGACTCCAACTTCTAAGCCCAAGCACGATCCATTCCACATAGGAAAGAAGTAAATCATACCAATGATAATGATTGATAGAAAAGACTCAGCTCACACAGGTATACAACTCACGAAGTGGTGTAGAGATAATTAGATGTAGCCTCTAAATCATCTTCTCTGTCAAACCCACGTAGGATCCTAGAACAATAACAACGTTGTCGAACCCACGTAGGATCTTGACATAGAAGTTGTCACTGTCAAACCCACATAGGATCCTGGTATAATAGTCGTCACTATCGAACCCAAGTAGGATCCTGGTACAGAAGTCACTGCTGTCAAACCCACAAAAGATCTTGGTACAGTAGTCATCACTGTCGAACCCACGTAGGATCCTGGTACAGTAGTCGTCGCTGCCGAACCCAGGTAGGATCCCAGTACAGTAACCATCGCTGCCGAACCCACGTAGGATCCATTTACAGTCGTCATCGCTGCCGAAAACACGTAAGATCCAAGTATAGTAATCCTTGCTGCCGAACCCACGTAGGATTCAAGTACTGTCGTCATCGTCGTCGCAGTCGCAACCAACTCTAGGGTTCCCGCACACAGCGCGCTCGATTCCGGGAGGGTCCTCTCCACGAGCCAAGAGGGGCGATACATCAACTGTCACAAAGTCCAGAGTTGATTTATCCCAAAGTTCTGTCTCGAAAAAAGGAACTCAATGCGATAGACAACGCGTCAATCGGACGTCCGGTCTGAGAGTTATTGGCTTTTCCGTTCCAGGGGCCCGGTTGGTTTTTAAGCTAAAACCAACCCCACCGTACTCTAGCTGCGTCCAAAACTCAAGTGTAGTAAGCCAAAAGGACCGTCTCATCAAGAGGAATTCAACGCAGTTGACAGAACATCAAAGAACGTCCGGTCCTTAACTTATAAGCGTTTCCGCTCCAAGGGCCCAGTTGGTTTCGGGTTAGAACCAACCCGACCATACCCAAAATTTTCCAAAACTTCTAGTGTGATATAATGAAACGACCTTCTTGACTCAAGGATTTCTACGCAACTGAAGGTGCTTCGATCGGAGGTCCGTAACTCAAGTTATGGGAAAAAGACCAAAAATGTTCCGAAGTGAGGGGTTTGGGCCCGGCCCAATTCCCCCCCTGGGTCGGCCCGAACAGGGTGGAACCGACCTGGGTCCGGTTCTGTCATGGTTGGGCGCGGCCCAGCCCAGCTGTCATGGCCCGACCCGCAGCTGGTGTGGTGTGGCGCCTCCCGTGCGGCCTGTGGCCTGGCTCAGAAGCAGACGGCGGCTCGGCCGTTGGCCGAGCGGGACACATTGGGGGCACGACCCCCGGTTTTTGGAAATGGTGGACCCAGTGGGGTCCTCCCTAGCAGCAGGTCGGGGGGGGGGGGGGGGGGGGTACACCCCCTGGTTTCCGGGTAACGGCCGACCATTAAGGTCATCCGGGTTGTGAGTTTCCATGGGACCCAGAAGTGGTCCCGCCTCCTGGAGATGCCGGAGGCCGGCTCGGCCGGCCGCCCCTGCTGGTCTGCCGTGGCCTTAGGCCGCGGATCGTCTCACTGGCGCGACACGATGAAATAGCACCACACCACCTTTTCCATGGCCTTGCATGGCCGCGTTTCTCTACCGATCACCGCACGGTGCAACGACACCGTGCACCTCCATCTCCAACATCAATGAAGATTAACAAAGAAGAGGGGAGGAGAATCGGCAGTGTTTGTGCGGTCTGATCTCCTCCCATTATGATGATATCATGCGGACAATCCTTAAGAACCGAAGAACGATGATAAATAATTGAACAAGAATAACCCCTACCTCAACAAAAGATATCGAAAGTAGGACGTCGCGGAAGATGGCATCACAGGGTGAGGTTCTGTAAGCAACGACGGAGTGTGCCCAAGGAGGAAGCGACGTCTCCCCTTTTGTCACAGAGAGAATATTATAAGGCGAGATTTCATTGGAGAGATCCCACGTCAGTTTCTCCTCCCTTGTCGTGGAGGAAGAAGGGGATGGAGAATCCGGGGTCGCTGAGTCGATGTTCTTCGTCGGAGAGTTGGCGTTCTTCAACAAAGGAGATGAAGCGTTCTTCAAAACTCAAGAGCTCTCTCCCCAAAATCTCAACACAACAAGCCAACCCAAAAATAAAATAAGGATTCTCCTTATTTTATTTAATCATACCATGCATTCAAAAATTTAAATTTCAAAACACATAATTAATTAATTGAAGTGGTTCAATTAATTGATTAAAGTGTGTTGGCAAGAGTTAAGAGGGATAGAGAGAGGATGTGGAAAGGTTCAAAAGTAATGAGATGTTTACAAAATAAAGAGGGGGTTTAAGGAGTTTTAGGGAAGGTGAAGGGTTTGGGATCATGTGGGCCCCACCTCACATTTATCCTCACATGGGTAGTTAGGTGCTGGTGTGTCCCACTCTAACTCCCCCATGTAGGATAAAACTACCTTAGATTTAAAAATAACATTTTTCCACAATTTTATTCACTTCTCATTTAATCCACAAAATTTAACTTCCCCTCCCGTGTGAAGGTAATTACGGTAATGGTCCCCCTAAGAAATTACCGGCGCTGCGAGTTCATCAGTGCCCTAGAATTTCAATTCCAAGCACTAGTTCAAAAGATAGAAAAACCTGCCTGTTTGTTCACTGAACGTACCCGAGTTAAACATCGGAAAACTATTATGGACACATCGGGCCTCGGAATCAGATGCCGTCAGAAAATACGTACTCTTAAAATCCCAAGGATTTTAAGAAAAAAATTTCCTTGAAATTTATTGGTCTTTACACTACATGCCTTCCTATGGTACATAACCAATTTTTTAGAATAAATCCTTTTGAACATAAGAAACCATAATTAAGAAAGAAAAAATCACACCCCTTATAATTTCCCACTTGAAGGTTGCTTTCTGGTATTCAGGCCTCACCATAAATTGAGGTAAATTTCAATTCAATTTCCTTCCATATAGATAGTAAGTTTCTCCATGTCCACATTTCGATCACCCACATCATAATGAGGCAGCATGATGAATCCTAAGTTCTCCAAATATGACATTGATGTGCATATTGACTGAATTTTGATTTTTTCATATTCATATTTCCTATAAATTTTACTCTAGAATATTACAAATGGAATTATAATTCAAATTGATATGCTTCATTTGTGTGTGAAACATTAGATTCCAAGACCAGTGGATTTGAATATGACAATCGTAGAATAAAATCCCATTTAAATGTCGCTTCAAAATTACTAAAACAGGAAAATTAACTACATAATTTACATCATAGATAATTTAAGTATGAAATACAGTGCTTTAATTAAAGATAATGAAACTTTAGACAAGAATCTCGATATACAACTTATATCCATTCTGCTGAAGGGAACACGGAACCTTTGGAACTATTCCAAACATGCATATCTTCACCATTATCAAAATATTCATAAACTTATAAAGGGTAATTTGTTCTAAAACATGGTATTTTTTCATAAAATATTTGAGATATCTAAAACTCCAATTATATACTTCATAGAGGTACTTTCCAATATTCTCCAAAAACTAGTTGATAACTCCCACTACATGAGTAATTTATGACCTTGTATAAACCATAGTGTACATAAATATATATAATTCTGATGAAAATAAATAATTTTTTACATGTACTTAGCCTCTTATTCCATTTTTTATCTTTTATTTTTTGTTAACTTGAAATGTTTATCAAATTGGTTAATTATGAGATTACATTCTCTCATTATGAACCTCTCTTGGATCTTTAAATATACTCTATATCACACCCATAATGTATATCTCAGGTATGAAATATTAATTTATTTCTTTTTAACTTATTTTTCAAGTGTTCCACTCATATTTGGTTGTTTTTTAACCCATAGGAAACTATAGAAAAAAATGAAATTGGTCCACTGTGTGACAATGTGAGGAAATGTATTGCAACCAGTATTTTTCAAACTTAAATTCTATATCATATTAGTGAAATATTCATTACATATCATTATGATACACACTATAAAAATATAGGAATAATTTTTTTACTAACTTAGATACATAAAAAACTGATTCAAAAAAACTATACACCATATACCACTATGTTCTTCATGTCCAGTAACCTTTTTAAGAAAAACATTCTTAAAACCATTGTTCACATCTTTGGGAATATAGAACATAAGAAAGTGGGAACTCAGAAACAGGGTAAGGGTATAAATGGTAGATATTAAGGAACATTTAGGCATAACATGAGTATAAGTGTATGAGAACATGATCTTAACATTTTCATATCATACCCATTAATTTATAGATAATAATAATGAGTCATGGATTAATGATTGATAGTTAATAAAATATAAATAATAAAGAAACTAAATAACAATATCCATGAGATAATTACATTGTTAGATGATCATGCCATAAAAGAGTGAAATAAAATATGGAATGACAATAATCATAGAAACCTTCTATCAATGTTACACCAAGATACTTGTAGACGCCGGAAAAGTCCGTTGTTCCCAAACGAAGCTCCGGATGCGGAAAGCGAAGTGATATTTGGAGTCGGAAGAACGTTTCGGAGGGCCCGGAGGCCTTGCGCGGAATTTTAGAGTCCCGCGCGCAAAGGTGATGTTCCGCGCGCAAACCCCCCGGGATGCGCGCAATGCGCCGGTCCGGCGCGCAATTTTGCGCGCCGCGGGTCCGCGCGACTCCCTTGCGCGCGCCGCGCCCGATTCCGCGCCCGCGAGAAGAATTTCGCGCTCGCACCCTGGATTCCGCGCCCGGGGTTGCCTATAAATACAAGGCGACCCCCAACATTTTAAAGGTGGCTGGAAGTTGAAACGTCTCTCGTGCGCGCAATTCAACCCCTTCCGCGCGCAATGACGAACTTCAGGTAACCTCCTTTCTTTCGCGCAAGAAAGCCTCGGGGTCCGCCTTCGCGCGCAATCCCCGCTGGCTCCTTTCATTTGAATAAAAAATCACCCTAAGGCCTTTGCGCGCAAAAGAACCCGCTTGCGCGCAATTGCCCCCGGGGTGCGCGCAATCCGGCCTGATTGCGCGCACCCCCCCCTCTTTCAAGTGGCCATTCATTAGAGAATGAGCCGTTGCCCCCGCGCGCTATCCGAAGCCCGGTGTGAGCAATCTCAAGCATCCGCGCGCAAGGCGCTGGCCCAATTGCGCGCCAGCCGCCCCGATTGCGCGCCGACCCGCGGTTTTGCGCGCAAAGCTCCTCTTTTGCGCGCAATCCGCCAGGGTCGCCTCCCTTGACCCCCTGAGGGTACCCGCCTGCGTGGCGCCCGATGGTCTTCATCCCGGGTGCCCGCACCGTGCGCTGTCTTCCCGTGCAGCCTTCCAGGCTCGTGCGAAGTGACGCGGACCCATCGTCCGGCAACCTATGCCCAGCATGACGTTAAACTGCGCATTCTTCCCGCATGACGTTAAACTGTGCATACGTCCAGCATGACGTTAAACTGCATATTCGTCCCGCATGACGTTAAACTGTGCATACGTCCAGCATGACGTTAAACTGCATATTCGTCCAGCATGACGTTAAACTGCCCATCCGTCCAAGCTGCACGACGTTAAACTGCCTAGCCCCCATCGTCCGCGCTGCAAGACGTTAAACTGCCAAGTGCTTCGTCCTCAACACATGACGTTAAACTGTACTTCGTCCGGCAAGACGTTAAACCGTCCGCTTCGTCCTCAACACACGACGTTAAACTGTACTTCGTCCGGCAAGACGTTAAACCGTCCGCAACCTGATCCCGTGCTCCGCACGCAGGGTCCCCCCGGTTTGGATGTGGCCCCCACCCGCTCGTCTCTGCAGGGATGTCGGGATTGTCCCCCTTTTGGGACGATTTAATGGGAGTGGCTTTTCCCTACGGGGGCAGGGTATTACAAACCCCTAGTTCCTCGTGGGAGGCTGCACATGTGTATCTCCATTGCGCCTCCCCACTGCCGAAGCCAGTAGAGGGTCTGACTGGGATCGAGGTGTCTTCCGCTTTCGGTCCAAGTCCCTTCCAACTGAGTTTTGCAGCATCCGGGCTGCCCCAAGTGCGTAAGTCCTGACAGAATGAACTACGTGGACTTTGATCCCTGTCTTCTATACAGGGTACGTAGGAAGCCTCCCTGAGGTCCAAGCCCACCACCTGGTCGTCCCGGTCGTATTTACGTCGGTTCGTCCATCAGTGGACCCCTCCAGGGTCCACGCTTGCGTTGATTCACCTATGAATCCGCCCCTGTGGGAGACCGCCCGTGTGTATCTCCACGGTGCCTCCCCACAGCCCCCCCTTTTTCCATTCTCCTTTTATCGTCCAGCATGACGTGAAACTGTGATCCACCCGGCCGTTCCATCCCCCTCTGTGCGAGGTGGTTCGGTTCAATCCTCCGCCCGGCGGCCTAGACCTCTTCGTGAGTCGGCTTGCCGACGTCCAGCATGACGTTAAACTGTATGCCCGAACTACGTTGACTTTGATCCGTGTTAACGCGCGGTACGTAGGAAGCCCCTCTGGGGTCCAAGCTCTTTACTCCATCATCCATCCTGATCCTTACCCGGGCCGCCACATCCCGGTGGGGTCATGCCACTTCACTCCACTCCACGTTACTTGGGAAGCCGCCCATGTGCTGGCCCCAGCGTCGGAGGTTCCCCGCAAGGGGTTCCGTCATCTGATCCACTTTTCGTGTTGATCGGTCCGATGCCGTCCCCGCTGGACGTTAAACTCGCGGCATACCCCGTGTTAAACACGGGAAGCTGAGGAAAACCTCAGGTGACGCAGTTCCCCGCACCTAGTACGGGATGCCTCAGGCCATTATGCCTTCGAGAAGCCCTATTAGGGACGGAAGACAGATGTGCAGAGCCGCAGTGTTACGACACGCCCCCAGCACCCAGAGCCACCCGGCCTTCTCACCGCAGGTTGCTGCCCCGCCCAGACTCCTTGGAACGTCCGGGCGGAAGCAGCGTAATTAACCGGTGTCCATGAAGATATGGCGCCGGGAACGAGATTCACGAACATTCTTAAGTCTATGAGGGAGACCCGGATTAGGCGACAAGTTCCGAGGAGACGTCCAAGGAAGGAGGAGCCGACATCCCATCATCCCGGTTTCGATCAAGGAGCAGACGCCCCTGAATAAGGGACGGATGCCGCCCGCCCTTGGAAAGCGGGACTGCGGGACCACAAGCCGCGCGCCCATCCCCTCGGGTTGACGGGTGCACGCACGAACGCGTCCTGGCGGAACAGCGTAACCCGACGCACATCCGCACCGAAACAGAAAAATGGTGAACCCGACGTGAATCTCTTCTCCTCGACATGAAGACCGATGGCTTTCAGAGGTGTTGGAAGACCGGCATGTTGCCCGGCCAAGCATTCAGTCTTACCCGCCAGGGGCTGGGGAAGTGAAATCGGGCACTCCGTCTCGCAACGTCGAGGGCCTGGGTTCCCCCCACGGAAGGCGTCGTGGCGCTAATGGTTGGTTGTCGATTCCTTTTTCCTGTCAGTGTTAACGGGTCTTTCTCCCTGCTTTCAGAAATCAGGTCGCCCGATCCAGTGCCCGATCGCCACCCGCCCACTGGCGCAGGGACAGGGGAAACACCGACGCGGCTACTCCGCGCGGTCCCGCCCGTTCCGCAGCCGTCCCAGCAGCCGCAATTGCGGGACGACCACGCCCTCTCTCCCCCTCGGAGGTCATCCAGAGAAGGGTGATCAACACCCTGGTGCGGAGATACGAGGAAGAGGGAGTCATCCCCACTAGGGAAATGGCTCGCCTGGACCTTGAGGAGGCTGCGCCTCGCCACCACCGCCGCCCCCGAGGGCCGCGCAGGGAGGCACCGCTGCCTACCTCTACGTCCAACCGCTTCGGGAGTTTATCCCCGGAGCGCTCTGACAGTTCCCTTCCTTATGCGGATGAGGTGGGAGATGCCCGGGGTCACCCTATCCGAGGTCCGCTCCAGGGATCCACGATAAGGGCTCCCGCCAGGCCACGACGACATCGCCGCCAGGCCCCTCAAGTCGAGGAACAGGCTCTCCACCTGCCCGCGCCGCTCATCCCGACTCGTCTGTCTCGACGCCAACGTCGGGCACGAGCGGAAGAGGATGCCCACCTTGGGGCTCTAGCAACAGCGGCCGCATTGGCCCGAGCCACTGCTGGCTCCAGTCGCCAGGCCTCTGCGCATCCTGAGCAGGGGAACTCCTATGCCCGACCTGGATCGAGGCCCCGACCGCCCCAAAGGCAGGTTGGGTCGACTCTCCCGGTTGCTGGCACTGGCAGTAGCCACCGCGGACCACCTCGCGGTAGCGCTATTCACCGGCAGGATCTACTCTGTGTGGCCGATCCAGGAGGCATGGGTCATCCCACCTTCCGATCCCGGCCCGGAGGCCTGCCCGGAATCATCTCTCCCCGCGTCCCCTTTGATATCTGTCCCGGTGCCCCTCGCACCTTGGTTCCCAGTCCTCTTGGCCCCAGCACCAGTGCGGCCGGAGGACGCCAGGACAGAGATCAGCCCTGCCCCGAAGAACCACCCAGGGGCAGGAAGGCAAGGCGTCGACGCCGAGGGAAGAATGTTACGGAATTCCGGACAGAGATCCGACCGGTTTGCTTCTCTGACTCAGAGGCGGAGTACGATTCGGCGACAGAGCCCCTTCCCCAATCCCGCCAGTCAAGGGCAGGGGTAGGAATGCGGCACGTCAGCCTCGTGCTCCCCGAGAGCGAGATCGATGTGATCCCCGCTTCTCTCCGAAGGTATATCCGGAGTAACGAGGGCCTGGTAGACCCCCAAGGATCAAGCTTGCGGTTGGTACCGGCCCCTCCGGAAGTGCCTTCCGCCCCGATCAGAGAAGCCGGAGATTTTTTCTGGGGATCGACGGTCGAACCACGATCTGGTGCACCCTCGGCGAGCACCGATGCTACGGCAGGATGTTCGCTCGCCGGCCCGTCCTATCGTGATGTGGTAGCTGGGGCACCGCCACCCTCAGGGGGAGGCCCGGGATATGGAGGCCAATCGGCCTGCTCGCCGTATTCGCCGCCGGCCAGCCCGTCGGCCCGACGGCCCGCCTCGGCACCACTACCAGTTCCCCGTCCGTTCCCAGCCATGGAAGAGGACCAAGGAGATCTGGGTCCCGAGTTTGAATCGTGGAGCTTCTGGACCGTCCTTGCAGAGGGCCACTTCCCTGAGAAGTTTTGGCCAGTCGCAGGACCAGGCTTTGATGCACCCGAATCGCTCACCCCGGATGAGTTCGAATGCTTCCGCCGAACTCTCCGGGAGACTCACTCCCGTCTTCACTGCCTAAAAATGCCATACCCCGGGAGTCAAGCGCACCTGGAGGATATTGGTGAGCAGTGCCGTCAAATTGACCTGGCCATGCTCCCCGCGGTTCGGCACCCCGGGTCATTTGGGCACCACGAGGCCCTCCAACAACGATGCGTCGAGTGTTTTCAAGTACTCCGCAAAGTTATCGAGGAAGCCACTCCCCACGTGTATATCCGTGGATGGGGGCAGTACGCTGCCCTACGCTTCAGTGTGATCCGCCGACAGCCCGATTCGCTGGGTGGCCCTGAGGGTATATCCCCAGGGACAGGAACAGTCAATATGGCTGACCTGTCGGGAGAGGGGAACGACTTGGAACTTCTCGACAGGGGCTTCCCCCCCGAAGACAAGCCGTCGTCAGACCCATCAGTGAGAGTTACTCGTCATCAGAGGAACCTCCTGGGGCTCCCCGCACCCACTGAAGCACTGACGTTGAGCCGAAACGTCAGCAAAGGAAAAGAGCACAGCGAGGCTATAAGGCCCGCCGACCCATCTGCCTCCATGCGGAGGGCAGAGGAGGATCCCGAGAAGGCTACGCTACGTCAGCAGCTCGCCGAACAGAAGAGGCTGGTTGACCAGCTCCTCGCCGAGCGCGCTGCAGAACGGCGGCCTGACTACGGTGATCCCAGGCCAGGACAACAGGGACCGGAACAACCACCCCTCGATGAGACTCTCCCGGGCAACCGTGATTACGCCGTGTTCGCCGACAGGAGAGAGGCCATTGCCTACGGCAAGAGGGCGCGGTATGTTTCGCCACACCCTCCCGAGCGGCGTGACTACCTGAGAGATCCCGCTCGGATTCCTCCCGCTGCCCCAAGGGCCGTTCCGCCCGCCATCCCACGAGCTGCCGAGTTCGACGACCCGGTCGACGACCCGATTGAAGGGCCATGCAATGCGCTCGTGGTTAGAGATCCTCGCCAGGACTGGAACCCATGTCCGGACGATCCGATGGCGGCACTCATTGCCCGCTTGGAAGCCTTGGAGACTCGGCAGGTGGCGATCCCACCGGACGGCAAGCCCTACCCAGCATGGGTGGATGACATGCCGGCGCCTCCGGGATTCGGGAATCCCACTTTCGCCCCCTTCAACGGGACTGGAGATCCGCCACAGCATTTAGCCCACTTCAACTCGAGGTGCGGGCCTATGTTGGGGACTCCGGCGCAGCAGGAGGCCGCTAAGCTTCGCTGCTTTGTTCAGACACTGGAAGGGCCAGCATTTGTCTGGTACAGCCAGCTCCCCGTCGGGTCGGTAACCAGCTGGGAGGACCTCCGTAGACAGTTCCTCTACCAGTTCAGTTCCACGACCCGGAAGACGAGTATCGCAGACCTCTTCAAGTGCAAGCAGAGGCCTGATGAGCGAGTCGCGGACTTCGTCGCCCGATGGAAGGGTCTCACGTATTCCCTTGACATGCCATTGACTCAGGAGCAGTTGCTGACAATGTGCGTCGGGAACGTCAAGACCGAGCTGGTCCCTTCCCTGATTACTCAGAACTACCCCGGAGGGTTCAGGGACTTCTCAGACAAAGCTCAACGTCTTGAGGAAGCCCTGCAACAGGCCAGCCAGGCACGCCCGCTGCCTCCTATGATTCCTGCAAGGAGAGCCAGCAGGGCTGAGCCCGCTGCTGTGGCCCAGATAGAGGCTCCCAGGCCGTTGGAGCTGCTGCCGGTGAGGCCAGCTCCGCAGCCTCACAGGAATCCGCCTCCACGGGCTCAGTTCCCGGCCCAGCAACGGCAGCCTCAGAACCGGCCGGCCCCTCCGCGTAATGTACCGCCACAACCTAGGCGAGATAATCAGGGTCCACCTCCTCGGCAGGCCCCTCCAGCCCCTCGTCAAGACCGCGCTCCCAGGGGCCCGCGACACCTGACGTACTCATTCCATGAGGATCAGGTCCCCGGTTATTTCCGGAGCGCCCTGGAGCAGAGGATTGTGCGACTGCCTGAGTGTTGGAAGCCAGAGGAGGCACATCTCACGGATAACCCCCGCTACTGCCCCTACCATCGAGCCCTGGGGCACACCATCCAGCGGTGCTATGTGTTCAAGGACTGGCTCCAAGACCAGATTAACAACAATGTAATCAGGTTGGGCCCAGCTCCAGCACAAGTGGCGGGCGTATTCGTGGGATCAGATGACGATAGTGGCAACGAGGACGAATGGCAGCTGGTCTCCAACCGCGGATCCCAGAAGTACAATAACTGGATGGCCCGCAAGACGACCATTCGCGCCCAGGGAATCATCCGTGCGCGCTTGAATCAGCCTGAGCCCCCAGAATCTGCGGGTGCTGCTTCGGCGTCGTCGTCCCAGCCTGCCTCCTCCAAGAGGAGCAAACGGCGGCAGCGCAAGAAGGAAGAACGCGCCCCGCCAGTTCCGCCACTATCCCGTACTCTCGGCGATTTCATGCCCCCGGAGATGGGGGTCCCTCCTCGGATCCGCCCGGTGATGGATGACTCGTCCGATGACGGTATTGGGTACGCTTCGGTTAACACCGTCGAGCTGGTAAATCCCTTTTCGGTTCCCGACGTTGAAGAACACCAGGTGGACCTTCCTAGTGTCCCCGGTCGTCGCCACCGTCGGAAGAACCGCAGCAGCAGGAGTCGCCGGGGCACAGCCGTCGGTACCTCCGGCCAGGCCGTGCACGCCACTGAGACTAGGCAGCAGGCTCAAGATCGAGCTCAACGTGCGCAGGCTCCCCATCCGGGGATGACGGATTCGCCTCCGCCACTGTTTGTGGTGTGGGACCAGGCAGAACCGCCTCAGCCGCGTCGCGACCAGCTCCGCCCTGCCACAAGTCCATCCCGGCCTCCTGACTCCAGTACGGTGACCATTTCCCGGACTGCGACCAGTGAACAGCGAGATGCGCCAAGTACCAGTTGGCCGCCGATCCAACCGGTAAGGCCCGTCATGCCACCAACCGCAGAGCAATCTCCTGCAACCAGGAGCTCGCGCTTGGCCAAAAAGTATGATGTCCTGAAGCACTTGGCCGACATCCCAGCAAGGCTCTCCATCCTTGAGGCTCTGCGCATGTCATCTGAGATGTGCGAGGCACTCGCTGAAGCCCTGAAGAGCCCCCTCCAGTTTGAGATAGAGGTTGCGGCTGCAGAGGCCTTTCACGCCGAAACGATCGAGGACGCCGAATGTCAGGCAGTTATCTCGTTCTCTGGTAAGGATGAAGACCCTCCTATACAGGGACATATTCGTCCGCTGTATGTCACTGGCCAGTTCAATGGCCTTGAAGTCCGGCGTTGTCTTGTCGACACGGGGTCCGGGATTAACCTGATTCCAACTCGGACGCTCCGGAGATTGGGGTTGTCTGAGGATGACTTGATTCCCTCCGACCTCAGGATCCAGGGGTACGACCGCACCGAGCAAACCCCGGTCGGCAAGATACGTTTGAAGACCCAGTTCGGTGACTTGGTTGCCAACACCGAATTCATGGTAGTCTCTCAGGACACTGCGTATAACGCATTGATGGGCAGGCCATGGCTCCACCTTCATGCGGCGGTTCCCTCGTCATACCACCAATGCCTCAAATACTCCCTTAATGGTCGAGTAGGCGTGCTTCAAGGAGATGCCTCTCCTTTTGCCTCATGTGAAGCCCGCTATCTGGACGCGGACTATTACAAGAGCAAGGATAAGCAGATTCTGGCAGGTGAGGTTGAGCCTGTCGCTGTTGCGAGCGATCCCTGGGCAGGTCTGGATGACGCTTACGTCCTCCCGATTCACCGGTTGGACGTCGCCATGGTCTTGACGGTCCGCGAGTCTCCTGATGAGATGACCGCGACCGCCCGCGCCAGCACCAGTGGCCCAGCAGGACCTGGTAGCCCCAATGCAGTTTCCAACGCAGTCTCTCCCGTGGCTGATCCCTCCCCAAGTGGAGAGGACGTGGAAGATGCACCCCCAGCCTTTGAGGAGGGCGTCCCCGCCACGGTCGATGAGTTAATGCAGGTGAACCTTGGAACCGAGGCCGATCCAAGACCCACGTTGGTTAGTGCCGCCATGCCCTCTGAGGAGCGGCAGCAGTACGTGGACTTTCTCAGGCAGCACCGTGATGTGTTCGCTTGGGGCTATGACGAGATGCCGGGGCTAGATCCTCAGGTAGCCGTCCACCGCCTTGGTCTCCCGGCGAACCATCGCGGGTTCAAGCAGCCTCCCAGGAAGATGCACCCATCCCATGGTGCCATGGTTGAGGCCGAAGTTGACAAGCTCATCAAAGCCAACTTCGTGAGGGAAGTTCAGTACCCCAAATGGCTGGCCAACATTGTGCCGGTCAGGAAGAAGAACGGGCAGATTAGAGTCTGCATCGACTTCCGCGATCTCAACCGCCACTGTCCGAAGGATGATTTTCCCCTTCCAGTGACAGAGCTGTTGATTGATGCCACGGCAGGGTTCCAAGCCCTCTCCTTCATGGATGGATACTCCGGATACAACCAGATTCGGATGGCCCCTGAGGATGAGGAGTTCACTGCCTTCAGGGCCCCCCAAGGTACCTTTTGCTACCGGGTCATGCCTTTCGGCCTGAAGAATGCAGGTGCCACCTATCAACGGGAGATGCACCGCATATTCAAGCCAATCCTCGGCACACTGGTGGAATGCTACGTCGATGACTTGGTTGTCAAATCGCGTCAGCGTCAGGACCATCTCAAAGATCTTGAGAAAGTGTTCAGCTTCCTCCGGTCTCGCTGCCTGAAGATGAACCCGTTGAAGTGTGCCTTTGGGGTCACCTCCGGAAAGTTCCTTGGATTTGTGGTAAGATACCGGGGTATTGAGATCGACCCAGAGAAAATCAGGGCGATTAGCCAGATGCCTCCCCCGGGTACCGTCCGGGAACTGCAAGGGTTCCAAGGCCACTTAGCCTATATACGCCGATTCATCGCGAATCTGGCCGGCAAGTGTAAGCCCTTTTCTCGGCTTATGAAGAAAGGTGCCACCTATGTATGGGATAAAGAGTGTCAGACCGCTTTCGAGGAAATCAAGCAGTACCTGCTTCAACCTCCGGTCCTGATGCCGCCCGTATCCGGAAAGCCGCTGGTCCTTTATGTGACCGCCCTGGAACGGTCCCTGGGTGCCCTTCTCGCCCAGAAGAACAACGAGGGAACAGAGAATAGCCTCTATTACCTCAGTCGCATGCTCCTCGATGCGTAGGTTAGGTATTCCCCCATCGAGAAGAGCTGTCTGGCGCTCGTATTTGCCGTACAGAAATTACGGCACTACTTGCAGCACCATGAGGTACAGTTGGTTTCTCGGGTAGACCCGTTGAAATATATCCTGAGCCGACCTATGTTGACTGGCCGTCTAGCGCGGTGGGCTGTGATTCTCCAGCAGTTCGACATCAGGTATGTGTCTCAGAAGGCCATCAAAGGGCAAGCGTTGGCAGACTTTCTGGCCGCTCACCCGACCTCCGCGGATCAGCCGCTGGATCTAGGCTTTCCTGATGAGACCATTCTCTCGGTTGATCGAGCCGATCCATGCTGGCAGATGCACTTTGACGGTGCCTCCCGGAGCCCCACCGGTAGAAGACTCGATAATCCTAAGCTCAATAGAGTGGGCTTGGGCATCGTCTTCATTACCCCGGAGCGAGCCGTGCTGCCATACTCTTTCCTGTTGTCAGAGGGCTGTACCAACAATGAGGCGGAATACCATGCCCTCATCACCGGCCTCGAGTTAGCTCTCGAGATCGACGTGCCCCATCTGTGTGTGAAAGGGGACTCCGAGCTGGTCGTTAAGCAGATCAATGGCGACTATGTTGTCAGGAAGCCGGAACTTGTGCCATTGTTGGAGTTCACCCTCCTTCTGATGGCCCGGTTCCCTTCTCGGCCAGAAATTGTCCATATTCCCCGGTCGCAGAACGGTCGAGCAGATGCTTTGGCCAGCCTTGCTGCGTCACTTGCGGAGCCTGAACAGGACAACCTGATCGTCCGCGTGACGCGCCGCAGGCTCATCACTCCCGTTATCCCGGAAGAAGATCGCGGCCCGTTGGTAAGTAATCTCACCACGGTTGCCCCTATGCCCGGAGCCCCGAGTACCCCAGATATAGCAGTCGGATCAGCCCCTGATTGGAGGACGCCTTTGGTTGAGTACCTCCAACATGGCATTCTTCCATCAGATCGGGCCGAGCGCGAGCGAGTTCGACGCCGCGCATCGCAGTTTGTCCTCCAGAGCAGTCCCGGTCTGGAGCAGATCCTCTACAAGCGCGGGTTTGATGGTGTTCTCCTCCGTTGCCTTCAGGGAGTCGAGATCCCACGAGTCATGCAAGAGGTTCATGCTGGTTCGTGTGGCGCCCACCAGACTGGGCCGAAGCTGTCCCACCAGGTTCGGAGGTTGGGATACTTCTGGCCCTCTATGATCCATGACTGCATCGAGTACGCCAGGAGGTGCCATGCGTGCCAGGTTCATGCGAACTTTGTGCATCGGCCGCCGGAGCCTCTCCATACCACTAGGTATTCCTGGCCCTTTGCAGTCTGGGGACTGGACGTTGTGGGACCTTACCCGCCGGCGACAGCTCGCCAGTGCCGGTTCATTCTGACCGCCACGGACTTCTTCTCCAAATGGGCAGAAGCGATTCCGCTCAGAGAGGTCAAATCCTGTTCGATCGCTGACTTCGTGACCTCCAACATCATCTATCGATTTGGAGTGCCTCACGCTATCCTCACGGATAACGGAACCAATTTCCGAGCAGCCGAGTTGAAGAAGTTGTACGCCAAGTATAACATTCGCTCGAACCATACATCTCGCTATCATGCGCAGGCGAATGGACAGATCGAGGCGTTTAACAAAACCCTCTCTAACATTCTGCAAAAGATGGTTGGTCAGAACAAGAAGAGTTGGCCGGACAAGCTCCCCAATGCCCTCTGGGCTTATCGGACGACGACTCGCAATTCCACCCAGATGACCCCTTATTCCCTGGTGTATGGATCTGAGGCCGTCCTGCCCATCGAGATCCAGTTACCGTCCTTGCGCACTGCGGTCTACGACCAGCAAGCACCGGACAGAGTTGCTGAAGCCCGTCTAGTCGAGTTGGAAGCACTGGATGAGAATAGACTTTGCGCTTTGCACAACTTGGAGAGGCATCAAAGCAGGATGGCTCGAGCTTTCAATAAGAAGGTTCGCCTCCGCTCCTTCCTGCAGGGTGATCTAGTGCTAGCCCTAAGAGCGTCGATGATCCCCGGCAGGAAGCCACCCAAGTTGGAGCCCAAGTGGGAGGGACCGTTTGTTGTCCACAAGGTCTATCCCAATGGCGCGTACTCCCTAGCGACTATGGATGGTGAGCGTGTCACTCCTCCCACCAACGCTAGGTTCCTCAAGCAATACTTTGCCTGAGTGTCACCACGTCCAGCATGACGTTAAACTGCACATTTGTCCAGCAAGACATTAAACTGCACACACGTCCTGCACGACGTTAAACTGCATCCGTCCAGGCTACAAGACGTTAAACTGTTCAGCATTCGTTCGCGCTGCAAGACGTTAAACTGCCAAGTGCTACGTCCAGCATGACGTTAAACTGCACATTTGTCCAGCAAGACATTAAACTGCACATACGTCCTGCACGACGTTAAACTGCATTCGTCCAGGCTACAAGACGTTAAAACTGTTCAGCATTCGTCCGCGCTGCAAGACGTTAAACTGCCAAGTGCTTCGTCCCGCATGACGCTAAACTGCACTACGTCCGAGCTACAAGACGTTAAACTGTTCAGCATTCGTCCTGCATGACGTAAAACTGCCACTTAAGAACTACGTGCGGCTTGATTCCCATCCTTATGGGATACGTAGGACCGCCTGAACCCTCGTGTTTCAGGCCCAGCCCCACCCTTCGGGAATTTTCATCCCATCTTGGGCCCTTGGCCCAGTTGCCCCCGGGTGTGCGGCGTATGGTGTGAGTGCGGGGCTATGCCCTCATTCACGTCGGTTTGCTCGTCACGCTGTACGCCCCCCTCCACGTTTGGGGATGCCTTCTGCTCCCCCCTTCTTTTTTCCTCATCGTCCTGCATGACGTTAAACTGCACTTCAAGAACTACGTATGGCTTGATTCCCATCCTTATGGGATACGTAGGACCGCCTGGACATTATGTTTCAGGCCCAGCCCCATTTCCCGGGAATCCCTATCCCGCGTTGGGCCTCTGGCCCCAGTTCCCCTCCTTTTTGTGAGAGGCGTATCGCGTGAGCGGGGGATTATGTCCTCATTCACGTCGGTCTACTGGCCGCGCCGTACGCCTCCCCCGTGTGTGGGACTACCTCACACCCCTCATCGTCCTGCATGACGTTAAACTGCCTTTCCAGAACTACGTATGGCTTGATTCCCATCCTTATGGGATACGTAGGACCACCTGGACGCTTGTGTCTCAGGTCCAGCCCCGTCTCTTGGTTGATCACGGGGATCTGCCCCCCTTCGGTTGCTCTCAGGGTGAGTCCTCCGACCCTTTCCGGAGATCTGTTAACATGTTTTGGGTGCTTCGGTCTATGACTCGTAGTGTCAGATTCAATCCCGACAAGTCCTGTGTTGCTTGTCAGGCCCCGCGCTTCCTCTTGTTCGAGCCCTCACTCGAAGGGATCCTCGTTAGCGGTTTGGGTACGATGCCTCAGTTCTCTCCCACCGCTCCGGGTCGATTTACCGGTGGGTCTTGGGCCGCAAATCGATATGAATCCTGCGATTGAGCGGTTGATGCTCGTTTGCTTGCCCCGTCTTAGGCTGACGCGATCGGATGTTGTGTTGCGAATGCGTCAGCAACGTCCTTGATCGCCATATCAGCTCTCTCAGGCTCTGAACATTGGTTGCGCAGTCCTCATCACACTCCGCCTTTGTGCGTTGCAGTGGAATCTTGACACTCTCTTCATACTGACCTCCGGTACGCCTCTACACGTTAGGCAGACCAACCAGGGTAATGATGTCGTTCGAGGCTCCCATGATCTGAGCACCAAGGATATATGCAGATATCCTCCCTAAGGGCCATGCGTAGCTGGACCCTCGTCCCCATAAGGAGGAGGGAGTCGCCCGAACAATTGCGTTCTGGGCCCAGTATATCTGGAGGCTAGCATCTCTGCCCCTCGGGTGATGGACATATGCAGACCCCTATCCCAAGACTCTTCTCCTGGAATCGTGCGTGACCGCAGGGCTGGGTATGTTCCCACCTCCGCCGTGTCCGCCGTACCGCGGTAAGCGGATTCCTCCATGGTCCGAACCACACGACCTTAAACTGTGTTGTCTGGTCCTACCACACGACCGTAAACTGTGATCGTCTTGGCCGCCCGACGAGAAAAACGGCACTGCATCGTGATGTCCTCCTCAGGGGACACTCATGTTGGGCGCTGGTTAATGACCACGCCATTCATCAATGCCTTCTGTGGCTTGATTATTGCGGCGACGCCAGAGATTTCTCAATCACAGGCATGTCGCCGCACAAAGAAAAACCATTCATCTTTAAGGACAAACAAGAAATATCAAATGCCGCTTCTTATGTGTGCGAGGGTCAGACCCGCACTCTTCCCCGCGCTGGTGCCCGATTGTGTTGCACCGCGCTTCAAGAACTACGTGCGGCTTGATTCCCATCCTTATGGGATACGTAGGAACGCCCGGATGTTTGAAACTTCGGGTCCAGCCCCCCACCTCTTAGAGATTCCCCCTTCTCTGGGAAATCCGCCGCCTTCAGGTCACCCTCAAGGCGTGTTCCCCGACCCCTTGCCGTGGTCCACCGGTGTCAAGAGTACTCTGGTTTATTGCCAGGAGGGTCAGGATCCGCTTGGTCAGGTTTCCTCCACTTTTCAGGCTTCGTGCTCCCTTTCATTCGGACCCATCGTCTACGCCCTGGGTGGAGCCCCCGTGAACGGTTCGGACACAATGCCTCAGTGCTCTCCCACCGACTCGGGCCGGTACCCCCAATGGCCTCTGGCAGCAAATCGATATGAATCCTGCGATTGAGCGGTCGATGCTCGTTTGCTGCCTCATTCCACCAACGGTTAGTGCGATATTGATGCTGCTTTTCCGCCACGGTCGGCAGTACTCCCATATCGTTACACCGGTGCCCCCAGTCCTTGAGTGAATGGCCGCATGATTCACATTTTCCACCTCCCATTCTGACCAGGCGAAACCTCGACACTCTTGACACTATCCCTCAGTGCATCTTCGCATATCCAGGGGATATAACCACGATGTGGCGTGCTTTGAGCCCTATGGTCCGAGCTCTAAGACCTTAAACTAAGATCCTTTAGCCCCTTCTGGTCCGAGCTCTAAGACCTTAAACTAAGATCCTCCATCCTTATGGTCCGAGCTCTAAGACCTTAAACTAAGATCTCTCCTTATGGTCCGAGCTCTAAGACCTTAAACTAAGATCCCCCCTTATGGTCCGAGCTCTAAGACCTTAAACTAAGATCCCCTAGCCCTTATGGTCCGAGCTCTAAGACCTTAAACTAAGATCCCCTAGCCCTTATGGTCCGAGCTCTAAGACCTTAAACTAAGATCCCCTAGCCCTTATGGTCCGAGCTCTAAGACCTTAAACTAAGATCCCCTAGCCCTTATGGTCCGAGCTCTAAGACCTTAAACTAAGATCCTCTAGCCCTATGGTCCGAGCTCTAAGACCTTAAACTAAGATCCTCCACCTTTATGGTCCGAGCTCTAAGACCTTAAACTAAGATCCAGCCCTTATGGTCCGAGCTCTAAGACCCTAAACTAAGATCTACCCCAAATGGGGTCCTACGTCCTGCATGACGTTAAACTGCACTCTCAGAACTACGTGTGGCTTGATCTCCATCTTGATGGAGTACGTAGGAACGCCCGGGCATTCCGACTCGGGTCCAGCCTCAGGGATCGTTAAGTCCCGCCCCTCCTCGTCGCCGGCCGTCTGGCCTGACTTCGGGTAGAGTGGTGCAGTTGTGATATTCTCCCCGATTCAGCTCGGGATGCCCCATCGCAAGGATGGGAAGCGACAGTTTCCTCGTCAGAGAGGTGCTGTCTGAGAATTGAGGTGACTCACGGCCAGATTAGTGCATCCACCTAATACGTTTTCCCCACGGTGGCGCAATTTTGAGAGCGTTGGATTCTGTCCGAACAAATCGTCACTTCGCCCCACGCTTCGCATGCCCTGTTGATCTGGATTTTCCGCCCTTGTGTCTGAAGGAACCCCAAAGCGGTATTCATGATGACATGTGGTCCGCCTCCTGCAATATGAATGATGGCCTTTTTCGGTCCGTCTATTGCAGTTGTTATGGTCGATCCACTGTCCGCCTACCGTCTTGGGCATTTCCTGGAAGGCCGACCGTTGTGGATGTCTGGATTCGGGACACACGATTCACCTTTTCTCATTTCCCTATGTTCGGATAAAATCTCAACGCCCCTAGCATTGTCCCGCTCGTGTGTTGGAACAGGTTGGGGGGATGGTACATTGATTAGGTCTGAGGTCTCCTTTCTTAGGAATGACCTCCCTCTTTTCTCCAGAAACCAAGGCCCAATTGTGGATGCCTGATGCTCGGTTAACACTCCCGCAAGACAACGAATTGTGGTTGAGCATATTAAACCGAAAGACGCAGATAAATATATTGATTCATGCAAATGGATCGAAATATTGAATAACGGAAGCAAAATGTTCTAGGAATGGCAAAAAACAAAGCCCCTAGGGATTAGCGTGCTGGATAAGTCTTTCTAATGCCGCTACCCTTTGGCTGGCGGCCTCCAGGGCTGCTTCTCGTTCTCTGCGTGCCCTCTCCTCGTCGGCGGTCGCAGCACGCAGTTCGTCAATCCTGGCCTGTGCACGCTCCCGCTCGACTTGGAGTGTGACCATCTGTTGGCCCGCCTCCGTCAGCTGTACCTGAGCGTCGATCAGTTGTGCCGATAGTTGCTCCACAAGCTCGGTACATGCTGCGACGAAGGCCTCCTTCTCTGCCGCCTGCCCTTCGAGGCGCCGGACTTCCTGCTCTGCCGCGATGAGCGCCTGCGTGCTCTCCGACATGTCCCGACTTTGTGCGACGTCGGCACGCCGGCGGCTCTCACGCATCTTCTCGGCCATGAAATCACGGACCGTCAGATGGAGGCGTTGAGCATCAGCTCCCCCGGCACACAGGAAGCGCAGCCAGGTCTGAAGTGATCCCATGCGCCCCAGCCATTCCGATGGGTCTCGCTTGAGGAAGCGCTGGATGCACTTCCACCCCCTGCGTCGCGTTACCCGGCTATCCTCGACCGCCTCCGCGTCCGAGTCATCCATCTCCTCGGGGTCGGCAGGCCGGTAAGCAGGGAAGGCAGCCAGCAGGTTTGTTGCAGGGTCCGCCCCTGGGAGGTCCTCACGAGGGATAGGTTCCCCAACATCCGGGCAACCTTCTTCTCTCTCCCCAGCGGCGCCGACACCCTCGTCAGCCCCCAACCTCTCTCCGATGTCAGCACCGCCGGCGTCCGGAGCCCCTTGATCAGCAGTTGGTGGGGCCGGCTCGGTTTGGAAGGTCTGTTCCGGAGCAGGCGGCATGTCCACCACTGGTCCACTTGTAGATGGCCCGGGTTCGGCAACCCGACGAGCCTCCAATGTTGAGATCACTGCGCGGGGCATGCCATGGTTAGTCACGGATCGTCAATGGCAAGCACCAGCAGTAAAGTAGGGAGACTTACGGGAGTTCGGAGCGTCATCTTCCGCTACCCCGGTCGCCGCAGGAACAGTTGCAGCAGGGGACCCCTTAGCACTTGACAGTTCGATGATAGGTGTCTGGCCCCCGCCTTGTCCTGCTGGCGCCTCTCCTACTCCTGTTGAGGACGCCTGACCGACATCCGTGTGCTCCTGAGAAGGATGGAGAAACGGGTTAGAAGCTGCATAAGAGAATGGATGAAGCAAGTTGAGTAGGGATAGAAGCGGACCTCGAGGAGCTCAGTGACATCAACGTTGTCAGAGCCGGCCACCTCGCCACTCTCCCGTGGGCTCCCCCGATGGGACCTTCCCTCGGAGCCTTCATCCTCCCCCGTTTCCTCCTCCTCCTCGGAGTCGCTACTGTCATCTTCTCCCGGCGGCATCTGTTCTGGAGCGGGCTCGAGACCGAGCATCACCTTCACCGGAAGGGATGGCTCCGCACGCTGACCACGTTGGCGCGCGTACTCGTCCATGGCCGTCAGATATGCATATTGCCGGTTGAAGTCCACTCTGTCGGTGATCTGGAGGCGCCCGACCGCTGGCAGATAGATTCCTTCTCTGAGTATCTTTCGCCAGATGACGTCGGTCCCCAGTGACTGCCGCAGGGTCATCCAGGCCGACCACAGCGCCGGGAAGACCGCATCGTGGGAGGGTTCGAGCAGACGCCTCACCTGCTTCCCGGGCCGCTCCTCGACCGCCGCATGCGCCCCCTCTCTGGGCGCCGAGGTCGTGGCGGCAGCCTGCGATGCGCCCGCCGCCGAAGTCCCTGCTCGCGCCGGCCCCGCTGCTTGGCGCGCCTCCGTTCTCCCCCGTGTGGCGGCGCCTCGCCTCCTCCCTTGACGCCCGGTCTCCGCACGGGTGACCTCGAGCCGCCGAAATGGCTTCCGTAGAAGCCCCTCAGGGTACGCGATGGCCCAGTGTTCGGCATACTCGGTTGCCAAGCCTGCGTCGATCCCGGTAGGAGGGAGAGTGATGACGTCGCCAGAGCCGAAGGCGACAAACATCAGCCACATCTGGCGAAGGACGCAAGGGTTCGTCTCCTCCCGGACAGCGGTGAATACCCTCTTCGGCATCCGCTGAAGACACCCGAACTGCCTGGCGAACCGGGTCGGCACGTAAGGCTCGCAGATCACCTTCCCGTCGATCCGAGCCACGAGCACCCCGCCCCGCATGTTCAGGAAGTATTCATGCTGCTCCAGCGGGCCCTGTCCGTTGTCGATCATCTGGCCGACGGGAGTGGGGAACGGGCTGAAGTTGAAATTGGCATGATTGCCAATCCGAACCCTCACGCCCTCCTCACTGAGGGTCATCGGAGAGACCCCCGCAATGTTCAGCAGGGAGGGTCGCAGGCCGTTGCCCGGAGGACTGATGGCGTTTGGGAACGTATACCCACCAAGGTGAGCAGCCACCCAGCCGTGGAAGAACTGAAAGGGCCCACAGATCCTTCGTGGCGACCCCCCTCGTGAGATGCGTCCCAGAATGGCATACAGCCTCGCCAGTACTGGGACCCCGAGGTTGTACCTCTTATTGGCAGCCATGGCGCCCGCCATCGCCAGCATCGCCGGGCGGACGCCCATCCTCGCATCCCGCACTGGCAGGAGCCACCCGCTCAGAAAGGCGGCCAGGAACGCCGCGTACCGGACGTTCGGGTCCCGGGCCTCGATGACGCGGTACCCCCATGAGCGGTAATCGCCCGTCTCCAGGACCCGCCAGTACGACCCGTTCCGGCTCCTCTGAGCTGCGGTCGGGCACCGCTTCCCCCTGCCTGGCATCTTGACCGCCGGGTCATGCTCCAAGAACTGGCCGAACCACTCCTTGTAGGCTATGTCCTTCTGGAAGTCCTTGATCCCGAGCCGCTGCGTAGCCAGGTCAAGAAGATGCCAGGTCAGAATGGGAGTCCGTGACCTGTCCTCCCAGATGTTCTTCGGTGGCAGGAACTCATCGTACTGGTAGCCCTCCAGCGGGATACCTCCGATGCAGTGGATGTCCCAGAGACCGATGCCGACCTCCCCATGGTGAAGATGGAAGGTGTTGGTATCCGGGGACCAGCGAGTGAACAACTCCGGCCCGAGCTCAGACTGCTGGTAGAAGTGGAACTGCGACGTCCACACCGCCTCGAACATGCCGATGTACCGCAGCTCCTCTGCGAAGTGATCGCAAGTGTGGCGTACCCAGAACGCCCAGGCCCATTCGCTGGTAAAGTTGCCCCCAGATCGCAAGTCCCAGTCCTTCAGCCAGCCCTTGGTGTCGTCAGTGACACTCTGACGGTATGTGCTCGAGTAGAGGGCTGGAGAATTCTCCGCAGTAGGCTCACCCCCGTCAATGGTCCGCGTCCTCGGGTTCAGGACGTAGACATCCAAGTGCCTGGTTTCCCTGGCAGGATGCCCATTGTTGGTGATGTTATAGCGGTGAAGCTCGTCCTCCCGAGTCACCCAGGTCCGCGGCGCATCAACCTCGAACCCTGGCACTGGAACCTCATCCAGGAGGCCAAAGTTCCAGAGCGGCAGGTTGTCCGACAGTGGATATGTCTTCTGGGCCGGCGTTAGTAAGTCGAACAAGGATTGATTGTTAGAAACAATCTCCTTGGCTCCGTAAACCTCCTCGTTCGTCGCCATCTCGGCTCTGCGAGTGGCGGCATCCCCTTCATTTCCTCTGTGCGCGGCCATCTCGGAAGATTCGGGAGTCGTGCGGGTTAAGGGATGAAGCGTGCGGGATCGAACGAGGCTGGTGGAAAAGTTTGAGAGGCGGCGCGCAATCCAAGTGGACGGCGCGCAATTGGGAAGACTGTCGCGCAAAGTTCCGGGTTTTCGCGCAAAAACAGGCGAAATCCGGACGGTTTTGCGCGCCGATCGGGCGAATTTCGCGACCGGAAGAGGCAATTTCGCGCACGAGAGCTTTGGAGCTTATCGCGCGGAAGGCCAGAGTACGGAACGCGGGACCCAGCGCCCCTATTTATAGGCGAGGCCGGGTCCGCGCTGCGCGGAAAGCGCTCTGCGCGACCGCAGCGGCGAATTTCGCGACCGGCGCCCCTTTTTGCGCGCCTAAGTCCCGCGCCGCCCAGGGCTTCGGCATTCCGGCGTCTCCCTCGGAACCCGATCGTTGCGACCTCTCGCCGATCAGATTCCGAGGGGGGGATTTTGTAGACGCCGGAAAAGTCCGTTGTTCCCAAACGAAGCTCCGGATGCGGAAAGCGAAGTGATATTTGGAGTCGGAAGAACGTTTCGGAGGGCCCGGAGGCCTTGCGCGGAATTTTAGAGTCCCGCGCGCAAAGGTGATGTTCCGCGCGCAAACCCCCCGGGATGCGCGCAATGCGCCGGTCCGGCGCGCAATTTTGCGCGCCGCGGGTCCGCGCGACTCCCTTGCGCGCGCCGCGCCCGATTCCGCGCCCGCGAGAAGAATTTCGCGCTCGCACCCTGGATTCCGCGCCCGGGGTTGCCTATAAATACAAGGCGACCCCCAACATTTTAAAGGTGGCTGGAAGTTGAAACGTCTCTCGTGCGCGCAATTCAACCCCTTCCGCGCGCAATGACGAACTTCAGGTAACCTCCTTTCTTTCGCGCAAGAAAGCCTCGGGGTCCGCCTTCGCGCGCAATCCCCGCTGGCTCCTTTCATTTGAATAAAAAATCACCCTAAGGCCTTTGCGTGCAAAAGAACCCGCTTGCGCGCAATTGCCCCCGGGGTGCGCGCAATCCGGCCTGATTGCGCGCACCCCCCCCTCTTTCAAGTGGCCATTCATTAGAGAATGAGCCGTTGCCCCCGCGCGCTATCCGAAGCCCGGTGTGAGCAATCTCAAGCATCCGCGCGCAAGGCGCTGGCCCAATTGCGCGCCAGCCGCCCCGATTGCGCGCCGACCCGCGGTTTTGCGCGCAAAGCTCCTCTTTTGCGCGCAATCCGCCAGGGTCGCCTCCCTTGACCCCCTGAGGGTACCCGCCTGCGTGGCGCCCGATGGTCTTCATCCCGGGTGCCCGCACCGTGCGCTGTCTTCCCGTGCAGCCTTCCAGGCTCGTGCGAAGTGACGCAGACCCATCGTCCGGCAACCTATGCCCAGCATGACGTTAAACTGCGCATTCGTCCCGCATGACGTTAAACTGTTCATACGTCCAGCATGACGTTAAACTGCATATTCGTCCCGCATGACGTTAAACTGTGCATACGTCCAGCATGACGTTAAACTGCATATTCGTCCAGCATGACGTTAAACTGCCCATCCGTCCAAGCTGCACGACGTTAAACTGCCTAGCCCCCATCGTCCGCGCTGCAAGACGTTAAACTGCCAAGTGCTTCGTCCTCAACACATGACGTTAAACTGTACTTCGTCCGGCAAGACGTTAAACCGTCCGCTTCATCCTCAACACACGACGTTAAACTGTACTTCGTCCGGCAAGACGTTAAACCGTCCGCAACCTGATCCCGTGCTCCGCACGCAGGGTCCCCCCGGTTTGGATGTGGCCCCCACCCGCTCGTCTCTGCAGGGATGTCGGGATTGTCCCCCTTTTGGGACGATTTAATGGGAGTGGCTTTTCCCTACGGGGGCAGGGTATTACAAACCCCTAGTTCCTCGTGGGAGGCTGCACATGTGTATCTCCATTGCGCCTCCCCACTGCCGAAGCCAGTAGAGGGTCTGACTGGGATCGAGGTGTCTTCCGCTTTCGGTCCAAGTCCCTTCCAACTGAGTTTTGCAGCATCCGGGCTGCCCCAAGTGCGTAAGTCCTGACAGAATGAACTACGTGGACTTTGATCCCTGTCTTCTATACAGGGTACGTAGGAAGCCTCCCTGAGGTCCAAGCCCACCACCTGGTCGTCCCGGTCGTATTTACGTCGGTTCGTCCATCAGTGGACCCCTCCAGGGTCCACGCTTGCGTTGATTCACCTATGAATCCGCCCCTGTGGGAGACCGCCCGTGTGTATCTCCACGGTGCCTCCCCACAGCCCCCCCTTTTTCCATTCTCCTTTTATCGTCCAGCATGACGTGAAACTGTGATCCACCCGGCCGTTCCATCCCCCTCTGTGCGAGGTGGTTCGGTTCAATCCTCCGCCCGGCGGCCTAGACCTCTTCGTGAGTCGGCTTGCCGACGTCCAGCATGACGTTAAACTGTATGCCCGAACTACGTTGACTTTGATCCGTGTTAACGCGCGGTACGTAGGAAGCCCCTCTGGGGTCCAAGCTCTTTACTCCATCATCCATCCTGATCCTTACCCGGGCCGCCACATCCCGGTGGGGTCATGCCACTTCACTCCACTCCACGTTACTTGGGAAGCCGCCCATGTGCTGGCCCCAGCGTCGGAGGTTCCCCGCAAGGGGTTCCGTCATCTGATCCACTTTTCGTGTTGATCGGTCCGATGCCGTCCCCGCTGGACGTTAAACTCGCGGCATACCCCGTGTTAAACACGGGAAGCTGAGGAAAACCTCAGGTGACGCAGTTCCCCGCACCTAGTACGGGATGCCTCAGGCCATTATGCCTTCGAGAAGCCCTATTAGGGACGGAAGACAGATGTGCAGAGCCGCAGTGTTACGACACGCCCCCAGCACCCAGAGCCACCCGGCCTTCTCACCGCAGGTTGCTGCCCCGCCCAGACTCCTTGGAACGTCCGGGCGGAAGCAGCGTAATTAACCGGTGTCCATGAAGATATGGCGCCGGGAACGAGATTCACGAACATTCTTAAGTCTATGAGGGAGACCCGGATTAGGCGACAAGTTCTGAGGAGACGTCCAAGGAAGGAGGAGCCGACATCCCATCATCCCGGTTTCGATCAAGGAGCAGACGCCCCTGAATAAGGGACGGATGCCGCCCGCCCTTGGAAAGCGGGACTGCGGGACCACAAGCCGCGCGCCCATCCCCTCGGGTTGACGGGTGCACGCGCGAACGCGTCCTGGCGGAACAGCGTAACCCGACGCACATCCGCACCGAAACAATACTCATCATACATTTTTATTGGTATAACAAGACATGTAACTAATTTTCTCTTGAGATAAACTTCCATGTACACTCTTTATGGTTTGATATAACCTCACATGTTCCCTCTTTCAGTAATGGGATAATCAGTAGTGTACCCTATTTTGGGATTGGTATAACCTCTTATGTACTCTCTTTTGGGATTTAGATAACATCACATGTACCCATTGATCTCATAAAATATAAATCTTTAACCAATACATTTTAGGGCTATATAATTCTCATCTCACTAATCATATATCCTTTATTCATTCATATGTATTCCATAATATCATAAGGACATTTGGCATTACTTTATAACTTAACTCATTAAAAGAAAATGAAATTCATTGATATTTCATCATCATAACCATAAAACATCCAAATAAATAACAAGGGCACTATTATTGAATCATATCATCAGTGAAGAATTAGTAACATCAAATGATGACATAATTTATAAAAAAATATCTTTAAATGATCATTGGAATATTTCTTTGAAAAAATATACTTTTCATTTTGAAATAACTTGTCTAAAATCTAGAAAATTACAAAATGTTATGGAAAAAATATTCTTTGATATTATTAATGGAAAAATTTATAATAATCTTCAAAAAATTTAGATATCATGATGAAATGAAATTACATTCATTCTATATATGTTAAAACGAATATTTCTTTTTTATTTTTCGATAAAAAATCAAAAGTACCTCATTTGAAAAAAGAAAAAAAGAATTCTTTGAATTGTTTATAGAACATAAAACATGGATAAAATTGACATTAATCAATATTATTAGAATATTAATGAAATTATTGAAATTATGTAAAAGAAAATATGGACAAGGGAGTAAAAATTCATGACAAAATAGATAAATAAATTCAGTTTTCACTAAAGAAAGTATTTCAGAAACATGAGTACTTAAAGAGAGAAATATGAAATAAAAGCATGTAATATAAAGAAATAAACACAGGGTAAGAAAATGAAAGTGTTTTATTAGATAAGTATTATATAATTTCCCTCAATATATATTCAATCATAAAAAATCCTGACTAAAATGATATTGAAACAAAACTACCTTAACATTTTGGTAATAATTGAATCGTGATAGCCATGAATGAATAAATTAAAAATAAAATTTAATTATAATTAAAATAAGTATATTCTTTTTATAACATTTAAAAAGTTATGTGAATTCACCTTTTAAAATTAGATAGGTTCATAATATAACATATGTCCCAAATAAGACTATTTGAGTTGATAATACCTTACCACTTTGGTAACATATAATTGAAAACATAATGAAAGAGATAAACATAAATGGGTTTTTGGTACCCATTATCTTCATAAAAATAATAAAAAAATAAATTCATGGGAATTATATACACCACAATAAAGAAAAAAGTGGTGGATAAGGCATGTGTCTTAGTGATGTAAAAGTGTGATGACAAACCCTTACGACAAGTCTTTTCCTGCTTCATATGCATTAAACTACATTTATAATAAATATATATTTAGTATAAATATATTAAAAAAACATATCCATATATAAATTTTTATATATCATTACTTTAGAATTTCTGATTATCCTTTAATTAATAATTTCTTAAATAAAATGAATATTCAGATGAACATTGGTAAATTTTCCATGCATGTTTCGGTTTGATGGTTTTGGTGTGTTAAACATGGCCATGATTTAATCATATATAGAATATTAATATTTAAATAATTATAAAATTTATTCATCCTATACAATTGTATAATTTTTTAAATAATGCAGTGATGAAAAATGAATTACATCACTTTGTGGAGTTGGTAGTCTGTACATATGTGTGAATGATGTTTCTACATTTCGATGGTTGGAAAGAAATAAAGGTAAATAATTAACCATTATTGATTTATTATTATATAATAATTTTCATATATATCCAATAAATCAATAATTATTATTTTCCATAAAAATAATAAATGCAAAATGAATTAGATCTCTTTATAGAGGTGGTAGTCCAAACATACGAAAGAGAAACATAATAAGTATCCAAAAGATAGAAAAGTAAATAGTTAAATAAGATATTATAATAATAGGAGAATAAATATCTGATAAATATTTTATATAGATATTAAATACATTATAATAACCAAATAATAATTATAGTGACAGAAAATGAATCAAATCGTTACATGGGGTGGTCAGCTGTACGAACTTACGAGCGATGCTTTTGATTTCCATACGATGGAAAGATATATGATATGATTTTTAATTTATAATTATAAAATTAAGTAAATTTAGGATACTAATTTAATTATTTTATAATGGATGTAATATATTTGTAGGATATATAATAATAAATAAAATTGAAAGTACTCAGTTAATAGTTATAACTCTCTACTGAGAAACCTCCTTTGGTATACACCTTAATCCTTGAAAGGATTATATTTTGAAAATACAAGATGATATATTATATGATTAATTAATATAATAATGTATTATTGAAGGGATTGGAGGGTATTTAGTTCTCAAACTCTGTTAATAAGTTATGATATGAGGTTTCCTTTTATAGGTGAGGCTTGGTGTACCCTTGGAATTACTTAAATTATTAAATTTATATAAATAAATTTTCAAGTTAAAGTGAATCCAAAATGATATATTTCCAATCTAGGATGTATAAAAGTGTAAATAATATCATAAAATAATTTTTATACAAGTTTAGGTGATTTTTAACCCTTATCTTCTGTTAGTTAAAATATTACTATGTCGTCATTGCGTAAGCATTTAAGGTAACTATTTCAAATATAAAAATTAAAAATAAATAAATTAATATTTTAAAGAAAAATTATAATCAAACATACCACATTTTTTCCTTATTAAAAAAATATTATATTTATTAATGTTAAGAGAGTTTCATTTTGTATTTATCATTTTGATAAAATATTATAAAGGTCATAATAATGGAAAAATGGAACCAAGCTTCCATATTTTTTATAATTGCACGATAATTGATGAAATAGACAAAAAATTAGGATATATTAAATTGATATAAATTTTAATTCCTTATCCAAAAGTTTTAACCATGTTTGACCGATTTTACCCTTATGGAGGCGACAAAAATTTACCAAGGTTAATATTCCTGATGACAAAAAAATAAATGGCCTATATACCAAATGTGATCCTATTAATTGAAAAATGGAATTAATTATTCATGATTGAATTTATATAACTGGAATTAGTCCATTTTGAAATAATCATGAAAAACACAACTAGAACCATTTTAAAAAAATGTGTTTGAATCATAAACCTAGATTTATTATTATTCCACGCATAGTAAAAAATATAAAAAGAGTGTAAAGGAATTTTATTGAATATATATCTAAAAATTTCATTAATATAATTAATAATTAATTAATTATTTATTTAATTAATTTAAAAACACATTACACACATAAAAATATTTTATAGAAAAGTGTGTTTTTATTCCAAAAAATGAACTTATACCAAAATCATGCATAAAGATGACTGATATGTTGTTAAAAAATTATATAAAATTTAAGGAGTAATATATTAATTTAATATTAAATTATAACATAGTGATACTTTTAAATTAATTTATTTATGGAAAATAATTGGTAGTTTTATAAAAATTGGTATTTTTTCATTATTCACCCAAAAATCAATTATTTTTGAAAAATAAAAAAAATTCACTCTATGATAAATTTGATATTTTGAATCAAAAAATTGTACCCATTTTTTCAAATATGATTTCTGAATATGTTATAAATTAATTATAATATTGTCCCCCAAAATGAAATAAAAAACATTTTGTAAGAAATAATATTTTTAATTCATGAAATGACTTTACTAAAATTTTTTTCTTATATCTTATGCCTTAATTAGTTAATTTTAATTAATTATAAATTTTCTATTAATATTTCATAATGTGGCTAATATTCTTAATACCCATCGATTTTGAGGATATGTTATAACATTTCATGGTTTGTTTTAGGCTCAGTGTCATATAAAAAAAGCTATCAAACACTTAAAATTTATTTAACGGGAGATATATTTTAAAAAATCATAGTGTTATGTCAATCTATGAAAAGATCTGGGTAAAGGGGTTGTTCATGGTGTGACCAAGGAAGGTCACACCATGAAAATACCAGGGAAAAGGGGATTATTTTAGATGGGTCGATCACAATAGGATCCATTGGTTCATATTATGAACCCACCATATTGGGAAGGTATATAGTGTGCCCAGAATACCGTAACACACACTGTATTGTCTATTACCTAATAACTACATTTTTACCATTTTACCATTTAATTGAAATAAATATATAATTCCAATTTTTTTCTTCTCATTCAAACTCGAAACTCTCTTACACTCTATCCATATTCCAACCTTTAATTAGTTTGGGCTTAAAGTGGTTTAATTGAAATATATTTATGGGAAACATTTAGAATGTCCCTCCTCTCCCTTTATTTTAATTCCTCATCATATACTTCATGGTTTTATTATTTACCTATGTTCATGGATACCTAGGATTTCATTTTCTCAAATTTAATTATGTGGTATTTTTTTTAGGGATTCCTTTTGGGTTCTATATACCATCCTCATTCATTGATTATGGTTTCACTCCATTTCCAAGTGGTTTCACCTTTTTATTATTGTATGTTCTATATATTATCTTATTTAACCATAATTATTATTGTGTAACATTTTAATTGATAGATAAACTTTAAATAAATTATTATATGCTAATTTTGAACAAATTTATAATGAAACATATATATTATAATATGAATTTTATTATTTGGATATAGGAAGTGTATTTTTTTAAATAAAATCTAGTACTGCATGTGAAATTACTAATGAAAATGACATTTATAGTTATTAAGATTGAATTAAATAGAGTTTTAGGGACACCCAAGGTACTAGGTTTGGTACCTATATGGGATGAGGAATCAAACTTCTAGATATTCAGTTTAAATTGTTTATGGGGAACCCCTATTAACCAATGTATTAATTTTATATTTATTCCACTAATTGACTAGATTTACATAATTAGCGACACGAACCTATAGGTTCCCTATAATTTCTAACCATTAGGTGTAATACAATGAAATATATTTAAAAATATAGTTCTTCTTTCTTATTTATCCAATATTTAGGAGATAAGAATATATTTGGGCTTAAGGAGGGTGAGTTTGAAGGAATGGATGGATCACACTCGTAGTTCCACACCTATAGTATCTATTGGGTGTTGGGAATATATATTTTTGACCTTATTAAGGGGTGTTTTTATTTTTATAATTGTGTTTAGACTATAAGATGTCAAATCATACCATGAGTTGTGTATTTATGAATTTTTTTATGTTCTATTTTCATTTTTTTTGATTTATTAATGGATTTTTAAATTTATTCTTGAGTTTGATTATAGGTTTTGATATTTCCCATAATTTTATTTTATGTAGTAATATTCCAATACAAAAACCATAGAGAACCCTCCAAAGGTAGTGGTGGATAAATTTATACAACCTTACCCTATTACAACAAAATTTATTTTTTTTGGTAGTTGAGTGTAGGGTTTGTGTTATAAACTAGGTAGGTTGTTATAGCCTTATCCAGGCTTAGGAAGTGGGATTGATTTTGAGTCACGTATACTTTGATAAATTCTTTTGGCATAATCCTCCATACCTAAAGGAATAAAAAATCAGGAAGAATCCAAATATTGGATGTAAAATGTTGATTTTTTTGTGTTCCTTTTTACTACCGACTCTATCAAGGTAAAATATGTTTCTTTTTTTATTGGGGGACTAAGTAAGAGATTATTGTAATTAGTTGTTAAGGTCATACAACATGAAAATATGTAGTGGAATGATTTCAATATTGTTTTTTTCTCAACAGTTTATCCCGAGAAGATGTATTTTAAAAATCTAAGGGGGGGTTTTTGACCCTTCCACAAGGTGATTAGGAAATTATGGAGTATGATAACTATTTTTCTGAAATCATCATTTTTTATCAGGATATGTTTGAATGATAATATAAAAGAATATATGTTTGAAATGGGCCTTCATCTTGATAAAAGTTTGAATTTATTTTTTATTTATCACCGAATTTATGAAAAGGTTGTAGTATAATCCCTCAAGGTAGAATTTATAAATATTGTATATCAGATTCAGTTAGGATTTCCTTTCACTGTGTGAGTCAATTCAGTTTCTAAGAAAATAAAGGGAGACATGAGGAACTAAGAAAAGGCGTACATAGACTTATGTTATAGAAGGGTATCCTGCACTACCAAGACAAGAATATTTGTCACCTATAAGGGGGTGGGATCCCTAATCTATTAGGTAGGGACATTAAGTTCCAAAAGTCAATAGTATCCTATTATATGTTTCTTCTATAGTGCTTGAATCCATTAAGGAAAAAAATGGTAATTTCTTACCCCCAATGGTTAGAGAGTTCCTCTATGTATTCCCATATTAATAATTACAATTATTTTATAAGAGAGAGGTAGAATTATATATTGATATTATTTTAGTAATATTGTTAATATATTTACCATCCTATCACATATAAACCACAGAGTTTATGGAATTGGAAATTTAGATGGATGAATCAGAAGATAAAGGGATTATAGACTCAGGTCTGTTTCCTTTTATTACACATTTTCTATTTTCTAAAATGAATATGGTTATCTTTTTTTTATTTGTACTACTAAATGTTTAACTGGGTACTTATGAAGAATAAATATCCCATACCCCACATTGATGACTTGTCTGACCAGCTGTAAGGATCATGAATATTCTACAAGATCAACCTTTGGATGATATACCATAGGTATAATGTGAAGGATAACAACATACTGAATATGAAATTTAAAAGAATATATGTCCATTATGAGTCCCTATTAATGGATTTTTCCTTGAAATTTTTCCCAAAAGTATTTATGGATTAAATGATCAAGATATTCCATCAGTACCTTTCATGGTGGTGTTTATGGATGTTATCCTAGTATACTGAAATACTAAAGTAGGGAATGAAACACTTATGAGGGTTATATCAAGAACCATATGGGACCATAATATTTTTAATAATCTCTCAATGTTATTGGCATTCAAAATTTGTGGAACATGTGATTTCCATATAAGGAATATTGGAAAATCATGATAAAGTAAAGACTATTATGTGTGGGGATAAGCCGAAGAATTTCTCTGAAATATGATGTTTTTTTATATTGGATGGTTTCTTCTAGTGGGTTTATAATTATTTCACCAAATTGGATCCTTCCTTGATTATGATCACTCATAAGGGGTGATGTTTTTCTATAATTCATAATTCTAAGCCCTATTCAACTAGATGTAGTGGTGTTTTACTTTGACTCTAATATTGATTATACCTAATGCTAGACTCAAAAATTGGTTTTTATGATTCCTCAAGAGTGGTTTTAGGATGTTTTTTAATATAGGGTGACCATATGGTGGCTTATGGATATCAGTAGCTTTGACAACATGATAGGAATTATCTTACTCATGACCTAAGGATGGATGTTGTTGTGAATTCACACAATTATTTGAAGAAATATATTTTCTATGAGATATTCATAGTTTCATTTAATTATAAAATACTGGGTTATATTTTCTCTCAATATGATTTAAACATCAAGAAGAAGTATTGGGTTTAATTTTTCTTGATGTTTTATTTTTTATCTTTCTTATAATCATGGTAAAATGAATGATTTTGTAGATAACCTTAGTCAAAAGTTTCTATATCAATCTCTATAGGAGTATCTTAAAGGATATAATCCTATGAGTATCATAGATTAGCTATACCTGGAAGATAAATAAGAGACTTTTTTATTTGAAACTTTATATTTATTCCTCAACTTCTAGAAATTATTTCTAGAGAGTGGGAAGTATATAGTGATTCCCAATGCTTTTGCTAAGATTTATAAGGTGAGAAGACCACTCATGAATGGTACTTATCTCTAGATAGATCTATTTGCTTCTGATATAGATTTTTGGTCTCTTATTTTATTAGGAATTTGGAATTTGATGACTTCCACGAGTCATAGTAGGTTGTCCGTCCTGAAGCCACCAAAATGAACTATGGTATGAAGCACCAGTATTGGTGGCCATTTGAGCAGGGTTATTAAATATTATGTGTCTTTATGTTATAAATATCAGTTGGTGAAGAAGAATAAATAATGACTACATAGATTTCTATAGCACCTCCCTATTCCAATATGGAAGTGGGATGATATTTCTATAGAATTTATTATCATAATACCTCATCCTCATTGATGATAGAATAATATTTGGGATATGATCAATTGTTTAACCAAATATTCACACTTCAAACTAATCAATGGGTTGATGATTATTGAGGATCTTGGTAGGCTATATATGTAGGAGGTTCTGAGGATTCTTGTTGTACCCTCCATAATTATATTAGATAAGTACCCACATTTTATATATCAACTATAGAATTGTGAGGACAATTTTTTTTGAAATTCTTAATCATATTAGGATGAGATCTTATTTTATCACTTCCAAAGAATATCTCTCAAGTTTATGATCAATTTCGTGTATCTATCATGAAAAAGTACATACCCAATCCTTCACTTTTATTAAACTGAGAGGTTATACCACTTGAGAAAGATCTTTCTTATGAAGAATAACTGGTAGAGATTCTTGATCATAGAGATAAATTTCAATAAAACAAGACCAATCTCCTAGTTAATGTTTTCTGGTGAAACCTCAAATTTGAGTAAGCTTCATGGGAAAAGGAGGATGTTACACTACTAGAAATTTGACTCTTTGCGATGGGCTATTTGCAACGAGATCCCATTGCAAAAACCCTATTGCGACGGGGTCCTTTCGCAAATAACATGTTGCAGAAAATGGCGTCGCAACTAGTATTTTTTGCGATGGGTCCGTCGCAAATAGATGTACGATTAAATAAATTATATATACAAGAACGTTTTGGGACGGGCTCGTCACAAAATGTATTTGTGATGGGCTGGTATCCCGTCGAAAATGGCTTATATGTTATAAACCTTTTGCGACTGGCCTATCACAAAAAATTTATTGCGATGATAAAGAAAACCATTGCAAATTTTTTTGAAAAATATATATAATCTATTTGCGATGGGCCCCCATTCTCAAATACGTAATAAAATAAAGAAATATATTAATATTATTAAAATAACAAAAAATATAAAAAAATTAAAATGAGTGAAGATGGAGCGCGAACCCCAAGCTTTCTTCACATCAATAGAGATTTGGAGAACCTTGATATTATTACCTGATTCTCTCAATGGATTCTTTCAACCCAGAGTGGGAAATGGACTTCAAGGACAATCTTCAAACAACTAAGCAAATTTTCAAACCCTCGAGCTTCCAAGATTCATCGATTCGTCGAAAGAAGAATCTATCCTTCACGGAGGTTCTTTCTGGATCAGAAAATCTTACAAAGGAGGATTCATTTAAATAAAATATCACCAGGTTAGAAAATGGTGGATTCTCAGTGGTTGAGGATCCCGATGCACTTTAGAAACGGCTGGACCTTTGTAAGTTTTCATTACTGGGTCCTGTTATTTACTCAAAGGGAGAAAAACCTTGGTCTTTTACTGATCTCAAGAACAATATTTCTCATTGCTGGAGTTTAATAGATTGGAAATTTATTTCAATTGGAAAAGGCTATTTTCACATTGTCTTCACCTCCTATGCTTCCTTGAATTCGGTTTGGAACCTAGGTAGCCTTCAACCCAAACCTGTCATTCTAAGGTTATCAGAATGGAATGTTAATTTTAATCCTTTTAATGTAAAGCATTCTAATGCACAAATTTGGGTAAAATTGCATGGATTAAATTGGGTGTATTGGCATCCTATAATCCTCAACAACATTGTATCATGTATTGGTACTCATATGAGGTTTGATCAACACACCTTGGATGGTGAAATTGGTTATTTTTCCAGAATACTTGTGGACATTAACCTAGAAGTCAAAAGGCCTACTTCTATTATATTTAATTGAAATGCTATTAAATCTGATATTTGATTAGAATATGAGAATGTGACCTACTTTTGTGATGTCTGTAAAATTTTGGGACATAATGTCTCTAACTGTAGGTTGATTCATAGAAATTCCAAGGTGCCATCTAAGGTTTCTGAATGGACTGATGTAAACAGAAATACAAAGAATAAGGATGTCTTGATTGAAAAAAAAGGAATTCTAAAGTCAGTAATCCCCCTGTTAAAACTCATATTTCTATTGAAAATCCTTCTACACCAAAGTATCCTGCTTCCTCCTCATCACAAAGAGTTTCATGGGATAATGTGGATGAGGAGGAAGAGCAAATCTTAAAACCTGTTCCTATTCAGCCCTTTATTGAATGGATTTCAAAGGATCATCTTTATTTATTCTCGGAGATTTGCAATGATGTTTGTAATCTGGTTTATGACTTATAGAATGAGGAGGATGAGTATCAGTTTTTTTCTAAATTTTCAGAATGAAATCCATGATTTTCTGATCTCTTTACAGGATTATAAAAAAATATGTAACTAAATCTTCAAACTTGGATACTTCCACAGAGGTTGAAGATGGGAAGAACTGTGATCCTACTTCAGCTACAAAACTGGATTTCAGCATCAATACTCAAAAGGACCTATAGATTGTTCTACCAGCTTTCATGGAGATCAAGTATGATACTTCTGCTATGACAAATGATGATCATTCTATCTTTTCTTCTTCTACTATAAACAGTACTGTTGACACATTGAATGTATCTACTTCATCCAAAAATAATGCTCAAAATGCTGCTTCTCAAATTATTTCTGCACAAAGTTCTGTTCCATCTGTTTCTTCTGACAATGCATGCGTTATGATGAATCCTCCTAGCACTCAAATGAACTCTAATTCAGCGTTGTATGATCTGAATATTTCTTCACACGACCCTTCTTCTGCAATGCATGTACCTCATTCTGGTCCCCATGTATGCTCACAAAGAATTTCAAAGGATAGTGGGATACCTGAAGCTGTAAACATTGATGACCTGCTTCAAGGCTCCAAAGGTCCTCAATGCTCGAAAAGGAAAGTAAGGAGACCCCCTAAAGCTGGAAAAATCACTGATACTGCTTTAAAGGTAAGGATTTCAAAACATATCCCCATAATAACTAAAGCATATCTTGTAGAGCTAGCAGAATCTGGAAAATAAATCACCATGAGATTTCTCAGGGCTGGTTCATGCCACTTAATGGCAATGTCTTAGAAAACAAAGGATTCGAAGCTACTGTGTTCACATGGAGCTGAACCTGATTGTGAATGGGATGGACAACATGGTTTTGGGTGATTTACTTTTCTAGTTTGATCCATATGAGGTGGAGTTGTTCCCTCTTTATGAGGAATGAAGTGGAAGATCTACATATCACTGTTAATTTTAGAACTAGTTTTAAAAGTGTATCCACTGGAATTCATTGTTCAGATTCTCTCTCGGAAGTGTCATCTTGTGCGGCCGATTTTTTATCTTCATTGAGAATTTAGGAAATTGGAATTCAACAATCTTTTTCTCAATGCCTTCGTTTGATTGCATGGGATTTATAAGCAGCTTAAAGGGGCACCTGTGAGAACATGCAGTGGATGGTTCACTTCACAGGGGGTCACTGGCAAGGATATGTTTTTGAATATAGTCCATTTCTGACTTTAAAATGAGTAGGAATCCTCATTCTGTTTGTAGTTCATAGAGAGATGATATCTCATTCTGGAGTGGACTACAACATTTATATTTCTATATTGGAGTGCTTGGAGCGGTCCATCTAATTTGCAAAGAAAGGATGATCCTTCTGTTGACTTCCAAAGATCACCTTTTTCCATTGGGTGTTTCTTGTTGCTTTGGTTTTTGATCTCCAACACCATAACCATCAATTATGGTTGTTGGGTGTTCCATGATTGTATCTTTTTCTTGTATTGTTTTCCTTTTTCTTTAATAAACTTCCATTTAATTAATAATTTTTTTAAAAATCTCAATATTCAGAAAAATATATAAATTAATCATAAAATATCATTATTATTTGTAAAATAAACAAATATTAAAAAAATATAATACTAATAATAAATACTAAAATATTAAAATATTAAAATTACTAAAATAAATATGCAATATTTGTACCAATATAAAAGACAAAAATTGTAAATATTTCATATTACAACAAATGTTCAATTCAAATTTTTTTAACAGAACAAAAAAATTACTGGGGGGATAGTATTCTTGGGGAGCTGGAGGAGCTGGAAGAGATGGTGGAGGAAAGTCCATCCCTAAACTATGAGTTAGACGGCGCATGTACTCCCTCTAATTGTGCTTCTGTTGCTTCCATCAACACATGTCCTCCTCGTGCTGCTACTGCTGCTGCTGCTACTGTTATTGCTGACCCATATCTTCTGGATGCTTCTACAATTTCTCTATAAGCTCAGTTTGAGCTCGTAACTTCTCCTGATACTATGAGACAAAAGATTATTCCTCCCCATGAGTTCCTCTCGAGCTCGATACCGATATCGCAGTAGTACCATAATAAGTCCGAGGAGTCAAATGAGATCAGATTCCAACAACTCATCCCTTCTTGAAGGAATACTGGGTCGCTTTCATCCATGTCGCCTCATCAAAATGGTGGGTACTAGTCTGATTAGCCGTCTCGGCCTGACTCTCAACCCATGCCAGAGAGGTCGCGACCACATATGACTCTTTCAGTTTCAATTTGAAATTAAAATAGTTAAAATATTATATGCAGTTAATTTTCAAACTAAAAAAGAAATAATACTGACCATAATATGATGCTGATGATCACAATTTCTAGTGGATTTATGGCTACTCTTTTGTCCGAAGGCTCATTTACAAGCAAATTTCTCACACTGAAATCACAACGAAGAATCTTCTTCTTACAACTGTCACCGCCTGAAAACATTATGAAAAATGTGGTCATACGAATGAATATTCAAACTCATGCATATGAGATTGGATATGCATACATAGAAGCATACATTTCATAATGTTTTGTGTCGGTGAGAGTAGAAAGGAGAAGAGTCATCGAGCAAAAGGAGTGTTGTCAATCCACTAAAAATTCTGCCAAGTTATTATAATTTATTACAATTTATTAGAATATATTTCATTGCTAATTATTACTATTTATCTCTATTTATTGCTAATTATTTTTAGTTATTGTTAATTATTACTAATTATTGATAATTATTCCAAATTATGGCTAATTGTTGCTAATTATTGCTAATTATTGCCAATTATTTCTTATTATTTCTAATTATTGCTAATTATTACTAATTATTGCTAATTATTACTAATTATTGCTAATTAGTTCAATTTTTTGCAATTTAATGTAATTTATTGCAATTTATTGCTATTTAATGCTATTTATTTCCATTTATTTCTATTTATTTTAAATTAATTGGTAATAATTAGTAATAATTAGTATTTATTACTAATTATTGCTAATTATTACTAATTATTACTTATTATTACTAATTATTACTAATTATTACTAATTGTTACTAATTATTAATAATTATTACTAATTATTACTATTTATTACTATTTATTACTAATTATTACTAGTTGTTAATAATTATTACTAATTATTAATAATTATTACTAATTATTAGTAATTATTAGTAATTATTACTAATTATTACTAATTATTACTAATTATTACTAATTATTACTAATTATTACTAATTATTACTAATTATTACTAATTATTACTATTTGTTAGTATTTATTAGTAATTATTACTAATTATTACTAATTATTAGTATTTATTACTAATTATTACTAATTATTATTATTTATTAGTATTTATTAGTATTAATTAGTATTAATTACTATTTATTACTATTTATTACTATTTATTAGTATTTATAAGTATTTATTAGTATTTATTAGTATTTATTAATATTTGTTACTATTTATTACTATTTATTAGTATTCATTAATATTTATTAATATTTATTACTATTTATTAGTATTTATTAGTATTTGTCAGTATTTATTACTAATTATTACTAATTACTAAGAATTAATACTAATAATTTAATTTTATTTTTACAAATAAATACTGATGAAAAAACAATTTAAATCTTACTTAATTACAACTAATCAATGATAATTAAAATTATTATTAAGAAAGGAAATGAATACTAAATTAAATAAAACCTAAATACCTTTAAACATGATCTCTTATAATTGTAGGCGACTTCACAATTTCTTCATAAAAAAAAGCTAACTCATAAAAATTTTCACTCTAAAATTAGAGTTTACAGAAGTAGAAGATCAAGGAATTCGGGTAGAGAGAAGAGAAAACAAGGGGGGGGGGGGGGGTATATATAGGTCAGATTAGTTACGACAGGACATTTTGCGATGATATTCCCGTCGCAAAAAGTAGTTTTTACGATGGGCCCCATCGCAAAGACCTTCAGGCGCATTAATTAACATCGGTGGTTAAAAGGTTATTTGCGACGAGGCCCATCACAAAAAGTGACATGTCGATACAATTTTTCCGACGGGACAACAACCCGTCGCAAATAAGTTTTTACTGCCGCTAGTTATTTCCGACGGGTCCCAGCGTAAATACCATTCGGGGTCCGAACTAGTTGCGACGGAGCCCATCTCAAAAAGTGACCTTCCGACACACTTTTTGCGATGGGACAACATCCCATCGCAAATGAGTTTTTACCGCCACCAGTTATTTGCGACGGGACCTGTTAGAAATACCCTTCGGGGGTCGAACTAGTTGTGACAGATGATCCCCCCATCGCAACTAGGTGTTACCACCTCCTGGAATTTGCGACGGGGGGTGCCAACCCGTCACAAATACTCTTTCACACGGTTTGGCGCACCAAACGCGGCAATTCGCGAGTAACTTTTTGGGACGGGGTGCCTTTTCCCGTCGCAAAGAATCGATTATTTGTGATGGGTTGACCATCCTGTTGCAAATAATCTATTCAACAGACTATTTGTGATGAGATTTATCCCCGTCACAAATAACCAGTCGCAAATAATGGTTTTTCCCATAGTGTTATGAGGTAGAGGTATCCTCATATATTTATATACAGGTTCTCAATTTCATGGAAAAAATTCATTTTAAGGGGGGTAGAATGTAGCAACTAATGATTTTGTAAGAACCCGGTTCTTGTTCTTGAGGTACGAGTTTCTTCTTTTCCATTTTTCCTTAAGTGTTTTTGAGAAAATAAGGGAAATGAGGAAATATCCAAAAATTTGTGGGTAAAAGCCATGTTCTTTTCCACACGCCGTGTACTCTGTCCGTGTCGGATAAGTATACAGGCCGTGTAGGCCTCTCGGTGATGAGGGGTGTAAAAACTGACTACACGCCGTGTACTTAATATATACACGCTGTGTAATCAGTCATTATGTGAGAAGTAATGTGATGGAAGTAGCCGCCAGTGGAGCGGTAGTACAAGTCATGTCCTCAGAATTACACGCCATGTAAACATGTCAATAGATGAATAGTGTGGCTGTGAAAAGTAGCCGCTAGAGGAATAGTTAAAAAAATGAAAAGTGCACACCATGTACTTGAGAGTACATGCCATGTAGTTGTGTTTTTTGTTATAAACCGACAGTAGCCTCCTCTTTCAAAAGAGGAATCTTATAACACCGAGAGGCCACGGGAGAGAAGGGCCGGACCTTGGAGGTGCTCCCGATCGCACACCGGAACTCGGATTCTTCCGCTGTCAATCTCGTTAGAACTGCATGGGTATGAGCTTCCCTCTCCTTGAGAATTTCCATCCAATTATTTCCCAATGGGATGTTATTTGAGTTTGAATGAGTGAATGTTGAACCCAGATCTACGTCATTCATGGATGATTCGGGAGGCGTCGTTCACATATATCAATCAGTGGTGATCGAGGTAGGTGTTCTGGTGTTTAATTCCAACTGTTGAGTGTTTTTGTGTACCATTGTACTACGCGCCCATGTTTGGTGTGTCATATGGCTGAGGCCTTGACTAATAAAATACCTTGAATTGCGTAGGTAATTGAATGAATAGGTATAAACTGTTGTTTAGGATCACTGCCTTGATCCAGGGCCACCCCATGGGTGCATTTTCCTTGTTTAGTTGTTCATCCAGGATACCCATGGGTATGCCGTGATTATAGAATGCTATGAGTTTTCTTGAGAGAAAATGAATATAGATTGTTTTCTTATGTGTTTTGCTCGGCCCGATTACTTTCTTAGAATGAGGGAACGATTTTTCTTAGCATGAGGGAAGTGTTTCATTTAGCCTGAGGGCAACTTTTCGCATGTCCGAGGACAATGTTTTCTTTGAGTATTCACTGCTGTGATTTCTTATGTTGTACCTACCAAGATAAAGCACAATCTTGGAATTGATAAATAATTATTAAAATGGCAATGTAACAGGTAGAGATAGTTATTTTTTAGTACTTCCTAGTTTACTGCATTTTATTATTGCACACTACTATTGCACATTTTCACTGACAGTTGGGCACATGCCTTTAGTGGTTGCCTACTGGGATATAATTCTCACACCCTGTTTGGGTCATGTCTTGGTCCCAAATAGATTATGTTTCTGTAGGTGTTGATAAGGGCAAGGGACCCTATACTGGTACTTTATTGTTGCGGAGGAGTGGGAGAGCATGTGACCGAGCTTAGGCTTGCGATGCTGCTGAGTTCCTACTGCACTGTTTTAGTTTGTTTTTCTATACTTGTACCTTGTACTGTATTATTATAGATTGTAGTGTATCCTATTACAGATTCTTTCCTAGACTTAGGGCCATATTACATCATTATATTTATATAACTATTTTCATATTTCGCTTCAGTACTATTATCCTTTTAGCTTTTCATTATATATTGCTTCCTCTTTTTGTATGTTTATATCTATTTCCGCTGTGCTACAATTTGAAAAATGAGGTCATAGTTTCCCCACTATCAGACCTAGGCCCTCGCTTCTAGTCGACAGCCTCTAGCATTTGGAGAAATGCTCTTGAGGTCATGTGACCAATCTGGTTTGGGGCACCCGTTGTCTGGCACCCAGATCCGGGACGTTACAAAGTGGTATCCGAGGTTTTCTTTTCTCTTTTAATGCTGTTTGGAGCCTATAGTCAGGGATAGGACAGAATAGGTACTTGGTAATAAGCTGTGCTTGGGAGTAGCTAACCCATGTACAGGGAAAATCCAATTTACCACATGTTTTAATTTTTCTGATTTTTCACTTTTACAGTTGATCTGATTTTCACCATTGAGTGACGCACTTGTGGTGTGCTATTTATATTTTTATACTTGGGTTCTATTTAGTCGCAACCCGATGAGATGAGGGTATGCCATCTCATGCATCATTTAAGCACATGTTAGAATCACATGCCATGCATAGTTTACATGCCATGTAGGTGCATTAGAATAACATGTTGTTGTGATAGATGTTGTGCTAGTAAAGGCATGCCGTTGTGATATTTTCCTAGATATAAATACCTACAATTTGATAAGGTATTATTGTGTGAGGTTTTGTAGAATGAACACCAAACTTTTGTTCTTGAGGAGTATGGTCCCTCATCAACCAGAATTTGGTGGATCATTAACCTGTTTACTTTGTTTATAACATGTATAAGATTCCAACCATTGATTTGTGGGGACTATAGGCCCCCACGGATCGGACTTTGGCACTTCGGTGTCAGTTTCAGTGCTTTTATGGGCTCCGAAGAAGTTTCTAAGGCTTACTGTCCTGAAAAACCCAGAATAAATGCCGTGTTGTTTTGACTACATGCTGTGTACTCTTCTATTCAGGAAGAAATGAAAAATTTCAAGTACACACCGTGTACCGTAAGTACACGCCGTGTAGTTTCTACCTGTGTCATAGGCCATATAGGCAGAAACATGAGATTGTGAAACTTTGAGGGAACACATCTTGTACCAATTATACACACCATGTCGTGTTGACCCTGTGTCCTCCCATGTAACTAATAACACAGACGAAGGAATATTTTCTTTTACACAACATGTCAATGAAGAACACGCAGTGTAGTCGAACCTGGAGATCCGGCCGTGTAACTAACAAACACAGGTTAGTGTTATCTCTTCTTGGACATGTCGTGTACCTATGGTACATGCTATGTAGTCTTGACCGGTGGGAGACCGTGTGGACTTGACCGCATGGCTGGGGAAACGGGGTGGTGTACATGCCTTGTGCAGGTGTAAAATGCTATGTAGTGTCAGCCGAGTAGTCAGCCATGTCACTAACAACATGGGCAGTTGGAATTTATCTCATACATGCAGTGTCCTTCTGAAACATGCTGTGTAGTGTGATTTGTGTACCCAGCTGTGTCACGAACAACACAGGTCGGTGAAGCTCATCTAATACACGCCTTGTATACCTTATACACGCCATGCAGTCTCATTCAAAAGAGTGCCGTGTGGCTTAGTCGTGTAGAAGGACTTGGGAAGGGGTAGAGAATTCAAGTACATGCCATGTGTGTGGACAACACGCCATGTGTTTGGGTTGTTACATGACCAGTTCTGGCAGAGGTACATTCCCATGTGAAAGGCTTACGGGAACATGCCATGTAGTAATTATACATGTCGTGTAGTCTTGTTTTGTTAAACTTTAATGCTTCCTTCATGATATTCCCTTCTTACGTTTCCAGTTATTAGTCGCTAATGGTCTTAACCTAAGGAGTGTGTTTGACCTTGTAGAGCCCTGCCGTTGGGATGACCATGGGTTGTTCTCCAGGATAGAGGTGATGATTATACTCTAGAGATGGTAGGCCATGGGATACCAATATATCCTCCAGTAGAGCCAAATGTAGTTCCAACCATTATACCGGACACAGGCGCCGATGTGAATTTCCGTGAAGGCTTTATGCTGTTCATGCATACCTTCTAGGGAGCACCGCTGGCTACCACATCTATGGCAGAGATGATGCATATATTCCAGCAGTAGCATCCGCCTACGTTTTTGGGGGATGGTAGACCACAGTCTGCAGAATCATGGCTAGGTTCTATGAAGACTATCTTCAAGCATCTGTAGATGCCTCCTGGGTAGAAGTTCAAGCTCGCTACATACATGCTGTGTGATTCCTCCAAGAGGTGGTGGGATGTTACCACCCATACTGATCATCACCGGGACATGGTGTGGGAATATTTTCAGGCAGTCTTCTATAACTTTTTCTTTCCAGAGATGCTAAGGGTAGATCGAGAATGAGAGTTCATGAATCTGCAGTAGGGCTCCATGTCAGTGATGGATTATTCTGCCCGCTTCATTGAGGTACAATGTTTTTCACCTATTCTAGTGGGCGATGAGACGTTGAGGGCTAGACGCTTTGAGGATAGTCTTTGGTATGACATTCGCGGGATAGGGAATGTTTTCAGGTTGCCTGAATTGCATGATATTGTGAACCAGACACTGATTACTAAGAGGAACCTGCGGGAAGCTAGTGGTGCAGGCCAGGGCGGTTCGACACCAGTCTATGGTACTATTTCTACAGGTAAGGCGAAGATAGAGGTGGATTTCTCTAACGGTGGCAATACCATCCAGAAGAATTCTTCAGTTGGCCAGGTCATGTGCTACTAGTGTGGTAAATAGGGTAACAAAAGACTACAACGTCCACATGACCCAGTGGAGTGTTGAGCTTGTGGCACGATGGTTCATCTACAGCATTTTTGAAGGGTATTTCGTCCAACGGCTTGTGACAGGGGTTCTGTGCAGATTCCAGATGCGGGAACATGGCCAGAAGCTTCTTACCAATTGGGGAATTGGAATATGTTGGGACGTTCAAGCAGAGGTGGCGATTTTGGCCATGGTATCCAGACACTAGACTCTCAGAGACAACAGGGAGGGTCCACTCAGGGTAGTCAGGCTGTGTCATAGGGTCGCGACACTGGGCTGGCATATGCAGTGCAACATACCCAACAAGAGTAGGATCCTAGACCTTCCTCTGTCAGAGGTACTATTCTGGTTGCTTATGTTTTATCTTTTTTACTTTTCGATACAGGTGCTACACATAGCTTTATATCTGATCCCGTTATGGAGATCCTTGGGATCTTTGTTTCTTCTTCTTCTGATATTATGACGCTAGACACACCGTTGGGAGTTAGAACGGCTGGTGTGATTTAGTGCAGGGAGTTCCCCCTAGAGGTTGGTGGGTGTCACTTTCTAGGGGACCTCTATGTATTAGAGATGAGGAGTCATGGCGTTATTCTTGGGATGGATTGGTTGGTACCCTTTCGAGCCTTTGTATATTTCTATCATCATAGGGTGAGATTCACATCACCAGAGGGTAGAGAGTTTCTATACAAGGGCGAATGGGATATCCAGGCGAGCGGAGCAGGACCCGAGCATCATGGGTGAGGCAGAGTGACAACCCAGATTGTGAGTTTATATATGGACGACCAGAGAACTTTTCAGAAGGATTTCCCTTCAGTAGTTGATCGTTTCAGGGATGTCTTCCTGAACGAATTTTCAGGTCTTCCTCCAGAGCGAGATGTAGATTTATCTTTTGACCTTATTCCAGGAGTGGCACTGGTGTCCATTATTTCTTATAGGATGGCTACACTAGAGTTGCAGGAGCTAAAGAGTTAGTTAGAGGAGTTACAAGTAAAGGGTTTCATCTGACCCAATAATTCTCCTTGGGGTTCGCCTGACCCATTTGCAAAGAAGGTGAACGATACCCACAAACTCTACGTGGATTATCAGAAACTGAACTAGTTGACAGTTAAGAACCGATATCCCTTACCAAGGATTGATGATCTTTTTGATCAACTGTGAGGAGCACGAGTTTTCAGGAAGATTGACTTGAGATCTAGATATCATCATTTTCGTGTTAGACCATCAGACATACCGCTTACAGCTTTTCGGAGCAGATATGGTATATACGAGTACTTGGTCATGCCATTCGGACTCACGAACGAGCCATCAATTTTAATGTATATGATGAATCATGTGTTCCACCCATATCTGGATTCTTTTGTGGTAGTCTTCATGGATGATATCTTGGTGTAGTCTCATACTCGACACGACCATTCCACCCATCTTGAGATCATACTGAGTGCACTGATAGAGCATCAGTTATATGCTAAGCTCTCAAAGTTCCTCATTTGGATTGAACAAATACACTTCCTGGGTTATATTATCTCAGAGGAAGGAGTTTCAATAGACCTAGAGAAAGTTAGAGTAGTAGTTTCCTGAGAACATGCTAAGAATGTGTTTAAAATATGGTGTTTATTGGGACTGGCTGGTTACTACAGGTGCTTTATATAAGACTTCTCCCACTTAGAAGGGCCATTGATGGGTTTGAATAAGAAGGATGTGAAGTTCATTTGGTCAGAAGATTGCGAGACAAACTTTTAGAAGAAGAAGGTAAGGTTGACATCAGATCCAGTCCTAATAATTATAGACAAAGAGAAGAGCTATACAGTTTACTATGATGAATTAGGTATTGGGCTGGGAGAAGTGTTGATGCCGGATGATAAAGTAGTTGCGTACAGGTCTCATCAGTTGAGGCCACATGAGAGGAATTACCAGACACATGATATCGAGTTGGCTGCAGTTGTTCATGCGTTACGCTTTTGGAGAGATTATCTCTAGGGAGAACATTTTGTGGAGTTTACAGACCACAAAAGTCTTAAATATATCTTTACACAGCATGAATTGAATTTGAGACAGCGAATGTGGGTTGAATACCTTTAGTCCTTCGACTTTGAGATTTCCTATACACCTGGTAAGGGTAATGCAATAACTGATGCACTGAGAAGGAGGACTCATATACAGGTAGTGCAGGAGGCTAGTGGTGAGTGACAGTTTATGGTTTTGTTCTCTGAGATGGATTTGGAGGTGCATGACAGTCAAGGGAAAACCTATCTTTCATCCGTATCTGTGACTTATACCCTCCTATATAGACTGAGGATGAGACAAATATTTGATTCAGAAGGCCTAGTTCTACAGGAGTCATTGGAAAGTGAGGACCCTCCTCCTGGTTGGACGATAGACGATGATGAGGTACTGTGTATCCATGGATGAGTGTGGGTTCTAGGGTATATACGCAAGGAATTGATCCGGGAGTTTCATGCTTCATCTTGGGTAGTGCATCCCGGAGTTACAAGAATGTACCGTGACTTGAGACGTCAGTATTTGTGGTCGGGTTTGAAAAGGTAAGTAGGTGGTTTTGTTACGAGATGTTCCCCCCGTCAATAGGTGAAGGCGGAGCATCAGAGGCCAGCTGGACTATTATAGCAGTTACCCATCCTAGAGTGAAAATGGGATGATGCCGCGATGATCTTCGTGACTGGGTTTCCGAGGTCACCTCAAGGCAATGATGCTATGTGGGTTGTTATGGACAGAATCACAAAGGTAGATCACTTTTTAATGATTAAGGAGACCTTCAGTGTTGATGAGATCAGGAAGTTATATAACTGGGAGATAGTACGTCTTCATGGGGTCCCTCATTCTATCGTTCGAGATAGGGACACCCATTTTATATCTCATTTCTGGAAGATTTTTCAGAGGGAACTGGGTATACAGGCGCTTCTGATCACAACTTACCACCCTCATACTGATGACCAATTAGAGAGTACGATACAGGTGCTAGAGGACATCCTGAGTGCATGCGTCCTAGACTTTGGGGGCTCTTGGGAGAGGCACATACCCCTGGTCGAGTTTTCCTACAATAATAGTTTTCAGGAAACTATTGAGATGAAACCTTACTAGGATTTATATGGTAGGGCATGCCGATCACCTTTTTTCTAGTTAGAGGCTGGTGAGGTAGCTTTATTGGGACCACATCTCATGAAGGAGACTTCAGAGTTGGTCCAGTTGATTTAGAAGTGAATGACTGCTGGAAATTCTCATCATAAATCTTATGCTGATCACCGCAGACGACCACTGGAGTTCGTTTCCTGGGATTTGGTTTTCTTGCGTGTTTCACCAATATTGGGACACATGCAGATCAGGAGATAGGGTAAACTTTCACCGAGGTATGTGGGGATGTTTGATATTCTGGAGTGAGTCAGGCCGGCTGCCTATCGGTTGTAGTTACCACAGAGGTACCTGGACAGGCACATCATGTTTTATGTATCTCAGCTGTGCCATTATCACTCAGACGCATCTCACATTTTTCAGCCAGAGGAGGTTGAACTACAGGTTGATCCATCCTTTGAGGAGAATCCGATTCGTATTGTTGATAGGAGGACGAAGGTTCTCTGAGGCCGATCTGTTCCTCTCGTATGGGTGTTGTGGCAGTATGGCGGAGTGCAGGATGAAACCTAGGAGTGGGATACCGACGTATGTGCTCAGTGGCCAGAGTTGTTCTCAGATTTATCTTCACCACCCTTTGAGGGGAAATTTAGGGACAAATTGCTTTAAGGGGGGAAGTTTGTAAGAACCCGGTTCCTGTTCTTGAGGTACGAGTTTCTTCTTTTCCTTTTTACTGAAGTGTTTTTGAGAAAATAATGGAAATGGGGAAAAATCCCAACATTTGTGGGTACATGACCTGTACTTTTTCACACACCATGTACTCTGGCCATGTGGGATGATTTTATAGAGCGTGTTGGCCTCTCGGTGATGAAGTGTGTAAAAACTAAATACACACCATGTACTTAGTATATACATGCCGTGTAATCAGTAAGTAGGTGAACAAAAAGGTAGTGGAAGTATCCACCAGTGGAGAGGTAGTACATGCCATGTCCTCAGAATTACACTCCTTGTAAACATGTCAATAGATGAACAGTGTGGCGGTGAAAAGTAGTCTCCAGTAGAATAGTTAAAAAAATTAAATGTACACGCCATGTACTTGAGAGTACACACCATGTAGTTGTGTTTTTTTGTTATAAACTGGAAGTATCTTCCTCTTTCAATAGAGGAATCTTATAACACTGGGACGACAAGGGAAAGAAGGATCGGACCTTGGAGTAGTTCCCAATCGCACACCAGAACTTAGATTCTTCCGCCATCGATCTCGTTGGAACCACATGGTTAAGAGCTTCCCTCTCATTGAGCCTTTCCTTACAATTCTTTCCCGAGGGGAAGTTATTTGAGTTTTAATGGGTAAATGTTTATCCCATATATACATTGTTCACAGATGATTCAGGAGGCGTCGTTCACGTATATCGATCAGTGGATATCAAAGTTGGTTTTCTGGTGTTTAATTCCAACTATTGAGTGTTTTTGTGTACTGTTGTGATATGTGCCCTTGTTTGGGGTGTTGTATGGCTAAGGAATTGACTAAAAAAATACCTAGAATTGTATAGGTAATTGAATGAATAGGTATAAATAGTTGTTTGGGATCGCTGCCTTGATCGAGGGCCACCCGATGGGTGCGTTTCCCTTGTTTAGCCATTTGGCCAGGATTCCCATTAGTATGCCGTGATTATATCATGATTTGAGTTTTCTTTAGAGAAAATTTATATATATTTCTTTCTTATGTGTTGGGCTCGGCCTGATTACTTGCTTAGCCTGAGGGAAGTGTTTTGCTAAGCCTGAGGGCAATGTTTTGTTTGGCCCGAGGGAAACTTTTCTCATGACTATGGGCAGTATCTTCTATGCCTGTGGGAGACACCTCATACGCCTGTGGGAAATATTCATTATGCTTGTGGGATGTCACCTACGGGTTTCGATTCTGTTTACCTAAGGGTAAGGATTTACTTGTTCGAGGAAATTTTTTATTTGAGTATTCACTGCGGTGATTTCTTATGTTGTACCTACCAAGCTAAATTAGAAGCTTGGAATTGATAAATAATTATTAAAATGGCAATGTAACTAGTAGAGATAGTTACTTTTGAGTACTGCCTAGTTTACTGCATTTTATGATTGCACATTACTGTTGCACATTTTCACGGACATTTTGGCACGGGCCTTTGGTGGGTGCCTGCTTGGATTTATTTCTCACAGCCTGCTTGGGTCATGTCGTGGGCCCAAAAATATTATATTGCTACTGGTGTTGATAAGGGAAAGAGACCCTATACAGGTACATGATTGTTTCAGAGGTGTGGGAGAGCATGGGAACGAGCTTAGGCTTGCGATGATGCTGAGTTAATACTGCACTGTTTTAGTTTTCTTTTCTGTACTTGTACCTTGTACTATATTATTCTAGATTGCAGTGTATCCTGTTTTGGATGCTTTCCTAGTATTAGGGACATATTGCATCATTATATATATATATGACTGTTGTAATCTTTTGCTTCAGTATTGTTGTCCTTTCATCTTTTCATTATTTACTGCTTCCTCTTTTTGTATGTTTATATCTATTTCTGATGCACTACACTTTGAAAAATGAGGGCATAGTTTCCCCACTATCAGACCTAGGCCCTCGCTGTTAGTTAGTAGCCTTTGGTGTTTTGAGAAATGTGCTTGAGGTCATGTGACCAACTGGGTTCGGGGCACCCATTGTGTGGCACCCAGATCCGAGATGTTACAGATTTTACAACATGTCCCTTTTTAGATAAATTTAAACTCTTTGATAAGTTAAGTTTCATAGACCACAATGTTTCAACGAACTACAAAATATTATTATTTTTACATGACTATTATAAAAAATCCATTAGGTTGGTGGGAATTAATATAATTAACCACATTATGAATTATAATTTTTTTCTATAAATTGATCATATATTTATTTATGCTTAGGAAATTAAGACATAATTCTTTAGTAAATTCATTTTTTTCTATAATTATATGTTTTTATTTCAAAAACCAATTTTCATTGATTTATATGAGAAAATAAATATAAATAATTTTTAAACATTTACAAAAATATTTTGATAAAAAAATAATATTTGGATTCATCATTTAAAATTATTTTAGGGTAAATTTTTGATAATCTTGTAAAAGTATTAATTTTTAAATGAATAGTGAAAATACAATTTTTTGTAAAATGTTATTTATTTTTAATAAATGAAGAAATTAAAATGCTTAATTATGTTTTAAATATATTTTAAAGTAACATAAATATAATTTATTTATATTTCATCCACATAAATTATTTTAATCAAATTTATATTGTATTTTAGAATATGTTTATTCTCGTTTTAAAATTGGATTTTTCTAAAAACTATTTTAAGGTACACAATGTTTCTCCATTTTACTTAATTAAAATAGTCCCGAATGGGGTATTTTTTAAATTAAATTTATATATTATATATTATTAAATATTAATTGATTTTAAGAGAGTGATAATTATTAGCCAGAGTAAATATAAAATCATATTTTTCTTGAAAAAACACAATTTTTGAAAAGATTCTTTTTTACCACATCTACATATTTTGTTTTAAATATTATTTTTTCAAATATATGAAATAAATTTTTTAAAATTTATTCAATATTTGGAATAAAATGGTACAGATTAGGTTTTAAGGTCATTTTAATTTTTGTATAAAAAAATTACCTTGGCAAAAAAATTATTTACCGTAGTATAGGCAAATAATGAAGAGGTTAAAGTTATAAGGTAAAGGATTAAAATACATAATAACTAAACTTTAAATGTTTGTTTTATGTGTTTATTGAACTTAAAAACGTTAAAATACATTAATTATCATTATAATTATTTTTAATTAATTCCATACAAATGTGGTTGGATTTAATTATAAAATAATTATTTTCAATCTCTTAAAAAACCCTTAATGAAGTATAAATACCACTACTCACCACTAATTTCTTATCAAAATGCTTGAAGCTCCTAAAATTTCTTCCAATCCCTCTATTAGACACTCTTAATATGTGTATGTTCTTCTAGTTTCAAAAAAATACTAACCATGAGGTTCTTAGTGGACCCCTTAAGGATGTGATATTGAAGAGGAAATTTTCTCAAACGACCTCTCTTATTTTATTTTCTTCTTACACCTTCTCCAAAACTAATTCAAGCATCAAGGAATAATAAATCAAAAAAATTTAAAATCTATAATGTCTTGTTTTTAGTGGAATATTTTATATCCAAACCTTTTATTACCTCCTCTTATTCAAAGAAACAAAACCATTTTCCAAATTATGGCATAAAACCATCTCTATGAATAATTATTTTTTGTTTTTAATTACCTCCAGCAAGGATGATCATAAAAGTAGTAACCTATTTAAATATATTTTTAAAAGATTTATTGTATATTATTTAATGTCATGGAATAAATATATATACATAATATTAAATAAAAGGAAAACAATTCATGATGGTTAGAAAAACTACCAAAAAATAAACAAAACACTTATTATTAACATTTTATCAAATTAATCATCATCATGTTAGAAATAAAAATCATATATGGGACCATTTAAACTTATTAAAGTGTGTAAATACCATTTTATTTTTATTTTTTATTTTTTTTCCATTTGAAATGAAAATCCATAATTATATAAAAATGAACCAATGATGAAAACATAAAACATGCGCACATGAATCATTGAATATAGTGAACCATTTTCAATTAATGGGTGGTAAGATGTCATAAAACTATCAAATAAGGTATTATAAATATTATTACCATTATTTAATGAATTAATATCATTCTTTAAGCCATTATACATGGGGTTAATATAATTAACACTAAAGGGAGTCATGAGGTAAGAGTTTCTCAACTAAATTTTACTTCTGTGAGATATAGGACTTATTCACCAATTATATATTATGTGTGGTGTATATACTAACTTTTGATATATATTATCATTAATATCATAATATTATTGTTTTTAAATGTTTCAATTGATATATATTACTTTTATGGTGAAATTTATTCTACTTATTGCAATGTGTTATGATATTTCTTAATTCAATTTCCATTCATTGGTTTAAACTTCTACTTCATTGATTATGCCATGTTTAGATTATTTTTGGGATGAATTATGATTATATAATGTTTTATTTACAATTTTTTGGTGTATTTAAATTTTATACATATAATAAATTCATTTTATTGATGATCACTTTGATGATATAATATTTATTAGGTAGCTTATTTAAACAACTATCTTTCAAAAGTTTTCCTAAAAAATCCCCTTTTCATCCATAACCATGTTTTCTAAAAAAATTTCCAATTTTTTTCTATTCTCTTATGATTTTTTAAAATTATTTTTTTATAATGTTTTAATTATTTAAAATTTTTTTTGAAAAGATTTTTTTTTAATTTCTAAGAAATGTTCTTTATGAATTTTCAGAAATAAATACATAAGTAATATTTTTTATAACTTATATAGAATGATAATCTTTTCCTGACATCATGAAAACTTAAGGACATGAATCTTCTTTTAAAATAATACAAGTTTATTTTCAAATAAAATATTTTCTTTTATAATTTCACATCAGTTAAAAAAAAGTTTTCAAATTAGAAAGAATCTTTTTCCTCAAGAATTATTTCAGGTGGTCCTTCAAAAAAAATTCATTTTTCTATCTCAGAGAACATTATTTGATGTTATTTATTCTTTATTTTGGTCATTATTCAAGGATAATATCTTTATTAGTTTTTATGGTTTTTTGTTTATGATGACAAGATATTTATAAAACCCATTTGTTTTATACGGGTTGAAATATTTATTAAAGCCATTTCTTTTCATGGGTTCTGGCATAACAAATAATTTATGTTCTTGTGGCAGACGTTTGTATAATTTTCATTATGTTATGGATGGGCCCTATATATGCCTCAAATACATTGGGTAAATCTGGATAACTCATAAGATAAATATGTTATGCGTGAACCTGATATCATGTTCACAATTCTATACATGGTCTTGAATTTAATATCTTTAAGAATATGTGTGGACCTGGTTTCATGTCCATAAGTCTATTCAATGGCCTTCTTTTATTTCCTTAACTTAATGAGGATACGTTTTCAATTTATATATGTTCACAATGTTATAAGTTTATGTGTATGCCGAAATTTCATGTTTCATGTCAATATTATGCTCTTATGAATAATGTTATTTTTTTTATTTAATGATTCTTATCTTACAAACTTCTATGTTTTATGCCATGAAACAAGATTAAGATATTTGATACGCATGGTATAATTTTAAAATGTAATGTTTATTTTAATATTACCTTACAGTTATGTTATGATTGATATCTCGCTTGATTCCCATTACCTAGCATCTTAGCTCACCCTTTTATTGTGTTAAATCTCCTTTAGATATGAAAGAAGTTATTAAGTATGAAATGTAAAAAATGTTCTAGTTATAAAGTGATAAATGGGAGATGATATAAATGTTTTATGAACAATTTGTTTTTGTTCCCATGTTTCTAATGACACTAACCCCATATGATTCAGGCACAATTTAATTATGTCATATAAATAATATCCATCTATCATGATATAATATCTATGTATGAAAAGAACGGGTCATTATATCCCTGGTAATTCTTGCTCCCACCATTTCTTTATTGGATATAATTGCTTACTATGTACTCCCCCAAGTTTCAAAATCATATCTTTTATTAGAACCATAAAATATAAAAACCCAAATACCCTCAAAACACCACTATGATACCATTTTTTAATTAATGTGTCTCAATTACGTGAAATTAATCATGCTCGACCATTACAAGTCAATAGTTGCAGTTCTTAGTTGTTAGAGGGTAGTTTAAAAATTGAAGGTTCTAAATAAAATAGATGGGTTATGGTTTTACCTATTAGAAAATATGAACAATGGAAGTGATTAGTTTTAATAAGTCCCATCATAACCCTCATGTTGAATAGAAAACTAAACCAAAAACACAAATATCCAGAAAAGGTTTACCGATACACAATTACATATGAGAAATGAGATGTGTAAAAATTATATTAATAAAGATATGCATACGATAATCAATAAAATATTTCAAAAAGTATATAAAGTGTGATAAATAGATAAAAAATTGTATACACAGATATAAATATCCAAACATAGTCTAAGGACCAATTTCAGAGGCTACTATGCATAAAGACAAAAATTAAAAAAAATTCATCAAAGTATACGAAATAGATAAAAATACACAGTTCAAAAATATGACCATCCAAAAACTACCTAAGGACCAAAGTTAAGAGGAATCATCTGTGGAGCCTCTGTAAAATAAAATGAGGGAAACTGACACATATCTAATACACATATATTTTGATTAATCCAAGAAACTATTCCCATGCATCAAAATTTAAAAAAAATACACAAGGAAACAAATCCATAGATGTTCCACAGCTAATAAGCTACCTAATATGATATACATGAAGCTTTATTTCCACTCATGTTTCCATATAGGTTGTGCACTAAGACATACTAAGTGGTCACTAACAACATGAATAAAACTAATAGTAAATAACTAGGTTTTTTGACAAGTAATTATACCCATTTATATTAAAATAATTTTATCCAAGAAAATAATAACAACATGGAATGATAAATAAATAAGAAAATAACTAATGGATACAAAAAATGTTAAATAACCCTTACAATGGGAGGGTTCATACCTAAACCTAACTTTTCTTACGTAATTTGGTAGAGACTGGTATAAAGATCATGCTAAAGATAATGTAATCCAATAAACCCTTCCATCCATGATGGGGGTATGAAAATATTTACACCCATTCAATCATTGTGCACCACCAAATCTAGTGCCTCATCTCGTCCCATGGGAAAGGGGAAGGGGTATGTTAATTTAGGGCCTCATTCCTTCCTGTGATATTGGGGAAGTTGTATACATAGTCAATTCATTTCAATATTGTCTCATCACAAAGATCAACTCAACATGTGCATACATTCAAGAAATAGAATAGAAACATATATCCATACTCATACTGGAATGCTCATATCTTTTCAAGGAACAATCAAGTTACACATATGTGACAAATATAACAATTCCCATGTTCAAGAATATAAAAAATAGACATGCTTCCCCATGAAAAACTAGCTATCATATAAACATGACATACAAAATGTGCACACTATGAACCGTTCATCATAAATTACTTTAAGTAAAAAAACTATAATCCAATTATATGATCAAGGATAGATAATAATAAATAAGTCACAAGTGTAATATATACACAATGATAGAGTAGATTTTCTATATTATAGTGACCCATTTACAAAGAGGGCTCTAACTATAAATAAGAATTCCAAAGTGCATACTTTCGATAAACCATGTAATTGTTTAATAATAGTATTGTTCACAACCTCATATTATAAGAGATAACCCCAAAGTTATGACATGGTGTAATAGTTGAGTTAAAACATTAATTTAATAGTGGGGTTTATTCTTCAATGAAATCTTTCCTTATTAAAAATACCTTTTATGAATTATATTTTTTTGAGAAATTTTAATTGTAAATAATTGTTTGAAACTTTACACTAAATTACTTTCAAGAATTATATTATTTATAGAAATATATCTTCATATGTGAAAGAATCACCCTATAAACTTTGTTAAGTTAAAGAATTAAACTTGGCTATCATTGAGATTCATTCTTTTCTTAAAAAGGAAACATGTTTAATGAATGATATATATTCATAAAAAAATAAACTTTTTAGGTAATTTGAAAAAAATAGTGGAAAATTTATTAATTTAATTTCAAATTTCATTTATAAATTATCAAAACAATATGTGTTATTTCGGTAACAATCTAGTTCAGAAAGCTAAGAATGTGTACGGGTTGTGTAACGTAAAAAAATTTTAAAATGAAATTTACCTACTAAATATATATACATATATAACGTTTTATATAATAGTTTAACAAAAAACAAAAGCATAAAAACATTAGAATAAAAAATTATTTATTATATTAAATTTAACATTACTTATATCGAATAAAAATATCTATAAAAATTTAAATTGTTATAATAGGACAATAAAAACTAAAAATAAAATAACTCGAGTAGGGTAGTGTGGATCATAATAGACTCCTAGAATAATCGATCTCATGAATAAAATAGTAAAGAAATATATTTTTTTAATTTATTCTCCATTTTTTAAAATTATGAATATAACCTTCTTAGAAATAGAAGTGAATGAAGAATGGAAGAAATAAGTGGTATTTAGAGAGTCCAGAAAACCCATATGACCTTTGGAAATATTATCATTAGAATAGTTTCCTGAAAATTTTAAATAGTAACATGACCATTAGAATAGTAACCAAACTAATGGAATTGAAAAAAAATATTTAGTATCTTAGTAATTAACAATATATGAAATTTATTTTAAAATATAATTTTTTAAAAGTGTTAAATTTGATTAAATAGATTTTTAAATAAAAAAACAATATTTTTTTGGAAAATTTTTATGTTTTGTTTTGATTGAGATAAAGTTATTAAAATTTGAAATTTTATTTTAATCTCTTTAAATTGGTTTTATTAAGCTCTTTTTACTTATATATAAATGACTATATGATTTTATGAAATCACATGTAATAATTCCGTTGGAAAAAAATTTGGTTGTACTATAAAATTAGTATTTTTTAATAAATGTGTATTTTAATTGAAAAAATATATGTCATATATTCAGAGAGTTATTTTAACCAAATGGATTTCATTTTTTGGAATTAGGACATCCAAATTATCATAGGTAACTATTTTTTGTTTTTTCTAAAAACATTGATTTTTTTGTTAATAGTAAAATATTATACATTTCTATATTTCACATTATAATTTATTTAGAAGAATTATCAAATACTGTATGATATAATAAACCATTATCTCAACTTAAAATTAATAAATCATTGTATATATTCAAAAGAATCATCACTATTGGTCGAATTTATAAAAAATAATAAACTAATGAATATTATATTTAAAATCACTTATATCCTGCCCATATAGATATCGCCCTCCTCCACCCAATTATATCAACTTTTAAAATAACTTATCTCAACCAAAATATACACAAATATCTCCCCAACCCTCTTCATACTTCTTAGGAGTTCTGGTCTTCCCAAGAGACCATTGTAAAGATCCTTATGATGTAGTTTAAGATTATAAATTTGAAGGAAGAAGTTATGTTCTCAAGAAAACACATTAAAATTATTTTTCTTCTTCATGATACACTAAATTTATCTATTTAATATTGAAATAACAAAATCATTATCATAAATATACTATAATTTAATTATTTTAATTGGATACACTTTATTTAACTAACTTTAATTTAATTATAAAAATCAAGTCATCATTGAGGTTTTGGTTGGTTATGTGTCTCCTTTCCTGATGTATTCCTTTTTTCACCACCACCTTCATGGATGGTTGTAATGTATAAAAAATATGTTTGAAAATGATATAAATTTGTTTATTTTTTTTATATAATTGAATTAATATATTTTCCTAAAGTTCAAGGAAACCAAATTAGTTCATCTTGGTTAGAATAACAACCTAAATCAACTAACCATATAACAATAATATTTGAACAATATGAATCATAATTATTTATATATTATATTAGATATTCAGAAATTTTTGAAATTTTTGAAACATATTAACCCCATAATATAATCTATTTGGTGTTATGTACTCGTTTTCTAAGAACATTCATATTTATATTTAAATATATGCAACCTTAGAACCATGAAACAAAGGTTCTTGAGATAGTGAATATAAACATGATATATTAATTAAATTATTAGAAAGGAATATAATCAAATAATAAAAAATTATATATACATGAATGTCCCTTTCGTATAATATTAGTTTTTATCCATTTCATTAATGGGTTCAAACATGTTTTTAAGTTACCTTATAGTTCTTCACTTGAAAGTAATCCCGAACAATGTAAAATTTAATATTCATCATTCCTTTTGATGTGTTAATTGCGTCATGTTTTTTACCTTATATGATTTATTAAAATTATGACTATTTCCTAAAAAACATTCTGTTTTACTTTTTATTTTAATGAAAACATCATGTTCTCACCTTCTCAATGACTATTCACCCTTTTCTTTAAGTATCATTTAAGAGGATCATTTATATTTTTAATTCTCCACCGTTTCTTATGAATTATTCTCTAATTAGAATCCTTATTTGAGATATATCATTTTTTATTTAAAAAATAAACATCCAAAAGATTTAATTCTATTTTTAGGAATATTTTAGAAATATAAATTTATTTTTAATTTAGACAATATTATATAACCCATTTATTTATTATGGGGTTTTAATATGATTATTACATATATATGTTTTCCTTATGTAGAACACAAAAATGTTTCTATATTATGATATGATGGGTGGGACCAAAATTATACTTCCCCATAATGAATTGGGTAATATTTTTATCTCATGAGATACTATGTATGGTCGGTGAACTGTTACCCTAACACACTATGTTATACTGTCTTGGAAGTTAGCCTTCGATTTTGCTTATGATGTAATGTTTTATACTTTTAAAAAATTATTTTGATGAAACAAAGTAATGATATTATTAATTTTAAGATATAATTATATTTTATGATATTTTATCTTTATATTGACAAAATCATTCAATTATTCTTTTCTCAACGATTATATTTTTTATCTTGTTTTTCCCTTTCTGATATTTATGGATCAACCTATTTATTTATGTGTTTCCCATGATATCCATTATACTAAATTAATTTCAAATATATTTAATTGTACAAATTACAGATAAAAACAATTATGATGTAGCACATGTTTAAGACATATAATTATGTTTCCATTCTTTCAAAGAAGCCATACATCTATATTTTTGGGTTTTATTTTATGGAACTTTTTATTTAAAAATAGTGAAATATATTGCAGAAGAGACTTATTTTACTATAAAATTTTTACTCAAACCAACATAAATAGTTAATTTCTAATTTCTACAATGATGAATATCTTAGTTTGGAAAAATTTTAGATCAAGGAATTATAACACATTTTATAATTGGTAGAATAAAGAGACCACTTTAGAAATAACATAGTAGAGAAATGTAATGTATACCTGATTCAAACATCAACCAATTTACCAACTTCTTTTCAAGTAATTTTAAATTCTCCAATCCGGTAAACATTCCTTTAAAATAACTTATAATATGTCAGGACATAGAAACATTTAAAATAAATAATAAAAAACCTATAAAAACAAATGAAATTTCCCAAGCACATGAGATCTTGGAGATAATATAAGAAGAGAAACTTAACAAACTTTAACACTGAATTAAAGATTAATAATCATAACAAATAGTTAAGTATTTCAAAATTTATACCTTACCAAAACTAATTTATTTAGGAAACTTTAGACGATAGGTTTAAGGAATGAATTGAAAACCTTTTTTGAAATATCACTTTTTATTCCAATAATTTTCTTCCAATTGAATTTAAATTATAGATTGAAATCATAAATTCATAATTCTAAAAATAATATATTTTTTATTTAGTATAATTAGAAAAACTTAGGTTAGGAATGTCTTAGGCATAAGCTATAGATTTATATAAGGGTTGAAAACCCCAAACCTTAGTGTCAGGCATGATTTTGTATTCTTGTATTCCTTATAGAGCATTATAAAAATATCTAACTAGCCCATAATGATTATTAGTTAAAAAATATAAATAATTGAAATAAATAAAAAAACTACCTTAAATAAAAAAAGTTAAAACTAAAATTATACCTAGGAATAATACTTATAAATTTCAATAAATAACATATTAATATAAATTACTTATTAAAGCCACTGAATAAATATTTAATTCTAACAAAAAATCATGATAACCCTAGATATATTCACTCACATACTACTTTATATGAAAATCATGGAAAAGGTAAGAAAATTACACTACATTCATTTCTATAGAAAATGAATAGGAACCCATATGATTAAAAGTGATTTCACCGTGACATAGTGAAATCAAAAATCAAAATATTCAAGCATGGTAGATAAATGTTAAGGATACAAAAGAATAAGGAAGGATAAGAAAATAGGTGATGATTTATCTTGTTTTTTTTGGAAGGAATAACCTTAAATGACACTTGGATAATGGAACATGGTGGACATGAAGAATTGGGAAAGAGGGACCCATGTCAGGCCTTAATATAGTTGAAGGGGGAATAAAATTGAATTAACCACTATTAGCGGTAATAATTTAGGAAGGAAAAGACTAGATTATCATATTTAAATCTTCAAAAACACCTAGGCCTACTTGGTTCATAGACAAGGGCTTCTGGGTTCCTAATTTAACACTATCTAGTAAATTCATTTTTTTAGGGTTACAAGGTACCTGGTGCGCCCTCATAGGGTACCCAATTTCGTCTAAATCAAATGGCTTCATGTGACATATTCTATGGAAACTCATAAACTCATGTGACACTAAGAAACTAAAAAATTCTTAATAATAGTCAATATTCAATTAAAAACATCAATATTTATGTATAAATACTCGATTGAAAGATGGCCCCTCAGGCTAACTCAAAAATCCAAAAGGGATCATACTATCATGTACTAATCTCTTCCAATTATGTCACTAACTAGATCCATAAGGATATATATGTTATAACACTTTTGAACTCAACCTGTTAATGTGATTTATACATGTCACACCATTTCTTCCAGTTCCTCTTCCACCCTGTCTATTTATTCTACATTTTTAGTTATCACTTTATATAGGTATTTAAGGGAGTCAAAAAGAAAATAAATTAATTCATTATCCTTATTATATTGGGTTATTTTTAAAAACCATATGACTAATAATATAATTCCTACAAAGATTCATATTATCCACTTTTATTTAATAATTCAAGAGTATAATATTTTGAATAAACTTTAGTTACACCATCTTTATGTATTGATTATGAACATTAAAAGTTATATTTATCTTCCATATTCTCATTAGTGGATTTGTTCACTAAGAATTATCCATATATTCTAGTTTGGATTTATCCTTGATTTTTGTATGTAGAATAATTTTTTTACTCTTCTATTTAGAGGGAGGGATTCTTTAATTTTATCATCTCTTTCATGTATCTATTTATTTGACTTTAGTGGGATATAGTTCTGATTTGTAACTGAGAAAGCATCTATGATTCTGAACTTTATCATTTATATTTGAAGAGAAAATCAAAACTTTAAACATAAAATTATTAAGATTCAAAATAGAGGTGTAATTTGGATATATAATAGAAATTATTGTTCCCACATTGTAGATATATCCCCATTATGGGGGTGGGGGTAAATTGTGTTGTTATATTTTCACCAATTTATATGATATATTTTACCATTGAACCTGTTAATATGAATATATCTAATACTCTCACATAAAATTTATCCAAAATGTATGAAATATAATCACGAACAGTTGATAAATAAGACCAGAATGTTTTTATGGTGTTTATTCATAATGTGAGAGATGGTTCTCTATGTATATTGGTAATTATACCACACACATATTTCTGATATTTTATTTTCAAGAATCAAAAAAGGTTATTTTTATTTCCTTCAATACTTTTATTTAGAACCAACAAATTTAAATGCACAACACCAATATACATTAGTGAGCACCAACGTACTAATCTTCAGAGAAACTAGAACCAACTAGGCATTCCATTCATGCATTTAGATTCATTTGGGTACTCCTGAAGAAATATCATTTTTATATTCCTCAGTCTTCTTTGAAATAAATAAATTAGATATTCTGCCATAGTTATATAAAACTCAAATGATTTCCTCTCCTGTTCACTAAAATATTTTCATTGTGGTTTGAATTATTCTTCATTATGATCTTCAAAGGTCAGTTGATATATCACTAAATTAAATTCATGTTGGAATCTCTCACTTATATTTTATTTTCATTAAATACTAATAATAATCTATCACAACAATATTTTTATATCCACTCTTCCTCTGATGATAATAGAAAAGTGATTAGAAGAACTATTCCAATTTTTTTTTCTTATCACTTTGTTTTTATGCTTTGAATCATATTTATTTTTATGAACTCATCCATAATATCATATATATAAGTATAAATATATTTTATTCAATAATTTAGATAATTTAAATTCTATGAAAATTTTTATTATTATATCCTTTTAAAACTTCTCAATAAATATATGAGAAATCCACTTTCTATTTGAAATTCATAAATTAATTTGAATATTTTTTTTGAATCTATATAATTATCACAAAAAATATCCCCATGAATATTTATATTCAAAAATAAATTTTAAATAGCATTTAATTCTTCTAGTAAAATAATATTTATAAAATTATCATTGTATTGACCCCTAATTAAATATCCTTAAAAATGTGTAATGATCCTAAAAATTATGCCACTAATATTATTTATCTTTTTCTCAGTTAATTCTTCACTAATATTACTCATTAAAATCCTAGAAAATATCTAAAAAATATTTTTCATGTGTGCATGATCATTTGGATAAAATAATTTTGTAGAGTGAAGCTTTTTCTCACAATGAAAACATCCTCATTACACCTCAAATAAAATTCATCTCATATCATGATCACCAAAAAAATTTATGATGTTTTAATTTTGGAATAAAAAAGGAATAATTTTATTTATGGTATTTTTATTTACTTGATAATATATATTAATCTTATGAAACATTTAAATATATGTAACACAGGCTTATAAAACTTTAGGTTAATCATTAATAACATCTGGTGTAATCTTACAAGGGCCTTTGGAATGTTGATTTATTCTTGTGAAACCTCAAATTTTACTAACATATCCCCCTTTTTACTCATATATACCTTTCATAAAATTATAATTGTTATTATTTAATTTTTTAGCTACTCTTATATAGCTTTTAGATAACTAGAGTGTTATGAAAAACCAGTAGATTCGAGATTATTCATACATTGCTACAGATCAGTCTTACGTACCCCACAAAATATCTATGATACTTCTCATGAACTCATAATTATTCTTATACCAGATATATTACATTGGATTTATTCACACATAAAATATATTTACTCTTATATACAGATATTCTATTATTTTATAGCTAGTAATTTACCAATTATTAATAAATCTACAACTCCAAATCTTTGAATATAGTATCCAGCATTTTGAAATTCACTTCTAACATTCATAGAAACTTTAATTCGTTCTAAAATATATAAAATAACTTCAAAAAATTATCATGGTTCCAAAGAACACTTCAAAATAATTTAAAATTTATTTATATTATTTAAAAACCTAATTTTCAATATTTAATTTAACTAAAAAAAATTCTTCAACAAATGTTCAATTACCTCAAAATTATTTTTAGGTTATTCAAAATGAAATAATAATTTAATAATGGTCCTTATAATAAATTAAACACATATTTTTCTCTATATTAGTTTTTTCAACACATCATCATATAATTTTAACTTCTATATAAAAAATAACCATGATTCATGATAATCAAAATGCTAGATCATCGAAATTAGTTTTCATTTTAAATAATCTTATATAGATTTTGAAAAAATTGGTGGCAACACTTTAAATTTACATTAACCTTTTTAGATACATTTCATTTAGTAATATAAAAACTACATGGAACTTTTATTAACTATTCATCTTTAGGATCCATCTTAATTAGTCAAAAAACTTCATTCAATTCCTTAAAAAACTTTTAATATTAATTCTTCTTGTTTAGTGTATCTCTTTATCATCTCATCAATGTCCTCATACTTGCTAAATAGATTATATAAATGAAATACCAAGTAGTAAGAAAAAAATTAAAAAATATTTTCCACCTGAGAATAGATATAAAATAAAAAATTCAATCATAATAAACCTTCAATAATATAAATAAAGAGTTATAGTGTATGTCATTACTCAGTATTAGAGGAACTTTAATCTACAAGATAGAATATCCAAGGTATTATTCAAACTTTTTCTAGTGGTCAAAACTCAACATATATTAACACATTACTTGGGCATTTCAATATAATTCCAATAATCAGTTATCAATACATATTTATACTATTTATGTTTTAGAAAAATACAATACATCATTAATGTGTTCAACACTCTAGAATATATCACAATTCTTTACATATTCTCTTTGAACCCTATATATATGGAGGCTAACAAAATGCTCATTATGAAACGTCATAATCTTGTTTGACATTTACATAGTGAACTCCACATAGAAATTTTTGATAGTGATATATAATAGTGATAACCTATTCTTAGTAAATTTATCTCTTAATGAATATATCAACGCCTTGATTTTAAAAATATGGTTTATCTTATCATTAGTAATTCATTTCTTCCTTGAATATATTTTTTATTGTAATTGAAAGCCTTGGTTATCATAATTTTAAAATAAAAATTTTCATTATCTAAGTACTATGACATTCCTGTAGTTTAGATTATAAATAATTTATTTTTAGATAATTTATATTTATTTGGATTGGAGTGATCTTAACTAGATTTTTTTAATCATGAAAAGTGTCATACTAGTTTCTTAGTCCCCATTTTGTCTTTTATTTCTATGTCAATATATTATAAAACAAGGAATCATATTATCTACCCCACAACGGTTTCCCTATTTATGGGTAAATACTTTCGGGTTATGTTTTTTCTATAACCAATATCCTTTTATCTAATTTGGTATAATACTATTTTATACATTTCATAATCCGTTGAAATAAAATTCATTTTCTATAGTATCATAGTTCAATTGTATTCCATTGAGTAATTTACTCGAATAATATATCACATGTTTCTTCTTTTCCATTCTACACCCAAGAAAAAATACTACTACAAAATCACTTGAATAATACATGATTTCAAAAGGAGAACTAAAATTTATCACTGTATTGATTGAAGCTAGTACTAAATCCTCCTCAAGTGTCTCTAAATTCTATACGAAAACATTATCAAAATTTTATTTTTTATTTTTATGATGAAATAATTTTATCATTAAAAATTTTAAACAATTTATAACAAATTTTGATGGTATTTAATGAATATTCCAATGAAATTAATTATTTACATAAAATTTGGTAAATTAGAATTGAATAATTAACTTGGAGGTAAATTAAAAAATGTAGATTTGAATGTTTTATTTTACTTTTTATTTTTTGTATAATTCCACATATGGAATTTATATTTTTAAGAATAAAAAAATTGGCCTTCCTAAGAAATCACCTAATTTGTATACCATTCAGTGTCCTAAATTTCCATGATGGTTGACTGGCCAAGCTAACTCGCTAGGAAGGCCCGATTGGGTAATGGGGTGGAGAGAAGTCCTATTGAGGGGGAGCCTATGTAGTGTTTGGGCTTAGGCCTGTGCGGACCCATGAATACTAGTTCAAGTCCATTTCTATTTGTGTGATATTATCTGGGTGATGATCCCCCAAATACATGCCATTATATAAACATTTAAACATGAGATATATTATATATGAGCACCAATGAATGTATGTTTTATTAGGGATGACACTTTATGAAGGTATAGTTTATATATACTCGAAGGATTCCATCTCTATTCTCTTCTAATCCCCTTTACCCATAAATTTACTCTACACCACTGCCCCTATGTATCACTCAACATTTCCAAATAACTATGCCTATCACAAAGAAATTACATGGAGGTCACATGAGAAGCTATAGATCAAGCTGAATGGAACTGTCATGGTTATAGATCACCGTGGATAATTTATAATACCAAAATTGACATTACAAAATTTCATTCTAAAGAAGAAATAACCGTACATTCCTCATAGGTCTCCATTCTACCACTATGAAGTTTTGATGGAAGGATGAGGAGACCTACACTTTAAGTTCTCTCTTTGTGGAATGGGCTCTCCATCTAGGGGGTGTTGTGTTGTGGGTTCTACGTTTTGCTGCATCCATGAATATAAGGAGCCTAAATTGGCCTACAATTAGAATGCGTTGTGGATGAAAAGGCTGGAGCATGGGAATTCTTGATTGGAAAAACCATATATTTGAACAAATAATGTCCTGTTGAAGATAACACTATACATAGTGAACTACAAGGTGGGTATGATCATATTTATAGTAGATTATTTTTTAAGAGATTTGAAGAATGTGTTTTGCAGTGTTGAGGTAATCTTGTATTATGGTGGTAAAAATTATGTTTTAAAGGAAAATTGGATATAGGATTATGTGCCATAGTGAAATGGTTGTTCCGTAGGCAAGGAATTTTAGGTTGTATCATGCTTTTTACAGAAAAGGTCACCACGCCGAGTAAGAAATGACTATTCTATAACTGTGCAAGACATGCCCCAAAATAATTTGGCAGTGCTGAAATTGTTAAGTCCACACTATAGTGATACCATGAAATGAAAACTTGAAGCCAGATATTTGTGGGATCTTAGGATATATTTCACTTAGTCCTAGGGAAAATTCAGGAAACTATTAAATTATTTGATAGTCATAGTGGTCTTGTTCAAATTTTTTTCCTTTTCAGCTATGAAAAATTGATTAGAATAAAACTTCTTAGAGAGGAAATTGGTTACTACTATAACTATAGAACTAGGGGAAATAAAATAGATTTTTAAACACCCCAATACATGTGTGTTTAAAAACCTGGAACAAATACTAGTGTGTAAGTGCTATTCTAACTCATAATTTCATAATTTTGACCTCCAATATAGAATTATTTTCATCTGATCCCGAGATCGAGAGGAACTTGCTAACTAGACTTAATAACTTTAAAAACATTAAATAAATTTATTTAAAAAACTTTTTTTAAACCTCAAGTGATCACTGTAATACCACCATAATGGAATTAAACCCAGAAATGATTTAAGGGACCTGTGTGCCCCACAATTTTCCAACAAACAAAGCCATTTAGCCATTCTTGTGAAAACAATGACTTTGAATTGAATGTAAAAATGATTCCCATGCATCCTAAATTCAATATACTTTTAGGTAAATATTCTGTCCATTGAATTCAAGAATTTATATTCATTTTTTCAAGCTTTAGTCTAAGAGGAGTAGCCAAGGAATAAGTTAAGTGTGGGGGGGGGGATTTCAATTTTCACTTAAGAAAGATACTAAAGAGAGGTTGTATTTATTTTAAATTAAAGAGATATATGACTGGGATGACCTCAAAATATGTACCTGACTAATCAACCTTCTTCTGGATTATAACCTTTTGCAGATAACATTACCTTGTTTCATACTATAGTACTTGAATCATCAACCTTATTTCTAAAAATCCAATTAGTACCAATAGATAAGGTGTTTTTATGTTTATCAACAAGTTCCCAAAAATTGTTTCTCTCAAATTGATTATATTTCTCTTGTATAGATATTACCTATAAATAATTATTAAAGATATAATTAATGTTCATGGGTTCATGATGTGACAAGAAGGCTTGGTGTTTAATTTTATTTCTATGGGAATCTCTAGTTTTTGTACCCTTATCTAGGTTTCCTATAATAGTATCTAAAGGATGTTTTCCATGAGTCTTAGCAATTCATTGAATACACGGGGCTGGTTGTTTCAAGATTCTATTCTGGTTGGGGTTCTAGCAGTTCACTGGGAGAACTTTATAATTTTTAACATAACTTTCAAAAGGTTTAGAATTGATATTTAGTGTTGAAAGATCATCCTCAATGTTATCAAAGATAGTAATATGTTAATTAGGATCTGTTTCATCCAATTTAATGTGAATAGACTCTTCCATTTTTTGGTTCTATTTTTTAACACTATATAAGATTTGTTGGAATTTGAATATCTAAGGAAAATTTCTTCATCACTCATCTAAGATGATTTTCAATATTATCCTTTGTATTTAGAATAAATACCTTGTAATCCAAAACTTTAAAATAATTTACCTTTGGTTTTTTATTATTCCACAACTCATAAGGTGATTTTTTATTAGAGGTATTATTAATACTCAATTTATAGTATTATTGGATGTTTTAATATCCTCTTCCCAAAAGTAGTTAGGTAATTCATACTCATTCAACATAGTCCGAGCTATCTCTTAAGGAGTTTTATTTTTTCTTTATTCCACACCATTTTTTGTAGTTCCCTTGGTGATGAAAAATAATGATTATAACCAGTTTGAGACCAAAATGATTCAAAGTCTTGATTTTCAAATCCCTGACTATGATCACTTATTAGGGTCTTAATCCTAAGTACACAATGATTTTATACAGATTTGGGATACATTATAGTGCAAGAACATGCTTCATTTTTTTGAGATAAAAAGAATACCCAAGTGTATCTAGAGAATTCAAATACAAAGAAATAGAAATAATGCTTTCCATTTAAACTAGAAACCCTGGAAGGTACAAATAGTTCCATATGAACTAATTCTAGAGGGTGAGAGTTTGGAAAGTTTTCTTTGAATTGAAGAAAATACTATGATGTTCCCATTTTTGGCAGGGATCATGAACTCTATTATTTTATAATTCATGCTTTGGTATATCTCTAACTAACCCTTTTCTAGTTATCTTTATAAGTGAATCAATATTACAATGTCCTTGTCTCCAATTCTAAATAAAATATAATTTGTTAAATGAACTTAAGAAATAAATATTTTTAGAGGATAATGAATTTAAAATAACAGATTAAATATTATCATTTTGTAAAGTTGTAAAAATTAAAACATTTTTATCATTAAAAACATGATAGGAATTGTTTTCCAATTTTATATAAAATCCGACATCACATAATTGAGAAATGATAAGTATATTATATTTTAAACCATCTATATATAAAAATTTAGAAAGTAATACTGAATTAGAATTACTGATTTGTCCAAGGCCAATGATTTCCCCCTTTTAATTATCACCAAAAGTTACATGACCACCACTAAATTTGATGGAATTCTTGAGGTTTGAATACTAACTAAACATATGTCTATAACATCTATTATCAATATACCATAGTATATTTCTGGAGGTTTTCAAACATATTTCATAGAAAATAATGTTTATGCCTAAAATTATTTTGGTACCGAAATCTTCTTGAGTCCAGTTATGTTTGTAAAAATAGATTTTGGAACTCATAATTGCCTAATGGATTTCTTATAAATAGATTGGACGGTTATAGAATTAAATACTTTATTAGGTTATGTTGGTTAGGTTTTAGCAGTATATAAATTTTCAGAACTGGTACTAGATGTGAATATGGTTTTTGAAAATGTTCACTACCTTAGTTGATAACCTATTCCAGTTATATAGTTGGGAGAAACTTTATTTCCCAATATTTGAGTTAATGTTTTCTTACCATTGGTAAATATTTCTATGTATTTTTTTATAAATTCATTAAATAATTTTAATTAATTTTTTTCTTTCATTAATGGATATTTTTTCTATTTTTCAATAGTAAGGATGGTTTTAATATATACTATCAAAGCATGCTATTTCTTGAGTGACTTATGTTTGAATTTCAGCACATGAAAGGTATCTTACAACATGTTACAATAATCATAGAGATCATTATTGGTCATGATATCTACAATATCATCATTATCTTTATTTTTATAAATGTTTGGCATAATATTCGGGGGAACATGAAGAATATTTTATACCTCTCACGTGCTTACTACAAAGGACATATTTTCCTTGTCAGACATATCTTCTTGGTTAGTGTCCAAATCACTCAAGCCATCTTCAGAGGCACTCCATGTTACTTTCATGTATTTATGTAATATTTTATCCTTATCCTTATACATCTTTTTATATTTCAATTTTGTATAGTCAAATTTAATGCGTCCTTTACTCTTATATTCGTAGAAGATGATTTCATTTTAATTATCATCCTTTTTCAAATCCCCTTTCCACATTCCCCTATTGTCATAATTTCCTCTAAAATTATATTTCTTGAAGAACATATTTTTTCTATATAATTTATTGAATCTTATAACCATATGGGCCATCTCTTTATCACCATCATCAAAATATTTTTATTCACTGGTATTTTTAGCTTGTACCTTTTGTCTTTGTTTGGAGGTGGTAGTATTGAATGCTACTGATTTTCTTTTTGGATCAACTTCATCGATCTCATTTTTAAACATAATATATTATTCATAAATCCTCATATTTCCTATCAATTCATTGATAGGTAGTTTAATCACATCCCATGATTCTCTTATTAACACAGATGTTCCTCTCAATCTATATAGTAAACATCTAAAAAGTCTCATCACTTGATCTTTATCAGCCAAATTTTTCCAGAGTGAATGAATTGTATTCCCTATTTCATTGAGCCTGAGATATATATCATAAATATGTTCATAGGATTTCATTTTAAAGGTATCATAAATGATTTTATATAGGTTTAGTCTCATTTATTTGATATTTGATGTCCCTTCAGGTGAAACAAATAAGGTATCCCATATTTCAAAACCATATTTTTGAGTAGATATTCCATTAAATTCATCATCCCACAAGGCATAAACCAAATAATTCATAGATTTATAATTATTATTGTATGAATTTTTTATAGCATCAAACCATGTAATTCGAGAAGTTATTGTTATTTCATTCTGATATTATATTAAAGTCCTAATGTCAAAACCCATACTTTCTAAATGCATTTTTATTTTTATTTTATATTGAGAATAATTTGTACCATCAAAGTAAGGAGGCATATTGGTAATAGATACTTATTGTCTATTATTTATGACGAACTAAAATTTAGAATTTGCAGAAATTTGAGATCTTTAGAATAAAACTAATAATTGGAGTTAAAAAGATTATTGAAAATCCACAGACACCAAATGCTGGTCGGAGTGAGTAACTCAAGAGGGGTTAATTAAGTTCCCAATAAAAGTCTTTATTAAATATTAAGTTAAAATAAAACACCCTTAATAAAACAACAGACCAATTAATCAAAGTAGAAGATCGATATAAGATCTATCCTTTTATAATATTTCACATAGTGTGATTATGTCTTATATAAAATAATTTTTATAATTACCTTTTCCTTTGAAATTAATTTACTTAGACAAAGAAAAAATAAACACTAGTTAAGATTAATTATCAAATTAATAGTTTTTCTTATATATTAAAAATAGTCTAGGGTATGGTAATAAAACAAAACACAATAACATTTCCGAATAAACAAGTGGTTTGGTCTCAACATGAGACTTAGTCCCCTATAGTTGGAAATTACTTAGTACCAAGTATATTATAAAAATAAATAATGTAATACACAATATGGATGAGGTATATAGAGAATAGTTAAAAGATATCTAGGCTATAGAGCACATTCAATAGTTATCCATAGTAAGGATAACATCGGCCACACAAGGACCTCTTCCACAGACACTGTGGGATTATAGATGTAAAGGAAGAAGAAAATAACAAGTATTATATAGTTAGGTTCAGGGGAAATATATTTTTGATGGAAGAGTAAAAACACACCTCTTAAAAGAAAAACAATAAAAAATAAGATTAATAAATAATATAGTAATTCCCAATCTAGTATGCTTAATTTTTTTGAAATCCTCAGATCAATATTCATGATAAGTTTGAGCTTTGTTCTTGGAAATTGTAGCATATTAGAGGATCATAAGAATTTGAAAGTGTTCTAGTTGATATCTATTTTTTAATCTATCAATATTTCTAATGTAAGTGGTTATTATTTGTTGTTGATATTCACAACAGATGAATCAGTGATATCGTACAGATTCACTGATTTGATTGCACAATTTTCTGTAGACTTATCAATTAGTAATTACTTTATATATCTATGAGAGGGAGAGAGAGATGCACTTCTCATATATATAGAAACATCAGTTGGAGTAGATCATGAATTATTTGATCATCTTTGAATAAATCATAAAGACTTGGTCGAATTATCCTTAAATAGATTTGTCCTTTAATCCATTCACCTCAATGTTCTGAGATAGCAATAGTAGCAAGTATTTAGTGGGGAATATTTATCCAAGGTTATCTCATATAAGTGGTTTGTTAGGCTGATAGTGACTAAGAATCCTGTGGTGACTCAGAGTCCAACTATAACAAGCCTGGAGGTAGTTTGTTCATGTAGTAGCTCCTCTAGTGGAAACAATCCTGACGGTGATAAGGCTGAAAGTGACAATCTTGGGGGTGATAAGAATGGTGGTGGATCATGGATAATGGTGAATCACTATAACACTTAACTAAATTATCATAAAGATAGTCATACCATATAAAATGCTATCATACAACATGAAAATCATTATTACTAAAAGAATCATGGTTTTTGGTCATTAAAATAAGATAGTGTAGAACACACTCCATGCCAGGACATTCCAAAAAAGGAAAAATTATTGTTAATTATATTAATAAATCAATTAATAAGGGAAGTAGGTAAATTTCAAAAGGACCTTTATATTATTAAAAATGGGAATTCAAACCTAACCCCAATCACTTGTCTCCCATCTGAGTCTCAAAATATATATTTCTTTATTTTATAGTCTGTATGGTCTTGTTCAAATTACAATCTTTTCCACCTTTGAAAACAAGATTAAAACATTGATCCTTGGATACGAATTTAGATAACGCTAGTAAAGATACACTACATTGAATTAAAATTTATTTTTACACACCCCATGATAGGTTTATGTCACTTTCACCAAAGGTGAACACAATGGATTTAAATGTTTTAAAAAAAATTAAAGAATATTTTATAGAATCTAAAATTAATAATGAAATTTTTTATTACCTTCATTATAACTGGAGGTGGTAATGTAGATATCACCTCGATTTTTATTTTCAATATCAATACCATTTTTAGTGGACCTGTATCCCAAAATAGTTACTTCCAATTCTTTTAAATAACACTTTTCCCAGTTTAATTCTAGATAGGCCTCTTTACACATTTCAAGAAACATAAATAAATATTATAAACATTATTAAAAGTAAAATACAACCATATAGACATAATCCCTAAAAATATTACTTATTATCTCTAATATCTTATAGAAAATATAATTCAGTATCCACTGTTATATAGTTGGATTTCCATTTAACCAAAAGGAATTCTTCTATAAGTAAAAAACTTATAAGGACATGTGAGTGTAGCCTCATATTGACTCGATGGATCTATGGGAACTTGATCATACAAAATGAAACTATCCATGAGAAATTGTGAGAATATCACAAGTTTATCATGTATCTAATCAATAAATGAAAGTGGAAACTAATTCATCCTTATTAATACATTTTTTTCCATACACACTCTCCATTTTGTGAGAGTTTTATAAAAAAATAATCCATATTCCCCTTAATAATACCATTAATTACACAATTCTATGGTATAAAATTAATTTTAATATAACACCTTGAGAGTTTTATGAAATATATTTTTTAAATTCTTCGATAGGTTGTGTTACACGCAACAACTTATTTTTGAAAAACCACAATATAATATTAATATTATTATCTAAACACGATCATTATAACCTAGAAGTTAATGATAGATGTATAAATAGTAATCAAGTTATTTTGACAATAAATGTTTATGGTTTCAGATAAATAATATTTGTTGATAGGAAATAACTTAATTTTTCATTAATTATTTATATGCTTTGAAAATACATTTTTCTCAAAATATGATTACGACTACTTTTTGTGAATGGATAATAAAATCGTTTTTTTTTAAATTTCAGAAAATTAATTTCAAAAATTTAACTTAATTTCTGAAGTCAACATTTAAAAATTATCTTTGGTTTTATTTTTGATAATTTTCTAAAAAGATTAATTTTTTGATGAATAGGGAAAATATTGTTTTTTATTGAGAAATGAATTCCTATTTAAAGACTTTATGTGGTTACATTTTGTTTTAAAATAGTTTATAAGAAAAAAAATTCAATTTTTTTCTAATTAATCCAATTTATTTAATTTTAATAAATTATATATTCAACTTCTCTATACAAAAATTTTATACTTATGAAAAAAGATTCTTTGGAAAATAGCTTTTCTTTCACATTTAGGGGTTTAATATTAAATTAATTTTTTTAATTTTTTTAATTTAATTTTTAAAAATAGATTAAATAATTTTATTAATGATAATTAATATTATTTAATAATTTAAAATTAAATTTTGTTCAAAATTAATACTAATCATAACAAAAATAAATTACTACCGTTCAGGTTAAAACAAGTTTAATGGGGGTTAAACTAAAAATATAATGGTTAAATGACCTAAAAAAATTTACAATTAATATTTTATGGTCTCATTTATACCTTAAATCATATAATTTTTGATACTTATCCTTTTTGGATCGATTTAAAATGTGTAAAATACTTGTATAACTTTTTTATTTTCAAAAGAATCCAAATGTGTCCTCTCCCCCACTTATAAAAACAAACCCCATATTCTATCCTCTTCACATTTCCTAATAATTTTGGTTTGGAAAATAACATAATATATATATATATATATATATATATTAATTAATCACTTAAACATGTACTTTATTCCATATTTTTATTAAGAAAATTACCTAATAAGGCTTTTGGTGCAAACCGAAGAAGGTCATCCGATGAAGAGGTATCATTCCTAACAAGAATTTTTGTTTTTTATCTTATTCCACCAACATAAAATATTATTTACTATGATGATATAATAAAATTATTCTAAACCATATAATGAATTATTTTTAGGTTAGTTTAATAAACTTTATGAATATCCTTTTCTATGGAATGGGAAATGAAACGGTCGATTGAGTGTACGAAAAAATATCGACTCACGAACCGATGTAATTCATTTTCCATCATATCATATCAATGATAGATATAAGGATGGATTTAACATATTTATTTGATATTCAAGATATAATAAAACTTATATAATTATAATATAACATCTACCTTCTTACCTTTAAATCCATTGGAAAATTGTAACAGTGCTCATGTGTATGTGTGGACAACAATTTCTACAAAGCGATGCGATACGTTTCTCATTTAATTTTGAAATAGATGGTAAAAAGGATAGATTTTATTAATATATGTGAAGTCTATAATATAAAATTATTCTAGACAGGTGAATTATGTTTTAAATTTCGTTTGTTCTATTTGTCGAGAAAATGGAAACAATGTTCATGTGTATATATGGGCTACCGTTTCCATGAATGATGCAATTCACTTTCTATCTCTATATTTTATGGATTAATATAAATACATAGAGAATGAATATAAATTGTATTTATATAATTGTTAATATTATCGATATTATGGAAACCCGATCAAATTAAAGAACAGAAAATACAAAACCAAAACATATGTGAAAAATGAAGTAATTATTACATGAAACGAGATTTTAACAAGGAATTGTTTGTAAAAGCGCAATAAATTTTCATAATTAAATACAATATGGTAAGATAAATATGAGTATTGTTTTTTAATATATTTATAAAAACCAATATTTAGTATACAAAACGTTTGAAAATGTTTGATGAAAGTTAAGACTTAAGGTTAGAGATTTCTAGTCTCTTTTATATTCTCAGGTGACATAAACCTAATTCATCACTCTTTTCTTTTGTGTGGTGTATATAATTACATTTTTACATGTAATATCATTAATATAGATATTATAATTATATTTAATGTTTAATTTTATATCATTATTTAATGGTGCTTACGATCCAAAAAGTTTTAAAGTGGTAAATTATTTTCCTCTCACTTTTATTTCTATGGGAGATAACCCATATAACCCATTGTTTTCTTTTGGGTGGTCTATATCATACACATGAATGTTTTTTATGATTATTCTCATGAAATAAATAAATAAATAAATAAATATATCCATCTATGGTTTTTTCTTTCATGTGGCTTATGTTTAAGAGTTTATTTTACAATGTAAACATTTGCTGAGGTTGTTTATGATTATGATTACGATGATGGAATCTTATGATATATATCTCAAGAAACTCAAGAATTATATTCTCACATAATTATTTATATAAATTACATGATTTGATTTAATTTTACTCCCTCCATGTAATCAATATTCCAAAATATCATTTTTAAACCTAATTGACTTTATTTCCCTCTTTGGTCGAAAACCCTTTTTCATCCATACCCATAGTTTTCTAAAAAAATTTAAATAATATTGTACTATTATCCAAATTTGGTTTAAATTAATTTTTAACCATTTTTTAATATTTTTGAAAATTGTTTAAAATTAAACTTCTGCTGACATTCATAAATGAGGAACTTTTGAGTTTTTATAAAAAATTTGAAAGGAATATCTGTTTTGACATGTACGACATGAATTATATTCCTACTATCATACCTATCAATGATTTGAAGATTAATTTACAAGTTTTTAATTTTATCTTTAAATAATTGTTTTCTCAAATATTTAGGTGATTTTTAGATTTTAAATATGGGTTTTCAATGTGGAAATGATATATTTCTCATGAAATGTTCAAATACAACCTTCAAAATCATCTTCTATTTAAGATGAAATACATTGATGTCACTGAATAGTTATTTTATATATGATAAAATGAATCCATTATTTTTTTTATGATTAATGATTATGATTAAACATGTTTGTGACACACATTCCTTTCAATGGATCATGTTTTGAGAATCAATAAAAGTATTATGAAACTATTTTCCTTTTCATGGGCTGTAATATGATAGATGTTTTATAACATTATGGTGAATTTTTTTTTTGATTTTTTCATGGGCTGTAGCTATATCTCCCTATATTGAATTAATTAATTATAAATTAAATACGAGTTCAGAGGGTACACATGCTATTATCCTAATCTTGAAAAAGCAAATACAAAAGAGGTTATCCCAAATTTGAAAAAAGGGTACAAGGGAGGTTATACCAATCCATAAAGAGGGTACACGAGTTTCTATACTAATATTGGTGTCCGTATAGAGTTGGTTAGTCCAATCCTAACATGTTATAAATGTCTTAGTGAGTATCCTGAACATAATATTTTATATTCTTGTGATTATGACGCAAATATATATCTTATATCAATGTTATGTTGTAATAGCTCATGTTATTTGATTAATTTATGATTCATGTATTATGAACTACCGTGATTTATTACATGTATCAGTATTATGATCTTTGATATGTATTTTATGGTCTTAAAATGTTATTCTCATGTTCTTATAGCCTTATAAATATATTATGCTTATGTGATTTTTGATATCTGCCTTGTTTATCCTTTCTTAGAATCTGAGCTAACCCTTTCTTGTGTTTACTTTTAGTAGGTTTTGAAAAATGGAATTAGGTATTATATGTATAATAAGGGTTTTAGTTATGAATAACATAGTGGTTGATGATGCAATTCCCTTATGAAATAATTATTTAAATGTCCCTATTTTTAAATTAATTAATCCTTTATGGACGTTAGGAGTGTATTTGTGAAATGTATTTAATATTTATCTAAAATATGTAATATTTATATATGAAAATCATGGGTCTCTATAGCTAGGTTTAATGAACATTCTTAGTTTACCTTTGGAATAAGGATAAGAGAAATTTAGGGAGAAACCTAGAGACAAGTCTAAGGATAAGTATGATAATATGAAAATATATTTGAATTTTAGTGAGGGTAGAGTGAGTGGTTTCAAATAAATTATATCCCTATCTGTATACAAAAAATGGATCTGGATTTTGTATAGATTCACCAAGGGGTAATAAATCTAAAAACGGTGAATTTGTATTTCACTCAACCGTCACATGGTGCACGATAGTGAGACTTATTGCACACCTGGTTTGATACTCCTAGGGGATATATTTTCGAAATTTATACTCTTTAAAAACCTTGATGAAGGGTTTAAATACATGAGTACCATGAATGTACTAGGTTTTCCTTATGGCAGCATAGTTTTAAAATATGGTGTCATGATTTTAACATCCTATAAGTTATTTTTCATGTTTTTTGGTTTTCCAACTATGATTATTTGTTTTCACTCTATGATTTTTTTGTTTATAGATGTAACCTGAAGGAATCATTTTAATGCTAAATGAGGCCAATAATTCATTTAATATCGTTATGAGAAACCAAATGTTTTGGGTGGTGGAATGAATAATCATATTTATATTCTCATAAAACATTCTCAAGTTATTAATCATGATAAACATAAAAATGAGAATAGGTGGGGAAAATCCACTATTGAATCCATAACGGGGTGACATCCACCTTCTTTTAGTGGTTACACTTATCCAATAGTTTCTGAGAAAGGAATTAGTTCCATTGAAATGTCATATTTAATTCTATATTTTTTAGAGCATTAAAATATCATTTTATTTCTCTTTAATTTGGATAATTAATCAGATTAATGGAAAAATTCTATCAAGAATATAAGGAAACATGAAAAAATTGACCTATTATTGTGGTATTGTTTTAAGATATTTTTTTAGTAAGTATATTCCTTGTATTACTCATATGATAAGAAATGAGGTATTCATTTATCTAAAGAATTAGGATGACTAATCCATTGGTAAATATGAGTCAATTTTTTTCAAGACATTCAAGGTATGATTTTGGTGTTATCATCCATCCAGAAAGTAAGGTTTATTGATTTCTCAATGGATTAAAACCAATTTTCTAGTTGGTTTTATCCATAAGGGAATTCAGTAGCTGTGAGGAATTCATTCAATGTGATATCAAGGTAGAAATAGATATTGGGGTAACCCATCAATCTGATGATTTTGATAAGAAGATAATTATTTAATTCAATGAAAACTCTAAAAATCATGGGGACAAGAAGATGATCTTTCCTTTAGCTCAAACTGTGGACTGAACAATGGAGGAAATTTTCTTAATAAGAATAATATATATTTTATTTGTGGAAATGAAGGTCATAAAGTGGATAATTTTGATGTTATGGTAATATGTTTTGTAATAATTCCAATAGAGAGAAAGGTCCAAAGAATGCATCTCCCATAATCTTGTGTTTCAAGTGCATAGAGTATGAGAATTTTTATATCAGGTGATAAATTTTGGTATTTAATGATGATGGTCAACCTTAGTAACTTGTTATTCTTATAGACAAAGGGAATTATCATGTGATTACTATTTCAAATAAATATTATGATAATAATGTGGTAAATGGTACACATATCATCAATTTTAGACTTAATAAATGTCTCATTTGATTCTAAATCAATCCCACTATTATATATATAAATTTTTTTCAAAGGGAATTAAAATACCACCATAATGATTTGATGTTGAGTTAGTAGCAGAAAACCCTAATGGTATGATTATTACATCACATGTCTACGATTCTTCTCCAGTTGAATTCTATGGGAATGTGCTTCTTGTAAATATCATTATCCTCCATTTGGTTGAATTTGATATTATCTAAGGCATGTGTTTAGTTTTTTTACATAAATCCCACATCAATTTATAAGGAAGGGAATCCATGTTTGATATCCCAAAATGACCTATTATATTCTAACACTAGGATGATAAATAAAAAATTCTATGGGAAATCACACCCATTGTATTGGTCTTCATTACCATAGAAAGGGGGTTCTTTTCTTAGATGGTTTGTGGAAAATTCTACATCAATGGAATGTCTATTGTATAGATGTTTTTTGATGTATTTCAAGAATAGTTTTATAGTATTCCACCAAATAATGAAGTTGATTTCCCAAAATAACTCATACAAGGTGATACATCTATTTTAAAGACTCCCTATAGAATTGACACAATTAAGATGCTGTAATTGAAGAAAAAACTATAAGATAATATTAAAAGGTATTTTTTCATCCAACCATGTCACCTTGAGGTGTAACGATTCCTTTTTTTAGGAAGAAATAAAAACTAGTGAGGCTTTTCATGAATTATAAGTAACTAAACATGGACATAATAAATAAAAGTATCCTTTATCTTGAATTGATGTATTGTTTGATAAATTGTGCAGATCTCAATACTTTTCCAAATTTGATCTTTATTCTGGCTTGAAATATTTTTTTTTGTATTAAAAAAACATATTTTATTTGTTGAGTAGGAACCGAATATGTACCCTATTTTAATTGGGAAGGGGAGAAATTGTGTAAAGCACCCGAACAATACCGAAAATCCAACCCACTATAAAGGATCCATGCATTACCAGGCCGATAATAGTGTATTCACCTCACACCCAAACCACCCTATAATGAAATCCTACATGGTCACCTTAAACCCCACAGATGCACCTCGAGCTATGACCCTGTTGCATGAGACCCCATGCCGCTGCCACCCAGGCCGTACTGGAAGTTGACGCTGATTTTACTAAGGCCAACCCTAATGGGATATACCTAAGGCTAAATACTATACATGGTATAGAAACTATGAATATATAATGATTCCATTTGGTCTTACTGATTCCCCCTATATCTTCATGGATTTAAATAATATTATCTTTAGAGATTACCTTTATCAGTTTTTGGTAGTCACTAATGAGGAGGGGTGGTTAAGAATATCATATTAGGATTGTAATGAAGACCATAAGGAAGTTGAATCTGTATTAAAAAATTACATTGGGTGAATTTTAGTTATAAAAAGTTTCATTTTTGGTTCTTATAATCTCATGTGAGGGTATACAGGTGGATTCATCAAAGAAAGAGGCTGTTGAGCATTGGCCTAGACCAACCAGGGTGGATGAGATATGAATTTTTCTTAGTTTGAATAGATATTAGCAATTATTTGTGGAGTATTTTTCATTGATGTCTAATCCACCTATCATTATAACTTGTAAGGGATCTAAGATCTCCTAAATAGATGAATATGAGGAAAATTTCACGAAACCCAAGAGAAGATAAATCAGTTCATCTGTACATACATTTCCTTACTATGTAGTAGGGTTTTTAATTTATAGTTACATATCTATATTGGGATTAGGATGAATTTTTATGTAAATATATATAGTTATAGCTTATTCCCCACAAAAAGTTAATGTTCATGAGATAAATTAACCAACTCTTGATTTCGAGTAAGCTCTTGTAATTTGTGCATTAAAAATATGGACACATTATCCTTATAGATAAAGATGTGATATATATTCTGATCATAAAATTTTAATCCACGTTTTCAAAGAGAAGGATTTGAATATACAATAGAGAATATGGTTAGAGATGATTAAATATTATTATTTCTCAATACATTACAACCCTAGGAAAATGAACTAGGTGGTCGATGCTTTGAGTCGAAATGATCATGCTCGCATATTTGTGATGAGGATAAAAAAGGATCCAATATTTATGGATTTTCAATGGGAGGATTTGGAAATATTGAAGTAAGGGGAGAAATCTTGTCTTTCTTGAATGAGTGTTCAACCATCTATCAAAGTGAAGATTAAAAAGGGGAGGAAGGATGATATAGAGTGGAAGAAGATTAGAAATGTTCCTGAGTTTAATCTAGATTATGATAAAATGATAAGGTTTAGGAACATTGTATATGTTACATCCATAACATATTTTAAGAAGGATATTTTATAGGAAGTTCATAGTTCTTCATTCCCTATTCATCATAAAATTACATAGATGTATATGGATTTGAAAGAGTATTTATAGTGGGATGACACAAAGACATATTTTGTAGATTTTTTTATCTCAGTTCTTGGTTTCCTGAAGAGTTAAGGCTAAGATGATAATGTATAAGGGGATGTTATAACCAAAAAACATACTAGAATGGAAATAGAAAAGCATCACCAAGTATTTTGATATTGGATTATTCAAAATGTTTAAAGGGAAAAATGTTATATGGGTTGTCGTCGATCACCTTACAAAGTTCACATACATCATCTCTATCATTGAAAATTTATATCAGTGTCATCTTACTAAGATATAAATTAATTAAGTGGTATGTTTACATGGAGTTCCACATTCTGTTTTATTTGATTAGGATCTGAGGTGTACCTTACTGTTTTGGGGAATTATTCAATAGGCTCTAGATAGGGAGTTAAGTTTTATCACATCTTATAATACTTAGACAGATGGTTTGTAACACTTGGAAAATTAATTTATGTTATTAACAAAACTAAATTTTTATAATTAACTTTTTATTATGAGTATATAATTTTTTTACATTTAATAACTACATCATTCATCATGGGAAACTAATACTAGGAACAATAAAGAGATTATTTATTGAAAAAAAATAAAAATTGTATTATTTTTCAAGGGATATTAAAATATTATATTTGAAATGTATTTTATGGTAAATTTATAAACTTTAAAAAATTACATTTTCAGGGAATAAAATTCTTAGACACATTTTAAATTAAAATATATTTTTTAAAAGTACTACATAATTTTAATAATTTTTAGAATTTTTATTTCTCTATGAAATTGTTAAATTTCATTAAATAAATATATTTATTGAAAATTTGAAATTATAATATTTAGAGTATTATTTTGATAAAATATACTTCATTTTTAGAGTCATATTTTTAAAATTAAAGTAGGGGTATTTTTTTAGGAATTTTAGGACAAAGTTGTTTTTTTGGATAAAAAGTGAAAATTTATGCTTTACGAAGAACTGTGATTTTTCGAGATCATTATTATGTATGCATAATTTGTAATTTAAGAAAAAATTTATTTAATCAAAATTTTCTTAAATAAGTATAAAAAAATAAAAAAATAAAATAAAATTATAAATTTATAACTTATATCTGTGAATAAAAAAAATTATTTTTTAGATAATAATTATTTTGGGTTATGTGTATTAGTTGGGTCAGTTAGAAGGTATATTTAAAATTAGGGAGCCTTTTAATATATTCCCACTTTATTATACTGGTTAATAAGGTATAAAATTTGTTGTAATTGATTAAACCCACATTTATATTTCTAATATAATAAAATAAACTATATTTTAACCCATAAACCAAATCTCCTCAAGTATTAATACCCCATTCCCTAACCACTTTCCACAAAAATTCCTTTCAATAGTATTAATCTATCAATATTTTTATCAAGTTGTAAAGGCCCAGAAACTCCATATATATTTTTTAAATTATTTGGGATTATTAAGAGTCTGCGAAAATTGACGGGGCTTGATTCCAAGGCCCAGTGTGCCCAAAATGGATCTTTGAAATTTTTTTAGGTACGTTCAGTAAAGGCGTGGGTGGTATTTTCTATCTTTTGAACCGATGCTTGGATTAAAAATCCATGGGCACAGTTGAATCCATAGTGACGAGATTCACTTAAGTGAGACTTCACCTCAACCACAGTAGGTCGAAAAAAAAAATATTTTTTTGGACATGTAAATGAATAATAAAATAACTTAAAAATTGTTATTTTATTTTTCACCAACATTTGATCTGAAGTGGCGGGACCGCTGAGTTGTCAAGAAATTTAATTTCTTGACCCTTTGTTTTTGTAACTACTTTGTTTAGAGATGAGAGGTGCATTAATTAACTTATCAATGAACCTAATTAAAGCTACGTTGCATGAAACTGTCATCATCCATCTATTTAATTGAATCTCGGGCATGGGATTTCGGCATAGAAGAGAGGAACCACTAAATAAGTGGTACGAAATCTTCCACTAGTGAGGAAGAGGAGCTTGGACAACAACATCGGAGGGATCGAACTGGGAATGACAAATGCCAGCGACTTCATCAAAGTGAGGATTCTCCTTCCAAAACCACGATGACTCAAATGATTCTTGAGGTAGGGGATTTGTCATGTTTTTATTATTTAAGAAGAAGATGAATTAATTTTTACACACTTGTTATGATGCTAACACCGAGGGTGTGATCCAAACCAACAAGGTCCAGACCCTCTGTTGCTTTGTTCTTGTCGTGCTCTTCGGGGGAAGAATTTCCAACTCGGCGGAACGTTGAATCCGGGAGTCGTGCAATGATGACAACATCTTGGGAGGCCCGTATGCATGAGAAGAACAGAAAATGGACCATCCGATCTCACATTATGGCCCACCAATGATCCAACGGTGCGACATCGGTGCCGGTGGAGAAGGCATCTGCCGTCGCTTGACAGCCGTGAAAGAGGGCGGCTCCCCTTGGCACTACAGCGGACCCAAAGGGGCGGATGACACTCGGTCAGCCGTTTTGGAGAGGCATCGTGCCATCAAATGTCACGGTGAAGGGGTCGTGACATCAAAGTCACGACAGAGGATGACCCATGACCTGCAGGTCCCGCGGACCACGTTGCGGTGCCCCGTGGTGCGACTGATTAAAGAGACGAACACATCTTTGAGCCGTTCGGGGATCTTGGGGGCCACCGGGTTGGAGAGACACACTAGTGCATCAGACCGAGTCTCCCAATAGGCTGGGCCAGTCGGTGGCCCAGTGGGCTGAGCCCGCCGTGGCCCAGCCCAACGGGGCCGAGTCGGGCTTACCGGGTCAGACTGGACCCAGACCCTTTTGGGCCCAGTTTCTCTTAAAGAGGTGTATCTTGCAAACCAGATGTCCATATTATGAACCATCTATGACACTGAGATCCTTGGAGTGAGAAGGTCCTTTTAATATACTTCACCTAAGTTTTAGAGAAATTTGGTGTACAACCAGGTTGGATCATACTCGAATCCAATCGGGCCCTGGTTACTAAAATGCAAATAACTCACATACAGGGCGTCCGTGTGACGCACCGTCTATTGAGTTGGAACCCTTACAAGATGACGGTCCTTTGTGTTACTCCTTTTTGGAACTTCGTGGTAGTTGAGGCATGCCCAATATCTAGAGGAGCAGATAATATGGAACTTAAGCGCACTAGGTATGGGGAATAATGTGGCTGGATGTCATCTGAGTAGTGACCCTCTGTGGATCAACATCTATAGATCCTCTGTGGATAAGAAACATAACGAACCTATGTGGATCAGAATTCATAGCAACCCTATGTGGATCTGCATTGTAACAAACCTTTTTGGATCAGCATATTAGCGAACCTGTGTAGATCAGCATCTAGAGACCATGTGTGGATCAACTTAATAGAGACCGTCAGGGGATCAACATTCTAGCGACCCTGTGTGGATCAGTATTCTACCGACCATGTGTGGATCAGTAGTGTGTGCCCTGAAGAGGACTGGGCTTAGAGAAAACCATCATAGATCAGCGTTATAAGACCTTGTGTGGATCGATAATGCAACAAAATCCTCATGGTTCCATTGTGGAAACTTCCTAATGGAATAAAATGATATAGATTTAGGCTAATCGTCTTTATTTTTTAACTCGGAGTTGTTTACCTAGTTTGAGTTGAGTCTTTTTCTTTGTGCTTTGTGATTAAGATCAAGCTTGTGGTTTTCATTTGTGGAATTCTGAGAGACCTTTGGGGGTCTTTGGGGTCCCTACTGAGTATTGTTATACTCACCCCTGTATGGTCTTTGACCGCATCTTGGTTTGTCTTGTGAAGACAAAAGGTAGCCTTGACTGAGAGTCGGGGTGCTAGGACCTGATGGTGGACGACATTGATGGTCGAAGTGGAGATCTGTGGAGATGAGATATACCTACCCTTTAGGTAAGAACCTTGGTTGATGATTCCAGGAAATTTTTACTGTTTTCTATTGTAGTTGTATCTTTCTGTTTGGCTTGTATTCTGAGCCCTTTAATTCCAGTACACTCTTTTACTACTACAAAATTACTTCCTAGATGCATCTTGTTGTGTTATTGGAATATTTGTTTATACAATTTTAAAGGAAATGTATTCATGTATTAGGGATACTCCTTTATGGTGCTAGTCGCCAACCCCTGGCCTATGGAAGGCGTGATTGGGGTAGTCACAACACGGGCCCCAAGGGATGGGTCGTGACAAAGTGGTATCAGAGGAGTCGATTCTACCAACGAACTAGGACTCTGATATTTCCAATGGAGTAATAGTGTTATGTGTTTTGAGTGGGGTTTTTAGTTTGGGGAGTCTAGTATTGGTGCGGTGGACGATGTATCCATACACCAGGACTCTAAATTATGATTTCTGATTTGGTGCACGAAAACACTGATTGCATGTGTTTTGGATTTTTTTGACTTTTTAAATTTTATAAGTCATCTTATTAGTTATAACTTATTGGCCGCGGTACACCTGTTTCTTTTTAGGATGACACCATGTAGATAGCCAACCAGGATTCTCAAGAGAGTTCATGATAACGACCCACCGGGCAATGAGTTTTTGGTGCAGGGCCCTCTTACTATGTTAGCCCCTTCGGGTGGTGCACCAGCATCCCCACCACCTATTTGGTAGTAGTTTCCACTGGCTGCACTGGCAGACGGTTCAAGCATACTAAGCTCATTTCATGAGTTCCAGAGATAGTGGCCTTTGAGTTTTGGAGGCGAGACAAATCCACAGGCTACTGAGGACTGGCTGGAGGCAGTGGCCGGAGTTTTTTGCCTAGTTGGGACACCAGCAGAGAAGATGGTGATCCTAGTATCTAGTATTTTATAAGGAACGACATGAAGAGGGTGGATCCTGATGCTCCAGTTGCATGAGGAGGCGACACATTCCTAGTTAGACTTTGGGACGCTCTTCAGGGTGAAGTTCGTTCTAGTGACACTATGATTTGTGTGTATTCTGGAGCTCCTGCACTTACATTAGGGTAGCCTGACAGTATCCTAGTACTCGACAAGATTTACTGACCTCTTGTGCTACTCCACCGACATGGTACAAGACCCATTCCTCAGGGCATAGACCTTTGAGCAGGGTCTCCGGCTGAAGATCAGAGCATCGATGATATCACTGAATATCCCTAATGCAGGATGGAGTGATTGAGTGATCATTATTGGTAGAGAGTTCTGACGGTGACAACCACCATCGAGTGACAGGTAACCGAGTCATCTGAAGTAGGCAATAGGCAGATGACGCATAGGCCAATGCGGGCAGACCATCTAGAGGATAACTCTAGGACACAGGGTCAGTGGTGTAGAGCTCACGAGGAAGAGGGGGACATCTGGGAAGCAGACTGTGCTTCACGTGCGGCGGGCAGCGCCACATGGCATGTGACTGCCAGACCCGTAGTACTGATGATCAGCAGATGGTCGAGGGACCGCTGAGGCAGAGGCACCGATTTGAGTGAGGAGGTCTGCAGGTCGGTGGATGTGGTGGAGGAGTAGGTCGTGCAATAGGTGGTGGATAATGTTTTGAGGCTCTATCACCACCACCCCAGGTGGCCCACCCGAACCATAGGAAGCGGGTGGATAGGGGTGAGCACAACTACAAGCAGTAGAGGCATACGAACATGGTTCTCTGGAGATGATTAGAGGTACGATATGTGTCTATTACACCCTATCTATAGTACTTATAGAAACAGGTGTCAGTCACTCTTTTATTGCCAAAACACTCATTCAGATCACAAATATTCTGACAGAGCTGTTGGCTTGATCCTTATGATTAGTGACTCATAAGAGAGAATTTTAGATGATTACACACTGATTCAGATAGTGTGAGCTCACTCTAGGAAGAGAGAGATTCGAATGGGATCACCTAGTAGCAGCGTCAAGGCCTTACGATGTCATTTTGGGTATAGACTGGATATCCATAGTCCATGCTCATATTGACTATTTTAGGTGCAATGTCCAGTGTTTTGGAAGGGATAAGATCGAGTTTTCCTTCACTGGGGAGAAGCAAGCCACTGTAGCACAGGTTGGACTCTCTTGGAGGAGGGTGCGGCCGATCACTCATCCGTTGGCTAGCTTTACCCTCAGAGAAGTTGACGTGAGGATTCCGAGTTATCCAGTAGTGGTGGACCAGTATATTGATGTCATTCCTGATGATGTTTCGGGACTACCTCCTTGCATAGAGGTAGACTTCTACATCGACCTGTAACATTAGACGACACCAATATCAACACCAACATATCAGATGGCTCCCATGGAGGTTCGTGAGTTGTAGGTATAACTGGAGAAATTTCATTGGAAGGGGTTCATGAGGCACATCATTTCTCCATAGACATCCTTGATTTTGTTTTCCTAAAAGGAAGATGGGTGTCCGAGTATTTGTGTGGACCGTCGAATCCTGAACCAGGTGAATAAAAGAATAAGTACACACTCCTGAGGACTAAATACCTCTTCGACTAGTCGAAGGGAGCTCGATGGTTTTCAAAGATAGTCCTCAAATCAGGCTATCAGTAGCTTATGGTATGATATGAGGACATATTGAAGATGGATTTCAGATGTCGGTATGGCCATTATGAGTTATTGGTAATTCCCTTAGGCTTGAACAACATTTTGTAAGTGTTTATGGGGCTCATGAATAGGATCTTCTAGCCTTACCTTGATCACTTCGTTGTAGTCTTTATAGATGACATGTTGATATTCTCAACATCGGAGGAGGAGAAAGCCATGTACCTGAAGATAGTTCCAGATACACTCTAAGAGCACCAGATATACGAAAAGCTCCCAAAGTGCTAGTTCTAGATACAGGAGGTCCACTTCCTAGGGAGTTTCTTGGATAAAGAGAAAATAGAGGATGTTCTGGTTTTTTGGCCACCCAGGAGTGTGACCAAAGTGTGTAGTTTTCTAGGATTTTCTAGGTGCTACTATAGGTTCGTACGTAACTTTTCCCATGTTTCTACACCCTTTTAAGCTTTGAAAAAGAATAGACAACCCTTTGTGTGGACTGAGAGATGTGAGTAGAGTTTTTAGAAGCTGAGGCAGCTACTAACGAGTGCCCCCATTTTAAGTTAGCAGTAGTGGTCTTTGCACTGAAGATGTGGCAGCCCTACTTGATGGGTGAGTGGTTTACTTTTTAATTTGATCCTAAGAGTCTTAGGTATATCTTATCACAGAAGTACCTAAAACTGAGACAACAAATATTGCTGGAGTTCCTCCAGAAATATGATGTTGAGATAGTCTACACTCCTAGGAAGGGGAATGTAGTAGCAGGCACACTCAACAAGAGGTCTAATTTATAGTTGCTGAGTGGGGCGAAATAGAAGCTATCCACGTTTTAGATATCCTTTTTGGATAGATATGGAGCTTCTTATCTCTATTCTATGACAATTACTCCCCCACTCCTTCCACGATTCTGGGAGGCACTACTTGGGGATGTCGACTATGTGGCCTGATGTGCTCATATTTCCTCAGGAGAGGCTCTTGATGGATTTTCTGATGGTGGGGAGCATTTCATCCTCCTCAGAGGGCGCACCATGGTACCAGTGACTCTACGAGAGGAGGTGTTGAAGGAGTTCCACACATCATCTTTGGCAGTACATCCTGGAGTAGCGAAGATGTACAAGGACCTTCAACGTCAGTACTGGTGGCCATGGATGAAGAAACAAATGGCAGAATTTGTAACCTGATGCCTCACTTGTCTACAAGTGAAGGATGAGAATCACGTACCAACAAGCTTAACTCAACCACTTCAGGTACCAGAGTGGATTTGGGATGGTATCTCTATGGATTTCATGATAGGGCTACCACGTATGTCCTGGGGCCACGATTCATCTGGGTGATCGTTGACCGACTCACCCAGTCGGCCCACTTCCTACCCATCCAAGAGCAGGGATCAGTAGAGATATTGAGACTTCTCTACATAAAAGTGATTGTAAAGCTTCATGGGGTTCCATCAATGATCATCTCAGATCATGAATTTCATTAAAAATTACGCTTATGGAAGGGATTACAGTTTACGTTCAGGGCTCAGCTACACTTGAGCACAGCCTTTCATCCTCAGATAGATGGTTAGATAGACCAAACCATAAATACACTCGAGGACATGATTCGTGCTTGTGTCCTCATTTTTGGACATAATAAGGAGGACCTGCTGCCACTGGTAGAGTTTTCATATGACAACAGTTATAACTCCACCATCGACATGACACCTTTTGAGGCCTTGTATGGGAGACCATACAGATCACCTCTATGCTGGACAGACCTAGGGGATTCAGCACTTATGGGTCTAGAGTTGGTACAGGCTACCACAGAGAAGGTGAAGATCATCCAAGAGTGGATTATGACTACAAAAATTAGGCATAATTCATATGATGATAGGCGATGAAGACCTTTGGAGTTTGAAGAGGGAGACCATGTATTCATATGGGTCTTAACCCGATGGGGATTATGGAGGTTTGGTGGTGGAAGCAACCATTCTATGAGGTTAGTCAAACCCTTCCAAATCCTCAACAGAGTAGGTGAGGTCTCGTAATGTCTAGCTCTTCCTCCACTGATGCACCAGGTGCATAATGTTTTCCATCTTTCACAGCTGAGGAGATATATGCATGAACCATCACACGTTATCGACTAGATAGAGTTGGACATCAACGATGGGGCATCATTTGTAGAGTTCCTGGTAGAGATAGAGGATCAACTGGAGAGAGTCCTTAATGGGATTTCGATTCCTCTGGTGCGAGCTCATTGGCAACATGGGAATATCCAGGAGAGTACATGGGAGCAGGAGGCTGAGATACGTGCTCAGTACCACCATTTGTTTCCCTGTTTTTTTTAGATTTTAGGGGAGAAAATCCCTAAGGTGGGGAGAATGAAATGACCTGAAAATCCCATATATATATTTTAAATTATTTGGGATTGTTACAAGTCTGTGAAAATTGACACCGCTTGATTCTGAGGCCCGGTGTGCCCAAAATGTATTTTTAAACTTTTTTATGGTACGTTTAGTAAAGGCGTCGATGTAATTTTCTATCTTTTGAACTAGTGCTCAGATTAAAAATACGAGGGCACCATTGAATCTGCAACACCAAGATTCTCTTAAGGGACACATCACCTTGACCACAGTAGGTCGGAAGAAAAAGATAGTTTTTAGATTTTTTAAAGAATAATAAAATAACTTAAAAATTGTTATTTTATTTTTCTCCAATGGTTGAGCGGCAGTGGCAGGACCACTGAGTTATCAATCCATTTAATGGATTGACCCTTTATTTTCATAACCACTCTGTTGAGAGATAAGAGGTGAATTAATTAACTTTTTAATGAACCTCATTAAAGCTACATTGCATTAAAATCTCATCCTCTGTCGATTTAATTGAAGCTCGGGCTTGCGCGTTTGGGCTGAAAAGAGGAACCTCAGAAGAGGTGTTGTGGTGTCTTCCACCAACGAGGAACGAGAGCTTGGATAAAAATATCGGACAGATCGAACCAGGAATGACGAATGTCGGCAGCTTCATCAAAGTGTGGATTCAGATTCCACCACCACGACGACTCCAATGATTCTCGATGTAAGGGGATGTTTCACTGTTTAATTCTTTGACTTGAAGATGAGTAAATTGTTACCCTCTTGTTATGATGCTAATGATAAGGGAATGAGCCAAAAAAGAAAGGCACGAACCCTACGCCACTTTGTTCTTGTCGCACTCTTCGAGGGATGAATTTCAAACTCTACAGAACCTTGATTCTAGGAGTCTCGCATCGACAAAGACATCCCGAGAGGACCATAGGCCTGAGAAAAAGAAAAAACAGACCCCCAGATCTCACCCGATTTCCTGAAGAAGATCCGTCGATGTGGAATCGGTGTGGCAGAATCATCAACCATCGCCGGCAATGATGGTAGTGGCCGACGCTCACCGGTCGTGGAAGAGGGTGGTGCAGTTTGGTGTTGCGGCGGACCCAAAGGGGCGACATGCACTTGGCTGACTGCCTTGGGGAGGCAGTGAACCGTCACCCACAGTAGTGAAGGGGCCACGAAATTGATGCCACATTGAATGGGGACCCATGCCTCGAGGATCCCGCAGACCACATGGCGGTGCCACATGGCGCTGCTCATTGAAGACTCGAACGACTCTTTGAGCTGTTCCTGGAGTTGGGCGGCCACCCGTCTAGTGAGCTGTGCAAGCGCACCTGGCCGCATCGCTCAGTGAACATGGCTGGTCTGCGTCCTTGCAGGCCGAGCCCACCTTGGCCCAACCCAATTGGGCTAGCCTAGGCCAGGTCGGACTTGGCCCGGGTCAGGTCGGTCCGACCTGGTTAGACCAGACCCGGACCCATTCGGGCCGAGTTTCGCTTAAGGAGCTATATCATACGAACCAGATGTCCATTTGAAGAACCGTTAGTGGCACTGGGATCCTTGGAGAAATACGGTCCTTTTGAGATACTCCACATAGGTTTTGGAGAAAGTTGGAATACGAACAGGTTGGATCGTACCCGAATCCAACTGGTCCCTTGACACTAAAATGTGAATAACTCACAGACCATGCATCCGGTTGACACGCCATCTATTTCTTTGGAACCCTCACGACATGAATGTCCTTTGGGATACTCCTTTTTAGAACTTCGTGGAAGTTGAGGCATGACTGAAATTTTAAAGAGAAGATACGATAGAAATCAAGCACATCGGGTGAGGGGAATCCTGTGGCTGGCTGTCATCTGAGTAGGGAACCTGTGTGGATCAGAATCTAGCGATCCTGTGTGGATAAAAATCATAGAGACCCTATTTGGATAATCATTAATAGTATACCTATGTGGATCATCATCTTATTGACCATATGTGGATCAAAATCATAGTGAAACTGTGTTGATTTACATCTAGCTAACCTATGTGGATCAACATAATAATGACTCTGTGTGGATCAACATTCTATCGACCCTTTGTGCATCAGTATTCTAGCGACCCTGTCTGGATTAGCATTGCACGACTCTTTGAGGACCATCCCTAGAGCATCCTATCACAGATCCATGTTATTCGACCATATGTTGATCGATAATGGAACAAATCCCTTGTTGTTATGTTGTGAAGACTTCCTAACGGAATAAAATTATATATCTTTAGGCTAGTAATCTTTATTCCTAATCTCTAATTTGTTTACCTGGTTTGAGATGAGTCTTTTTATTTATGATTTGTGATTGAGAACATGTTTGTGCTATTCCTTTGTGGGATTCTGAGAGACCTTGGAGGGTCTCGGGGTCCCTACTGGGTATTGTTATACTCACCCCTACACGGGGTTCGCCCAGACCTTATTGTGTCTTATGCAGATGAGGGACTGTGTTGACTGAGACTCGGGGAGCTCGGACCAGATGGTGGATGGCGGTGATGGTTGCGGTGGAGAGACATGGAGATGAGTAGTACCTACCCTTCAGGTAGAAACCCTGGTAGACGATTCCAGGAGCTGTTTACTGTTTTCTGCTGTAGTTGTATCTTTCAGTTGGGTTTGTATTTCAGCTCCTTTACAATTAGTACACACTTTTACTACTGCAGTTTTACTTGGTGGTTGCATCTTGTTGTCTTCTTGGGCTATGTGTTTGTACAGGTTTAAAGTAAATGCCTTCCCATTTTAGGGATACACCTTTCCGGTGCTAGTCACCAACTCTTGGACTATAGAAGACAGGCTTGTAGTAGTCACGACACGGGCCCTGTGGGACAGGTCGTGACACAAGCATCCCTCCAAGTTTTTTTAAGGTTCTATGAAGTCCCTCTATAGATTTAATAGGAATCCCCCCAAGTAAAGGGATAATTTCTGCAACTTCTTTCGATTCAAGTTCTTCTTTAGTATAATACATTTATTTTCAATTTATTATGTTTTCAAGTTATTTTAAATACCCCTACCACTATGAATATTTTATATATTTTTAATTAGATACTTAATTTACCACTCAATATACTACCTTCATAAGCCAATATAATCCTCATGGTTTCCAATATCCATAAACCCATCAAAAATTTGGTTAAGAAAAGAGTGCATTCTTTTCCTAGAAATGAATGACCTTTCTACATACAGTAAGTTGATTTGGGTTTGGATCAGATTCATCTAGGTATTAAAATCCTGAAAATAGTTGGTCAGGTATATTCCAACCATCATTATGGTGCACAATTAATGGACCCTTACTGGGAACCTGGTTTGATTATACTGTAGGTTTTGTTTCTGATAATTCACATACACATTATGAGACATAATAAAGGATTAAAGTATGTGGATTGATATTTAAATTCAATTGATATCCCTATTACACTAATTTACCCTTCACCACTTCTTGTTTTCATTACATAAATTAGGTCCCTACCAATTTCATTATGAACATCCTATAGGTCCCTAATCTAATTGTTGGATATTCACAAAGATAGACGCATTAATCAATTGAAATAGTTTCTTTCCATCCCAATTTGTAAAAAATGTTTATATTCTCTTTCACTCTCCATCTTTCTCATGGACTTTACATTTCTTATTTGTGTCTATGATTCTATATACACAACTTATGGTGTAAATAAAATCTCTCTAAATAATTATTCATCACTTCCTTTGTCTTACCTTTTCATTAACCATGAATAATCATTCATTTCCATGTGATTGACCTTTCATGCATCTTCTGATTGAAGATTATTCACCTAGATAACCATAAATTGATTAATTAGGAAGAATACTTAGTAGACCGTCCTCCATTTTTCTATATGGTATAAATAACACATAAAATTAATTTAAGGGTATTTACATATCGATATTCTTACATTCATTAGATACTCATTTAATTTCAATGGGTTCATTAAAAGATTATTAGTGAAATTATGTAGGTTATACTATGTGTAATACATTAATTAAGTTATATGAAGGGTGTTCCCTGATTTCACACCAATGAATTGGGTAAAGTGATAGTTTTAACTGGTAAAAGATACTCCTAAGAGAAGATATAGTTAACTATTATAATTAAATCCTAGGAGACCAATTCATTGTATAAATAAGTAATATTTAGAGATGACATGTTAATGATACCTTGTTATCACACCCTGGTAAATTTCTATGATATATTGGTTAACAAACATTTCAATATAAATGGTGAACCCTGATAGCCCTTTAATGCGTTGGGTAAACATATCTTATCCAAAAGACATGTTAAAACGTTTTATGACACTCTAGTATTGAGATATGGAGATATGTTTATGATTGTCTCATGATTATTATATTGCCACATTTTCACATTTTTCATCATGTGCTTATGATCACATTATGAGTAATGTAATTCGAATCATGTTATGCCTCCAATCCTAATGTTCTTGTTGTTTTATCATTCCAAATTTCTTATGTATGATGATTTATGATCTATTTTCATTGTTCATCCTTTTATAGAACAACCAGAAAAAAATCCTATTACCACGATTCGAAACTGTGGAAATAGGTCCAAAAACCGTGTCCATAGCCTACAGCCACGGTTTTGGCTAATCGTGGCCGCTATCGCCATGGCAGTAGGTCCCAACCTACTGCCACGTTTTTAACCATGGCACTACCTGCCTATTGCCATGGTGTTGAAAACAATGGCAATAGGCCTAAAAAACTGCCACCGTGGTAGTTGACCTATAGCCATGATTTAAACTATGGATATAGGAAGAAATCTCAATGGTTTTAACTGTGGCTATAGCCTTATTAAACCATAGAAATAGCCTAAATACAAAATGTAACTACAAGTTTCGATCCTTGTACCTCCTCTTTATGAACCAACATAATTACCACTATACCGCACAACACTTTGGATATATATATATATATTATCATATATATATTAATATAAACCACAGAAATAGACTCAAAACTATGGAGGTAGGTCTTCCCACCAACTTTTTGGCGGGAAATGCTTTTCCCACGGAAGCACGGGAAGCCTATTGCCACGGTTTTGGAAAACTGTGGCTATAGGCTTTCAAAAATTTTGGCCTATAGCCACACTTTTATAACCATGGCTATAGGCCAAAAAACCGTGGCTATAGCCACGACCTATAGAAATGGTTTTCAAAACCATAGAAATAGGCCATGGAAAACTAGCCTATAGCCACGATATTAAAACTGTGGCTATAATCCACAGAGCCGTGGCTATTGCCACCTATAGACACCGTTTTAAAACCATGGATATAGGTCCATGGCAGTAGCCTCATTTTCTAGTAGTGTAGGTTTTATAGCTCACCATTTTTTTATGTTTCCCATTTTCCCCATGAATAAAAACGAAAGGGATATGTATAAGGAAGTTACATGTGTGGAGAATCCTTATGGAAGAAACGTGTATTATACCATGTGTTTATTTGTAAATATACTCATTTCCCAAATACACTAAACTTTAGATCAGAGGAGTCTGTTTTATTTCATGATATGTAATAAAAACCATGCATGTTTTCAGAAGATCATAAAGTATAGGTTTGGGGAATCTCATTTAGAATTGGAGTAGAGTATGGTTATTTTTAGGAATTAGGATTCAGAATATTTGAGTATAGATCTTTAGATAGATAAAATTTTTCCTTATAAGTATTGGTTAATTAAAAAAAGTATGATCACATAGGATCAACATCTCCTAGGTGTATAATGTGACCATAATATATAAAAAAGATAAGAAAACATTTGGATTTAGTAAGTGTTAAACAATGATAAAAATTTTGAGGACACAAATTCTGTAAGGGGGGAAGAATTTAATTCCCTAACAATTTCTATTGAAGAGTTTTTTTATAATTAATATTTTGTAATTAATGTATTATTATGAGTATATATAAATAATTTGACATTTTATAATAACATAACGCATCATGGATATAAAAAACTTGGAATTGTAGTGGGATTATTTTTGATATAATATAAATTTAATTATCTTTTTGGAGATTATAAAACTGTTATGTTAAAAATAAATTTCATGGTAAATGTATAAGTTTTAAATAATGTTATTTTCATTAAATAATCTTATCAAACACTTTTTAAATTATAATATTTTTTAATGAAGTCCTCAGTAAATTTTATATTGGTCAGAATGTTTATTTTTATATGAAATTTATAAATTTAAGTAAATAAGGATATTTATTGAAAGGATTATATTATCAGATTTAGAGAATAATTTTTATAAAATAAAAATAATTTTTTATTCACCACATCAAAATTATATTAGGGTTATTTTTGGGAATTGTTTTAGATAAAGTTGATTTTTTTCTTAAAAAGTGAAAATTGCTGCATTACAAAGCACTACAATTTTATGAAATCAATATTATGTCATCATAAATAAAAATTAATGCAAAATTTTATTTAGTAAAAATATCATTTAATAAAAATAAAAACGAAATGAAAAATAGTAATATTAATTTAGAAATTTATATATTACATTTGGGGACCAAAAAATATATTTTTGAGGTAATAATTATTTTGGGTTTGTGTACATTAATTATGTTGAATGTAAGGTTAGTTTAGAAATAAGTATCCTTTAAAAATACAAAAAATTACTAACATTAATTAATAATAAATTTAATTGGTTTTAATTTATTGATCCCACAAGGGGTGTTTTATATGATAAAATAAGAGATATGTTTACCCTTTAAACACCTATCCTCATGTATAATACCCCATAACCCTGTATTAGTTTCCACCCCAATGGACTTTGAGCATGATTTATCCCTCAATACCCCACCCAAGAGACACCCCAGTGTGGTTCTAGTTTTCTAATAAGTCACTCTCAATCTTTAAGAATCATCCTCCCAAGGAAGAATATTTTCCTTCACTTCATTCAATTCATGTTCTTATTTTTCTTAAACCATTGAATCTCAATTTATTATGTTGTCGCGTTATTTTATATACCATTATTAGTATTAATATGATGTATTTTTAATGATATAAATCATTTTAATATCATTATATTACCTTCATAATCCATTATAATGCTTATGGTTTCCCATAGCCATAAAACCATCATGAAATTGCAAACGTAAAGTATCAGTGGTTTTACTAGCAATAAAATCATTGTTTGGATACTAAAAGTGGATGCAATATTTGATTATATGAATCTAGGTATTAATTCCTTGAAAATAGTAGGTTAGGTATATCTTGATCATCATTATGGTGCCCAGTGAATGGCCAATTACTGTGCACCTAGTATGACACTTTCTGGGTATTTTCTTTGGATAATTCACAAACACTATATGTGTTGTAATAAAGAATAAGAATATGTGGATTGGTAATTATATTCAATTGATATTCATATTCCATGAATTTACACTTCAGAATTTATTATTATCACTACTTCAATTGGGTCACTACCCATTACATTTTGAACATCCTATAGATTCCAAAGTTGATTGTTGGGTATTCACAAATATAATCACACTAATCCTTTTAAAGGGTTTCCTTCTCACCCAATTCCAATACAATTTCCATGTTCTATTTCACACTCCATATTTCTCATGGATTTTACATTTCTTCTACATGCCCATGTTTCTATGTCCACATCACATGGTGGAAACATGATCTCTCTAGAGAATGATCGATCACTTCCTATGTCTTTCCTTATCATCAAATATGAATAATCATTCCTTTACAAGTGAATACCCTTTCATTTTTCTTCAGATTGAAGGTTATTCATCGAGATACCCATACATTGGTTGAATAGGGAAAATATTGACTAAACAGGAAACCATTTTTCTATATAGATTAAATTCCCCATAAAATCCATCGAATGTTATTTATATAGAGTTATTATTAAATTCATTGGATACCTAATTATTTTTCATGGGTTCAAGCTATGATTATTGATTGATTGTTGTATGTTATTCTTATGAAGAAAACATGAATTAAGGAATATGATGGTTATTCATTGATAGAGCTCAAATGAATTGTGATGGGTTGGTCGCGCGAAATGGTATTTGTGATGGGTTGGCACTCCTCGTCGCGAATGTCGGGAGGCGGTAAGACCTAGTTGGGACGGGGGGATCCCTCGTCGCAACTAGTTCGAACCTCGAAGGTTATTTGCGACGAGTCTCGTCGCAAATAACCAGCGATGGTAAAAACCTATTGCGATGGGATGTTGTCCCGTCGCAAAAAGTATGTTGGTAGGTCACTTTTTGCGAAGGGACTCGTTGCAAATAACCTTTTAACCGCCAACCATAATTAATGCGGCTGAAGGTATTAGCAACGAGATTCTCATCGCTAATAGTCTCGTCACAACTAATCTAACATATATATACCCCCCCTCCATTTTTCATTCTCTACGCCTGAATTTCTTATTCCTCTGCTTATGTAAACTCTAATTTTAGAGTGAAAGTTGTGGAAAGTTAGCTTTTTTTACAAAGAAGTTGTGAAGGTGCCTACAATTTTAAGAGATCAAGTTTAAAGGTATTTATGTTTTATTTAATTTAGTATTTATTTCCTTTCTTTATATTAATTTTAATTATTATTGATTTTTTGTAATTAAGTTAGATTTAAATTTTTTTGTCATCAGTATTTATTTGTAATAATAAAATAAAATTATTTGTATTAATTCTTAGTAATTAGTAATAATTATTAATTATTAACGATAATTATTAATGTATATATATAATTAGCGGTAAATAGTAATTAGTAGCTGTATTTTGCAGTAATTAACACTAATTAGTAATAATTAGAAAACAAATAGTAATAAATATTAACAATTAGTAAAAAATTGTATTAATTAGTAATAATTAGTAATAAATAGTAATAAATACTAATAAATACTCCAAAACAGTAATAAATAGTCATAATTACTAATAATTAGAAATAAATACTAATAAATTGTATTAAAAATACTAATTAATAGTAATAAATACTAATAAATAGTAATAAATAGTAATAAATAGTAATAAATATTAATAAATAGTAAACAATACTAATAAATAGTAATAATTAGTAATAAACAGTAATAATTACCAATAAATATTAACAAATACCAATAAATAGTAATAAATAATAATAAATAATAATAAATAGTATTAAATTGTAATAAATACTAATAAATAGTAATAAATAGTAATAAATAGAAATAAATACTTATAAATAGATATAAATACTAATAAATACTAATAAATACCAATAAATACTAATAAATACTAATAAATTCTAATAAATACTAATAAATACTAATAAATACTAATAAATACTAATAAATAGTAATAAATACTAATAAATAGTAATAAATACTAATAAATAGTAATAAATACTAATAAATACAAATAAATACTAAGAAATATTAATAAATAGTAATAAATAGTTATAAATAATAATAAATAATAATAAATAGTAATAAATAGAAATAAATAACAATAAATAGAAATAAATACTAACAAATAGTAATAAATACTAATAAATAGTAACAAATAGAAATAAATACTAAGAAATACTAATAAATACTTATAAATAGTAATAAATACTAATAAATAGTAATAAATACTAATAAATACTAATAAATAGTAATAAATAGTAATAAATAATAATAATAGTAATAAATATTAATAAACAGTAATAAATAGCAATGAATAGTAATAAATAACAATGAATAATAATAATTAGTAATAATTAGTAATAATTATTAATAATTAGTAATAATTTCTAATAAATAGTAATAAATTGTAATAAATAGTAATAAATAGTAATAAATAGTAATAAATAGTAATAAATAGTAATAAATAGTAATAAATAGCAATAAATAGTAATAAATAGTAATAAATAGTAATAAATAACAATAAATACTAATAATTTGAAATAATTAGTAATAATTATTAATAATTAGTAATAAATAGTAATAAATATTAATAAATAGTAATAAATAGTAATAAATAGTAATAAACAGTATTAAATATTAAAAAATACTAATAAATACGAATAAATAATAATAAATAGTATTAAATACTAATAAATAGTAATAAATAGTAATAAATAGTAATCAATTACAATAAATAGTAATTAATTTTAATAAATACTAATAAATAGTAATAATTACTAAAAATACTAATAAATAGTAATAAATACTAATAAATAGTAATAAATAGTAATAAATAGTAATAAATACTAATAAATAGTAATAATTAGTAATAAATAGAAATAAGTACTAATAAATAGAAATAAATACTAATAAATAGTAATAATTAGAAATAAATAGTAATAAACAGTAATAAATAGTAATAAATAGTAATAAATAGTGATAATTAGTAATAATTTGTAACAAATAGTAATAATTAGTAATGATTAGTAATAATTAGTAATAAATACTAATAAATACTAATAAATTGGAATTAATTGCAATAAATAGAAATAAATAGCAATAAATAGCAATAAATAACAATAAATAGCAATAAATAGCAATAAATAGCAATAAATAGCAATAAATAGCAATAAATAGAAATAAATCGCAATAAATAGCAATAAATAGCAATAAATTGCAACAGATTACAATAAATTACAACAAAAAGCAATAAATAGCAATAATTAGAAATAAATAGCAATAAATATCAATAATTAGAAATAATTAGCAATAATTAGCAATAATTAGCAATAATTAGCAATAATTAGCAATAATTAGCAACAAATTATAGTAATTAGAAATAAATTTCAATAAATTGCAATAATTAGAAATAATTAGGAATAAGTGGCACTGTTAGATAAAATTAGAAATAGTTAGCAATAAATTCCAATAATTAACAATAATTAACAATATTAACAATAATTAGATATAATTAGTAATATTATAAATATTAGCAATATTAGAAATATTATCTATAATTAGCAATAATTAGCAATAATTATCAATAATTAGCAATTGTAATAAATTGTAATAACGTGGCACAATTTTCTGTGGATTGACAGCACTCCTTTTTCTCGATGACTCTTCACCTTTCAACTCTCACCGACTCAAAACATTATGAAAATTATGCTTCTACGTCTGCATATCCAATCTCGTATGCAAGAGTTTTAATATGCATATGTAGAACCACATTTTCCATAATGTTTTCTGGTAGTGACAGTTGCAAGAAGAAGATTCATCGACAAAAAGTGGCCTCTTTTGTCTGACAACTCATTTACTTGCATCTTTTTCACACTGAAATCACAAAGTAAAATATTCTCAGAGGCACACTTATGCATTCTCGTATGAAAAATAATGAATAATAGAACCTCTGAAAAGATTCATCACTGTGATTTTAGTGTGGGAAAGTTGCAAGTAAATGAGCCGTCAGATAAAAGGGTAGTTGACAATCCCCTAGAAATTGTGTCGCCCATAATTAATGGTAACTATTAAGAATTAGTTGTAATTATTTATCTTCTTTTTTTAGATAGTGTTTCTCTAATTTCAAATTATTCAAAAACAATAATTATTTTTTTATTTTGTAGAAAGATATGTAACAAGGAAGTCGACAACATTCATTATTAGATGACCGTGGTTGGATAAATCAGTGCAGACATCCAAACGGTTATGGTTTAAATCCTGTATATATTGAGGGTGTTAAAGATTTCTTATCATTTGTATCATCAATACCAAACTTTGTTTCGGAATGTACAATTATGTTTCCTTGTAAAAAATGCACTATGAGAACATTTGAGACATTTGACAAGGTTGGGGGATATCTGTTGCGTTTTGGATTTCAGCCAAATTATGTTTTTTGGTATCAACACGGTGAACACAATTCTAGAGAAAATACTAGTAAATTGATTCCAGATCCATCACCGTTTCAAAATTTAGTAAATGATGTTGCAGGTCTATCCGTTCAACAAACTGAAACTCAGGATGCTATTGATATTACTCCTGAGTTGGCACCATCTGAATTTTATGAGTTGTTGAGGTCTGCTGAAAATATATATATCCTAGTTGTAAGATAAATAAATTAGAATCAGTTGCAAAATTTATGGCTATTAAATGAAATAACGAAATGTCAAACAATTGTTTTGATCAGATATTTTCTTTGGTTACAACACAGTTACCTGAAGGAAATGTGTTGCCTGCAAATTACTATGAGGGCGAGAGTCTGGTTCGTAATCTGGGCCTTAGTTATCAGAAGATTCATTCATGTGCAAATGATTTCATCTTATATCCTGGTGAAAATGAGTCATTGGATAGTTGTCCCACATGTGGAAAATTGAGTTATAAAGAAGCTCAACCGGGGAAGTCTAGATCGATTCCTATGAAACAGTTGAGATATTTCCCCTTACACCCAGGTTGCAGTGTTCGTTTATGTCTCAGAACACAACTTCAATGATTTCATAGAAAAAAACCAAAATTTAAAATGATAAAAGCTTGAATAATCCATCTGATGGTGATTCATGAGAATATTTTGACTGAATGCATTCGTCTATTTCTTTAGAAGTCCGAAACGTGCGATTGGGGCTTTCTACTGACGGTTTCTATCCGTTTAGTTCTTATGGTATTCAGTATTAATGTTGGCTTGTCTTTATAACTCCGCACAATTTAACTCCCTGGATGTTGATGAAGGAGCCCTAAATCTTTTTGACCTTATTAATCCCAGGATTTCCGAAAAAGAATATTGATGTTTATTTGAATCCATTGATTGATGAGTTAAATTCATTATGGAGTATTAGTGTTAGTACATATGATATTGCTGCGAAACAAAATTTCATATTAAAAGCTACATTGATCTGGATGATTAGTGACATCCCAGAATGTGGAATATTAGCTGGCTGGAGTACACATAGCCTGAAATAATTTCCTCACTATATGAAAGACAATAAAGAGTTTATGCTCATCAATGAAAAAAACCTTTCAATTCTGACTGTCATTGCAAATTTCTTCCAACCGATCATCCTTTTCGGAGGAACAAATCTAATTCCAGAAAAGACACAATTGAAAGGAATGTACCTCCAAAAATGATCTATTGTACAATGCTAAAGTCAATTTAATTTTCATTACCTCCCACCACATTTGGGTCAACAGTAAACGAACAAAAAATTCATAGCTTTAGGAAAGAGCATAATTGGATAAAAAAGAGCATTTATGGGATGTTCTATATTGGTCTTATTTGTTGGTCCTCCACATGTTGGATGTCATGAATATTGAGAAGAACTTTTTGGATAATTTATTTTATAAAGTTTTGGATACTCCAGGTAAGACCAAATATAATATAAGGACATGATTATATCTTTCCCAAATTTGTAGAAGACTGAAACTTGAACTGTTGAAAAATGTCAGATCAAAGAGGTTAATGAAACCAAAAGTATATTATACACTGTCCAAAGAGAGTCTCTTATTATTTTGTTAGCGGGTTATAGATTTGAGAAATCCAGTTGGCTATGCTATAAATTTGGCCATATTTGTTAAGAATGGTCATATTACTGGATTAAAATATAATGATTGTCATGTTATAATGGAAAGAACTATTCTAATTGGATTCAGAGGTTTGTTGAATTCTATGATTTGAGATTCGATAATAGACATATCATATTTTTTTGAGACATTTTTTGTGGAGATAACAGACTATGATGCACTAAGTAAACTGGAAGAAGATGTTATTGTCATTTTATGTAAACTGGAAGAAATATTTCTACTAACTTTCTTTTACTCAATAGAATATCTGATATTAGATTTCCCACATGATGCTAAATGTGGTTGTAACACCCCGAGATTTTATGAAAAGTATTATTTTTAATGTTTTGTGTTGTACACTACACCAAAATAAGTTTTCGCAACACGAATCCCTGACTTGCCTTTCATTATACGCAATTAGGACCTTCCTCGATAGCGTGTGTAGTACGCAATACCGAGTTTCACTAAACGAGATATTATTATAATATTATGAACTAGCCGTTATGAATAGTAATACACACTTTTTTAAATTTTATAAATTTTATATTTCAAAATGGACTTTATTTTTGGATTTGGAATATCGAAATTAGCTTTGGGTGATGAATTGGTACTTTTCGGATAACTTTCATATTCTGATGAATTGTGAAAATTACTAAATTTTAATTAAAAACAACTTTTTTAATCGAAATAATTTATAGTGATAAATTATTAATTTGAGTGGTTTTAAAGTATATTTAGAATATATTTTTACAATTTAATACAATGTTGGTTATTGTATGTAATTTCACATTTAAACCAGACATAAACAAGTTTCTATCTTTTGATAGTTATTATCTCTTAAAAACACGCTATTTGTTTTGACGATAGGAATTAATTTTTAAATTAGTTAATGTAACTGATATGTTTTGAATTTGGTAAAATATACATCATTTTTTAATTCATAATATCAAATATATCTTAGGACTAATTTTTGGTATTTTTCTGGAAACTTTCATTTTTTGATGAATAGTGAAACCACTAAGTGGTAGTTAAAAAAACTGATTTTTTCATAAAACATAATTTTACCACTTCTGTGAGTGGAATTTTGAAAATCCGAGAGACACGGTTAATATGAAGGACTAAAATGTGGTTCAATGAGATGAAAATAATTTTTGGTGAGTAGTAACTTTTTACTTTTTTTACCACGGTTAAAAGTAAATAGGGTAATTAAGGGTAAAAATGATATTATTATTACCCTAACACATGTCCTAATTCTATTGGATAAGTTTAATTCGACCAAAATCAACCTTAGCAATAAAATATGACCATTTAGGCCCACTTGGATTAGATTAGGACACTTATTATCAATTTATTTAAAGAAGGGTTAAAATAGTTAAAATCAAAGTTTAATAACAAAAGTATTTTTAATATAGGGTTATACATAAGATAAATTAGACTATAAATATTAATTAAAAAGATAAAAATATTTCCTACATAATGATATTTTATTTGTAATTTTTATACTTTAAATAAGTTAATTTATTTATGATACAAGGATGATGGAGTAATTATCTTATTAATGAAACATTGACATAATTGATTCTATAAATAGAAAAATAAATATATTGTGAGACTTTTTATGAATTACACTAATTTTATAGGTTAATATGACATTTTAGTACTGATTTAATTAATTTTTTTTCTAATTAATCATTCTGTTATGATTTTCACAAAAATCAATTACTAAATAGTGTCAAAATTGACATAAAATAGTTTTTAAAACAAATATTATATTATTAATTGTTATTTTATTCCAAAAAATATAATGTTCAACCAAATGACTTATATAAGGTTATATATATTAATAATAAACAACTCGGGGTTCGTTTGGCTTGTTATAGTATGTTTATTAACCTTATATTGTAAGAACACAAAAAGACACGGTAAAAGTAAAATTATCCAACTTAATGTTAAATATAAATGATAAGTTTAAAATAGGAACCTAAACTTGTCTAAATTCCCTTGGATGAAGGGATTTCGACCCATACCCACCTTATTTTATAAATAAATCAATTTTGAGATATTTAAAACCGAATTTGGCTTTATAATAAAATAATATTTTTAGTTATTCCAAAGGTGCCCCTCTCCTCCCTTATAAAAGGGAACCTCCTCCCTCTCTTCCTCACACCACTTTGAGCCTTCAAGATCTACCAACCCCTGCCAAATTCTCTTCTCCCCTTCCCTATAAACATCCTAGAGGTCCTGTTTTTCTTCAGAGACCAATTTTAGTGCCCTAAGAGGAGGACTCAAAGAGGCGCTTCAAAGAAGAGGTAATGTCTGTTACCGATTCCTTCAATTTTATTTCTTCTTCCACTTCTTCTTCTTAGGTTGTTTCGTTATGAAGTAATAACATAATTATCAATCATATACTGATATGTTATTATAACTAGAAACAACCCTATTTCACCATCTATCCATCCTACGGAAAATGAAATCACCACGCGTGCGTACGTACGGAATACCGTCTCCACGCCGTGGTGTAATCTATTTTCCACCACCACCTTACTTGGATGGGTATAATGGTGTTCATAATAACTATATATGATTATTGTAAAGTGATATTGATTCTGAAATAGTATACATACACTCCAATACAATTCCACGATCATGAGAACGATTTCATCGCTCGTGCGTACGTACGGACTACTGTCTCCACGATGCGATGAGATTCATTCTCCACGTTAACAATTCATGAATGATTATAAAGTATATATAATAGGTAATCATGAAATATATGACATAATAATGATACTGGATTTATGTGTATATATATTTATGTCATCTACTTATTTCCATTCAACTCAATAAGGAAACGAAAACAGCGTTCATGCGTACGTACGACCCACCGTCTCCATGAACGGTGTATTTCTTTCCATTTACTGGTTTATTATATATATGTATATTCTGAATATATATTATATATAAATCATGTTTTATATTCTGAAATTAAGTAACCATGATCTAAGTAATCATATGAATAATTACAAGTCAAAACACGGATGATAAATGAAACGATTTTACCCAAAACGCTCTTTAACATGGAATTTACAAAAGAACGGGTAATATAAAGTCATAAGTGAACCATCTATGATATCATAACAATGATTATGATTCTGGAATAAGTAAATGACATTATTTAAATCATTATACAGGAGGTTCAGACACTTACGAAGCAAATCTGACCTAAGGTAAGGGAAAATCTCGCAATCTCAATTTTTATCCGTGATTGTTTATACTTCAGAATTTACTGGGGAATATTTTATCATCCACATCCATTTTTCCTCAATATTTAATATTATTTCCATACACATACAATTTTTTAAATCAATTTTTACCCTTTGTTGAGTTTATAGTAAAATATATGAAAGGAATCTTTTGTCGTTTTTTGTATGAGGTACTTTTTGACTTTTCTGAAAAAAGTACGAGAAGAATGTTTTTTTTAACTTATACAGCATGAATGGATTTTTAAAACATTATTTCCAATAATCTTACTTTACAAGTTTTCAAGTTTATTTTTAATCAACTTCTTTTAGTTTAAAATTGTATGAAATGTTAAGAAAGGAAAATGTTTTTGAAGTAGAAAGGATATTTTCCTCAAGAATGGAGTTCAAGTGTTTTATCAAAATTATTTTCCATCTAAGATAATATAGGGTTCTGTTTCTATCCCCATTATTACATTGATTTGATTATGTTGTGATGGAATTAATTTTATTAATTCCTTTATCTTATATGAATTGTTTTATGATGTCATGTTGTTTAAGAATCCCATTTTTATTACATGGGTTATGAAATGATGTGTGATTTAAGATATTGTGGCACACATATGAATGGTATTATTATGAGGTGGGTGGGACCTATATCTCCCTCCAATGAATTGGGTAAAGATTTTATATCTCATGAGATAGACATGGCTGGAACGACAGGTTAAACCGGTTCAGTGAAACATGACTAAAACGAGGAATGAACTCAGTTCAGAAATGGAATTTATCCACTAAGATAGTCTTAGAAATGAGTCTTGACTAATAAGAAATGATTTTCTATGATTATGTGTGTATGCCACAAAGTATCATGTTTTAAGTTATGATTATTGGGATTACATTTCACTACTATGATTTATCCCATGTTATGATATTATGATATCTTTTGCAGGTTAAGATTTGCATAATGTTATGTTCTTATGAATATGATGTTATTGCTATTTCTTTTGTTTACCCTTACTGAGAATTTGAGCTCACCCTTTTATGTTTTCCTTTCCCCAGAATATAAAGAAAGGTTTTAGGTAAAAGAAAGGAAGATCTTTATGGGAGATGTTGAAGATCTTTCACCACAATTAGAAGATTATATTCTGAGTTTCCAAAGACACTAAACTATTACGATCCTTGTGTGTGTGTTTTTGTTATGTACTAAGTATTCCGAAAAAATAATGTAATGTCCATGTACGTTAAGATTCGGGTCTCTAAAGTTGGTATCAGAGGAAAGGTTTAGTCAACCTTTGGAAACTAGGATGCGAGAAATTTAGTGAGATCCCAAGAGATATTTCTAAGGTATGTCTAGGGATGTCCCTAAGGTTAAGTAGAAGTATAGGTTACGGTCCTAGAATTACGGTAACGATCTTAGAATTAAACCTAAGATGTTAGATATTGAAGGTACTCCCCCTTTATTATGTTATTTCCCCTAGCATGATTTTTGCCTCTCATACTATTCTTTTTGGGTTTTAGACGATGGATAGAACCCAAAGGAACCGTGTTGATCAATGCAATGGACAATGCAATGATTGTCCTCCTGAACAAACAAATGTTATGGGAGATGGATTGCAAAATCTTATTACTATACTTACACAAGCTATGAATCATTATGGACTTCCCAATGATCAGAGAAGGGAATAATATTCTATTGAGTCCTTCATGAGGCAACATCCACCTTATTTCAGTGGGTCTTCTGATACACTTGTTGCTGAAAAATGGATCAGTACCACTGAAAGGATATTTTCAGTTCTTCAATGTTATGAACATGATAAAGTCATCTTAGTAGTATATCGTTTGGAAGGTGATGCTGATCAATGGTGGAATCTAATCAAGAATACGAGGCCAAGAGATGAAATTGAGTCTATGGAATGGGACGAGTTCAAGAACTTATTTTTCAATAAGTAATTCCCTCATATTCTTCGAACAAAGATGGAGAAGGAGTTTCTCAAACTAAAGAAAATGGATGATGAATCTGTTGGTATATACAAAGAGAATTTTAAAAGGCTTGCAAGGTATGCATCTGGCTTTATCATCCAACCTGAAAGTAACATTGATCGATTCTTTAGTGGCTTAAAACCAAATCTTCAAAGGGCATTAGCTATAAGAGACTTCATTAGCTATGAAGAAATTGTGTGCTGTGATATTAAGGTAGAAATGGAAGTTGGTGTTACATATCCATCTCATGGTTTTGACAAGAAACGAAAGATGGAGTTCAAGGAGAAATCTCAGAATAATGGTGAAAAGAAGATGAATGTTTCCTTATGCTCAAAGTGTGGAAAGAAACATGGTGGATATTGTCTTAAAGGGACTAGAAAATTTTTTAAGTGTGGAAAAGAAGGTCATCGAGCAGCTGAGTGTCAAAGTAATGGAAAAAGGGTTGATAATGGTGTGAATAAAGAAAAGACGACAAAGAACGCACCAACAACACTTCAATGCTTAAAGTGCAATGAAATGGGGAATTATGCTAATCAATGCCCTAATCCAAGGGTTAATGATGATCGACATGAGAAACCACTTAAGGAAAAGGAAAAAAAAGTCACATGCGATCACTATTGGAAATTTTGAATATGACAACGATGTGGTGGAATGATTAAGTGTTTATGTAATGGGATTCCAAAATAATGTTGTATATAGTATCGTGGAATATTGGAATATTTATGTATTGGTCTATTGTGCTTTTCAATAATTTTATGGTACCGGTAACCATGAAAAGTGAATGCGATTTTTTTGGAAAAAAATATGATATGCGCATAATGAAGGTAAAACAAGAAAATGAAATGTTTGACAGTATTCATGAGCTCATGATTGATATAAGGACTAAGTGATATCATGGTTTGAGTATATAGAATTTTGAGGATTTTGGTATGTGGAAAGTGTTAACTTTTATCTGCATTCATGTTTTTACTAAGGTTCAATGGGTATTCATTTTTCAAGATAATACATGATTAAGGCCTTTGAATGTTTGGAATGTGATCAAAAAGACATATCTCATGATATATGGGGATCAACAAAGGTATTAACATGATAATTGTATGAACTCTTTGGTAATCTTTTTCACTATAATATGAGATTAGACAACATTATTTCGGATAAGCCTAAAGATTGGAATGGATTATGTTGGACATAAGTTACTATTGTTTAAGGATAGAAGTTTTTTCGATATTATTTATCGGATTTTATAGTAATGTTGTTTTAGAAAACGGACAACCTACCGGATGAGCGATATCCCATCGCGTCAGACAAGGCTATGGGAATCGAACCCACAACCGAAGTGTGACTGGACTTTATCGCCTACCACTGGTCTACAGGAAGTCCCTGGTTAGTAGAAACTAGTTTTATTTTATTACGCGGTATGATATATGAAGTATAAGTTCATTTTTGGAATCGTATATGATTAACCTCACCATAGATGGACTTATGTATATTTGATAACTTTTTCTAACCTTTTGTTTGAAATAGATGGAATGAATCATCATTATATCACATGATCTTCTAACACTTCATAAATGAAAAATTCAACTTCATTTCTTTAAGATATGAAGTGGAAATTGTTCAAAGCACCAAAAACAGTGAGATTGTACCAAAATCAGGCAAGTATTTCTTCTAATTCAAAATTTTCAACTTTAGGGAAATGATATTGAAAACCAAAAATGTTGTCCTAGTGCCCTTATATCCGATGAATCAGATGGTACCTTAGATCATCACAAATCTATGGATTTCTGATTGTTGGCTTTTCCATAGCCATGTTCTCTACCACTCTCCATCAGAACATGATAGTTAGGTTTCTCTTCCATATCCATATTTTCACCTATGTTCTCTTATGTGGAAACCCAGTGATTAGTTAATTTTGGTAACCGTTATGTTTCATACTTTAGTTTTTTATAGATTGGTTTTGGTATTCCTTTTTACGATGTGGGTTTATATTAAAGAAGCTTTCTAGTAGTAAACCATTTATATCCCCGACGAATTTTGAGGACAATATTCATTTTAAGGGGGGTAGAATGTAACACCCCGAGATTTTATGAAAAGTATTATTTTTAATGTCTTGTGTTGTACGCTACACGAAAAGGAGTTTTCACAACATGAATCCCTAACTTGTCTTGCATTATACGCAATCGGGACCTTACTCTATAGTGTGTGTTGTACACAATACCGAGTTTCACTAAACGAGATATTATTATAATATTATGAACTAGCCGTTATGAATAGTAATACACACTTTTTGAAATTTTATAAGTTTTATATTTCAAAATGGACTTTATTTTTGGATTCTGAATATAGAAATTAGCTTAGGGTGAAGTTTTGGTACTTTTCGGATAACTTTCATATTCTGATGAATAGTGAAAATTACTAAATTTTAATTAGAAACAACTTTTTTAATCAAAATAATTAATAGTGATAAATTATTAATTTGAGTGGTTTTAAAGTATATTTAGAATATATTTTTACAATTCAATACAATGTTGGTCATTGGATGTAATTTCACATTTAAACCAGACATAAACAAGTGTCAATCTTTTGATAGTTATTATCTCTTAAAAACACGCTATTTGTTTTCACGACAGGAATTAATTTTTAAATTAGTTAATGTAACTGATATGTTTTTGAATTTGGTAAAATAGACATCATTTTTGAATTCATAATATCAAATATAGCTTAGGCCAAATTTTTGTTATTTTTCTGGAAACTTTCATTTTTTGATGAATAGTGAAACCACTAAGTGATAGTTAAAAAAACTGAGTTTTTCATAAAACTTAATTTTAACGCTTCTGTGAGTGGAATTTAGAAAATCAGAGAGACATGGTTAATATCAAGGACTAAAATGTGGTTCAATGAGATGAAAATAATTTTTGGTTAATAGTAACTTTTTACTTTTTTTTACCACGGTTAAAAGTAAATAGGGTAATTAAGGGTACAAATGATATTATTATTACCCTAACACATGTCCTAATTCTATTGGATAAGTGTAATTCGACCAAAAACAACCTTAGGAATAAAATATGACCATTTAGGCCCACTTCGATTAGATTAGGACACTTATTATCAATTTATTTAAAGAAGGGTTAAAATAGTTAAAATCAAAGTTTAATAACTAAAGAATTTTTAATATAGGGTTATACGTAAGAGAAATTCGACTATAAATATTCATTAAAAAGATAAATATATTTCCTACATAATGATATTTTATTTTTATTTTTTAGAGTTTAAATAAGTTAATTTATATATGACACAATGATGATGCAGTAATTATCTTATTAATGAAATATTGACATAATTGATGTTACAAATACCCAAATAAATGTAATTTGAGACTTTTTATGAATTAAACTAATTTTATAGGTTAATATTACATGTTAGTATTTATTTAATTAATTGTTTTTCGAATTAATCATTCTGTTATGATTACACAAAAATCAATTACTAAATAGTGTCAAAATTGACATAAAATTGTTTTTAAAACAAATATTATATTATTAATTGTTATTTTATTCCTAAAAATCTAAGGTTCGGAAAAATGACTTAGATAAGGTTATATATATTAATAATAAACAAATTGGGGTTCGTTTGGCTTGTTATAGTAAGTTTATTAACCTTATAGTGTAAGAACACAAAAAGACACGGTAAAAGTAAAATTATCTAACTTAATGTTAAATGTAAATGATAAGGTTAAAATAGGAACCTAAACTTGTCTAAATTCTATTGGATTAGAGGATTTGGACCCATCCCCACCTTATCTTAGAAATAAATCAATTTTGAGCTATTTAAAACCGAATTTGGATTTATAATAAAATAATATTTTTAGTTATTCCAAAGGTGCCCCTCTCCTCCCTTATAAAAGAGAACCTCCTCCCTCTCTTCCTCACACCACTTTGAGCCTTCAAGATCTGAAAACCCCTGCCAAATTCTCTTCTCCAATTCCCTAGAAACATCCTAGAGGTCCTGGTATTCTTCCGAGGCCAATTTTAGTTCCCTAAGAGGAGGACTCAAAGAGGTGCTTCAAAGAAGAGGTAATGTCCGTTACCGATTCCTTCAACTTTATTTCTTCTTCCACTTCTTCTTCTTAGGTTGTTTCCTAATGAAGTAATAACATCAGTATAAATCATATACGGATATGTTATTATAATTATGAAACAACTCTATTTCACCATCTATCCATCCTACGGAAAATGAAATCACCACGCGTGCGTACGTACAGAATACCGTCTCCATGCCGTGGTGTAACCTATTTTCCACCACCACCTTACTTGGATGGGTATAATGGTGTGAATAATAACTATATATGATTATTTTAAAGTGATATTGATTCTAAAATAGTATACATACTCTCCAATACAATTCCACGATCATGAGAACGATATCATCGCTCGTGTGTACGTATAGACTACCGTCTCTACGACGCGATGAGATTCATTCTCCACGTTAACCATTCATGAATGAATATAAAGTTTATATAATAAGAAATCATGAAATATATGACATAATAATGATACTGGATTTATGTGTATATATATGTATGTCATCTACTTATTTTCATTCAACTCAATAAGGAAACAAAAACAACGTTCATGCGTACGTACGACCAACCGTCTCCATTAATGGTGTATTTCTTTCCATTTACTGATTTATTATATATATGTATATTCTGAATATATATTATATATAAATCATGTTTTATATTCTGGAATTAAGTAATCATGATCTAAGTAATCATATGAATAATTACAAGTCAAAACACGGACGACAAATGAAACGCTTTTACCCAAAACGCTCTTTAACATGGAATTTACAAAAGAACGGGTAATATAAAGTAATAAATGAACCACATATGATATCATAACAATGATTATGATTCTGGAATAAGTCATTGACATTATTTAAATCATTATACAGGAGTTTCGGACACTTACAAATCAAATCAGACCTAAGGTAAGGGAAAATCTCGCAATGTCAATTTTTATCTGAGATTGTTTATACTTCAGAATTTACTGGGGAATATTTTATCATCCACATCCATGTTTCCTCAATATGTAATATTATTTCCATCCACCAAAAATTGTTTAAATCCATTTTTACCCTTTGGTGAGTTTATAGTAAAAGATATGAAAGGAATCTTTTGTCATTTTTCGTATGAGGTACTTTTTGACTTTTCCGACAAAAGTACGAGAAGAATGTTTTTTTAACGTATACAACATGAATGGATTTTTTAAAAATTATTTCCAAGAAGCTTCCTTTACAAGTTTTCATGTTTATTTTTAATCAACTTCTTTTAGTTTAAAATTGTATGACATGTTAAGAAAGGAAAATGTTTTTGAAGTAGAAAGGATATTTTCCTCAAGAATGGAGTTCAAGTGTTTTATAAAAATTATTTTCCATCTAAGATAATATAGGGTTCTGTTTATATCCCTATTATTACATTGATTTGATTATGTTGTGATGGCTTTATTTTTATGAATTCCTTTATCTTATATGAATTGTTTTATGATGTCATGTTTTTTAAGAATCCCATTTTTATTATATGGGTTATGCAATGATTTATGATTTATGATTTTGTGGAACACATATGAATGGTATCATTATGAGATGGGTGGGACCTATATCTCCCTCTAATGAATTGGGTAAAGATTTTATATCTCATGATATATACATGGATGGAACAGCAGGTTAAACTGGTTCTGTGAAACAGGACTGAAACGAGGAATGAACTTGGTTCAGAAATGGACTTTGTCCACTAAGATAGTCTTGGCAATGAGTCTTGACTAATAAGAAATGATTATCTATGATTATGTGTGTATGCCACAAAGTTTCATGTTTTAAGTTATGATTATTGGGATTAAATTTCACTACTATGATTTGTCCCATGTTATGATATTATGATCTCTTTTGCAGGTTAAGATTTCCAAAATGTTATGTTCTTATGAATATGATGTGATTGATATTTCTTTTATTTACCCTTAATGAGAATTTGAGCTCACCCTTTTATGTTTTCTTTTCCCCAGGATATTAAGAAATGTTTTAGGTAAAAAAAAGGAAGGTCTTTATGGGAGATGTTGAAGATCTTTCACCACAATTAGAAGATTATATTCCGAGTTTCCAAAGACACTAAACTATTACGGTCCTTGTGTGTGTGTTTTTGTTATGTACTAAGTATTCCGCAAAAATAATGTAATGTCCATGTACGTTAATATTCAGGTCTCTACAGTGGTGGTCCGGTATAGTTTCAATGGATATAACCATTTGATAGATGCATGCAGAAATTGAAGAAAAAAGTATGTAACAAAGCATCAATTGAAGGCTCAATTGCTGAAAATTATTTGCAAGAGGAAATTAATTTTTTCTGTTCTCATTATTTTGTATCTAAATATCCCTCAAAAAACAAACTCATTGGTTGGAACGAGGGAATTGATGATGATTAAATTGACAATCAATTATTATTTTTCAATCATCCAGAGCTTGGCTTCAGTGGAGTTCATGAATGATGGGTTTCAGTTGATGAACATCACAGAGCTCATACATATGTTCTGCTCAACTATGAATAAATGAAATCATTTTTACTGTGATTTATTCTATCAATTATTCTATAATTTATGTTACAGTAAGTAAAATTATTTTATTTGTTAGTTATATGATAATAATATCCAGAAACTATATCAACCCTTCTCTTTATTACACACATAAACACGATTTATTACATAAAATATTCACTTGACACAACATAGAAGACAGAGAGGTCTGGTGTCTTTGGGGATTAGGAACATTACATAAATCTTAGAATATAAAACACACAACATATTTAATGAAAACTTCCTATACATGACCACTACATTCCCTCGCACTTAGCATTGCATGGGATAACCTGATGACACACATAAGAAACGGGTGAGCTATAAAGCCTAGTAAGAGAATAAACATGGAATAACATGAGGAATAAAATACATGTTAGAAACTAGGCATATCAATATACAACAATATAAACTTTAACATACAGTCATGATAAAGCATGATAATCATAACATGGAAATGTGGCAACAATACTTAACATGGAATTAGCATGAGCCAAGGCTCATTGCATATGGAGCATGAGTAAACCCTCATTGCACATGAATCATGAGTAAAAACCTGTTGCACTTGAATTAGGATGAGTCAAAACCCATTTCTCATGACGTATCATGATACTATAATTTACCCAATTCATTAGAGCACTATCACGGCGCGCCCTTCTTAAACATTTCATTTCATGCATAAGTGTGCCACATGGATCATATAACTTGGAGTCAATCAACATCATTAGTTATTACGTGATTATGTAATTTGTAATAAATACATGAAATTACCATTAAATATGTATATGTTAATAAAGGTGAATACCCTTGATAGAGACAAGGGTATGTCATTCACTATACAATGATCTTGACTTGGAAAAACATGGTGCAATTTCGGCACCATAACGGCGTGACATAAGGATTCATGAAAATGGTTGATGAGAGAGAAAATGGTGTATAATCATATGTACATGAAATGGAAAGTAAGGGGGTCATATAGATACATGTCCCAACAAACATAATGGAATTTATATGCATAATACAAAATAATTTCTTGGATGTAAAAGAGGAGAGAGAAATCCCTCACAGAATTTCGGCATGGTAACGACTGTACATCTGAGGCATTAATTAGAGATAAAGGGGTATACCATCATGAAAAAATAAATAGGGAAGTATTGAGAAGGTGTTAAATCATACCCCAACATTTTTAATTGAAAATAAAAGGGCATTACAATATTAAGAAACTTGGAAAAGAGAAAGGTATAAATCCCTTACTTGGAAGTGTGATCCAAAAGGCTTGAGAGAGGCTTCAGAGAGGCTTCTTGGGAGCTTGGGGAACCTTGTGGGGATTTTAGAGAGAGTAGGGGATGGGTTTTTTAAACTGAAAAGGCTTTTAGTGAATATAAAGTGGGATCCTGGGCGGGTTTATATAGGAAAGGAGAGGGAATTCTTTATTATTTAGGTTTGGGACAGCTCATATTAAACTAATAAAAACCACAAACCAGACCATGGGGTTTTGACATAGTTTTTGAAAAAGGGGAGTGGAAAAAAATATTTTATAAGGCCAATATCCTAACATCTTAAAATAATAGGGTTTCTTAGGTGGAGGTGAGTCACACTCTCCAGGAAAACAATTTAAAAAGGCAAAATGTTTTATAAGTCTTGGAGGGTCCAATAAAGCTTTGTAAAATAAATAAATAAAAATCTAAAATAACATTATTTTAATGATAAAAATAAATTGGCCTAAAATAATGTTTATAGTACTTTATTACATCACTATTTGGTCATTATGAAGTCATAAAACACAAAATATATTTAAACGATATTTAATTTTTACCCAAAAATTCGACTGTCTCAGAAAATTAAGAAAAATTCACCTTCGGATTATTTCTATATCCTGATTCCAAAAAATAATATTCATTTTATCTAACTAATTTTATAAATATGTGAATTTTTACTTTGAAAATAAAAACCGACATTTACCGAAAATTCATGGGTTATGACAAAAACAGTTTTCAAACATTAATAAAAATTACAATTGTATTCATAAAATTATATGATCATTTATATTTAATAAAAAGTAATTTAATAATAATATTTTATTTAAATATTATTTAATTCAATAATCCATTAACTTATCAAAATATATTTCTTAGTTGAATATTAACAAAAAATTCTATTTGTGCCTTAAAAACTATTTACAAAGTAACAATAATAAAATGAATGAAAATTCATTATACAAAAATAATTTGCATTACTAGAGTGCTAGGTTCTTTCTACATAACCCCTTATAAAACTATCATAATACCTAAGGGTAAGGTGTGTGATGGTTACAGTCTCTTTGGGTGGCTCAGATAACATCACTCAGGTGGTAATCCCTATTAACTTCCACTTTTCCCATAGTTAGTTCCGCTCAAGCTTAATGTGTTCAACCTCAGCTTAGTCTTGGTCAAGAGAGATGCCCAATGATGCCAACTCCTTTCCGAGCTCTGACAAATGGGCTTCGTATGGGGCAAGCCTTCTAGATGAGGCTGTCGTTTTCTTTGTCTGAGTAAATTTGATTTGTTAAAGCCCTATATTTATACTAATCATGTGATCACTATTCAACAGAAATATTAGAAATGGTGACAATTAATAATAGTATTTTGAAATCCAGAAACATAAAACCAACGATGCTCAAATTTTATATAACCATAATAAGAAATTTAATTAGATCAAGAGGAATTTTCCTCAATGAATGTTTGGGTCATTAAAATATTCCCCCATTAAGAAATTTTTCCCTCGAAATTTCCTTTTCCCACTCTAAAAAATGTGGGTAACTTTACTTCATCACTTCCTCCGATTCCCACACTGCTTCTTCAAATTTCTGGTTTTTCCACAACACCTTAACAAGGGGCATTGTCTTATTTCGTAGAACTTTTTCTCTATGATCTATGATCTTCACTGGTTGATCCTCATAAGAAAGATCATCCTCTAGCTATACTACCTCTAAAGTGAGTACATGTGAAGGGTCTAGTAGGTATTTTCTTAAGAGGGATACATGAAATACATCATTTACTTTGTCCATAGTAGGTGGAAGTGCTTGTCTATAGGCCAGAGCCCCAACACGATTATGAATATCGAAGGGGCTGCTGTACTTAGGACTTAACTTCCCTTTACTTCCAAACCTCATGACCTTATTCCATGGAGATATGAGTTGAAATACCATGTCTCTAACTATAAACTCAAGGTCTAGTCAATGGTTATCGGCATAACTCTTCATTCAAATCTGGACTACCTAGTTATGTTGCTGAATGGTTTTCTCCTTCTCCACCATTTATTTAACCATTTCTGGTCCTAGTAGCTTATGCTCACCAACTTCATCCCAACACAGTAGTGTTCTACACCTCTTCCCATATAGGTCTTCATAAGGTGCCATTTGGATGCTCGAGTGGAAACATTTATTATAGGAGAATTTAACTAGGGGAAGATGTTGGTCCCAACCACCTTTGAAGTCCATAGAACACGCTCTCAGCATGTCCTCAAGTGCTTGGATAGTCCACTCGGATTGACCATTAGTTTCAGGACGATAAGCCGTACTGAAGTTCAGCTTAGTATCTAGAGCACGTTGAAGACTCTTCCAAAACATAGAGGTGAATCTTGGATCTCGATCGAACACAATAGGTAGTGGAACTCCATGAATCCTTACCTTCTTCCTAATATATATCCGTTCCAGCTGATCCAATGAGAAATCCTCCCGAATTGTAATGAAGTGTGCAGAATTTTTAAGAAGATCCACAACAACCCAGATTGAATTGTTTCCTTTGTTTGTCTTCATAAGTCCGGTGACAAATTCCATGTTGATGTTCTCCTATTTCCATACTAGTATTGGAAATGGTTGCATCATCCCCTTGTAATTCTACCTCTGTACCATCACTTGCTGACACACTAGGAACTTTTATGTATACCTAATGATCTCCTTTTTCATATTATCCCAACAATAATACTCTTGGATATTTCGATACATCTTTGTGTTTCATGGGTGAATAGAGTAATTTGAACTATGCATATCATCAAAAATTTAATTCTTTAGCTCTGAACTTGATGGAACACATAGTATTTTCCCAAATCTCACAATTCCTTCTTCATTAACATTAAACATCAAGGATTTACCTTTTCTGATAGCATCTACTATCTTCTGAATTCCCACATCATCATTTTGATCATCCTTTAACCTTTCCAATAGAGACGGTCGAGCAATCATTTCTGAAAGGATTGATGATGTTCGCTTCTTTATGATTCCCATGTCTATCTTCATTAAATATAAGAATAATGGATCCCTCTTAATTCTCATGAATGATAGAATTTCTGGGTCCTTACTAATTAAAGCATCCACAACCTTTTTCTCTTTCCCAGGGTTGTAATGGATTGAGCAGTCATAGTTTTTGATCAGCTCAACCATCTTTGTTGGTGCATGTTAAACTGTTTCTGTGTGAATATATACTTGAGGCTTTTGTGGACCATATATATTTCAAAAGTCTCCCCAAAGAGATAATTTCACCAAATTTTTAAAGAGAAGATCACAACAACCAACTCCAAATCATGTGTTGGATAATTCTACACATGAACATTCAATTGCCTTAAATCATATGCAATGAATTTTTCATTTTGCATCAATACACAGCCCATGCCCTTCTTTGAAGAATTACTGAATACCACAAAAAGTTCTCCACTTGTGGGTAAAGTGAGAACGAGTGTAGTGTTAGGTCTCCTTTTTTAACTCTATGAATATTTCTTTGCATTCATAAATCCATGCAAACTTTACTCCCTTCTGAGTTAGTTTGGTAAGGGGGTTTGAAAATCATGAGAATTTTCTCACAAATCGTTAATAATATCCAGATAACCCCAAGAAGCTATGAATATCCATTACTGATGTTGGCCTCATCCATCCCTCAATTGAATCTTTTTTGGAGGGATCCACTGATATCCCATTGCTTTTGGTGATATGGACTATGAATGAAACCTCCTTCAACTAGAACTCACACTTTATGTAATTTTCATAGATATTATCCTTCGCAAGGTCTCTAGTACAGTTCATAGATTCTCCTCATGATCCTCATTGGTTTTGGAGTATATCAGATTATCATCTATAGATACTACCAAAAATTTGTCGAGGTATACCCTAAAGACTCTATTCATCAAGTCCATGAAGATTGCTAGAGCATTAGTGAGTCTAAAAGGAATTACTATGAATTCATAGTGCCCACATCTTGTACAAAAATTAGTCTTGGGGATATCTTCCTTCTTCACCCTTACTTGATAATATCCTGACCACAAATCCACCTTGGGGAAGTGTTGTTCTCCCTGCAGCTGATCGAAAAAGTCATCGATTCATGGGAGGGGATACTTGTTCTTTATCGTAATTTTGTTAAGCTTGTGATAATCGATGCAAAGGCACATTGTGCCATATTTCTTCTTGATGAAGGGGACTGGTGCACCCCATGGTGAAGCACTTGGGCATATAAACCAGTTATCTAGATTCTCTTGTATTTGTTTCTTTAGCTACTCAAGCTCCACAACAGCCATTCTATACGGAGTATTAGATATTGGAAAAGCCCCAGGTATAAGAGAAATTGAGAATTCAAAATACCTTCTAGAAGGAAGACCATACAATTCCTCAGGAAACACTTCAGTGAATTCCCTCACAATAGGAATGTCTTCAAGGATGGTTACTTCCTCGGACTCAGTCATCTGAGCTAGATATATGTGCTCGTAGGGTAATAATATCCACACTTGAGATGATGGAGCTAAAGAAGATTCATCCTCCTCGTTGCAATTGTATAGAGTCGGGGATCAATTATCCACATGGAGAGTGATTTCCCCCTCATGGAAATTTATTTTGGCTCTATATAAAGAATGCCAATCCATGCTAAGAATTGTATCAAATTCCACTAGGGGGAGTTTGAAAAGGTTTGACGGGAAATTCAATCCTCAGATTATGACAGGGGAGGAGTTATATTCATGGGATGTAATGATTTCCCCATTTTCTGTACTCACCGACATCTTTATTTCCATGATTTGTGGTGGTGTTGGGATTGTTCTACTAAACTATTGGGATATAAAAGAATTCATTGAACTTGAATCAAAATTTATTTTCGATATTCGTGAATGGATAACTAGCTTACCTATCACCAATTTGTTATCGGGGTTCAATTTGGCAGTAGTGATGGAAAAATCTCTCTCTTGCTACCTTGGAGGTTGTTGGTTGCCTCTGAAAACACTTGGCTTAGGAAACTGATTTGAAAGATTCTCTAGTTCTTTGAAATTGTTGCAATGAACAATGTGTTGAGGTTCAAATAGATCCTTCATATTCTCTGTTTTAGCCACTGGTTTTTCTTGTGTGAAGTTAATAGGTAGGTGCCCTTATCTTCCACATATAAATCATTTCCTCATCCCCTTCTGGCAATTTCCAGGGTGCTTCTTTCCGTACCATTGGGTAGTGAGGTGCTGGATCTACTTCGCACCATTGTATTTATCCATCAGACCACCAACATTGATGTCCAACTTGCACTTATTATCCCCATGATACCCCAGTGATTCTCTGATCTCCATTTCGACCTTGAGGGAACATTAGAAAATTTCCTCATTGATGTCGAAGTCACGGATCGCCAGCGCTTTCCGTAGGCTAGGTTTCAGCCCACCAAAGAAATGGTCAACCTTTTATTTAGGGATAATGACAAAGACAAAGGCATATTATTGAAGCCTTGATAAGTTTTTCTTGTACGCTCTGATAGATTCTTCATTTTTTTTGGGGGCAAGGAAGTGCCTTTCTATCTTATGTCAGAGGGTGCGCAGAAAATATTTATCCAAAAACATCTTCCAGAAATCCTTCCATTAAAATGCATTGATCTCCTCCTCAGGCTTCATATTTTTGATCTACGTACACCATTGATCAGCTTCACCCTCCATACGATAAGCATCCAGGAGAACCTTCTCTTGTTTATAATATTTAAGAATGGAGAATATCTTTTCAATGGAGTTGATCCATTGTTCGAAGATTGAGGGATCAGACGATCCATTAAAAGTAGGATGCCTTTATCTCATGAAGCTCTCGATAGAGACTTCTTCTTTCTGGGGGGGGGGGGGGGTTAACGTTCTTCTTGACCCATGTTTCTATTCAAAACTTGAGTTAACTGAGAGATAAGCATGAAAAAGTTCGCAATTCCCACTCCCATCAGATTGGGCATCTCATTAGAATAGTCACCACATTGATCTTCACATCGGTTGTTAGCCCGAGTCCTCCTATTACTGGTCATTGTTTGGAATAAAAGGAATGTTAGGGGTAACACATAAAGGGTATTCCAATAAAAAAACTGATGACTTATAAATAACTTTTATTTCATTAACTTGTGAATCCATAGGCTTCGATCTATGCTATTCATGATCTACTTTCTAACATATATTTTTAGGGGATTTTTTTTAATTCCCTTATTAAGGGTTCTCACTAAGATTGTGAATTTACCAAAGCATATCCATATGGAGTTTCGTGACCATGAGTGAAGCAACACCCATTGTCGTGCACCAGTTCCCATTCGAGTCTAGCTCAAATTGGTGTTTTCAGGTTTTTCCCCTAGGATTCATCTGTGTCAGAGCCACCTCTACCTACTCGTATCCAGACATGGATGTATTTTCATGATAAACCAATTACTCAATACTCACCAACACTTAGGGATGTTTTTATTATACTTATTTTTGTCTCTAAGTCTTCAATAGGGTTTTCTAATCCTAATCCCAAAAATAACTAAACTTATCCTATGATACAAACTATAACAACCCTGCTCTTTATTACACACTTAACGCAAATTTATTACATAAAATATTCACTTGATACAACATATAAGATAAGGAGGTATAGTGTATTTTGGGATTAGGAACATTACATAACAACTTAGAACATAAAACCCACAACATCTTTATTGAAAACTTCCTTTACATGACCACTACATTCCCTCGCACTTAGCAATGCATGGGATAACCTGATGACACACATTAGAAAAGGGTGAGCTATAAACCCGAGTAGAGGAATAAACATGGAATAACATGAGGAATACAATAAATGTTAGACAATAGGCATATCAATGGAGCACAAGAGAAAAATGAACATAAAGGCATGATATAGAATGATAATCATAACATGGAAATGTGGCAATAATACTTAACATGGAATTAGCATGAGCCAAGGCTCATTGCACATGGAGCATTAGTAAACCCTAATTGCACATGAAGCACGAGTAAAACCTAATTTCACTTGAATTTGGATGAGTCAACACCCATTTCACATGACATATCATGATACTATACTTTACCCAATGCATTGGAGCACTATTAAGGCACACCCTTCTTAAACATTTCATTTCATGCATAAGTGTGCCACATGGATCATATAACTTGGAATCAATCAACATCATAAGTTTTTCAATGATTAATTAATGTGGAGTAAATAAATTAAATTACCATTCAATATTTATATGTGCATAAACGTGAATACCTTGATAGTGACATGGGTATGGTATTCACTACACAATGATCTTGGCTTGGAAAAACGCGGTGTAATTTCGGCAGCATAATGGCGTGACATAAGGATTCATGGAAATGGTTGATGAGAGAGAAAAGAGTGTCTCATTATATTTACATGAAATGGACAGTAAGGGGGTTATATAGATACATATCCCAACAAACATAATGGAATTTAGATGCATAATACAAAAGAACTACATGGATGTAAAAGAGGAGAGAGAAATCCCTCATGGAATTTTGGCATGGTAACAAGTGTACATGGGTGGAATCAATGAGAGAGAAAGGGGTCTCCAATCATCAAAACATAAAGAGGGAAGTATGGGGAAGGTTAGAAATCATACCCTAACATTTCTAATTGAAAATAAAAGGGAATAACAATATTAAGAAACTTGGAAAAGAGAAAGGTAGAAATCCCTCAATTGGAATTGTGATCCCAAAGGCTTGGAAGAGGCTTGAAAAAGGAATCTTGGGAGCTTGGGGCACCTTGGGGGGATTCAGGAGAGATGAGGGGAGGGATTTGTCGAACTAAAAAGGCTATGAATGAAGAGGAAGTGGGAGCTTGTGTGTGTTTGTATAGGAAAGAAGAGATAATTCTTTATTTTTTAGGTTTGGGAAACCTCACATTAAACTAATCAAAACCACAAACCAGACCATGATTTTTTCCCATGGGTTTTCCCAAAGGGGAGTGGAAATAATTATTTTATAAGGTTAGTGGCCTAAATTCTTAAAATAAAAAGGTTGCTTATGTGGAGGTGACTCACACTCTCAAGGAAAACAATTTAAAAAGGAAAAATGTTTAATAAGTCATAGAGAATCCACTGAAGCTTTGTAAATTAAATCAAACAATTACAGAATCACATTATTTTAATTCTAAAACATATATATATGTAAATTTTTACTTTTAATATAAAAACTGACATTTACCAAAAGTTCATGGGTTTTGACAAAAACAGTTTTCAAACCTTAATAAAAATTACAATTGCATTCATAAAATTATATGATCACTTATATTTGATAAAAAGTAATTTAATAATAATAATTTATTAAAATATTATTTAATTAAAAGATCCATTAGTTCATCAAAATAGATTTATTAGTTGAATATTAACTAAAAATACTCTTTGTGATTTAAAAACTATTTACAATGTAACAATAATAAAATGAATTCACATTATTTATACAAAAATAATGTACATAGTCATAATACTAGGGTATTATCACATAACCCATTATAACACCCGCATAAGACCGACAAGTAAGGTGTGTGATGGTGAAAGACTCTTGGGGTGGCTCGGATAAATCGCTCGGGTGGTAATCTCTATTAACTTCCACTTCTCCCATAGTCGGTTTTTCTCAAGCTTAACATGTTCAAGATAAGCTTGGGCTCGGTCAAGAGAGAATCCCAATGAAGCCACCTCCTTTCCGAGTTCTGAAAAATTGGATTCATATGGGGAAAGTCTAATGGATGAGGCCATCGCTTCCTTTGTCTGAGTAAAATTGATTTGTTAAAGCCCTATATTTATAATAATCATGTGATCACTGTTCAAAGACTATATTAGAAACGATCACAATTAATAACTGTATTTTGAAATCCAGAAATATAAATCCTGTGAAGTTCAAATTTTATATAACTATAATAAGACATTTAATTAGATCAAGAGAAATTTTCATTAATTAATTTTTGGGTCGTTACTGAAACAACTTCCAAAAATTACAACAACTGTTCTTAAAGAACACCGACATAAAAATTATTCTCAATGGTTTCAAAAACTGGTAACATAAATTATTAATGGTTTAACATATCAATTTGGTTTATTATTTATTATATTGATAATTGTTTTACAAATTTTTAGTTGTCTCAACATGCTGATAAAATTGATATGCGACTATGTATATTGTGTAACCCACAATCCAAAATAGTTAAATATTACAATGCATATGTGGTGAATGGTTTTAAATTTAATACACATGCATATGGGGAATAAAAAAACAATGAACAATGGAGTTTTCTTGAGAGGATCGTATCATAGAGAAACTAAAGTTGACTTTAACGGCATGCTGGATGAAAGTATTGAACGGTGTTACCTCGAGAAAAATTACATATCAATGTTTAATTGTCGGTGGTTAGATACCGAGAGAGGCTTGCGTGTTCATCCGATTCCTGGTACCGTCGATATTAAACATAAAATTCTTCTTGAAGTAAATGAACCATTTTTATTGGCTCAACAGGGACATCAAATATATTACCCAAAGTTCTCTGCTACCTTAAAAGACCTAATTGATTGGTGGAGCATAATAGAAATAAAATCTTAGGAAAATCAGTTTACTCAAACAGAATTTGGTTCCGATAAAGTACGAGGAATTGAATTTTTTCAAGAGACTACTCAAAATACATCCTTTTCACAATGATACATGAATATCGATGATGACAGCCCACAATTAAGGGTCAATGATAACGATGATGTTAAAGATTTTACAAATGAATTTGAAATGGAAGGAGATGATGAAACCTAAACACATATGAATATTGATGATGCCAATGATGAATATTTAGACATTGACATCATTAGATATGAAGATGATGATGAAGGTGAACATTGATATAGTTAAATGATGGTTATAACCATAACTAATATATATTTATATGTCATAGTTATTTTCAACTATTTACTAAGAACAATTATTTTGTGTTTTAGATGGACCATGATCTACTTCATGAGTTCAAGGAGGCTGATCTACCTTTGGATGAGGAGAATTTGGGATCATCTGACCCTCTAGTTACTGGAGGTTCAAGGGTTACACGGAGGGGGCACTGTGTTGCGTGACTTATGATTCCTGACCCTATCTTCGAGCAATGTCCACATCTTGGTTTCGATCCACTCATGCAGAGGTATTATGAACTGTGTATTTTAGTTAGATTTTATTAAATTATTTATATACTAATCATTTGATTATTTTTTCTTTTTTCATAGTTTTTCACATGTAGCTGTTGGACAGGGTAGCATTATCATGCGTAATTATTTTTCTAAGCTATGGATCACATGGGAACATATTTCCATTGATGTGTGACTTGGAATGTTCAATTATTGGCTGATACATAAATAAATAATATTTATTTAGAAATTTATTTCATTAATAACTTCATATTATAAATTATTGGTAGGGTTTATGGTATCCCATCAATGATAGAATGCATGACTTTATCCATGGGGCTTGTGAGGTGTCTATATATGAGCGTTTACGTCAGGTTTTGCACAATTTGAGAAGGACAACCATTAAGAAAGTCGGAGCGACAATATTTGATGAGTCATATAGAGGCCACTGACCAGAGTACATTTCATCTCATGTTTGGAATGGATTATGTTCACACTGTTTGAGTGGTGGATTTCATAGGAGATCATTATTGGGCCAGTAGAACTGGGGGAGACATGAGGTGAAACATTGAGTTGGTACCCATACATTCAGTACACATAAAGAGCATATGGTAAGTATCTTTTTTAAATATTATATATAACATTACATATAAAAAGTTTATTTTATATTCATATAGTAAGTCGAACATCCCAGTATTACGGACTATGATGTTTATCGGAAGATGTACAGTGATCTGGCCACTATAGATATTAGAGGTGATCACCAGCGTCAGATTATGGTCAGTATTATTTCTTTTTCAGTTTGAAAATTAACTAAATATAATATATTGACAATTTTATTTTCAAATTGAAACAAAAGATTTCATATAAGGCAACGACCTCTCAGACACGGGGGAGAGTCAGGTCGAGACAGATAATCAGACTAGTGCCCACTATTTTGATGAGGCGGTATGGATGCAGGGGACCCAGTATGCCTTCAAGAAGGGCCAAGTAGTTCGTATCAGCTCTCATTTGACTCATGAGACTTATTTTGGCACTGCTGCGATGTCGGCGTCCAGTTTAAGAGGAGATCATGGAGAGGCATCGTCTTCTGGCTCACAGTATCAGGAGCAGTTGCTACCTCAAACTGAGCTTATAGAGAGTTTGCAGAAGCAACATGAAGAGATGCGTCAACAGTAGCATCAACAGGAACAACATGAGGAGGAGATGCATCGATGGTAGTTGCAGTAGCAGCACGAGGAGGACATGCGTCTATGGAAACAACAATAATAGAAGCATCATGAGGAGGACATGTGTTGATGGCAGCAACAACAACATGATCTGATGGAGTACAAGCGCTGTCTGACTCGTAGTTTAGGGATGAAGTTTATTCCACCATATCCTCCATCTTCTACTACTTTTTCAGAAGACTATCCCAATGTGATTTGGTTGTTCTATTTAAAATATTTGAATTGAACATTTTTTGTAATATGAACTATTTACAGTTTTTTTTATTTTATATTGGTGCGAATATTGCATAATTTTATTTATTTTTAATATTTTAATATTTTATTATTTTTTGTTAGTATTATTTTTTAATGTTTTTTTATTTTACTAATGATAATAATAATAATAATAATAATTTATGATTTTTTATATATTTTATCTAAATATTAGGAATTTTACTATTTTTTATTTTTTTTATTTTAATTATATTAATAATATTTTGTCATTAATCATAATTTTATGATTTTTTTTATTTTATTATGTTTTCAAATATTGAGAATTTAAATATTTTTTATTTTTTTATTTAATTAAGTATTTGTGATGGGGCCTTTTAAGACGCGGGGTCCGTCACAAATAGGTTATATATATATATATATTTTAAACATTGTTGCAATGGGTTGCTTTACCATCGCAATAATTTTGTTTTGCGATGGGCTTGTTGCAAAAGGTTTATAAAATATAATCTATTTGTGATCGGCTATTTTCCCGTCGCAAATACTTTTGCAACGAGCTAGTTTCCCATTGGAAAGTCTTTTTTCAACAGGCCCATTACTAAAGGTTTTTGTATATATAATGTATTTAATTAGAAATCTATTTGCGATAGGCCCCCTTCCCGTTGCAAGTAATATTTTTTTGCCCCGGGCCCATCACAAAAAATACTAGTTGTGATGTTGTTTTCTGCAACGGGCTATTTATGACAGGCCTCCATCACAAAAGGGTTTTTGTGATGGGATCCCGTCGCAAATAGCCTATCTCAAATAGATGAATTTTCAATAGTTTATTTCTCCATTATATATTCTCGATCAAGTAGTTATGGTTTCTTATCACTTGGTTCTTCCACTGAACCTCTCTTGAGTCCATGTTGTGTTCAATGTTTCTATCATAAGGAAGTGAATGACTAAACCTTCACATGCAGAAAACATATAAGTTATATCATTGTATCATTATATTTTCGATTAACAATAACCCATATATATTCTTGATCCTGGGGAGAAATTTCTATGAAATAATATCACTAACCTGGTTAAGGTTTTATTGTTTAACCATCAACTTAATGAAGCTATGTGGTAACCCGAGGATATGATGATGTAAAAGTATCCAAAATTATTTATTTTAGATTGATGTAATTTTGATATATAAAATAATTTTATGTGGGGTATAATGTATCATCCAATGATTTTTATGAAATATATATATATATATATATATATATATATTTAATTTCTTTGATAGCTTGTGTTATAAGAAACACTGAGTTTTAGAAAATTGTAATATATTATTAATATTATTTTTTAAATATGACCATTTTTACATAGCTATTAAACTTTTGGGTATGAATATGAATAATTTTCAAGAAAATTAATTTAGTAAGTTTTAGATAAAGGAAATATGTTAATAGATAAGAACATATTTTTTTAAGTCTTTATATTCTTCGAAAATATATTTTTCTCAAAAAATGATTTTCATTTATATTTTTAAATAGATAATATAATCAATTTTTTCTAATTTGAGACAATATAACTGAAAAAATTATATTCATTTTTTAAATCACCCCGTTAAAAATATCATAGGGTAAATTTTTGGTTATTTTCGAAAAATATTTATTTTTTGAGGAACAATGAAAAATATTGTTTTTTATTTAAAACTACATTTTCATTTAAAGAATTTATAAGGTTAATTTTTTTTTTAAATTTTATAGAATAACCATTAGTTTGATTAAATTATAACTAAACTAATCTATTTAATTTGTGAAAATTTTATGTTCAAATTTCATATAAAAACTTTCAATGCTTATGAAAATTGTTTGTTTGATTTTTTGTCATAACTACAGGTTCAATTTTAATTTAAATTCCATAACTTATATAAAAATAATGTGGTAAAATTTAATTCAATATATATAATTATAGTAATTAATATAATATAATAATATCACCTTAATTTTTAATCATAGTAAATAGAAAACAAATTAAAAATTAATTATTGTAGCTAAAGAAAAACCAATTTACCAGTGGGTTAAAAATTAAACTATTAGGGCTAAAATGAAAAACAAACTTGTCCAATTCATATTATGTGTCCATATTAAAACCTTATATAATAAAATTTCAAGAATAATCCCTTTTTAGCCTTGTGGAATGTGTAATGTGTGGCTATAAATTTCTATTTTAAAAAATTAGTAGTGCGCCCTACCCCATACATATAAAAGAAAACCTGCTCTCTTATCCTATTAAAAATCAGAATTACTTTTGATTCATAACATAAATGAATATATAAATTCATTAATTCTATAAAAACATCATATTATCCTCATTGGTATTATTTAAACCTCTTAAGAAGGTTTTTTTCTAATTTAAAGAGGATTTATGAAGAAGAGGTATTGTTCCTAATCAAGATTTTTTTGTTATATTTATTCTTGAATATAATTTATATATTATTAAAATAAAGTAATACAATAAAATAATTATCTATGATGTACTTATTTGTTACTATTTTAAGGTAATAACCTATATCTATCTCCTCTTACATCAACTGGGAAACAAAACCATCGATCGTGTGTACGGTGGACTAACATCATGTGAATAGATGTAATTTTTTTTCTATCACCTCATCTCATTGATAGATATGATGATGTATATTACAAAACTATATAATATTTATGATATAATTATATTTCTGGAATTATAATATCATATCTACCTTTTAACCATCCAATTCATTGAAAAATGATAACATCTTTCATGTCTTCATGTGGAATACCTTCTCTAGGAAGTGATGTGATGCATTTTCAATTTTATTCTGATATATATAGAAATAAGGATATATTTAGTGAATATATATGATATAAAAATGAATCATTTAAGTTTAATTTAAAATTTCCTTTCTTTCATTCCATCCTTCCAGAAAATGGAAAAATTGTTTAAGCATACGTACGACCAACCTTCTTCTAGAAGAGTGAAATTCATTTTCTATATCACAATTTTTTGGATTACTATAAAAAAAATATAATAAATTTATATTATATTAATATCATGGTTGAAATTATGGATATTATGGAACCATAATCATTGTAAAATTATTGAAAAAAATATACACGAAAAAATGAAGCAGTTATTACCTGGAATGACAATTTAAACTGAATTTGTAATAATTTGGTAATAAAATGACATAAATAAATCACATATGGTATGAAATATATGAGTATGGTTCTGGATTATATGTATAATAAACTGATATTTATTATAAATGAGGATTGACTATTTCTGAAGAAATTCATGACTTGAGGTACAATATTTCTAGTCTCCATTTTATTTATGGGAGACAAAAGAAACATTAACCACATGTTTCTTCTGTGTGTTTTATATAATTAAAATTTTGAAACTATATATCATTAACCTACTTATTTTGGTGATATCAAACATTTGATTTGATTATATTCTTTAATTTTTCTTATGATTCAAAAGCTTATAATATGGTAATTTATTTTCCTCTCACTTTTATTTTTTTGGGACACATGCCTTATACACAACCTGTTTCTTTTTTTTATGGTGTATATAATACCCATGAATATATTTTATCATTCTTCTTTTGAAATTATAGGATATTCATATATATCTAATTTTATTTATTTCTTGGGTCTAATTATTAAGAGTGAATTTTATAATCTCATTATTTGTTGGGATTGTTTATGTTTATGATTATGATGATGAAATATTATGATCTACATCTCAAGAAACTCATGAATTTTATTATAATTTATTTTTTTAAATTACATGATTTCCTTTCATTTTACTCTCTTATTTTACTCAGTATTTCAAAATAATATTTTTAAGGAAAATCTACTTTATTTCACTATTATATTAAAAACCCATTTTCTTCAGCATCCATGTTTTTCTAAAAATGTTTTGAATAATGGTTTTTCTATTATACAAAGATTTTTTGATGAGATTTTTAACCATGTTTGAATTTTTACAAAATGGTTTAAAATGAATCTTCTTGTTATATACCAATATGAATTACTTTTGACTTTTTAATAAAAATATGGAAGGGATATTTGTTCTAACATATATGATATGAATAATGTTTCACCATATCATGAATGATCTATGATTTAAAGCTTCATTTAAATATTTACAAAGTTATTTTCAAAGATATTTTTTTAATATTCATGAAATTTTTATATTTAAAATAAGTTATTTTATTGTTGAAAGGATATTTTCCTCAAGAAATATTCCATGAAATATTTCAAAATAATCTTCTATATAAGATGATATCCAATGATGTTAATTAATATTTAATAGAGACATGATCCAATTATACTATTCTAATTATTTCTATATATAATTTATTATGATGATAAAAATATGTCTATGAATCCAATTCATTTTCTATGGGTTATGCTATGATAAATTCATAAAATTATTAGGAAACCAATTTTCTTTTCATGGGTTATGATATGATGATTGTTTTATTGTATTTTGGAAAAAAAATGTATGGTTTATTTTATGGTTGGGACATATATCTCCCTATAATTCATTGGCTAATAATTTATGTTCCATGAGATCAAAGGGTAAATAAGAGTTTATCGAAATCCTGACAAATATTCTATAGAGGTGGTGTTCCCAAGTCTAAAAAGTTGGTTATTGGAGGTTATGATATGCAAAATTGAGGGTACCTAAGAGGTTCTCCCATGCCTAAAGTAGGTACACCTGCAGTTATTTAAATCATAACATTTTATAAATTTCTTGGTTAGTAGCCCTGCCATAAGATTTTCAATGCTTATGCATATTCCAGAAATGTATGTCTTATGAAATTTTTTTGTTCTCATAGATCATGTTATATAATAAATTTATGATTCTTGTCTGATGAAATACCAAGATTCATGCTTTGTATAAATATTATGGTCTCTTATATCTAGTGTATGGTGTTGAAATATTATTCTAATTTTCCCTTACCCTTATTCTCATGTTATGATTATGTGGCCATTGATATCTTCTTTTATTACCCTTATTGAAAATTTGAGCTCACTCATTTGTATCTTTCCTTTCCCCAGGTTGTAAAGAATGGTATTAGTTATGATATGTCTAACAAGGGTTCTATATATGAAGAATATAGTGAGAGATGATGTAGTTCACCTAAGGACTAGTTTTTTATGTATCCTAGAATCTGAATACACTAAAACATTATGGTCCAATAGTGTGTAGTTTTTTAATATATTGAATAATTATCTAAAGGTTTTAAAATTTATATATGAAAATATTGGGTCAATTTATCGACTCAGACCCAAATTTTCCAAAATATGGTATATTATCCTAATATATAAAATAATATTGATTTAATCCTTAATAACATTTGTCATGTTTGGATTTATGATCCTTTTCATTCTATAAATGGCTTAAAATCATTTTAAATTGTGATTTCAAATATGATAATTGAAGGACTTATACCCTTAATGTTAGAAAGTGACCAAGAAATAGAGAAATTGTGTTTCTTCATTATAATAAGTAATAAATTTTCCTTTTACCTTCAAATTCATCTATAAAAATCCATATAAAGATGTTTTATTCTTCTAGATATGCATACATCTTTTTTTTGTCAGATTTTTTAATTGGTGTGATGGGAGTTATTCAATAAATAGATTCATTACTTTATTATCTTCATAAAATTTCTCACTTGGATGAACATATAAATGGCCATAATATTTTTTAAACAAATTGGAATTTTACTCCCTAGTCAACTATTGTTGAGTTCCAAAATCATCAACTATTTCATCCCCCTGCAATAATTGTGCTCTGAATTTATCTTATATCTGAAAAAAACACTTTTTAATAATGTTAATAGAAAATATTAAAATAATAATACCAGATTTTTCACATCCAGAAATATATTCAGAATCCCCATATCTTCTCTAACCATTAAATTGACTCCCCAAGTGATACGTTAATAAGTGTACCTCAAGTTGCCAGAAATAATATACCAAGTATAATATGTACCTACTTATCTATTTGAATGCCAATTAATAATAAATTCATAGGTTAGAAAAGTTTTTTATTTTCAAAAGAAGTTCCTTAATAACACGTAGGTTATATGAAATTGATATATTTTCAATATGTAGAGTCATTAGATATGGTTTTAATTATCTAATTTCAGATTCCATAAACACATTCAATGGAATAAAGTTTATACTCCTAAAGCAACCAAATTTGTTAACGTTCTATTTTCCTCAAATTTATAAGGGATTTTAAATCTCCTTATATTGTTTATCTTATATGGTATATAATGACCCACAAATTTGGAACATAAATATTTAAACTTAAATATAAAAAATATCCATTTCATAATATAAAAATCTACAATAGAATCGTTTTAGTATAATGCCTTCGGAAAGTGAGATGCGTAAACAACTAGTTCACAAGTAAATGATGTCATATCCCACTAAGTTCTTCATAACTAGAACCCTTATTTGAAATCACACACACAATATCTTTCTTCATAACTTAGGGAATTTAAACATAATAAATGGTGATATCAGATTCTCAGTAATGGTAAAAAAGAGGGATATTAATAAAATATAATCATAAGGGTATAAGAACAATATATTAATATTTTAAAACCATAAAATTCATATGATTGTTCATAAATATTATTCATGAAAAATGTATTGATAGTTCATAATACATAAATCAGAAATGAATCAAAGAAAATGAGCCATGAGAACATGACATTGGCATTATAAAAGATTTGTGGCATACATAGAATCATAGAAAATCATTTTCATATTATTAATGTCTCATTTGAATGAATATCAAAGTGTATTGGGTTTACTCTCCAAAACATAATAGTAGTGATGTTTTACGCCCAATACAATCATTGTGGATTAGATACACTATCCAAACAATCATAGTTTTGATGGTTCACTAACATTCTTTTCATACTGGACTAAGTCCCTTAATAAACCACCTTCACTCCCATTTCCACTCCTATTTATCAAATGATATATCAATATTTACCCAATTCATTAGAGGGAAATATAGTTCCCAACCATCCTTTGTTATAATGTGACCACTATCCTGGGTCATAACGAAACCATCATCCTTGGTTATAAAGTAACCATTATCACATAATGAAAACAATACATTTGTGTTCCATAATATGATAAAACATTATTCATGTGTTAAACCTTGAAAATAAATGGGTTTCATAAATAATTCATCCTATTAGAACCCATTAAAAGAAACAGGTTTCATAAACATTTCATCATAGCATAACCCATGGGAAAGAAATGTATATCATAAAAAATTCATCATTTCATCGAATTAAAACCCATTAAAATGGAATTATTTTCTTGGAAATATTACCATCATAATCATACAAATCATATATAAAGAATAAGTATAGTATTAATTGATTACATCTCTAGTAATTTTTATGTCACATCAAATGATTTCATCGTAGACAGATAACTTTTTTAAAAGACCACTAGGAACATTTTTGATAAAAACAACCTTTTCACTTCAAAAATCACATTTTTAAAACGAAAAGTTCACAGAAAAATGGTAAAATAAATTTATTTGAAAAATAAAATTTTAAAATTATAAATTTATCATTAAAAATTTAGTGTTTATATAGGTGGGAAATTCTGTTCATATCCAACATGTTAGAATAAATATTCCTTTCATGTTTTTCGTAAAATCCAAATGGTCCTTATTTGGAAAATGACATGAATATTCCATATAAAACATTATTAAAAAAATTAAATAAAGGGTCAAATGAATTTAACCAATCATTGAGGAATATCAAAACATTATTTTAAATAATTTTAGAAAATAAGGATTTTTAAAGAAAATGGGTTTTGATTGAAAGAGAAATAAAGTAATTTTTATTTTAAAAAATTATATTTGAATAATGCATAAATAAGAAGAGGATAATTAAGTGAAAAGTTATATTCTCTAGAAATAACCTAAGGAAAAAAAATATTTACAAATTTAATGAGAAATAGGTCATAATATTTCATTAATGAAATTATAATCATAAAAAATCTGGATAAGAAATGAGATTGTAACATCAATCCCTTGCCAATTCAGTAACTTTTTTATCATAAAGTTTATGAAAAAGAGAAAATTATATGTTTATTTATATCCCATAATTTTAATTATAATAATCTGAATATAAATTAATGGTCACTATATACACCACAAAAATGAAACAAGTAATGAATATTTTATATACCATCGACAAATAAAAGAGAGACTAGAAATCCCTTACCTTAAGAAACTACTTCCTCTTTAATAATTAAAGAATATATTTATATTATATATCTATTTTAGAACCCTAAATACATCTTTGATACTATATATGATTTTCTTCTGAACTTTTTTTACCTATATATTAACAATTCTTTAATAAAATCATGTTTCAGGTAATAATTGATTTGTTTTTCATGTATGTTTTGATTTGGTATTTTCAGTCATTTTACATTGATAATGGTTAAATAATATAAATAATTTTAAAAATGACATAAATTCATATATATTAAATATATATGTAATTATACTTATCCATAAAAGTTATATATAGAAAATGAAAGGCATCGTTCATGGGGATGGTAGGTCATACGTACGCATGAATGATATTTCCAGTTTCTCAAAAGATGAAAAGAAAGTAACAAAAATAATATATAAAATTTATATAGTAATAATTATTTAACATATATAATATTTATTCCTTAAATTTATCTTTATTACCTTCTATGTAATGTGTATGTGAAAAACAAATCATATCACTTAGTGAGACGTTTTTCTGCCATACACACGAACGACGTTGTTATATTAAAAAAAATGGAAATTAAGAAGTTATATTTGATATTATGATTTTATAAGTATAATAATATCATAAATTTAAAATATAAACACTAAATATATCATTATATCGGGCTGCGGGAGTTGGTGATGGAATTTGAATTACATAAGTCTACGGGGCGGTAGTCTGCCGTATATACAATAAATGGTTTCATTTCCTATTTGATTGAAGATGATATGTATATATTTTATTTAAGAAAAATAATAAAATATTAGTATATATTATATACTGATGTTATTATATTGGAAAAATTCATACTTTAATGAAGGTGGTAATCGAATAAGTAAAATGAAAGATCTTATTGTAGACAATAATCTTCGCTTATAAAAACCACCATTAGATAACTTATTAAAGAACCTAAAATTGGTGTTTTGGGAAGGAAAAAACATGAGAAAGAGGATAAGGAAGTTGGGGAAGATAGTTTTGTAGGGTTTGGTTGAGAAAAATGGTGTAAGAGGTGTGACGAATTGAGGGGAGGATGTTCCCTTTAATAATTAAGGACTGTTATTTTTATTGATACCAAAAATTATTCAATATTTGGTAGTCACTCACCCCCAAAGATGCTCCAAAATTAATAAATAATGGAGTGTATGAATTATAGGGTCCCTAAAACCCTACAACAAAACATGTGTTTGAGACATGTTTTTTAAACATGTTATTTTTTAGCCTTTAAGTTTACTTAATTTTACCATTTTAGTTTTCACTATGGAACCCAATATTTTTTATTTATGTTATTTATCCTTTATGAGTAAAATTAAAATAAGACTTATAAAATAATATAGATATAATAATTATAAATTTTAATTGTAATTTTTAAATAAAAATTCTTTATGTGTGGAAAATTGATTTTAATATAAGTTCATGTAACACCCAAAACTCCATTTTAACATTTACCTTGATTATTAATTTTTATTTACTTTATTAATCCTTATGAAAAAAATTATTTAGCATTTCTTATAATAAAATTTATTTTTATTCAATACATAGAGTGCTATTTATTAATATAAAATCAGATATATGGTATAATTTATTTTATATTAATCCTATAGTTTTGATGAAATGAAATTTTATGAAGAGAAACTTTTCAAAAGTATTGAATGTTTTATTATCAAAATTCAGTATGAAAATTTTTTCAACTACCTAAAACGGATTTTTCAATATAATAATGAAAAAATTCAAAATTTTAGAATTATTTTAAAATAAAATGGATCTTTTAAATTATTTTAAAAAATATGATTTGTTAATAAAAATTAGTCGTTTACAATTCATTCAAAAATTAATATTTTTAAAAATTATAAACAATTAAAAAATCGATAATTTTTAGATGGAGATTTAAAAAATGATTTTTTTTATTCAAATAAATTTTCAAAGAGTTTCAAAAATTACTTTTATTATTTTTTCAAAAAAAATAGATAATGTTTTTAGGAATGTAGTATTTTCGAAACATATAAAGACTTTACTAAAAATTAAGTATTTTTTCATTAATATGTTTTCTTTTATATAAATCCATTATAATAAGTATCTAAAATTGGTTTATTATTATTCACAATTCTAAGTTTAACAATTAGATTTTAATAGTCATTATTAAAAAATAATATCAATAGAAACTCATAGTTGGTAAAACTATGTGTTGTGTATAATGCAAGCCATTAAAAAAGTTATATTTATTTGAAAAAATAGTTCATAAAAAAATGGGGTGTTAAATTATTTCCGCGTAAAATAAATTTAAACTTCAAAAATCATCACATTAATAAAAAATTGAGGATAATTCAACCATATCACATACTTTGGTTCCCACATAGGCTCTTCATGTTAGTGGCTTCACCATAAAATTTTGAAAAGGTGAGTGGTATTATTTTATAGCAGTTTATCTCTATGATCTATAATCTCTACTGATTATTGCTTATAAGAAATATATTTCTCCAATGGTATGAACTATGAATTTAGTATATGTGAATGATGAGGTATTTACTTCTTAGGAAAGATACATGGAATACATCCTGAACCCAATATAGGTTTAGTGGAAGCTCCAATTGAAAAGCTACCATTATGAAATTATCAAGAATTTTAAAGGGATAAACATACTAAGGGATCAGATTTACCTTATTTCCAAATATCATATACTTATTCAAAGGATAAATTCATAGAAATAACTTCTCACTGGGGTAAAATTACACACCATGTCGTTGATTATTAGATTAAATTTTATGCTTCCTTTTTTATTCCCTTATGTTATGATGAATGACTCTATACATCTTTACCATTTCCTTAAATAGCTATGGACCTGATATATTTTTTCTCCAAATTTATCTAAACATGTTTGTGTTCTACACTTCTTTCCATATAGGTATTTATACGAAGATATCTTAATGCTCGATTGGAAAATATTGTTGCATGAAAACCCAAAAAGAGGAAATTTTTTAACCCAACCACCTTTGAAATCCATAGAACAAGATCTTAACGTATACTCTAGGGTTTTAATTATTCTCTCATACTGTCCATATTTATAAGGATGATACACTGTGCTGAAAATCAACTATGTATTAAGGGTTTCCTAAATACTTCACAAAAACATCAAGGTGAGCCTGAGATCTAGATCAGATATAATGGAATGTGGTACACCATGTGTAAAACCCCAAACCTAAATGGTACGCTTCTCTTTGAATAATACAGTAGCGTGCGTTGTACGCAACTTCGAGATCTAACACACACCACAACCAATCAAACTAGCCTTTATGAATAGTAATACCCAATTTTTAAAATTTTATAAAATTTATCTTTCAAAATGGACTTCATTTTTGGATTTGGAATATTGAAATTTTCCTAGGGTAAAATTTTGGAACTTTTCGGATAACATTTATATTTTGATGAATTGTGAAAATTACTAAATTTTAATTAAAAAAACATTTTAAATCAAATTAATTAATAGTGATAAATTATGAATTTGAGTGGTTTTAAAGTATATTTAGAATATATTTTATACATTTAATACAATGTTGGTCATTGGACATAATTTCACAATTAAACCGGACATGAACAAGTGTCAATATTTTGATAGTTATTATCTCTTAAAAACACACTTTTTGTTTTAACAACGAGAATTAATTTTAAATTAATTTCTGACACTTATGTGTTTTGAATTTGGAAAAATGGATTCCATATTTGGAATCAGGATGTCCAAATTGTGTAAATAGGTAAATTTTATTTTTTGACATTTTGAATAATTACTTCGGTAAATATTTTATTTACCATCGTTAAAGGGTAAATCCTGTAAATAAGGGTAAACAAAATAATATTATAATAATAATAAATTACCTTAAAACGTGTCCTAACCTTATTTGTTGATACATGTCCGACCATGGGAATCTTTGGGTCGATTTTGGGACCCCATGGAGCTACTTGTAAGTGATAATGACACTTTATATTAATTAAGTTAAAATAAATACAAAAATGACAAAAGCATATATCTTTTAGAAAAACAATTTTTTCATAGGTATATATATATTGGATTTTTGACTATAAAAATTCATTAGAAATATAGAAATATTTCCTAAATAATGGTATTTTATTTATAATTTTCACACATTTAATAATTAATATTATGTATGACACAATAATGATGCAATATTTTCTTTATTAATAAAAGAATCAAATAATTGGTATTATAAAAGTTAAAATTAATATAATTTGAAAGTATTGATGAGATACATGAATTTTATTTCTTAATATGACATTATAGGATTTCTTAAATGAATTTGGTTCAAATTAATAATGTTTTTAAGACTTTAACAAAAAATCAATTATTGAATAGTGTCAAAATTCACAAAAAAGAGTTTTTAAAACAAATATTATATTATTAATTGATATTAAATTTCTAGAAATCTAAGGTTTGGACAAGAAACTTATATCATGATAGGTGTATCATTAATGGACCTCTTGGGGGTCGCTTGGATGTATATAGTTTGTTTATTAACTATATAATACAAAAATACAAAGTGGCATGGTAAATGTCAAACTAATTAACTAAGAGTTAAAACTAAAAGATAAGGTTAATATAGTGACCCAAAACTATCTAAAACCTATTGGTTGAGTGGTTTTCGACAGATACCCACCTGAACCTTTAAATAATCCACTTTGGATCCATTATTAACCGAATATGAATTTATTATAAAATAATATTTCTAGCTTTTCCAAAGGTGCCCTCACCCCTCTTATAAAAGGGCACTCCCCCTTCTCACTAATGAACACATTCAAAGCCTTTTGGGTCGGCCAACCCCTGCCAAAATACTCTCTCAACTTCCCTCACTTCAAACTAGAGGTTTTAGTTTGATCAGAAAGCCAACCTAAGGATCCCTTTTGACCAAATCATAAGGAAGAACAAGAAGAAGAGGTAATGTTTTTCACCACCCTCTTTCAAGTTCCTTTCTTCTTACACTTATTATTTCTTTTTTATTACCATTATAAAATAATAAGTCCATTATATTATGTATACTATGATGTTATTATAAATATTGTACAACCATATTCAGTATTCTATCCATCCATTGAATGACATGTCACCATACGTGTGTACGTACGACTTACCGTCTCCACGTCGTGGTGTAATTGTTATTCAATAAATTTTTATTTGGATTGGTATAATAATGATCAATAAGTCATGTAAATAATAAATATAACATGATAATGATTATTTATATATTATATACCATGTAATTATATATTATTTTAATATCAAAAGAATGATATTGTCGCTCGTGCGTACGTACGGACTACCGTCTCCACGAACGCGATGAGATTCATTCTCCATCGTATCCATTCAAGACTAAATTTTATTGGATTATTAAAAAATAATATTTAACGACTTAATATCATTCTGGATATGAGTATGATACAACCTATCCATAAAAAACATAGCTTATATAAAAGAAAATGAGTAAGTTAACACCCAAAACGATGATAATACTAAGATATTATTAACAAAGAAATGTTAAAAGATCATATATGATATCATATTAATGTATATGATTCTTGTATAATTTAATAACTTTAATTTCACCATTATACAGGAGGTCAACCTACCCCAACCAAGGAAAAGTACAAGGTAAGTGTTATTTCACAATCTCTTCATTATCCGAGGTTGTTTATACGTAATTATCTACTGGGACCACTTTGTCATCCACATCCATGTTTCTTAAAAATATATTTCAAAACATTCTTGGTATTTTAAAAAATATGGGTTAAAGTCATTTATACTATTGTTTGACTTTTTATAAGAGGTTTATAAAGGAATCTTTCCATCGTTTTCCAAACAAGGACCTTTTTAACCTTTTTGACAGAATTAAGGTAAGAATGTAATTTTTTAACGTATATGGTGGGTACATATATTTTCCACCGTTATAAAATCTTAGAAGCTTACCTTACAATCTTATAAAGATATTTTCAAATTAAATGTTTTATTTTATAATTATTTGACTTTTAAATGATTAAAAAATTATATTTCTCTCAAATAGTTTTGATTTCATCTATGTCAACATCTTTTGATGGATTTTAAGCTTATTTGAAGTTTATTTATTATGATAAAAAACCTCCATATTGTATTGAAGGTTTTCTGATATTTTTTACTATGGATGTGTCATTTTTATACCATTCATGGTTTATGGATAAAGTATTGACATTTCGTATGCTAGTTTTACTATGAATTTTTATGTTATGTTTAAACTTGTTCATATGAGGAATGCATTGGACCTAATATGTGACGGGTAGAGCCCGCTATAGTTCCTCGATGCATCGGTAGGTATCATGAGAAAAACTAGTGTCTTGGCACATGGCCTTGACAAAATCTTATTTGTAGTCTTGGCACGAGGCCTTGACTATGTGGTTATGATAGTATGGAATTATGCATTCCATCACTATGAAAGTGGTTATTGATATTGCATGTGATTATTCGACTAGAAGAATGTCCATGTGAATAAGTATATGGAATTATTTCATTTTATTTCTACCATATTATGATGAATTTCATGTTTTAAAAGGATTTTTTTTAGTTATACATTTTTCAAATGTTTATGCTTATTTATGAAAGTTTCCGCTATATTGTTATCCTTACTGTGCATTTGAGCTAACCCCTTTCTATGTTTTATTTTTCCCAGGATGTGAAGAAGTATTTTATGAATGACCTATAGGGATAGTATGAGGGGATAAGAGTGTGGAGTTTGGAGACTATATTATTGTAGTTTTCATTTTATGATGTAATGTATACTTTATGAATGTATCTAGTTATACCAAGGATACTAAACTAATAGGTCTTTCGAGACTTGATCTCTCTTGTGATAATGAAAATGTTATGTAATAATGCACCGACTCTGGGTAAATGGGGTCGGGGCGTTACAGTTGGTATGAGAGAAAGTTTAGTACAATCCTTGGAAGCTATATTTAGATAAACTCTGATTAGAGCATATAGACCTAATATGGACTTTGAGGATTAGTATAGAAGAACTTCCTAGAATGTTGGTATTGTAGATATTTTGTGAGTTTTCTGAGAAATAAATCCCTATCAGGATATGAGAAGGTAGATGCGGCTTTGGCACAGATGTACCTAGGGGTAAAACCCAAAAACGCTTCTTTGAGCTAGACTCGAACAGGAACTAGTGTACGACAACGGGCCTTGCTGCACTCTTGGTTACGAAACATCCGGGGGATATGCTTAGGATAACTCTCATTTACTTTACAAATAGTTATGAAGGGTTTATGAGTATATACTTCCTCAAAGAAAACATTTTTATGATTATGGATTATATCCATAAATAGTTCAATTTATGTTAAGTGTTTTATAAGTATGGAATTATGTATTTTGATTCATAAATTGATCTAGTTTATGCCATTGTTTAGAAATGGCGCCTAGTGGAAGAAAAGGAAACCGTATCAATGCATGAAATCCATGTAGGGATTTCCCTCCTGCTCAAGATAATTATTGTGGAGCTGGTGATGCAACTGGTGCTAATCATCTAATCACCCTACTGGGACAACTCACTCAGGTTATGAATAATAACCTTACCCGTATGGAGCACCCTGATCCGTAGCGTGGAGGATCAATGTTATATCACTCCACGAGGCAAAAAACACCAATGTTCAATGGGAATACAAATTACTTAGTAGCTGAACAATGGATAAATTCCCGAGAGAAAATATTTCAGGCTTTGGGGAGTAGTGAAAGAGAAAAAGTTATCATGGAAGTTTACCGCCTCTTTGGAGATGCTGATCAATGGTGGTCATTTATTCAAAACAAAAAAGAAGATGATGAATTATCAAATATTTAATGGAGGGAGTTTAAAGATCTATTTTTAGAAAAATACTTTCCTTGTGACCATCGAGCAAATATGGAGAGGAAGTTTCTGAGTTTAAGATAAAAGGAGGATGAGAATGTCGCAAAGTATGAGGCTAACATTACATGGTTAGCAAGGAATACTGGAGATTATATACGTAACCCAATAAGTAAGATTGACCAATTCTTTTATGGGTTAAAACCATTTCTCTATCAAGAATTAGTCTCACAATCCTTCTCGTCATATGAAGACATTGTCTCATGTACTACCAAGACAAAAAATAAATTCTCTAAGTCTTATGACATTAAAGCAAAGAAAGAGAAGAAGAGATATACAGATCAATCTTTGAATGGAAATAAGGGGAAAAAGGTAAAAGTTGAATATCCATCATGCAGTAAATGTGAGAAGAAACACCCTGGTACTTGCTTAAAAGGAATGAGAGTCTGTTACAAGTGTGTTGAAAAAGGCCACAAAGCTCGTGATTGCAAGGGGAAAAAGGAAGCTACCGATGTCCAATACTACAATTGCAGGGAGAAAGGAAATTATACAAATGAATTTCCTAAGTTTCAGGGGAACCTACCTCAGAAAAGGCCAAGGGATCATGGCCAAGCATATGCTATCACTACTACTGAGGTAGAAACTCCGGAAGACGTGGTGGTAGGTAATTTAATGGTTTCCTCAAGTTTAGTAAATGCATTATTTGATTATGGATCATCGCATTGTTTTATATATTCCTAGTTTGATATGAAAATTAGATATTTCCAATTTGATTTAACAAGGGAGTTGTCAGTTAAAACTCCTAAGGGAAGTATCATTGCAACAAAGTTTTATGAATCAGTCCCCATTAGAGAACATAAATGTTCTTTATCCGCTGATCTCATCGTCATACCTATGATTGAGTTTGATATAATCCTCAGTATGGATTGGCTTTCAGACCATGATGTGAAGATTTATTGTAAGAAAAAAGAGGTTACAATTTTTGATGATGATGATATGGAACACCTTATCTTTAGAGTAGAATCGTAACCACCTAATTATTTTCTAGATCCACCACCAGTACCTCAACTATATTAAATTATTGGGGTTTAATAGAATGAAATGACTGTGGGTTAGAAAATGAATGTTCAAACAGAGGATGTACCTGTTGTGAAAGAATATGTAGATGTGTTTCCGAAAGATTTACCTGGACATCCTCCATAATGAGAAGTTGAGTTTTCCATTGATTTAATTCTTGGATCAAGGCATATATCAAAGACCCCTTATAGAATGGCCAATGTAGAATTAGTTTAACTAAAGAAGCAACTAGAGGAATTGAGTAATAAGGAATTTATTCACCCTAGTGTTTCTCCATGGGGAGCCCCTATTCTTTTTGTTAAAAAGAAAGATGGATCTATGAGGTTATGTATCGACTACAGGGAGATCAATGCTATAACAATAAAGAACAAGTATCACCTACCTCACATTGATGATTTATTTGACCAACTGCATGGAGGTCAATAATTTTCAAAGATTGACCTTCGATCCGGATACCATCAGTTGTGTGTGAAGAAGGAAGAAATTACGAAGACATCATTTCAAACCATGTATGAGCATTACGAGTTTACGGTAATGCCTTTCGGATTGACTAATGAACCCTCTGTATTCATGGATCTGATGAATAGAGTTTTCAAGGAATATATTGATGAATTTGTGGTGGTATTTATTGATGATATCTTGGTATACTCCAAAATCTATGAATATCATGAAAATCACTTGCGCATTACCCTGAAGACTCTGAGAAGACATGGATTATATGGGAAGTTTAGCAAGTATGAATTTTGGCTTCAGGAGATTTCTTTTCTTAGACATATTGTCTCTAAAGATGGAATCTCTGTTGATCCTTCTAAGACCAAGGTAATCCAATAATGGTCTGGACCGATGAGTGTAACTGAGGTATGCAGTTTTATTGGTTTAGCAGGTTATTATCGACGTTTCGTCCAGAATTTTGCCCGGTTGGATAACCCATTAACAAAGCTCACATGTAAAGGGGTTAAATTTTTTTGGAAAAAAGAGTGTGAAGAATGTTTCGAAGAACTGAATAGAAGATTAGTCAATGCTCCTATATTGTCTCTACCATCAGGGGAATGAAAATAAGGTGGAAAATTCTTTGAGAAGAAAAGATCATGGAGTTTTGAACAATATGAGAATTGAAAGGGATCCAATTTTCATGGATCTTGTGAAGATGGACATGGGAATGACCATGGAAGGTAAAACATCAGTGCTTTTTCAAATGGCTTCCAAACCATCTTTACTAGAAAGGATTAAGAGTTCTCAGACCAATGATGAATAATTTCAAAAAAAGATTAAAGATGTGAATGATGGGAGATTGAGAAACTTTGTGTATAAAGAATGAATTTTGAAATCTGGGAAGAAACTTTGTGTTACCGATATACTTGATTTAAAAAGGGAATTGTTAGACGATGCTCATAGTTCCAATTTCTCTATACACCATGGGAGCACCAAAATGTATAGAGATTTAAAGGAACATTTTTGGTGGGACAACTTAAAGAGGGAGATTTCTGATTTTGTGTCAAGATGTATGGTTTTTCAACAAGTGAAAGCTGGAAGGAAACAACCTAGAAGAGTCATGAAACCTCTTCCCATACCGGAGTGGAAATGGTAAAATATTACGATGGACTTTGTCCTGGGGCTACCAAAGACTCTTAGATGGAATAATACAATATGGTTTATTGTTGATCTTCTTACCAAGTCAACACATTTTCTTGTGATAAGAGAAGATCTACCATTGGAACGTCTAACAAGACTATATATTAATGAAGTTGTGATACTTCATGGAGTACCCCTATCGATTGTTTCTGATCGTGATCCCCGTTTTAATTCAAGATTCTGGAAAAGTATTTAGAAATCCCTAGATACTGAACTTCGTTTGAGCACTACCTACCACCCCCAAACTGATGGACAATCAGAACGAAATATTCAAACCTTAGAAGACATGTTGAGATCTTTCTCACTAGACTTTTAGGGTATGTGGGATCAATATTTACCTCTGGTAGAATTTTCCTATAACATTAGCTTCCATTCAAGTATTCAGATGGCACCATATGAAGCGTTATACAGAAAGAGATGTCGCACACCAACCTGTTTGGATGAAGTTGGTGAATGAAAACTTGTAGGCCCCAAATTGGTGGAGGAAACAATGGAAAAGGTGAAGGTAATCCAAAACCACATCAAAGCAGCTCAAAGTAGGCAGAAGAGCTATGTTGACAACCGAATAAAGGATTTGGAATTTTTGGTGGGAGATCAAGTTTTCATGAAGGTATCTCCATGGAAGGGAGTTATACGTTTTTTCAAGAAAGGTAAATTGAGTCCCAGGTACATCGGTCCTTTCGAAATTCTAGAAAGCATTGGGGCTTTAGCTTACCATTTGGCAATGTTACCAAGTCTCTCCAAAGTTCAAGATGTGTTCCACGTATCACTGTTGGGGAAATACATGCCTGACCCAATGTTTGTACTCACCTATGAGGAATTATAATTCGAACTCGATCTGTCTTATTGCGAAGATCCCATCAGGATTCTTGATACAAGAGAACAAGTGCTGAGAAACCAGACGACTTTTCTTGTAAAAGTTCTATGGAGAAACCATAAGATGAAAGATGCAACGTGGGAACCCGATGAACTTATGATGAAGAACCACCTGAGTTTTTTTATGCAATAATATTCTAGAAATTTAGAGGGAAAAATTATTTGAAGGAGGGGAGAATGTAACACCCCAATCTTCCACGGTATGCTTCTCTTTGAATAATACAGTAGCGTGTGTTATACGCAACTTCGAGTTCTTACACACACCACTAACAATCAAATTAGACGTTATGAATAGTAATACCCACCTTTTGAAATTTTAAAAAATTTATCTCTCAAAATGGAATTCATTTTTGGATTTGTAATATCTAAATTATCCTAGGGTAAAATTTTGGAACTTTTTAAAAAACATTTATATTTTGATGAATAGTGAAAATTACTAAATTTTAATTAAAAAAACTTTTTTAATCGAAATAATGAATAGTGATAAATTATGAATTTTAGTGGTTTTAAAGTATATTTAGAATATATTTTTTCCATTTAATACAGTTTTGGTCATTGGACATAATTTCACAATTAAACCGGACACGAACAAGTTTCAATATTTTGATAGTTATTATCTCTTAAAAACACGATTTTTGTTTCAACAACGGGAATTAATTTTAAATTAATTTTTGCCACTTATGTGTTTTGAATTTGGAAAAATGGATTCCATATTTGGAATCAGGATGTAAAAATTGTGCAAAGAGGTAACTTTTATTTTTAGACATTTTGAATAATTACTTCGGTAAATATTTTATTTACCATGGTTAAAGGGTAAATTTGGTAAATAAGGGTAAACAAAATAATATTATAATAATAATAAATTACCTTAAAAGGTGTCATAACCTTATTTTTTGATATATGTACAACGATGGGCATTTTTGGGTCGATTTTCGGACCCCATGGAGCCACTTGTAAGTTATAATGACACTTTATATTAATTGAGTTAAGATAAATACAAAAATGACAAAAGCATATATATTTTAGAAAAACAATTTTTTTATAGGGTTATATATATTTGATTTTTGACTATAAAAATTCATTATAAATATAGAAATATTTCCTACATAATGGTATTTTATTTATAATTTTTAGACATTTAATAATTAATATTATTTATGACACAATAGTGATGCAGTATTTTCCTTATTAATGAAAGAATCAAATAATTGGTATTATAAATGTTAAAATTAATATAATTTGAAAGTTTTTATGACATAAATGAATTTTATTGCTTAATATAACATTATATGATTGCTTAAATGAATTTTTTTCGAATTATTAATGTTGTTAATACTTTAACAAAAAATCAATTATTGAATAGTGTCAAAATTCACATAAAAGAGTTTTTAAAACAAATATTATATTATTAATTGATATTAAATTCCTAAAAATCTATGGTTCAGTAAAGAGACTTATATCATGATAGTTGTATCATTAATGGACCACTTAGGGGTCTCTGGGATGTATATAGTATGTTTATTAACTATATAATATAAAAATACAAAGTGACATGGTAAATGTAAAACTAATTAACTAAGAGTTAAAACTAGAAGATAAGGTTAATATAGTGACCCAAACCTGTCAAAAACCTATTGGTTGAGTGGTTTTAGACCTATCCCAACCTTAACCTTTAAATAATCCACTTTTGATCAATTTGAAACTAAATATGAATTTATTATAAAATAATATTTCTACCTTTTCCAAAGGTTACCCTCACCCCTCTTATAAAAGGGCACTCCCACATCTCACTAATCCACACATTAAAAGCCTTTTGGCTCGGCCAAACCCACCCAAATACTCTCTAAAATTCCCTCACTTCAACCTAGAGAACTTATTTTGATCAGAAATCCAACCTAAGGAGCCCTTTTGATCAAATCAAAAGGAAGAACCTGAAGAAGAGGTAATGTTTTTCACCACCCTCTTTCAAGTTCCTTTCTTCTTCCACTTCTTCTTTTTTGTTATTCCCATTATAAAATAATAACTCCATTATATTATATATACCGTGATTTTATTATAAATATGGTACAACGATATTCAATATTCTATCCATCCTTTGAATGACATGTCACCGTACGTGCATACGTACGACTTACCGTCTCCACGCCGTGGTGTAATTGTTATTCAATAAATTATTATTTGGATGGGTATAATAAGGATGTGTAATTCATGTAAATAATAAATATAACATGATAATGATTCTTTATATATGATATAACATCCAATTATATATTATTTTAAAATCAAAATAAAGATATTGTCACTCGTGCATACATACGGACTACCGTCTCCACGAACGCGATGAGATTCATTCTCCATCGTATCCATTTAAGACTAAATTTTATTGGATGATTAAAAATAATATTTAAGGACTTAATATCATCCTGGATATGAGTATGATACAACCTATCCATAACAAAGATGTCTTATATAAAAGAACAAGAGTAAGTTAACACCCAAAATGACGATAATACTAAGATATTATTAACAAAGCAATATTAAAAGATCATATATGATATCATATTAATGTATATGATTCTTGTATAATTTAATAATAATAATTTCACCATTATACAGGAGGTTAGCCTACCCCAACCAAGGAAAATTACAAGGTAAGGGTTATTTCACAATCTCTTCATTATCTGAGGTTGTTTATACGTAATTATCTACTGGGGCCTCTTTATCATCCACATCCGTGTTTCTTAAAAATGTATTTCAAAACATTCTTGCTATTTTACAAAATATGAGTTAAATTTATTTATACCTTTGTTTGAATTTGTATAAGAGTTTTATAAAGGAATCTTTCCATCGTTTTCAAAACAAGGTCCTTTTTAACCTTTTCAACAAAATTAAGGTAAGAATGTATTTTTTTAACATATACGGTGGGTGAAAATATTTTCCGCCGTTATAAAATCTTAGAAGCTTTCATTACAATATTATAAAGTTATTTTCGAAGTAATTGTTTTATTTTATAATTATGTGACTTTAAATTATTTCAAAAAAAAAATAGATATTTCTCTCAAATAGTTTTTATTTCATATATGTGAACATCTTTTAATGGATTTTAAGATTATTTGAAGTTTATTTATTATGATACAAAACCTCCAATTTGTATTGAAGGTTTTGTGATATGTTTGACTGTGGATGTGTTATTTTTATACCATTCATGGTTTATGGAGAAAGTATTGACCTTTCATATGCTAGTTTTAATATGAATGTTTATGTTATGTATAAACCTGTTCATATGAGGAATGCATTGAACTAAATATGTGATGGGTGGAGCCCTCTATAGCTCCTTAATGCATCAGTAGGTCTCATGAGACAAATTAGTGTCTTGGCACAAGGCCTTAACAAAATCTTATTTGTATTCTTGGCACGAGGCCTTGACTATGAGGTTATGATAGTCTGTCATTATGCATTCCATCATTATGAAAGTGGTTATTGATATTTCATGCGATTATTCGACTAGTAGAATATCCATGTGAATAAGTATATGGAATTATCTCATTTCATTTCTCCCATATTATGCTGAAGTTCAAGTTTCAAAAGGATTTTGTTTTAGTTATACATTGCCTTAAATGTTTATGCTTATTTATGAAAGTTTCCGCTATATTGTTATCCTTTATGGGAATTTGTGCTCACCCCTTTCTATGTTTTATTTTTCCCTGGATGTGAAGAAGTATTTTATGAATGACCTGTAGGGATAGTATGAGGGGATAAGAGTGTGGACTATGGAGACTATATTGTTGTAGTTTTCATTTTAGGATGTAATGTAAACTTTATGAATGTATCTAGTTATTCCAAGGATACTAAACTAATCGGTCATTCGAGACTTGATCTCTTTTGTGATCATGCCAATGTTATGTAATAATGCACTGACTTTGGGTAATTGGGGTTAGGGCGTTACACCATAAAACCTTACCCTTAACATAATGTATATCATGAAATGATGATTTAGAGGGATATATTATCTAATAGAGATGAAGTGTGATGACTATTTAAGCGGACCAAATGTAACCCATATATCATTTGTCACTTTAGATTTTTTAGGGATTCCAACAACCAAATCCATGGTGATGTCTTCACATTTCCATTCTGGTATGGGTAGTGATTATAAAATCCACTTAGAATTTTTCCTCTAATACTTAAATTCTTTAAATAATGAGTATCAAGATATATATTTAGTAGTATATTACTTCATGTTTTACCAAAAAAATAATATTTCCTATAGGCCAGTGGTAGAGTATACCCTTTTTACCAATTAATTGTGGGTTTAATCCATACAGACTTTTCGCATGCGACAGTTTTTCACATGAAATGTGGGTTATCATTTTCCAAAACCATAACAATATAATTCCTATAACATCCCCAAATTGTAATAACACATAATTTTGGTTATTAGTAATTTTAATACTATGTCCACAAAATTTATGGGAATTCCTCCAATAACGTTTTTCACTAAAACTAATGCAAAAAGAAATTATTGTATTATAAAAAATGCATATCAAAAAATCCATTATCTCGAAAAACTCCCATTACATAACAACTCAAAAGGGATGTATAAGACTATGAACTTATGATCAAACTTAAAAACATAAACCCAAAATGGTATCCACAAATCTTAAGTCAATATTACATGGAGGCATATATTCTTATAAAATATAATTCACCCTTTATTCCTTGAATAAGATCTTATGTTAGAAAAAAACATTTTCATTGGAAGCTATGGTTCAACCTTGCACCAATAAAATATAAAAGGTTTTTTCATTATTCAAGAATCATTATATAGAGAGAATTAAATAAATTTTCACATAATGATGAATATTAATATTTTAATAGGACTCATTTATACAAACTCCAATGTTAAATACCCTAATCTAGTGTGGAGGATATATGTTCCCTAAATATATTAATTCACTTAAGATATTATGGTTTCATAAAATTTCTATCTATCCGTTTTCATCAGAGGTTATTTTTTATTATTACCCTATTTATAATTTGTATTAGGTTATTTATTTACATAATGAACAAAATTCTTACATTTAAAGAATTAGAGAATGGATTATCCGTTAATGGGTGTCTTATTCTCTTCCATTATGTTGACCATAAATTTCATAACTTTTGACATTCAAGAGCTTTACGACCCTCCTTTACACAATTAAACAACCTCATAGTTCCATTCAACAAGTTCCCTTAATATTTATTCCCACAATTATTTAATGTAGATGGCTTTAATTTGTTTCCACCATGTGACTTATCTGAGTTTTCATGAGAATATATATTCCTTTTTCTCTAAAAAATATAGTAATGGTGAGAATATATGATTTATATTTCCAACTTGAGTGCACATTTTATGTTTAATAATATCTAATATAGACTCTTATAGATATTTCCATTTAGAGAATTGGTTTTAGGCCATCAAATAATCAATAAACATTACTCTTAGGTTGGACGATAATATAATAAGCACACCTCACAAGTCTTTTAAAATTTACAATATAGTTACCAACACATTCATCATAATTATACTTCAGATCAATGTGTTACTTATAATTTTTTTTGTATATTATGAGGAATTTAATTATGGAAAAATTAATTCTTAAACTCACCCCACTCTATAAATTCAAAATCTTTATAATCTCTAATGTTATTACTTAGATTCCACCACTGATCTTCTTCACTGTCCAAAAAATTAAGATCAAAAATTGATTTTTCATGCTCTAAACATTGGAGAATAGAAAATATCTTTTCAGTGGTACTGATCCATTGATAAAAAAAATAATGGATTAGTTTAACTAATAATATAAGGTGGGTGTTTCCTCATGAAGGACTCAAACAAAAATTTCCCCTCATTTGGTTTTTGGAATTTCAGAACAATTCATATCTCGAGAAAGGTTTGTGACAGTAGGAATGGGATTTTTCATTCCAAATTCCATATTATTTGATTAATTAGGGAAAAAATAATTAAATTTTCAATTGTATTCAATATTCACATGGTTACTTAGAGTTCTGTCCATTAACTAAAACTAAATATCCTAGTGTGAGAAAAAAAATCATAGTTAGAAACTATAGAATCATGAATAATCACTTATAGTATTTTTACATCATGAAACCTTATTTTTAATATTTGGAAACATTGGCTTAAACTTGGTCATTCAAGTTCATTATTAAAATAATTTACAATGGTTCATAAATATTTTTTTAATTTCTAAATCAATTCCCTAGGTAGTGTCAAAAAAGGTATACCAATTTCATGAAAATTTTAAATATTTCGCCCATACCAATACACACATTTCAGATTTATCTTTTCTAGGTACTACTCTTCAAGAGACACATTCACTTGTAGTATCTTGACATTGATTTAATTTCCTAGAAACTACTCACTCTATCCTTCAACAGAATTATAATAAATTTTCATATACATTAAATTATCGTTATATATATTAGAAGAAATATATATATACTTATCCTTTGTCATATCCTTTGAGATATCCTTAACATATCCTTAGTCTTAACCCTAGGGATCTTACTAATGTTTTAAAATCCTAATTTCTAATGGTTAACTAAACCTTACTTTGATACCAACAATAGTGACCCTTGATTTTCATTCATGAATATTATATCTTAATACCTAAATATTTATATAATAAAATAATGACCCAATCCAGAATCATTTCTGTCTAGTTCTTTTGGAAAATCATATAATTTTTTTGTTAATATGTTAATTATATCACGATCTACTAGGTTGTTCATAACTAAAACCATTATTATATGTTTCATACACAATGCATTTCTTTATAACCTAAGGAACAAAAACATTTGAAAGGGTGATCTCTGATGCTCAGTAAGGGTTAATAAAGAATATATCAATATAAAATGAGAATAAGAGAATGATAATATTAGAATAACATTTGAATACCATAACCTATATATCATAGATCATAAATGTGAGTCATTTAATAGATATTGGAATTTTATAAAATGTGAATAATAAGGAAATCAAAGAAAATGAACCATGAGAACATAACATTGGCATAAAAGTTGATTTTTTTGTATAAACATTGACATAAAAATAATTTTATTAGCACTAAAGAATAATTTCAAAGACTATCATTGGGGATTGGGTTTACTCCCGAAACCATTTTAGTATTAATTGTTTACTCAACAAACTATCATAGTGGATGGGGTTCACCCCCAAACTATCATTGTAGATGTGGCTCACTCCCTTTTTTATCATAGTGGACAAAGTCCCTTATTGAATTGGGTTAACAACCCATTATTGTACTATTTATCTCATGAGATATAAATATTTACCTAATGCATTGGAGGGAGATATAGGTCCCACCCATACTTAGTAAAGAAATGAACACCATCCCAGATTATAATGTAAGCACTGTCCCTATTTATTACAAAACCACTTTAACATAATTAAAACCTTACATATGTGTTCCAAAAGATCACAAAAAATTATTCAAATAATAACCCTTGAAAATAAATGGGTTTAAAAAATCTTTTATTATATTAGAATCATAAAAATAAATAGGTTTTATAAGAATTTCATAATACTATAACCCATGGAATAGAAAAAAGTATCATAAAAATTTAATAATTTCATCATAGTAAAACACATGAAAATGGAATGAGTATTATGGAAATATTATCATGATAATCATAAAACAACCATATAAAGGATATATATGGTATTAATGGATAATATCCAATATAAATATTATGTAACATAAAAGGATGTCATCTTAGATGGAAAATAATTTTGATAGGTCATGTGGAACATTTCTTAAGGAAAATAAACAATTAAATTTGAAAATTACTTTTTAAAAGTAAAAGTTCAAAAAAAATCGTGAAAATAATTTTCTTCAAAAATCAACTCAGAAACATGTAAATTATGTTATAAAAAGTTTACTAGTCATAATAGTGGCAAATCCTATTTATGTCATACATGTAAAAACAAATATTCCATTCACATTATTAGTAAAATTTAAACAGGTCTAGTTTGGAAAAATAAATGAGGATTTCATTAAAACATTTTTTAAAAATTAAAACGAGGTTAAAAATTACTTTTAACATCATAGATGAATATTAAAACATTCTCAAAATAATTTTTAGAAAATATTGATATTGAAGAAAATGATTTTTTAACTGAAGAGAGAAATGAAGTTGGATTTCATTTAGTACATTATTTTGGAATATTCAAAAGAAAAAGAGTGTAAAATAATGAGTATACATATATTCTAAATAAATATCTAGAGTATAAGAAAAATAATGATTTTATGGATAAATATAACATGATATTTAATTTTTAAAATGATAATCATAAAAAATTCTGATAAACAAAGAGATCATCACATCAAACCCTCACCACTTTGGTAAATTTTGAATAATAAGAACCATGAATGAAAGAAAAATGTATAGTTATTTATATCACATAATTTGAATGAAAATAATCTTAAAATAAATTAATGTGTAGTATATACAACACAAAAAAGAAAGATTTGGTGAATACAAAATATGTATCCAAGAAAAAAAGGGAGACTAGAAGTCCCTTAACTAAAGTCTTGACTTCCATTTTACATGTCCAAAACTCTTGTATAATAAATAAAATATTATTATAAATATATTACATAATCATAATCATATATATATCATACCTTATATTAATTACTTATAATATTGTATTATGTGTTTATTAGGAATTCCTTGTTAAAATCTCATTTCGAGAAAATAACTACATTTTTATTTCATGCATGTTTTTATTTTTTTCAAATTTTAATTTAATCATGGTTCCATATAATCCATAATTTTAATAACTAAATAAAAATCATATATATTCAGTTTATATATATTTATAGTAATCCAAAAAATTTAGAGATGGAAAATGAAGTACACCAATTATGGAGATGGTATGCTGTAGGTACGCATGGACACTTTTTCCATTTTCTCAACACATGGAAAAAATAAAGGTAAATAATATATAACCTATAAAGATTCATGTTGGTTTCATATATTTCAAATATATTATTCAAATTTATCCTTATTATGTTCTTTGTAAAGTGTAAGTGAAAAATGAATAACATCACTTCGTGATGTGGTAGTCCCACGTACACATGAGAGACATTATCATATTCCAAAATAACTAAAGTAACAAGTTATGTGTGATTTTATAATTTAATAAGTATAACTATATCATAAATATAATATATTAGAATTTAATATATCATTAAAATCATCCGTGAGAGGTGCTGATGGAAAATGAATTACATAGATTCGTGAGGCAGTTGCCTTCCATACACGCGATCGATGCATTCGTTACCCATTTGATGGAAGAGGAGATGGATATAAGTTATTACTTAAATATTATAGAACATCAATACATTTTATATACTTATTTTTTTATATTTTAATTTTTATTACATGAATGACAGTGGTAAGAAAATAAGTAAAAAAGAAAAGTGTTTTAATGACAGTTGCCTTCGCTTAGAACAACCTACTTTAAATCTCTTATTAAGGACCAACAATTGGGTCTTTTAAGAAGAATATTAGTTCTAGAAAATTTATAAGGATTTTTTAGAGATATTGTCATAGGTTTTTTTTCTATAAAAATGGATTTGGACTTTTGAATAATTGAGGGGAGGAACTGCCCTTTTATAATTGAGGTGTGGCATTTTTGTAAATACCTAAAACTATTCAACAATGGGAAGTCAATCTCACCCAAAGTGCCTCCAAAATATATACATAATGTATTAGAGGGATTATATGGTTGATAAAAAATTCTTATTAAATAAATATTATAAATATTTTATTCATTAGAATTTGAGTTTACTTCATTCTACCATTTTAGTTTTCACTATGGTTACATGTATATTTTTATTTACCTAGGTATTTTATCCATTTAGATTAAAAATAATATGTGAATTATTATATAATTTTTATCAACTTATTATAAATATAAAATTAATTTTATCAGATAATTATACTATGCTTGTTGAAATTTAATTTTAATATAATTCAATGTAATGCACAAAACCACTTTTTAACCTTAATCAAAACTAATAATTTATATTGTATTTATTAATAATTATGGCCCAAAATAAATTTAAACTTATTATATAATATAAATTATTCTAATTGTAAATATTAAAAACATTTAATCAATTACAAATATCTTATGTGGAGAAATTTAATTTAATTTTAATCTCCCAGATGAGATAAAAAAGCAGTTTCAAAAAGAGATAACTTTCAAAAGTATAGAAATATTTATTTTAATAATAAATGTTATATAAATATGAATAAATTAAATTTTATTAATAAATATATATATTTTGAATAATTTTACTCATAAAACTATCTTAAAATAAAGTTGATCTTGTAAATTATTGAAACGAAAATTATTTATCAAATTAATATCAGTATTTTTTTACAATTAATTGATAAATTTATATTTTTATAAAATTATAAAAAATTAAATGAAATAAAATTTTTACATATAATTTAAAAATAAAATTTTATTTTTTCAAATATTTTTTTTCTAAAATTTTAGTATTTATTTTTAGTATTTGTTAAAAAAAAGCAATAAAATTATTTTTTGAGAAAATAATATTATAAAAAACTATAATGAATTTACTGAAAATTAAATACCATTATTAAAAAATATTTTTTATTTATATAAAATATTTTATTTAGTATTTAATTTTCAATTATTCTTATTCATTCCAGTATGTTTAATGTCAAGGTTATAATGGTAATGTTGAAAAAATAATATTAATATTATATCATGGTTTAATAATACTTGATGATGCGTGTAACAGAAGATATCAAAGAAATTAAATTTATTTGATTTTTTTTTAAAAACTAGGGGTCATAAATTGTATATTAATTTAATTAATTACATTTTATTCTTTAGTCAATGGAACTATATAAAAATTCTCAATCCACCTTTTATTTGGAATCATGTTCTTTAAGAACATCATGTATGATGAAACAATAAACATTTCCTTTATAAATAGAATATCCACCCAGATATTTGGAGACATTTAAATGAAACTCTTGAAATATTTATCCCTGTGTTTATCTAACTCTATATATATCTCTATAAATTATACTGGTGGTTTATTATTTTTCACCCCACTATCTTGTAATTTCAACTTGAACCTTCCAAAGACCCTTTAATTATTGATTTTCCTTTATTACATCCTTTTTAATGATCTATTAATTCTACACATAGTAATTTCAATATCATTTATCTTGAAAATATCCATTTTCCAATTTCCTCACTTTTATTTTATCTTATTCTTTTTTATCCTTATATTTATCGTTTACCATTTTACCCAATATGGTTTTTATTTCTATAAATCCTTTTTTTGGATTGATTTCAGTTATACATATCATTTTTCCTTTTTCTCTCATGGTGTTTTTATTTGATTGTTTCCTTAATTTTTATTCAGAGTTATAAAAAATTTCTTTATATCTTTGAAAAATTTGTTCTATACTTGAGATATTGGAGCAAGTAATATTCACAAAGTCATTCATTATCATCTGATTTTTTTTCATTTCCTTTAACACAATAATTATTTTATTTCCCTTATAAAAATTATTTTAATTAAGGATTTTGTCCTTTAAATTAATTCATAGATTGGGTTAAACCACACATTTTTAATAAACATTATAATCTCCTCTAAGTTTTCTGGGAATAGGTATCCCATTATATTGCCTAAATGCTAAGACCAATAGGTCTAAAGAAGGGTTGAAGACCCCAAGCACAAGGCTCATGTTCAAACTGTGTGGCCATGCTTCTAGATTGAACCAAAATGTAGAAATAGAAAACCTCCTTTTAGGATATGTCACACGTGACAATGGAACTTCACTGCCAACTTTGTATGACGAGGGAATAGACAATCCCACACACATAACAACCCCACGACACATATGTTTGATCTAAATTTCTAGTATCATCTCATTCCATCTATGATAGTAATCATATCCCACCATAACCACCTCATTTCCAAATTTTCATGAACTAACCTATATCCCACAAATTATGTGTCACCTCAGGACACCATCAAAATCCCTTCCCCATCCCATCACTACTTTGAAAGATGACACCACCTTTCGTCACCTTACCCCACTGATTGAGTTCACTTTCGAAATATCTTTTAACAATATAAATTTTTTACATTGAAGTAATATGCGACATTTATTTCATTATAAAAATATATCCTTTCTAAAATATATTTTTTGTTAGTCTATAGAAATAATTTTATATATTTATTCAATTTCTTGGTTATATTATCCCCATAGTGTCCTTGTGTAGTTGAATTAACTAATGTCTGTCCCATTTCATCAAGTCTATTATAAATGGATTGAATCAAAATAAAATGCGGTATTTTTTTTATGTGAACCTAGATTCTAATAATATTTAAAGATCCCTTATTTTCGATGAAAATTTTCTTTCTTCCATCTCTACAAATATTTAAATTCTATCCCTTTAAAACCGAGATCTTTGAATTTTATAAAATATATTGCTAAAATAATTTTATAGTTTTTAAAAAGTTTTGAATGGATTATACTATTATTATACAACCTAATTTATTAATTTTACATTCATATAGTAAGTTAATAACCTCAGTATCTATTTTTTATATGGAAAACCATGAATTATTACAAACTGGATATTCCTGAGAATTTTGTTAATGAAATTTTGCCAATCATCCAATGAAATTCTAGTAAGTATTTGTTATTATTGTAATTAATGATGATTCAGATCAAAGTTCCTATAATTTGGTGTGATTTTAAATCATGATTTATGTTTTTGATACTTTTATATTTAGGTAGGATATTATAGCGATTGGATCCTATCCTTCTTTAAAAAACTGTGTGACCTCTCCCCATTAGGTACGTAGTGGTGGATTATTTATTGAGATGAGAGGATAAGATGTTGCCTCAGACCTACGAGGACTTTATTATCTAGTACAAGACTCCCAAATTAATTTAATACATAATTATGATTCACTTTATAATTATATCCTTATATACACTATTTAGTTACACCAATTTATTCTTTTATAATGTGAAGACATTAATTTGGAGGGATCAGTGAGATATACACATTAGAAGATTACTTTTATTTATCAAAAATAATTATTAATGAAATCTATATTTATTGTGAAAAGGGTATGGATCTACATTTTATATCTAGTTAAGATGATACTATATAAGTTATATGAACATAGGAATACAATCATAGTTTAAAGAACTCATATTTTTGAGTCTTATTTTGAAACTCATGATTTAGCATCTTGTGGGGACACTAAGGGTTAGAGTTTATTTGGGAAACCCATTTTTTATATTCTAGTGGGGACACTCACCATTTAAAATATATTGTACAAAATTAAGTTATAGAGTCTGGTGAGAACACTCATGTATTATATTTAGGTTTAGGAACTCATGGTTTAGAGATATAAGTTGAAAATATTGATTTATAGTTTAATGGGGAAACTGACAGTTTAAATTTTAGTGGGAATGCTCAGTATATAAATTTTGATGGGGAAACATGTTGTTTTGGAGTCTAATGGGAATACTCTATGTGATGAAGCCCCGTAGTTTTAAAATATAGTTTTTTTTAATTTATGAGGAAGGATTATGATATCAGGACCAGTGTTGGGATTTAATATCGAAGGGGTATATTATATTTCATATTGAAAATAGGAATCCAAATCCACATTGTTTAAGTTTCACATTTTAATTTCATGCGATTTTATTTTTCAAATAAGTTTAATGTCTTGAAGTATGAATTCTTATGTTAAGTAATGGAAACATTATAATTTAGTGTGGGTCTTATATAGGGGGATTCCCTGACACATAAAATATTTTCATAGGGTTTATTCAAAATCTTCCCAACCCATATCATATGTAAATGTCAATAAGTGAGGATTTTACCAATTTGGTCACAAAAAAATATGTTTTTAAATGTAATAAAATTGGAGAAACATGGTACCTATATTCCATTGCTTTCACAGAATTTTGTTTCCACATAATGGGAATTAATCAAGTGAAAACGACAAAGGATATTTTAGTCGCCAAAGAAATTCTTATCACGATGATCCCTAGGAAGCAACCATGAGTATAAGAGAGGTTATTTTATTCTTATAAGAGATATTCCAATTAATTTACTGGTGTGTTATTACACACTTTGGTAGATATAAGAATTATAACCCATTTACCCCTCTATACGCATAATCTTATCTAACACTCCTCAACACCATCAGTGGGAATCCAATATAAATAGTAATGTATGAGAAAATTTACATCATGGGATCTAATGTAAGATTTATCTTTACATCATATAATTATACAAATGGGATCATCAAAGATAATCATGGGGAATCATATGAAGATGGATCTTATATTGTGGAATTCATTGGCGGGATACTATAAATAAATACTGAATGTGAAATCATTTGTGATCCATATACCCCATACAACTTTTCATTCTAGTTTTAATTTCTCAATTTTTAACCATCTAGTATACAGTAGTGTTCATTATGAGGGACACCCAAGGATCCTTCGATAGTTCTAGTTTATTATATCTCATGAGGATACCCATTTATCGATTACATTTCTAGTAGTGTATTGCTCAAATAGATTTCTCTCAGATTATGCTCAGATTTGGACAATAAGATACTCAAGTTCCATGATAATATAACTAATTCATTCTATAAGGGATGTGAAATGGGATGATGGGAAATTGGGTGATGAAAAAAATTAATAGAGGAACTAGTTAAGAAAAGTAATGTTATATTATTGATGAAAAAAAACACTAATAAGTATACAAGTCATTTAAATGAATACCATTAGGAGGATTCATGAGTTGGAATAACCATTGCCGAGGTATTCCCCTAGAAGTTTCTCCAACACTAGAGTAAAGAATGATGAACCCCTATAACTATTATAGGAGTCACATCAGTAATTCATGTGTGATTTTATATGGGTATACTTGAAGATAATGGTTTCACTCGATCCTAAGAGGCGCAATAATACACAAAAAGAATCCAAACTCAAAAGATGCTTCTGATTCATCTTAAAGAGGAAGGTATACACTTATATGGGATCATATTTTTTAAATAATACATTGGAATTTACTTTCCGGTGTATCATGATAACACTAAGGACTAACTCAAATAACCTGAAGATGTTTAAGGTAAATTTGAGCTAGTTAGGGCTACGATATATAGAGTGGTAAGTGAGGAATCCTAGGATAATTGGAAATCCAATTCATCCCATGAATCATGGTTTTTATCTTTATGTAAGGTTAGTAAAATTCATTTTCATTACAGGATTTCACTTTTAATGATATTGACTATTCATTCCATCACCCATGTAGGAGTCCTTAGATAAATTCCAACCCAATAAGTATTCAATTTATGTGTGTGGGAAGGACGATGTCCATGGACCTAGAAATTGGTCTATATGGAAAGATCTTCTAATTACATGTTATCCTCTATGATTAAGGTAGTGGTTCTTTGGGTGGCTTTATCTATACCCCAAATTACCAATAATGGAATTTTTTTGAGATTCTAATGATGTTGATGATACACCTATGACATGAATTTTCAGGTGAGTTGAGGCCAAAATTTTCCATGAATATCCATGTAAATAACATATATGAAAAATATAACAATTAAATTATATTAAAAATTCGTCTATTAGAGGAACCACTTATGGTTACTTGGGAGTTATCTACTGGTGAATATGGGTTTTCGACCGTTCAGTTTGAGTTTTGTATTGTAGGACTCAACCTGTATGATGATGTGAAAAATAAACCATTCCAAATTTTGGAGACCTTAGTATTTTAGGATTTCAACCTCATAATAGAGGAGATATATGAGCTTTCAATATCTTTAGAATGATTTTGTTTTCACTATTTCCCCCACAATTTTTGTGAATTTTCTAATGCTATAAGGATAATTGAAAAATTTATTATTCTATTCCCCACTCTCTATTAGAAGGAGAAGGGATTTTCTATAATATATGAGGATCATATGATCATACCTAAAGCAGATAATATATAAAAATAACTAAATATTCCAATTGGTTTTAAAGGGTAGTTCATTTCCTTGGATGCCAAGTTGGAGGAGAAAGAGCTAAATCACAGGGTTCTCTTTATTTGTGAGGAGTCTACCACCATTCTAGAAGCTAAGTTGGGAGAGAAGGTTGAGGTGGCATCACAATTGTTACTTTGGTTTCTACCTTCCATTATCTATATTAAATTGGATTCTGAAATTCATGAAGAAAGATCTTGAAACACACTTATTTGATCATTATAATGATTAATTTATCTTTTTTTATGTCAACTCTTATACTAGTTACATTAACTGATAAAAACAAACCCAAACCCATGGAACTAACATGTGCAGTACCTACAACTAATTCTCCATATTCACTAGGAAATTATTTTATAGAATATAAAACCATCCCCCAAAAAGTTTTCTTACTCAGGCTTAGACTCATGTATAAAAAAGGCAATCTGATGATGGGAATCATATAGAATCCATGGATTTATTACGTAAACTAATTTAGACATTATGGATAATTTGAATCCCTAAAACCACATTTCTAGATTCAATTTATAAAAATGTTTTATATTTTTTGATAAAGGAAAACTGAAAAACTCATAGTTCATTTTACATTCTAAGACCTTTCCTGGGAATTTCTTTGGAGAATTAAAAAAAACCTTACAATATTTTAGAGCTATAGAAAAATTATACAATTGAATAACTATATTCATGTGTTCAAACTCATTAAGAAACAATATCCAATTAAATTTATACTAAACATATAAAAATAATTTAAAACATAGTGTGAACATTAAATTTCCCTATAAGAGGTTTTAAAATGGAAAGAAAATAATTTAATTTAAATCAATATCTCTATTTTGGAAATATTTTATAAAATAAAACATTTGATAACATAAATACTTTAAAAAGTTTTTCAAAACATTGAAATGTATTCTAAAATATCCTTAGTAATTACTTGTTATTTTGAAATCTATTTACTTTAAAAAATAATAATATTCTAAATAAAACTTTGGATTTATGCTTTTTGAAAATAATAATTTTTTACGGCTATTTATGATACTTAAAAGTCCATAATAAAAACCATGTGTCCACTTAGCCATATCAATTATAAGAAAATTTCCACTTTAGGTCATGGGTTTACTACCTATACCATATTATATCACTCGATAATCTAGTTACAAATTTCAAGAAAAAATTTTCAACTGTGCTTATTTTCTAACTTATAATCCAAAAATATTTAAAAATCATATTTAATTTTATTCAAAAAAGAAAATAATCATACCATTCCTTTACGTGGAAAATATAAAGATCCCGACCCATGTATATTTTAGTAGGTGAATCACTTTATTATATTATCATAGTTACCAGATTCAATTCCTAAAGGGATGAGTAGTTTAGCGGTTTTGGAAACTTGATTACATACATGAACCTTACATTACAATTTGAAATATAAAATACAACATAGAGAATAATTTTTGAACACCATCATTATCCTATTTTAAACCTTCATATTAGAAATAATAAACATCTAGAATCCTTATAAAAATAAATCATATGAATGGGGTGAAATTAGATATAAGGCCCCGACCTTAAACCTTACTTAATCTTGAGTTATTACAGGATTACACCTTGAGGATCTTTTTAGGTTTAGAGTTTTAGAGAATTAGATCATAAAACATGCATTACATTCCACATTTAAACAAAGTGGTTACAAAAAAGATAGTATTCATTTTTCCCATCAATTTAAACATAATAAAACATGGATTCTTTCTTGACACTTCCTTGAAACTATCATCATACCATGTACCTTTCCCTTGACCTGTGAAAAACATTTCAAAAACGTGGGATGAGCATAAAAAGCTCAGTAATCGATATAAAAATATGGAAAGGAAACATGAGTTCATATATACATAAGAATGAAATCATACTTTACCCATAAAATATAAGCACTTTAACATACCTCATCAAATCTTGAATAGGTCATAGAAATCATAAGACATAAAGGTAACTTGAGGCATTCATAACATTCTTACGTAGGGAGTAACTCTCTTGGTTACGTTTGGAATACCCATCACAGTATATTCCCTAAATCTCTTTGGAGAAACCTTAACGTTTCCCTCCTTCGCGTTACCCAATGCATTGGAGAGCTATATCGGGCTCACCTGCCCTTAGTTTATCATGGAACCACCCGTCTTCATAATAATGCCCAAGAACCTCAACATAATCGTATCACATAAAACATGCATAAAGGAAACATAAAATTTCGACCTTTCAATCACAAGATATCAATACAACACATTGATATAAAAACATTATGAAAACCATTTTTAATACCAAAATAAAAGAAAAGTACAACATGGTATTTATTTTTCTTTTAAAAAAAGGTATGGCTTGTAGAGGAAGCCGAAACTCAAATAATGGTCACGACGGCGGAGAAGTCGTTGTCACCGCATACGTACTACAAAAAAATTCCCTTTTTTCGCTTAGTAAATGCTTCATATAAAAAATATTCCTTTTGAATAAATGTAAAGGTCAAAGGGGTTTATACACTGTATAAAATAAGGTTGTGTATAAAACAAAATATGCCTCAATGAAAGGAGATTGAGACGAAGTCCCGTACCTCGGGTCCAACTTGACTCGGTCGTTATTTAATCTCCTGAATAATAAAATTGAGTTAATTTATACTTGTTTAAGAACCTTTTTCAAGTTCATTATTCGTTTTATATCACTTATTTCCATGTCATGAACACTATGTGATTATTTAAGTTAATAACGGTCGTTTTAACGATCATTGGTACTTGAGTAAAAAATAAACCCTTTATAATTACAAGTTGTTCATGTATCCATTATATCCAGAATGGTATTAATGATGTAGATATCATATATATCATATATATCCAGTAAATTCATGCATTTATAATATTATATAACATTTACAGGTAAGAAAAGAAATGCACCATTCATGGAGACGGTAAGCCGTACGTACGCATGAACGCTGCTTCCATTTCTATTTCGTATTTTATGAATTGGAATCATAATGATATAAAGGTATATTATAATTCCAGTGTAATATCATATATAATATCATAACTCCATCCTTTATACGTCCCACATATGGTATTAACAAATCAAATCACTTTGAGGGGGCGATAGTCCGCACTTCCTTAAATGAAGATGTCGCGTTTACCCATAATGGAAACCATAAAGGTATGCCCAAAATGAAAAATACAAAATCTTAAGGAAAACAAAAACATATTATATATCATATATAAATATAGTGTCTTCTTAATGGCCACCTTTGAAGGTGTAAAAAGAATGTTGAACAATCATCATTTCGGGAGGCAGAAATTTGCCATCCACAGAAACAATATGTTATTTAACCATTAGATATAGGTGTGTGTAAGTGTAGCTTGAATCCTTCTTATAAAAACATCCTAGTATATCTAATATAATGGTTTTGTTACAAAATAAATTAATAAAAAGTGTTACGGGGTTGGAGAAGCAAAATAAAACAAAAGAACACAAGTGAAGACATTACCTTAAAATTGGGTAACTCCTTTTGATTTGAGCTCAAAGGCTTCCTTGGGAAGACTTCTGCCCAAAGTGAGGATTCAAGGAGTAATAGAGGGACGTGGAGAGACAAAATGGGTAGGGGTTGGCCGAGCCAAAGGCTTTGGAATTGTGAGTAAGGTGGTAGAGGTGAGGGCCTTTTATAAGAGGAGAGGAGGGGCACTCTTGGAAAGTAAAGAAATGTTACTTTATTTTAAAATGAGTTTCGGATTCAAAAGGTCCCAAATTGATATAATTATATTTTAAGGTAATAATGGTTCTAAATATACCCATAAAATAGGTTTTGGACATATATAGGTCATAGATTTTACATTATCTTTTCATTTTATTTAAATCCTTTATTAATGAGGTAATCACTGCATCATCATGATGTCATAAATAATTTAATTAATTTAATGTCTAAAAATTATAAAAAAAAGATCATGATGTAGGAAAGCTTTTTATATTTATAATGAATATTTATAGTAAAAAATTAGACTTGTATAACCCCATTTAAAAATTGTTTAAGTAAAATAACTCATGTTTGTGTCATTTTAATTTTAACATTAAATAAAAAAATATTAATTTCATTTTCCTACCAAAGTGGCTCCATGGGGTCCCCAAGTTGACCCATGGCTTTTAATGGTCTTCCATGACACATCCAATAAGGGTAGGACATGTGTCTAGGTATTTTCATTTTATTATAATATCATTTTTGCCTTAAATTGCACTAATTACCTCTAATCGCGATTAAAAACTTAAAAGTTACTATTCACCAAAAAAATTATTTTAATCTCATTGAACCACATTTTACTTCTTAATGACAACCATGTATGTCGGATTTTCTAAAATCAAATCACAGAAGTGGCAAAGTTTCATTTAAATGAAAAATCAGTTTCTTTAACTACCACTTAGTGGTTTCACTATTCATCAAAAATTGTAGTTTTTCAGAAAAATACCAAAACTTCACCCTAAGCTATATGTGATATTCTGAATTCAAAAATGATGTCTATTTTACATAATTCAAATCATATAAGTTACATTAATTAATTTAATAATTAATTCCCGCTGTCATGACAAATAGCGTGTTTTTATGAAACAATAAGTATTAAAAGATTGACACTAGTTTAAGTCCAATTTCAAAGTGAAATTGATACCAATGACCACCATTGGATTAAATGGTAAAAATATATTATAATTTCACTTCAAAACCAATTCAAAAGATAATCTAATCATATAAATAAATTAGATTAAAAAGTGGTTTTGAATTAAAATACAACATTTTTCACTATTCATTAAAAAAATGAACAATATCGAAAAAATACCAAAAATTCACACAAATTAAATTTTGATGTCCCAATCATAAAGAATAAGTTTATTTTTACAAAAATAGCTTATAAAACTGTCATAAGATAGATTTAAAAATGGTTTTCCATCAAAAGGCAGTAAAACAATCTTTTAAAAATATTAGTGTATTCCATGCTTAAGATTGGATTTATTCTCATTTTAAGCCTCTAAAACACTATCTAATTCACTAATAGACATAGATAAAAATATCTATTATTCATTACTTACTTGGGGTGTTACATTAGATGCTTATTAAGGGTTAGCGTTCACAAATAGATATTATAAATAAACAAGCATAAACATTAAGGTAATGTTTATAATTGAAACACAATCCATTTATACATAATTTTGTTAATAATATGGAATGAATAAATTTAAATTAAATAATTAAATATAAATAATGACATGGATATTATGCTAATCGAATAATCACATTGAACATCAATAGCTAATCTCCTAAGGAGGGTATGCATAGTTCCGAACATCCTAAACATACCACCAAGGCTTTGACCAAGACACCATACATAAATGGTTAAGGCCGCATCCAACACCAAAATAGTTTTTATCACGAGACCTATCAATGATTTGAAATGATATAGTGGGCCCCAACCATTAATTACTATATCCAGTGCATTCCTAATATGAAAAGGGTGAAACTTAAATAACATAAACACTCATAATGAAAAACTTGCATAACAAATATGAATACTTTTACCATAATCCATGATTGGTATCAAAATAGAAAATCCATAGTCAAACAAATCATAATCCATTTAATAAAATATAGTTGATGATATCATAATATATCATCCTCAATGAAGCATAAAATTCAACAAACCAAGTTGACATAGATGAAAATAGCTTAGCAAAAACATTGAAAAACCTTGAGATTACTACCCCATTTTCACATTGAAATTATTTATTTAGAAATAAACGAATATTTAAAATAAAAATGTTTCATTTAAAGAAACCATGTAAACTTGTAAAGTAACTTCAATACATTAAGGTGTTAGGACAATGGTGTAATCTAATCATTCCATATAAGTTAAAAAAACATTCCTTATATATTTTTCTTTAAAAGCATATAAAGTACAACATTTGGAAAATGATAAAAATATTTATTTTAAAACATTTTATAAAAATTAAAACATGGTTAAAAATAATTTAATAAATCACATGATACTATTAAAATTACTTTTTGTAAAATTTTTTAGAAAATGTGTACATGGAAGAGAATATTCCCCTATCGAGACTTAAACATAAATAATCTCAAAAAATAATGAGAATGTGAAATAACCCTTACCTTTTACTTTACTTTAGTGGAAGGTGGTTTAAAATTATGTATAATGGTTTGAAGGAGTTTATTAATTTATACCAGAACAATATAATTTTTTTTGATATCATATGGTACCTTATTATAACTTTTTGTTAATAATATTTTATTATTACCCTTGTTGGAGGTGTTCACTATTTAATTTTTACTATACATGTTTTGTCATGTAGATACCATTTATTTTGAATAAGATATATTTATTTCATATACAAAATGTTATTAAGTTCATATATATTATATTTAGTCATTATATATATTTTTATAATAATTATTTTCTAATAAACATAGAAAATGAATCACATCAAGTTGTGGAGACGGTAGGCTGTTGATACACATGAGCATTGGTATCGTTCCCTTTATGTTGAAATGGTAAGGAATTTGAAGATATATTAATTATAAAGAATAAATATCATGTCATATATATATTTTTATATTTTTTATATCTATTATTATACCCATCCAAATAAAGTGGTGATGAAAATAAAATTACCCCACGACGTGGAAACGGTAAGACGTACGTACGAACTGGTGGTGCTTTTATTTTTCATAGGATATATAAAATGTGGAATATGGTTGTGGAATAATAATAATAACATATAGATATGTATATTATATTGGATTTATTACTTTTTAAGTGAAAAAATACATGAATAGGAAGTAAAAGAATAAATGAAGTTAAATGAGTGGGTACAAACAATTACCTGTTATTTGGAAGCCTTCATTTAGATGTCTTCTTAAGGGATATTGGGTCGGTATTTATGTTTGAATAGGATATAAAAAAATTTTAAAAGGATTTTTGGAAGATAATTTGGTAGGTTTTGGTTGGTATATAAGGCTCAAAGTGGTGTGAAGAAGTGAGGTAGTGGGTTCCCATATATATTTGTGGTGAGATTCACTTTAGGAAACTCTCAAAATATTAAATTAATATAAATTAATTTTCAATTATAAATTGTAAAAAAGTGAGATATTTATAATATTATAATAATATGGGTCTAAATAATCTAAACCAATAATTTTTAGAGATATTTTAGTCACATTTTTAAGCTTATCTTTTGTTTTATCACTAATTTAATAACTTTAACTCTTACCAAGAGAACATGTATTTCTACATTTTCAAAGTTAATATAGTTGTTATAAAATTAAAAAAAAACTAAAATGAGTCCTAGATGAAATTTTATTCTTTATCCCAACCGGTTTTTGTAATTTTTTTTATAAATTTTATATTATTTAATAAAATCTTATTTATTTTAATATAAGATTAATGATAATTTGGATACGATTCATTACTTTTTATTTTATGAAAAAAATCAATAAAATAAGATATCTATCAGAAAAAACTTCGAATATGTATCTAAAATGTCAAATTTATTTATTAAAATGTTCTATGTCATTAATTATGTCAAATGATTTTTATTTCAATGTTTTTATAATCATTTATCAATATTACCTTTAATTATATAATCACCACATCATCATTATGTATGCTTTTAAGGTAATTTATTTCCAAATAACTAAAAATAAATTATCATGGTGAACATAAACATTTTAAATTTAAAATTAATATTTATAGTTGAAGATATGTTCTAAATTACCATATATTCAAAATGTAATACTTCTTAATAATATGAGTATGACATAATTGGATTTTCTGAAAAAAACTACAAAAAGGTAAAGTCATCCAAGTGGATCCAAGGGTCTAGAAAATACATCCAATGATTATCGTGGTGAAAAATAGATCTTCCAGTAAAATTATAACAACTGTTAGGGTTATTTTATAATGTTCAAAGGATTATTTTTACACTTAATTACTCGATTTATCTTTAACCATTTTTATAAATATTACTAAAATCAATCTTCGTAATGTCCAAAAATAAAAAGAACCTATTTACATAAATTTTACCAAAAAATTAAAAATATTTAATCAATTTTTATAAATTAAAAACACATAATTTTCAGTAATGAATTTAAAATTAGTCCTGTTGTCATAATGAGAAAATGAGTTTTTAAAGTGAAAATGTTCAAAATATTGAAATGTTCTTATATATAAATCCATTATGAAATTGATTCTCAGGAAATAAAATGGATTGAAAATAAAATTTTATTCTATTTACACTTAAAAACTAAATAATAATATAACTAAATACTATAAATTATTTAGGTTAAAATGATGTTTTCAATGAAAATACAATATTTTATCACTATTAATCAAAACATGAAACTTATAAGAAAAATACCAAAAATAAAACCAAATATAATTTTTTATTCATATTTAAATGAATAAGGTTATTTTTTGAAAAACAATTTGTAAATTGTTTTTAAAAAATATTTTAAACAAGTGATCCATTAAAAGGAAGTAAAACTAGCTGGAAAGAAATATAGCATTCTAATCTATAAAATTGGATTTATTATTATCTTATGGCTATAAAATATTTTTAATGAATGTTAAAAAATTAAATATATAAGTTTTATAATGCGGTTAAAATTTTTCATTACATCTATTTTAATAGTTAGGTTATTGCAGTCTCTAATTAATAGATCACGGAGTATTAAAACTCGGTGTTGAATGCATTGTGAGGTATTAAATATATTTAAAAAAACATACCATAAAATATCTAGGTGTTACATTCTTACCTCCTTAAAAAAATTTATCCCTATAGTTTTTTAGAATATAACCTCATAAAAATATTTGGGTAGTTCTTCATTGTATTTTCCTCAGGTTCCCACATCACCTCTTCAATGTTATGATTTTTCTATAATAACTTTTTCACCCGAGTCATCTAATTATTAAACACTTGTTCTCTAGTATTCATAATATAGATTTAATCTTCATAATAAGATAAATAAGTTTCCAATTCTATTTATTAATATGTGATAAAATGTTTTGCGTATGGAATTTACTTCCTTAGTAAAGAGATATGGAACACATCGTGCAATTTAGAAAGTCTTGCGGGCATTGTTGAAGGATAAGCCACAATTCCAATTCATTCTAGAATTAATAATGGTATAATGTACTTGGGGGTTAATTTTCATTTTTTAAAAAATCTTATAACACCATTCCATGAATACAACTTCAAGAAAAATTGACTTACAACTTGAAATTATTAATCATACCAATGGTTATCAGCCTAGATCTTTTGTCTACTTAGTGTTTCTTTGACATGGGTTTGAATTGTCTTTACCTTTTCCATTGTTTCCTAAAAATGATCTGGGCATAGAAGATTCCTTTCAACAAATTCAACCCTAAAATTTGGTGTGCGACATCTCTTTCCAAATAAAACTTCATATAATATAATTTTAATACTTTAATGAAAGCCGTTATAATAGGAAAATTATACCAATGGTAAATACTGGTCCCACATACCATGAAAGTACAGAGGTTTAAGGTATCACCTAAAATGTTGTCACTAAACCATTACCTATTGATAACCCATATATATTGACATATAGTTAGAAATTTTACACTTCTTATTTTCCTACCAAAAATGTTCTTTAGAATCTCTATACACCCTGGTGCCACAAGGGCGTCTGGAGAAATTTGAGCTATGAGCATAGTCCAATAATTCAATTTTGATCTTGGGAATAGAGGGAACAAAAATATTTATTCAAAATGTAAAAATACCATCTTTATATATAAAGTTTACTAATTTACCATCATTAAAAGATTTAATTTTCTTTTGAAAAAATTCATTTTAAAACTAACATCTTTTTATCCGTTCTAATAAATACGATCTGAAAACCACTTGAAAAATTTGTGATGTGTCACCTCCCTTGATAATTCACATATCCATATTTACTAGATTCATGAACATAGTATTCCATTCAATTATAATTTGCTCAAAACTCCCCGATCCATCCGAATCAATTCATCATCCACCTTATTCTCCCTCCCTATGTGGTAGTGTACCTAACATTCATAATCCTTGAGTAGCTCGATCCATATCCTTTCCCTCATATTGAGTTACTTCTACAAGAAGTTATATTTATAAATTTTGTGATTTATATATATGTCACATATTTCACCATATAGTTAATTTCTCCATATCTTCAGAGAAAGGATTACAAATACGAAATCAAGATCATGAGTTGGATAGTTATGTTCCAGAGTCTTGAAATGACTTGATGCATATGAAATAACACTATCATTCTTCATAATGAAACAAACAAGTCCATTCATTTATGTATCACTATAAATAAAAAATTGACAATTTTTCGATTGTAATTTCAAGATCAGAGTATTGAATAATATTCTCATCAATTATACAGATCATTATTCAAATTATTTTTTTCCATTCAAACTTAACCCCTTTTTGTTTAATTTTGGTAATATTGTTAGGTAATCATGAAAAATTCTGAATGTAGCACCGATAGTAACCTAATAAACCAATGAAACTATGTACATTAGTTATTTTTTTTGGTGAAGGCTATTATTATAATTCCATTGTCTTTATAGGATCAATAGTTATTCCGTCTTTGGAGATAATGTATCCAGGAAAATAAATTTACTAAATCAAGAATTCACAATTGCTAAATATACCGTATAATGCTTTCCTTATGAGAGTCTCAAGAATGACCCAGAAGTTATTCTCATGGTCCTCATAGATTTTTTAATACACCATAATATCATTTCTAAACACCACAACAAAATTATCAATATATTACATGAGTATATTTTTATTAGATAAATAAAAACTAGGGGTGGATTATTTATTCCAAATGGAATTACTGTAAACTCGTAATGTCCACACCTCATATAAAAATATGTATTTGGAAGGTCATCATTATTTACTCCCAATTGATGATATCTAGGTTGAATGTCAATTTTTTTTAAATATTGAGCTCCAAGATGTTGAAAAAATAAATCATCAATTAGAGGTAGAGGATATATGTTTCTTATTATAATAGCATTTATTTCCCTATAATTAACACTCAACCTCATGGGTCCATTTGTTTTCTTAACAAAGTGAATGGGGGATCCCCATGGAGAAACACTAGGGTGAATCAATACATTGTACCAAACTCATATAATTTTATCTTCAACTCCAAAAATTCAACCATGGCCATTATATAGGGAGTATTTGATATTGGTCTTTCATTATGTATTAAATCAATAGAGTACTCAAATTCATGATCTGAGTGATGTTTGGTTAATTACATAGGAAATACATCAATGTCTTCCTTTATAATAGGTACATACACAATTTGAAGATTATTTTCCTTATCTTTAGATGTCGTTTTCTCTTCCTCTATATGAATTTAATCCTTTATAGATATTATTGGTGGAATTAGATATGAATCTAATGATGAAATTTCTTCTCTAAAGATAACCAATTCTAAATCTTCCTCACGAATTGTGATTTCATTATTATTATAATAAATATTTGCATCATATTTTGAAATGGCATATGTATCATTGATTTTATCAAAGTAAACCATAGGTATGATGACAAGGTCATCAAGTAAACCATGTTTATGTGTCATAAAATGGATTTACTAACACAAATTTGTTGCAATGAGACTTCCCATAAGAGTTTTAACTAAAAAAATCCTTTTTAAATAAAAAAGGAAAAGTCTAATTTCCCTAAACAAATATGATTCTATAGAATTATATGACAATAGAGAATTAAATAAAGAATTAGATATATTTAAGGAGATAATTAATGTACCTGCAACCACATCACGAGGAACTTAAAACTCACCAATTATGATTGCATAAGTTGGCCTTTCTCTGTTGGCCTTTTCTAGGGTTATTTTCATTGACAATGTGTACAATAATTTTAGTAGTGTCCCATATCCTTAAATTTAAAACACTACACATCACCTGATACATTATTTTACTTGAAATCCTAGGCTCAGTAGACTTTTTCTCAATAATTGGGACAAACTACCATCCACAAAATCCATGTTCTATGATATTTCATTCCAAATTTATTACAATATGGGAAATAATCTATTCAATTCTCCCCATTTCACTTATTTCCTTTTACTGAGTGTTCAAAATCTATCTTATTCTACTGATGTACCCTAAAGTAATATGACCTATAGAATTATTACTCTCACTTTATAGTAGATGAGACATTATGTTCATATGATTGGTGATTTTGGGAGTACAATTCCCTTCAGAGGTGTGGTTTTAATCCATCAAACAACTGACTAATAATTATCTTAGGATTACATATGTAATCTGAAAAATTCCTTTATAACCTTGTAAATATGTCTCAAAACTACAAAATATGCCTTTAACAGTGCTATAAATAGCATTATCAATGCTAGAAAAGTGCTGAAATAAGAGAGATGTTAAAAACCTAGGACTTTTATGAGCACTGAAAAACCACGGATAAATGGGAAATTTATCAATACTTATTAAGAAACCTCTAACCGAATTCTTTATCAGTGATGTAGAAGCGATGATAAATTCATTCTTTATCACCTCTTTTAGAAGTACAGATAAATGCGTTCTGTACTATCACGTTTAAAAGAGATGACATAGATTTTATTTATCAGGGATTAAAAAGTGTCAATAAAAGCCCATATTGCAGTATGATGTAATAGCACAATACAATACCACAATAGTGTACTGTTATATCTCACCAAAGCAACAGAAGCACCAAAATCACAAAAAACACCAAATATATCAACAAAAACAAGTCCCAATACAAAATTTAAATCAATTGAAATTTAAAATACAAATACCAAAAAAACACTATATTATAGACATTTCAAATATTTATTTATAACATTACATAAATAAATACTATTAAATACATTAAACAATAATCATAACTATCAATGTTACCACAATTTCCTTTGAATTTCTTTGTTGAACTACCAACACAACATAAGGAGCTTTGAAAAAAGCACATCAACTCAAACAAAATAATCCAACTATATAAGAAAATAATTATTATGTGAGTAATAATAAGAAGAATTAAATTAAAACAAACTATTAAATAATACATTAATTATATTTAAAATTATTTTATTTTGAAAACATCAAGATTACAACTGTGATTGAGCACAGACATCATCGTTTCTCTTCTTATAAAGGAAGTGGGAGTTACTTGAAAGAATGTCATAAGTGCCCCACTGTAGGGGTGAAATTTTTTTAAGGGTGAATAATCATGAATGTTGGTCAGAGAACCCAAAATGAAAAAAATAAACCACCTATATACGAAAAGAATTATTATCTGAGTAATACTAAAAAAATTAATCATAAATACGAATCAATACATTAATTATATGGACAATTATTTTACTTTCAAAACATCAAGATTACCTCTGTAATTTAAGAGAGGCATCATCCATTATCTTCTTTCAAAGGTAGCGGAGGTTACTTGAAAAAAGTGATAAATTCACCACTGATTGGGTGAGAATATTTTAAGGGAGAAGGAGCTTGAAAGTTGGAAAGACCACCCCAACTTGAACAAAAGAATCCACTTGTATAAGAAAATAATTATTATGTGAGTAATAATAAGTTAAAATAAATTAAATATATATATGAAACCATACATTAATTATATAGAAAATAGTTTTACTATGAAAAAATAAAGATTACCTCTTTGATTGAGCAAATACATCGTCGTTTCTCCTCCTACAAAGACAATGGAGGTAACTTTAAAGAAAGTGATAAATGTACCATTGTTGGGGTGAAAATGTTTTAAGTTAGAGGAAGCATGAAAGTTTGATATATCACCCCAAATCGAAAAAAATAATCCACCTATATAAGGAAAAAATTGTTATATGAGTAATTATAAAAAGAAATAAATTATCCGTAAATATTGAACAATAGATTAATTATATGGACACTGATTTTACTATTTAAACATCCAGATTAAATCTATGATTGAGTAGAGAAATCATCGTTTCTATTCTTGAAATGGAAGTGGAGGTAACTTGAAATAAAGTGATAAATACACCACTGTATGGGTGCAAAGACTTTAAGGGAGAAGGATCATGAAAGTTGGACCGATTACCCGAACTCATACAAAAAAACCACTTGTATAATAAATCAATTATTAGGTGAGTAATAATAAAAATAACTAAATTTAACATAAATATGAAAAAATAGATTAATTATATGGAAAATTATTTTATTTTGAAAAAATAAATATTACCTCTATGACTGATTAGAGGTAGCGTCATTGTTCTTCCTACAAAGGAAGTGGAGGTAACATGAAAGAAAATTATAAATTCACCACTACATGGGTGAAAAGATTTTATGGAAGAAGAAGATTGAAAGATGGAAAAACCACTCCAAATCAAAAAAAATTATCCACTTATATTAGAAAACAATTGTATAGTAAGTAATACTAAAAACAAATAAATTATATATAATTTGAAACAATACATTAATTCTATAGACAATGATTTTACTGTGAAAATGTGAAGATTACCTAACACAACACAATCGTGTTACCCAGTTACCCAGGATTCCTTTTTTATTTGAAATAAATCAAGATTCACATTCACATGTGACTAACACATCACATTTACAAACAAAAATCATGCCAAACAAAGTACACATAGTGTCCGAATACTTGCACACCCAATTTACATTTGAAAACATACAAACATTAAATCCAATTTCCATTTGAAAACATACACATACCAAATTATTTCACAAACATACCTCACACATATTATGTTTTTTAATAATTCATTTTAAAATTTTTCTAAAATAATCCCTGGAGTCACTCCAAGGCTTTAAATAAAAAATACAAAAAATTTCAAATGAAAATTCTAATTTTAAAATAAAATACACCATATAACCGCATCGAACATAATTTGGAACACTTATATAATTTAATAAATCAATTAACAAATTTTTGAACACTTAAAATTAACAAAAACAGAGTTTACACCAATTCACAACCAATTCCATAGCCAATCCATTTTTTTTACAAATTTTTACACAACCTGAAATCATTTTCAAAACATGTCTTTCATCCTTTAAAAAAATTTATAATACACATTAAAAAAAGCTACTACATGTTTAACATGGGAAATTATGATGATTTCCTTTGAGAACTTACTTTCTAACCTATCTAAATTTATCTGCCATTGAAAAAATGATTTTCAGATTTCAAAGAACATATTAAACCCTTCCATAAAACCCCAAACTAAAAAAAGACACACACACACAACATATACATTTTCTATTACAAAACCCAAAACCAATCCAAATCAAACCAAACCCTTCTAAAACAAATTTTGCATCACCCACACCATTTAATAAACCATTTCCACATCCCCAATTTCATTTCTAAAACAAATTCTTCATTATTTAAACACTTTACACATCATACTCAAAATCTTATAACATAGATAAAATGCCCAAAATGATCAATTTCCCATTAAAAATCCTTTTCAACACACTTTAAACATAATCACCCAGAAAAAACATTTTTACAATACTCAAACAATTAATTGAACACATCTACTGATTTTTCACAAAAATGCCGATATAAAAGCATAACAATTTCTGTTAGAAAATATATTTTCAACAAAAATGCATGTCAAAGATTTTACAAATAATGTTGACACCACCAAAATAAACTATAGAGCATGAGAAGTTTAATCAAGCAAGAAAATTAAATTATCTAAAATAGTTAGGGCATGAAACCACCTACCTTAGATAGAGAAATTGGCGAAAATTGATGTGAAACCCCATCCACATTTCAATTACAATCGAAAACTGGATGTCAGCTGAGATGTTCGTGTAACTAGAGCATAAAAACAATTAATTGGTGTGATTCAAGATCTGATTCACCAAGGTGTAGCGCAAACATTAGGTGGATTCTATGAAAATATCCTAATTTTTCAACGAGTTCACAAATGGATAGGGTTTTTAAAATTGATCCAGAAAATTTTATCACTGCTTATAAGATAAGAACTGACAAAAGGGCTATTTATCAATACTGTTTAGTGATGATAAAGACCTACCTTTTTCAGCTCTAAAAAATATTTGATAAAACCAATATTTATTAGCAATTTATCTAGTGCTGATAAAGCATCATATTTATCTGCGTAGAAAAAGCACCAATGAAGATTATTCTATCAACGGTTATCACTAAATCACTGTTAAAAGATTTATAATTATAAATATAAATAAAAAATTTTAAATATTTATATATACTTAATAAATATATATAAATATCAACATAGTAGAGATATATTTTTTAAATATATTTATTATAATTTTATAATTATTTATTTCTAATTATAGAAATATTTTTAAAATATATTATTAATATCATTATATTTATTTAGATATTTATACATATATATTTAATAAATATATATATAAATATAAATATAGTAAATAAATTCATTATTTAATTAAATTTTTAATAACTTTTATAATTGTTTAAATATAAATAATTATTTATTTATAATTATAAAAATACCTTTAGAAAATATTTATTTATTTATAATTATAAATATATAATTATATAAATATAGTAACTATACATTTAAAAATATATTTATTAAAAAATATATTTTTATAAATATATTTTAAAAATTATTAAGGAATAACTTTTTTTTAAGAGCACATATCTATGTTAAAATTTGTTGAAATCGAATATAATATGAATAAGTGAACCTTAACTATATAAAAAGGGATATTTTTGGTGTCTATGAATTGTATATAAAAATGAATTAATTACATATATATATAATCAATATAACACTCATTTGATCTATGTTAAATTGGAAAATCAAACAAAATTCAATTATATGTTGAGTACTATGAAATTATAGTCAATATTTTTAATACATATTATTTTTTAATTATAAACCATTATTCAACAAACATATGACAATTTAATGTAGAGTGAATAAATATTTTTTAATATATAAATCCTATTTAAAGACATCAATATATATATATTTAATATATATAGTTTAATAACATTAATTATCCAAATTATTCTATTTAATAAAATGTTTAATAATTAATAATGTATAATCAATCTCTTCATATTTATCAATAATTATTATGTTTAAAAAATTTGTAATATTTTTTTAATACTCATTTTTTATTTTTTATTAATTTTATTATTTCATTTTATTTATATAAATATTAATCATCACTAAAAATAAAGTTCTGATAAAGGATACCCTTTTTCATCGCTAAAATTAAGGTGCGGATAAAGGATACCCTGTATCAATGCTAAAAATAAAGCTCTGATAAAGGATAGCCTTTATAAGCCTGAAAATAAAGCACTGATAAAGAATACCTTTATCAGTGCTAAAAATAAAGCGTTGACAAATGATTCCTTCAACAACACTAAAAAAATGTGATGATAAAAAGTTAAATTTATCAGCGCTTTATTTAGCGTTGTTAAATATGCCATTTATCAATGTTTTATTATTGCGTTGATAAATACTAGTGCTGTTAAAGGCATGTTTTTTAAGTAGTGTCTTCATACATAAAAATATTCTTTTCCTCATTTTTCATTTGACTTAGAAAACAACCTCTCTATGCCTGTTCACTATTTGTGATAAAAATATTTTTTTTAAGAAAAGTTTCTTAAAATCCTTCCATTCTATGTTTGTTATTTATTCCTCCTCCATCGTATTTTGAATCAGTGACCACCATTAATCTGAATCTCATGAGAGATGGTAAATTTCCATGAAAACCTTCTCCCTTTCATTACTTCACAAAGTAAGAAATATATTCTCTAAGAACTTATCCACTACTCATCTATAAATGGATTTGTAGTCCCATTGAATGGTTGAGTTTTTTGTCTCATGAAGTGTTATAACATTTTCCCCCTACGTTGTGAATCAGGATGATCCATATGGGTAAGGTTATTTTTTTGTAACCTAGGTTAGCATTCCTAGTATAGTTATAAGTTTCTCAACACCAGTTTCATCTCTATCACCAATATCATTATCATTCATAGGAAGGAAATCTATAAATGGATTATATGCATTGATACAGTTTCCATTCCTTCCATTACGCTCTATTTCTAAATAATGAAATGAAATAGATTAGGGTATGAATCATAATGCATAATTTTGAACTAGTAAATAAAAAAACATAAATAATTTTTTTTTGTATAAATAATCATAAAATAATAATCTATGTTCCTTTGGGAATATTCTCAATGCTCATTATAGGGTTATGTTTTCATAATCTATATTTTCCTAAATCTATTTTTTATGATTTCTAATAAAAATATTTTGATACCAATTATAGAGATCCCAAACCTAGTATTCTTGAGTTGGTATTACAATTTATGACATTGGAGTAGATACAAGATTCAAATCCCAAAGTACCGATTAGTTTTTTAGTTTTGGAAACTAGATTAAATACATGATCCTAATGTTAGAATTTAAAATATAGCATACAAAATAGATAATACTTTTTGAACACTATTATTCTCCTATTTTATCCGTAAATATCCATCATAATATACATCTTAGAATACTAATAGAAATAAAACACAGGAAAAGGGTGAAATTAGATGCTCAAGTAAGGGTCAGAATACAACGAAAGAAATTATGAATTAAGAAGAATAAACAATGGGGAAAGATGTATAACTGAAACACAATCCATTTAAATATAATCCTGAGCATAGTAGGGAATGAATAAATTAAAATAAAATAATTCCATATAATTAATCACATGGATATTATACTATTTGAATAATATCATGGAATATAAATAACTAATCTCAGAATGAGGGTATGCATAGTGTTTGGAAACATAAACAAACATTAAAGGATTTGACAAAGACAACATACCTAAAGAGGTAAGGCCTCAGAAAACACCCAACTAGTTTGTCTCTTGAGACCTAATGATGCATGAAAGTGGATATAAGTGGACTCATCCATCACTTACTAAGTCCAATGCATTATTTATATGAAAAGAGTGAAACATAAGTAACATAAACACTCATATTGAAAAAGTATTCTATGAAATGTGAATAATTTAATCATAAGCCATTAATGTTATACAAATAGCACATCCACAAAAAAACTGATCCTAAAACATTTAATAAAATCTAGTATATGATATCCTAATAGATCAGACTTAAAGAATCAAAAAAAGAAAAAAAGTATTTGGAAAAAAATGAAATAATTTAATAAAATCATTAAAATCTATTGAGAGAAATACAATTTTTTTAAATTGAAATTATTTATTTAAAAACTCATGAAATTTTAAAATTAAAAATTTAAATTTAAAACAAAATTTTAAACCTCTAATGGAATATTCCTAACATTAAGGTTTCATGATTGTTGTAAAATCCATAATGTCGTATATGTTAGAAAAACATTCCTTCTGTATTTGTTGTCGAAAAGGTCATAATATACCTCTTTTTGAAAGCAACAAAAATATACATTAAAAACCATTTTATAAAAAATAAAACATGGCTAATAAATACTTTAAATAATTATAATATAATAGTAAAAATATATTTTAAAACATTTAATTAAAGAAAAATAATCCCTATCCGAGACATAAAAATAAACAATCCCAAATAATAATGAGATTATGAAATAATCCTAACCTTGTAATTTAAATTAGATAAATGATATTTAGATTACTATATAATGGTTTAAAAATTTAATTAATTTATAAAATAACCATAAAAAAATTCATGATATCATATTTGATCTTCTTATATCGTTTTTTTAATAATATTTTGTTATTATACTTGTTTCAAGCGTTAACTGCTTCATTTTCATATGGATGTTTTGTCATGAAAGTCCTATTTATAAGAAATAAGATATATTTTTTTCATTTAAAAAATTATATTGAGTTCATAGATATTATATATACTCATTAGTTCAATTTTATAATCATTATTTAATGGTTAACATGGAAGATGAATCACATTGAGTTGTAGAGACGATAGGCCGTACGAACGCATTAGAGACAATATGATTCCCTTAATGTTGAAATGGTAAGGAATTTGATGGTGTATTAATTATAAAGAATCAATATAATTCCATATTTATCATTTATATCCATTATATTGACCATCATACACATCCAAATAAAGTAGGTATGAAAAACAAATTACACGATGGTGTGGAGACGGTAAGCTGTACTTACGCACGCACGGTGCTTTTATTTTTCATAGGATGGATAAATGGTGGAATATGGTAGTCCTATTATTACAATAAAATATCATAATTTATTTAATATAGTAATTATTAATTTATAATATAAACAACACCTGAAGAATAAGTGGAAGAGTAAATTAACTTGAATGAGTCAGTAAAAACAATTACCTCTTATTTGGAGGACTTCCTTTAGATATATTCTTAAGTGATATAGCGTTCTAATTTTTGTAATATAAGTATCATTTAAAATTTTATAAAGACATTGGGAATAGTAATTGGTATGTTTTTATCGATATAGAAGGATCAAATTGGTGTAAATAAGTGACGTAAGAGGTTCCCTTTTATAATTGTAGCGAGGGTAACTTTTGGAAACTCTCAAAATATTAAATTATTATAAATTAATTTCCAATACCAAATGTCTCTAATGTGAGATATTTATAATATTATATGAGGATGGGTCTAAATAATCTCGAACAATAATTTTTAGACATGTTTAGGTGACCTTTTCTACTCTTATATTTTAGTTTCAATTATTCTTTAAACCCTTTAACTCTTACCATGACCACATGTATTTTTAATCTTTGAAGGTAAATATAGTTACCATAAAATGAAAAAATAATAATACATTATTCATTTATAAAGTCTTAATATTTATCCCACTCAGTTTTCTTAATTTTATATTTTTATAAATTTTATATCATTAAATAAAATATTATTTACTTGAATATAACATTAATGACAATTTTGATACTATTAATTACATTGACTTTAAAAGACATAAATATATATTTTTATATCAAAAAAATACTTATAATATATCCTTGACATATAAAAGTTATCAATAAAAGTTTGGTATGACATTAATTATTTAAATTATATTTATTTTAATATTTATATTATCATTAATTTTATATTCCCATTAATTAAACAATTACTACAACATCTTTGTGTATTCCCTTAATATAATTATATATTTCTTAAAAATAAAAAATAAATTATCGTGGTGAAGATAAAAATTTTTTCTATCAAAGTAATATTTATATTTGAATATATGTTTTGAGTAACCATATCTTAAAACATTAATACTTTTTAAAATAATCGAGTATGACATATTTTACATTTCTTAAAATAAAATACAATAAAATGGTTAAAATCATACAAGTGGCCCCAAGAGGCTATAAAATCAGACAAAGGGTGATTTTTTTTTCAAAATTAAGTAATAAAATAAAAATAAGAAAAATGTAATAGAAGGAAGTATTAACCAGAGTTTAGCTATCCAAATTTGGACGTATGAGAGGGTATGGATATTTCCATTGGTACCAGGACCATCCAACAAAACATGGGATAGCTAACTGACCGGTCATGTGAAGGTGGAGTCATGAAATGATGTTTTATTTGCTCGAGTGGGTTAGTTACCATAGTATTTATATGGGTTGGTATTCCTTTAATATTCTTAACTGTTTGAAGTACTTAGGGTTTACACTTACCCGTTAAAAGTGTAATTTGAAAATACAAAAAATTGGATTTTGAATAATATTTTGTCACTTTTCCACAAAACAAAAAAAATATAAAAAAATACCAACAATTGAACCAAAGTGAATTTTGATAGTATGGCTTTAAATAAGATGTTTATTTTTTCAAATAGAATTAAGGAATGTGTCAGAAAACAGGAATTAAAATTAGTGTACCTTCAAAAGTCCGTAAATATATGTTTAGAAAAATATTACCTTTTAATGTGTAAAATTAGTTTCATTCTTATATTATGGCCATAAAATATTTCTAGTTTCTATATCAACATTAAAAATATAAATTTCACAATTTCGTTAATATTGTTCATTCCCTATATTTTAATAGTTAGTTTATTATAGTCTCTTATTAATAGATTGTGGTGCGTTTAAACTCGGTGTTTCATGTTACACAAGTAATTAAATTTATTAAAAAATAAAACATACCATAAAATCACGGGGTGTTAAAAATAATATTATTTTTAATAAATTTTAAAATATTTAAGAGAAATGCCTACTTCCATGGTATCACATTAATTAAAAACATACAAATAATTTCATAGAAATTTGAAATGAATTCTTATAATAAAGTGCATGAAATGTTAATAATATCTATAGATATTATTAATATCAAAGATTATGAATGAAATTTTAGGATATTTAAGAAAATTTTACACATAAAATGATAAATTTTATTTGAAACTATTTTAAATAGGCACCACACTTAAAATGTCAACTTCTATTTACATGAAATAGTAACAATTCTCATTAAAAGTAAACACATTGAAATTGTAATAAAATAAGATACCCCTTAAAATTTTTATGTTATACAATAAAAAACAAGGTTAAATTATTGTTTTTGACCACAAAGAAAAATAATCATTTTTTGGATTAGGAATTACAAATTTAATAGAATCATAATGTGATATATTTAATCACCATATAATATATGTATAATTTGGAGATTTTGGAAAAGAAATAGATGTTTGAAAATTTCAAAATGTGATTCCAAGAATAGTACGGTCCCAGATATATATTAGAACATATTTTTTTAGATTGAACGTTAAACATCCATTAACTTAAATTGTATGAACTTCAAGGATGGTATTTTCTGAACCCAAGAAAAGAGAAAGAGTTTGGAGGAGGGAGAGTTGGGGTCCTTCAGGTTAATAGAATGCATTATATAGAAATTTTAATTATATATATTTTATGAAAGTTAAATATTTAGGGTTGCTAATTTTTCGAACCATGTTATTAAATATATTATTTATTCTTTCTATATTTATTTTCTTGTGAGGGTTAAATATCAAGAGGATTTCAAGATTTGGGCTAACACAGAATGGATAAGGGTATTCGTTAACATTTTAAAAACATATAATCACCGTTGTTTTAATTGTATGATATTATAGGATATATATATATATATATAATTTTTTTTACCTATGAAACCAAGGGTGTGAAAATAAAAATAAAGATATCCAAAATTGAGTCAACAGTTTGGTTTGTATTTTTTATAAATTAATAACACCATATCGACCTCAATTGGGCATGGGTTAAAGAGAACATTAACAGGGGGGTTGAACATGTCATCATTGCGGTCTACTAGTTCGTGGACGTGATGGAGAATAATATCGAAGATTATGAGAAGAAAATGAGTGAATGGATTATATCAACCAATTCTTTAATCAACTGATTAGACTAAATCTAGTGGTTTAAAACTCTCCCACATCGAAACATGATGTGTTCTGTTGAAACCTTATAAGAAAAACTGTGATTGAACTACTCCAAAATTACATAAACACTCTAAATGAGCCTTATAAATGGGTTCAATGGGATATTGGAAAATACTCTTCATGAACCCTGTAGGACTTGTACATGGGACCACACATGACTCAGGTGGGCACTATGCCCATTCAATATCTATTTGTGGTCGTAAATAGCCTACTGCATGCAAGTTGTACCACTCCAACTAAGGGATTGGCTAGTTCCCTACTAAGAAGTGGTTAACACTAGGCTTCCTTTTGTGGTGGAGTGAATTTTTTATTACAATAAAATTTTATATAAATATTTAAAGGAAAAAAATATTAAAGTAACACTAAATTACATTTTGTTATTTAATATGTTATTAATTTTCTTATACCATTTTAAAAATTTATTTATATTACTATTATTATAAAATTAAATTGAATCTATTATTTTAATTTTCTTTTCTTACCCTACCTAACAAATATTAAAAATAATATGGCTATATTTTGATGGTAAAAAATAAAATAAAATAATTATAAATACATATTCCTAAAGGAATTTGAGAAACATAAAATGTTCTTAAAGTTCATTTTTTTTACTTCCAAAATGATGCTATACTTCCCTATTGATCTATTTATTTTTTCTATTATTCTTGATACCAATTTTCTAATTATTTAATATTCAAGAGATGTGGTAAAAACCTTTTGAATTATTATTCTGCTCAGATGTGATCCTATTTTCTTGCTAGAACTTATTGGAAGTTAACTGAATTAGCTATGGTTTTTAGTTTTGAAAAGATGTTTTGAATTTAGTGATTTGTTAATAAAATATTTTTATTTTGTTATTAAATTTTGAGCTCTTCAGTATTGAAAAAATTTATTATAAATACAAAATACATCCTAGATTTTTGATTTTTCAGATTACCTAATGGGTACCCTACATTATTGGATAATAAACATGGGTACCAATGTGATGGCTATCTTCCAATCTAGGAAATTATCTGAAAAATTATTAGTTGTGCGAGAGTGTGTAGATGCATGATTAATAGACTTTTTGAGTGTGGAGTTTGAGGCATGTAACACACAATTGATTTGAATAATTCCATAGAATATTTCTTAATAATAGTCAGAGGAATTACTACTATAGATCGTCAATTTTTAAGGCGTGGTATAGTCATACATTTGAGGAACCAAATTTTAACTTCTGAGGACAATATTTTTCAAAAGTATGTGACATCCTACTAAAATTTTCCATTAAATAGTTCCTATATTAGTAATCACTATGTGACCTCAGATATGACTATCTATACACTATAATATTCCAAAAAATAGTGAGGGATTATGGTTTGGTATTGGGGAGACTATTCTATTATATTAGAGTGATAAATAACCATATAAATTAAAAAAATTCATCACAACAATATCTGAAGTACCAAAATAGAAAAAAGTGAAAATATGGTATAACAATTTTTTTGACATACATATTCATGATAATAAGAACATACAATGAATAATCACCCACTAGGCCAGTGGCTATAAAATAAAATAAATACATAAATTTTATTAGGATCTATTTATATAGACCCATACCTAAAACCAAGTCTACAAATCTATCTAATGTATTTTTCTTGATCTGGAAACTCTGGGCCTTAACCCAACCTAAAAATATGAAATTCAAATCTTCAAGGTTAACTAAATTCTAAGTCCTCATTAAAAGGGTGTGAGTATAACAAAGTAGGGGACCAACAATGCTGTCCTATACCAAACTAGAAAGGATGTGTATGCTCTATGTGATATCCTTAAAATAATTAAATAACTATGTAAATATAAATAAAATTACTGTTGTCAGTTTGGAGGTTCTAACATGACACCCAATATAGACTATACCAATATTATCCAGTGTCACATGTCACTAAGTGTGAAATATTTTTTCAAGAGGATATATGTCCTACCTTGGGATATCATGAACACACCTCCACTAGATATAACATCAGATCCTATGAAGACCTTAGGGGTGCCTGATATAAATCCTCTCAAGTTGAATCATGGGGAGTATCTGAGGAAACCAAACAAATTAGATAGTCATTAGATACTATTAATACATTGAATATTATGGAACATACACTTAGGTAAGATCAAAAGATCACATATTTCACAAGGTATACCATATATAAATGAATTATTAGTTACTTGGGAGGTAATCCCTATATCCCCTAATCACTCAGAATTTAAGGATAATAGAAAGGTAATCCATGGAGTCCTATTCCACCAATATCATCAAGTATAACAACCATATACTAGGAATCACTTTGAATCGATCCCAACATCATAAGGAATATTTAATTATGCTAGGAATCAGTAGTAATATATCTAAAAAACAAAGTATATCCACCAGATTATAGGGAGGTAATCCTGGAGATCCCATCATTAATCATATCAGAACCAAATTAAGGTAATCCATGGAATCTGATGATAATAATATCTATATCCTCAAGAGTTAATACATATAAACTATCATGGTTAAGAACCTTTATATGTTATAGATTCAATTCCATGTATCCATTTTTATATATCCAGGGACTATATCCACTCAGCGACTTCTCGAAACAGTTATAATAATAATAACTTGTTTTGGACACTAATCAAATGAATATCTCATGACTAAGCTATAAATTTCAAAACGTACAACATATACCTACTTCCACTAACACATTATACTCACACCACTGATTTATTTTCTATCCAATTCCATTAGTTATCACTACTCATTTCTCCACTAATACGCTTTGGATTTAGAAAAATATTGGAAAACCCACTAGGGTCCCCTTAGTAACATCACAACAAATACACCATTTCTGGGGACCTCTCTAAAACCTATACTCCAGGCTAAATACCTATCACTCATTGGGTTTATAACCCCTTAACGTAAATGTAATCATCTCAAGGACTTATTGGCCACCATGGGAAGACCATAACAAAATCCTCATAGAGAGATGATAAACCGTCTATAGTCCTTCCAAAGTCATCCTATGTCATTCCATTCCCTGAAACTATAATGAAACTACTCAGGACATATCCACCTATTTCTCATACACTATTAGGATTAGAACCTTCACCCCGACACATCTCAACTATCCCATATGATTTAAATATTTTCAATGTTCTAATGTAACCTATTAAGGCATATAATTTAAAATTTATCACACAACCCAAGTCAAGGGATCAAATGTATCCTATACTAAGAGACACTACATTCACATAACTCATTGAATTTATACCCATCATAGGTCCACGTATTTTAATGGATATATTTATATTTTATCCCACAACTATTGGTAGTCGAGGAATCAAGCCAGTGAAAATGGGTCCACCGTGGCCCTTGTCACTTTAGTATTTTGATCAAAAGACTTTAGTTTTTAAGTTATACAATTAATTAAATTTAAAAAGGGGTTAATTACTACAATGGAAAAACTGTATTGACCTGAATATATAAATAAAATTAATAATAATATATGGGTATGTATAATTAATAAACTTCATCTATTTAGATTTAACATCCTTAATACATCTCTATAACTCTCACTAAAGAGCATCCAAGTCCATCTGGATATCATTAATCCACATGATGGTCTAAAAAAAACCATTGTATTTAAAGAAAAAAAATTAATTTAAAGAATTTATAATTTATTTTAAAATTTATTAAATTAGGTATAACATAAATAAAAATATCAAGGAATATCCAATCATTGAAAATTCAAGAAATGGGGTGTGGTCTACCACAGACACACATATAGACCTATGGGAGAAGAAATTGACAACATTTGTTTTCATTATATTTATAATTCTACCCAAAAACATTGGAAAACCCTGAATAAATTTGGTATATGAAATAACTCTTTAAATCCACATATATCCTATTTGAATCATCCTTATTGTATCTCCATTAGTCAATTAGAGTAAAAAACCCATTTAATGGGGAAATTTCACCATGCTTATGTAGAATCATCCCTAAAAACCTTCCCCTAGGAATAAAAAATCAGTCATAGGGAAATAAGAAGAGATAATGAATATGAATAATAGAAGGGTGCTATATTTTTTTCAATATATCCCTGAGAACAAATAATACTTCATTACATCATGAACCAGAAGATATATCCCTATATGATTGTGAGACCCCTTCCTAACAATTTTTTGTATAGGTGGGGGGGTCGTATAACACTACAATACCCCTTTTAATTTTGATATTTTTATTTAAATTAAATTTTGTACCATTTATTTGTGTTTTTGTACTCATTATTTTTTTCTTTTCTTTCATTATTTCTGCACGAGCATTATCTTACACACCTAATATATACATATCTTGATTCGTACAAAAAGTTTCAGGGTACTTATATCTTATACCATATAAGGGTCCTTGACCATTATGCATAAGGGTTTTTGGTCTGTATATATTACATGAACCTTATGCACAACCACTAAAATGTGCATAATAGGAGTGGATTTATAGTATTAGTAAATTTATTAAGTTTTGGTTAATCCTAAACATTAATGTAATTACCCATATATTATAACCCCTTCACCAGAGCCACTTGCTTCACCTAAAATAATACTCCACATGTACCTTCCACTAAACTGCACAGTATACTAGCTTGTAAGACTCAACCCCCAACCATTAATGTCACTCTGAACACCTCAACCAAACATATTTAGAAAATTAATACACAAGGATAAACTTAAAATACCTTTCCTAATTAACCAGGACACCACATTAACCTTAAAATATGTCAGAAAATTACCCAAGAGTATCCCAACATTATGTTTCTCTATATTTACCCAAGTTCTCAATATGTACCCCTATAAAAAATATAATTTCTCTATACATTCATTTCCTGAAAATGTGTTAGTCTTTTCAACCACACACACATAGTATTTATCATCTCCAAGACGTTTTAGTGGTCCTAATTCCACCAACTCTAGACCCATATTGACTATCAATTCATTCTCAATTCAGTATGTTCTTTATTGGGACACTAAATGTATTTTCTGAAAAAAATTAAAAATGTGAGGTAAAAAATTCATCAAAAACATATCTGATGGTTTTTAATAGGATTTAGTCACATATATGGGGATTACCCATGCTCTTATATCCCATGACATGATGTTTTATTTTATAAGATCATATTTCTTCATATGGTTCTCCCCATCATAAGGCTTTTCTCTTATTGGTCAATGCGCAAATACAATGATACTAACTATAGAGATCATATTCGAAAAATTATTTATAGGTGGTATAAAAATATTCTTGGTGTTGTTTTCACCTGAACATAACCAATTACACATGAAAATACCAGTCCTTACCCATTCTGAAGACAATTCTTAAAAACACTCAATCACACCAACTTCCATGATATATCAACATTCAATAATGATTCCTTAATCCCTAAAGGCATAATTATGTAATTAAAGAACCCAAACTAAAATATAAACTTTACATTCAGTGTAATTTCATGTTTATATATTTGGAAAACTAAAAATTCCCCAGTGTTATCACCTTGTGCACCGAAAAACCTCTAATAAAACTCAAGCTTGGATCATATCAAATTTAACCTAATCCTAGTGATAACTCTCGAAATCTATCCAATGATACATATGGGTATCAAATATTGTTTTCACAATGTAACATGATAATATCATATTCATCTTCTCACCGACACCACAATTACATCTCGACTATCCAATATCCGGACACATTATACCAATAACCCTGTGAACATGAGAATTATGCCACTATGCCCCATATTCTATCAAATACATCTCTTAATGACTGGACATGAACCCTTGGTTCATAAATGTGGTCCAACTAGAAATTTAAACAACCAATCATTCCAGACTCACTAAGAACATCAACCTCAGCACGTGCTGAATTTCTTCCTTAATGAAGGTCACATCTTCAAACAACCAATAGTAAACTCTCTACCATGTGGGTTTTTATACCATTCCATGAGTTTGACCTCAAAATGTTCCATTAATTCACAAATTTCACTCCTCCAATTTCATTATCACCTATCGTCTTCCAATGACACCATGCATCCTAGATACTCTATATCACAGAATAACCTTGGGTCAACCACACCATGAGACTCCAATCCATTTTCTCTATATCCTTTAGCATAGAGGGAAACCTATATTTAATAATAAAAAAATTAGGAAACCAAGAAATAAATTGTTTCATTAAATCTATCAATCGTTTGCCTTCCCATGACCACTCACTAATCTAGTTTTCAAATGAGCACCTTGTATAATGATTATAATCTATTTAAATTTCATTCAGACCGATAGGTGAATGCTCCAGTACTACCCAAATCATTGAAACTAACTCATGATATCATGTGTTTGAAATTATCAACCATAATCTCACACATTAAAAACATTAACCATGCTTACAATCATGTTGGTAACATCTATCAAGAATCTCCCTCATTGCTCCACTTTAAAATCAGGAATTTCACCAATTCCAAATTATATCACCCAATCACCGACCACTGTGGCATCATTACCAAATACGAAAGTGTTTACACATTCTATCCTAACTCACTTGAAAGTTAATCTCCAAAAATAGGGTCATGAACTCAACCCATTCATACAAGAAAACACACCTTAAACCCAAAAGCAAAATGCTCATCAATGAAAAAAATTTAATGGAATCCCCATGGTAATACCGTATACCTGGTATTAGTTCACATGAACAAATATTATATATCAAACAATCTATACATTCTTCCCATCCCAAAGGAACTCAGAAGACCAAGCTAAATCTTATACTGGGACACCGTTTTATATATATCTTTTAACTCTCCAATATTTATAGTTGTATCTCAAGTTCCTTGAATCTCCCACCTGACATGTAATATATGTCACATATAAGTCAATACTCAGAGAAGAATCCATGCTCTTGTCTCATATATCAAAAGGAAACATACATACCAACATACCCACTTTAGGTCTTCTATATATATTAAAGGCATAACCTTCTATTCCGTAATCCTACTACTGAGAAATGTTTCAACAACCATACTCATATGAGACTACCCCCTTGAGAATCAAGATCTTATGATAATCCTAATCGATAATTCACATATAGAAGCCAACCCATCAAGAGTCATTATCTAATCCAAGTTAATATGGATAATAACATTAGCTAATATTGATTGGTGTCAAATACCTCACAATCACATGGTTCTAATAAGTAGAATTCGAAAAATAATATATATGGGAAACCACCCAATAATGTTTTTGACACAATAAGTAACTGAAATAGTATAATAGTCACTCAAAAGGGGTTAATTATCAAGGAATCATATTCATATGATGAACTACTAGGGGTCACAAAAATTACCTTTCAATAGGTACTACATAAACATAATCATGGAGTATATCAAAATAAAATCAATATTTCTCGTCACATGAAGAAATTTACTTTGGTTTAGTGGAGTAATTAATTACAACAAAAAGTTATATGGGAAAACACCATGTAAATTATTATCGAAACTTTAACCAATTCAACCGTCATCACTTGTGATAGAAATCATAGGCACACCCATAAATTCAATGTGAGACATACTCACTGAAAATGATGCATGCACACTAGACACATTCCAATTTATGAAGCGCCAAAAAAATAAAATAGGGACCTCTAATAAATAATGAAATCATCAATTTAAGAAGAAACTAAATGAACTATAGTAATTAAATTTAGAATAGTAATTCCATCACTTTGGTATACTAGACACCCCCTCAGGAATGTTTTCTATGATTCATGATATATATATATCCATCATATTCTTTGAAACATTCCTATATCACCCATCTACCATTTTTGAAAATATCTAAACAAAACTAAAAACTCTAATACGCTTTGTGAAATGAGTAACAATAAATCTCTGATACCACTTTGGTATGTCTGGACGCACCTATTCATTTTTAAATATATATATTGACCATCTCCACATATTATCAGGCACATATCCCCAAAAAATAGATTCTTCCAATGATTAGTGGGGGACTTGGGTGTGGCGGTGTGGAGAAATTCCCACATATCAGAGTGAGAAATAGAAATAGAAATAACCAAAAACAATCATAGAAAATAACCAGAGTATGAAATATAGAAAAAAGAAGATATATGATATAATATATTGAAATTCGAGTTACTAATTGACCTTTAGTCTATTAAGGAACAACTGAATTCCAACTACAATGATCACTACACTATTAAAACCAATACAAAAAATGAATAATGCTCTACAACTACTGAGTCTTACCTCGAAACTAGTCTCCAACTCTTCCTAATATATCTCACTCGATCAAGCAGTACTAGAGCTCTATCTATTATGAACATATGAATAGTGAAGTCTTCTTGGGTACCAAATATTGATTCATTCTATAGAAGGGTGTAATTATAGCTTAGCATGGGAACACCAATGTGATACCACAAATAACCATGAAATTTTTTTCATGTGTTATGTGATATTATCTAAATAATAAAATAAGTATAAAAACATAAGTTCAATAGATCCTTATATTTTGATATGAGACATGGTATTAACTATACCTTCTTTATCTAAAGACCGATATTTATGAGCATAAAACATACCCTCAGGGGGATACATGTCTTACATCTGGATATAAAAAATTTGACTCTACTAGATATAACATCAAATATAAGGAATAATCCTAGGAATATCTGATTTATATAAACATAAAATGGATCCTTTGGGGTATCCAATGTTTCCCAATACATCAAGTCGAAGATGGATCCAAGGAATAATAAGTATATTAAAAATCCCATATCAGGTATGATCACCGGATCCAAAGAATCACTAGTCATCCCTCATCACCATGCATCCAAGGAACCTAGGGAAGTGATACCTAAAATCCCAGAATTATAATATCATTAAGTAGAACTATATGATCCCAGGAATAACTTTTAATCGCTCCAAATATCATAAGGTATAACATCGGGTCATAAGAATCACTGGATATCTCTCCAAACACCACATTATCCACTTGATCCTAGTTTGGGGATCCCTAGAATTCCATCATTATTAATATCTAGATCCTTGATAAGTAATCCTGGAAATACACCATTAATCAAATATAGATAATTCCCCATGGAAACATCTTATAATAAAGATAATATTTAAAATATAGTTTTCCACCTTCCCAACCCATCTCAGCTAACTAAACCGACACTCTAAACTACACTACCTATTGTTTCTACTCAAACTATATTTGTCTCACCCCATTAATTCATGTTCTATATGAAACTTATATTGATCACTACCCATTTTTCCACTAACCCTATTAGGGTTTAGCATAACACTACGGAATCCAAAAAAGGCTTCCTATGACCCAGTGATATAAAATATATTATAACCGTTATAATTGTGAATTACATTTTTTTCTAATATCCCATTATTAATTTTTTTTAAATAAATAATTATTTTGAATTTTAGTGTTGAAATCATGCTTAAAAAATATAATTTCTTAGTTGGATAATTTAAAATAAGTTAACTTTTTTTATCATAACATTAATTAAACTCATTAAAATATGAAATTTTATTTTTTATAAATCTATTATAATTGTAATTCAATTATTTCAGCTATTCAAAAGGCTAGATCTGAGCACAAGAGGCATAAAAGAAAAAAATTGTAAATAAATTACAGACAAGGAAGATTTGACCCACCTCTAGTGATTAGACCATTACATAGGATCACTACTGGAAAATGTACCTATCCCCACGGTTTTCACCAAAACCGTGGGGATAGACCCCCCCTATACCCATGGTTTTGGAAAACCGTGGGTATAGGTGAATTTTCATGACCTATACCCACGGTTTTCCAAAACCGTGGGTATAGGGGGCTCTATCCCCACGGTTTTGGCAAACCGTGGGGATAGGTCCTGAAAAGTCACCTATACCCACGGTTTCCCAAAACCGTGGGTATAGGGGGGGTCTATCCCCACGGTTTTGGTGAAAACCGTGGGGATAGGTCTGGGATAAAATACCTATACCCACGGTTATGAAAAACCGTGGGTATAGGTCAATTTTGTGTGCGCGGGAAATTTTTTTTTCCGCGGGAAGGAATTTTTTTTTGGCGGGAACCCTATACCCACGGTTCTTCCCTCTATACCCACGGTTTTTATAACTATATTTAACTAAATATATATATATATATACATATATGTGATGTTAGGGTAGTGGTTGGACGCGGTGTTTACAGCGAAGAGGTTGCGGGATCGAAACTCGGCGCCTGCATTTTTTTTAGGACCTATACCCACGGTTTTGAAACAGTGGGTATAGGTCGTTGAAACCGTGGAAATTGTCTAAGTTTCGGTGACACGGTGGCAGGACACCTATACCCACGGTTTTCCAAAACCGTGGGTATAGGCTGGGGACCTATACCGACGGCATTCCAGCCCGCGGTTCCCAAAACCGTGGGTATAGGCTATACCCACGGTTTTGGGGGCTATACCCACGGTTTTGAACCGTGGGTATAGGCCGTTTTTCCAGTAGTGGATTCAGACCTCCAATTAGGATAATTCCAACTCTATATTAAATATAAATCTAAATAAAACATATACACAAAAATTAATTTCAAGATTCCATGATTAATTTAGTCAACTAGAGGGACAAATTTGGGGGAGAATTTCCACTATGAATAGTCACATAGTCCCTTGTAAAATCGAATTATTTCTATGGAAACTTTTGATGTAATTGTCCCTAAAATCATCACCCCACATTTTAAAATATTTATCAACTAGAAGGTAAGTGGTGAGGCTTTGTGATGTGATTATTCATCATCTATGGAATCCTCCACTTCCATGGTGTTCTAGTCACTTTGTGATCACCGAGGGAAGAACATGATGTAAATCCCAAGATTCATGTTTTTATTATTTGGATGATCTTTTAGATTACAAGTCTAAGTGTTTTTTATTCATCCTATATTCTTATTTAATTGATTTTAGAATTATTATATCTTACTCACACTGATATGATCATGTTTTTGGGTACCCATTCATATGATGTTTCACAAACTATTTAAAAATTCTCCCCCATTCAATTACAATGTTTGTTTGTTTAATAGTGTTCATTTGAACTCTCTTAAATACTTCCATGGAAAATTATATTTTTTTAATGGTATCGAAATGTGATAACTCAAAATCCTGGAAAACATAGTGAGATCATCATGTGTTTCCTTTGGGAGTTTCAATTATGAAATTAAACACATATCACTTAATTATTAGTGGTATCTAGTGAATCATTTTGTGCTTCAGAATATACCATAGGAGGTATCATAATATAAAATCAGTAAAGTTAATGTTTTTATTTGTTAAAAAAATATTTATTAAATGATCTAAACTCTATATATTGAAGATATGATGGATTATCCTAATGATATTTCCCCTAGTTAATGAAGCTTAATCAAATCAATTAATGTCTTCCTTCTTTTGTTGATCATTTATTTACGAAGGCCTCTAAAGTAAAAAAGACCTAGTATTTATAAAACTTCATTCCACTTTTCATAATAATAATATTCTTCTTAAATTATTGATATAAGTATTTATTGAGAGATGATATAGGGTTCCTATTATACTAAAGAAATTATAGTAATAAACATAACATATAATTTGACTCGCTTGACAATGTGATCAAATTTTTTGGCTCGATTAATGGGTGAAAAATCATTTGTCCGTTTTATTTGATTAATTATATTTTTTTATTTATTACTCATTTAAATATTACCCCCTTACCTTTTGTTTTTTAATATATTTGTTTTTTTCATGTTTCTTTTTTCCCACACTCTCTCTTTCTTCCTCTTATCTCTATTGAGTCTTGTAATATAACCTTTCATTTAATTTTATCCTTTCATTTTTGATGAGTTCTTTACATTATTTGTCTTTTATTTAAAAACAAAAAATATATTAAAAAGTTACTTCATAATTTATTTTCATGATCCAATTATGAAAATAGAAATTCTTTCAAATATTTCCTAAAATTTAAAAGTCTCTCCACTCAAAATTTTTTTATTTTAGAGTCGGAAAGTCAAGAATCAATAAAAAGACCATTGTGGATCCAAAATTGGCCAAAAATAAATCTAAAATTGAACCAAATTTAACCCTATAAAACATGGCTCAAATAATCAAACTTTAAATGAAATTAACTCAACTGATGTGGAGTGAAAATCTACGTACATATAATATACTAAGAAGGATGCTAAATTTGAGTTGAGATTGGGAATCATCAACCTTATTCCAAATTCCATGGTATTCAGAGAGTGGACCATCACAAAATTATCAAGGAATTTCACATATTGGGTTCCACTATAGACCCTAAAATGTGTCAAAGGAACTCATAATGTTTAGTACCTTTTCCTTATCCCTTGATGGTGTGGCTAAAGACTGGGTATACTATCTACCTACCATATTTGGGGGATATAATGAATTTAAAATAATATTTATAGGGAATTTATTCCCTTACTAACAAACTTCATCCATTAGAAAATAAATATATGGTATTAGGAAATCACTATTAGAGGCCCTTCATGAATACTGGGTGATATTGAGAAGACTTTTTTAATGTTTCCCCCACAAAAAAATTTGTTAGCAATTTATAATTAAATAATTCCTTTAGGGAAATATCGAAATGGATTATGGAATAGTATATGCGGTTGTTGATGGTGCCCTAATTGATAAAAATACTTCCAACACTTGAGAATTAATAGCCAATATGTATCAAAATGCACAAAAATTTGGTACATTAGAAATTACAACCACTCAAGGAGTTCATTAGTTAAGTACTAAATAATTATAAAAAACATATATAAAAAACATGATGAAGTTCATACCATTCAAAAATAGTTTTCTCATGATCTAGGTAGTTAACACTATAAACGCATTCCATTACACTGTGGTATTTTTTTGATCATAATCATTTATCTAATCAATTAATGAAAAATCTAGGATTAAACTGAGTATTTTTTAGTAGTATTACTTAGGAATCCTTTTAAAAAATAAACTCCTTTTAATAAAGGTAACTTTAGGAAAAATGCAAACCCTGGGTGGCATAAAAAACAATAGTACTGACAATAAGGAAACCTGTGCTCCCCTATACAGAACTTGTATAAAAACAGCCAAGGCATGTAACATTATTATCCCTTACCTTCTGGGAATAACACCCATACTCTAAAATATGAAGGAATCCCTAATGAAATGGTGAATGAAATGTAATCCCATAACTTTCTGTTCTAAAAAACCACACAATCTACTATTCAAGTCCTACAAACTCAAGTGTGAAAATTGGAAAATACCATCGGTGAGATAAATATACAAGGTCATGGAATCCTACCATACCAAATTGTTTTTAATCCTATATAGAAAGGTAATTTATTTGAAATCCCACATAATATTGGTAAAAAAGTTTCTTATTAAAACGACTCTACCCAATTGGTATGTCCCCCTCTTGGAAACATTTTTTCTTTGACCTCAAAAGATTCATGTTTAAAAAAATTGAAAGTTATTTTCATGGAGGATTTCACTATACAAACCATTCCACATATCTTTTCTGAAGGAATCTATAAATCCAAGAAAAATATGATAATGGAATTTACAAAGTGACAATGGGTATGTTTTTAAAGTAACAAGTTATCATTACTCTCTTGGATGAATTTAAACAAATTTTGTTGTTATGAAAAATTTATTAAAGAATGTATTACAGATTGATGACAATAGAAGGGGAATGAAAGAGTAAGCCTTTAAAATAATGTATTGTATTTGATAAAAACAATTAATCCAACCAAATTCAAGGTATTGGGAACTTTTACAATACCCATAACTAGACAAGAGACCTTATTTTTTAATGCAATGCTTTATTTAGTATCTTTAATTAATGTAACACCTCACTTCATGAATACTTCTCTATAGGTTTGATAGATTCAACCAATGGGAATAATCATGAAAAATTCAAACCAGAATAGAACACACCCATCAAGAATGATCTATGATGTCTACATGAAAGTTAAGAATATCATCTTTCCAACATAATTATATCTTTTTGAGATGGAAGATACCCAAAACGATTGAAATGACCTAATCAGGCTTAGAAGGAACTTACTTAGTATAATAAATAAAAGCTTAAATGTTCACAATGGTACACTGTCAATTATTTTTTGGGAGAATTGTGTGTTTCAATATCCTTGATGCTATGAAAAATATTTTGGAAGATCACTCCACTCTTATTGTCTATTTAGTGAAAGTTATCCCTAATGAAACATACAAAACATTATATCTTTGACTTATATCTTATTCACTTCACCCTTCTTCAATATTGAATTATTATAGTTTTAATTCAATTTTCGAGTGTTTTTGGGTCTAGAAAAGTGTAAATATTGTGATTTAATTGACATGAGTGTTTATGTTAAGGCACCCATGGATATCGATGAATATAAAAATATCACTTACATTTATTCTATTCCTATAGAGAATAAACTTGAGTAAATGTAAAATTTCAAGGATCTCACTCCTCTTAAATCCCAACCCTCAATTTATAAACCATCAGTGCTAGAATTAAAACCACTTACATATAATTCAAAATATGTACATATTGATGGTATTGACTAATTTCCCAAAATTATTACCAACAATATCTCTCCACAATAGGGATAAAAACTACTATATATTTTGGGAGAAGGTAAAAAAGGGGATTTGATGGACATTCTAAGGTATTTTTTGGATTATTCCATATATTTTCATGTAATATATGCCTTTAGATGACGAGGATAGGCCAGAAGGACAGAATAACACTGCTTAAATCCAACCCTATTAGAAGTTATAAAGATAGAAGTTTGTAAATATCTGATTTCTGATATTATCTATCTCTTATCTGATAGTAAATGGGATATTTCTGTGAAAAGTATGCCTAAAAAATATAGTAACAGTGGAATCAAAGTAAATGAATAAATTTCTTCCAACACAAGTGAAAAAATGGAGATTATATATAAACTACATTTGAATAAATCAATCAACGGGAAAGGGAAAATTCACTCCACCTATAATTGATTAAATGTTAGAAAGATTGGAAGGTAAGTAAAATTAATTTTTATTTGATGGCTATTTGAGTTATTTTAAAACACAAATAAGTGATAAGGATTTAAAAAGGACCTCATTTACCTATCCATTCTGCAAATGCTCATATAGGTTGATTTTTGGAACACTTAGTTTATTCCCTTATCCATTTCATTGAAAAATTTATCGTATTAAATTGTGAGAAATTTCATTTCATGGTAGAGCATGGGAATGTTATTGGGATAATTATTTCAAGAAAGGGAATCCAAGATGATAAATCAAAAACTGAACTAATTTTCTCCCTTATCTATCTGAAATGTTTGTGTGAGGTGAATTATTTATTGTGTCATGTGGATTTTTACCATCAATTCATTAAATAATTTAATAATATAACACTTTCTTTACGATGAATATTATAAAAGCGTCGTGAGTTTTTTTTGATAAAAAATTTTCTGGATGCACCTGATTCACAAAAAAGTAATCTCAAGTCACCTTTCATAAATTAATGAAGCCCAAGGGAATCCACGGGAATCCACTCTTTAAATATTCACAAACTCGGGGGGAAGAGAGACTATGATCGAAACAATAATACAAGGATTGTCTTGAAGACCCTTAGATGCCAGATTTTATTCCACTTTGTTCCCATTACACCATGTGGGAATCATAGATCATGGATTTATGAGTATTTTTAACTCCAAATGAGATAAAAAATAGACAAGAGAGTGAGGATATTTTCATTAATGAATTTGATAATGATCGAAGAGTCTTATCTAGTAGCTGTTAATATTATATTAGTAGAGAGGTTGATATATGTCCCCTTAAGATGATTTTTGGCCCCCATAAGATGATATTATCTATAACCAAAAAATAGTTGTATGTTATAAAAACTGATCTTGTGGAATAAAAAATGCCACCTCCTCCCTGAACAAGATAAAGAAAAATGGTTCCATTAGTGTTGATCCTGAATCTATAGCTAAGAGTTTTATAGAATTCCCACCTCTAATGTCTAGTCACCATTGGGAAAACAATATGATCTTTTGTCTAGTCAACGCCATCCCCATGGATAGAGCATTCTCATAGTTCTTTAACAGAACCCCAGGTACTCTATGAGACATCTGGAATGAGTCTAGAAAGCTATCCATGAAGTGGAAACACCTTCATGAGGGGTCCTATGTCTAACATACCAAATACACCATCTACCCACATAAAGAATTATATCAATTTCAATCTAATCCCAAGTGTTCTTTGCCATACCCTAAAGCCACGTATTGAAGAAATAAACCCCATTAATTAATTGTATGCCAGACCTACATAGATCATTAAATTTTATCCATACTGCATAAGACCAACCCCCCTTTAAAAAATGCATATTTTTTCCTCATAGTGTCTTTGAAAATAGAGGAATTTGGATAGAAGAATAACCCCCTCATTCTAACCATATCTTTTACCAACACAACTCAATTTGAAATACGACAGACTAGAAATTTTTTTTACCCAAAATATAATTACACTAGATAGTTCGCCCAATAATCTTATATGAGATCAACATGATATAAATATTGTTATGATTTAGTATTGAAAGGACACGATGAGGCTTATTTATAGATATATTTGTCATCATTAGATAAAATCTGGATGCTATCAAAGATCTCACATTACATTTGACCCAAAATTGTATGAATGAGAGTCTCAAGAAATTGGACTAAAAAACATAACATTAGAGGTAGGAAAGATCAGTAATATGAGAGGAACACCCACCCAATTATAATTCTAGAAATAAATCTACTGACGACTAACAATCCAACGAGAATCCCTATGAATATCATCTATCTACCTGGGATGCATATACTATAAGTTTAATATTTTTACATTCAAATACACCATATTTTAAATGTATTTACCATATTTAATTTTTCCTTATAGGTAATGACCTTCAAAAACCTCCGAAACAATTTTAGGTTAGAGGAAGTGAATGGTGTACCCTATATCATAGAGGTTAATGCCTCCTTCCCCCACTTCTTGGGCCATTTTTCTCCCAAAATACAAATGAAACCTTCCATCCACTTATGCATCATAGACAGAAAAATTAAATTTTTTTTACATTATTTACCATAAATGAAGGAACTTTGAGTGTGATTAGGACATGTAGTGGAACTAATGAGATATCACTATTCACTAGAGTAATCAGGCCCCTAAAAGACATTAAACGATTATTCCTATTATTTACACGAGCAGAAATATTGTCGAAAAAGCCCTAAAAGTGGTGAATTATTAATTTTTCAGTTGATATCAGGGCCCATAGATATTCCATCGGGATGTTATTTCTACCAATACCATGGATATACTAAATGGGGTTTCTATGGATTTCCGAGCAGGTGTCTTATATGTACACACTTATTTTTCCATGATCAATTCCTTATCCACTCCACTTACAATAATTGTTCATGATTTTAATAATTCCCATGAGAGAATGACTGACACCATTAGTAAATAGAATAATTTCCTTTGTAAATAGTAGGTACAAAATAAAAATATAGCAACCCCTATAATGGATATGGAGAATATAACCCCTAACCAATACACTATTCATGAACCAACTAATTGCATCTTTGAAAATAATAGGCACACTCGGGGAAAGGGGATCCACCATACTTAAATAATGAAAGAACATGAACATTCCATAAGTTTTACCAACAAACTTGATAGAAATCGATGGGGAAATGAAACATATAAATAATAAAACAATCATCCAGGAAGAGAACTCCATTCCTGACATTTACTTCAGAATAAAGGCCTAATCAATCCTATCATAATCCTTTTCCATGTATAATTTATTTTCAATATTATAACCCGGTTTCCTTCTACTGACGTCACTAATCATTTCATAGGCTAAGGGAATGGGTACCTATGTGGTCGTACCATTTTAAAAAATTTTCTTCTCTAGATATTCCCACTTATAAAGAGAAATATAGATCATCTTTTTTATAATTCTAGTTGAGATCTTGTTTGTGAAGTTACATAAGAAAATCAGTTTTTACTGATTAGTTGGGGTACAATGATTACCCTTTGGAGTAGTTACTAAATTTATGGCACATAACTCTCGAGGAATACCACCCTCTATTAAATAATCCTAAATAGCTTCCATAACTTGTACCCTAATAAATTCCCATGAGACTATATATAATGAGCATGTAAAATTATCAAGAAAAAAAGGGATCTAATGATTTAGGGAATGTACTACCTCGAAAATCTCCTCCTCATATGGGATGTTCTCAAAGCTAGAGATATTAGAGTCCAACACCACACAAAGAGTAGAGTAAAAAAGATCAACCAATACACCTGTATATATCTCCCAAATTGAAGGATTAATACTAGAAAAAATGGACTTAAATTGATTTTCATCCATTTCACAAACCTATATTGGCTTCAAAGTATAAGACCAATCCTCCTTGAGAATGTTCGGACTACCTCCCATTTTCCAATATTTTAAACTATTAAAAAAATATTCCTTGTTTATATATCACTCTTTAAAACAAGGATCCTTGTTTTTTTCATTGTCCATAAACTCATTCTCAAGAATAATATCCACAAAATAATTTTTATTATAGAAAATATCATTAAAAAGTCTTTCATCCCCTCCCTCCACCAGTCTTATCACCACCTGATAAATCTCTATCTTGACAGATTCTATCTTAGGGAGATGCGAAGACATATGGTTACTCCTTGACCCAAAATCTTCTTTAACATGTCTATGTTTTAAATGAAGGCCAAACCATGATATCTATTTCATGGTATTGCACCAGGAAGACCAAAACCCTTATTGAGGAATAGGGTTCGAGATCCAATGAATGTGAAAAGAATAATCCACCATTATAGTTAACTATGGAATATAGATTCATCTAGATAGTGGAAGTGGGGAAGAGAGCATATACCATGTTCATGAACCTTTCATTTGGAAAAAAGTAAATTGATGGAATATTAGCAAGATAGTGATACAAACAAAACTAAATGCGATAGATTACTATTGGACTATTTCACCATGAATACTTTCCCCCAAGACAACCCATATCCAAGATCCCCTGATGAGTACAAAAGGAAGAAAAATATTCCTATCATTCTTGGGTTATACAAGAAAAAATCATTCCCATCATGGTGGTACATTTTGGATAACCCATACTCGTAGAGAATTTTTAGTGACCAGGTAGTTCATTAGTGTGTCCCTGACCACAAGTTACACTCTATTTTTAACTTCTACCCCACTCTTTCCTATGAGGGTAACTTTAGCTCTTAACATATATCTGAAATTCTCATTGAATAATTACTTTATTATCCAATAATTTATGTGGATTCCCATTTATTTTAATGTTATTCAAACGATTTCAAATCATGGGGAATATCATCGGAGGAATGAAATACCCCAATAACCAATTTTTTTTTGTTAGATCTTCGATGCATGGGGAATAAAATTATTTCATAATTTTCAAAATTCATTTTTTTTGTACTTTTTATTATATATTTACTATGTATCTAAATTGGTGGAAGCAAAGAATACTAAGACCGATGACTATCGAGTGGTTGTTGAATTTATTTGATCTTATATTCAAAATAGGTTTGGTTCACTAAGAATCATTATTAGTGATCTGGTTTCACATTTCATCATATGAAACATGAAAAACATGTCCATATGAATGGGGCTATTAACAATGTCTTTAGTTCTAAACACCCCAAAGTAACATACAATTAAAAATTTCTAATCGGCAAGTAAAGATAATCTAGGGAAAAATGGTATAAACCAATTGGAAATATTGGAGTTATTATTTTGAAGATGCACTTTGGGAATACCATCTATATTTTAAAACCCCATTTAGGATGTCACTATATTGTGTTATATTTGGAATATATTTTTGCCTCATTGTGGATGTAGAGCACCACACATATTGTGATATTAAATAATGTACTATGGATATCTCACATACATGTGAGCATAGAAGGATGCATATTCAAGAGTTGGAATAAATTTAGCATGATTAATATGATAACTCCTAGATCTATAATGATAATGAATAGTCAGTCCATGATAAGATGATTCATTAGTGGATGTTTCATATTGGTGAGAAGGTACTCAAGTAAAATTAGAGGCTATAACTCCACCAAGTAATGATGCATTATTGATGGTACAATCCTTATATTATAACTAAGGTTTAACCTTTTGGTGTGATATATAATCTTTATGAGAATATTGTCTATTTGTTTACCTTTAATGCGAATAGGATCAAATAGTTATTTGAAGCGGTTAAAAACAATTTGGTGTGGGGAAAATATATGATTAATGCCACATATGACACCCCATTTAAGGATTTACCTTCTACATACATTTATTTACCTTTCAATATATTTACACTATATACATATAAGATAATGTGTTTTTTAGGTATGGGCGAATTTGACCTAATATAGTTAGCATTTTCAATAACACACAAAAAACATTATGTTTCCATTTTTGGTTTCATTTTATTTTGTTTATGTTTTTAGATAGACATGGATCTTAAAAATATTATCCAAAATAAATTTTCATTATTTAGTTGTTTATATTGAAAATTCCATTGTTTAAAAAAAAAATATTTTCAAATGAATATTGATATTGAATATTTTTTTTATAAAAATTTTATTTTCAAATCATTATTAGGAGTTCAATGGAATTTTAAAACCCATTACCCATTAACTCTGTAAAGTATTTTTAATACCTTACCTAAGATACATTATTGTCCCATTATTATATATTCCTCATTTTCATCACTTTCATGAGAGTATCAAGCTCTCTATAGAAATAAGAAATATCCTTGGTTCTCTTTTTATCCATAATATTTGTGTATACTGCACCTATGATAGAGGCCATCGTTCAATTGAAAATAACTTTGTAAAAGTAACAAATATTTTTTCCCACATTGAAAATTGAACCTTGTGAAGATTTAAAGACCATGGGATGATTTTTAAATAGCCACAATAGAAGTTAATTTATCCCTACATACCCATATCTTGTGTACATTCTTGTTTTAATTTAAAATATTATGTGGGAGAGGGTGTTTCCTAGGTAATTATATTTAAATATTCGTTATAATGGGTTGAGTAAAAGGGTTCCTACATTTATTTTTTTGTAGTGGGTTAAAAATCCATATTATATCATTTTTTATATATGTTTCCATATTTATTAAAAAAATTAATATAAAAAATAGTTCTATAAATAAAAAAACAAACAAAATAAAAAAGAAACAGTGAAACGAGGAACTTTTATCACTATTTTTCATTACATTATTGTGACCCAAACAAGATAAACAAATGGGTGTGTGATTTATGGTTGATACACACTATGTTGGGTTGAGTGAGTACATTCATTATAAACACTTTCTTAATTTTGAAATGCTTTATTCTTAATAGATTAAATAGTCCTCTTGTACCTCATATTTTTAAACATCAAATCCAACCAACCCTTAAACCTGAGAACAACCTGTTAGAAGTCCTCTTGAGTAGAACATTAGTTTCTACTAGTAGATAAAATATAATCTTCGAAAGTATTTGGTAAGCTAACATGATATCTATGAAATGAGACTAAATAAACTTTCATATATTCTTGGTGTGAAGAGGAAATATTTATAGATGAGGTTGGTTTCAATATATTTCATTGGTGAAAAAATAAAGTTCAAAAAAATTTAAGGTGTTATAAGTTTAAGGATTGTAGAATTTATTTCCTAAATAACAAATGTAAGATTTCATTTCAAAATTAAGTTTGAATATTTATCAACATTGATTTAGGAATTAAACTTGATTAAGTTACAAGTCTTTTAGCTGGAGTAAATATTTTTATGTTTCGTGGTGTTAATGCCCAATAATATAACATATATTATAAAACTTAAAATTTTTAATTACATTATTTATAGGTTCTAGTATCCTAATTTTAATTTATTTCTCAATTAATGTATATTTTTAATTCATGCGTTAAAAACATGCTTAAGAAACAAAATTGCACAATGAGCCATTTTTACTATAGTTAAAAGTTTTTATGTAGACATTAAATACACTGATCCAAATGTGAAAATTTAAATTTTTTATAGTATATTATCATTTTGATTAAATTCATCAAACTAGATTAAAGGCCATATCTGAGCACTAGAGGCCCAAAATAGTAATACAATGTGAAGAAATTATGGCTGAGAGAGATTGGTCCTACATATGGTGATTGGGTCATATCATGGGAATCATACCTCTAATTGGTATAATTATACATCCATTGAACATATATCTAAAATTAAAAACTCACCAAAAAATTTCATGAGAGTATTTGGTGATTAATTCTTCCAATAATCCATAAAAAGTTGCGGGAGAAATAATTCCATGAACAGTCGCCCAGTCCCTTAGACACATGACTTATTGATGAAGATAATTTTGATGGAATTATTTTTATAATCCTTCACCCCCTCATCCTAATTTTTTTAGCAACTAGAGTGTTATAGTGGTGAATTTGAGAATTGCTTCATCAATATGAATGGATTCCTCACTATCCATAGATTTTTAAACTCTTTATGATCACCTGGGGAGGAATGTGATAAAAATCCTGATATTGTGTTTTTATTATTTGAATTATATTATAAATTATAGGTTTTTTGTGTGTTTAAAAGTCCAATATTTTTTTAATTCATTTATAAACTGGTATGTCATACTAAAACTCATATGATCATGTATGGGGTACCCATTCATGTAATTCTTCACACAAAATTTAAAACTTCTTCTTCTCACCTTCAATTGAAGTGTTTGTGTGGTTAATATTGGCCAATTGTTCTCTCATAAATTCTACCACGTAAAAGGTCATTTAGCGCATAGTGTAATAATTAAATAAACCAAAAATTTGGAAAACAAAAAAAATTTATTCACATGTTTCCTTGGTTATTTTCATTTATGATGTGTAACATATATCATGTAATCATCAATGTTAACTAATTAATAATTTTACTTTATTGATTGAAACACAAGAGGTATCCTAGAATAAACTGATTAAATTTTTTGGTTCTAAGTGTGATAGTAGACTAAAACTATAATAAAAGAGGAGAAATGTTTTTACGGTCAATAAAAATTCTATAGTTTAAGAATCATACTAAGAGATGCCACTAATATAAATTATGGTCATGAAACAAGGAGAGTATCATCAACCAATTTCTATCATGATAGAGGAAAAAGTCCATATTTTTTTAATATGTTGTGATATGGATGAAACCATATTGTTTACCATCCTATGATAAGGAAGAAACCATGAAATTTAACTTTATGTGGTAAGGACATTCCCCGTGTAGTTTAACATCGTGTGGTAAATAAATTCCCCACAATACATGAAATCATATGGTATAGTGATTACTTATGTAGTTTAATATCATATGGAATGTATCTATGGACCACAAAAGGTGTTTCATAAGGATCTATACATTGGTGTATGCTTTATTTTTCTCCCCTTCCATGGTGGCCAATGAATATGCACAATTAGAGTATTCCTAATTAAAAATGAAAGGTATTTCTTACTCCAGTTGTAGATTTAGAGGTCCTATGCCTATCATTATTATTGTATTTATGGATAAAACCTAATAACCATAAATAAATGGATGTGGGGGGATCTTCATTTTGAATACTCGATCCTCATTGTTTTGATGGACCATTTGGTTTTGCAACATTCTTAACTTGTTTTCATCGAGGGATTCCAATTCTAAAATCCAGATATTTGACCAGTCATCCTCTATAATTTAATCATATACCAATATATGAAATTTTGGTAGTCAGACATATATTGAAATCATTTCCACTATTCCATATTCTATTTAGTAAAAGGTCAACTACTTAGAAGTTCAAGTAATGGTGTGAAACACCCAGAATACATTAGAGAGTTTTGAATATAAATTTTATTATTTTAATCCACCGAACTTTATAAAAGGATAGAAATTATTATTTTTGAATTCCTCAACATTTCCTATTGTAGGTATATGATAACACTAATTCTGTTTGGAATCAATGAGTCACTTACCATACACCTTATCTATACCATATGCCCTAAAATTAGATATTTTTTTTATAATTGTGTAAGGAACTCTAAAATGATGAATAATATTATATCTGATAATATTTATCATTTAATTGGTATTAATCTACTTCAAGGGAATTACTTATTACCACTTTGATAATATATGTGTGGACTTAATAATTAACTTGAACTACTATACTATTATTTGAGGATATAAATCTATGTTATCAGATCACCTCACAACAAAGGGCTAAGAGTATTTTTCAGTGTGAAGTAGGTATGGAGATTTATGAAGAATTTTACATGAAACTATTATAAATGTATACTTTTTGTTAACACTATTCAATCATGAATAATGAATGACCAAAACAGAACAAAATCCAGATTTGGTAGGAGAACATTACCCCTATTTAATGAGCTCTATATACCCCAAAATGAACCTCTTAAATCAATTGAAGAAACACTAATCCCTTTATATAAAAAATAATTATTACATCAATAATACACTTATAAAGAATACTATTTGGATTGGGAGAATAACATAGGATTATGTCACTACTCACCTACATAGCTTTTCTCACTCACCTTGGCTCGATGAGAGTATCCCATATTGAAGATGATCTAGGATTATAATATTATAATTAGAACTTTAAAAATTAATTGGAGAATATAAGGGACCTTATTATGAAGAGAAAATGTTATATTTATTTACCTCTTTATCTTTCTAATTGAGGACAATGAGGGAAATGAACATTTGGTGCACCACATGAATAATTACGTCATCATGATCTATACCAATGTGACCATTAAAAATGTTTTAAAAAGTGTATGATTGAGTGTTCTAAGACCAAAAAACACAAAACACTTTTCATTTAATGGGGATCTAATTCATAAAATCAAAATTGTTCTCATGAAAAGGGTTAATTACCATCTTTTTATTTTACAAACACCATTTGTTTTTTCTATAACCATCTTAGAGTCCTGTTCACATGCAATTAGGTAACCATGAATTGAATGTCCTACTCAATCCTTGTAATACGGACTTTATATTATCCCTCATTATCATTGTGTCCCTCCTAAAGGAGGATTGATTATGGCATGAGGTTATTTTTATAGGAAATGAGGAAAAATTCTGGGATAACTCTATTGATTTTAAGACTAAAAATTCTCTACCATGTTGTAATTTAGGAGGAATCCTTGAAATGTATCTCCCATCATTACAATGGTTATTAATTGAATAAAATTTATTGATAATTTAAATCAATATATACTAGTTACTTCTCATTTTTTGAATGTGTGAATTTGAAATATACTAATTTATTTTTCTTGAAATCCTTTAAATGGATAAAGAAAATGTCAAAATTTTGAAGGGAAATTTCCCAAGATGAAAATATTTATTTTATTATTATCTATTTCATGATATATATTAGTGGAATAATTGTCATATCAATAAAACATGTAATTCTGTACATAATACCATAGATTCTGGATATGAAATACTAATTCAACATAATTGTTCTCAATTGGAAAATATGTTACCTCAGTATGTATCATCATTTGAATAACATTGTAAATAATTTTTTACTTATCCTCATAACTCTTTTTGCACAAAAAGGAATCAAGAGAAGAATCCAAAGATTCTACATAGATAATTTGAGGCTTTCCATATATATGTGTTATCAATGATGGAAGGTGATATAAGTACTTTTTTTCATTGAACACAAATTGGTATTCATTACTCCATTTTTATGTGGAACCTTTCATTTCGGTCAATGAGAAAGAACTAAACTAATCTTATAGAATAGAAATAATACACCATTATTCACTAGATTCCCTTGAAATCCCACCAAAATTATATAAAATAGTTGAATCATGAAGTTTTTAGGATGGGTTTGATTTTATCAAGGTCAATCTTGATGCCACTATATTAAAAAAATGATAATAGAAACTTACTAGTTGTTATCTTTAATTTATGTTTAATACACCAACGCATGATTTTATTATTTATTTTTAAATAAATACTTTTATGAGTATGTTAGTTCATATACAACACTGAACTAAAAAAAGAAAATATTTTTTATTGAGAAAAAACTATTTTGATAGAAGATAAAAATTTAAAAATCATGGAAATGATAAATGAAACAACATCATAAAAAGTATAAGTGGAACAAATAGATAAGTAAATAAAAATATCATGAATATAAAATCCTTAACCATATGGTTTTACTTTAAGATCTTCACCCGATTGAAATTATTGATATATGAAAAAAATATAAATATGATAGACATGTTGAGAGAGACATAAAAAAAATGATGACATGATTTATCAATAATGTTAAGGTTATATATGTGAATATATATTGAAATTAGGTATAAAAACACTGGGAATATACAGTTGAGAAGAATATATGCCCATCAGGAATATATGATTTTTGTAATTTTATGGTTGTTGGGATTATAGATATATTGATAACATTAAAATACATAGAAATAATAAATGGGATCAATTACTAATACTTTTATATTATATCTTATAAATTGAATAGGAATGTATAAATATAATTAACCCATATAGGAAATATATATATAAAGGGGAAGTAAGAAAATAAAGAATTAGAATTATTTCTAATAATTCTGAATTTTCTAATCTCATGAAATAGAAAAAATCACTAGGGTTTTACATAAAAAATAATAAAATTAAACTATAATAAGTATGGATTGAGTGTAATTGGATACAGGTTAAATTCAAGATCATGGAATTCATAATTATATCTGTTCAATATGAATCACCATCAATGATTTCCCTAATTTTCTAAATTAACTTTTGGTCTTATACATAGTCCTTGAGAGGATTTTTATTCTAAATTTGGTTTATATAAAAATATAATTTTAATATATTAAATTTAAATATATTAATTATTATGTTTTTTTATTTTATATAAAATTTTATTTTAATGATTTTAATTATTTAATAAAAATATATTTATTAAATTTAATTAATTCTTATTAAACAATAATCAACCATAAATAACAATGAATCTAATTAATTAATTTCCAATTAAAATAATACTATTCAACATAGGCAACAAGTTCAATTTTATTTCTACACACAAAAATAATTTACTAAGGTAATAATTCATTATCACAGTAAATGTTAAAATGTTATTTTCAAAGAAAACTTTTATGTACTTTTGTTCTAAAAAATTAAATTGATCAATTAGAAGAAATGGTTATTATTTAATGTTTATATAAAAAAATTAAGTTAACACTTATATAATTGTTAACTGATATCAAATCAGAATAAGAACACTTAAAATTGTATAAAGAAAGTTTTCTATATATTTTTTCTATATATTTTATGTTTTAATTGAAAAGTTGATTTTATTATATTTATATTTTAAAGAATCATAAATTAATAAAAAATTTATAATAAAAAATATATTAATAGTTTTGAAATAATACTTTTATTAGAAAAATAATTACCATGTTAAATATTTAAGCAAGATAATTTTTTTAAAAATATATGGCTTGAAGTTGCATGGAAATTTAATAATTAAAAGGAAAAAATATATCTCCAGAATTTCATTTTAAGGTTTTTATGACTTACTAATAAATCTAACAACAATTTCCATCCATAAATTAATAGAACTTAATATTATTCCATCCTTACCCTACTCCCATCATATATTTCTAATGAAATGTCAATCATTTTCACCCCTAAAATGAGATCACTTTATCCCACTCTAAAAGACTCCTAAAAATTAAATTAATCTCTTGTAACTTGAAATTTTTATTCTATGAGAACCAATTTCAATAGTTTTTATCCCATGTTTAGAATAATGTTCCCCAATTCCTCCATTTCTAAGAGGCCCTATAAGGGATGAATCAGACACTCAACGTGCGTATAATCCACTGACTAACATTTTTTACAATATTTTTCACAAAACAACTCATCAACTAAATATAATAACTTTAATAAAACCTAAATAAGATCATTATACTTCTATGGGTAAGATATTATAATGAAAGAATCACATTCATTTTCATACACACCCATATATTATAACATGTTCTTGTTTGGGTCAGTTTGACAATCTACATGATTGATGTTATAAATTTATTTCATTGGTGAATATAGAATATTAATTATTTTAAATATATTATATTAAATTTAAAATTTTATTATGAATATATTTATCTAATTCTAACAACAAATTAATTTAATTATATAATGTAACTTGTTTTTTTCACTAAATTTCCCAGAACATGTTCGTGATGAATTAAATTTTCTCAAACCAAAACCATGTCTCAAATCAAGTGAAAGTGTGAAAAAATACATCATAAAACAAATTTTTACTGTATCTTGAGTAATATATAAGTTGTTTACTTGTTATTAATAGAGTAAAACTAACATTACTACTACAACACATGTATGAAACACAGTAAATTACCAACATCTGACGATGAAAATAATATACAACAAACTAATACGTGTTTAGTAAATGATTATAAATTATGAGTTTAAAATTGAAAATACAGTAATAACGTTCTTAAATAATTTATTCATATGGTTAAGTTTATTATGTAATATGTTATCTTGCATCGAACCAAGAGAAAATCTAATGTTATATATTTTCTGTCTCAATTTTACATCTTTGACACTTGTCTCATATTATATACCTGTTATCATTTGTTTTCTCTATATCCTATGTTTTTTATATTATATTAAAATTATATTTATATTCATTCTATTTGAATTTCTATTTTATTTTCTCCTTTAAATGGTGTGTGATTCAATGTTTACTGATGTTGTGGGGGGGGGGGGTTGTTTACTTAACTCTTTTTTTTGAGTCACAATCATTATTCTTGAACTGTTTTATTAAATGATTTGTTTATTACACCAAAATGTTTTTTAATATTTTATTTCATCCTTTTTTCTATGTTCATTTACATTTTCACTTCAAATAATTCTTATTTTAAGGATTTATTTATAAAAATAATAATGTTCTTAAAAACAATTCCAATCTTTTCTAGTGGATATTTTTCTCCAATGTTTATATTCCTTTATTACACATATGTTTGAAACTAATATATTTAAGTAAAAGTATGTATTATATTTTATAAAATATATATCTACAATTTTTAAATTTATGTTTTATAACCTTTTCCTCAATGTTCTATTCTATTTAAAAATAATCAAAATTCATAAGAAGGAATTTAATTTCACTCTATTAATTTTTGTTTATAACACTTCATATTGGCAACATATTCCTATATTTTTTAAATATTTTATTGTTGAAAAATAATTAAAATAAAATGTTAAATAATTATTCCTCTCTCCTTCTCAAAAATCTGTTATTGAAAGTGACTCACAACATCTTTGTTTTAAGGTAATGTTAAAACAGTTTTTAATATCTTTTTAGAATTTAGTTTTATTTTTTCTAAATATATCCAAATGATTTATATTTTATCGAATAATTTTATTCATCATAATATATATTATTTTATGATTTTATTCTTTTTGGAGATTAATTTTTGGGATCATTTGATCTGACTCTTGATGTAATTTTATGTGATACCTTTTAAAATGTTATGAAATTTGATTTAATTCCATGGGTTTTTATGCAATTTTATATCAATTTGATTTCATATGGAGTAAATATTAATTGTTTATCATTATATAATGGATGGGTTCCTCTATATCATTCTAATGAATTAGTTAAATTTTTTAATCTCTAGAGAAAATTATATTATTGTTTGGGCATGATTAATTTTTCTCACAACATGATGTGTGGACATGATTCTGTTTTTTCAGAATATATTATATAGAAATTATTGGGCATGTTCACAACATAATTCATGTATATGATTGCATTTTCACATAGTGTTATTATTTTAGTTTCATATATTTTATCTGAACTTATTTATTATATATCTAGATTTTTATCTATGGCTAATGATTATCACCCGTTGTTTCCATAATCTTATTCCATGGTATTAGTATATAATTTTTTTTATATGTCCTTATATCATTATTTTTAGAAACAAATAATAGTAAATTGAGCATTATAAAATGATATTTCTCCTGTTATCATGGTTTCTCAAATGCTTATAATCATATTATTAACTGATTCATTGATATGTTTCCATTTAATATGAATTTAAAATCACCCATTTAATTTTTTTTTTCACTTCCTTTGGTAATTATATGTTGGAATATATATAGAAGGTAATTTTGTATGTATTTGTTTTGGTATATATTAAAGAAATAATGTGTAATATGATATTTATGTAGTTGATCAGTAAAGAAAAAAACATTTGGTTCTACGATTATGTAATTATTTTTGATATGTAATTATTATGTAATGGAAATGAAGAAACATATAGGAATTTTTAGTTTTTCCCTCCTTAGTTGTCATTAGTGTGGGGATTATTTATTAATTTTGGATTAAGAGAAGAAAAAATTATAGAAATCAGCATGGATATGAATAATTATATGAAAAAATACCATTATTTTGGTGATGTACATAATGTGTTCTTTCCCTAGAAATTATATCAAAGTTTGGGTAGAAAACAATTGTTGCAAAGACTAGCATAGATAAAACAAGGGTTAATAATTTTTTAAAATTTAGCGGGGTATTAATTTTATCTTCACTCATTTGGAACAAATGGTCATAACTACACCCATAGTTTGACACCCCTAAGAGATATGGTTTAGTTGATTCACATGCACTTTACAAACCATTATGTAGGATAAAAATTGAATTTTATGATTTAATATATAAATATGTAATTTATAAATCCTAATAAAAAAATTATAATTTATAAACTAGATTTATTCCTACAAAATCAATAATTTAGGGTATATATGTTAATTATAATTTATTAATTATAAGTTAATAGTTCTTATTTTAATATGATTTTTCAATTAATAAATATTATCCTTAAATTTATTATAATTCATTTAAAATTCTATAAAAAAGAGTAATCACGTTTAAAATGAGTGTGATGGATAATATGGTGATTATCACTAAAAAAATCAATATGATGGGTATTGGAATATAGAATATCATAATAATGCTCACATAACTCTCTCAAAGAGAAATAAATAATGAGAACCATATTGAGATGATGAATTCACCAAGGATAGAGAAACATACTATAGGGACTTAAATGTGATAATATCCATCCACCATTATTGTGTCTTCTAATCTACTAATTATTAAATATTTGATTAATGATATAGAGAAAATAGTTTTTATTCTATAGTGATAACAACATGAGAAGGTTGTTCATTCCATTTTTCATTTTTATGGCGAGGGTAACCAATGATAAAAATTATTAGGAATATGATGAAAAAGTTTAATATATTGAATTGGAGGATTTCAAGAAAATATTCTTCTCAAGAAATTTTCCCAAACTCTTCACTTGAATATAGAGTTAGAATTCATAGTGATTAAGTAGAAAATAATGAATCTATTGTTACTAGTGAATAAAACTTCAGGAGGCTCACAATTTATACCTATAGTTTCATTACTTACAATTAAATAATTATCGATCGATTGTTATGTGGTTGAAAACCATATATTTAAAAGTGATTAGCTATAAGAGACATGAGTTTCTATAAGGAATATATTCAATATAAACTTTAGAAGAAAATGGAAACTACGGATTCATAATTACCATGTATTTAGAGAGGAAAAATAAAATAGTGTGTCATATAAATTGAAATCATAAATAAAATATAGGAATGAAATTTTAAATTAGTTACATGCCCAAATTTATGGAGGTAGTAAATAGGAAAATTTCTCAAATGATCCGGTAAATGTTTCACCATGGTAGGGTTTAACATGAAGAACATAACTATCAAAAAAATATAAAGTGGCACACTAATGAAATAGAAGAAAAGACAGTCACCACCAAGACTTAAATGGATCAAATGGATGAATTATGTGAACTATGAAAATCAGTGCTCCAATCTATTTGATTATATTGATAATAGGAATTAATAACCTCCCAAACCAATGGAATATTGAAGGGAAAACAGAATCATTACTGTTGAATTTGATCATAATAGTGAAGTGTTTATAAAAAACTTATTCGACTCTATAAATATGTGAATTCCTTATTTGATTATGGATTTTTCATTACATCATATTATGTATTTTTTATTGAAATAATGATTCACCACCGAAACCTTTTAATACTGAATCATTTGTGAATGAAATGGGCACTGTGATGATTACATCCAAGGTGTATAACTATTATATAATCCCCATTTTTGGGAAGATAATTCTTATATATCTATTTTTAAACCATTTTTAGAAGTGTATGTGATATTGGAGATGGATTAAGTCTCCCTACATAGAGTTTATATTAATTTCCTTGATATATAATTACTATTTCATATAAAAAATATCCTGTTATCAAAAATTAATTTAATGTGGGTTATAAAGTCCCATTGGTAGAAAATTATTTAATATTAGACATAATACACAATAATGAGGAATATATGGCGCAAATGGTTGGTGAGGAACTTAATATTGAATACATTCTAATTTTAAGGGTTTATATAAATCTGTTTAATAAAACATCAAGGTCATTCCCTAGAATACGAAGTTGAGTTTTTCATTAAACTCATTCACGGTTCTAGGCAATATCATTGATTTCTTATATAATAGACCCCATTGAATTACAATAATTAATGATGAAATTTCATGAGAATATGAATATGGGATTTATATAAACAAGTAATTCACCATGGGTTCTAGATGTTTGATTTTTATGAATAAGTATGGATCAATTGTTTTGTATTTATTACCAAAAACATAAAAAAACCACGATAAATAAGAAGTTTCTTGTACCCTATGTTGATAACCTATTTTATCAATTGGGGGATTTAAACACTTTTCAAAGGGGGATCTTTAATATAAATACCATTACTTAACGGTAAGAAGATATGATATAACAAATACATCTTTCATTGTGAGATATTAACACTAATAATTTCGAATGATTCATTTGGACTCCAAAATTACTATGTAATCTTAGTAGATATGTTTAATAGTGACATTATATATTACCTAGAAAATTTCATAGTGGTATTTATTAATTATATTCTCATACATTTTATGAGTAATGAGGAACATGAAGAGAGGTATAGGATTTTGAAAATGACCTTACAAGAGGAGATGATGTAATACAATTTCAAAATGTGTGAAACTTGAATAAAAAAAATATCCTTATAAGGTATGAAACCACACATGGGGGTATATCTATAGTCCATTCAATGAATTAAGATTTTGAATGATTTCCCAATCCAACCACTATGATAAATATCCATAGTTTTCTCAGTTTATCTTGATACTATAGATTATTTGTGAGAAATTTACCATGATTATCAAATCTATTTACTAATTTAACACAGAAGTGGGTGAAGTTTCTCTAGAAAAACGAATGTAAAGAACAATTCAAGGATCTTAAGAAGAGTTTTTTTTGTGGAAGAGGTTATTACACTACCCAATAGTGAAGATATGTTTTTCATATATTGTGTTCAATCAAACAAAGGATTTGGATATGGCCTTTTGAAAAATAAAAAGTAATTTCTAATGAATTATTGAAAATTAATTCACATGAGATAAATTATCATACATTTGAATTGGATCTAGTGGAATTTATTTTTTATTAAATATTTTTTTACATTACCTATATGGGGAAAATTTTGAAATATATAGTAATCATTGGATCATAAATTATAAATTCACAAAAAAATAATTGAACATGCATAAAGGGATATGGTTAAAAATATTTTAAGAATATGATTTATCAATACACTAACATTTAAGGAAGGAAAAATGGTGGGAGTTTTTATATGTGTAAAGAATCCTATTACCCTATCCTTAATGATTATGAAGGATGAATTTTTTTTGGGATATTCTATGTATGTATATGGAAATCAAAATGTAATGGATGATGTAAATACTTACAAAAATGATTGCTCATCCATCATACTATATAAAGATAATGTAGGCCTTAAAATATGATATATAGCTATAGAAGAAGGTTGGAAGTATTTGTGATTTATAATATGAACATAATGTTGTTGGAAGAATTGAAAAATGAATAAGTATTCCTTCTAATATAGAATTAAAGAAGGAATTATTGCAGGATGCACATAACTCTACATTCTCTATCCATAATAGTATCACAATGATCGATAAATATCATTATAAATGCTTCTTGTGGGAGAACCAAAAAATAAATATTTTACAGAATGTATCTCGATGCCGGTTAGGAAAAAAATTTAATATGAAATGAAAAAATATAATGGGATGATGAAAAAAATACCTAGATAATTATATTAATTGTATAAATAAACATAGACTTCATTAATACTACTCTAAGAAGTTATAAAACAAATAATTCTATTTTTTTACTAGTTTATCAACTTATAAAGTCGGTATAATTATTTTATATTTTAGGGTATCTCTCACTCCATATACTTTATATGATATATATAAAATAAATGGTAAGGATGTATGCGGTAAGACTCTCAATTGTATCTAATAAATTTACAAGTCATTAAATGAAATTTGGAGAAGTCTTCAATAAATATTAGAATGAACATTGAGCTTTAGAATTTATTATCATCCTCAAATTGATTTTTAATCTGAAAGAACTATCCCATTTTTAGAAGATAAGCTAAGATCCAGCTTGATAGATTTAAATAGGAGTTAAGATCAATATATTTCTCGATTTTCATTCTTGTTTAATTAAATTTTCGACTCAAACAATTATATATCGATTTATAAATATTTTTATGGGAAGAGATAAATAATTATAAAATATTGGGATAAGTTGTAGAGAGGAAGTTATCAGGACATTATGTTGTTCAAGAAATATAAATAAGGTTTTAAACCATCCGATAATATATCAAATTAGTAAAATGTCGATAGAAAAGCTATGCTGATAATCATTAATGAGGTCTATAGTTTGATGTTGGTGAATAAGTATGATATTGAATATCTACTTACAAGTGGGTAATTCTATTTTGAAATAAAGGAAAGATAGTCAATAGATAAATTAGTTCAATTAATATTATTGACCATATAGGGACTTTAGGTTATCTCTTATCTCTTCACTTGATCATTTCACTCGTACACGATTTGTCCTATATATTACTTTTGAGGAAGTGCATACTAGATCCATGACATGTTCTAAACTACGATTCAGTGAAATTGAAGTGTAATATATCTTATGAGTATTTTTTTAGAGATGTTGGATCATTTATATAAAGTACTTTGAAACAAGATAACCCAGCTAGTCTATGTTATATGGAGAAATAATATGTTTGACTAAGCTATACAGGAAAATGGAGATTTATTAAAATATAATTATATAAAATTTTTCTCATTTGAGAAGTATAATTTCGAGGATGAAATTAATTTAATATGGGTTTTTTTTAAAACTGATGGTTTTTTAAATTTATTTTCTCGTTAAATGAATAATATTTTGAATAGATTATTTCACACAAAATACTGAACTAGACTGATCTGAAATTAATTTTTTTTAAAATAATTTTTTTACAATTGATGATGAATATTAATATATTATACGAATTCATGATGAAAAAAATTAATAAAATTATTATTGGAATAAATTCCCAACCTAATAAAAAACCAAGGAACATAAAATATTTATCCTCATTGTATTCTATGGATATCATCACCCTGATTGATACCATGGAAAAATAGAAAATAATTAGAAATAAAATAAACATGTTGAGAGAAGTAAATTAATATGATGAATTATTTAGTAACAAATGCAAAGGTTATATATAGAAATATATATGGTGTTTTTTCATAGAGGTTTATTTGGAATATATGGTCATTTGGTATATATGGACATTGATAATATATGGTCATTAGACTTATATGGTTATTGGGCATATATATATATTGATATCATCCATAGACATATGAGTAATTAACGAGACATACTTTTATATTGTGAAAATTATATCTAGTTCATCAAATTTACTGCTATTAATATACATAAATATTAAAGGAAACCTATGTAGAAAGGAGAAAAATGATATCAATTAGTGGAATTACTCCTCATGATGCTTATTTTTCAAGGACTATAAAGGTTGTAGTATTAGTAACATTTTCCCAAAACTAAGATAAATATGAACTTCATCAAGTATGACATAAGAGAAGTTAGTTGTAAGTGATGTTTAAGGATATAGAAATCACTAAGTGATTCATGCTAGAAAAATCAATGCCCTCGAATACTATCATTTATTATCTTACCCTTTGGTCACTATGTAATGTCTTGAGGTGATTGTAATATAGATTTTAGGATGATATTAACATGTAATTATTAATACAAAAAAAATTTATATTATTATTATGTTTATTTTATGCATTTGGAATTTCCATAAAATGTAATTTTAAAGGATTCATTTATTTAATTATAATGTATTGATAAAATCTAATTAATATTTATTAAACAAGTAGTCAATCTTAAATAACCTCGAATAAAATCATTTAATTAAAATTTCTTCATTATTTTTTGTATTTTCTATTAATAAACTAAATTGATTGATATAAAAAAATTATGTTAATGAAATAACTAAAAATATAAATTAATATTCTTCTAAATATTTTTTTCATAAAAATTTAATAATATTAAATTCCTTTCATTCTTAAGAAAATACAGCTTTCAAAAAAAATATTTTTTAATTGTTATGGGTATTAAAATATAAATTATTTTTTTATTACATTTATAAATTCGTTATAATCGAATAAATTTCATATTTGGAAGTATAATATTCAGTTTTGTTAATTGTTCCAAATTTAATTTTAGACACAATTATAATTTACTCTGGTAAAATTTTGTTACCATGGTAAAAAGTTATTTGTTATTTTTAATGATTTTTTATAAGTGTTTTGTAGTTTTTAACTAAAAAAATTTAATAAATGTATTTTAAAATATGGATATGTTGTAATTTTTTTATATATAGAAAATTTGTCAACAATCATTTAATTAAAAAATGATATGAAATTAGATTCATAACACTTAATATTTTAAAAATTAAATTTTCATTACAAATAGCTAATCTATATACTATATATTTTAATTTAAAAAATATATTTCTTATATTTATAAGTTAAATTAGTTTAAATAGATTCAATATATATAATTATTACATTGAAATTGGAAAATATAGTTCATCTTATGTTCTTGGTAATAAAATAATTACCATGGTAAATATTTAAATTACCTAAGAAAGGGTGACTTGAAGAGGAATTTTATTGATAAATAAAATATTAAAAAAAATATTTATATAAGAACATTGTTATAATTTAAATTCATGCATCGATATATCAAAAATATTTATTACCTAAGTCACCTATCTCCTAGGAGATTCAACCCTTACCATTTACTTAACCTATGTTTCCAAGGAAATGTCTATCATATCACCTCTAAAAGGATATTAGTTCCATCCACTCCAAATATATCCTATCTTTTGAATTCATATTGAATAAAATATAATTTCAATCTAATTGATCGAAATATATATTTTTCAAAACATATTCAAATAAGGTGTCTGAATTCCTACATTTCTAATAGGCCTTATAAGGGAATAATCCAGCCATCAACTAGATTACTATCCCATAAAAATCTTTTTATTCTATATATTTTTCATCCAAATATCCTAAAATCTATTTTATTACATTTATCAAATAAGAATAATTTCATAATACCTATTTTATAATGGTATTTAGTTAAAATATTTCTCCTTATTCATACTCACCCAAATTTTATTGAATGTTCTTATTTTCGCCAGTTTAACAATCTATATGGACACTTTTATAAATTTTTGCCGTTGATTAATTTGGAAACCTAAATAAAGAAAACATATGATATTAAAAGTTAAATTTTCTTAGGAGTATTTTTTATGGTATTAAAAATAATTGAATGGTCTATATAAAGTAACTCATTATTGTCACAAAATTTCTAGAAATAATTTTTCATGAATTCTATTTTATTAAAACTTAGTCATACAATGAATCATGTGAAAATCAAAATAAATAAATCATTGAAACAAAATTATTCAAATATATTGATTAATTCTAAATGAATAAATGAAAATCAACATTACTAATAAAAACCTTGTAAAATAAAAGCAAATACCAACATCCGTTGATGAAAATAAATAATAAATAACTAATATATTTTTAGTAAATGACTATAAATGAGGATAATAAATGGAAAAATGAATAAATAAGTTTATTTTACAAGTTAATTTGAAGGTTATATTATTTATATAAGGGGATTGAGTGCATCCGACCCAGAGAGTGTCAAAGGTAAGGGGTTTTCAACTCAATTTTCATTCTTGGAGACATGTTTTATATTATAAAACTATTTTCATTTAAATGGTGAATATATTGTCTATATGATATATTATAGAATTATTACAATTATTTTCATGTTATTTAATGTTTTAATTTGTGTTCTCTATTAAATAGTTTTGATTTAATGTTTAACAAAGCGATTGGGGTTTTTGTTAACTGGACACCCTTTCATTGTATCATATTCTTTATTCTTGAACTACATTGGTCTATGTTATGTTTTTAACACCCTAATTTTTTTTATATTTTTACAATTATTTTTTTAAGAATTTACATTATAAAATCATATTATTATTCTTTTATTGATTTCATTGTTTATAAAAAAATTAAAATGTTAGGAATAATTCCTATCCTTTATAATTTATCTGTCTCTCCCATGTTCATATTATTTCATTATAAGAATTATTTAATCTCTTATTATAAATTATAAATCTATATAATATTCTATAATAAATATATTTCTCTTTCTATCCTTCCAAAGGGAAGTTGTATATCTTCTTAATCAATGTGGGGTTTCCCTTAAAATACCTAAACATTTAAAAGGAATTTCATTTCACTTTAATGAATCTTATATATTCCAATCAAAATTTTTAATTATTCTTTTATTTATTTTCATGTTTATATTATTAGAGGCCTTTTACTTTTTTGGAAAAAAAATCATATTCTCACCTTCTCAAAAATTATTTCGAAAAGTGACATGTAACTTCATCTTTTTACTATGAAATTGATAATGATTTATGAAATATTTTTTATGATAATATTTTCATTTTTTTATATATATCTAAGTGGTCTATATATTATGGAGTATTGTTCATTTTCATACTATATGTGATTTAATGGTATTTTTTTGGTAGATAATTATTTTTTATCAAGTGATCTAACTCTTAATGTCATTGTATTTGATATCTTTGTAATTTTTATGAAACCCATTTTATTTCCATCGGGTTTTTACTTGATATGTTGTATGATTGATTTCAGATGTAACACTTATATGTGGTTAATTATTATGTGATGGGAGATTTCTTATATAACCCTAAAATTTGTTGGATTATGTTTTAAATATCATTAGATAATTATAATAATGAGTGTTAATGATTGGGATTCTTTAAAATTTTATTGATAGACATGATTGTGTTAGCTTCCAAAATAATTTGTAAGAATGATTGGGGTTTTACACAACATGTTTCATGTGAATGATTAGGATTGTTCAAAACATAATTTCTTGGAATTAATGGGTTTTAAATCAATGTTATGACTTTATAGGCTTATGTTTGAGCCATATTTTTATATTACATACATATTTTATGATCCATGTATAATGATTTTTTTAATATATTTTTCACTATTATTCTTGGGTATAATTTTTCTAATTTTGGTTTATATGTATTACAATATTTATTTTTGGATTAATATCATGGCCCCATGGCCCTTAATTCTGATATTTCTCAAATCTTCATGTTTTCTGATAGTGTTATGATCTAAACAATTTTCGAATCCTTGATTTTTTCCCCTTGGTGATCATTTAAGATCACTTATTAAACAGTTTTATTTTAACCCTAGTAATTATTTTAAAAATTATTTGTATAAGGTGGGTTTTTGTTTGTATTTCTATGTGATATGTTAAATAAATAATGTGTAATAATATTTTTTATGATGTTGATATTCGAAGACACTAAACCATTGGGTTGTTAGATAGCGTGATTTTTTGTGAGATGTAATTGTTATGTTTCATAACGGATGCATAATATTTTCATTTTTTGTTTTACTTGTATCATTTTCGGGTATTCATTCTCATGTTGTAGTCTTGTAACATGGAGAAAACATTTTCAAGATTTCTAGGACGATGGTGCAGTTTGTATGATTCAAACAGCAAGATACGTAAGTACCATTTGACCATCTATCATAGAAGGATTTTAAATATGGAATACATGGCCATTTGATAAGTTTATATATATTTATTTTTACTATAAGTGTATGAATAGGTATAATTATGTTTCTTTGTGATCCATAAACATAGTTACTATTCAGTTGGGAAGCCATTTAGAATTTATTATATAAAAAATATCTAACCATGAAGGAGAGGAATTAAAATATGAAAGATTCATTGATCAATATATATCTCACTATAACATGTAATTATACATTTTGGATGAGATTTTTTAGATCATAATAGTTGATTTATGTCATAATCTACACAATTATAATACTTAAATAAGACAATATGGCCCATCAACACGGGTATTGAATCCCCCAATTTGAATACTCTTTAATCAAAATTTTTACTTAAACCTCTACTGTAACACTATGTCAGTGTTGAATCCTCCTCAGTGGAAACCTATATCTATGATGGTTTATAAGATGTTGAAGATGATTAATGGTGATATGAGAGTTGAGTCTTGAAACATCTGTATTATTCCATAAAAATAAGCCATGATGTTGTTTTCGGAACATTTTTTATTTCTATTATAATATAGGAGACATGAACACATTGATATCTATCCATATTGGGGTTTCTTCTTTATGAAATTTCACATATTTCATCTCATCGATAGTGGTGGAAATTATTTGTTCAAAGGTAAATATATATTGTCCGAACTCTTCCGCATCATAGATATAATGGTTGGTGGGAGGAGTAAAACTCTTGAACTTGGGCGGTTGTAGAGTGGTATCATCATCATGTTCCTAGGAAGAGTCAATAGAAATATATGTATGGAACTCTGGTTCTATAGAAATAATGTTGGTGGTTACTAAAATGCAAAGTCATTAATTTCTCTCTAGACTAGTAAAGTGGATTCTTATATCTAGGGTATTTTATTTGAGTTAGTGAATAATAAATTTAAAATTCAATTTATTCTGTAATAAGGATTTTATATAGTTTATATTAGGTCATTAGGAACATTTTCAAGTTTATATATATTGGTATGAGGATTCATTCCACTAATTTTTCAATACTCAAAATATATGTTATAGTCTTCACATGAATCAATGGGGGAAACATCACCCTGGAGCCCCTATACTTGACCATTGAGGGGGGGGGGGATTTTGTGTGATGGTTCTATAATGAGGTTATTTCCACATTAATGTTCGTATTAGTAGTTACTATATTATAATTAAAGGTTGTTTATATATATTAGCATGAAATAAGTTTTAGATACAATGTATCTATACTTTATCTAAAACTAGATCATCACATGAAGTTTCAGGTCACTTTTATGATGCCCTTGAAATGCGATGTTTGATGGTGATAGGGTAGTATCCATGTTTCTCAGATTATTGAATATTTATATTGAGATAAGATTTATCCAAGAGTTATTCTCCACTAGGCACCAAAATACATTAATTAAATTGAGATATCCCATGACATAAAGTTGGAATATATTTAAATTTATAAGAGAAGCCACATTTCCTCCTATCATTACTCTAGAAGATAGTCTAGTATCTTTTAAATGTATATATATTAAGGATATTATTCATAAATGGAGAAGTCTTATAACATATTGTTGAGAATAAAATATCCTCTTAATGTTGGGGGAATTACATTTATGAGGTTGGTTACTAGACCGAGAATTGGTGTGGGATCTTGAATACTCTTATAATATTTGTTTCAGATATCTTGACCCCATCTTACTAGGGGATATTGGAACCACTAAATGAGTGGTTCTAGTTGATTATTGTGATGGGAAATTTATCAATTTATATATTACCCCATTGGATCGACAAATATTTTTTTGGGATTTATAATTTTCATTTTTTTATTTCCTTAATCTAATCCTATTTCAGTAAACCTATGTCTTCACAATCAGATGAGGTCGTAGAACCAAATATAACCCATTCCATTGGTTTAAACTATTAATCCTCACTATTATTTATTATCTTTAGGATAATATCCTTAAAGATAATGTATTTATGGACTGGGTGTCCAATGAAATTGTGATAATGGTAATAATTTATATGGTTCCTCATTTTTTTCCTATTGGTTATTTTCAATTTTCGGTTTCTTTTGAATGTTTTTTCATGTAATATGTAAAGTATCTTGGAACATGATCATTACATAAGGAACACACCCTATTATTCATATTTCTAAAGGAAATTAACATTTAACCCCTATAAGATTTTTGGGCCTTAGTATTGAAAGGTTCACCTGTCAGATGTAAAATATTTTGTGGTGTTGATTGATAATAGATCAGTTGAGTGGAAAAATCATATATCATTACATCAATATAATAGTTTACTAAACTTTTAATGGGCATCAGAGGTAAATTATAACAATTTTTTATTCTTTTAAATTTACTTTCCTAGACAATCAACCGTCTAGGAAGATACTTGGAACCCACCTAGATACATTAAGTTGATCAGAGTTGGGGTCAAATATTCTCAAACATATTCTACGAACCTCGTTAGTGGATCATACTGTGGGAGTTACAAACTAAAGGAATATGTTAGACCATTCTATTAGACAATAAAGTCAATTATGTGTTCAATATCCCCTTTCTTATATTTGGGGAGATAATTAATGAGTATTCACCAAATGGTATAGATAGATTGATAGAGGAACTATCCGGAGAGATGATACCTTCTAGTATTATACACTTATTATTAATTACCATAACAAATAAATGAGTTTCCCACTATTTTTTTTAAAAATTAATGAATCTTGTATTCCTATGTTTTACTTATTGGTCTAAAATATTGATCCACATAGAGAATAAGAGTGTGTGAGTTGCTACTCTAGGTCACCCTTTCCATTAATGATTAAAAATATAATGTTTTTGAAAGTTATAAGTGGGGTGGGGGGAAAATATCCAACCATTATATTTAAGGATTATTACTATAATGTTCTAGAGATTTCATTTCATGAAGGAATTTAGAAGATATATAATGGAATTAATAAAATTTCTCTTGAAACTTTATCAATAATGGTACCCTTACTTGTTTAAATACATTTGAAGTGGGGAGACCATGATTGAAGTTTATAAATTAAAACACTTCTATTATAGGATATATAACTAAGATAACTAAATCCTTCCTTGGGAGGGGAAAAACCTAATTTATATTCAAATCATTGAAAAATAAATACACGTTGAATTAAATCCATGGGAGGAGTGGATTATAGTGCTTGAGTGTTATTCCCATCAATTCGATAACATTTAAGGATCTCATAATTATGATCCTGATAAATATCATTTTTTTAAATGTGTCAGTATATTAATATATATAATTTGTTTCAATAACATCAGGAACATTTGGTACGGAAATAATGGCTTTTTCAATGTTGATGCTTCAACGGATGGATGGGTATAGCATGAAATAAATATCTCTAAGGCATATAACCATCTTTTTAATTTTTTTTTCAGACACCACCTAAAGGATTTATATCTTCTAGTTGAAATTATTTGGGGTTGGGGAAGTTTCATCACCAGTTTCATTTCCAAAATTAAGCTCTTTGATTTCAGGGGGAGTTACTATGATAACATTCATTGTAGAGATGGTCAATGGATTATTTATTTTGAAACCATCATAGGGAAGGAGTATTCAATTCTATTCAATCACAAATCCAAATTATAATTGAAGGGTTCCTACCATACCGTCTGTATAGAAAATTTTATAGCCTTATGGGACTCTCACATTATTTTTCCTTCAAACACATCTAGGAATTTTGTAAGACTCTATATGGGGTGAAACATTGAGGGATTCCTTATGTGTAACCATATGGGGGATTCATAAAGGAAAAAATTGATTATAACCTATGGTAATGGATGATACCAATCAAGGAAAAAATGATTATATTTTTGGTTTAGTGATAATGATGGATATGAATTATGACAACAAGGTTAAATACCATTACTAGGGTAACATGGTTGGAATATATGACCCATCTCCATGATATTTTTAATAGGTAATATAGACATGATCCATGATACATTGCCTTTATTTTGTGTAAAAGAAGATAAAAAAATATATTTGAATACATTAATTTAATATCATATTAAATGTAAGAGGAATCAAATTCTAAAGACCCAGTGTAATTCAATGTTTTACTCCATTGTTGGTATTTTAGTGTTAGTGTGGAATTTACTCGAGTATGAGATTCAAAATATTGTGGGAATTATTTACATAACTATTATCAAAGCCATTATAGAGAGGAACTACATGATAGTTAGTCAGAAAATCACCATATAGAGTAACTGAAATGTTTTTTCAGTATTTTTCATTAGAATGAATTTCATGATGGCTATTGGAAGCATCGTTGGCTGAGAGATCGAACTCAAAATGCCTAAGGAGTGGCTGAGGATTTTATCATTTTATTATGGATAACTTCCACTATATAGTGGTTAGAATGACATGATATGTGATGGTGGTTGAGGGGTGGAAATACCTTGAATCTAGGATAGTGTATTACCTCTATAATGTGAAAAACTATATCTGGACTGGTGTATTCTAAACTTGAGTGGACTTAATCATTTTATTTGTCAGATGAACTTTACATAGATGATGGTGACGTCGACTGGTCGGACCCCTACTTGATGAATCCTGATCAATAACTTCTTCAAGGTCACCCTAGAACTTTTCACTCATCGATAAATAGAGTAGGGTATTATCACTATGTTTTAGGGATAGAATTATGAAATGTTTTTTAATAGAGGCTTTGAATGTTTTCCCCTAACAAGATCTTTATTATTGGGTTCTCTTATATGATGATGTGAATTCATTGATTTACCACTCCATTTTTTTGGGTTGGGATGATGGGGTCAATCAGATATTGGTGAAAAAGGCAATCGATCACTTATCACTATACCTAATCTATTAGATAAAGTGGTGGTGTCACCTAGTATCAATGGGAGGAAATAAATTTATTCTTAATTATAAATATGAATGATTACTACACATGGATGTTTAAAGGTGGTGGAAGAATTGAAACAATTTCTCTACCCCCTTTATTATTAGGAGTGTTAGTGGAACTTTTCCATGTATGACCAATGTAATGGATTCTTTGTGAATTATATCAATGAATACAACCATTAATGGGACTTGAAATTATGGTGGTAAAGAACATCACCCTTTTGGAATTATTTAAGGGATATGAGTTTCACAACAAGTGTAATATTTATTTCTAAATTAACTGGGTGTGAATTTTTTAACAGGGTTGAGCGAGCTACACACAATAGATGAAACTACTTATTTCTTATATATATGTATGAGGATATCTTGTGTTTATTATACAAAGGGTATGTATATATGTTTTATAGATATGTATGATTGAAAACTTTACATTAAATCCTCATTAAAAAGATCTCTATTGGGACCAAGTTGACTGTAACCATCATGAGGTGTGTGTGTGCGGGGGGGTGGGGGGCTCAATGAAGTGATTGTATATGAAATATTACTAATAGAGGGAGTGGTCAAATTAATGATCCATTTTATTTTATGAATTTACATTTTAATTGATCTTGTGCAAACCATTAAATCCTCAGTTTTTTTTTACTTTTGTCTATCAATAATTTTTAGATAATTCAGTTAGTGAGTGAGCAAGTCAAAATAATCTACAAGGTTCGGTCTCAATTTAAACATACTCCCTTACATGTAGGGAATCTTTTATTTTCTAGTATTAATCCATTTGAAAAAATTAAAATTTTTCAACTGGAAATATTCCAGGATACTCTCCTCATATATCTATTTGAAAATTTCATGAAATATCCAGTATTCAAGTTATCAGAAGAGCACTCTCTTGATGAGTTATGTATACTGAAATCATACCAGTTGAATATATCTCCTAAAAAACACACTATTTCCAAATACTGATGATATTTTTATACTTCATCCATATAATTATTCATGGTTCGTCCTGAATTCTCCTTGAATCATTCTTCACATATTTCCTCTTGTTATAGATAGTTGAATTTATTTTTATTTAATTCCATACATACTCTTTCTTTTCTAGAGACCTTTTCCATACTAATATACACTATGATAATGAATTACAATGACTCCTCAAAATTCAGCAATGCACATATGTTCTTTTTTAAAAATTAGATCCTCACTTCTTCAATATATAGTAATTACCGAATGTGTTTGTCTCTATTTTGATACACAACTGTTATTTACTCCATTTTGGAACTCTTTTAATGGGGTCTCAATTTCTCAATGTTCTCACAACTAATATTTATCACCGACATAAACATTCAAATTATTATAATATTAATTATAATATTTTCTCCTATAATTCAAGAACATTATTTTACATTTAATATGGTTGGTTGATTCCTCTCCACTATTTGACCTTCATTTTTTCTAATCACGAGTTGAAATATTCCTTAAATCTCCTGAAAACATGGTTGATAATCACACATGGTTTATTAAATAAATTTTACTAGAATTTTCTCATAAGTGTTTGATCGCACCGCGATTCACTGTTTTATTTTCACCCTTACACCACTGTTTTAAACTAGTTTTTTATTGAAAATTATAAAAATAATAACAAATTTAAATTCATGTTTGATTTAATTATTTTGTGCTTATCACTATGAAAATATGAAATGTTAATTTTTATAATAATTTCATTGTAGGTGGAGGTGATTTGTAGGGACCATGATGAGTTCCAAGAAAAAAGGGCCAAATTGAGCGGGATTAAAGCACACCGGTGGACTAAACCACACGCTGCTACTAAAACGTGCATCAAAATGGGCTGAAATTTTGAGGGATGGTATAAAATTTTATGGTATAAATTTAATATAAAGGAACCCAAGCAAAATTATTTCTTCCACAAAGAGGCCCATTCCAACCAATCTCTCAAGGGAATCAAATCTACACAAATTCAAAAGCGGTGTTCTGTATTCTACCAATATATAGAGATGCAGTTGTTCAAATGGTTCCCAATTTTCAGTGGAGATATTCATGAGATGGGTTTAAATTTTTTTAGTTTTCTTTAAAGTGTTATGAGACTATATGGAGGTTTAAAACCATGGGCTAATTGGTTTTAAACAATCTGTGTGCCAAAGACCACCTTCCACTTTTCCTATAAAATGATACCTTGGGTACCACATTTACAAGTTAGACATATAGGAAAAGATATGTTATTTTTGATACCAAAAAGAGTAATCTATTATTCAATGAATTTATGGATTCCCTTATCCTCATAGTGGTATAATGAAGCTGAGGTTCCACTCGAGGCTCCTCCTTCTCTCGATAGTGAGCTAAACAGTGGATGATCATTTCGGGGGAGCTACACATAATTGGGACGGAGTTTTGAAACTAATTATTCTATTTGTTTTGTGTAATTTGTGTGTTAAATATTTTACTTATGTTTAATTTGGATGATTTTCTACACTAAATATATTTCATTTTTAATAATTAATTGAAACACTTTTTATTTTAACTCCAATTAGGTTGTGAATTCAAGTTGGAATCTTGTGTTGTTTTGATTGAAAAAGACATGTATCCACATTCTACCACACATAGATAATATTTAACTATGATTTGGTGGCCCTTTTTCTATATTTTAGAATGAAATATAGACCAAATTATTTTTGTGTCAAGGTGTAAGTCTTTCAGTATCGTTTTAAGAGGCAAGAGGGAAGTCGAGATCTTGACCACCCTCAACCAAAGGATTAAACTGTACCATATAAATTTTTTAAAATAATGAACTATAAAATATGGGTAGTGAAATTGAAATAATATCCTTCTATAATAATTATGAAACACCAACATTATTTATCAACTATTAAAATTCTTAAATCAAGTCATTTTCTTAAATTTTTTTTCAAAAGCACCCATATTTTGTTTCTTTTTATAAAAAAATAACACTATAAACCTAAACAAAATTTTGAGAGAAGAACCATGGTTTTACCTATACTATAAATAAACCTTAAAAACATAATCTATTTAATGCATCATGTAAATGATTTCAAATTTTGGTGCTATTTCTAGGGAGCACTTTTTTTAGTGCGCGTTTTTATAAAAAATATTGTTAATTTTGTAACCATTTATTTTCCTCTTTCCTTATTTATTTTTTAGTTTATTTCTAAAATTTTCCTCTTTGGTTGGTTCTATGCATGAAACATTCTACTAATTTGGATTTAATATCTTTTTAACTTAAACTGGAGAGGATCCTACACCAACGACACCATGACATAAAAGACAACCCTTTGGAGGAGGACGCTTAACCTCTTTAAACTCTTCTTGATAGTTCTCCTTCTTTTGGATCCAACATCAAAACTGAAATAAACTTGTATAACATGGTTGAATATAATAGAACACAAAAAGAAAAAACCTCACAAGATGTTGATATCCAACCCACATATATTCTAATGCAAGGCGAGGCACCCAATTCTGAAATTAAATACAGTTTAATTCATTTATTTCCAAGATTCCATGGACTCACAAGAGAAGATTCACATAAGAGCTTAAAAAAATTTCATACAATATGTTAAATATTAGAACATGGTAATGAGGATTAAGACCGTGTAAAATATAGAGAATTCCCGTTTTCTTTAGAAGATGATGGGAAATATTGGTTGTATTATGTTAATTCACCAATTTGAGGCTGGGGAGACATGAAATACATTTTTCTTGAAAAATAATTCCCAACCTCTAGAACTACAACTATAAGTAATGAAATATGTGGTATAAGGCAATATTAAGGGGAAATATTCATGAATACTATAAAATATTTAAAAGTAATTTTTTAAGTTTCCCACACATCCAAATAACCGATCAACCTTTAAATCAAAATTTTTATAAAGGTTTGATTCCTATTAATCAAAAAATGATTAATACTGCTGTAGGTCATTCACTTGTTGTTTAGACCCAAATTTTTTGCAAGAACCCTAATCAAGAACATGGATAAAAACACTAAAAAATTGGTTTAAGATCCAATGTACCCATTCGTGGTGTCTATGAGGTGAAATCAACTGAATTTGAAAAGAAGGTGGGCATAATGTTTGAAGTGGTATGTACCCTTATTCGAAAAAATTCTATTTCTGATGGTAAATACCAATATCCTCCTTTGATAAAATTTAGTATATGTTCTTCTAACACCCACTACACTGACCAATTTACCCAACCGAGAGAAAATTTTGAGAGTTATGAGTAAATATTTCCAGGCTGCCCCTATAGCCAACCCTTTAGGAAATATCCTTTCTATCCATCCAACCATGGGTGGAAGGGAAACCAAGATTATCATTGAGGGTGTATTCAATATGAACTCAAAAACAATGGAACCAAGTAGGGAAGAGTATTCATCCACCACCAAAAATACCTTTCAAACCACCCCCAAATACGGAGCCTAGCATACAAGATAATCTGAAATAAATGGTTTTAAACAATCGGAAACTCCAAATAATTAACCAAGAAACCATAAAACACCTAATAAACAAATTAGACTAGCTCACTAACTCTATGGGGTGGGGGGGAGAAATTCATAATCAGGGTTTTGGTAAAATACCATCTCAACTTGTAATTAACCCTAGGGATATGGTAAAGATTAGTACCAACAAACTTAGTAGTGGAACTTAGCTTAGAATCCAAATGGCCCTTCCAATAAAGTCATACCCTCCAGAGGAGACCACCATCCCAACCACTATAAATGGTACAAATGAGGTAAAACCTTCTCCTTAGAGAAGACTTTCTTAAGGAAGGAGTGTGACTGTTGATGAAGCGCCTTGCCCAAACATTCCTCTTATATTTCCCAAAAGTACCACCCATAATAGAAACCAAAAAGAAACATAACATGACAAGAAAATATTATAAACTTTAAAAAATTTGGTGTTAACATCTCTTTAATCGATGTTGTGATGAAAATTCAAAGATATTCTAATTTTCGAAAGATGTGTGTACACACAAAATGAGACTCTGAGGTGATGATAAGGTTAGCTTGGGGAGGAATGTCTTAGTATTTATAGAGTCTTTAATTACAACTAAATGCAATGATTTGGGAGCATTATCAATTTTGTGCACCATAGGGGAGTGTTCATTATCCAATTATATTCTTGATTTTGGTGCTTCTATAAATGTGACGACGCACTCTATTTAATCTTCATTTTTGGTTGGGGAACTGAATCCCACAAGAATTATTTTTCAACTGGAAAACCTGAGTACTCCTAACCCTTATGGTGTGTTAGAGGCTGTTCATGTGAGGGTACAATATTTAATATTTGATTTAGATTTTTTTGTTATAAAAATATAAGATGACATGATTAATGGACAAGCCCTGATTATATTGGAGAGACGTTTTTTCATAAACTTCAAAACTATAATTAATATCCATAATAGTAAATTGTCTATGGAGTTTGGTGGAGACATTATCAACGTCCATACTATTGATGATATGAAGCACCCCTTAGAATAAAATTCATCTCTCTCTCATTATTAATTCAATTTATATACTCCCTTCCCCTAAAAAACATCATTTCATTTCCCTAATCACTCTTCTTAGTTTTCTTCATCGATAGAAGTTATAGAAAATGAGTACTACATATAATTTTATATCGTTTTAGAAGAATGTCATGCATGTTTATCAATTTATGATTTCGTGAACACTGAGGATCACATGATCATCAATGATACTGATAATATTGTAAAATCTCATTCCTCATCTGAGGATGATACCATTGAGGAGTTATATGAGATTATTTACGTCTCAATTTCATACACACTCCAATAAATCCAAAATAACTCTAAACTGGAACTAAAGATAATTCCTCAAGATTTTAAATATTCCTATACTCAGAATGGAAACAAGATGTATGTTATCATTTCTAGTTCACTCCCTCTAGAGCATAAATTTCCACTACTTGAAATTTTGAGGGAGTATAAACAAGGTTTTGGAATGGACACTTTCGGACAGTCCTGTAATTATACCATAAATTTTAATAGATCATATGTTGTTAAAATATGAGGCCAAACTAGTGACGTAGGCACACGATGACTAAAAAAAACCCTGTTACATGTGGTTAAAAATGTGGTAAAAAAATTATTGGTTGTTGGAATTATTTACCCCATCTTTGATAGTCAATGGGCCTGTCTAGTATAGGTGGTTCCTAAAACAACTGGTCTAATAGTAATTAAAAATATAAACAATTAATTAGTTTCTACCCATGTGAGTAATTATATCTGTGTCTATATAGAATAACTATGACTAAAACAACAAACTAGGAAGGACTATTTTCCAATTGCATTCAATGACCAAATGCTATAGATTCTAGCAGGTAAGTCCCATTATCTTTTTCTTAATGGGTATTTGGGATAATTTTAGATACATATTTTCCCTAAGGACTATGAAAAGAAAACATTTATTTTCCCCTTTAGCAGATTTTCATTTTGGAGGATCCCATTAGGTCTGTGCAATGCTCCATGTACTTTCCAGCGATGAATGATTATTATTTTTCAGATTACAAGGAGAATTACATGGAAGTATTCGTTGAATATTTCACTGTTTGTGGATCATCATTTTATATTGGTTTGTTAATATTGGTTTCATCCTACAACACTAAATTAAAAAAATCTAAATTATAAGAAATTCCATTTGAGGGTGCGATAAGGTAAAATATAAGGACATGTCATTTCATTGGATGGTATCCAAGTTTATAAATCAAAAGTGGTTGCCATTTCTTCCCCACCACTCCACAAAAATTCATGATATGTGTAGCATTTCATAGGTCATGTAGTATTTTACCATCATTTCATTCATGACATTAGTAGGATTGCACTAACCATCTCCCAATTTCTCCAAAAAGAAAAGGATTTTCATTTTTATAAGGAATATGAGGAAGATTTTAATAAGTTAAAATGTAGTCTAAAATCACCCATAGTAATCCAACCACCTCAATAGTATTTACCATTTGAAATCATGTGTGATTACTCTATCTATGTAATGGTCAAAGTCTTATAAAAAATGGTCTATGAAGTTCCACATGTCGTTGCCTATACCTCATGTGCACTGGACCCTTCCCAAGAAAACTACACCACAACTGAAAAATAATTTCTTTCCATTGTGTTTTCCTTGGATAAATTTAGGTCATAACTGTTAAGGACCATTGTCATTGTGTTCTTAGACTATGAGTACATCTAGTATCTCCTTTAGAAACTAGAATCCAAACAACATCTCACTCGCTACATGTTACTCATTCATGAATTCAATTTAGTAATTAGTGTCTAAAAAATAGTAGATAATGTGGTGGTTGACCATATCAATAGGATCCGCCCATCCTAGAAAATTGAATCTTCCCCATGTATTACCATAAATGGAATGATTCCTGATGGGAAACTATAATGAGTGAAAGATGCTATTTCGTGGTATGTTGAAATTATAAATTATTTGGCACCATCCTGCATTCTTACTGATTTCAACAAAACCCAAAATATCCATCTAAAACACGAGTCTCATTGGTACATTTGGGATGAAACCTACCTCTGGAGAAATTTTTGTGATCAAATACTTAGTTGTTGTGTTCCCAGTAATGTGGTTCAGTCCATCCTTAGTTTATACAACACACTTGTTTTGGGGGTTCCACTTTGGTCCCCAATGGACGTCTCGATATGTCATTGATTCTGGTCCCTTTTGGATAACACCTTTTCATGTTTCCCATGATTCCTGTATATCTTTTTCTCCCTATCAAAGAATGGGGAATGTATCTTAAAGAAATGAAATTAGCCAAAAACCCTTGCTCTTCCATGACATTTTTAGTGTTTGGGGCATTGAATTTATGGTACCATTGCCCAATTCATTTGGGAACCTTTACATTATTCTTGAAGTGGATTTTGTTTCAAAATGGGTACATGAATGAGCTAGAAGGACTTATCATTATAAGACTATTGTTGAATTTTTGAGAACACAAATCTTCAGTAGGATTGGATTACCTAAGTTCATCATTAGTGACTAGGTTTCTCATTTCTAAAACCGAGAAATGGATTTATAAGAAGATAAGTAGGATATTTTAATGTCATCATATTGGCTAGTATATGGAAAGATTTGTCATCTCCCTGTTGAGATTGAGAATTGGGCCTATTGGGCCATAAACAATGAAATTCTAATCTTTATTGTTTATTTTATCAAAGGAAGTTATAGATTCATGAGTTAGGGGAAATGAGAAGAGATTCATATGAAAAATCATGGATTTATAATGAGTTAACCAAGGCTGCCCATGACTGTATCATCCTTTATCATCAATTCCAAATTGGGTAGAATTCCTCCTTTAAAATCAAAGGATGATGTTGTATCTAGGTAGGATTTTCTTCTGCTAGTTTGGCTAGTAAAATATTAATAATGATTATCCATTTGGATTTGTTTAGGTAAAAAATGAATAAATGATGAAAATCTTCACTATCAATGAGCAGCGGCTTACACACTTTTACAAAGCTCTTCCGGAATTCCAGATGGAGGAAATCCAAGTTGGAGAATCAACATAACAATGACAACCACTAGTTTTTATCCTTCCTCAAAACATTATATTTTATTACTGTGAGGAAACTGCACAATTTATGTGTGGTGGGATGGTTATATTCCAGGATTAGTTAGGGATTTTCATAATATTTCTTCTTTTTTCACTTTTTGGCTTGATGGATTGTACTGTCACTTTCTTCCCTGTTAATCCCCCTCAATTTGGAGCTAGAATGTTAATTTTTAATGGATACTTTATCCTGTAAAGTGATATCCACTTAATCTTGGAAGTTATTGAAAATTCATGAGGAATTTCTCTAATTTTTGTTATTTTAAAAATAAAAAAAATCTTATGAATTGTGCATTTCAATAAGAATTCAATACTGTGGGGTGACATTCTATTGAAATTCAACTATTTTTTGATGATATAAATGGTTTATCATTTTGATCCTTTGAGAATAATTTAACCATTTATGTGAATATTTTAAGGGAAAATTGTTTCACTTAATCTCTCCACACATCTTTGCACACAACCATAACGAGTGAAAATATATTACTTAATAGTGGGTAAATATAAGTTAGGGTTATTTTTCTATACTTTACAAAATGATTTTTCCAGAAATTCATTCCTTATATGATATATTTCATTATAATTTAGGGTTATTTTTCTATACCGGTTATCTCACTGTTGTACACCCTAAAAAAGGAGAAACAAATAAACATTAAGGAGATTGATGAAATCTACAACATATGAGGATATCTAGGTTAAGAGACTATGTTTTTACCTTTGTTAATTCTTAAAGGACTAGGTTTTAAATTTTATTACAAATGGTGTAGGGGAGGTTCGGTGGAAAGGATCCTATAAGTATAAATTTTTTAAAATAAATTATATTTAATTGATAGAAAGTGGAATGAATATAACGAAATAGTTTTCACACAGTCACATTGAGAATTAGTGACTTGATTAACTTTTAAATTATTTTATTTTATTGGTATCATGTATTTCTTGATATTTTATTTTGATATAATTTTTGAGATGTCTTTTTTCCCCGATCCTTGAGAATAACTCCTCAGTGTGATTTTTGATTTCATCACATTTCTATCAAGAATTAAATTTTCCTTTAATGTTAAATAATTATAATGTTGGGAGTATCCCCATGAATAATTTTTAGCTATTTGACTTTTCCCAAGAGTACAAATATTTAGGTGTGGGTGTGTGATCACACCGTGATTCACTATTTCATTTTCACCCTTGCACCACAATGAAAAACTAGTTTTGTATTGAAAATTATAAAACTAATAACAAAGGTAAAAAATATTTGATTCAATTATTTTTTTATGAATATTAAAAAGGTAAATATTATTTTATTGAAAATTGTAATGTTGTTGGTGGTGATTTGGAGGGATCATGATTAAATCTATGAAAAATGGGCCAAACTGCATAGATCCAAGCACACCAGTGGACTAAACTGAACACTATTAATAACATGTTAATCCAAATGGGATGAAGTTTTGTGAGATGGTCCAAAATTAAATGGGATACATTTTATCTGATGAAACCAAATCCCAATTACTTTTCTAGAAGGCCCATGTGAACAAATATATCCATAGAATTAAATATGAACAATGAAAATGTGGTATTATGTATTTTATCAATATCTAGATCTATATTTTTTAAATAGTGTGAACATTTATAGGGTGATATTAAAGATATGGTTCAACAACTTTGTTGTTTTCTCCAAAGAGAGATACTAATTTTAGGAGGTCTAAAACCATGGGCTAAGTGGTTTTACATAATCCGTGTGCCTAAATCGACCTTCCACTTTGCCTATAAAATAATACTCTAGGGACCTCATTCGGAGGTTTGGCCAAGAAGAAAAGATCTGGTAGTTTGGAGACCCAAAAAACTAATCTCCTAATCCACAAATTTTGGTAGTCCCCTATCCTCATAAGGGGATAAAGGATGAAGGTGAAGTTCCACCCGAGCCTACTCCTCCTCCCGATAGCGAGATAAATAGTGGAAAATAATTTCAAAAGAGATACAAATATTTTGTATGGAGTTATAGCACTATTTATTCTAATGGTTTTGATTAAATTGTGTGTTAAATATTATAATTATGTTTAATTTGGATGTTTTTCTACTATGAATATATTTCTTTTTTTATAATTTGGTGAAACACTTTTTTTCAACACTGATTGGGTTGAGATTTCAAGTTGGAATATTGGGTTGTTTCGATTTGTAAATGGAATAATCCTATATGTATCACACATACATATTATTTAAGTAGGCTTTGGAATTCATTTTTCTATTTTTTATAACTAAACCTGGATAACATGATTATTATTTCAAGGGGTGATTCTTTGAGCATCATTTTAAGAGGTAAGAGGGAAGTTGAGATCTTAACAACCCTAAACCAAAGGATTACATTAAATTATAGAACATTTTGAGAAAAATGAACTATAAAAGATGGGTCATAAAAATTATAGGATATCCTTATATCATAATTCAAAAACACCACATTTATTTATCAACTATTAAATTTTTTAAATGAAGTCATTTTATTTAAAGTATCTTAAAAACCACCCCATCTTTTGTTACATTTTATTAAAAATTCACACTATAAACAAAAAACGATCCTTTAGAGAAGACATACAATATTCCTTATACTACAAATAAATCTTTAAAACATAATCAATTTGACATTTTAGGACAATGCGTTTAGTGGTATGAATTCTTAAACCCACACATGTCATATGCACACATGCTGTTTCAACAAAAACCATTTAATAATTTCTCTTTAAATGGATAAATAGTCCTGTATGGAAATTCATTTGTATAAATATTCCCTCAATATATGCTGCACATGTAGATTATTTATTTCATTCATTCTTAAAACCTCATTTTTAATTCTTGTGTGATTGGTTCTTCTTCATACAATTTGAAACATATCACGCTATATATATTTCTGAATTCATCTTCTTTTATCCTCAAAATTATGCATGGATTATGATCTATACATGAAACCCATACATAAAAACAATACATGATATGGGTAATCTTCTCAATTTCATCCACCTATATGTTGACTGTTTACACTATTTGGGGATTTAGTAAAAAATTCAATTTCAAGGCAATGAACTTGAGTCTCAGCTTCTACCTCATCTTAAAGCATGTACTTATCTCGATTTCTTTATAGTAGTACATATGTATGAATATATTCCATAGAATTCATATTTTTCTTCACCTTTACTTCATATTCATTAATGGAACACGCATATCATGTTTCTTATTAGATGAACTATGTGATCAAATTTCATGTTGAATAAAGGGCTTGATATAGCTTGTAAATACCATGATTTTTGTTAAATAAGTTTACATACATGAACAATGAAGATAAATGCATGTATTTTATCTCACCTTGTACACAAAAAAAGTTAATCACAATTTGAATACTAGGCATGAATCATGGATTAAGCTCTTGAAATCTAACTTGATCATTTTTTCCCAATTGGGGGATCAATTCGACTACATGTATATATGCTAAATCCCCCAAGTGGGAATAAGGACTGAACCTTAAGACATTCCAAAATCTATAATATCATAGTATAATTCACATTCATTCATTCCAAAAGTCTTTTAAGTATTATGTATTATATAATTAGGTTGTAAATTTTACATAAAAAATCTATAAATTAAAAAGTGCACACTTTCACTCTATATCAATTTTTTCCAAAATATTAAACATTTAAAATGAAAAAATTTTCTTTCCTCTTAAAACTTCTTAAATTTCAACTCGAATTATTATTTTCTCTTACTAATCCTCAAAAACCCATGAAAAATCATTTGATAATGTGGTATTAGAAAAAATATTAATTAGGGTTATAAAAGTAATATATTTTTTAGTCATTTGAAAAACATGAAAAACTAAAAAATTACTACCATTTCCACATTATGGTAGTTCATATAAAACCAATCATATATATATAGAAGACCCCATTTTTTTATCAATTAAACCTTTAAAAACCAAATAAATAAAACTGAAACTCGTATACAAAACTTACATTATTATATTTATTACCCATGTTTTATCACGATAGAAATGATTAAATACTTGATAAATCCATTGGAGAAACCTCCCCAATAAGCACCATCATTCTTTCCTTTTAAGACAAGGATAATTACCCCATGCATCAGAGATATGTATCGGGATCCCCCTTCATATAAACTATTTTAGGCCAGCTTTTTATTATCAATTAATCTAATTTAATATATCATGAATCAAAGTTTTTTAATATTTCATATTTTCAAAGTTAAACCATTGATAAATGCTTTTGAACCCATATGAAAACCCCTCCAAGATATTAATATATACATTAATATTAAAAAACCATTTTTAAATCTAAGAGTTTATTTAAAAAAGGGAAGAAGGGTTTTTATTAGAAGAAAACATGGATGATTGTAGAGGACTAAAAATATAAAATAATGGTTTCTGGGGGAGGAAAACCCAATGACATCGTATGTTATAAAATAGAACATTTATTTCTCCATTAATAATTAATTTAAAAGTTTCCCATATAAAAAAGTAAAAATAATTATTTTGAGAATTTTTTGAAAGAAAGGAAAAGGGCCATAAAATTTCCATTACAATTCATTTAAATCCATAAAAATACATCCGTTAAATAATATATAAATAGAATAAATTATTTTAAAATATATATCAATAAAATTTAAAATATGTGTTTATTATAAAAAAGTTTGTTAAAGTCTGAAAGATGTGTAATTGAGACTAGAAATCCATTACCTCATCTCCCAATACACCAAGTACAATCATTAAATTTTATGTAATGAACTTATTTTAATTAATTAATTGATTATAATTTTTTTAAAGGTTTAACCCATTACCGTTAATTCATTTACTTCAAATATTTTTTTAATTAATTATTCGGTTAAGTCCATGTCAGATGTTCTGAGGACATTTGATTCATAATTTAAAACTGACTTTTGTATATTGACCAAAGTCAATGTAGTTATTATTACATTATCTCAAAAATAATTATCATGTTATAGTAATATATTTTATAAATTAATTATTATTTTAAAACTAACTATATAAGATGGTAATGAAAAATGAAATATGTTATAATCATTGAGATGGAAGGTCATACATATGAATGAGTAACGTGTCTATTTTCAATAAACATGAGGGAAATAAGGTATGTATAATTTTATCAATATATAATGAAGATTATATCATAAATATAATTATAATTATTTAAATACACATATATATACTATGCATGTGATGTGGTGATAAAATATAAACTCCCTACTTCGTGGAGATGGTAATTTAGACATACGCATGAACAACACTATCATTTTTTAACAGACAGAAAGATAAAAAGATGAAATAATATCTTTATAAAATGATAATTATGTAATGAATATCCTATGTATACATTAATTTAATCATTATTACCAGCAGTGATAGGCGGTGATGGAAAATTAATTACATTAGTTCGTGAGGTAGTAGTTCTATTGATAGATGAACTATGGTTTCATTTCCCATTTTATGAAAGAGGAGATCAATAAATACATTTTAAATCAATATAATAACTTCAAAATATATGGTATATATGGATTCTATTATATTATAATGTTTAAGATATTTTTGAAAGAGATAATGGTAGAAATAGTATAAAAATAATTAGTCAATCTTGTTCATATTCCATTGAAAATAACCTTAGATTTAATGCTATAGCCTCATAGTGTGGGGATAATAACAAAATAAGTCCTATAAACTAGTGAAAAAATTATTTTTAACATTAGTTTTTTTCTTTTTCATTTCTATTATTAAGTGACTTTGTTTAAGGAGATGTTGTCAATATTTCTTTAACATAAGTTAATTAAAAATCACATTTAAACTAAAAATATTTAGTTTATTTAAAGGTCAATTATTAAAGAACTGATGTGAAAAACATTTTTTCACATTGGTTTACTGAAAAAACTGATGTGAAAAAAATGTTTATCACAATGATTATAAAAGATATAATGTGGTAAAAAATTTATGATTGGTTTATGACATCGTTTACCATATAACTGATGTGATAAACCATGTTTTTTTATAATTTTATTTTGTTTTCATCATAACCACTATAGAAAAGAGAAGAAAATGACAAGCCAAATACCACTATAAACAGCATCCAAACAAAGAACAAAAAATTTCTTACAATTTTAAAATTTCATATTTACAATATATAAACCTGATAAAAAAATTTAATCAATCATGTGAGCTGATTTGGCCATTTTGATTTTTAGGTGTCTCAACTTGTATGAACTATAAGCCCAAGGGTAATCAAAAGGCTACAAATTAAAAGGAAATCATTTAATATTTATTCTAAATAAATTGAATGAAATATTAAGGAAAAATTTATAAAAAAATATGACCTTATTATACTTTATAACTATAGATGGTGTAATTATTTAAAACATAAATCATAAAACAAATTATCCACATTCCTTTATGCCTTCTTGTTTTTTAAAATTCTATTTTTATTTTTCTTCAAATCAAAATAAAATTTTAAAGTAATATATATAAAAAATTTGGTAATTATTATTGATAATTTACCTTTTATTTTATATATTTTATTTTGGAAGTATTTTTATTTTTTGCCTCCTAACAGAAATATCATTCCCCTTATGAAAATAATATGAATATATAAATGTAATTCATTATAGTATAATTTTTTTCTAAAATATTTTAATATATATTGCCAATACATTCTTAAAATTTTATTTCCCTTTACCATGGATAGAGCATAGCTAGTAAAACACCATATCTATTAAAAGAATCACCCAACATCCATTGAAACAGATAAAAAATAAAATATATTATCAGTTTTTATTATATAAATAGATATAAAACACTTTGTATGATATACATTTCTTATACTTTAAGATCAGGAAACATCTAATACTAAACAATTGCATTCTTCTAAAATCTTTTATATTTATAAACTATACTTTCTACATCATTAATTGTCCTCAATACATGTGATATAAACTATGGGTCCATAAATAAATATACATGTATCATGTCATGCTCCTTACAAAATTTATAATGATACCCAATACAAAACAATAATACATATAAGTTTTCAATAAATTTAACTAAAATAATATTATTGTTAATCGACTTACTTGGAAAAACTTTTCATCATGTTGATTACCAACTATTCTCAAAATTTAATATCCATTATATCACATTTCAAAATCCACAAATAAATTTTACACCCACAAACATCAACTTTAATTGGAATCTCAGATACATCCAATAACAAATGTGAATATGTTTTCGATCAATCAAGACTAGTAGAAACTGTATATAATGTTTTATTTTGTAACTTTTATTATCTAAAAAGTACTTATTTAACTTCAAAGTATTAATATAAAATATTAGATAAATATATAAACATTATAATTATAAATCAAATTTAATAGAAACATTAAATATAATTTAAACCTAAAAATAACTATATGGTAACATGTCGAAGAAGTACAGATGGCCAATCTAAAAAATGGATGATGCTTTTTCCAATTTTACTCACCTCATCTGTATCACATTTTGTTCTTGATAAAATATCTATAAATCTACTATTATAGAGGAGGGGGGGGGGGGTTATAGGAGTAATATAAGAAGAAGTGGGTTCAACAGGCAGAGGTGGAGGAGTATGATTAGTATGAGGAATGGGAGATACTAGAGGAGGTGGAGTGGGATCAACAGTATGAAAATTCCATTGCATGTTGACGAACATCTTATATACTAAAGCACTGATCCTTTCCTCTAACATTGCATGAATATAGATTAAATTATATTCTAAATATTCTATTTCTATAAATATCATCCACCAAAGAAGCTGAAAAATATGGAATTTGTTTTTCACTGATACACCTATACTGTGTCCTCATAAAAATTTTATATGTTCAGGTTTTCCTGATGATATAGCTAAAATATTCATCCTACACTCAACTATAAAGAGTCCCTGTGTGCTATACTCCTCAATATAATCCTGAATCCAATATTTTTAAAAATATATATAGTGAATCCAAATATATATAGAATTGATATAACATAAATAAATAATTAAAGTAAACATCTTACAGTAATCCCTACTACAACCATTAAATATTTTATAATATATTGTCCTTTTTTCACATTTGAGCCACCTTCCATTTTTATGTTGGGGGGATGAGGGATAACCTTTGTAGATCCTAATGAATCAACTCTCAGTTGTAGAAAATTTTCATCCTTCATTTGTTCTTCCAATAACATATACCCTCCCAGAGAAAATTTATAAATGTATAACTTTCTATATTGGATATATTTTTGATTTCTCTTTGATTTCTATAAATTAAGAATAAATAAATCATTAAAAAATAAATTATAATATCTTTAATATAAAATAACTTCTAAAGTTTAGTATTTCACTTACCAAAAATCATTCTGTTCTTCTACTTTGAACATGTTCCTTTAATGTATCAGTATATATAAATGGATATATACTGAAGGGACCATGATGTTTCCTATGCCCAAAAATGAAATCTGATTTGAGGTTTGATTTAAAATTATTCAATTTCCTATAATCCAATAATAATGATTTTCACTTAAATCCTCCAGTATTAGTTATATCATATTTCATCTACTAAGATGGTGGAAAAAACTAAAAAAATTTCAAGATAAGTAAAATAATAACAAACAATAATACCAATATTACCTTTGAAAACTACGATAGTTTCACTTTTTTAACACTTGACCAATTATCAAACAAAATTGTAAATTTTATTTTTCCGTACACTGCTACGAATGTCAGGAAGAAATAGAAAATAAATTAATTTTATCTCTCTTGGATAATTTATGAAAAGTTGGGGGTAATATTGCTCAACTTCCATCTAGAGTGGGAGATAAATCCAAATGTATTCCCATTGAGAGCAAGTACAATATTGCATTCATCTCATATTTATTCACTCCTTTAATATTTAACATTGTTATAATTAATATTTCACATATATTATTCTATATGGGCATGAAATAAATGTTATTTTTGACCTCTTGATATCTCCAATATAGTAGATCAAAAAACACTAACAATTTCTTCCAAATATTTTTATAAATAAAATATCTCAGTGCATTCCAAAATTTCTTTCAATGATTTACACCCTTTAAAAATACCCACTAGTGGATAATGGTTTTGGTGAAGTATAAAATTATTGTGAGCTATTGAATTCATTTTTTAATCTTTTATAATATTGATACATAGGTTATATTTTTTAGGACCCATGTATAGTATTTTTCTCCCTTGATACAATTGATAATATGAAGTATAATTTTCATAAATTGGACAAGATTTATGCTCCTCAACACTATATCCAATCAAATTTCCATATGCTAGGAAGTTATTTATAGTGATCATAATCATTTCATAGAGTTGATAATATTCCATTTTTTAAGAATCATACACCATTTTAACATCCTCCCATAACATTTTCAAATCATCAATTTATGGTGAAAAAATATCATCAATATCATTTTCAAGCTGTTTTGGTCAAGTGATTATTAAAATCAACATAAAATATTTGTTATTCATACAAAATTCAGAAAAAAATATGTAAATTACCAATGATATATTCCAAAAACATTGTGTAATACTAAGCGTTCGATATAGATTCATTTCATCCATGCATAGTCTAAGGATAATATTTCTAACTTCATTTCCTGGTGTAGGAAAATACGGATCAATTTTTCTTCCACTGTGGAAAATTAGTTAGATGCTGTAATTTTCTATGACATGGATACTTATATTTTTGACATCTTAACTATTTTTTATAATGTGAATTTTCAAATAAATGTTTTAAATGAAGAATTGTTGGAAGATACCAAAATTAATTTGTAAGGGTCTGTTTAACTTCTTAATAAACATGTATTTTTTATTTCATCTTATACCATGACGTCCCACATTTTGGAAACCTTGAAATAAATTAATATCTTATCTCTAGAGGACATAATAATTTGGTAAGGCATGTTTTTTCTTTTAGGGGTCTCTATAACACCATTCATGTTTTTTCCTGTATGTTAATCAATATTAATATATATGATAAAACCATAAATTCCATACAACCTGGATAAAATGTTTTTAAAAAATCCACATATAGAAACCCAATTTTGGGATCCTTTTAAATTCCCTATAATTCAATATCACAAATCATTTTTTCAATTTCATAAGTGTTATCATCTGGAAAAGCATTTTCATCAATAGATATAAAATTTAACCCAGTTTCAACATACCAAATCGAAGGGTGATAAATTGTATTAAAAACATTAATAATCAACTCGTATTTGATCTCTATACTTTTCAACTTATTCATATTCAAACATTTAAGGCATGGAAAAAATATTTCATTATTCCGAACATTTCATTTTGAAAATCCCAAAAAAGAATTAACACCTTCCCCAAATTCATCACTTATTCGAAGTGATGTAATCATACTTCGACAAATTATTATTGATAAATAATATAAAAAATATTGTCAAAAAAATATAGTGGTGATAAAAGTTATAATTGATTATTCAATTCAAACAAGGTTTAAATTAATATAAAATATATCGTAATAGAAAGGTAATAATACATTTAATTTTTTTTTAAAAATTATATGTGTATTTAAAACGAATAATTATAAATCCTCTAAATTAATGGAATATAATTTTAAATAAAATTGAAAAATAAAATTTCAGAACCATTTAAATTTCCAATCCAAAATATGAAAACATATTATTTTTATTTAAAAAGGTTTTATTAAAATATAATTACTTTTAAAAAAATATATTACAACCTTTTTCCAGAAGTAATTTATTTTACATAATCAAATCATTTCCCAATGTAATTTATTTAAAATAATACTTAATTTTTTACATTAAAAACTATAACTATATTAAAACATCCATCAAATTTAAAAAATAATTCATATTTAAAATCATGGTTTAAAGAATAATTTTTTTAAATTGAATAAAAAACAGGTTTTCCTTTATAAAACATTTTCAACAAAAAACATCATATCATCACGGATAGAAAACAATTATTACCCATTATTCAGAAATTTTTTTGAAAATCCACATAAAACTTTCCCAATGTAAGAAACTAAAGAATTATATATCATACAATACCGAATATAAAACATATAAGATTCAATATAATAAGTAAATAAATAGATGAAGCACGATGTGATCAATAATTTAAACAATATAAATATTTTATAATAGAATATTAAATAGGATTTATACCACTAATCATTACATAGAATAATTTTATAGTGACTCTAATTAATTATATAAAATATAATAATGTTTTGATAGAACAGTGATTACTTTATTATTTTTTATTTAAAAATTATGGAAATTCAAATATTATAGTAATTATACAAAAGGAATGAAAATAACCTAATATTCCAATAAATATATGAATTTGTAAATCCCCTAATTTTTTTTCCAATTTAGACCCACACTAAATCCCTATTTTGTTACAGTCCCATCTCAAGATTTCCAAATCAATAACACAAATAGTCCAATAGTTCTAAGATTAAACCATAAATATCCCTTATAATGTTTTGTGACACCTTTTTCTACATAGAAAAATATAAACAGGGTAGTAAATATAGGTAAATCATTAATTTGAATATATCAATTCTAATGGGACACATATATCATTATTTAACACATCATCAATCTTTACATTTCTATGATACTATATTGAGGAAAATAATTCTTTCTATATATAAAATATCAATGAAAATAAATATATGAGTACATATATAAGTATGTTAGGCATGTTTATAATTGGAAACTAAAAAAAGGGATCAGTAATATTTCTTAAAAATACTTAGAAAATGGGAAAATTAATATAATTATCTAAGGTGTTGAAAACAATTAACATAACAATAAATGAAAACAAGGTTTTTATAAGAAAATGTGATTTAATATTGTATCAATGTTCAATAAAAAAACCCATTCAAATGACCATGTCAATTAAATTAAGTTAGAAATAGAATACTATCCAGTGTTACTTTGAAAATTTAAATTTCTCATTATTATCGTTAAAAAAAACAAGTTGTATGCATGACATAGAAATAATCGAAAAATTCACCCTAAGGGTTTACAATACCTACTATTAACATAAGATGTCATTTCAAATTAAAATTTCAACTAAGGAACTCGTAAAATCCATAAAGTATTTAATATAAAGATAACAAAACAAACCATTTATCATAACCATATAATTATAAAACAAATGGAACCCAAGGTAGATAACTAATAATTTTTTTTCTCACAACTTCCATCAAAAGTGGTAATTTTATCCATAAGATCATATTACAATTCTATAATAATATTTAGAAACAACATGTTTAATAATATCATGGTCAGTTCACATCCATAAGATAGTAACAAGTGATTTAAATAAATAGAATAAGAAAAATAATAGTTACGGTATCTGTGAGTGAGGTTCGATGTGTGGGGCTTATGTGACAGTTGAGGGAGGAGATGATAAAATTACCAACAATGAGGCCAATGTGGCCAATGTTTTATGAAGACAGAAAACCAATATTGGATGCCACTAGATCAAAGAAACGAGGTTAGGGAATCTACATGAGAGAAATGAGTTCTCTATCATGATACTGAATAACACTGAAATTATTCAAAATGGAAATACATAAAATTTAAAATTTTGTGTCACGTCCATTGTATTGTAACCAATGTGATAATGAGATTTTTATTATTTTATCACATTAGTTATATTATAACTAACATTATAAAGCAATAGAAATGTATTTATCATGTTGGTTAAAATATAAACGATGTGAAAAGAATAATTATCATTTTTGTTACTATATAACCAAAATTATAAAGTGGGATACAATTGTATTACATATTTTATGTGATAACTAGAGTAAAAAAGTAATATATACTGCCTTTTCATGTCTTTTATGGATAATCGATGTAAAGAATCTAACGTGCTCAATATATTTTGTACTAGTTCTAGTTTATTGGGGAGGGGTTTTTTTTGAAGGGATTTTATAAGGGAATTACTAAACAAGATTTCACAAATTGTGTTTGGAAGAGAGGAGTATATGTGACCTTTTTTAGTTGAGTGAACATACATACTAAGAGTTATTTAAAACATTAAATAATATTTATTTATATATAAACACATACACACATATATAATAATCAAGTAAAGTGTAACCAACTCACCATATATTTGAATATAATGTGTGATAGGGTCTAAATAAAACCAATTAATCAGAAGTAGATAATACTAGATACATTTTAAACCATATACCCAATTTAAACCACGTTAAGAAGATTTAAACTTAACCATGACAACTTCATTTTTTTTCTTGGTCACTTAATTACACAATCAAAATTAAAAGGGTCATTCCAAAAATATTTGGAATTGATTATCTAAATTTTTTAATCCATTTTATCATATTATATTTCTATCGGTATCAATAATTATATTAAATATAAGAACACAAAATGCATGAAAAACCGTTTTTATGAAAATAATTGATTTATGAATTAAAATCCCTTTTCATTGAAATTAAGTAAAATTTTTGTTTAAAATAACATTTTGGGTAATTTAATGATAAAATTAAGGATTTCAAACACTCTAATCAAGAAAAAAATAATGGAACCTTCCAACCATATTATTAAATAAAAATACATAAAAACGTTTTAAATTTAGATAACTTATAACTTATCTTGAAAAAAGTCAATATTGGGTTCCAAAATAAATAAAAGTGTTTCATAAAACATTGATTAAGTCCATAAACATATATTTTGTCGACCAATAGTCATATAATAGGATAAACACATGTTTTATAGGGATAATAAAGATTTACCCATATTTTTAACCTAATTTTATCTCTTTAACTAAGGCTAGAAATATTTAATATGATTACTATTCATAATAACTAAAATTATAGTTAACCCTTTTAAAATATATTAATTATGGTGACTGAAAATAAATAATAAATTTTATTGAATTCAATTCGCTTAAGAGGATAAATTTAAAATTTAAATTAAACCAGAAAAACTTTGAAAAAAGACTCTCTAGGGAAATATGTATTGTTAACATTAAAAAGTTTTTATATCAAAACAAAGCATAAAATTGACTGAAATGTAATTATTCATATTATTAACAATATAAATTAATAAATTTTTCAATTAATTTTTTTAAAATGGAACATAATATATTCTTGAAATTAAAATAATGTTTAAAAAATCTATATTTTCAAATTTTCACCAAGAAATGTTTTTTTCAAGATATTCAAAAAAAAATTAAACCTTATTAAGATAGTATTGATATAATATATTCAAAAATTATATCATTTTTTAGAATTAAAATTTGAAATTTTTTATTTATATTTTTATATCAATCCATAAATGCATTAAAATCAAGCTAGGTTATAAATAATGGTTTATCCTTTTGACTAAAAAATAACATAGTTGTCACGACCCGCCTTCACCAAAAGGAGGGAAGGGTCAGTAGATTGCAAGGACCTTCCTTCTTTAAGTTGAAAGAGAGATGATGACCCCTGAAACCCGCCTTCTATAGGTCCCGGAGTGGCGACTTGCACAAAGGGTATGGAAATTACACACAAATGGAAGGCATTACCCTTTTTGTTTTATAGGATTAGGAGATAAGATGATGAAACCCAACAACACAAAGGTAAAAGAAAAGTAAAGCCAAAATTAATCTGTTCCCACATGAATGTTCCAAAAGTAAAAGCCACAACAATAAAAAAAAGAAAAAATGTGACTACAAAGGTAAATACCAAAGGAAGAAAAATAGAAACTGCAACTACCCCAAAGGTCTGGGTTAGTATGGTCCTGCGCGATCCCCGAAGTCCTCCTAGAAACCTGAAAGCAGTTTTATATATGTAGGGTTAGCATACAAGTACACTCAGTAGGGAAAACCAAAGACTCTCGTGCACAAGTGGGGGAACGTACTAATGTCCCGTGAGAAGCAGACAACCAACACTATCAAGGAGTTCACCCATCCCACTCACTGGCTACACTCACCAAATAACACAAGTCAAGTAATATATATATTAAGAGAACATCGATGTTTGGGTACCCCATGCCACTTTCCAACTGGTTATTGAGACATCCTACGCATCGAACCAATCCCTCCATTCTCACCGCAGTCCCACTGCCACACCCGCCCGCACACACCTGGGCCACAATCGCATGCAGTCCCACTGCCGAATCCTGCCCGCAAACACCTGGGCCATAGTCACACGTAACCATGCCTGGAAACACCTAGGCCAGAACAACCACCACTACGCCCGAAGACACCTGGGCTAAAAGATCCACTACCACGCCCGAAGACACCTGGTCATCATCCCGAAGACACTTGAGAAATCACCTGCCGCACACACCTAGCCAACCACCACACTACCCCACCCCGAAGGTTCTTGGGCTAATAATGGACGTCAGGCCATAAGAGCTTGCCCGAAGATACTTGGGCTTTCCGGGAAAGGGATCAGAAAAGGAGCTAATAACCAGCCACTAAGAATAGTGTTGGGAAAACACCCTCCCCCATGAAATGGGGGTGTTCGACACTAAGTGGTCATCATGGGTGGGGCGTGAATAAGAAACACAAAACTACAACCATATATATAGGTAACAAGCACTCACCCAAAGTTAGGTTTTTCTTTAGAAAACCTACAGATCACAACAGCACTCAAGTCTGAGTCACGACTCTCGCCAACCAAAACTCGTTTGTCCCACTCTTGTTTTCATGTTCAGTAATAATGTTTAAATAAGTTCATGCACCTACTTGGCAAACTAACACCATAAGCATGACCAAGGAAAGAATCCATCCAAACGTCAATTTAAACAGTCACACCCAGTTCTCTTGTAATGTTACAACAACAAGGGAATAAGTGAGATCCCTCGAAGTACTAGAACCAAATAAACCCTCGAGACACTACCCCGTGTCCCCCAAAATGAATTTTCATCAACAGAGGATCCCACCCCAAATCGTGACATAAACAAGGTAACCACCCGGTCATAAATCTCACAACCACCGAATCTGTAACAATAGGGAATCCCATTCCCAATTTCACAACCACCGATAGTATAAAAATAGGGGATCCCATCCCCTCCCACATCACCCAGCAACCGGCCCGTGAAAAAAAAGAGAAACAAAAAAACAACTACCACTAAGCAAGGCAGACCCAAGAAGGTATTTTTAGATTTAAAAGATTTTACATGCTCCATGATTTCAATTTAGTGTGCTTTAACTGGGGGTTATCACAGAAGGGCTGATCCTGGTGCTTTCAATTTATTCAGCCGGGTATACGTAATTAACCAATTTACTTTTTGCAGCAGGAGTTCACAACCACAAATAAGCCACTTAAAACATCACCAGGGGTTCGTTAATGCACAGATAAAGACCACCAATGGCCATTATTTTCAGTAGTCGTAAGCCCGTACAATTCAGAAATAAGATCATATTATAAAACAACATCATAATATAAAACAACATCAACGATCACATCCCCCCTTCTTTCTTTATAAAATCCATTCATTATCTTTATTAGGTCTGGTTTATCCAATTCTACAGAATCAAAAGAACACCCACCCTACATGATACACAAAAGAGAGAGACGAATGATAAATTCCCTACCTGTTGATCGATGATCAATGCTTAGGCCAGGGGCGGAACTTCACGGATAGTGATGCGGTTCACCTCAACAAAAATCGCCTCTTCTATCAACGCTTAGGCCGGTCATGGAACTTTACGCATAACGATGTGGCTGGACCGATGCACGAAAATCAGATCTTCCGGATGAAAGTACTCCTCTCCGAGGTTGATCGAGAAAAAGAAGAAACCCAGGGCGAACCCTTTAGTTATAGGGCCTGTGGACGGTTGAGATAAGAACGCGAAACCGCGTGAGCAAGGGTCGTGGGTTTCCATGTGGTTGGGTAGTTACACATGATGATATTAAATCATTAATTAATATCCCCCACCGGGGAGGTTTCTTGGGATTTTCAGGAATTAATTATGGGATTTAAGTGGTTTTAAAAGGAGTAAAAGAATTAATTTACATCAAAACTTACGTTGCGGGAGTGGAAAAGTCAGGTACTGAAAAAAAAGAACGAAAGGCTCGGCGAGGGGACACGGTGCCACCGTCACGGTGTCACCCTCACGGTGCCACCATCACGGTCTCACCTTCACGGTGCCACTATCACGGTTCCACCGTCACGGTGCCACTATTTTGGTGGAGCCTCACTTTTGGAAAAGTAATGGGCTAGGAGGGTCTGGACCATTACATTAGATACCTATTAAACGATTCTCTTCCTCGAGAATCAAAACAAACCAAGAAGGAAGAGAGGGTCCGAACGACCACCTAAAAAGATACCTCTTAGAAGTGAACCCATGCTATCTAAAAACACTTCCCTGTCAAGAACCAAGAGACATACCATGCCAAACTTCCCAGGCATGTGGGTTGGGGAGTCTCCTCCCCCATGTCAAGATATTATCCGCTTTCGGCGGCACTCACTCGCCTGCATGGGTTTAATCACATCCACCTTAATGCGTCTTGATTAGGGGTTGGGTTCTCTCCTCCCCCATAGCCAAAAAGACAAAACGTTCTACCACAACAGGTACAACAAGGAACAAAACTCAAAACAACCCTGGGTATTGGGTACGCATCTATGCTTCCCTTTCCCACGTACTCTCCTCAATCCCACCATGTCTTCACAACACACGAACCAAGAGAATGGTTTGCGCACGAAGCACCTTCTCCATGCGATCCTTGACCATCACTGGTCTCTCCACAAAAGTCACGTCGTCCTCGATGTCCATCTCACCCCAATCAAGGACGTGTGAACCATCGTGCAGATACCAAAGGAGCTGGGACACATGGAATACATCATGTATCCTCAGTAGTGGCCGAGGTAACGCTAGCTGATAAGCCACTTTGGTGATCCGCCGCAACACTTTGAAGGGTCCAATGAATCTGGGAGAAAGCTTACTCCGCTTGCTGAACCTCTGCTGCCCACGCCGAGGGGAGACCTTCAAGAACACGTGGTCTACAACCTCAAACTCCAAGGGCCTCCTCCGGGTATCCGCATATGACTTCTGCCAGTCCTGGGACACCGTCATCCTTTGCCGTATGAGCTGAACCTTCTCTGTCGTTCTCTGCACCACCTCCGGGCCAAGGATGCCTGCCTCTCCTACTTCAGCCCAACACATAGGTGAATGGAAGGGAGTCCCGTACAAGGCTTCAAATGGGGCCATACCAATGGTTTAGTGATAGCTATTATTTTAGGCGAACTCTACCAGGGGAAAGTGTCGCACCCATGATCCTCCTGTGTCCAGAACACATGCACGTAGCGTATCCTCCACGGTCTGGATGGTGTGCTCTATTTTTCCATCTGTCTGGGGATGGAAAGCAGTGCTATGGCGTAACTGTGTGCCAAAAGCATGCTTCAATCCTTTCCAGGACCATGAGGTAAACCATGCATCCCTATCCGAGACTATAGACCTCGGAAATCCATGCAACCGCACCACCTCATCCACGTACTTTCGTGCCAAAGTATCCATAGTACTCGACTCCATGATCGCCAGAAAGTGGGCCGACTTCGTTAACTGGTCCACTACTACCCAGATAGAGTCGTATGCCCCTTGGACCTTGGGATGTCCCTTGACAAAATCCATCGAGATGTCATCCCACTTCCACTTAGGGACATCTAGAGACTGTAGTAGGCCGCATGGAACTCGGTGTTCAGCCTTCACTTGCTGACACACAAAGCACTTGGCCACAAACTCTTCCACTTCTCACTTCACTCCGGGCTACCAAAACAGTCTCTTCAGTCCCTGGTACATCTTGGAAACTCCTGGGTGTACTACCAGGGGTGAGTTGTGGAACTCACTGAGAACCGTTCCGCACATCACTCTTGGAACAAACAACCTTCCCTGGAAAAGCATTTGGTTCTGGCCATCCTTTGTCCATCCTTCCGGAGCATTGCCCTGGTCAACTCGATCACGCATCACTTCGCACTCTGGGTCTCCCCACTGAGACTACTCCACTTGCTGCAACAGAGAAGACTGCACCATCATCTGATATAGGTAACCTCTACCACCATCCATCCTCACATCCAGGTGTAAGGCAGCCAAATCCTCCATCTCTTTCCAGGAATCCGCTGACTCGCGGACCGCATCCTTCTGCGTCCTCCAGCTCAAGGCATCGACCACTACATTTCCCTTGCCTGCAGTATAAGAGATCTCGAAGTCGTTATCCTAGAGGAACTCCACCCATCTCCGCTGTCGTAAGTTTACATCCCGCTGGGAGAAGATATACCTCAAGATTTTGTGATCTGTGGAGACCAAAAAGCATTCTCTGATGAGGTAGTGCCGCCATAACCTTAGCACAAAAACGACCGATGCATGCTCCAGGTCGTGGGTGGCTGAATTATGCTCATGGGGGCGTAGCTTCCTGGACGCATAAGAGATCACCCCTTGTCGTTGTATCAACACACATCCTAGGCCCTGTCCTGAAGCATCATAGAATACCTCATAATCCGCCCTTTCTTCTGGTAATCTCAGCACTGGGGCACTAACCAACTTCTCTTTCAGATAGCTGAAGGATGACTCGCACTGCTCACTCCACATGAAGACCTGGTCTTTCTTGGTCAGTGCTGTCAAGGGGGCTACTACTCGGGAGAAGTTTGGTACGAACCTCCGATAGTAACTCGCCAGCCCGAGGAAAATACAGACCTCTGCCACATTCTTGGGTTCTTCCCAAGAAACAAAAACCTCAACCTTTGATGGGTCCACCGCTACCCCCCGCTCGGACACCACGTGTCCGAGGAAGTGCACTTCTTGTGTCCAGAACTTTCATATTGACAACTTACCATATAACTGGTGCTATTGGAGGACCTCTAAAACCATCCTCAGGTGTTCCCCATGGTCCTCCTCTGATCTCGAATAGATCGAGATGTCGTCGATGAACACAACTACGAACCGATCGAGGTACTCCCGGAAGATGGAGTTCATAAGCCCCATGAACACAGCCAGGGCGTTCGTAACACCGAAGGTCATGACTAAAAACTTGAAGTGTCCATATCTACACCTGAAGGCCGTCTTCGGGATGTAACCCTCCTTCACTCTCAGCTGGTGGTACCCAGACCACAGGTCGATCTTCGAGAACCATCCTTCCCCTTTCAGCTGGTCGAAAAGAATGTTTATCATCAGAAGAGGGTAGTGATTCTTGATCGTCACCAGATTCAGCCTCCTGTAGTATATGAAAAACCTGAGACCACCATATGCCTTATTTGCGAACAAGACTGGAGAACCCTACGGTGACGCACTGGGCTAAACATAACCCCTCTTGATCAGATCGTTAATTTGGATCTGCAACTCCCGCAACTCTGAAGGTGTCATCCGGTAAGGAGCCATCGAGATCTTACGAGCACCGGGCTGTAGGTATATCCCGAACTCGATATCACGTTGAGGGGGTAGAGGCGTCACCTCCTCAGGGAAGACGTCCATAAACCCATAGACGATCTCTGGAACTTCCACCATTTCATCATCTACCGACCCTACTGACAGATCAGCTAACAATGAGAGGAGGGGTTCCCCTCGCATGTTGCCCTTCTAACTGCTCCGATCACCTGTGAAGGTTACACGCCGGCCTCCCAAGTCGAAGAACACGACCCTTCCTCCGAAACAGTCGATGACGGAAGACACTAAGAATAGCCAGTCGATGCCTAGGATGACATCGTATGGATGTATTTGTAGGATAAAAAGATCCCTAATCGAATGATGTGGCCCTATCATCAGTCTGCATCCCTGACAAACAAACAACAAGTCGGTCTGACCCCCGAATGGTGTGATCAACACCAGGGACACTGGAAGTATCTTAGTATCTAGACCCAAGGCGCGGGCTATTCTAGGCACAATAAAGGAGTGCGAAGCTCCGGTATCGAACAAGGCATAAGCAAGGGTACTAAACAAACTGATCGTACCTCAAACAACCCCAGGCCCTGCAAGAACTGCTGCCTCCACAGCGTGTAACTATCCACGTCCTGCTCCTCTACCCCTCTGCTGTCGGCCACCTCCCCGACCACACCCCGGTCGAGGTCCCTCAGGAGCACCCTGAGGTCGGCCTCCTCCCCCTATGTCTTCCCTCGGAGGAGCGGGGGCTCGCTTTCCCTACTGCTGCTGCTGGATTGGCCTGGCTAGAAGCTATTGCTGGGGCGGGTGGTGGGCCTGTCTGCCACCGCCGTACTGTACCTGGTCCGGGAACTAACTCCGGAGATGTCCAAGGCTCCCACAGATGAAGCATTGTGGTCCCGGGCCCGAAGGAAAAGGGCGAGGACCAGGGGATTGAAACTAAAACTGCTACAACCTTCTCCCTACCGGTCAGAACCTGGAGGGTCCTGACATTGGAGGCCTGTTGCTGACGGACTTCCCCTTCAATGGTCCCAGTTGGATCCCCTCTTGTGACACTCCTCCTAGAGCATGCATCCTTTCCACCACTTCAGCCTTCTTCTGGACCTCCAAGTACATCGGGAGGGTAAAGGGGGTAACAACATACTGGAGGGAGGGTCGGAGAGCCTCCTCCAAACATCTTTCCCGAGACTCCTCATCGGGAAAGAGGTCCGGAGAAAAACATAGGAGGTCCTTGAACTTGATCCCTAGCTCCCTCACAGACATATTCCCCTGTTGGAGGGAGAGTAGCTCCTGTCTCTTTTCCACTTTCATCGTCGAAGAGAGGAATTCTGCCCAGAACTCCCTCTCGAAATCATCCCATGCCACCTCAACCTCTCTCCTCTCCCCCAGGTAAAGTGTCCACCACTGACGCGCCACTCCCCACATCTGGATGACGGCCAGAGGAACCCAATACTCGGTCGGGGCACGAATTAGGCCGAAACCTATCACTAGCTCCTCTAGCCAACCTTCCATCTTCATGTCAGAGGTGCTTCCCTCGTACTTCTCGAAGGTCTGTCATTGGAAGGCCCGAAGAGTCTTCTGCCACTGGTCGTACTCCTCCTCTCGATCAGCTCTCTGCCGATCGGCCAAATTAGTCTCCAGGTCCTCGATCGCCTGTACCACACATGGTCTCCTTCAAGGTGCCATAGCCCCAAGGTAAACAAGGAATGCCTAAGCCCAAGTAGTGTAGAATATTGTTCTTAAAACTTCTTAACTTTTTATTTATTCTTAATTCCCAAGACACCCCATAAACATGAGAACACAAGTCATTATGATGCTTGCACCTTTCCTAGGGTCTCTACCCTGCAATCCGCATGGCCTCTCTTGGTCGTTCGGTAGGTCCAGAGTCCTTGCATCGGATCACGGGGGGACCGAAAATCCCATGTCCTAGCCAGTCTTCCCTGGCCTAATTCACGCATGAAGGTCACCCAACACTGTTGCCTTGCCATCCCATGTAATCCTCACTATGTCTAACTCCAGACTCTATCCTACCTCTCAACCATCAGCCCGCCTCTAATACAATTCTGTCACGACCCGCATTCACCAAAATGAGGGAAGGGTCCCTAGATTTCTAGGACCTTCCTTCTTTAAGTTGAAGGAGAGATGATGACCCCCGAAACCTCCCTTCTATAGGTCCCGGAGTGGCGACTAGCACCAAGGGTATGGAAATTACACACAAATGGAGGGCATTTCCATTTTTGTTTTATAGGATCGAGAGATAAGATGATGAAACCCAACAACACCAAGGTAAAAGAAAAGTATAGCCAAAAGTAAACTGTTCCCACATGCATGTTCCAAAATTAAAAGCCACAACAACAAAAAAGTACAAAAGGTGACTAAAAAGGTAAGTACCAAAGGAAGAAAAATAACAACTGCAACTGCCCCAAAGGTCCGGGCTAGTATGGTCCTACGCGATCCCCAAAGTCCTCCTGAAAACCTGAAATCAGTTTTATATATGTAGGGTGAGCATACAAGACACTCAATAAGGAAAACCAAAGACTCTCGTTCACAAGTGGAGGAACGTACTAAAGTACCGTGAGAAGCAGACAACCAACACTATGAAGGAGTTCACCCATCCCACTCACCGGCTACACTCACCAAATAATACAAGTCAAGTAATATATATATTAACAGAAAATCGATGTTTGGGTACCCCGCGCAACTTTCCCACTGGTTATTGAGACATCCTACGCATCGAACCAATCCCTCCATTCTCGCCACCGTCCCACTGCCTCACCCGCCCGCACACACCTGGGCCACAACCGCACGCAGTCCCACTGCCGAATCCCGCCCGCAAACACCTGGGCCACAATCACACATAACCACGCCTGCAAACACCTAGGCCAGAACAACCACCACTACGCCCGAATACACCTCGGCTAAAAGATCCACTGCCACGCCCGAAGACACCTGGGCCTCATCCCAAAGACATTTGGGAAACCACCTGCCGCACACACCTGGCCAACAACCACACTACCCCGCCCGAAGTTTCTTGGGTTAATAATGGATGTCAGGCCATCACAGCCTGCCCGAAGATAGTTGGGCTATCCGGGAAAGGGAGTAGAAAAGGAGATAATAACCAGCCACTAAGAATAGTGTTGGGAAAAACACCCTCCCCAATGAAATGGGGGTGTTCGGCACTAAGTGCTCAACATGGGTGGAGCGCGAATAAGAAACAAAAAACTACAAGAATATATATATGTAACAAGTACTAACCCAAAGTTAGGTTTTTATTCAGACAACCTACAGATCACAACAGCACTCAAGTCCGAGTCACGACTCTCGCCAACCAAAACTCGTTTGTCCCACTCTTGTTTTCATGTTCAGTAATAATGTTTAAATAAGTTCATGCACCTACTTGGGCAACTAACACCATAAGCATGAGCAAGGAAAGAATACATCCAAACGCCAATTTAAACATTAACACCCAGTTCTCTTGTAATGTTACAACAACAAGGGAATAAGTGAGATCCCTCGAAGTACTAGAACCAAAGAAACCCTCAAGACACTACCTCGTGTCTCCCAAAATGATTTCTAATCAATAGAGGATCTCACCCACAATCGTGAAATAAACAAGGTAACCACCCGCTCATAAAACTCACAACCACCGAATCCATAACAACAAGGAATCCCATTCCCAATTTCATAACCACCGAGAGTATAAAAAAAAGGGATCCCCTCCCCTCCCACATCACCCAACAACCGGCCCATTAGAAAAAAGAGAAACAAACAAACCACTACCACTAAGAAAGGCAGACCCAAGCTGGTATTTTTAGATTTATTAGATTTTACACGCTCCATGATTTCAATTTAGTGTGCTTTAACCGAGGGTTATCACAGAAGGGTTGATCCTGGTGATTTCAATATATTTAGCCGGGTATAAGTAATTAACCAATTTACTTTTTACAGTAGGAGTTCACAACCACAAAGAATCCACTTAAAACATCACCAGGGGTTCGTTAATGCATAAAGAAAGACCACCAATAGCCATGACTTTCAGTAGTCGTAAACCCGTACAATTCAGAAAGAAGATCATAATATAAAACAACATCATAATATAAAACAACATCAACAATCACCACCCCCTTCTTTCTTTATAGAATCTGTTAATTATCTTTATTAGGTCTGGTTTATCCAATTCTACAGAATCAAAAGCACGCCCACCCTAGATGATACACAAAAGAGAGAGACGAAGGAGAAATTCCCTACTTGTGGATCGACGATCGACACTTAGGCTGGGGGAAGAACTTCACAGATAGCGATGCGGTGCGCCTGAACGAAAATCGCCTCGTCTATCAACGCTTAGGCCGGGCGCGGAACTTCACGCATAACGATGCGGCTCTCCCGATGCACGAAAATCAGCTCGTCCGGAAAAAAGTACTATTCCCCGAGGGTGATCGAGAGAAAGAAGAAACCTAGGGAAAACCCTTTAGTAATAGGGGTCACAGACAGTTGAGATAAGAACACGATACCGCGTGAGCGGGGGTAGTGGGTTGACCACATGGTTGGGTAGTTACACATGATGATATTAAGGTATTATTTAAAATTCCCCATCAGGTTGGTTTCTCGGGATTTTCAGGAATTAATTATGGGATTTAAGTGGTTTCAAAATTATTAAAAGAATTATTTTACGTCAAAACTTACGTTGCGGGAGCGGAAAAGTTAGGTACTGGAAAAAAAGAACGAAAGGCTCGGTGAGGGGACATGGTGCCACCGTCACGGTGTTACCCTCATGGTTCCACCGTCACGGTTCCACCGTCACGATGGCATCGTCACGGTCTCACCCTCATGGTGCCACCGTCACGGTTGCACCATGATCGGTGTCACTCTCACAGTGCCACCGTCACAGTGCCACTGTTTTGGTGGAGCCTCACTTTTGGAAAAGTAATGGCCCAGGAGGGTCCGAGCCATTACAATAGTATTATTATAATCAATATAAATATATAAAATTTTATTTATGAATATTTATAACATATGAAAGTGATTTATTTTAACATTTCAATGGTTGTTACTTTTTCTCCCCTTTTGAAAATGAGATCATCTCAATTTAATTTCATAACTTAAAAATGCGGAGATGTTTTTATATCATAGAATTTTATGAATAAAATTTTTGTTATTCAATTATAAGGGCTTTTAAAAAATATTTAAATTGGTAAATCAATTTATTTTATAACATAAGGTCTCTTTGATCACAAATCTAAATCATTTGTTCTTAATTTTTAATATTCCCTTCCAACTGTATTACTTTAGGGCAAAAAACATGAGATACATCTAGAATATATTTTGATTACAAAAAAACATTTAACATTTCATGAACTTAAGATAAACATGGAGGAATGGAACTTTGTCGGAATGTAAAATATGGTATTACACAAGTTTAGATGGTCTAAAGATCTGTATGATTAAATCTCCCTTTTTACTAAAACTCATAACAGTTTTCACTGGATGAAATTTAAGAAAAAAATCATCACATTCTTTAAAAGAAAGATCTTTTCTTCGTTTTTCAACATAACTATTTTTATACTCTAAGCTAAATTCATGTGAGGCTGAATTATCTTTAGATTATTAAGCATTTCCTTTAACTACTATCATCCAAACATATTTCTTTCACCTACTTCATCCCAAAAATGTTGCATCTATAACTAATTTCTATATAAATCATGAAATCATTTGATCTGTATAATGGAATGAAAACTATTATTATATGACAATTAAACTAATGAAAGATATTGGTCCTAGATTATCTAGTAATTCATTGAATAAGTTAAAATAATATATTCCATGTGTTGAATCATTAGCTTTAATTGACTAAAAAACTTAGGATGAGAAGATATATTGAAATTTAATTCTATACCTAATGACTTCTAAAGGAATCTCCAAATATTATAAGTAAACTAGTGATCTTGATCAGATACAAGAGACTCCGTGAAATATTATTATCTCTTTAACATATTGTTTAGAAATATAATCCGAATACATTCTATATTGAAGAGGATAAAAATAATAATATTTTGTCAGTTAGTTAACATTAAATCATAGAGAGTCCCATCATGTTCATACATGGATAATACATATTTTTAGATTAATATTTAATACATATCACAATGACATGCCAAAGGACCATAGTCATTTAGTTTCATCTAAGAATAGGTAAAAAATAATCTTAATCTATGAAATATCTTCATGATATATCATAAATAAATTATCCTTCAGAACTCTTCAAAAAAATACCGAACTAAAACGATTTTTCATAACATAGGGAATGAAAACATAAGAAAGTGTGAGCATAGATGATATGTATGGTTAAATAAGGTCAATATGTAAACATATCAAGAACATAATGGTATAAAAATAATCAATATTATATTTTAAAACCATATCCTATAAATAAAGATCATAATGTTGAATAATTACATAAATATAGGAAGTTCATAAGACATATGTCCTAAGGAAATAAAATAACACAATCCAGGGGATCATAACATTGGTATAAGACATGGAATTGTGTCATAGACAAAAAAATTGAAAATATAATGTCAAGGATACCCTCCAAGACATTCACAACATGGTAGGATTGGGATAACCACCATATTCCTTCATTGATATTTAGATGACCCCCATGTACCCCCTTTTGGGATTGCGATAAACAATAGTGCACCCAATATTTTTGTGTTCAGGAAAACCACCAATGTTACCAAATTTGTGGGCTTGGTATAACAACTAATGCACATTTTGATCTAATATAACATTTTTCATTACTCAATTATTTAGAGGGCGATATTGGACCCACCCATCGCATAATGAAAATAATGCACATTTGGGACCCATGATCACAAAAATCCATCAGATCATAACCCCTAAAATGAAATGGGTTTAAATGAAATTTTATCTTATCATAAACTATGGAAAAGTGATAGGATTCATAATCATCCCATCATTTCATCGTAGCATGGCATATAAAAAATAATTTGGTTTCATAATAATTTTACCATGGTATATACCTTGGAATATAAAAAGGTTTCATAAAAATATTTTAATCATAAAAAAACTATTAAAAGATGGAACACGAATAGTATCCTTGGATTTTGTCCTTAGTATGGAATAAGTTGCATCAAGGGATGTTATCATTGATGTATATTTTTTTTAAAGTTCAATTTGAAAATTTCTTGAGGAAGACAAGTTTTCTTGGAAAAAAACTTTTCCAATCCTAAAATATTTATAAAATACTTTACTTTGAAAATAAACTATAATAATTGTAATGGAAGATTTAAAAATCATTTATAATATTTCTTGATGAAAATATCCTTTTTTTTGGAAAACACTTTCCAAAATATATATTGTATTTTAAAAAACGTTTTAATTTGAAATAATTTATTTAAAATATAAAAAATTAGCAAAATATTAAGGAAAATATTTTCTTAAAAATGATATTTAAAAAATTTGAAGGTAATTATTAAATCATTGGGATTTCATGATTGGTAGAAACACTATTCGTCCCATGCATTTAAAAAATAACAATTCTTTTCACAATTTTATAAAAATCCAAACTAGAATTTTTTGGAAAACAACATGAAGATTCATTTCAAAATATTTTTTTATAAGTTAAAAAAGTGTAAAAATTTATTTTAAAAACACTAGGATAATAATAATTCTTTTTTGGAAAACATATTTTTGTAAGAAAATTGATTTCTGACTGATCAAAGATAAAATTGATTTTTTAAATTTTTTATCAATTATGTTATACACCAAAGAGTAAAAAAATAGTAATATTACATAAAAATATAATTATTTAACGGAGTATAATAAATTGAAGTATCTTAATGAAATATACATCATAATAATATATTATTGTAAATATAATCATAAAAAATATCGATAAACGATGAGACTGTAACATAAATTATTTACCACCTTGGTAAGCTTGAATCATAATCCCTCTCACGGAATAAGATAAAATGAAATATAAAATTCCATGAGGATGAATATATTATTTATATCACTTTTCAAATAGGATCTATATTTACCATGAGAAAGAATATAGGTGAATAACATAACTTATGTATCAAATAAGGGAAACAGAGACAAAATTCCCCTACTAATTTAGTAAACTTTTGAATCATAATCATCGATAAAGCATAACATAAAATTAAAATTTAAGCATCAAGAATAAATTAGATTAATGATATAAAATTTATATGTGGTAATATTTATAGCACATTAACGAAATGAGTGATGTATTTTCATACGTCTCCTAAAAGTAAAAAGGAGACTAGAAATCTGTTACTATATGTCTTGAATTCCTTCACACTCAATAAAAACTCCTTTATAAAAAATTTAAGATTATTATAAATATATAATGTATTATAATTATATATATCACACAATATACGATTTAATTACTTTTTTATTACCCATTTAATAATAATTCTATGTTAAAATCAGGTTTTAGGTAATAACCAATTTGCTTTTCATAAATGTCATGATTTTTATTTTTTGTCTTCGTAATCTGATAACGGTTGAATATAATGAAAATTAATAATCATGAAATAATAATAACAATTATACATAAATTATAATTTCAATATCAATCATGAATGATGTTTTTTAGAATTCAAGTATGTTATGATCCAGGAGATGGTAGGTCGAACGTATGAATGAGTAATGTATCTAGTTTTCATTAATTTTAATGGAAACGAGGTAAGTTATATTATATATTTATATAATGATAATAATATAATAATTACCAGATATTTTCTTTAAATATACTTATACATTTCATCCATGCTGTGTGGTGATGAAAAGAGAGTAACATCACCTCGTGAAGGCGTCATTCCACACGTACACGAATTATTTTATCATTTCTTAGTGAGTAAAAACGAGAGAAAAAATGAACTATTTTCTTTTTATAATGATAAATATTAAATAAATATAATATTTATTTCATGTATATCACATATATTTATCCTTATTATCTTCCACATAATATGATAGTGAAAAATGAATTATATCTATTCATGAGGCTGTAGTCCTCTGTACACATGAGCAGAGTTATCATATTCTAAAAAATAGAAATAATGAAGGTATATATGGTATAATAATTACAAAATCATAATAATATCATAAAAATATTACATAAATAATAAATAAATTATTATTTCTAACCTTTAGAGGTGGTAATGGAAAAACAAATGGAATTGGTTTATGAGGTGGTGGTCTACAGTACACATGAGCGATGATTTCGTAACCTCATTGATTGAATTAGAGATAATCGGTGGTCATGTAATTAAAATAAAAATATATATGAATGTGGGAGATACTAAGGTTATTATATTATCAGGTTATAATCATAATTTAATTTGGTGGGTTATGAAATAAAACACAAACTCTTGTTGATGTACATTAACTATTCTTCAAGAATCCTCTCTAGGATTTCACCAAAAGACATATTGGTTTTATTTATAACAAAAATAAGGATTATTGGATGATATAATAGGATTTTTTAGGTCATATTGATTAATATTTTTTGAAAAAAAATGGTTTCGATGTATGAAGAGGAGAGAAGAAGTGGTGGTATTTTATAAGTGTGGTGAGTGGGACACTTGTAATTTTTTAAACAAAGAATTCCATCCACATTTTTTATGGTCAAAAAGCTCCATGAATGAACAATTATAAATAACTAATGGAAAAATTTAGAAATATGGTCATCCAATGGGTTCTGTACATATTTTGGTTTATTTTACGCCCTTATAAATTTAGTTTAACCCTTAAACCTATTTTTAACATAATTGTGGTAAATATTTTTTTACTGCATTTACTACTCACTAGGGTGGAAAATTTATTTGAAATTTTTAGATAATATAAATTATGATGATTCCAAATATTTAATCCATTATTCTAAATTAATATCATTGAATTTCCATCATTTAATTGAAAATAAATTTGAGAGATGTGATGAGAAAAATGTTTTCAAAGAGTATATGTTCAAAAGATTAGATAGTTTTTTTATCTGATTTCAACAATAAATTTATTTAAATTTCAAAAATTTGATTAATATGTTTAATTTATCTAATTGTACTTAAATTAAAATTTAAAATACAATTTATCTTTATAAATAATATAAAAAAGGCTCTTTCAAACCAAAATTCAGTAATTTTCTATCTTAATCAAAAAATGAATCTTCTAAGTAAAATAGGAAAAATATACCTTATGATTATTTTTGTATTAATATTTAAAAAATAAGGAAAATTGTTGGAATTTTTTTTAAAATTGTTAAAACATTATTTTAAAATGAGTGCTTTAAAGCTAACAAACTAGTTTTTTTAGAAAATATAGTTTTAAGCATTACATTGGGTATATTCTTATATATTTTCTAGAAAATAATTAATATAATTTTAAAAAAAAATTTCAATGTTATAATATATATATATATCATTAAATCCATTCACTAAAAGTGATTTTTTTAATTTATTGATCTAAAAAGAGTTTATGTGCATAAAAATATTCTTTAAAAAATGATTTCCTTTATTTTAAAAAGGGTTTTATTTGAGTTTCCTATTAATTGGTCACCAATTAATTTATTATATATAAATGTGTAAAATATATATTTTTATAATTTAGTTAAATGTATTCATACCCTCTATTCCAACGGTTAGGTTACAACTATCATATTAGATAATAATATTTTAATAGTATGTAATGTTTTTTTAAAACTACATGTTGTGTGTAATATAAGCTAAACATGGTGTTATAAGTAAAATAAGTCAAATATAGTGTTGCATGAAATAAAATCTTAACCTAGTGTTTCATGTAATAAAACATATAGGACATATTAATTTTTTCTGAAAAATATATTTCAAAAAATCTCTGGGTGTCACATTCAACCCCACTTAAAATGAATTTAACCCTCGAAATCCATCTCAGCCATTAAATGATGGAAACTTGAAAATTAATACATTGAAACTGAAAATTTTAAAAAGGATTAAATGAAATCCACTAGAAAAAGACATGTGTTAAATTCAATTTTAATAACACATACAAGGATTACAATTATGAGAACATATGTGGGAAGTGAAAATATAAATATAGAAGAGAAAACAAACAGCCAAATGAAGATTTAGAGTGATAGAGAACATTGATCACCAAAATGTGGGTAATCCAAAGATAGTTAATGTCTATAAAGAAATAAAAAAATGAGTAATTAAAAATATAATTGATATCTTAAAAAATTATTATAATAGGGAAATATTTAATTTCAATATCCTTTTCCAAAATTTAGGGAATTTATTTTTCATCAAAACATAGAACATATGAAAATATAATTACCTGATATTTTTTATTCCATCTTTCATATTTCAAATTTTGTTTTTACATTATATATTTAAAATTAATATATTATTCTAATAGATTATTTTTTCCTTTATAATGTGATAAATACTACTGATAAAATAATAATAATTAAATCCTTACAACTTTTGTTAAAAATAATTTATCCTCAGTTTTACAATATAGGAAAAAAATTAATGTTAATGTGATATTTTAGTTTCTAAAACCTCATAAAAACTTCAAAATTAAACATTCCATAATTTTTAACCTTATAAACCTTCCAAAATAATAAATTTAAATAAATTTAAAAAATTTATCAAAATTTACTAATCAATATTCCTCCAAATAACAATAATAATCTCTTAATGGTCACACAAAAAATATGTGAATACCTTCATCATATATTCTCTTGAATCTTTGAAATAACCATAAACACCATTATACCTTAAATAAAACATGAATGATTTTTCATTCCTTGAATAAAACCATAGATTATTGAAAATATTCCATAGACCCAAAAATGTTTTAAAATCCATCAATAATAACATAAACTAATATTTCAACAATCTACTTATTAGTTTGGTGGTAATAAATACTAGACATGTTACTCTATCACTATTAATAATATCTTTATCCAAAATAAACTTCATTTTCCAAACTGTAGGAACATATTTAATGTTTTCATCCTTCTATCAAAATATCACATTTCCATTAAATCAATTTTCTAGTTCATCAATACCATATAAAATATTTTTTAAATTCCTTTTCAAAAAACATATAATGAACAATACTTATATATTTCATGTTTCCTATAACATAATCCCTTAATTCCAATACATAAATACTTCAATCATACAAATTCTTGCTAAAACCATTAATTAGGATTTATAAAATTATTCCTTAACTATTATTTATTTTCATATATATATTTTATTTTCTTTATCATCAAAAACATAACCATAACACATAAAAACTTTGTTATTTTCTTTATGAGAATTACCCCTAGGAAATTTATGTTCATTATGCCCAAACTTTCAACATTTAAATAATTATCTATCCATAATAACATTGGGAGATCAATATTATCACCCATTTCATTAAGAGAACTATTTATTTTTCCTTTGTAGTTTCTTACTCTCTGTCCTTAATTTCAACAACGAAAACATCTTCTCATACATTAGAGACATTTATTTGAGTGGGTCAAACCACATTATAGACATTTAAGAAACTGAATCTTCTATCCTCCATGGTCTCTATTACTTGAACTCTTATAAAAATCTATCTTTGTCTTCTTTTTTGAGTCCAAGAGTTGGTTGATTTTATTATTGTTAATCAAGTTATGTGATAACTAATTAGGAATAATCACAATAACCTTCACTCTAGTCATAATTCCATTTGCCTTCTCATTAAAAAAAATTCCATCACATTCTATGTTAACTCTATTTATTAGGGTTCATACTATAGATTAAAACCAAAAACCATAGTGTGAGATAAACTAACCATAATGGAAAAAAAATATCATGAAAAATTAATTACAATATTTCTAAATCAGGACACATTATTTGAAATATAAGACAAATTATGATTAACTGTGATTATCCTAGATAATAATCTATTTAAATCCTTATTTATGGTTGGTAAAGATTTTGGTAATTTCCAAATCATATCCCTCGGGAGTATAAAACTAGGTGTGCAGTAAGGCCTGTTGTAGCAAACCGGGTAAGGACCAAGTCTAGATCAATGATCCCTTTTTGGTGTTTTTATATCAAGGTGCCTATATGTTAGATCTATATCAACTTTTAGTATCCAAAATGGGTGTAATTTCTTAGAAAAACACTTTTTCTATAATTTACCAAAATTCTATGACATTTTATAATACATTGAGTCATCCTTAGACATATCCTTTGCGACATCCCTAAACATATCCTTATAAATTTAAATATGAATGTCACTAAAGTTTTCTTATCCATGTTTACAAGGGTTAACAAAACATATCATCAATAATAGTGGTCTATAATTACTTATAGTGTATTACAATTGATACCTATTAGAGATCTCCATAGGAAGATAAACCTCTTGGACTGGACACACTAGCATCACCTATGGTATACATTTTCTCTTGAATCCCTTGGAAAGACAACCTTTATTTTTCTAAGTCTCATACACAAGAGTTACCAAGAACATGAATATATCCTCTCCTCTAATACCAACTATACAGACCATGGCACTTCATACATGGATATTACATATTTTAGATGAATATTAAAAATATTATACTAAAACATTCACGTAGAGTTTAATAGTTTAGTTTATTTTTATACTAGGTACAAAATAATTTTAATTCATGAATGATATTCAACTTATTCAATAAAGATATTCTCCATTAGTACTGTTCACAAGCATACCCTACTTAAAAACATTCTCCGAAACCTGGGGAATGGAAACATAAGAAAGGGTGAGATTTGAATCCAATTAACAGTAAATAAGGGGGATATGTATGTATATCATGAATATAAGAATATGAGAAAATTAGAATAACAATTTAAAACCATAAAATACACATTAAATATTATAATCATGAATTAGGGAATAATGGTTTACAGTTCATAAGACATGGGTCCTAAGGAAATCAATGAACATGATTAAATATAGAAAAAAAATTGGAATACAACAAGGAATATTTTCATAAAAATACGAATAGAAAACAATATTTCAAGGATACCCACCAAGATAGTCATAAAATGTTAGGCTCGGGATAACCATCTATGTAACTGCTTTAGCCTTGAGATGACCTTCCATCTACCATCTTTCTTGATTAGGATTACCAGAGGTTTACCCTCATTTTTAGGCTTCGTCTAACCACCTATATACCCTAATTTTTTTTTGGATTAGGATAACCATCAGTGTACCCCTTGAGCACATTAAAAAAATAATGATTACTCATCAGATTGAAGGGAAATATAGGTCCCACCAATCACATAATAAAAATTGCAAACATGTGTGCAACAATATCTTAAAACAATCATCACATCATAAACCACGAAATGAAATGTCTTTAAAATAAATTTAATCCAATTATAACCTCTCTGAAAGAGATAGGTTTCATATTCATTCCATCATTTTATCATAACATAAACTATGGGAAAAGAATTCAGTTTCATTACAATGTGTCTATATTATAGACCTTGGTAGGGAAACATGAATTGTAAATATATTTACCACAGAAACATAAAAATTTAGAGAAATTATAATAATGTTATCCTCAGATCATATCCCCATTAATTCATAGGTAGCACCAAATGATGTCATCTTAGATGAAGAATGATTTCGAAAGATCACCTGCAACATTTCTTAAGGAAGATAAATTTTATTTGGAAAACAAAATTTAGGATAGAAATCATTTTTAAAATAATTTTACATAAAAGTAACCTTTACTACTTGTTAAGGAAGATTTTGGAATCATTTAAGACATTTTTTTGTGTGGAAAATATCATTTCTTTTTTAAAAAATAATATTCTAAAAGGTAAAACACATTCAAAATATTTTTCACATTGAAATAATTTATTTAAAAAATAAACATTTAAAAAATATTTAGGAAAAAATTTTATTTTAAAAATATTATAATTTTTTTGGGAATCATGAATTAATTGGGTATTCAATACAGTGTAAAATACTATTCGTACCATACATGAAAAAATACATAATATTTTCATATTTTCAGTAAAATACAATCGAGATTTTTTATGAAAAAACACATGATATTTCCATTAAATTTTTTTAGAAAATTTAACATGTGTAAAATTTCTTTTCAAAATCAAATGATAATAAAAGAACAATTTTGAAAGCATTTTAGGAAAACATGGTTTGGAAGATAAAATATTTTTGACCAAAGAGAGAGATAAAGATAGATTATCCTAAAAAATTATAAATTATTTTTATTAAAAAATTGTGGAAATATGGAACCATTACATGTAATATAATGAATAACTAGAGTAGTAGAAAAATCATGAGTTTATTGAGATACTGATCATAATATTTTATTATTAGAAACATAATCATAATTAAACCCGATAAAAGATGAGATTGTAACATAATATTTTTATAACATTAGTGACATTAAATCATAAGCCCCATGAAGGAATAACCTAAAAGGAATCTTAAAATATCATGAGTATGAATAAATTCATGACATAAAATGTTTAAGGGCTCTATATACAACTCATGAAACTATATAGCTGCATTACATAACATACATCTAAAAGAAGGAAAATTGGGATAAAAAACCATTACCACTTTAGTAATATTTTAAATCGTATTCACCAATAAAGAATAAAATCAAATGAAACTATAAATAAAATGAATATAATGGTATTCATGTTATGTAATCTACATGGGGTAGTATATAAACTATACAAAAGAGACACGTGTTGAATTTCCATGTATCCCAGAAATAAAAGAAAGACTAGAAATCCCTTATTGTAAGTCTTGACATTCTTATAACTCATTAAAAAATACTATATAGTAAATATAAGTTGTTATATATCTATTAAAGAAACATAATAATATCTATCCTATCATATATTATTTACATAATTCATTTTTTCATTTATTAACAATTCCCTATCAGTGTAACATTTTGGGTAATAACTGCTTTGTTTATCATATATGTCATGATTTGTTATTTTTAGTCCTATTACTCTGATCTTGGTAACATAACATAAATAATAATAATCCTGAAATAATTATCATATTTAAAAATAAATTATACTTTTAAAACCAATCATGAAATATGGTTTTGAGAAATAAATTATGTTATTATAATGGAGAATGTAGGTTGTAGACTCACATGAGTAACATTTCCATTTATCAATGATTACAATGTAAAGAAGGTAAGTAATTTATTATTTTAAAAAAATGGTAATAATATAATAAATATCATATTATGTTTTGAAGTATACTAATACTTATCATACAGGTGGTTTGATGAAGGAAAAATAGTGACTTCACATTATAAAGGTGGTAGGCCACACATACATCAATGATGTTATCATTTTTCATTGAGTGGAAATTTAAGAAATAGAATGATATATTATCATTTAAGAATGATAATATTTTCATGGAAATAATTTTTATGTTAGGTATTTCACATATATTTTTCCTTATTATTTTCCATGTAAATCAATAGTCAAAAATTAGTAAAACCGCTTTTCGAGGCTATAGTCCACCATACACGTGGGCAACATTATCGTATTCCAAAAAATGTAAACCACGGATATATGTGTAAAATAAAAATTAAATATTGATAATAATACCATAAATATCATATATAAAAAAATAAATCCATAATTATGTCCAACTGTGAGTGGTGGTATTGGAAAAATGAATGACGTTAGTTTGTGAGGCGATAGTCTACCATAGACACGAATGATGATTTCATAACCAATTTTATGAAATGGGGATATTTTTAGGTCATTAACTTAACATAAAAACAAATTATTATATTAAAAGTACTAATTTTTTAATATAATCATGGTATAATAAGTATTGTAATGGGGGGAGGAAGAAATAAAACAAAAATGATCATTGATAAACGTTACCTATTATGCCGATACCCTCCATAGTTTTTCTCCAAAGCCTTCTAAGATAGATTTATGTATAAAATAAGGCATATAGTGTGGGAGAATATATGTATTTTTGGGATTTGGTTCGATCTTGTATTAAGAAAATTGGTTTGATTGTGTGAAGATGAGAGAGGAATGGGTGACCTTTTATAGGTGAGGTGCGTCACACAATTATAATTTTTTTATTGAAATAATTCCACCTGTATTATTTTCATTTCACATGGATCTCATAATAGAATATTATATATACTAGTTCGTATGAATTATAATATGTCCTGAAAATGGGTATTGTATGAGCTTTGAGTTATTTTTAAACCTTATCTTTTTAGTTTAACACATGATAATCCCATTTTCACCATTACCGCAGAAAATAGATCTTTGTTATTTTTAATATTCAATAGGGATAAAATTTTGATAAACTTTGTAGATAATAATAATAATTTTGATATAAAATATCAATTATATTTTTAAAAATTACATTCATATAAGTGGAAAAATATATTTTAAAATAAATCTCATAGATATGAGGAGAAAGAGAGTTTTCAATAAGAAAATGTTTAAATGTTTACATAGTTTTTATATCCAATTTCAATATAAAATTAATTCTAATGATATAAATTGAATTAACAAACATATAATTGATCTAATTTTATATAAAACCAATTGATAATATAATTTATCTTTATAATTTATTTATATTAAATGGTATTTTTAAACTAAAATTTAGTGTTTCTCACTATTCATATAAAAAAGAAAATTTTCAGAAAATACCAGTGATTTAATATAAATTAAATTTTTATATTATGGTTTAAAAAAATTAATTTTATGTCAAAAAATAATTTTTTATATGTGTTAAAAATTAATTTTAAATTTCTTTTCTAAATTCAACCATACTACTTTTTAGAAAATACAAATTCAATCATAAAATTAGATTTATTCCAATATATTGTCTATAAGACACATAATATGAATATTAAATTTCTATTGAACGTATAATTTATATATATTTATTTAAATTCATTCACCAAAAGTGATTCTTTTAATTTAATTCGGTAAAATTATTTTATGGGAATAAAAATAGTTTTTTAACTCAGAAAATGATTTCCTTTATTGTAAAATGGTTTTTATTTTCATTAAAATTTATTTGTCTCCAAATAATCTTATATATATACATTTTAAATCCATATTTTGTTTTATAATTTAGTAAATTCAATTCAGAACACTCATTCCATTGTCTTGGTGATAAATATCATACTAAACAATAAAATTTCAAAAATTTTCACTGTTTGTTTAAACTCGGTGTTGTGTGTAACATTTGAAAAAATCTATATTATGTGTAGCATAAGACAAAAATAGGTTTTCATTTAATTATATATAAACATTGTGTTTCAAGTAATGAAACATATCAAAAATAATTAATTATTTTGAGAAAAATATTTCCTAAAATATCAGGGGTGTTACAAAATGAATCACATTATTACCTTAAGACGTCTATGAATATACCACTATGAAATCAATAGATATATATTTTTTCTATTTCCAATAAATATATATTAATATATGAGACATTAAATTTGGTAAATTTCATTCTTCTTTAACTTATAAAAACTTTATCAGATGTCCCAATAAAACTATAATAGTAAAAAATTGAAATAACCAGAACTACTATATGTGAAATTTAACTTTTGATTTAAGTAAATGCATTATTTTGTAAAATGGTTACAGAAAACACATGTAATACATTTTTTATTATATATAATTGGATTTAAATGACCATTATGTATTATTTCCATTGATAATATAGACATTGGAAAATTATCACATGACTAGTACAAATATAGGGTTGTAACAAATCCTTTCGACATAGACAAAGGAGGTGATGGAATCAACCACTAGGATTATTCGATATGAGGCCCATTTTTTTGAGCATCTTAATGAGTTAGAATTTTGGGGAGTTTACCTAAAACAAGACCAAGCTGAGATCCTACAACTTAAGCATGAGATAAACCATTTAGGGAAGAAGTTCATGCTCATCAAGATCACAACCCAAACCATATTCACCAAACAGAGCCATGAAATCCCCACCATTGCGCACATTATTCTTAGGGAGTATGTTTGTGTAATAAAGAGATATTTATCAAGACCATAACATTATGATTAGGTATAATATTGAATATACATTCATTTTATTATTGTTTTTAAATCACACATAGTATTTTTTTTGTTAATATTAAAATGTAATTATGAAATATATTTTTATTAACTAATAAATAATATTTTAATAAAATATTATTTTTAAAACAATTTTATCAGATATTAATGATAAATTATTTTATGAGGCCAAATGTAATTTTTTTAATGATTAAAAACTATTTTTTGTCAAAACCTATCAATATTATATAAATGTTAGTTTTTATTGTGAAAGTGAAAATTAAAATATTTAGGCAATTATTTGGAGAAAATGAATATTATTTTTGGAATGAGGACATAAAAATTATCCAATAGTGAATATTTCATAATTTTCTGAAAGATTCAAATTTTTGGGTGAAAATTAAACATCATATAAATATATTGTCTATTTTATGACATCATAATGACCCAATAGTGTTTTAATAAACACTATAATAGGTATATTAATCCAAATATAAGTTTCATCTTTAAAATAATGTGATTTTATTTTCGTTTGACTTATTTTAGAATTCCTTAGTGAATCCTCCAAAATGTAATAATATAATTGATGATTTTAAGTGCATTTATTTAATAATGAGACACACCTCCACATAATAAATGCTAATATTATAATATCTTTTGCCCACAACCTTGTAAAATATTTTTTTAAACTCTTATTTGGATAAAAACATGGGTGTAGACTATGATATGGTTTGTGGTTTTGAATATATAATTATATAGATTCCAAAACCTAAGTTTGTGAAATATTAAAGAAATCCAGTCCCATTTCCTATATATACCCACCCAAGAACCCACTTCTCTTCAATAATAATACCAATATCAAGTCCTAACTATTCCCCAACCTCTATAGTATCATGGTGTCCCAAACTCTCATGAAGTCCCTCTTCAATCTTTTGAAGTCACACACTCAAGTAAGGGTTCCTTGTATTCTAATTTTTATCCATGTTTCCATATATTTTTACACCTTTTTATTTTAATTTAAAAACTATGAGGTTTGTTTTATAACCACTGTATAATTCCCTTGTTATATTTTAATGACGATATACCCACTTCTATCTCAATAATATCTCCCATGTGCACCTGTTACAATGCTAAAATTTCATAAGAGTTATTCCATTTCTCATATTTCTTCAAGACTATTTATCATGTCATGCCTTCTATTTCAAAATTAATTATTTTGAGAAATTTATTTCTATGACCCTCTTACTTTCCATTTAATTTAGATATGATTATAGATCCCTTCCACTATCATCACCCTTTTTTACGAGTTTTTATGTCATGTCGTTGTGCTGCCGAAATTACATTGCGATTTTCCATAAAAAATCATAATGTAGTGAACAATGTAACTATTCCTCTATAAAGGGTGTTCAATTTTATAATCATATACATTTTTATTTATTACTTACATTTATTTATTTCACACCCTTTTATCATTGAAAAAATTATGATGATGAATGAATCCATGATTTATGATATTTGTTGCACACTTAAGCATGAGAATGAAATGATAGTGGAGGGTGCACCCCAAATTATATATCTCTCCTATGCATTGGTTAATGATTAGTGCCATGATACATCATTTTGGAATGAGGGTTTACATGGCTCCTTTATGGGAATTTTTCCACTATGATTTCTTGGCAGTTTATCCTTGGCATATGATGTAATGATTTAAGTTGTTGCCACATTTCCGTGTTATGATTATCATGTTATATCATGCCTTTATGTCCATGTTTATTTTATGATCCATTTATCTACCTATTGTATAACATTTATTATCTTCGCCACATTATTACAAGATTATTCCCATATTGGTCTTTATATCTAACCCCTTTTGTTTTGTATTTCCTCAGTTTTTCCTATACAATGTTATGTTCGAAGGAATGTTGTAGTCATGTAAAGTAAATTTTCAATTATTTTTATTGTATTTCATGTTTTAAGTTGTTATTTAATGTTCCTAATTTCCCAAGACACTATAACTATTGGTTTCTCTAGTTGTATTTTGTGTAATTTTATTTCCTTAAATCTTGTATATATATAATAAAAATAATGGGGTTGTTAATGTAGGTATCTTGGTAATGTTTAGTTATTTATGGGATTAGGATTAGAATTCTCTATTGAAAGCCTTAGAGATAAGACGAAGTATAAGAAAAACATCCTTAAATCATGGTGAGTATAGAGTATATTGTCTATAAAATAATTACATCCCTGTCTGGATTTTACCAAGTAGATATGGCTTTGGCATTGATATATCTAGGGGTAAAACCCAAAAACATCGCTTAAAGCTACACTCAAACAAGAACTTGTGAAAAATAAGGGGAATTACTGAAATATTGGTTTGACACTCCTAGGGGAAATTATTTGATAAATTCATATGGTTTTTATAATCCATTATTAATGGAAAAAAATACTATAACAATATACGTTAAGAAAAAAGGCCATGGATAACACAGATTGGAGCCTAGAAATTCATAAGTTATGAAAATATATGTAATTTATAATTTATACCTTTAATTTTATTTGTTTCCTCTTTATGTGTCTAATATTATAAAATACATACCCATTATTTTCCATTTATTCTAGACAATGCTGGTTAATATGAGGAATTAGGCTAACAACTATTGCGAAGATCAATGTAAGGACTGCCCTAATGAGATGCCCAATCTGGTGGTAGTGGGAATCAAAAACATTTTTCATGATACAATGTTATTTAACTAATGTTTTTACTAGAAACCTTGATCATGTTGAACTGATAACCCCCCTAATAAAGAAAAATCCCAAATTGAGAGTTTCCTAAGACAAATGCCTCCTACTTTCAAGGGATCATTTGTTCCCTAAATCACTGAACAATGGATAAATTCCGTTGGGAATATATTTGCCAACCTTTAATTCTCTAAATAAGAGAATGTTATTATGGATTCATATGGTATGGTAGACATTGATCAAAAATAAAAAGCTCGAGGAAGTGATTGAGGTGATGAGATTGAAGGATTTTCAGAAAATGTTTTTTGAGAAATATTTTCATTCCACCATCTGTCTTATAATGGAAAGGGACTTTATTAACCTTAATAAAAAAGATCACAAATCCATTAGAGTGTGTGAGGAATACTTCACAAGGATTTCATAATACACCTATGAATTTTTCATTACCCCATAATGCGAGGTTGATCGCTTCTTTCGTGGGCTAAAACCTACACTATTGAATGGATTGGGGAATCGTGACTTTGATAACCATGAGGAAATTTAATGATGTTCCCTTAATGTATAAATAGAGAATAGATAATCTCAGTGGTATCACAAGGATAAGATGCAGTAGGTGGATTCAAATTCGGGTGGCCCGATAGAGAGATATAACTATTCCACGAAATTTCAGCACAACACCTACCTAAGGTGTGTAAAGAAGCACCCTGAAAATTTCTTGAATAGTATGAGGAAATTATTTAGGTGTGGGAAAGAAGGGAATCTTTCCAACGATTATCAGCATGAAAAACCCACTATTGTAGTGGAGGAAAGGAATGCTCTGGTAAACCCTCAATTCAATGTTCACCGCTACAGCTGAATAGAACTAGGGAATTTCACGATCCAATACACTAAGACAAGGGTTTTAGGAGGAAACCAACAACCTTCGAGGAAGTAAGGGAAATATTTTTCCATCACTTCCACCCAAGTGAATCATGAAAATGAAGTGGTGATAGGTACACAAGTTATTCATAAAAGAAAAGATAACATACTTTTTGATTATGGTTCTACATATTATTTTATATACCAAAATCATAGTAGAACTATAAAAACACCACCGAAAAGCATAGACGTAGATTTTTAGTGAAAAAAGAATGGGGAAATTATAGTATCCCATACATATAACTCCTACCCTATCACAATTTGTGGATTGAAATTCCTAGAGAACCTTATCAAACATCCCTTTGTGGAATTTGATGTAATTCTCGGCATGGATCAGATTTCCCTATATTGAGCCAATATAAATTTCAATTAGAAGGAAATCACTATCTGTATTAAGAATTGTCCACTGATTTTGTATAATTGAAAGGAAGAGGATGGATATGCTGTGGCACCATCATCCCAAGAATAGTTATTAATTCCATATGAGTATGGATATCTTTCTTAGATGATCAGGTCTAAGGAAGGAACGATCCCAGAAGACATGCCTACTGTGAGGGAATTCAGTAATGTGTTTCCCAAGGAATTGACTAGTCTTCCTCCTAGCAGAGATGTTGAATTCTTGATTGATCTTATTCCTTTCATGTTTCTAATATCCAAGAATCTGTATAGAATGGTTTTTGTGGAAATTGATGTTCTAAAGAAAAAACTACACAAGAATATGTATATAGTGTTTATTCTCCCAAGTGCTTCACCATGGGGTTCACCCATCCTCTTCATCAAGAAGAATTATGGGTCAATGCACCTTTGCATTTATTATCATTAGCTTAAAAAAATCACGATAATTAAAAATACCCATTTCCATTGGTTGATGAATTGTTTTATCAACTATGTGAAGCACAATACTTCTACAAGTCAGATATTCAGTCGGGATATTACCATATAAGGCTAAATAATAATGATATACCTAATAATTCATTTCGTATAAGGTACAGAAATTATAAATTCATAGTGATTCCATTGGGACTCACTAATTCACCAGAACTATTCATGGACTTGATGAATAGAATATTTAGAAATTACCTCGACAAATTTTTGGTTGTCTTTATTAATGATATACTAATACACTCTAAAAGTAAGAAGGATCATGATGAGAATTTAAGTACTTTGATAAATACCTTGAAAAGGAACATCTTAATTCCAGGTATAGAAAATGCGAGTTTGGATTGAAGGAAGTCTCTTTCTTGGGGAATATCACCACAAGGAATTGGATATTTTTAGATCCCTCAAAGACTGAGGCAATTAAACTATGGATGAGGGAAACATCTATGATAGATATCCACTGTTTCCCTGGATTAGATGGGTGTAATCATCGATTTTTGAGAAATTTCTCACAGTTGTTAAACCATCTAACCAAGATAAATCTAAAGGGAGTAAATGTTTAATGGAATTATGAATGTAAGGAGAGCATCAAGATGTTGAAAAGGAGGTTAATCACTACACCTTTACTCACAATTCCCACAAGATGATAGAGTTTTATGTCATTCTGGGATTCTTCAAAGAAGGCCCAGGTAATGTGTGGATGAAAAATGAAAAAAAATAATTGCCTATGCTTCAAGACAGGTTAAAATTGATGAGAATAACTATCCAACACATAATATAGAGTTAACTGTAGTGATATTCTCTTGGAAAATTTGGTGACATTACCTTTCTGAGGTGAAGTGTGAAATATATACATATCAAAAAATCCACAGGTATATATTCACACAAAAAAGAGTTGAATATGCACCAATGAAGATATTTAGAGATGATCAAGGACAATGACTATTCAATTAACAACCATATATGGAAAGAGTATAAAGTGGAAGATTCTATAAGTAGAAAAGATCCATCAACTCTTACATTGATGAGAATTGAGAAGGATCTGATATTCATAGACTTGAATTGGATGAACATTAGAATCATAAAGGACGGAACATCTTCAATCCTTTCACAAATAATTCCTCAAATGTCTCTTTTGGAGAGGTTTAAGGATGTAAGAGATGATGTGAGAATTCATAAGAACGTGGATACTATTAGAAAAGGGAAATCCTCAGAGTTTAATGGAAATTAAGAAGGTGTTATAAGATTTGGGTCTATACTATGTGTACCATCAAATCCTGAGTTAAAGAATAAGATGTTTGATTATGTACACAACTCATCCTTCTCTACCAACCCTAAAGGCACAAATACATATCAATATCAATGAGAACAATATAGGTGGGAAAATATGAAGAAGTATATCGCAGAATATACATCAAGATGTATGGTATTTCTGGAAGTGATTATGGAATGGAAAAACTATAAAGGGATGAATAAACCATTAAAAATTAATAATTGTAAAAGGTAAAAGTGGTTAGGATGAATGGTGTACAAGATTAACTTCTATGTTATAGAATAGTCTACAAGAATCACTAAATATTGGGTTAAACTTCAGCATAACCCATCACCCTCAAATTGATGGAAAATCTGGGAAGACTATCCAGACACTTGAGGAAATGATGAAAGAATGCTCAATGAACTTAAAAGGAGGATAAGATGAACATCTTACTATGGTTTATTTCAGTTACAACAATAGTTTCTAGTCAAGGATACAAATGTCTCTATATGAATCCCTTTATGGGGTGAGGTGAAGAATGCATGCATGATGGAATGATGTTGGGGAATGAAAACTGCTTGGTCTGGAAATGGTTGAAGAAATGGTGGAGAAGGTGATGACCATTCAAAAACACATCAAGGCTTCTCAAAGTCGATAGAAAATCTATTCTAACAATCATCAACAACCTCTAGAGTTTTTTGTTGGTGAAATGGAATTCCTCCACATATATCCATGGAAGAGATTACTGATATTTGTGAAGAATAGAAAGGTTAGTCTAAGGTACATCATCTCTTTAGATATCATTGATCACATTAGAGTGGTGGTCTGCCGACTAGAACTCCCACATTACATCTCTCAAGATCATGATGTATTCCACGTATCCCTCTTGAATAAGAACATACATAACCCATCTCATATACTCAGTCTATAGGTGGTACTATTGGATAATGACATCTCTTATGAGGAGAAGGAAGTTAAGATATTATATTTTAGAGACTATGTTATACAGAATAAGACATTACACCTGGTCAATATGTTGTGAAGAAAACCTAAGTTCAAATAAGCAATGTGGTAATTGGAGGAGGTGATGAAATTGTGTTACCCTCATCTATTTTAATATCGGTAATTATAATTTTGAGGGTGAAATTTCTTAAGGGGGTAGATTGTAATGCCCCGAACTATTAAAAGTGAAATTTACCTTTTGATTTAATTAAATGTATTTCCTTGTATAATGGATATAGAAAAAAATTCAATCAATTTGTTTTATTATATCCAGTTGGATTTGAATGACCGTTAAGTATCATCACCATTGATAATATAGTAGTTGAACAATGATCACATGACTGGTATTAATATAGGGTTTTAAAAATCCTTTCGACATAGAAAATAGAGTTAAGAGTCTCAACCAGTTGTATAGATCCATATGAATCTCATTTATTGGTGATTTTGAGGGAGATATCATATTTTGGATTTTCCCTAGACCAAGCCCAAGATGAGATCCAACAACTTAAGCATAAGTGAAATCGTTTATGGGAGAAGTTCAATCTCATTGAGGTCACGAAACAAAACATGTTCACTGAGCGACCCCATGAAAGCCCCACCATCACTGACTATACTGTTAGAGAATATGCTGGTGTAAGGAAGTGATATGTATCAAGACCTTAGAATAATAATTTTGTACATTATTGAATATACTTTCACTTTATTATTGTTTATAGAGTAAAAATAGTAATTTTTTGGTTAATATTTAAATTGAATTAAGTAAACCATTTTTATTAATTAATAAATAATATTTTAATAAAATATTATTATTAAATTACTTTTTTTTGAATATAGAAGATCATATATTTTTTGTGAGGGCGATTATAATTTTTCTTATGTTTTAAAATTGTTTTTAGAAAAATCAGTCAATTTTCAATAAATATTGGGTTGTATTTTAAAAGTAGAAATTGACATAATTAATTTTTTTACTAAAAATAAATATTACTTTTAGAATGAAGAAATCGAAATTATCCAATGGAGACGTTTTCCAAATTTTCTGAGACATTTTAATTTTTAGGTAAAGACTAAATACCATCTAAATATATAGTGTGTTTTATGAAATCATAATGGCCTAATAGTGAAGTAATAAACACTATAAAGGGGTTATTTTTCCAAATATACTTTTTAAATTTAAAATAATATGATTTTATATTTTTTTACTTATATTATAAATCATTATTGAATCCTCCAAAATATTTAATATATTTTATGATTTTAAGTTCATTTTTTTAATAATGAGACTCAACTTCACATAATATAGACTAATATTTAAATATATTCATCCCCTGGAATTATAATATATTTTTCCAATCCTATTTGGTGAAAAATAGAGGCAACAAACATGGAGATATTTGTTTTTTTGAATATTGAATTATATAGATTCCAAAACCAAAGTTTGTAAAATATAAAAGAATTCCCCTTTCATTTCCAATATAAACCCACCCATGTTCCCACTTATCTTTTATAAAAACCCTTGAAGCACATCCTTACTCTATCCTCCCCTCTCCAAAATCCTCCCAAGGAACCTCAAAATCTCAAGAATCCCCTCTTCAAGATTTTAAAGTCACACACTCAAGTAAGGATTCCTTCTATTCTCATTTTCATCCATCTTTTCTTATATTGTTACACCATTTTATTTTCATCTAAACATGATGGGGTAGGTTTTTCACCTCCCTGTACTACCCTTATTATGTTTGAATAATGAGAGACCCCTTTATCTATCATTAATCCCTCCCATATATAGACGTTACCAAGCATTAATTTCATAAGAGTTATTCCATTTATCATCTTTCTTTGTGTTTATTTATTATTTAATGCATTCTATTTAAAAATTACATATGTTGGGATATGTTTTTCTATGAAACTATTGTTGTAAATTTCATGTATATATGATGAGATAACCCTTCATATTTCATCAAACATTTTTATGAAATTTTATGCCTCGCCATTGTGCTGCCAAAATTGCACTGTGATTTTCCATGACAAAATCAACAAGTAGTGAATACCATACCCCTTCCTATGTTAAGAGTGGTCAGTTCTATAAAAATTTACTTTTATATTTAAGATGCATGTTTATGTATTCCACACCCCTTTATTGTTGAATAATTTATTATGATGAATGAATCCATGCTTTTTGATCTATATGGAACACTTAACTATGAGAATGAAATGAAAGTGACATGTGCACCCATAATTATATAGCACTCCAATGCATTGAGTAATGTTTAGTATCATGAGACATCAATTTGGGACATGGGTTTAAATTATTCACTTATGGGATATTTTTCCACCATGAATTATATTTTATGCGTTTATGTGCTAGTCCTACCTCCCTGCCAAATTTGGATGGCCACACAGGTTGGATCCCATATGGTTTTCCATGCACCCACATGTGTATATGACATGGATCCTTGACCTACTATGAGAAGGCCTATTTTTTACCAATATCTTATACAAGGTGTTAGTAAATTATTCAGAATATAATTTGATTCCATCTCAATTATCTTTAGGTAATGATATTTCATGGTCACATAAATTCAACATAACTACATGGAAATAAATATTTTATTGATCATAACCTTAATAATATTTTATTAGTGTAAACAATGTAAACATCTTCATACTCCGTTGTCAAATTACATAGACCATAAAAATAGTTATGAAATCATCTAACATGTGTTTCCACTTTGTGTTGTACATATTAATTTGAATTTTTCAAGATAGAATACTCATATTAACTTGAATACATATACTATCCCTTATTTAAAAGACATACTATCAACACATGGGATCTTAAGTGAATTAGTGATTAAGTCCAATTAACAATGTTCTCCATTTAAGCGCCCAACCTATATGAATTTAGTTCCCTCATTGGAAGGAGAAAATTATATCTCTGAACCTCTAAATGATTTTTAGACAGAATCATTCATAAGACATATATAAATACAAGGCTTAAACTCAACTTGATGATTTAACTCAGTTCACAATAATGGGATAATTCAAACAGAATACATATTTAAATATTATGAAATACTAGAATCTAGTATAATCAGTTTCAATTTATGTATGTTTTATTATAATAACGAGTTTCATTTTGGGTTGGAAAATTCTTATGTGAAATTGAGCATCCAATTGGTGGAAATTTCATTTTTTGGACCAAGGCCTAATCATGGGTTTTTGTACCTTGGGTAACCATAAGATGAATTTATATATGAGTCTCCAAAATTAGGTCGTGACTTAAGGCTTCTAGAGAATAGACATAGGTAGGCCATAATTGCCATGCTACTGGAGAAACCACTATCTAGACAGTGAGGGAGACCAACTGGGAAAAGATATTCCAATAATCTTGGTCACACTACTTGGACCCATAGGTTGGTCGGTGGTGTCCAATGGATGTCATGTGGGGTTTTTGTCTAAATTGTTTTGTCGGGGAGGGGTAACCTCATATTTTCCCTAAGAACCCTTTATTTCCCATACCCTATTTTCCAAAACCTCACTCGAATTATATGACAAATGGGAATCTGTCCATTGTAATTTTGGACCCATATCATAAAATTATGGAACTAGTGTGTTAGTATCCATTCAAGTGGTGATTCATAGTGATTCATATCCACTACAACCGAGGTAGGAAGTCCTTACTATTCTATGAATCTTTTGTAAAATTTAATGCACTAAAACTGAGGTAGGAAGTCCTTAATATTATAGTGTGTTAGTATCCATTCTAGTGGTAATTTATAGTGATTCATATCCAATAGTGTGTTAGTATCCATTCAAGTGGTGATTCATTGTGATTCATATCCACTACAACTGAGGTAGGAAGTCCTTACTATTCTATGAATATTTTGTAAATTTAATGCCCTATCTTGAATGTGTGGATCTATATATCCCTTTTATACCTATTATTTTGATTTTGGCTTGCGGGTGTTAGGTTTCTATCAATTTTGGAGTCTATTTAGATGGTGATGGTTGTTCGGGTGACTTATAATTGAGGAAAATAAGCTTCATACTAGGAATTCATGTATGGATGTACTCTTAGGCTTCTAGGCTCGGAATGAGCCAACCATTATTTTTTGGGGACAAGGTGGATTTGATAGTTGGATTAGGGGTTTAGATGGTAAATACTCTTATATGTGTGGAATTAACCAAGGACCGGGATGTGTTGACTAGGGTATATAGTTTGGAATATCTATTTAGATTAATAAGATGGGTAATTGTCTTTTGGGATTATGATGAGATATAATGACTCAAATATATTTCATAAGGAATTTGGGGATTCTTTTTCATTTCTTACAGTTTTTGTGAAAATGTACACGAGTGAGGTGGTTTTCTCTAGTGGTAATGGTGGAATTTGTGAGGGTAATGTTAGGGAGAGGTTAATTTGGAGCATTTTGACCATAATTTCTTTTGTTTGAATTTATTTTTTCAGTTATATGGGGCCTTCCATGAACCTTAAGGATGAGACAATGTGTTTCTAGCCTCCAAAAACCCTCAAGAACGTATTGAGTGATTATGAGCCTCCTAAGAGCCTGTAAGATGGTTTGGTGAAATGGTTTGGCCTCTTAATAACATTCAAGATGTGAAAATATGATTACTTGGTCTCCCATGAAACATTTGGGCTAGGATGATGTAACTGGTTGACCATATTAGTCTTTGGGGATGGGTAGAGGTACTTGATATGGCCATGAACTATGACCAAGCATGGGAAATGTGTTACAAATTCGTATGACATTTTGAATGACTTTTTCCTTTGGAAATGATCCAAATAAGGTATATCTGGGGTTTATGATAGTGTGTTTATCACACAATCTCTTAATGAGATTTATGTTGATTTAAATATTTGTTTTTCATCACCCATACACATTTTTAAGACTTAATAAATTTATAATGAATAAAAATTGTTGGTATATTGTTGGGTCTATACTCCCTTCCATCATGGGCATCCCAGTTATCTCTCTATCATTGTTGGTTAGGTATTTAGATGGGGGTTTGGACCCAGTTCAGGAAGTATCATATGAGAAGTTAGATAGTTGAGGTGATATTTGGATAGAATATGGGATCCTTGAGGATATTTTATTATTATTTTGTTGTTGTTTTTTATTCTCTATATGAACCTGCCATATACGGGGATCCTTCTAATGTATGTTTTTGGTATTTAATTCCATCTATTATAGAAATTTTGGAAATTATTATTATTCTTACACATTAGTGATGATATTTTTTATTATTACTATTCTATAATTATGTATGCATATTTATTATCAATTATAGTGGTAATAGTATCCCTATGGTGCTACTTAGGCCCTCACCACTAACAATGTTCTTTTTTCATGATTGTCACAAATGTGCATGTATGGGTGATGTGGACTTGAGACGTGAATTGTTAGGTAGTTATTAATTGTTCATTTTTTTATTTACCTTGGAATGATGTATTCTTGAGTTTTAATAACTTTTGAAAATAGGAAATTCACTTGGCATAAGAGGTTTTGAGTGGATTTTATGTGTTATTGGTTATTGAAGGGACTATTGAATTCCATGTGTATATGAAATTTTATTTATGGATTATTTGAAATGTAATAGGGATGTTAAAGGTATTTTTTCCCTATTGGGCAATGAAATAGGTAAAATATCGATTTTATGTAATGGGGAAAATGTGGAAATATTGTTTTTTTCTTCTTAAAGTGGACTTTTAAAGGATATGGTTTCAGATTAAAATATTTTTTAAGTTATTTGATAATTATTTTCCAAATGTTTGTCTAAAAAGTGGTTTAAAATGGGATACCAAGGGGAGGAAATGGGTTGGATTACCATGTTAGGATTTTTATGAAGCCTATTTAGTGATTTTGAGTAGGTTTTTTTGATATCTGTGTGTGATCACTTGGTGGTATTGTTTTTGTGCTTAGTTTGGATAATCAGTCAAGGGGAATGTTATTTTTTTGGTTGGTAATGGATTGAGTGGTAGTGTTTTATATGTGTGGTTTAATTACAAGCCTCCACGATGGGATGGACCCAAAGGTGGTTGGATGGTTTTTTCTTATTTTTCTTGGTTAGAAATAGACCCTTGGGATGGCCTAGTTATCATGGTATGTATCATTAATGTCTTCATGGATCTCTCTAAAGTGATTTGGTTCTGGTTTTAGAAAAATAGTGGTTCTATAATCCTTGAGTTTGATAGATTTTTGTGGGATATTTCCCAAGGTTGTTGACATGTGGACTTATGCATGAGATTTGGTAGGGTAGTAATGTATTAAATGGAACCACCTGGTGGAAATTGGTTCTGTACGAGATAGTGGGATGATTAGTTTCACGCACCTTGATTTGAGTGTTAGTGTGATTTTTAGCTTTACTTGGGAAAAAATATAGTGAGTCATTTGAGACCTTGAGTGAATGGGCATTTAAAACTTATGTTTTGAGACAGCTAGTTTTGATTATCTATTGGTATTACTCCAAACACTTGGATTTTATTGGTGATACTTTAGTTACCTAGAACATAAACTGAGTGAGTTCTTTTATGTCTTGGGATTATCATGGTAATGTACCTTGGATGTTACACTAACTATTTGTTGATATGATACTACCTAGAGTGGGTGATAGAATGAACCAGCTTCCCTAGTTTTGTAAGCGTTAATAATAAAAAATAACTAAGATTATAGAGAATAAGGTTTTATTTTCGGTTTTGGTATTGAAGCCAATTCCATGTCATGGAGAGAGGTGAAGACATATTTATTCCTTGGAGTGGGAGACTCCATATGAGACATGGAATTATTAGATAAAAATTAGACATGGAATGTTTAGAGAGTATTCTATAAATATTTCGGTTCTTACATTACATTTTTTGAGGAACCCTTGGTTTTTTGGGAATGTTGTTAGAAAATTTGGATTAGAAATTTATTGTCAATAGCATCCAATACTATTAGTATGTTTCTTTGAGATATTTGGGTTTAGTTGGACATGTATCCATTGGGAAGTTTCGTGATAAAATTTCATGGGGTAAGGCATGTCTTGAATTATCTGACCCCTTTATGGTGCATTGGCATAGAGAGGTGTGGCAGTGTGATATGAGGGTGTGTTGGATTAGAGGTTTATTAACACTCATGGGTAGTGTATGGGGGTTATGTGGGTAATTTGTGGGTAATAAAATGGATTTGAACATGGAGTCATGTTTGATTTCTGATGTTGGTGTGGAGAATTTTTACAAAGGACCTAGTTCTTATGGATGTGTGGTTGGGTGGTGAATTAACATCGATATGTGAGGCCATGATCTTTCAGAAAAATTCATCTATAGAATTAAAAATTAGTGACATCACTTTTAAATGGATTTGGTGACATTGAGGCCACTTTGGAAACATTGGTTTTTATATGAATGATGTGGTTCAAGGATTAAAGTAGGGTTTTTAGTGGAAGGTTGGTGTATCTAGTCTTTTTGTACGGGGTTGCACAATGGTTGGATGTTGGTACTTTCAAGAAGAATTGTTGGGATTAACAGAGAATAAGGACATGATCCCTATAATGGTTGGTGGTTTAGTGGATCATGAACTTTGTGAAATAGGGGATGTAATCTATATTAGGTTGCGTGATTCCATGGTTAGAAATGGGACCAGTTTTATTGTTTGGTTACGGGGTAATGAAATTTCTGATTGTTGTTAATAAAGGGTAAAGGAGATCATGATGCAAGAATTTGATGGTTTTATAAATAGGCTAGATATTGATGGATGAATGGGATGGTTGAAATGGGTTTTTACCTAGAATTGAATCCATCGGGATTTAGGAATGTAAGAATGCGTATGATGTTTTACTAGAGAAAGTGGGTATCAGTGATCTACATGAATCTAGGTGAGTTGTTCTGGTGCATATGTGGTGATGTAGTTTCTTGGTACACTTCGAAAGTGGCATATAGGATAACATAATTAATGTGAATAGGAAGGTTATAGTTCATTGTAAATGTAAATGGTTACGTTTTTATAGTACAAGATTATTTCCCTTGAGTATGAATCCACGACATCTTATGGGTGTGAACAAGAAGGAAAAACCAATGGAGAAATACATGGACCATTAGGTGGCACTTATGATGAGAGACGCTAATAATTATTCATCCCATGAAATAGAACAATACATGTGTGTGGTGATGTTATAAAGATTATGGGTTGATGAAGTTATGTGTTATAATGAGATTCCAATTCCAATTATGGACTAGAAATTAAGAAATTTAAATTAGAAAAGATTGTTCCTCTCGTTGGAAGATTTTTTCATGTGGATAAATCCAAGAAGGGGCTTGATGTGGGAGTTAAATTTCAATATGAGAGGGAAATTTTTATATAGAATAGAGATAGAGGTACTTCTAGAGAAGAAGAAGTTTTTATCAGTTGAATTTTTAACAACACATGTAATTAATTTTTGAAAACATTTAAAGGGAATTTGATCTTATAATTAGTGGATAGTTGTGTTCTTGGATCAAGGATTAGACTAGGTGTTGTACCCAATAGACATCCTTAAAAGGTGTTTTTAGATAATAATAAATGATCAAGTGGTTATCCAAGTTATTAGGATAACCAAAAGAGGTAGTCCAAACTAGACAGGATGCTACATTGGCCACCGGTTAGCCGGTGGGGTCCATCATATCTACAGTGGTCTGACCAGTTACCTAGGAAATTTATTTGAAACACCATTTAGAAGGTGGTGTCGAACAACTAACCGTTATGGATTCAATGGAATTTCATTTGGGGATACACTATTTCCCAATAAAAAAACTTTTTTATATACCCATATTCTCTAATGATATCCCTCAAATTAGGTTATAAGGGGGCTCATTCCATTGAAAATTTGGACACATATACAAAATGTATTACCATTTTAATGTTATTTTTATTAATTTTATCCGTATTAGTAAGTATAATCTGGACTTAGACACATTTTTCTATTTCATATTGTTCCCTATCACTGGATCTACAATTTTATGAATTTAGGACTATCATCATGGAACTGGGGATTCGACATGATTCAATTATTGATTTTGGGTGATTCATCTCTAGTATGATTGGGGTATGAAGTACTTAACAATCTAAAACACTTTAATAAAATGTTAATCTTAGTATTTCATGTGTTGGTATGTACAATCATCTAATACCTTAGTTTTTTATGTCATAATGAGTGGGTTATGTCACCATCAATACAGGAGGATCATTAGAGAGGGAGTACTTGCTGTGTGCCTTCGAATTTCTAAAAAAGAGCCTCATACCAAGAATGTATATTGGAATATCCACTTAGACTTTCTATATTTTATTGTATTTTCTAGATGATTTTGTTCTAGGGTAGAATATATAGTTGTATTAGTTGTTTCGGTGGTGAATTACCTTAGACATGTGGCTTGAATTGGTGAGTGGTAGGTTTATACTGGGGTATTTTGTTTGGTATGTCTATTTGGATAAATATCCTCAATAAGCATGGTTTGGGATCGAGATGAGCTAAAATGAAAAGGGAATATGGTGAAGGGACTTAGGTGATATTTTTTGTAGCATTATTGCGATGTTAGGATGATCATAAGTAAGCTGGTTTGGTTTAGCGGTGATTATGGACTTCATGATAGAGATGGTGGGATTAGGTCATGATTTAGTATTCCTCCAGATTGTTTTTGCTAATGTCTATACTTTATAAGTATGATGTGCCTCTAAAGGACCATTATGATGGTCCTTTGAGGAAGTCTAGTCTCCCAAGAACTTTTGATATATGTTGGTGTGTATTTTCGGCCTCCAAATAACCCTTGGTATGTGATGTTATGATGATGGGCCTATCTAGAACCTACAAGATGTTTAGAAAAAATGGTTGGACCTCATAAAAAGATTTGGGATGGGCCAGTGTGATTATTTTTCCCTCCCCATAACATATAGGGATAGGCCAGTGTGTTTGATTAGAAACTTTAGGGTTTTCTGGTTTGGGATGAGGTAATTAATGAGGTAGTTACATGTGACAAGGAATGTTTCATGGGTTACTTATGATAATGAGATTATGAACAAACATTCCTTATAATAATGTCTTAATGTTTTAAGATCCCAGGTTCATAACATCTTATTTAGGACATAATGACCAATAGAGATGTATTTTTAGTTTTTTATTTGTTTTCCATCATCACTTACACTTCTATATGACCTAAAAAATTTATGATAAGGAAATATTTATGGGGGTACTGATGGGTTTATATTAAGAATCAGCACAAGAATCTCGATGCCTGTACATCTATTGTTGGTCAGATATTGAGATGAGTGTTAGGACCCTTTTAGGGTAATCTTTTAGGGGGATTAGTTTAGTTTAGGCGATGTTGGGATATACTCTAGGATCTATTTAGAGATGTATTTTTGTCTTCTATTTTTTGGCCATTTATTGTGAAAATGGACTCGTTGCGTGTTGGGATCCATGTAACATGTGTTTTGGGTACTTTATTTTATCAGTTATAACATGGGTTGGAATTATTAATGCTTCAGAAATTTTGTTCCATTTATCATTTTAATTACTATTATGTGATTTTTTACTGCTATTTTTTATCTTTTACTGACGAAATTATATCCCCGTAGTCTCATTTATGCCCTTACTATTAGTCAAAATCCTCTTGGATACGAAGAGGTGGAAATGAGTTAACATACCACTCTAAATATAACAAGGTGATTTGGATTGGGGTGTTATATATATTATATGGTTACTCCTTGATAAGTCACACTACCTTTATAATAGTATTGTAAATACCCATTTTTATACAAATGTGACTCCTTCTACTCCTATATACACCGAGTTAATTAAGTAAAAGTTAGTTCGTAGATATGATGGTATCTTTATAATCAATATGAAGGATTATTTCTCTCTGAATCATATGTCTCGAATAAATTATCTTTATAAATCAATATTCACTAAAATATTTATAGGAAAATCTAGAAGAGAGTAAACAATTTTTTTGAGGATTTTGTCTATATCTTCCATACAATCCTACAAGTAACAGAACTCTCCCGATGAAGATTATATCACACTATAGTTATCTTTGTTATGATCCATATTTAATATCTCAAGAATCTTGATATTTCAATAAATCTTATTATTTTTCTTTGTTTTTCACATGAAAGGATATGTCAATAATCAAGTAATTCCTTATAATTATCTCTAGAAAAATAGATTTTTAATTATATTTTACTTTCTAATTTTCTTTGTTGAACCGAATATAGAATTATAAATCACTTATTAATTTTCAATAATTTTGAAAATTTTTTTTTTGAGTATCTAAAAACATCCAAAATTGATCTATTTATTGGTCAAAAATCCTTTCTCCCCGAATCAATATAATAATACCATGCAACCAGATAAATTTTGTGGTACAAATTAATTCATTCAAATTGATTCAAACTCCTAAAATATTTATTTAGTATATCCTTGTTGAAATTCAATATATATCCATATGATATATTATAAATAATTAGATCATTGTGTGATACTGATCATGGAGGTTATTACAAGTCGACTCCAACAATTCTCTGGAGTGATCTCTTCCGTTGTGTTGTGGTGTTTAATCAAATTCCAGATCAATAAAATATAGTATAATATCATTTAAAATTATATTAAGTATCATGTAGGTAGATACCAAAGATTTTCTAATTAATATTGATCTTGAACATTTTGAGGTGTGACACTGTTATTTACTCTAATGTTCCCTTCTCCCTAAACAAAAAATATTTCTTCCCTTATTCCAAATATGCATTCTTCATGATGTAAATGATATGACATGGTGTGGAATATCTTACCATTCAACTAGTTGTGGAATTCACCACCAGAAACATATATTCCAAACCCACTGTTAATTATCCCACTTTCACTATGTATTGTGGATTCGTCCCATAATTATCTATTTACCATTATCTTTAATCTACGAGATACTTTGTCACATCATGGTTATTTTTTAATGATTCTTATATAGCTCCCTAATATAATCTCCATTATAGTTGAGTTAACACGACATAGATCATGCTGGTGATCCCATGTGGATTTAAAACATTATAAAACATTCTTACCCTGTAACTGCTGTGGAATAGTCTTCACTTCAATGAACTATCCTTAATTTCATACTTCTTAATAAATCTAATGTTGAATAGAATGTGGCATTTTTTTCTTAGTTGAGAAAATACTTTCTAGAGTCAAATTTTTGTTCATAACTACCTTGGTAAAATGATTATTTTTTTAAAAAATAACATTTTTACAAATATTGTGTATTTTTAATATTAAATGAATATTTGTTTTCATATAAACGATAATATAATGTTTAAATATATATAAAAATTAATTTACACTAATTTAGTTTTAATTAATGTTAAATAATATAAGGATCACTTAATTATTAAGTTGATATTTTTCTTTTAAAATAGTTTTTCAACAAGTTATATGTTTCGGTATAAAAGTATATTTTATCTTATTTAAAATCTGAATTATGATAAATGGAGACCCTATTTAGATTCATTATGTATATATTTTTTAATAAGGGTATAATTTTTTCTCAAAAATAAAATTAGTGACATGATTAATATTTAATTATCCGTAAAAATTTTATAAATGACTAATCTAACATGGATCATGTCTTCAAAAATTAATATGAAATTTAGACATTTTAGAAAATATTTGTTTGATTTTATTGTCTTAATGAAATTTCCAACCAATATTTGACCACCTAACTCACCAAAATTTCATTGCTCTCTCTTCTTACCCCACAGCTACAATTATTTTCCTTGGAAAGGTTCCACTTCCTCACTTATAAAACGGTGATGACTTCCACCCTTTCAATACTGCACTACTATTTAGAAAATTCCTTGAGACCATGCACAAATATCCTCTCCATTAATTCACTTAGATTCCCTAATTACCATGGTCAAATAAAATTATACTATGTACCTAAAGTCTAATTCCTTTATTAATAGTATGTTCTAGGTCTCAACATTGGTATAACCTCTTTATTGATGTTTATTTCATATAATTCTCCATTTAATTAACCATTAAAATAGTTTAATTATAACATTTTCATCATAAGTTTTTATATTTTATTAAAATAATGGTTTAACCATTATTTATTTCCTTCTATCTTATAAAAATACTAGAATCACCTTTGGTGAAAGTGTGTAGATCACCACATCCATGGAGAGGAATTTTTAGTTTTTCATTACCACCCCTCATGGATGGTATTGACTACCTAATATTTTTTATATAATTTATTTATTAATCATAAATTATAAATTACAGTCATACTTTACCTATCTCATTTATTTAGTATCAAAAACTCAAATCATACATTTTACAGACTTCCACCTCCAAAATGATTTTTTAGTTTTCTTTTAGCTTTTCATTATTTATCTAAAAATCATAAAATCTCTTTCAAAATCATAAATTTATGAATTTAATATAATTTTTATTTTTTATAATGATATTATGTAAAAAATATATATCCCCTTAATCAAGTTAAATCATGTTCAAGATTCAAGTGGTTTGAAAAATGACTTGAACAATGCAAAAAAATTATATAATAGAATATTATGATATATAAAATAAGTGTATAATATGAAATAAGTATATAAATTAATGTTTTTTTGTTATAGAAATTATGCACTAATATTTAACTAATTAATTAATAAAAAATCCCTTGTTCATTGAAAATCACCAAAAAATGTGCATTGGCGATTTCATCTTCTAAGGTATAGACTAAACCACTGATGATAAAAATTTAAAATTAATAAATATTATTTTTAATAAATTAATGAAACATTATGAAAAATTTAATGATTAAATTGGTAGGAATAACGAACACCCAACACACTCCTACAAAACATTAGAAACTGAAAAAACAATTAACACACAATGTGAGAAATATGCAAAAACTAACTAACATACATGTAGATAATGATTATAAATGGAAATTTAAAATAGATTTTGGTTTGAATATGGTTATTAAATTATTAATTAGGTTATTTATTTTTTATACCAAATTGTTGTGTGCATCCAGCTAAGTAGGGAAAAAAGGAAAGTGTTTCTATCGTGATTTCCTTTTATCGAGACATGTTTATGTTATTAAACATATTTACATTTTTATGGTGTATATAATAAACCATTTTAATATTTATATTTATATTATATTATATTTCACGATACAATGTTTGAAATTTCTTTTTATAATTTTCATGGTTTTTAATTTCAAACTTTTTAAAAGTTGTAAAGTATTTCCATCTCAATTCATCTTCATTGTGACTTGATTTAATTATATAAACCAATTAATTATTTATATGACGTTTAAAAATCATAATAATTTAATTTGATATAATATATTATTGAAATTATAAAAACATATGAACTTCAATCTTCCAAGGACTTTTGATTTATAAATTACTAGGGTTGTATGGGTTTCTTTGTCTCAGATTTGAATCCCTTGAGACTTGTTTATGTTATACACCATGAATCACTTTATATTGAGTAAATACTATCCCATTTTCCTTTGGTATCACCATATAATTATATTTTATGATTTATAATTTTTTCTTTCATTTTTATCATCTCTTGGGGCTCTGATTTAGATGTTTCAAATGCTGTAAGTGTTTTATCTGAAAACATCATTCTTTATGAAAAATTTTATTTTATGAACATAATTTATTTTAATTTATTTGTATAATATCAATTTGATATTTAATTCCAAATTTAATTCTAATTCTTGATATTGTAACATTATCATCAATCTCAATATAATTCAAGATTTTTTTATTAAGAGGCTTCTTAAGCCGTAAGAGATTTGTCTCCAATTTCCACCATTGAGAAGTGTTTTGTATTATGTGACCAATTGAGTTTATGTGTTTTATGTAATTAAAATTTTAAATTTTTCATCTAGAACTACCATTTATTCATCATGATTTATGTTCTATTTTAATCCCCCTCTTTTATAGTTGTTTGATTTAAAACTCCTCAAGATATAGGTTGTTTTCAGGACTCGATTCTCTTCCTTGGGTCATAACTAGCCATTTTTTATTTTACATTAATGATTAAACTATACTTTACTATGATGATTTTACAATTTTTTCTCACATTCACTTATAGGTAAATCATGTTTAACACAAAAGTATTCTTCCTTGATTATTTTATTGTAAAGTGAAAATTATTATTCATTTAATAATAATTCCAATTACTTTTAATAAGTTTTACATCCCTATCCATAATTTTAATTCTAAAAATTATCTCTATTACCTATTTGAAACTAAATATGTTTTTATCTCCTATGACCCATTTATTCAACTTATTTAATTTTGAGGGAAAATTTTCAATATCTTTTTTATTTTTGAAGGCTTATAATATGTTTATTTCATATTTTTTGGAATTTTTTTTATATCTTATCAAAATAAAGGGGATTTTTCATCCACTCCACATATTATTTTGATAAATATTATATATTTTTCAATGTTCCATTATTAATGATTATTTTTAAAATTAAATGTTTCTAAATTCTTTTCACTGCCCACTTCTAAAAACATTTATTTATTTTCCATGTGAAAATTATTAAATATTATTTTAAAAGTAAATATTTTATAAATATTTTCTCTTCTCTTTTTTATAATCATTATGTATTTGCAAAGATTTTTTATTTTTAACTCTTTATATTAATATTTTCAAAATTCTTTTCTTTAACTTCAATTTTTTTTAATTGTCATTTTCACATTAAAATGTTGAAAGGGGTTTTTGAATATTTCTGTATTTTTACATCTATTTACCCTCGACGGTTTATCATTTATGAGGTGATGTTTTGATCACCCTATATATCTTAATATGATATGATTTCCTTTGGAGTATGAGAATTTTTTATATATTATTATTCCTTATGTTCCATTAATGTTATGTTTAGGAAACCAATTATTTTTTCCATCGGTTCTTTATATGATTATCCAAAAATTTTATGAAACCCATTTTTATTTATATCAGTTATATTATATTGTGATGATTATTTTTATGTGGCACAAAAATATATGTATCATGATGTGGGAGTGACCTATATATATTTCCAATTCATTAGGTAAATTACCATTTCTCATGAGATATAACTGTTATCTTAAGGGGCCATCATTTAGCTAGGTTAACAAAGGGGGCATGTGATGAATTTTATATCTACTCATAATTTATGAGTGAATGAGTTGGGAGGTAGCCCGATTCACAAAGATAACATATCTTATATTTTTAAATGTGTCACTTTATTTCCACTTCCATGTTTTATGGTTCATGTTTTATTTTCTCATTCCATTATAAAAGTGTTATGATTTTAGGTGAAAATCCTATCTTTCATTTTTATAGTTAATACTTATTAATTTATGTTCATTTAAAATAGGTATATTTCTATTGGTTATGTTTTTACAAATGTGTGTGATATAACCATTTTGTTATTTGATATGTTATCCATTATTGAGAGTTTGAACTCACCCATTATTATGATTTCTATTTATTTGGATTTAAATAGGATTAAGTCTCACGTATGTCTGTAAGTGTATCTATATTATCAATAAGTGTTCCCAACACATGAAATTAGTTTTTCTTATTTTTTTGTCCCCTAGAAACAAACCCTTTAAATCCTGGGATTTTGAAACTATATGTGTGATGTATTATATCAAATGTGATATTATTATTTTTATTTATGTCATGATCTACGAGAGTTTATATAGTATGTATCTGAATGATGTTTAGTAATTTTGGATATTAGTTTGTTTATTTTGGAGAAAAGTTTAGTAATTTTGGTATATTAATTTAGTTTACTTTGGTTTTTTGGGTTATAAAACCCTAGTGAAAACCCAAGTGATGGGTTTAAGAATAGGATGATATATTTAAATATTGGTAATGTCCTAATTAGATTTTATTCCCTAGAAAAAATACATGTTGGAATACTATGAATTGATGAGGCGATGACATACATCCTCCTAGGGATAATAACCATGAAAAGGTGGTTAAATATTAATTTCATCATCATTCTGCTGCACAATGAGTGGGACTAATATTGAAAATATTCTAAGATACCAATATTTAATATTATTTGGTTCATCATGTGATCATTATGAAACACTATGAAGGAATGATTTCAAAGTTATTTTTTGTGATTAAGTTAAGAAATTTAATATTACAAAAATTAAATCAATCCAGTTTAAAAAATATTAATATAGGTTTAAAAATTAAAACTGTTGGCCAATATGATTATATAAAAAAAATAATAGAATGTAATGTCAAATTACTTTAAATTATATTATAATTGTATCATATTATAATTTTTCATAATCATGAAAACCATTTTTGGGTTTTTATGATCTATTAAACCAGAAGGAACTAATATAAAATTTGATGTGAATGAGAATGATTTTATTACCTCAATAATAAAACACTGGAATGTGAGATGAAATGATTTTTTAGTTTATTATGAACTAAATATAGAAAAACATGATTAAACATATAACCATAATTAAAATAATGATATAGAAAAAATGAGATTGATGGAGGCCTGTAGAAATTTAGGCTGTGAATATGATTAAATAATGGACATTTGACCCCCTTTATGTAAATTATTTTGGTAGAATCATCATTGTGATTTGCCTCAGGGTGGCTGGTGGATGATTTACTTGTTGTAAATGTGGCCATTGAGAATCAAACTATCATGGGAAAAGGATGAGTTCAGTTACACATGTAATGAAAGTAGAACTCATCATATGTGAAAAATAATAATTCAATGTCTTATTTTTGGAGAACATGAGTATTTTTAAAATTAAATGAATAAAAATTAATTTAAAACTCTAAAATCATTTTTATTGATATAGTAAAATGGATTAACACTTATTTAATAGGTAAAAAATTTTCATTATGATTAAGAACAATTATTGATAAAAACGATTTTTATTGAAAATAACACCTTTTCAACATATTATATGTTTTGGTTTAGAAGAAATTTTTACACTATTTACAAATTGAATTAGGAAAAGCGGCCCCATAATTTGGATTGATCCCATCCAAATTTAGAAATAAGTTATATTTTTAATAAAATAATAATTGACATGACTTAATATTAATTAATATTAGTAAGTGTTTAAATGAATAATCTAAGGGGGTTGAATTTTCATTTATTAACATAAAGTTTGGACCTTATTGACAACTATTTGTATGTTCTGAGTTATTAACTACATATATCACTAAATTTACACAAAAAACTCACCTAAATTACATGATTTTATATTACAATCACTCACTTACCATTATTTTATATGGTAGAGTCCCTCTCTCTCATTTATAAATGGGGGGTCATTTCCACACATTTAATACTACACAAATATTTCGAAAATTAATTGAAAACCTATACACATATCCTCTTATTGATGTCATTTCAACGAATAAATGTACCTACTGTTTAAGATTTACCTTAATTCCCTGAAATCTATGGCCTTTATCAAAAAATAATTCAATGTATCAATGTTAGAATCATATAACATGCAGTTACTCTTATGAGATGTATGTTTTTAAACATGTCAGGGGTTTCCATTTTTTTTCTAGGTAGGGTTGCAAATGAAATTGGAGGATACCTATAATTGCGAAGTTAGATATTTTTTAGAATTTCTGGCATGAAACCATCTAGTTTTATATCCTACTCGAGAATTACACACCATGTAATTGGATTATAACCCATGTAACTCATAAATGAAGTTATATTCCTTTTGATTCAAAAGGAAACTGATTTATTTTTGATTATGTGAATTGACAATTATATGACGTGTAATTGGGATAAATGTTGTGTAAAGTCTTGATGAGTTTAGTTATGTAGGAATATTGGATGGTTTTTCAATGGTTCTTCCTCTATAATTAATTTCTATCAACCTAGATCAACCCCTAGCTGTTTTTGGAAGCCCTCAACCTATCTAGGACTTTTTGTTCAGCGATTGATCCCTGTTCCTATCATTATTAGTTTGTTTTTGTGGTATGAGAGTAAGTTCTTGAGGTATGTCTATTTCCTCATTTGGGTGAAACCCTTTTTCTATATAGAATTTTCCCTGATACGTGGATGGAATTCTAGGTTTCCCATTGATGTTGTTTGGTTTTGCTTTTGGTGGATCCCATTGAGGGCATGAATGTCCCAATTATTGGGGTAGGTGGTTTTGTCTCTAGACTATGTTTCATAAACAGTGTTGTTATGTTTTTATAAATTAATTTACTAATACATTTGTACAAAATTGGTATGACTATTTTTTTGTGTTGGAAAGGGATATGATGAAATGTGTTTTTTCATTGTTTTTTGGAAAATTGAAAGAAAATGGATATTTCTAATGGATTCAAGTATTTGTGAAAAATAAATTGGTATAGTTACCGTATTAAATATTTAAATGCATAAATAGTTTTGAAATGTGTATCAAAACATTAATATGATTATGAGATTGAGAACATGAGTTACCTTGTGTACTAGGTGGAATGTTTATCTTGATATTGTCATCCATTGTGGGGGTTCAATTTCTTGGCGTTCCTCTGGTCCTAGTGTGGAGATTATTATATCTGGGTATGTATATGATGTTGAGGTTTCATATGTTTTGGTGTATTTCTAGTCCTGAATATGAATAATTGGCTTCAGGTACTATAGTGCACTATTCATAGTTTTTTGGGTACGAGAAGTCTTCCCCCCAATCCTATTGTATTCCCGGGTGTTGTGATACCTATGGTACTACTGTTTTTTTGTATTGTATGGATTTTTTCTATTTTTTCCTTGATAATCAAGTTGATTATTTTGAAGGATTATATGGAAAAATTTCATAGAAATTATTATAGATTATTTTGTTTTAGAACAATGGAAAAAGAAGGTAAATCCTTACCATGTTTTCTCTATAACTGTATTACTGCTAATCATGTCATTATTTATTTGAAATGAGAATATGGGAACTTTTATATAGAGAATTGTTTTTGAAGACCTGGGTGGGATCCTACTAAGCTTGTTATATCACACCCAATGCCCCCATTAGGTGGTGCATAGAACATTGTATGTATTTTGATACAGGGAAAGGAATGGACAAACAATGAGGCAGAGGGTTTTCTTGTATGATGAGTTGGGTAGCTGATGTTGATATGGTTTGACGTTCTCCTACACTATCACATGGAGTAGTTTCTTTTTTTTTTTAAATTTTACTTTTTGGTTAGATTTGTCACTTTGTGTTTTCAACTGGTTTAGTAATTGTTTTGTTCCCACTATCTTCTTATAATTATCAAACCTATATACATCTATGTTATACGGTTTCATTTTACTTATAGTACATATATCTTTCTATTTTCTTCATTTAGGTTGGAAAAAATACTTCCCTCCATGTGTTGTTCGATTCCCAAGTGCTTCTCTCTAGCCCATGTGGACCAAGAATGCTCATTGGTCATGTTACAAATTAGTTCAGGTTCAAGGCTTGAGGGTAGCCTAGGTTGGTTGATTACAATGTGATATTAGAGGATTTCTTTCCTCATGATTCCTTGTCTAGGAAAATTTGTTATATTGGAGATAAGATTATTGGGACTTGAGAGGTATGTTGTGATAAGTTCCTGGCTAGGTCTAGTTGTGAAGAGACTCAAGTATCCATGGGTCATTGGGATATGTGTCTTTAGTTTTAGGCATTGTATAAAATATTAGTTTTCATTTGTAGGTTTTATGGATTGAACTGAGATTTACTCTGTTGTCTGATTGTTCCTTTTTTTGGTGTGCAACATTATTCCTCTAAGACGTCTTCCATGAGTTCCAAAGGAGGGTACAACTGATGTTCCTCATGGTAATCCTCTAAAAGATAAGAAAATCACTAAGGTTATAGTATGAGATATTCATTCTGTTGATCAGAACATATGACAAGTATAGAACATTGTTTTTGAGGTGAAACCAGGAGTAGGAGGAGAGAGAAATCAATCCAGGGAATCCTTACTCAAGAATCCACTATCCTTTAAAAAAATTAATGGAACTAAAGTGTTAGAGGATTAGCTAGTTAGGATCAATTTTTTTTAATTTCTATTGAAATACGAAAATATAAATTTGAAGTGTGTAGTGTTCAATATTGAGGATTTCAGTAAGCCGGTGGGATTCCATAGCCCAGGTAGATAGACATGCAAACAAGGATTGTAAGGGTTTAAAAACCAGGTTCCTCGAACATTTTTTTATAATGTCCTTGATGTTGGTTAAATATTTGGATTTCTTATGCTTATAGTAGAGATATCATTCACTCTTAGAGTACACCACCTTGTTTGTTACGTTTTTCTATTTTGCATCAGATGGGGTAAAGAATGAATAATTGAAGGCTCAGAATTACCTATAGTGTTTTCGACCTGATATCTGACTCTATGTATTTATGTTATATATTTCTTCTAATGTGGAGATAGTAGATAGAGGTATGTCGGAAGATGTGAATATGGTAGTCAAGGTTGTATTTTCCACCAATTATCTCTCATCTAATGGAATCTTTAGTAGAGAACATGGGAGGAAAAGGAAGTGGAAGGATCATTGCTAGAGTGGTGGAGGTGGGTCTCAGTAGAAATCCTCCTCTATAGAATCTTCGATATCTAGTAATGTACCTCTGAATTACTGTTAGTGTGGCAACATCAGACCCAATATAAATTTTTTTCATATGCCTTTGAAAGAGTGAAATAACAGTGGACATGTTGGACATTTAAAATACTTCTGTCAAGCGATGCCTAAGCCTCATTAGAGACATATTTTGTCGAATCCGAAGGATAATATGGGGAATTCATTTTCTTTATAGACTATAGGTATCTAGTCACAAGCCTTCTGAGTGAAACAATTTCACGTAGAGTGTCCATCAGAAGTCGATGTAGGTGAAATGACCATGATAGGTTATATCTTTAATTCATCTTACATAGTGATTTCTATAATTAATAATGGTTCCACACACTCTTCTATATCTCTATGTTTTTTTGGTATGATTTAACTTCTAATGAAACTTATTTATTTTTTTATGGAGTTAGTGAAACCCCTGGAAATAGAAAGAAAAGGGGTTTCAAAGTATTTCTTGTTCATTAAGGATAGATGATACAAAGTTGGTATAAGATTGTCTCCTTCTTGATTTGGATAGGTTTTTCATCATCATCGGTATGGATTGAAATATCACTCATAAATATGAGGTTGATTTTTATCATGAGTGTGTTACGTTTCTTGCTGCCATTGGGATCTCTCATTTTTTTAGGGGGAGTGGGATGTGAGGTCTAGTCATATAGGGCCTTCCTACCTAGATCTCCAGAGTTTTCTTATCTACTATTGTAATTGATCTTGATGATGTTTCTTATATTGTTTATATACCTATTTTTGTTTGTGAATTTTTAGATGTTTTCACAAATAAATTCCATGATATTACTCCAGATATAGTGAGGTAGATTTTATTGTTTAGTTTATTCCGTGGATGCAGCCGATATCGATACGTTATTTTTGTTAAGAACCAGTAGAGATGAAAGATATTAAAATTCAGTTTGGTGACCTTTTAAAAAAAGGTTTTCTATCCTAGTTTTCCCATTGGTAATCCTCTGTGCTCTTTTCAAAGAAGGAATATAGTTCACTTCAATTGTGTATGGGCTATCGAATGTTGAACCAGGTAACAGTTAAAAAAAGTATTCTTTGCCTCACATGGATTATTTTTTTATTAGTTAAAGGGGTAAAAGTAGATTTCAAAGATTCATATTTGGTCAGGTTATCATTAGATCAATGTTTAGGAGTCTGATATATCAAAGGTAACTTTCAAGAGAAGGTATGACCATTATAAATATCCCATGATGCCTTTTGGACTGACTAAAACTCCTGTAGTTTTTATGGACATAATGAATAATATATTCCATCAATATATTGACACCATTATGTTAATATTCCTGGATGATATTATTGTTTACTCAAAATCTGATCATGATCAGAAGAAACGTCTAAGTTTTCATTGAGAAATTTGAGAAGATAATGTTTTTATGGAAAGCTTTCAAAATTCATTTTCTGGATTTATGTAGTGATGTTATCGGGGGACATTATTTCTGAACCTGGATTATGAGTTGATCCTGAAAAGTTAAAGGAAGTATTTTCATTGAAATATCCCAAAAATTTCATTGAGATTCAATTTTTCCTTATCCATACTAGATATTAACAACGGTTTGATAAATATTTCTCTAAAATGGAATCGCATTTGATTCCCCTTACTAATAAAGAGGTAAAATTCACATTGGAGGAAAAGTGTCATTATTCTTTGAATTAATTGGAAAAACTTTTAAAATTAACTCCTATCCTGATATTAGCTGATCCCAATAAAGGGATTTATAGTGTTTTTTGATGTTTTAAATACTGTTTTGTGTTGCGTGCTTATGCTGGATGACCTTATGGTGGTTTATGGCTCTCATTAGATCTAAATTCATGAGAAAAATTACAATACATAGGACTTTGAACTTGGAGAGATGTTTAATTTTCTTAAATGTTGGTGGTACTATATTTTTGGGGATAGGTTCACAGTCATTTATGATTATAAGTTACTGAGTGATATTTTTTCTTAGAAATAATTCAATCTCAAACAACGATGATGGTTTTAATACTATTATATGTTTGAATTTGATATATCTGACAACTCGGGGAAGGGGAATGTCATTTTGGATGGTTTATGGATGAAACCTCCAATCCATGAAGATATTTTATAATATTTGGTTTCAATTCTTGTGGCATGTTATGAAACAATAAATTTATGAGTTTGTCTATCATTCCTATACATTATATTAGGTAAAATCAAATAATCTGAAACCATCATGTTTTCTTTAGCCACTTCTGGTTCCTACTTCAATGTGTGATGATATCTCTATATTCATTGTGTTTTGGTTCCTATGTATCTTGAAGGAAATAATGTAATATGGGTGTTCATCGACATAATGCAGAAATCAGGCTAGTTTATACCCATTGAGGATACATCTATAGTTGAACTGATGGGAATTATCAATGTGAAAGTGATATTTCAGTTGCATGGATTTCTAACTGTTATAGTATCTAATAGAGATCCCTGGTACACTTATTGATTTTTTAAGGGACTTTAAGAGACATTATGATCTTAGGTTCGTCTGTGTATGACACACTATCCACTGTTGTATGGACAGATAGAAAGTGCTATAAAGATTCTTGAGGATATTCTTTGCGCTTTTAGTCTTGACTTTAGTGGGTGTTGGCAGGATCACTTGGGGATGGATGAGTTTTCATATAAAAACAGCTAACAATATGTGATTAGAATGGATCATTTTGAGGATTTCATGATTATTATTGTAAATATATGGTGTGTTGGTCAGATATTGGTGTAAGTTCCTTGATTGGATTGATATTTGTAGAAGAGAAAAGAAAAAATATTCTGTTGATTCTTCAGAGGATGTTTATGACAAAGAGTAGGTATAAATATAATATTGATCATCCTCAAAAGAATTTCCTTTTTTAGTTGGTGAACTTGTGCTCCCAAAGTTTTCACCCCATTGGTTTATCAATGTCTTGGAATGAAAGTTAATATTCCTCATAAGTTTTTGGGACCTTTCAAGGTTGTGGAGAAAGTGGTGGAGGTTTCTTACCATTTGAACTTCCATCGTAGATGATGGTAATACATAACAAGCTTCACGTATCTCAGCTCCAAAATTACCTGTCTTATCTATCCCATGTTTAGAGATGGCATGATCTTGATGTTTATTATGACTTATCCAAGATCGAGTTACTAGTCAGGGTAATTGATTCTAAAACCAAGGTACTTTGTGGGAGGAAGGTACCATTATATCAAGTGTTATGAAATCACATTTATAATTATCATGAGACATGGGAGTGTGAGACACTAATGGGAGAACAATGACCTCATGTTTTTATAATGGAGTCTCCTTTACATACACTTTGGGGAAAATAAGTTTTTATGATGGAAATGTTGTAACATCCCATTAATTTTTTAATAGGTAAATTTTTAAACATTTGATGGTTTTCCATTTACATTTGTCAAGTAGGGCTGAGAGGTAAATGAGGGGATACCATTAGTGGTGAAGTATGATATTTGTTGTAATTCCAGAAATTAAACCTACTGGTTCTACATCCTACTTAATAATTACATGCTGTGTAATAGGATTACATGATATGTAACACATACATGAAATTAAATTCATATTAATAAAAATGTGAATGACTTTTTTAGTGATTATGGGATTTTATAGTTACAAGACTTGTAATTGTGTTACACATCATATATTGTCCAAATAATATTTTAATGAAGGTATCCTGGATGATTTTACATTTTTTTCTTCCACCAGAATACCATTCTCTCAACTTAGATCCATTCCCTGGTGATTTTGGGAGCCCTAAAACCCCTTAGGGTCTTTTTGTTTGTCGATTGATCATTGTTCTGAGAATTTTCTATTGGTTTTGGTGCAGAATGAGTAATTTATTGATGTATGTGTATTTCATCCTTTTTATCGATACAATTTATAAGTCGAATCTATATTGATATGTGTATTAGATTGTAGGTATTTTTTGATGTTGTTGGGTTTCGTTTTTAGTGGATCTCATTTCGGGAATTTTTTACCCGAGTTTTGGGTTAGGTCGTTCCATCTCTAGAGTATGTTTGATAAACAATGTTTTCCTAGTTTTTATAAGTTGATTTATAATCAAATGTATATTAAATTGGCATTATTGTTTGTTTTCATTGGAAAATTATTTCAAGAATAAATGTTTTTCCTTCATTTTTGATAATTGGAATGAAATGATATATTTTCAAAGCATGGATTGATTATTGAAAAATAAGTGGGTGTGGATACCCTATTAAATTTTTAATTGCATAAATGGTTTAGAATTTATTTTAAAATATTGAGATGATTCTGAATATGATCACATGGGTTTCCTTGGGTAACTTGTGTATGGTTTAGCTTAAGGATATCATCCATTAAAGGGATTTATTTTCTACGTGTTCCTATTGTCCTAGAGTGTAGAATATTTGATCTATGTATGTATATGAAATTGTTGATTCACATATTTGGGTGTCTCCCTAGTCCCGGATTGTAGATAATTGTCTTCAGGTACCACAATTCAATGTTCCTAAATATTTGTGTACGAGTAGTATAGTGGCTGACCTATTGTATTCCTTAGTGTTGTGAAACTTTTCCTACTACTATTATATTGTGTTGATGGTAATTTAACTATTTTATCCTTTAAATACTTTTTTATTATTGTGAAGTATGATATAGAAAATGTTTCTTGAAATTCATATACTTGATTTTGTTTTAGAAATGTGGAAAATGAAGGGAAATGTTTAAAATATTTTCTATTAATCAACTTTACTGGATATCATGCCATGTTATATTCAAAATAAGAATACGAGAATTTTTATATTGAGATTTATTATGGAAATAGGGGGTGGGATCCTACTGATACTATTATCTCACACCCATCGCACCCACTTAGTGATGCATAGCCCATTGTATGTATTTCTATGTTGGGAAAGATAAATCCCCATAGAAAGGTGATAGGTTTTTGTGTAAATTGAGTTGGGTAGCTGGTGGTCAGATGGTGGAATATTTACCAAATTATCACAGGGAGTAGTTTCTCGTTTTCATTTTATACTAAATTTGGACTATTATTTACGAGTTTGTAACTATTTTAGTAATTTTTATATTTTTGTTTTCTTCTTATAGTTGCGGGACTTATGTATATCATACCTCCAGTGTTACTATTTTCATTGAGTATGTATATCCTGACATGTTATTAATTAAGGTTTGGAAGAATCATACCTATGGTGTGTTGTTTGATTCTTGGGAGCTTGTATCCATCATGTGTGGATCATGAACTCTAATTGTTCATGTAACAGATCAGGTCCGGTGCTGGGATTGAGTGTAAACTAGGTTGTTTCATTATATATCATCTATTTATTCAAGATTCATTATTATCATTTCCTTTATAAGTGAGAAAATAACACAATGTAATAACAATATAATTATAATTAGAGGGATTATATGTTTTTAAAATAATGGTAAAACCATTATTTGTTCTCATTAATTTACAATGAAAAATGAGAGTAGTCGTTAGTGTGTGTGTGTGAATTACTGCCACCATAAAGAAATACCTTCAATTTTTCATCACCCCAATCAAGGATTTATTTAATTATTTTAGTGATGAATTGATATTATTTACATAATGTATTTATTATTATTAAATTATCACATACTATCCACCTTCAATCACGTCATTCATTAGAAACAGAAATACTAATCGTGTGTTGTGCAGACTACCGAATCCATGTGAAATAATTTTTTGGTTTACTAATAGTTTTTAATTATTTTCCCAAACAACATAAAATATAGTTCTCCATCATAGATATATATAATCAATATCCTTATTATTATGTTATAATGATATTATTTCAAGATAAACACCTCATTTAATAAAATAACCAATAATGTTAAATCATATTTAAGATTGCGTCAAGTTGAGAACCTAATTGAACAATGCTATGAAATTTTATCTTTAATGATTAGGGGAAATAAATTTATAGTGTCATATGAAATAAATATATATATAATTATTTGTTTTTTATGTAAAGGATACATTAATTTTTAAATCATAAACTAATAAAACACCATTCATAGATTGAAATAATAGAAAAATGTTCATTATTAACTTCATCTTCAATTATAAAGACTAAAGTATTGATGAAAGGAAATTTAAAATTCACGAATCATTATTATTAATCAATTATAGTAATTTTTTTGAAATTTCAATGAAGATACTTTGAAGAATAATGAACACATACACCTCTCCTATGAAACTTCTGTAGTTCTTTAATACTATAGACACATGATATAAGAAATATGAAAAAATAACATATATAAAATTAGATATTTATTAAAATGGAAATAATAAATATTTTTAGGTATGAATATTTTCCTAAAATTAATCATTGTGAAATTTATTAAATTTTATAGAGGAGCATAAGTACATTATAATAATAAGAAAAACAATGTAACCGTTTTCGTCACAATTTCATTTCATTGAGACGTGACTTTGTTATACATCATTTATAAATATATATAGTGTGTATACTATGACATTTTAATTTTTATATCACACTTATACTATATTTTATGAAATTAAAAATTTCGTTTCTTTTTACTATTATCTTAGAGTTTTAGTTCAACATTTTCAAATTTTGTGTGGGTTTTTTCATCTTAATTTCTATTCTCTGAGACATGTATTAATTTTATGCTTCAATAACTTATATATATCGATTATATGTCACATAAGAATTTACTTTATAATACTCTATGATGGTTTTTATAGTACCGTAGGAATTTTGGGATTCTATTGACTTTTGATTCAAAATTTATAAAATCAACAGGGTATATTTATCTCAAATTTGAATAAATTGAGAGATGTTTATGTTATATAAAATTTTTCATTTTTGATGGGGGTAAATAATAAAAAAATATAGTATTTTATCATGTTATCATTATATATCATGATTTTATATTTTTATTCTTTATTTATTCTATCTTGATGTTTGATTCAAAAGATAAAAAGGATGTATGAGTTTCATTTCAAAATATCATCCTTTGAGACACATGTTCTCTCATATACCATATTTATTTAAATGATATGTATGGTAATTGTTGGATATTTAGTCTTTCTTTTCTTATAATTCATATTATTTTGAATTTATCTTCATGATATCTTTCTTTTAAGTGGGTTTTTAACCATTTTTTAAATAATAAGGGTTTTTTCTCATGTTCCTCTTTCATAGAGATGTTTTAAATTATTCACCTAATACTATTTAGGTGTTGTATATACTAACAATTTGAGATATTATATTATGAATTACCAGTTATTTATGTGAAATGAATATATATTTTAATGTCCCACTCTCATAAGGATTTGATTAAAATTCTCCTCAATTTGTAAGTGGGTTTGGTAACTCAATTCACTTCCTTGGGTCATAATCACTCATTTTTGTCTATTAAATTCTTGATTTATTTATACAAAACAATATTTTTTTGAGAATTTCTTTCCCTTTTTTCTATGGAAATCTTGTTTTCAACAAATTCGTTTTCCTTGATTATTAAAATATTTCATTAAAGTGATTTTTTAAATAATAATTTACATTTATTTTAATGAGGTTTTGTTTTATTTAGAAATTTATAAATCCCAGTAACATCCACCATTCCCTTGTAGGAACAAATTTTTTATCCAAGATGATCCTTTTATTCACATTATTTCATTTTAATGAAAATTTTCATTTATCTTTTTTCATGGATGTCATTTTTCCAAGATGTCATTTCAAAATGTTCAAAATCATTTTCCCATTACATTGAAGGTTATCATGTTTTATCATCCACTAAATATTTTTCTTTGATAAAATTTATGTATTTTTAAAGGTTTAATTATTAAAAATTATTTTTAATAGTAAATGTTATCATTTTTTACTTCCTTTTCTGAAAACTATATATAATTTTCAAGTCTCCCTGATATATGAATTTTTTTGAAATAAAACGTTTTAAAATTATTTTTACTTCTCCTTCGATACATTTTAAGTATTTTCTAGGGAATTTTATTTACAAATATTTATATTATGGTTTTCATAATTATTACTTTTCCCTTCATAAAATGTTTTTAAATGTTATTTCACTTCAATATTTTAAATGTTTTTGTATAATTTTTTATATTTTCAAAACTATTTTATGTACAATGTTTATCTTTCACGAAGTTGTGTTTTGATAATACAATATCTAGGTAATGAACCCCTATTTATATGGTAATTAGGAAAGGGAGATAAAGATATGTGAATCCCCACTTTAATATGTCACTTTTTGGAAATAGACATCAAGGGTATATCATACATATGAACATATTTCAGGCACTACCATCAAATATATAAGAACAAAGATATAAGATAGAAACACGCCACAATAACTTATCAAGATAAAAGAAAATGATCCCAAATATATGGACGTAATTTCATACAAATGAAATAATTGAAAAAGGAAAGTACATGTAAAAAAACTACAATCCTGAACAATGGCCAAGAAATCAGAAATAGATCCTGAACAACTCCTGAGATAGTAATGTATTGTTAGATCACTATCCAACTATTTCATATGTAGAAAATATATATATAGGGTGATAATAACTTGTATACTCAGTATGATCCTCCATGGATCCACTAGTTACAAATATAAAGAAATCATTCTAATGATATTTGAATAACAAGAAAAGATAACTTGTAACCTGAACTTGTATTCTAGGTTCCACAAATCACCATGTATATATCTTGCCCATTATCACATAAAATTGAAAATAAAACATGCTATCAAAATATGGTACCCTGTTACCTCTTCTCAACTAGTTTTCCACTCTTCGGAAAATTCGTACATCCTTAATTGACTATCTCTAAATATATGAAAGCTCAATGACACTCGGGCTAATTATCTTCTCCACATCCAATGCATCATATCATCTCATCAAATAGCATGATTTCTGTAAAGACCCCGAACCTAGTATCCTGGAACCAATTCCTTACTTTATGAAATTTGTAAATAAACAAGGAAGTCATATCCCAAATGATTAAATAGTTTTGTAGTTTCAGAAAACTAGACAGGAAAATAAGTATTACATGAGAAAATGAAATAAAAACAACATAGAAAAACTATTGGAGAAATCCATAAACCTTATATTATCCTTTAAATTCATTCATAATATAAATCTTTGTATCAAGGGAAAAATAAAAACTATGAAAGGGGTAAGCTCATATGCTTAGTAAGGGTAAGCTATATATTGCAATCCATCATAAATATACATAAAAAATAAGTCATGGTGAATAACTAAATTATTAATTTTTTTAGAACATAAACATAAGAATAATATGGAAGGAATAAATGTTGATTAAATAATTCCACAAATTATCACTTGAGAAATAATATTACCCATGAATATTCTATTAGTCTAATAATCACATGGATTATTAATTACTAATATCATATGGATGGAATCCATAATTCTGGAAATCATAATCATACCATCTAGGACTTTTCTAAGAATTATATATAAATTGGTAAGACCTTAGCTAAAAATATGTCTAGTTTATCTCTTGAGATCTACCTATGCATTGAAGGGAAATAGCTGGCCCCACCGACCACTTACTAAGTCCAAACCATTAATCATATCTCAAATAATCGATCTAAAAAGCAATATTTAAATAAAAGTGTCCAATACCACATTCTAATATTTGAATCATAATCATAGATGAAAATACTATAAAATAAATATTGATAAATTCTTTAGAGAAATAACCTTTTAGTTTGGAATGACGAGTTCTTTTGGAAAATCATTTGACTTTTTCATAAAATTATATTTTCAATAATAATATCAAAAAAATGAAAAGGGATGTATAATGAAATTATTTTTGGGGTCTGAATGATGTCTAAAAGAATCACTATAGGAAATATGATATATACCAACGGTTTTGGGAAAACCGTTGGTATAGGTCACTTATTTGGTCCTATACCAATGGTTTGGCCAAAACCATTCGTATAGGTCTCCCCTATACCAACAGTTTGTCCAAATCCGTTGGTATAGGTCCCAAAATCAACAAACCTATAACAACAGTTCTCAAAACCGTTGGTATAGACCTATATCTACGGTTTTGAGAACCGTTGATATAGGTACATGTATTTTTAATGGAATATTCTTACAGAAGACATTAAATAAATAAAATTTTAAAATACTTATGATAATACAAATATATATTTGTGAAATTATGTTCAGAAAAGTAAGTTTGGTTAGTGGTTAGGTCATTCAATCACAAACGGGAGGTGCTGGGATCAAAACCAAGAGAATGTTTTTTTTGAATTACATATACCAATGGTTTTATGGAACCTTTGGTATATATTTTCATAATATTACTTGTACCAACGGTTTTCCCAAAACTGTTGGTATAGACGTATACTCACAGCTTAAATGGTAACAGTGCTCCAAACCATTGGTATAGTCTATACCAACGGTTTTGTGCCCTATACCAACGGTTCCGAACCATTGGCATAATGTATTTTTCCATTAGTGAATTAAAACATGTAAAATTTTTTTAATAGGCATTAGAAATGGGACATTTAGTGAGGTTTAAGGGAAAATATAAATGTGTCTTTTAAATGAAAAAATTCATAATTATTTTTATAAAACTCGAAATGAATATAGACAAATTTTCATGACAAAAATATTGATTTTATAAAAATAATGGTGTCTTAAAATACATTACGGATGGTATTTGAAAATGGTTATGAATTTGGGAAGTTCCCTTTAATCGAACTTGCTTAATGAGAATAATTGACAAGGGAACCATATTAAACATGTATTTACCTATAAAAGTAAGTTGAATAGTTATAGATACCTTATTTTGGAATATATTCACCTATTTTAGATGACTTATTTAAAAATAAATTTGATTTACATTGGGGCGAGGAGAGAAAATGTAGCCTGAATGAAAAGTCGAAGTTCGAGAAGAAACCCTTACCACTTTGTAAATATTCAAAACATATGCACTATATAATCCATAATATTAAGATGAAACATTTTTTAACATAAAGATAATAATATTAATTATATTATAAATAAAAGGGTAATATAGATACACCAACGAAAAGAAATAGTGGAAAAGAAGGCATATCTCATAGAAATAAATGTTAGATGAGGAAACCCTTACCTTATGTCTGAATGTGTTCTGCATTTGATCTTAATTTCCTATATAACTAGAAAAATACATCATTTAATTTAAATAGAAAATTTTATACATTTATTTTATTTATTATAATTTTATCAAGTTTATTTTTGGCCTTTTTAATGAGATATAAAATACAATTCTTCCATCTGGGAGCGTTCATTTCCATGATTTTTATGATCATTTTCCTTGTATATATGTATGGTAAATTATGTAAAATGATAATTGATGTAAAAAATTGAATTTATATGTTATTAATTAACTTAAATAATATTAAATGGTAATATAATTCATTCATTATATGGTATGAGGATGAATCATCAATTAAATCATTACTGATAACCGTTTAGATTATTTTGGAATTTTTTATCATCACACACTTATTTTGTACTATGAATTAATAATGTGTATATATATATATACACGGGTTTTTGACCTTTAAATAAGTTTTATTACACATAATAAATTTTGTTTTTACTATAAAAATGGTTTCAAGAACATCATTGAAGGATAAATTGATAAACAAAAGTATGTCCTCTATGAAGGTGGTAAATGAGCACCTCATAGAAAATGTTTTCATTTTTTGTAATAAATAGGGGAAGATAACTGATGGTGGATTTTCCATTGACATAATAAAATTATAGTATATATAAGATAATTTAGTTATCATACATGTTTTTATAAAGGAGGTGAGGGAAGCATAATAAAATAAAATAAAAAAAATGAAAGAGAAGGATTAAGGGTTTTACCTCTTCTATTATTCTCCTTGGGAACCTCCCTGAAAAACATTGAAATAGTATTTTGGGAAATACCAGCAATACAAGAATGCAGGGGAGAGATTTGTGGGTGGTATTGGCTCAATATTGGACAGTCCTCAAGGATTTGGTTGTGTGAGGAGAAGCGATGGTGAGGGGTGGTATATAGTGTAAGTGAGGGGTGTTTTGTGAATATTTTATTCATTTATTTATTATTTTTGCAAAATAATATGAATAGTTTCAGAATTATCACTAAATATTTAAAAATAACTGAGGAAAATTTGAGATTATGATGAGTACCTCATAAATGACTCAAGGAATAGTGTATTTAACTTTTAATGTATTTATACCATTAATTACAGTGTTGTACTATTCACAAAAATATTATGTATTTTAGAAAAAAAATAACCATATCGATTTTTTGATGTGTAAAATTAAAAATTAAACTACATTTAATGAAAATGAGGTTATAAATATGATAAATTAAATTTTTATATAAAATCTTCATTTACTAGATAAATACTGATTTTAATATTATAAATATTTTGATGGGACTTTGAAAAATTCATTAAAGTCTCATATGCCCTCTCCAGGGTGGGCTTTCAGAACATTAAAGTCTCATAAAATTATATTACATTATAATATAACAAATATCCTAATTTATGAATGTATTTTATGAAAATAAAGTTTTATAAAATAATATATTAATTAAAAAATTGTAAATAAACATTTTTGTTTCAAAAAAAATACCCCAACTAATTTAACATTTTAAATTATTTATTTAATTATTCTATGATATAACTATTCCATATTTTCATTTATAAGATACCTAAATTTTTTTTATACTTTAATTAGTGAAGTTATTGTTCTAATGACTACCTTATTATTCCTAACTTTCACATTTTTATTCCAAAGGTCACATTACTATTCCTCAAAAATGAATCTTATCAGAAAAATACCAAAAAAATTAAAAATGTATATTTTGATATAAAAATTTCAAAAAAAGTTTATTTTTTCAAGTATTATTTATAAAGTTTTAAAAATTATATTTCAAACCCATTTTCCATTAAAATATGGTAATCGTGTGTTTATAAAAATATACCATTTTTATGTGTAAAGTGGGGATTAATATTTTATTATGTCTATAAAAATATTTTGATGAATATATAACAATTTGATTGAATATATAATATATAAATTTAATTAATATCTCTCACTAATAGTATTTAATTTATGTTTTTAATATTAAAATTCATTTTGGGAATAAAAATAGTTTTTTATAAAATTATATACTTTATGTTATACTGGTTTTATTTTATAATTAATTGGTGACCAAAGAATTAATTTTATAAACATGTGTAATATACATTTTTATATTTTACTTGATATCATCCATTTTCCCAATTCCTAAAATCAATGAGATAAAAATAATAATTAAATAATAATATTTAATCATTTTTAAGATCATAAGCACTCGAAGAAGATAAATTTAAAAAAAGGCATACCATAAAATCATTTGGTGTTACATTCTAACCTCCTTAAGAAAATTGTTTCCTTTAAATTTGAAATTGTACATAAAAATTAGAGGTTTATACTTGATAATTATTATTTTTGAAACCCTCATAGTAAATAGGTTTAGAAAGAAATTTTCCTAAAAAGAGATAAATAGTATACCAAAGGTCTCCACAAAACTATGATTTTGTGTTGCAAATCATGAGTGGAAAGAGATAAGATGGATATAGGATTGGAATATAACTACAATGATATGTTGTAGAGTGATAGAAACTATCGTTATTATAAAATTATCCATAAAAAACCATAAATATATGATCGACTAAAATACAATTGATTTCATAGAAATAAAATAAACGGTAATGTTTTTGTTGAAAAATATTTTCCCTAATGTTGTGGGATCCTTTTAATATTCGAATATGCACTTTAGAAAATAATCTTACATGATCACTTTCCATTTCATAAGAATTATTTAATCCATTGGTGGTGCTTTGATCTATTCTCACTTTATCCATTACACCTAGAAATGACTGTTCGTGATGAATTTTTCAGGCCTAAAGAACTTTTAGTGAATCATATAGACCTTTAGTCATTCATTAAAATTTAAAATGTTTTCAAAATAGAAGATCATTGGCATATATTATTACTGAAGAATAATTTCCAAATTATAAATCATTACATTCCACATATATCTAATCTTTACACTCATCCAAAACATGTATGCCCACATTTAATGATAAATATAGAATGTCACAAAATTTTAAAAATAAAATAAACATAAGATTATCTCTATAATATAGCTGTTACTCCCAAATACCAAATATATGAATACCTTTTTTAGAAAAAAACCATAATGAAAAAGTTAATTCCTCCAAATATAGAAAGAAAGAGTATTTTAGTACAATCCTTATATATCTAGGATTCATATAAGTAGTGAATTATTGATAAAATTCTCAAATAAATTAATACATGAATCCAAAAACATGCATATTAATCATTCCTCTTCATCTTTTCTAGTAGTGTAAACATATCCATGATCCCTTTACTTCATCTGAGCTATATTACATTGATACTGAAGATATTGATTTTCATAGCATCCCGTCTCTTTTGAGTACAAGAGTTGACCATTTGAAACCTTTTTTTCATTCCATACAATCATACGAATCATGGCCTTTTTCTTCAAAAATGGAGAAAAATAATTTTCTAACTAATCATATTGCAAGTAATTTCCTTACACAGGTATCACATGTGGAAAATACATCTTAAGCTTCTTCCCTTTATCTATATTTTTCCTAGAATTTATCTTATTCTCTTTCTTCCTTTTAAAGCCATAATACATGGAATATTCTTTTATATCTTGTTAGAACATGATATTATTACCTCATATTATGAGAGTAGTTTGGAGACTACTTTCCATCAATAGACTAGAATAAAACCATTGTTGAAATGATCCTTCTAACTATTTTGATTATATGATTGTTTCCGTCGGAATTCGGGGATAACCTCCTTAATGGGAGGTTCAAACATTCCAATTGGTTTCTAACGGGTTTGTTCGTAGAACCGGAAAATCCAATGATTCCACATCCATTTGGACCTACTTTCCAGAGGTAGGCGCTCATTAGTTTGTGGACTGATGAGGCTTAAGAATTTGCATTGGTCGAGAGGATGGGAGGCTGGACTCATCACACCTTTTTTGAGTGGAATTATTGTCTACTCTGGGACTCTCTTTATAGATTTAAGTTTTGTTCGTGAATCCTAATCACATTACCAATTATAAAATGAGCATTCCTTCAGATTTTACAATCAATGATTAAATATGTAGGAAATTTAGATAATCTTTTATATGTATTTGAGGTTCTCCATCGATAGAGAATCATCTGTATTTATTAGAGATTCTTGGTCAATGGTATCCTTCGACACATTTATATAGATGTCTCCTGGTTATTATGATGACCATGCTGGTTTTAAGGAAACTGATTGGGGCACTTGAAGTTATTGTCATTCAGAAGGAAATTGACTATTTCAGACTTGGGATTGAACCCGCAGATGGGATACCTACATATCATTTGTTTAGAAAAGGAATCAGAACTCATGTAGTTCGAGTAAGGGAGTATGATGTTTATGATTGATGGCTCAAAGGAGGATGTCATAATTACTTTTACACTCTAAGATCACGTGAGTCATGCTCGGTGTGAGAAACAAGTGGTATTGTTAAAAATTAGATAATTGTGCCATGAAATATGCAATCATAATAAATAATGTGGGACTTATGTGTGTATGACTGCCCAGATAAATGATGATTAGGATTTACTTCATGGAAGAAATCTAGGAACATGGTCCATAAAGGTATATGTGCTTAATGGAGATTTGAATACTCTAACTGGGGGATTACTTCTGAAAAGGAGGCCCAAATTAGGAGAGGACTTATGATCTAGTTTTACTCCTGAGAAGGAATCCCAGATCAAAGGATTGGTTAAGAGAAATTAAAATTGGGGCTTGCTCCTGAAAAGGGAGGCCCTGGTTAAGGGACTTGAAAAAATTAAGGGACTTGGGGCTTACTCCTGAAGAGGATGCCTATATTTGTGACTGGGGAATACTCCTGAAAAAGTTGCCTTTGTTAATGATTATGACCGGGGCTTATTCCTGAAAATGAGGCGCATGTTAATGTGTTCTCTCATCTTAAAGGATGAGGTTGAATGAATGAAATTTCAATCTTTAATGACATAAAGATGTGTAAATCACTAGGTTTTGAGGGATATCCCACAGAATTCCTTTCAGATAAGGAATCCAAATCAAGAAATCGTGCCATTAATGGCTTCGAAGAGTGTCTTCAAGATTAAATCTTGAACAGGAGAGGTGGAATGACATAAGAGGGATAAAATAGGCAAGAAGGGCACCCAAAAAGGTAAGGGCGCACAAGTCCTATGAGTAGCGCAAGTACAACGTGGGCACGCAAGTCTGGTCACGCAGGTATACCTGCATGATGAATGTGTACTTGTGTGATTGTTAACCAGTAGGGTAATACTTGAGAGACTCTTGGTTAAAGCCTTTAGAATCATCTTGAGGTTCTTCCATAAGAGTGGCGCACAAGTTCTATTGAAGGAGTAAGGTGGCGCGCAAGTGTGGCCATTTCCCTTAAGGGCTGGCCACTCAGGCGTGCATGTGTTGATGAGTTTCAACACTTAGGCCTTCCTCCCCCTCTTTAGATCTTTCTTTCTAGGTAAGAAATTACCTTAGAAGTGTTTCAGAAGCTTTGAGAAGAGACTAGGGAGCCGGGATCTTAAATATGAGATTCTGTAAAAAAATAATTTTAAAAGGGGGGCCCACATGGTCTATTTATTTGCTGAACAAGACCCGGGCGGTTATCCTTTAGGGCGCGCAAGTCACTTACGCGACCATTCGTCGTCGCACAAGTGTACTTGCGCGACCATTGTAGAACTTTCCTGACCCTTGTGCAACATTCTTTTTATTCATTCCTTTGTCAATATTTGATATTTTTCCAAAGGTTGAATCACTTTGAGCTCAAATATTCCCCCTTTTCAATCTTTAGATTCTATGATGAAAGGAGAGTCAACAAAAGTACCTCGTCTGAGTTAGATCTGGAGAGAATAGAGGATTTGACTCTGAGGAAAAGAAGAAAACTCAAGGAAAGGCGGCGCGCAAGTGTTCAGTGCGTAACACTTGGCGCGCAAGTTTGAGTCATGCAGGGCTGGAGATCACTTTATGTAGGCACGCAGGTGGGTAGCTAGGCCTATAAATACGCTGTCCTTTGCCGTGCATAGCATCTGAATTCCATATTCTTGAGCTCTCACCGCACAGGTCACCTTTGCCTCGCAAGTCTCCCATTTTCCGCTGTTTCTTCGCCGTCACATTGCTGTCAAGGTAATAAGACATTCACGACAGAAACTTGCGCGGCACTTTAACACTTGCACGACACATCCATACTTGCGCGCCAAGTTTAGACTTGCACGCCTTAATTCATTTTCCTTTTTTCTGAAATTCCTTCAAATATTTTATAAAAAATCAACTTACTTAAAATCCAGTTTATTCAAATTTTGTGCAGAATCAATGGCTCTTAGACCTGGAATAGTTGATGAACTGGCTAGCAAGCGGATTGATGATATGATGAACATCATTGGACACAATTATTATACCGTCAAAGATATCACTATTCTAGATTTGGCTAAGTATCGGAATAAATATCATCACGACTTCCCCAAAGCATTTATTTTCATTTGTATGTCTACGGTCATCTGCAAGAAGTTACTATTCCATAAGCAATGAACTATCTCCCATTTTCATGGTTTCAGAATTACACCAACTTTGATTCAGAAAATATCTCAGGTGGAGGAGTATTTCTAAATGCCAGAACAGTGCAGAAGCCCCATATGATGCATCATAGCCCTTGTACGCCAGATCTAAAAGATCATACGCCTGAGCTGCAACCACATTGTCATCCTTCAATCTTCCGAAATGCTCAGATGGATCAATCCAAAGGCTGGAAAAAAAGTTGGGAATTCCATCCCGGGGGAGGCGTGAATCCAACATGGACGTGGGAATAATGTGTGAGACCAACCTGTGCAGATATTGTTGAGGATCTAAAAGGGGTGGTGATATACGAAGCTGTCTGGGTTGGTAAAACATTTGTTTACAGACATGATAACTTTGTGCCATAGATACTCATCCACTGGAGTCCGGCAACTAATTCTTTCCATATGACTCTTGGAGAAGTAGGCATCCGTCTGTGGGATGTCTACAAGATCTCAGGGGCTCTAATTTTGGGTGACATGTATGATGAATTCATTCCACCCAAGGTGACTGGGAATGATTCAGAGAAGACTCCATCTTTTGATCGAGAATTATTTAAGATCTTCCACATGCTCAAAAGTTCAGAGACCTCATTAACTCATTCTAGAAAGGATATTCATCCGGAGGAATGGATGAATATATTTCTTATTGAGAAGAAAGAGAGGGAACCAAAGGAGAAGGAGCCGAAAGAAAAAAGATCCATGAAAAATAAATCTAATGATAAGGGGCCCAAACGTCCTACCACCTTCCAAAAACCTGAGAAGAGGGGTGCTCCTGGAACAATCTAGCCAACTCTAGAAGCAGGAGAGTTTGAGAATTGGGGATATGAGGTGAATCAAAGGATCCCGAGGAAGACTCATCTGGTGGGCTTCTTGGAAATGTGGCTCAGCATTTATATCTTTCCAGTCAGGGATTCGAAGGGAGGCGTAAGGCCAGTGACCTTCGTCATTGCGAAAAAGTTGGCTGAGGGAAAAATGGTTGGGTTGGATACCCCCATTTTAGCAAAGATTCACAGGAGTTTACTTCATGCTTTCATTGGTAAATATCCTTTAAGAATAGTGGGACCATTCCAAGTTTTATGGGGATGTATTACCACTCACTTCAGGACTTACAATGTAGAGAATGGATTACAAATTCCTAGAAGTTCTTTCAGGCTGTCAGTGCAAGCATTCTCTAGAGTGGATCCATTAGATGTTAATGCCTATGACATGAAAGTGAGGCTGAGCAGGTTTAAGGAATTCAACTTCGTTCCCTATAGAAGTCCGCCAACAGGGCGGTTTGTTGATGACGGAACAACCTATTTGGATTTGAGGGCATACATACGAGCTTGCAAGGATGGTGTGCTGGTTGCCAGGATTGACAGAGAAATTATATGCAAGGCCTACGCTCCATATAGATTATCACTTCAATTCAAATGTCTTCAACAGATTTTTGTATCTCTTCCATCACATGTCAGGTTATAGAAACATCCGATGGCTGCTCGGAAACTATGGCTGCTGACGACAAGGGAGAAGACTGGGGCAGCATTTGATCTACCAGTTGAAAAAGTGGCACATAATTTGACTACATATTATGCCAAAAACTGGATAGCATCATACCCCAAAGGGGTTCCAAATCAACCAGTTTATCAAGTGGGGAAAAGGAAGAGGACTGTAGGGAAAGAAACCATTCCTCATGAAGGTGATGCTTCCCCACCTGAAGCTTATTTGGCAGATTACTCCTCTAGAACTGATTCACCGGATTCCCATGATGGGGATGATGAGACACAACAAGTGCCAAAGTGGCCTCATTACCGATATAATCCTCCGGTCAGAATCAAGAGACCTAATCCATCAACTCCTGGTGAGTTACTTCATTGTAGTAATTTAATCACTACTACATTATAAATGAATAAGTCTTATTTTATTATTCTCTATCTGTAGTTGAAGGATCTGGGAAGAAATTGATGTCAAAGATTGTAGGACATTCCTCGCAGCCTTTATATCTAAGACTAGAGGTTGTCCAGTTATGGCAGAGTTTATACTATGGTACTGAGACCGCCTGGCTGGATTTGTGTAAGGGCCTACAACTTCTTGAAATAGGGAATCTTATGGCTTCTAAAAATCTTCAATACGAGGATAACCCCAATGAAGTGCGGGCTTACATCAGAGAGATGGAAATTCTCATATATGCCACTAATGAGTCTGTTCCTGTCACCAGGCAGGTGAAGGAAATGATTGATCGTGGCGCCACTGAGGGGGCTGGTGGTTCTGGAGATGCGGAGTGGCATGAGTATGTGGCTCCTGATAATGTAAGTTTTCTTTCATTATTTTCCATGCAACTAGATTCCAGTAAAATCTTTGTTACTTAAGGAAGTTATTTTCTTCATCTTGAAGCTTGCAATGAAAGGAACTGAGGTTCCTTTGCCACAGTATAGCCCTGGTGGTACTTCCATCGGGGCTGCTGTTGATTTTGCTCACGAAATGGGCGAGATATCTCCAGGCCAGAAGTCCATGAATGAGGCGTTGGACATAGCCTTCCATTCAACAATACAAGTGCCAATAAGGGAGACTTCCGATACTCCCAAAAAACTAAAGAAGCAACGACAATGAAGGAGGAAGTCCACAGCTAAACGCTTCATTAGCAGCGGTATGTTTTTCGAGTAATCATGAGTCTATACCCATGACCACATGGTTACTCATATTTCTGGGGATTCTAGGGGCTTCTTCAATTTCCCCCTAAGGGAAAGGACTGATCCTCCTTCAAAGACCACAGAGGGTGCTGCGGAAAAATCACATATCCAAGATGACTTGGCTGCTCCTGGAGAAGATCTAGCATCTATTCCCAGTATCCCTCCTGCTGCTGTTGCAAGAAGAGAAGAACCTATTTCTGGTGAGTCAACAATGCTTCATAAAAAATGTTGAACGAAACACTGACTGACTTCCATTCTGTGATACTTCAGGTTCAACTCCAGCATTAGAGCTTCTAGTGACTGTTGCAACTGATGCTGTGATTTTACCCGAAGATGCTATCCAGGGTCAGGGGCTGCAGGACGTAAGTCGTCAAGAAGACACATCAAATGCTCCCACTGGTGAGACTAAACAGGATTCTAAAATATCATTGGATTAAATGATGAATCATGGAATGTATTTCAAAGAATTTTATGATCATGCTACGTTTTCATGTGATTTAGAAGAACTTGGGCGTGAGTGTTATCCTTCGCCCAGTAAATTTTCATATAATTTACACTTCTAATCATAACTAAAAATAATATGATCTTCCATCCATAGAAGCTGCTGAACTGCCAATTCCTGAAGGGGGTGTAAAACTTGATGTCAACCCTACCACTGCAAAAACATTATCTCAAGTAGAGCTAAACCCAGTAAATCCTCCTGAGACCAATCTTGATGATTCTGTTGAGACTGGGAAAGATGGGGAGGAGTCTTCTCAGGTTTCTGATCCACCGTCAGGTAAGGGATAACAATATTTGTGATTGTACTTAATTTGAAAGACAATCATTTCTTTTTTTATACTTTGAAGCTAACCAAAGATTTTGATTAATCTTGCAGGGCCATCAACTACAGTGGCTAGATCTAGAGGTGAAGCCTCAGCCTCTACCCCAATGGTAATTGAAAGTGAAGAAGCACATGCCAGGGGGAAAGAGTAGAATAGGGCACTTCCTTAAGTGCATTAATCCTAGATTACATGCCCCCCTGTGATGATGATGTTGAATCAGACCCAGAGGTGCTTAAAGCATTCAGATTTTCACGACACAAGGCATGGGACAACATATGGAAAATGATATATGAGGTGCCTTTTGAAGAGCTATAATCGAAGATACCTCTATTGTCATCCTAGTTTGTCAAGCTAGGACTTGGCGGTTTTGGATATGAAAAGATCAATGTTGCGGTGAAACAGGTCATCTTCATGAGGGAGTAAGAGAAAAAGTGTCGCGAAGATCTGACCAGGGCGAAACTGTCAGTTAATATCGGAGAATTTGAGGTTGTGGTATCCCGAGATGAGGCTGATTATGCTACCAAGATGAAGGAGCTGAAGCATACAATCAAAGAAAAATTCATCCAGCAGGTGCAGCTCCCGCAACAATTAGATGCTGTTACTGGGGAACTTGATCAGCTCAATAAGTCACTGGAGGGAACTCAAATGAATGGTATGAAAGCCATTGCATATGCCTAGAAGGCACTGCATCAAGCTGAGAAGAGTGAAGCTGGTCGAGTGCACGAGCTTCAAGTAGCTGCTGATGAAGCTCAAGATGATGTACATCAAGTGAAGACTTTTGTTGACAGTCTTTTGTAATATACTGAAAAACAGAAGAGGCTCCAATCTGTGGATATCCCTCTAATTCTTGTGCACCAATGAAGAGTACTTTTATCTTTAATCATATATGCTTGTATTATTTCGCTACCTACTTAAAATTTTATATTATCCAATGGGCCTAGTAAGCATAGTTTGATTCTTACTAGGATTAATGTAAATAACCCTACAAATATTGAACCTTTTAATTGCCCAATATTACCTAAATCATACAAAATGTATGTTTAGTGAGCTGGAACTTGACTTTTATTCAGAGTTCCCTTGTCTTTTGTGGGCAGTTTAAAGTCATGCACGTCAGACATAAAGAGGCTAATGTTTAAGTTCGAAATAGCTTTGACGAAATGAATTAGAATTGACTCGATTCCTTGAAAATTCATCTGAAAACATATTACCATACTCAAGTATGAGGGAAAAAATGTAAACTATGACTTAAGAATATTTGAATATGAGGAATGACATGAAAAAGAGCGAAAAGGAATTAGAAGAAGTAGTTCCCAAGAATAAAGTTACCATTATTTAAAAAACCCATTAGGGGGTTTAATTATGCAGGGCCACCTAAGGGCATTGGCTGCATAGTCAAATAAATATCATCTTTTGGCTAACAAGTCTGTTATGTAGACTGTTTATGCAAGGCCGCCTAAGGGCACGTGCTGCATAGTCAAGCAAAAAAACTCTCAGAAATTTACCTTTCTACTTTGAAAATCCAGTGAAAGTTTATGGAGATTCAAATTTTCCAAACTATAGAGTTTCTTTTATGGAAAGAGTTACTTGAATATGGAGAATATATTTCCAAACAAGATTATTGAAGAACTAGATGGATATTACTCCTACGAAGGTCTGACCCAAACGTAGGGAAGGAGAATATAAACTATAGACTTGAATACTTTCAGATCATGAAAAAGGATATGGGACAAGTATGTTACGGATGGCTATTTTTGCGGATCCCTACATACTGTCATTAAGAAAAATAAGGAAAAAAGAGGCTTTCCTACCAATAATGAAGTTACCACTATATAACAAACCCGTTAGGGGGATGAATTATGCAGGGCCACCTAAGGGCATTGGCTGCATAGTCAAATAATAGTATCTTTTTTCTAACAGGTCCGTTATGTAGAATGTTTATGCAAGGCCGCCTAAGGGAACTTACTGTATAGTTAGGCAAAAAAACTCTCAGATGTTTGACATTTTTGTGACTAGAAGTCAAGAAAAGGGTTATGAAGATCTGAAAATATTTAATGTTGGGATTACAACACATAAAGATGGGTATTGTACAATGTATACAAAGATACACAGATCAATGCTAACCATAATCATGTTATGGCTAGGCCCTGAATTAAAATTTTGTATTTCACTACGTATCCCATAAGGATGGGAATCAAGCCATGCGTAGTTCTTAAATTACAGTTTAACGTCATGTGGGACAAATGGATTAGATATCTTAGTTTAGGGTCCTAGAGCTTGGACCATTGTAAGAAATACACAGTGTGTGTCTTCATGGGGACTTTTCAGCCAAGGGACTGGAAGTGGAATTTGGGGTTAGGCCCAAAAGACTTGGGGCTGGATTCGAGGGACACTCGAACGTTCCTACGTATCCCATAAGGATGGGAATAAAGCCAACATAGTTCTAGAAATACCCTTTGTACAAATTTGATTCGTACATGTGAAGGGTAAAATAGGACTTTAGTACAATGATGGTTTAACCCAAGATAAAAGGTTTGGGCATTGCCATGTATGCACGTGGTCTTTGAAATGAAACATGAATGAAAAAAATCAATGTAAATAATGGTTCCCTCTCAAGTGAGGGTATCAAAGAATATTTTAGTTTATTTTCATACTGGACAAAAGTGTTGTATAGCTTAATGTCGTATAACAAGAATGAAAGTGAACCAATGTAAAGATATTGATTATAGGGGCGCTTTCATGAATCAACATCGTATGAGATGGAGGTGAACCGATGTGAAGAGATAGGTTTTGGGATTGAACCTTGGGAGGTTGCCTACGTACCCAGCCTGGAAGGCAAGGATTAAAGTCCACGTAGTTCAATTAAAGAATGAATTAATTATCAAGTTGTTCTTGGGGAAAACGACCTAAAAAATGATGTTGTTAGGACTTACACATGGTTAGTAGCCCAAAGAGAGTGTTATGGTTGAGGTTTTCTCTAAGCTCACATAAGTCTTACTCGGTGTGAGAAATAAGAGGTAACAACAACCTTAACGATGCACAGTTTAATGTCATGTTGGATATATCAATGACTTTCTGTACAGTTTAGCGTCATGTAGTTAGGACGATGGGGACAATATAGTTTAACGTCATGTGGGACGTATTGTGGACTTTTTTCACAGTTTAACGTCATGTTGGATGAATAAGGGATGATACAGTTTAGCGTCATGTTGGACGAAAGTGCGAATAGTTTAAGGTTATATGCATGGACCGTGGATGGTGAAGTTTAATGTCATGATGGACGGTGGTGTAGTTTATGGTCATATAGGACATTTGATGATTATGTTGTTTAACGTCTTTCTGGATGTAAGGGACTTTTATACAGTTTAACATCATGTAGTTTGGACGTCAAAGTTTAATGTCTTGCTGGATGTAAGGGACTTGCAAATAATTTAGGGTCATATGCATGGACCGTTGATGATGCAGTTTAAGGTCATACTGGACCATTGATGTAGTTTAAGGTCATACAGGACCCAGTTCCAGTTTGAGGTCATACTAGACCATTTAGGGAACTTTTTCATAGTTTAACGTCGTGTCGGACGAAAGTAAAAATAGTTTAAGGTCATATGTATGGACCATTGATGATGCAGTTTAACGTCTTGCTGGACGGTGGTGCAGTTTAAGGTCATACCGGACAATTTATGATATATTTTGAGTTTATATAAAATACTTCTTCAAAAATCTGGCATTGGTTGGAGTAGTGATGAGTTCTCCATCCATCGAGATTAAGGAATAATCTCCATTGGAGTAGACCATATGTATTGAGTAAGGTCCTTCCCATTTTGGATCAAGCTTGGGAAGTTTCTTTCCTGGTATCATTGGAGTTCTGAGAACTACTACCAATTCTCCCTGAGTGAATGAACGAAGACAAACTTTTTTGTTAAAAGCTCATGCTATTAGATTCTGATAGACTTCCAAGTGGTGCAAAGTGCACAATATTTTCTCATCTAATCATTCCAATTCATTTAATCGCTTATGAGATTGTTCGTCTGTAGATGATTGATCACAAATGGAAACTCTGAGCGAGGGTAGTTGAACTCAATGGGCAAGACGACTTCCGTTCCATATACTAGTGAATATGGAGTTGACCGAGTTGCAGTGCGGGTGGTAGTCCGATAAGCCCATAAATAATGAATGAGTTTATCAGGCCATGACTTCTTATCTTTATCCACCAACTTTTGCAGCATATTTGAAAGAGTATTTTTGAAGGCTTCTATCTGGCCATTGGATGATGCATGATACCGAGATGAATGGTTGGATTTGATGTTGTATTCTTGATACAACTTCTTCTCCTCGGATGAACAAAAGTTGGTGCCATTGTCCGTCAATATGGTATGAGGGACACCAAATCTGGTAATGATGTTAGACATGATGAAGCTAACAACACATTTAGAACTGACTTCCTTGAGAGGTATTGCCTCTGCCCATTTGGAAAAGAAGTCAGTAGCATTAATAAAGTACTTAAACTGCTTGGCCGTAGCCGAAGGGTAAGGTCCCACCACATCCATTCCCCATGTGGAAAATGGAAATGAGTATTTAGCTATATGAAGCAACTCTGGAGGTTGATGAATGAAGTTGGAATGTACTTGTCATGAATGAAACTTCTTTGTGAAACCAACACAATCTTGTATCATTGAAGGGAAATAGTATCCAAGCCTTCGAATCTAATCCAACAGTCTATATCCAGACTGGTGGGCCCCACAGACTTATGCATGCACTTCTTTCATGACAGGAATTGCCTCTTCCCCATCAATTCATCTGAAGAGAACTCCATCAAAACCACATTTGTAGAGATATTTCTCTAGGTGATCTGGGCTATCATAAAGAGTAAAATTGACTACACGTCGCCGAATTTTTTCTTTCTCGGCTCTATCAGGTGGAAGTGTTCCATTTTGAAGGTATTTCCTGATAGGTGATAGCTATCCTGCAGTATGACCATACGGTCCAAGAATGGGACTAATTTCATTAATTTCCTCTGTTCTGATTCGAACATAAGGTGAAATTGCATGACGATGGGCAATACTGATGGTTGTCTCGTCCCGATTTGGATCTGCCAGAGGTGTGGCTATATTACCCAGTGAATCAGCTTGAGCATTTTGTGATCTTGGGACATAAGAAAATGTCAGTTCCGAAGGGAATTCCACCATTAACTCTCTGACATAATCATACAAAGGAATTAGTTCTTCTTTTCTGATGGCATAATCCCCATTGACTTGTTTGATTACTAGGTCTGAATCACCTTTCACCTTTAAGTGATTCACTTGTTCTTGAAGCGCTAATTCCAAGACTACGATGAGACCATCGTATTCTAATTCATTTTTGGTACCACCTTCCCACAATAAGAAGGAATAAGGTAACATTGCCTTTTCTGGAGAAATGTGCAAAATTCCTAAGACAAATTTGTTGAATTTAGGATTTTCCATTTTTCTCCCTGTTGGACTTCTGAAAGCACCATCAAAATACATTTCCCATGCCTGAGGACTTTCTTGAATAGAGAAGACTTCCTCATCAGGGAGTTTAATATCTGAAGATGTTTCTTCCACTGAAGGGTGTTCATCCAGAAAATCAGCCAGAGCTTGGCCCTTTATCACCTTTTGAGACACATACTGAATGTCGAATTGTTGCAAAATAACTGCCCACCTTGCCAGATGTCCAGTAATAATTGGATGACTAAGGATGAATTTGAGCGGGTTATTGTGAGATACCAATTGGACCTCGTGGTGTTGCAGGTAGATTCTCAACTTTGGAACTGCAATGATTAATGCCAGGCATCTATTATCAATACTTGAATACCGGGTTTCTGCTTCAAGCATAGTTCGACTGAGATAGTAGAGGCTGTTTTCATTCCCAGCATCATTCTTTTGAGCAAGAAAGGCACCCAATGATCACTCTAAAGCTGTCACGTAGAGGATAAGTGGTCTTCCTTCAATAGGTGGCATGGGTACTGGTGGACTCAAGAGGTATTTCTTGAGAATATCGAATACTTCTTGATATTCTTCAGTCCACTGGTAAGTGACTCCCTTCTTCATCAATTTGGTGAAGGGTAAACTTTTTCCTACTAAATTGGTGATGAAACGCCGAATATGGATAAGTGTCCTTGAATTACTCTTAATTCTTTCAAATATTGAGGAGGTGACATACCAAGAATTGAATTGGTCTTCTCAGGATCGACGTCAATACCACGATGGCGTACAAAAAAGCCGAGAAATTTTCCTGAGGTTACCCCAAAATCACATTTTAAGGTGTTCATCTTCAAATTATGTTGTCGAAGCTTGCGGAATGTGACTTCAAAATCATCCAAGTTATTAGAACATTGTTTGGATTTAACCACCAAATCGTCTATATAGAATTCAACAAACTTCCCTAAGAGGCGTTTGAAGATACGATGCATGGCATGATGATATGTTGCACCTGCATTCTTTAAGCCAAATGGCATTAACCGGTAAAAAAACACACCCTGAGGGGATTTGATGGTTGTGGATTCCTCATCTTGTGGGGCCATTCGGATCTGATTATATTCGGAATATCCATCCATGAAGGAAATTTTTTCATAGCCAGCTGTTGCATCAATTAAAAGTTCTGTAATCAGAACTGAGAAATCATCCTTAGGACAGTGCCGATTAAGATCTATGAAATCGATGAAAACTCTAATTTATCTGCTCTTCTTCTTTACAGGGACAATATTAGACAACCACTTGGGATACTGAAATTGTATAACGAAGTTATCTTTGATAAGCTTATCCACTTCAGCTTCAATTTTAGAATCATAAGTTGGGTGTGTTCTTCTCACGGCTTTCTTAAATCCTCAATGTTATTTTGGTAAACCCAAATGATGAGTAGCAACATCAAGATCAAGCCTGGGAATTTCTGTATAGTTACAATCAAATATATATCTATTTTTATTTAGAAAAAAATATACATCTCCTCCTCTTAAAGAGTCATAGCCGCACTAATTAAAGTGGGGCGTGGATCTTATTTTGTACCCAGATTTATTTCTCTGAGTTCATCCACAATGGTAGAGATACCCTCTTCAAATGCTGGAGGAGCATCTCTGAGATCTTCCTCTTCTTCTTCATCATGTATTATTTCTTCTGCTTCCACATGCATAGTAGATGATAAAGCAGAATTTTCATGATCAGAAGAGATGTCAAAATTTGCATATCTTGAAGAAGAAGCTTCCATTTCCGACCCGATTAATGATGAATGGTCTTCTTCGGGTAATAAAGAGAAGATGATGGATTGAGAATCAACATCATTGTTCACCTCCGATGTTTGTATAACTTCTTCTGGCCTAATTGGAAAAGTATAGACTTGTTGGATTTCATCAGTTGAAATTAAGATGTCACCATTTGTGCTTTCATTACTGCTCGGTGGGTTACCAATTTCTCCCAAGTTGTCTGGCTCGGTTGCCGTAACTGACATTATGGATCTTTCTATAAGAGTATTTTGATTTGGGTCTATCTTGTCAATTTGACTGATAGGCAACACATAATCTGTACTCACATGTGTAAATGGATTCACTGGAATCTTCTCCAAACCATATGGATCATTAACTTTTGTAATCTTCATTATTGTGGATTTTTCCCTTCCCTTCATGTGATAGAATTACGCCTCAATGTATTGAGACTCACATGTCTTGAATGGGGCCTTATCACCATAAAATGTCTGAACATGACCATCGAAACAATATTTGAGACATTGATGATAGGATGAAGGGATAACCACATGTTGATGTAGCCAGGGTCTTCCAAGCAAGATGTTGAAAGATGTGTCTTGATAAACAACCATGAAATATGAATTGGATACAAGATCTCTGAACTGAGTTCTGAGTGTAATGTCGCCCAGTGGTTCTTGTTCATTTTTATTATATCCTATTAAAATCATCGTAGAATGAGATAAATCAGATTCTGTGTGGCCCAATAGACGATGTGTACGAATGGGCATGAGGTTGACTCCTGAACCATTGTCAGTGAAAGCTCTTCGGATGTTTGCTCCATTGACCTTTCCAGATAAGTACAAAGGTATAATATGCCCATGCACAACATCATCTTCATCTTCATAAGTAAAAGATATTATTACATTGAATTCTTCAGGATTATTCTCTATGGGATAGACTTCAGCAGCAATAATTTCAGTTTCAAACACCTGATGACTTGACAAAGCCTTGATGAGTGCTTCCCGAAGATCTTTTGACAGATTCAGAGCATCCAATATTGATAACATTGCTGGTACTTGGGCCAAGTGTTTCAATATATCATACTTTTGATCCGGAGGTCTGCGTTTCCCAATAGGAATATGTGGTTTAGCAGGTACCTTGGAAGAAAATGCTTTGGAAGTTGATGCATCTTGTATCGGTATAGGAGTTGGCAATATTCCTGGTTTTGGAGGATTAGACCAATTAGATCCATTTACTTGATGAGAGGAAGATGATGGAACCTTCAACCGGTCTTCCAAAATAACTGTGCCAGGACAGAATTTTCTATTGGTAGAAGAACTTTCTTGTTCTTGATGATCTCGTTGGAGGGCTCTACCACGAGTTTCTACTGCATACACAGTTCTAGAAGGGGTAGAATTGGAGTAGTTCCTTCTGAAAGATCCACGTCCTCCCATGTATCCTGAACCTCTGGAACTTCGTCTGATTCCCTTGTTACATATAGGGAATTCAGGCCCATCGAAATCGAAACTGCTACTGGCTTATGGATTTGTTAATTGAATCTTATTAACAGAACCAAAGATTAACTCTTCCTCTGATGATGACTCTGCCAGATTAGCCTGTTTAAGCTGTGTCGTTTGGTGGGGCGGTGCCCGTGGCTTTGAAGTAGGTCGCATGAAGTCTTCAAGAGTCAAAGACAACTTAGGGTTTGACACATACTCATCTTCTTCTAATTCTTTTTCTTTTTTGAATCATACCATTTCTTTGTGGACTTTCCCTCTGATGAAGAGGGGTTTTCCACAACATTCATGGTAGAAGACACAATCAGTTTCTTTAATTGTGTTCACAAAATAGCATGAGTTCGGTTGATTGTCTTTCTGACCATCCAATCATCATACTTCTGTGCATTTTTTCTTTTTACTTCTTTCCATTCGCCTTCCTCCTCTGGAACTGTAGCAGTGACACATGCTACCTGAGCTGAAGAACCTTTTAGTTTGACTTGTCCCGAGTTGACCATATTTTGTATGAGGTATTTGAAGACAAAACACTCCTGGATGGGATTCCCCAATATTTGATGAAAGGGGAAATAATTGGGACGGTCTTCATCTCCTTCCTTGTTTGGCCTTTTGGGCCTTGGAAATTGAACCCGATTATTTTCTAGAGCCGAAATGAAGTAACCAGGAACTTGTTCATTTTGGAAAGAGTATGTTTTTCTCTTCAAATAATCAAATTGTTTTCGTCTTTGACCTCTTTGATCAACTGGATGAAATGTCCTTTGTTGTTGGAACTCAAGAGGTGGATCCCTTCGAGAAGATGAAGGTTTTGAAGTTGAAACAGGTACAGGTGCTTGTTTAAGCATAACTATAACAGTTTCTGCTTTACCTATTCTCCTTCCTGGAGCTTATAGAATTACATGAGATTTAGCCTTAGCCTGTATAAGGGAATCTTCAATCTGCTGAGCGATTGAAGTATTGTCTCGAAACCCTCCTATGTTTTTCACAGGGATCAACGGCGTGCGTCACTCGTCACGCAAATTTTCCACACATATTGGCAACAATTATTCTTGAGGGAGTGCTAATCTTAGGGAATATGTTAATCCCTTCCAGCGAGAAATGAAATACGAGACCCTCTCATTCTCCCTTTTCTTACAGTTTGTAAGATAAAAAACTGTTGTCTTTTGCAAAGTTGAGCTGAACTGAAGAAGGAATTGTTGACGGAGATCTTCCCATCCAGTAATTGACCAGGATTGCAAACTTGTATACCAGACAAAGACAGGTCCTTGTAATGTCCGTACGAAGAATATGAGTTTTACTGCTTCTTGCTGTTCCAGAGTTCCCATCATAGGATCGCAACAAGACACGTAATGCGTCAAATGCTGTTCAGGGTTACCTGATACATTGAAAGTAGGGAATATAGGGTTTCCAAAATTGGATGGAGGAGAGATTGAATCTACCCATTTAGGGTAAAATTTCTTTTCTGGTTGAACCTGCGTACGTTTCCCTTCCATAGTTTCTAACAGATCTGTTAATGACTCGATAGTAGTTATTAACTTTTGAGAAACATCCGGTTGAACTTGGACTTGGGTAGGTGCAATGACTGGAGCTTGGATAGATGTGGTGGTTGGTGCTGCAACTGATGGTAGCACTACCAACTGTTGTTGCACTTGACCCGTAGGATTAGACCTGTGATGGTGTACTGATAAAGGAGGATATTCTTGACCTATCTCAGTAGCTGCAACAAATTCCCTTGGCTGACTGACTCCAGAATGCTTAATAAGAAGACTACTTTGAAGTAGTTCTGCATTCAACCTCCTTAATTACTTCATTTCTTCCTCCTGTTATGAAAACATTTTCTCTAGTGAGAGCGATTGGCCTTCTCCAGAAGAAGGATATGTAACCTGATTCTTTCCCCTACCTTTGTTGGATCCTTTTTAGAGAGGGGGATGTGGGTTACTCGAAGGATTACCTAGGTTCTGAGTAACCCTTTGATTTCATGTACGTACACCTTCTTAATTTGTGTCAGTGTGTACATCTTCTTGACCAGTAACCTCTTCATCTAAGTCCCCTGAGTGAGCCTCATCTAGTGGATCAACAACAACGACATTGATGACAATGATTGATGCATAACGAATCACATCCCTTCTATCATCATTTCTGTGATATTGTCTTCTTCCATGAATTTGATAAGACATTTCCTTTTGTTGATTCGATCCCTCAGGAACTTCTTGACGAACCATAATTTGGAGGTAATCTCCAGATAATTTGGCTCTTATTTCCTCTTGAGGCTTCTTCCCCAATCGAGAAAAGACCAACTTTCTCTGAGGAGGGTATTGATGATTTGAAAAAGTCCCCAGTCCAGTGGACTGGGGATTTTCCTGCTGTTCCTGCACAACTCCTCGAATCCTATTTGTTGATTCTGAGGGTTGGTTTAAAATATTCCCCATTCTGGCAAGCTGGGATGGATCTTGACATGCTATGTCTAAGACTTTCTTAAAATATCTCCTGATATTGCGAACCTTAGTGTTGAAATTAGTTGGATTCACTAACCTGTATCCACTTTTATCACTTGGTTCAAAAGACTGTTGGATGATTTCTGACACTTCTGTCACTTGATGATGTGCTTGCTCCATACGAGAGGCCTGTTCAATATTCTCATTTTCTTGATGTAGGAGTAATTCAACAACTTGTTCTCTGTATTATTGATTTTTAGAGGAACTAGTTGATGCCTGTTCTTGGGAAAGCTTTTGATTACAAACAAAGACCATTGACTGTGGCCGGCCATAGGCGATAACATTGCATGATACCATTTTCAGCGGGCTTTGCTGACTGGAGAGCACCGTGAAATGCAGTTCTCCATGAAAACCCCATCCTCTGACATGAATACAATATGGGGAATTGGCAATTAACTGACTCAATATTCTTAGTGCACCAAGGCATGAACGTTGAAGGGCTCTCTACTGCTTTCCATCCTTCAGATATCGAGAGACTGATAGAGATTCCAAATCAATCTGACGTTGTAACCCTTCTATTATCTTAAGATGATTTTCATATTCATCATAAGAAAATACTTTCTTCTTCAACTGACAAAGAGTTTTCCATATGTTGAGACGAATATCATGAATTCCATCTTCATCAACATCCTTGGAATGTCATACTGAGAGTCAGCCAGAGGCCAAAACATGACTGGTACTTCACGTTTTTCCAGTTGTTTTCTCACGTTCATCATTTCCACTTTATCATTAAATGAAGATTATTTTACCTGATTTGACCAGAGTTAGTGTTTCCTTGTTGCTTCATCGGATTCAACAAGATTGGTAGAGAGATAATTGATCAAACTAAAAGATGCATGACTTAGGGGTGGTTCGGATAATGACCTACACCCTGGGATATCTTCTTATTGCGAAAGTATTTCACTTGCTATCGATGAGGCATCAGAAATGACTAGTTTTGTATTTGAAAGTGCCTCAAGATAAGAGGGCATTCTCAGCACTAAATTGTCCAATGGATAATTTTCCGGGCAATGTGCATCACTACTGCGGAGTGTACTTTCGCAGAGAAATTCATCATCATGGAGAGGACCACCATAATGAGTTACAGCAAAAGATGAGATCTCTTTCTCCTTGGTCTTCTGACCACACAGAGGGTTCCCGTGGCTCTCATATGAAGATGAAACATTGAGATCAACCAAATTTCCATGAAGCAAGACTTAATGAGGAAGTGTCTGTTTAAGACCTTCAGAATTAATGTTCCCACTATTGGGAAATGAGGGAGTAGAATCTTGAATTCCAACAGATAACTTTCCAAGGGCTTCAAGAACTCCATCATCGAGAAAAGCCTTGTTACAAATTGGATCTTGATCTCCTGACTGTGCTGGGCGGGTATTTTTCTTAGACGCCTTCTTACTCTCCTTGGAAACCACTTGTTGAAGAAAGTGGATGCTCTGAGCAGGTGTATGTGCCTGATCAGGAAATATGGCCAGGTTAGGCTGATGATCTCCACTCAAATTAGGTGTTTGTGCCTGACGTGGTTGTCCGTATAATATGGGGGAGTATGCCCCACAACCCTCTTGGACTGGAATAGATGTGTGTGTCTGTTCCGGAGTGAATTGTTGATGTGTCACTCCACTGGTAGGGATAGATTTATGCGTACTTCCCTGGGATGCCGCTGAAGTTGTTATAATATCCTGGAAAGCATCCAGAATATGAGCAGGGATTTGCTTCTGCACTTTCACCATTAATAAACTATACTTGGTGACTTCATCTGCCGAAACGGGGATATACATCCATTCTGTGCTTGGAGTAGGTGTATGTGCCTTCTCCTATCGTCATTTTCCTGTCAGTGAATCCTGACAATACTCATGTGTGGGGGTGGAGAGTTGAGTCTGCCTCCTATTTGTCGTCAGAGATTTCCGACTGACTTCTCCGAATGCTACCAAGTGAGACTGTTGGTAGGATTGATCAATACTAGCAGGTGTATGTGCCTGATGATTGCACTTCGCCGAACGTGGTTGACGAGCTTCATCATATGTTGTCAGACGAGCCTACTGACTAGCTGATTATGTATAAACAGGTGTATGTTTCTGCCTATAGTACTCCGCCGGAATTGCCTGATGGGATTGGCGTGCGGCTGCCAGAAGAGTCTTCTGGAAAGTGGGATTAAAACGAGAAGGTGTGTGTGCTCGCTCGTTTCTTGCCACCAAGTTAGGTTGGTGGACTTCTCCGGAGATGGCAGAGATGAGAACCTGCTCACTATTGACCGGATTCCACCTCTAGCGGTTCGTCTTTCCTACTTGGGTTCAAGGAACCTACGTCAAACGCCTGGAGTCATTACCCTCATCATGTTGAGGGCGTACTGCCGCACGAGTCTGGAAGCGATTGTTGATAGGAGCCCTCAGTAAGGACTCCTGCTTCTTTGAATTAAGGCCTTGAGGGACCTGCTCATTCACCTCCCTGGAATATGGGAGTGAATGGTGATTGCGTTCTGGGGATAACGACCTGAAACAGTTGGAGATGGTGGTTAGCACCACATGCTTCTTGATCATTGGTCATCGTTGTTCTGATGACTGGTGTGAGTTGTTCACATGGAGGGATTTTCGGGAAGCCTCCAGAGTTGGGATGGTACCGTGTTGACGGTACTCCTTAACCAGCGCATTTGATACCCAGTGTTGAAGATGCTGAGTAGGTGATGCCATCCTCAGAGCTAAAGATGATCTAGTAGGAGTAGCAGTAGTGGCATTTGCAGGAATAGTAATCACAGGTGTTAACTTTAGAGCAGCCATTCTGGAAATGAAGAAGATCTTGGAAAAGAGTACCTATTTGATATAACAGACATAATCAATATAAATTCAGCCACTACATCTTTTGGATGAGCACATATGTCAATGATTGTTTTTTTGGGCCCTTTCATTGAGTTTTAAATAGGGACCTAACAAATAGGTAAAACATCATTTTAACTTGGTTAAGGATTCATGTCGGGATCACGATTTTTGTTTCCCTCGGAATTCGGGGATGACCTCCTCAATGGGAGGTTCAAACATTCCAATCAGTTTCTAACGGGTTTGTTCGTAGAACCAGAAATATTAAATGATTCCATATCCATTTGGACCTACTTTCCAAAGGTAGGTGCTCATTAGTTTGTGGACTGACGAGGCTTAGGAATTTGCATTGGTCGAGAGGATGGGAGGTCAGACTCATCACACCTTTTTTGAGGGGAATTATTGTCTACTCCAGGACTCTCTTTATAGATTTAATTTATGTTCGTGAATCCTTATTATATTACCAAGTATAAAATAAGATTTCCTTCAGATTTGACAATCAATGATTAAATATGTAGGAAATTTAGAGAATCTTTTATATGTATTTGAGGTTCTTCATCGATAGAAAATCAATTGTATTTATTAGAGATTCTTGGTCAATGGTATCCTTCAACACATTTATATAGAATTATCTTGGTCATTATGATGACCATGCTGGTTTTAAAGCCACTTAGTGGGGCACCTGAAGTTTATTATCATTCAGAAGGACATGGATTATTTCAGAGTTGGGATCGAACCCAAAGATGGGCTACCTATGTATCCTTTGTTTAGAAAAGGAATTAGAACCCACATAGTTTGAGTAAGGGTGTATGATGTTTATGATTGATGGCTCAAAGGAAGATGTCATAATTACATTTACAGTCTAAGCTCACGTGAATCATGCTCGGTGTGAGAAACAAGAGGTATTGGTAAAAATTAGACAATTGTGCCATGAAAGATGAAATCATAAGAAATAATGTGGGACTTATGTGTGTATGATTTCCCAGATAAATAAATATTAGGATTTACTTCAAGGAAGAAATATAGGAACAAGTTCCATAAAGGTATATGTGCTTCATGGATATTTGAATACTCTATCTGGGGGCTTACTCTTGAAAAGGAGGCCCAAATTATGAGGGGACTTATGATTGGGTTTTACTCTTGAGAAGGAATCCCAGATCAAAGGATTGGCTAAGAGAAATTAAAACTAGGGCTTGCTTCTGAAAAGGGAGGCCCAGGTTAAGGGACTTGAAAAAATTAAGGTAATTGGGGCTTACTCCTGAAGAGGATGCCCATATTTGAGACTCGGGATTACTCCTGAAAAGGAGGCCTATGTTAATGATTATGACTGGGGATTATTCCTGAAAAGGAGGCGCAGGTTAATGAGTTCTCTCATCTTAAAAGATGAGGTTGAATGAATGAAATCTCAATCTTTAATGACATAATGATGTGTAAATCACTAGGTTTTGGGGGATATTTCACAGAATTCCTTTCAGACAAGGAATCCAAATCAAGAAATCATGTCATAAATGGATTTTAAGAGTGTATTGAAAATTGAATCTTGAATAGGAGAGGTTGAATGTAATAAGAGGAATAAAATATGCAAGAAGGGCACCCAAAAATGTAAGGGCACACAAGTCCTAAGAGTCATGCAAGTACTGCGTGGGAGCAGGAGTCTTGTCGCATAGGTATACCTGCACAACGAATGTGTACTTGCACGATTGTTAACCAGCAGGGTAGTACTTGAGCGAATCTTGGTTATTTCCTTTAGAATCATCTTGAGGTTCTTCTAGAAGATTGGTGCACAAGTTCTATTGAAGGAGTAAGGCGGAACACAAGTGTGGCCATTTCCCTTAAGGGATGGCCACTCAGGTGCACATGTGTTGATGAGTTTCAACACTTAGGCCTTCCTCCCCCTCTTTAGATCTTTTGTTCTAGGTAATAAATTAACTTAGAAGTATTTCAGAAGCTTTGAGAAGATACTAGGGCACCAGGAGCTTAAAACTAAGTTTCTAGAAAAAAATATTTTTAAATAGGGGCCCACAAGGTCTAGTTATAGGCTGAAGAAGACCCGTGCGATTATCCTTTAGGGCGCGCAAGTCACTTGCGTGACCATTCGTCATCGCGCAAGTGTACTTGCATGACCATTGTAGAACTTGTGCGACCCTTGTGTAACATTCTTCTTATTCCTTTGTCTATATTTAATATTAGTCCAAAGGTTGAATCACTTTGAGCTCAGATATTCCCCTTTTACAATCATTAGATTCTATGACGAAAGGAGCGTCAACAATGATTCAATTCAGTTCTCATTCCATCCTCTAGGAGCCATTTCAATACAATGGAATAATCTATATTAGATCATAATATTATGAATCGTAATATATATTCCTAAAAATAGTGAAGTAATTAATAAAAATTGAACACATATATGGATAGATAATCTCATAACTGTAAATATGGTTTATTTGGGGACATATTTACTATTAATTCCTTCATAATGGTTTGTGAATATAACGTGAACTATCATAAGTGTATCCCCTCGGAGTGTCCAATCATGGGATTTTTATGTCTGGTTGTCATGTCCTAAGAAACACATAGTCAGTCCCAAAACACCTTTTCGAATTTGTTAATCCTAGGTACATCTATGCCAGAACCATGTCTATTTTTAATATCCAGAAAGAGAGGTATTCCTAAGAACAACCACATAATCTCTACATTTCCTATATTCTTGTATTTTATTCTATTCTTATCCTAAAAATCCCTCTTTGGATTGTGTTCCATAATATATGTTTTATAAATCTAGCTTCCAAGGTTTCTACTAAACCAACAATGATACCAATTTTAACATCCCTGACCATAGTAGCCCATTGCCGATGGCTTAATTTATTACATTGGTATAATAATCAAGATATTATCACACCGAATGACTGAATTGTTCATTATTTTAAAAAACCAAATAAAATAATAAGTTTTAAATTACAACATGGAAGAAAAAATAACCAAGAAACTCAATTGGAAACATCAATAAACTCTTAGATTATCGATCCAATAAAAAATGAACTCTTAGATTATGGATTCAATATATACATTTAAAACATGTTTTTAAGAGACTTTAGAAAAAGTCCACTTTAGTGCACTTTAAGGTAAAATATTAATGAGTCTATAAAATAGAAAATGTCATAATTTTTGGAATAATAACAAGAATGAAAAAAGAATATTTTCAATAAAAAAATTTATTTTATAAAAGAAATTTTCTCTTAAAAAAATTATGGATGGTACTTGAAAATGGGTAAGAAATTGGGAAGTTCCCTTTAATCAAGCATGCTTAATAGAAAGAATTGAAAAGGTAACCCTATTAAACACTTATTTTCCCATTAAATAAAGATGAAATATTCTGGATACATGATTTTGGAACATATAAACATAAATTAGATGAATAATATAGTACTAAATATGTTTTACAATGGGTTGGAGAGATAAAGAATAAACAGAATGAAAAATGGAGGTTCAGGAAGAAACCCTTATCACAATGAAAACAATCAAACTGTATGACCCATAAAATCAATTATAATAAAATGAAACATTTAAAACTATGACGATAATTAGATTTATGATATTATACATCATATTTCATTATACAAATTCCACACACACGAAATAGTGGGGAATAATCCACGTCTAATAGAAATAAAGGTGAGATGTGAAAACCCTTACCTTATGTATGAATGTGTTATGCACTTGATATTAATGTAATATATAATAAGATTAAATCCATTAATTAATTAATTAAAAACCTTTTATACATTTATATAATTTATTATAATTTTATCTCATTCTTTTATGGCCATCTTGATGAATTATAAAATACACTCTTATCGATCAGGAACCATCGTTTCCTTATTTTTCATGATCAGTTTACTTGTATATATGTATGGGGAATCATGTAAAATGAGAATAGATGTAAAGAATTGAAATTATATGTTTTTAATGAACTTAAATAATAATAAATGGTCATATATATCATTCAGCTATGTGGTATTAGGATGAATCATTAGATAAAATGTTAGCGATAACCATTTGGAATATTTTGGAATATTTTGGATCATCACACAATAATTTTGTATTATGAATTAATATTATGTATATATACTGGTTCTAGAACATTAAATAATATTTAATAAACATATTATAGCCTCTTTTAACCATAAAATTGGTATTATTACCATCATTTAAGTAATAATTGAAAATAGAAAACACCTCATCAATAGTGGAGGTAAATCTGCACCTCATAGACAATGTTTTCATTATTTGAATAAAAAATGGAAGAGGTAAATATTATTTATGGTTTTTTTACATTTACATAATATAATTACATTATATATAATACACTTGATTTATCATGCATTTTTGGATAGAGATGGTGAGGGAAGTATAATAAAAGAAAATAAATATAAATGAAAATGAAAGGGAAGGATTAACAGTTTTACATTGTGGATTCTTCTCCTTAAGAACCACATTAAGGAATTTCGAAATGGTATTTTGGGTGATACCCGAAAGAGAAGAACCCGGGAAAGATATTTTAGAGTGTTATTAGGATGAAACTGGACAAGATTAAAGGATTTGGTGGTGTTAGGGGAAAGGGTCGTGATGGGTGGTATTTATAGTGAAGGAGAGGGGTGTTTTTTAAACATTTTATTCATTGATTTTTTATTTTTTATGAAAATTATTAATAGTTTGAGAATAATCCATAAATATGTTAAACTAATGAAGTTTATTTCTAGGTTTTTGTGATTTAATCATTAATGACTCAAGGAATATTATATTTAACATATTATGTATTTATATAGTGAATTACTATATATTACTATTCACAAAATTCATGTATTTTAGAAAAATTCAAACAATTATCCCTAACCATTTTTCAATGTGTAGAATTTGAAAATTCACTCCATTTTATGAAAGTAATTTTATAAATATGACAAATTTAAATTTCAAATAAAATCATCATTTACATGAAAAATACCAATTTTAATATTATAACTATGTTTATGAAAGTTTTAAAAATTCATCAAAGTCTCATAAAATTATCATATAATAATAAGAAAAATATATATTAATTTATTGATTTGTTTTCTGAAAATAATTTAATTTGAATAATTATTTTATTTATAAAAGGGTAAATAAACATTTATGTTTAACTAAAATACCAACACATAATTTAACATTTCAAAACATTTATTTACTTATTCCATGGTAAAAATATACCATATTCTCATTTATAATATTCAAAAATTTAATTAGGTGATGTTATTATTCTGATGGCCACATTAATCTTCCAAAAGATCGTATTATTATTCCAAATGTCACATTACAATTCATAAAAAATAAATCTTATCAGAAAAATACTAAAAATGTATCTGAGGTAAATTTTAATGTCACGCTTTAAAAAAATATTTATTTTGTCATATATAATTTATAAAAGGGAATTTTTTTTTAATTTAAAATAATTTCACCATTAAAATGTGGTAGGACTTTGTTTAGAAAAATAAATCCTTTTTTCATTGTGAAATTGGATTTATTATTATGTTATGTCTCCAAAAATATTTTGGATGGATGCAAAAATATTTTATTGAATATATAATATATATATTTCATTAATAACTTCCACTTATAATGTTTAATTTAATTACACAATAAAAATTCATTATGGGAATAAAATTAAAATTAGTTTTTATAAAAATACAGCCCTTATGTTCTTTTTTTTAATTTCTAATTAATTTGTAACCAATTCATTAATTTTATAAACATGTATAATCTATATTTTAATTATTTTATTAATATTATCTATTCCCATCATTCCATACATCATGGAGATTACTATAATAATCAAATAATAATATTTAATAATTATTTAAGCTTATAATCTATCAAAGAAGTTATATTTTAAAAAAGGAATACATTAAAATCTAGGGTTGTTACATGCCATGCACATAAGATTTTCACATCATCACAACCCAGATATCAAGATAGTAACCAAGTAGTTTATGGTATCCAACATAGTCCAATGTTATATATTATACCTTAATCCATAATATCCCATACATGTCCTAAATATAATATTCTACAGAATACTATATCTAGAGATAAATGTTTTTAAAATAACCACAATCCATTAATTTGATCTAAACAGATATATGCCAAATGCGACCCCTTTGCATACTAGAATATAATACTACACAGATAAGTGTGTAGGAAAATTATGGGGTACTCAACCACTAATTCCCTGGTAACCTAGATATTGTGGAAAATACCCATCCAGATTCCACTTGGTGTTAATCACCCTACCGAAATGGGTGGGGTAGATCTAGAAATCACACAACTTACATGATATAATATGACTCACAACCATACTATATGAATTAATTTAGTCTTCTTCTCAACTATATATATCATTTCTTAGACACCCAAATGATACTTCTATTAACTATTTATCCTATAATAACACATTAATTAAATATTACTTCATGTATTTAATTTTTTTCCTTTATTATTTCACTTTATTTTAATTAATTCCTAAAACATTAATTAACATATTCAAATTAACATTTCTTTAACCACCATGTGATTTCTAATCATCATAGGCATAGTCCATTAGATTTAACAGTTCCACATGATTATCATAAATTTAATTCCATTGTAGGACTAACCCATGGGTTAATTTTTCTTAATCATTATAATTTTGAAAATATACTTACTCTAGGATAATTCATAATTTACTAACCACAAATCAGTATTTGTTTTATTAATAGTAAAAGGTATAGGGGAAGAACAAAAAGAAAATAAAGATAAAGAAATAAACCGAATGTCCATCCTTAGATCATAGTGATCTAAAGTAGTGAATCCCTAATGCATAATTTATAAGAAGATTTACCCCATCAGAGGGAATGGATCTAAGTCTAAAGAACAAGAAACCGTCCCACTATGAGTCATGAATCCCTAATGCATCATCTATAAAATTATTGACCCCATCAGAGTGAATAGATGCAAGTCCCGAGAAATAAGAAATCTAATCACTCTAAGTCACCTTGGAAACCAGGAAATCAACTACTACATTCCCTTTGAACCATTTATGCAATATATACTTTTGGTTTCTCATCATCCAGTTTAAATCTTCAAATGGATTTATAAATTGAGCAGGGGTGATTACAATGCCATGTATAGAATTTTACACACTTAGAGCATCAGTGTCCGATACTACATGATGAATCTTCCCGTGAGTAGATAAATAAAGACCTATTTTAAGGGAATGAGACTCATCTAGGAGAGATTATCCTCTCCCCAGGTATATATGAAAGGATAAAATGACAAAGAGCCACTGGTCCCGAATCACCCCACCCCCACACGACACCCAGATGGAATAACCACAAATGATTACTTTCATACACAACTAGAAAAATGCCTATTTCCATAGTTCAAAACAATGGAAATAGGTCCGAAAAATGTGGCTATAGCTTACGACCACAGTTTTGACCAAATGTGGCTTCTATCTCCGTGTCAATAGCTTCTTATTTCCAAAGTTTTGAAAACCGTGGAAATATGCCTCCAAACTAGCCACCACAGAAATTGACCTATAATCATGGTAAAAACTGTGGCTATAGGTGGGTATTCCCACAGTTTTAACCATGGATATATGTGGATATTTCAATGGTTTTAACTGTGTAGATGGCCTTGTAAAACCATGGCAATAGCCGAAATATAAAATGCAACCATCGAGTTTTGATCCCGGTACCCCCCCTTTACAAACCTTGGTACTTACTAGTACACCGCACGACCCTGTGGATATATATATATATCATGATATATATATATATATATATATATATTAATATAAACCATGAGAATCGCCTCAAAACCATGGCGATAGGTCTTCCCACCAAATTAATAGTGGGAAAATGTTTTCCCGCAGAAGCATGGGAACCCTATGGCCATGATTTTAAAACCGTGGCTATAGGCCACAAACCGTGGCTATAGCCACAACCTATAGCCATGGTTTTCAAAACTGTGACAATAGGCCATGGAAAACCATCCAATAAACACAGTTTTAAAACTGTGGCTATAGGCTACAAAACTGTGACTATAACCACATATAGCCACAATTTTAAAACAGTGGGTATAGGTTTGTTGTAGCAGCATCATTTTCTAGTAGTGATATCATTTTATAAAAATTCACCAATAGATAGAATTAAATTTAAAAAAGTGTACACTAATAGAAATAATATAAAATTTTCCTGAAATAGGAACTTGGATGATCAATATACACCAATAAATACTTATGTATAAACAATCTCGAATAATAATGTGATTGAGAAATTATCATCTAAACTTTTGATCTGATTTCCTATATATGTATCTGAACCTCCTGTATAATTATTTAAATAATGTAATTTACTTATTTAATAATCATATTGATTTTTATGATATCATATATAATCATATTATCATCTTCTTATTAATAACATTCCATTATTACTTGTTATTCGGGTATTAACTACTTCATTTTCTTCTGCATGTTTTATCGAATAAGATCTGGTTCTCCTTCATAGTTCATACTTATGTCATTAACAAATGATATTAACATTATATATATAATATTTAATCCTTTTATATATTTATATAATCATGATTTAATGAAAATATTATATAATGAAGCACATCACATCGTGGAAATAATAGGTCTTATGTACTGACGACCAACAATATAATTCTCATAATTGTTGAATGGTGTTGAATGTAATGGTGTATAATATTTAAGAATCAATATCATGTTATAATAATCATACATATTTATTATTTCTATCATTATACCGATCAAAGTATGGTGGTGTTGAAAAACAGATTACACTACAGCGTGGAGACGGTAAATCATACGTACGTAGGTGTGATGATTTCATTTTTTATAGGATGGATAGAAAGTGTAATATTGTTGTTTGAGTAAAATACTGACATATCAGTATATAAGTGATACTCATTATGTTTATTTTGAATAATAAATAAGATTAAAATAATCCACAGAGGATATTACCTCTTCTTCGACGTGCTACTTCTAAATCACTTCTTAGAGTAGTAGAGTCAGTCTTCAAAAAAGTAAAGAACAATTAGAAAGTAAATAGGGAAGTGGATAAGGGAAATGGATAGGTGATGGATGATATTTAGGGCTCCACGTGTACTGAAGAGGTGAGGGAGGATGTTCCTTTTTTAAAATTGAGGTGAGCAGCCCTTTTGGGATCTAAAAAAATATTAATTTGTAATAAAGTCAATCCCCATCCAAAAACATCCAAAATGTACCAATTTATAAGTTCACATGTGATATGGTTCTAATATCACCGACCACTAGATTTGAAACTTATATTTCTGTCAATTTAAAAACAATTATTTTAATTGACACTTAGTTAAACAAATTCATTTTTCACTATGGTAACAAATATTTCAATTTTAAAATGGTGAAATAGTTATTTATTTGATGTTAATTAGACCATAATTAAATAAAATAGAACATTTTTGACCATATCATAAATAATATATATATATTATAATTTTTTTAATAATGTTCTAATTTTTTTTTATAAATAATCAATGGTTTCAATCTCTACAATATTCAATTCATTGATTTTTTAAAATATTAAGATAACATGTTCACTTTGAATGGAATATCTTATTATGTTCATATTATTTCATGACCATATGTTAATTTTATTATAATTATTAATTATACCGAATAATATTGATTTTATTATTTTTGATAACCTTTATTTGTTAACTCTACGAATAAAATAATACATCAATATTGTGGAGTTATTTAATATACATATTTTTTGAATAAAAAATTAAAATAAAAAATAATGATGATGATAAATATACTAGATTATTCAATAATATTTTTAGTCAAATTTATATTTCTAGAAACTATTACATTTGAAATGTTATACTTATTAAATTATTAATGTGATAACTTCAACATAACATTAAATAAAATAATATAAGTGTCACAATTTCTTCTATAAGGATAAAAATGGTCACTAACTCGACCATTGGATGGTTATGGTTATGATATACTCGACCAAAAATATTTGGCCTAGTGTTTGGGTATTTTGATGGTTATTCTAATTCTAATCCAAATAGTGTTTTTTGACTTATCATCTATTAATTATTTTTTACATAATCAATGTATAAGTATTTTAGGTAGTTATAAATTTCCTAAAAATTACAACTAAATTACCAGGAAAAAGAAAAACATTTTTTATTTGAAGTGATTATTTGTAATCGAATTAGTCTTCTTATACCCTTATATAAAATATTATTTATTAATTAAAATTTGAGTGAGAAATATTTAACTTTTATTAAATATTAATCAATTAAATGTCCTATATCATCCAATTGGATACCAAATGACACCATTTAGACTAAAGGATGATTTAGGCCAAAATATACTCATCCAATTTATTAATAAAAGTGTTATTGTGGTTTTTAATAGTAATATTACCGTTAATTACCTAATTTACCCTTTTACTGTATTAATAAATAATATTGAAGTTACTATTGATAATGCCCAAAAATAAAATAATTTTATTTATTTAATTTCTAACTAACGATTCCAAATATAAAATAAATTTTTCAAAATTAAACACATATAAGTTTTCATACTTAATTTAAAATTAATCTTATTGTTTAAAAGTGAAAATGGGATTTAAATGTTAAAACATTAAAAAAGATTAAATGTTTTTATATCCAAAATTAGTGTGAAATTAATTTTAATTAAATAAATTATATTTAATGATAAAAATATATTATATTTGTTCATTAATACATTTAAATATTATAATTTAATAGTATAAATTGTTTTGATGAAAAATGTTTTTTTCAATTAATGTTTTGTGAATTTTTACTATTCATCAAAATTTGAATGCTATCAAAAAAATATTAAAAATTTATCCAAGGAAAATTATTATACCCATCATGCAAGGAAAACATTTATTTTGTCATATAAAAAAATTAATGTTTCAAAATATTAATTTAAAAGGGGTTCTCCATTAAATGGTGGAAAATGACCCTTTTAAAAAAAGTAGGTTTTTTATACATAAAATGGGGTTTATTAAACCCCTATGAAAAAAATGTATTGGATTAATAACAAAAATATTTTATTATTTATGCATATTTTATATTTCATTAATATCATTCACTAATATTAATTCACTTAACAAAAATAAAAAAATATTATTGATTTATATTTTTCATACATAATCATAATATATTTATACTTATTCTTACTAACCTAATAGCTTGGATAAATTGGTCGTCTAATACTATGGGCATATTATAGTTTGTTTAGACACATGATTATTTACAATTCAAGCTATTGGAGAATTATTATTATTTAAAGAAAATATTTCATAAAAACATTTGGGTGTAACATTCTACCACTTAAACTGATTTTGACCCTCCAAATCCATAATTTGGATTCAAAAAATGAGAATATATCGCCCTCATTATATCATCAAGTTCCCATGTAGCTTTTTCAAATTGGCGGTTCCACTACAAAACATAAGCAAAGTGAGTGGTCTGGTTTGGCCGAACATTTTTTCTACGATCCAAAATCTATATCAGTGGTTCTTCATAATAATGATCTTGATCCAACTGTATGAATTCTGATTTTATTACTTATGAAGGATCATATATGTACTTTCTCAGGATTGATACAGAGCACACATCCTGAATTTGAGAGGGATTCTATGGAAGTTCAAATCGGTAAGATACCTTCCCAACATGAACAAGAATTTAAAAAGGACCAATATATCTAGGGATCACATTTCCATTCTTTCTAAATCTCATTACTCTATTACATGGATATATTCATAGAAACACTTTTTTCTCACATGAAAGTCTAGGTCTCATCGTTGGATTTCAACATAACGTTTTTGTCGACTCGATGCTGTATTTATGTGTTGTTATATAGATCTGACCTTTTCTACCATTTCATCAGCTAGACCAGGTCCTAATAGATTTCTTTACACAACTTCATCCCAGAAAGATGTAGTTTTCCACATCCTTCCATAAAGGTGTTCATAAGGAGAAATTTTAATACTAGAGTGAAAGATGTTGTTGTACGAAAATTCCACAAAGGTAGGAATTGATACCAAAAACCATTGAAAACTATAGAAAAATCTCTGAACATTTCTTATAATGTATGACTATTCAACTCAGACTGATCGTCTATGTGAGGATGATAAGCACTGAGGATACTTAACTCAGCATCAAGAGACTTCTAAATACTTCTATTGAACTTTTAGGTAAACCTCATTTCTAGACCAGATATTATAGAAATTGGTACTCCATGAAATCTTACTACTTCCTTTACATATATCATGCTAAGCTAATCAAGAGAGAAACCCTCCCTAAAATCAACTAAGTGTTACGACTTCGTTAGATGATAAAATATAACCCATATAGAATTATGGCCTTTAGATGTTTAGGGGAGCCCGATGGCAATGTCTATAGTAATGTTTTTCTTATTTCTATGTCGGTATGTGTAATGGTTGTAACATCCCATTAGACTTCGATCTCTCATCTTTTACATGTTTCCAAAACAAGAATAGAGAGGCATATTCAACAAAATATTTTTTCATGCCATTCCACTAGAAATAATCATTCAATTCCATATACATATTTGTAATTTTATGATGAGTAGATAATTAAAAACCATGATCCTCATCCAATAACTCCTATAAATTTGGTATGGAGGAATTAAAACTCGGTTCCATAACTGTTTTACTCTTTCAAAATCAAGGTTGAATTCAGGAACATTTCCCACCTTCTTTTGTATCTCTACATCTTTCTTACACACCTCATTAATCTCTACTCTTATATATGGCTGAACATTAAATTGAGAAAGGTAATATTTCTACCATACCTTTAAAATTTTAAGATCCATCCTTTGCACACCCATAAATATTTTATGTCCTATTATCCTCATAATGGATAGGCTAGAATGTTCCTTTCTACTTAAAGAATATGCCACCATCTTCACTTTCCCAAGGAGGTACTGTATTAAGTTGTCATAACATTTAATCCAATCCATCCATCTTCTTTGATTTATATTCATCCTTTTTCGTGTGAAAATATTCATTAAACTATTATGATTAATATAAATATCATACATTTCACCATAATGATATATTATCAATATATTTATTACAATTATTACGTAGCTAACTTGAAATCATGAGTTGGATAATGTTTCTAATGCATTTTTAATGGTCATTAGGAATAATCTATCACTATATCATTATTCATGACAATAAATCCCAGTCCCTTTTTTGATTCATCAATGTATATCCGAGACCATTCTCTACTATAAGGAAGTTTTGGAACATGTGCACTGGATAAACTTATTTTTAGATCTTTGACATTCACTTCACATTCCTCTATCCATATGAACGTCACTCCTTTCTGAGTAAATATTTCTAGTGGACTAGATAATCATGAAAAATAAATCACAAATTATCAATAATATCCAGCCAAACCAAGTAGTATTTGGATCTTAGTTATCATTGTTGGTCATAGCCAATCTTCTGTTTTTTACTTGATCTACAGATATCCCCTCTTTTGATATTATGTGACCCAAAAATGAATCTTTTTAAATCCAAAATTCACACATGGGAAATTGTCCATAAATATTTGCATTTATTACGGTCTTTAATACAATTATCAAGGGACCCTCATGTTCTTTCATGATCTTAATATAGACAACAATATCTCATATAGAGACTACCCAAAACTAATCAGGATATTCTCAAAAAACTATTCATTAGATCCATTAAGATAATTGGGGAATTTGTAAGACAAAGGGCATTACTATAAATTTATGTTGTTCATACCTTTTACTGAAATCCGTCTTTGGTATATCCTCTTTCTTTAAACATAATTGATGATATCCTGAACAAAGATAAATCATGGAATAGTATTAGGATCCATGTAGTTGGCCGAATTTGTCATCAATGTGGGGAAGAGGATACTTGTTCTTTATATTGATCTTGTTGTATTCTAAATAGTGAGTTCTGAGTCTCTATGATATATATTTATTCTTAAGAAATAAAACAGGTGCTTCCTAAGGCAACACAATAGGGCCTATAAATCCCCTATCATTATTATCATGGAGACGATTCTTTAATTCCTACAACTAAATTGGGAATATTATATAAGGTGTATTAGAAATAGGCATAAAACCAGGTATGTGTTCTAATGAAAACTCAACCTAATGATTTGGGGGAAGACCATGGAATTCTTCTGGAAATACATCATCAAACTCCCACACAATGGGTGCTTTAATAATTATGAGATTCTCTTAAACGATTTGAGACCGATATCATTCATTTATAGGAATAAATACCTATAAAAAAGAAGAAATTAATATTGGAAGCTTATATTAATCCTTGCATCTATAGATGATCATAGATTGATCTGGAATATGAAATGTTTATTAACTTCATTAGAAATTGATACGAGCTCCATAGAGAGAAAAAAAATCCATGCCAAGAATCACATCAAATTCCACTTTAGGAATGATCAAATGATTTCCAAGAATACATTTCCCACAAACTACAACTCGAGTAGAATTATAAACATTTTATGAGACCAATTTTCCATCAAGAGTTGTCATAGCTTACTAAACGTCTAATTATTGATGTAATATGGAGACACCCATAGAAAATTCTTCAGAAATAAAAAATTGCGTAGATAAAGAATCAAATAAAACATTTTATACTTTAGAGTGGATGATAACTATACCTTTCACCACATCATTATCATACTATAGATCGCTGACAGTGATCTCCTGTTACCCTACTTTACCCTTGTACTTAAGAGTTTACTTATGTTGATCTTTATCAACAACCGTAGGATTAGGGTATTGAATTTGTAATTCCCAATTTCCTTTCACTTTTAGCATTGAATTATAAGAGGTGCCTTCTATATTTCCTTTTCTATATTCACATCATTTGATATCTTTTTCCCATCACAATGGAATTCAATTTTACAATGACCTTATTTTCAACAAATAAAACATTTACTTGTCCCTTTGGGAAAATTTAATCTATGATTTATTTCACACATTGGACATAAGAGAAAGACACATCGTTTTTCAGTATGACCTTCAAATTTTCCCTTGAATTCCTCATTTTTTCAGATCCTAACAAAACCATAGGATAAATGGGATACTTCAATGTCCATCTCAACCTTAAGAGTAGATAAAACGATTTATTCATAGAAATTGATGTCCAATATGGATAATGTTATTCAGAGTCTTCATTTTAAGACACTAACGAACTGATCAACTTTACTATCATGATGGATAATATTACCAGAAGTATACCTTACATGTCATCTAATATTTACTTCTTAGGTTCCAATAGATTCATATTTCTTTCTCATTATGATTGAGGAAATCCTTCCCTATCTTTGTTCTAACAATATGATGAATATACTTATTAAAAAATATGTTCTTCAATACATCACATTCCATAGATTCAATTTCTTATCTTTAGGTTGTATTCATGATATGGTGCCACCAATAATCAGCTTCACCTTAAAAATGATAGACTGGTGAGATGAATTTATCATGTTCTGAATGTTAGATAAATAAAAATATCTTTTTAGTGGTACCGATCCATTATTCAACCACTAATGGATCAGAATATCCGTTAAAAAGGTGGATGTAACCTCATGATGGAATCAATAGAATATTTCTCCCTTATTTTCTTATTTGGATGATTTTTAGGATTTATAACTTGATAATGTTGTGTGGGAATAACTTCATGAATTTTCATTCCAACTTCCAAAACATTTGATTTCTCTAGAGGATATTCATTACTTTTCTCATACCATTTATCATTAACCTGGTTCTTCTAGGTTCCAGACATTGACTTAAACTAAGATGTGTAGTGTGAGAAACACTAATAATAATGATAAAACCAGTAAATCAAGATCAAAATTTCAATTTAGGACACGTTAGGTTTTATTCTAGGTTATTCATGATCATTTCTAATACACTAGGATAATACCATATACATTGATATATCCTTTGGGTTCTTACTAAAATTGTCTCATCCTAGTATCCAAAGGATATGTATACCTTTCCTATGATATAAATAATAAAAACCCATAATTTTCATACATTGATATTACAGAGATATCGAATAATATTAACTTGAAAATATGAAAAATCTATGAGATAAATCATAAAATTTGACAAGAATAATTAAACGTAATAAAAAAAGTTATACCATAATAAATGATGTTTTTTTCATACAAAGAAGAATTGAAAATCATTTCATATTAGTTGTAGATCATTTCCAAGACCACTATATAAAAAAAAAGTCCATTACTGAACTGATTTCACTCCTCATTACAGCCCTCTATTACTGAACCAGTATCACTTCCGGTTTAATCCATGTCTAACTGATGATATATAAATAAATACCCAAAAAATTGGAGGTAGATATTGGTCTCAGCCATCTAATAATGAACTCATTCTTATATGTTCCACAATATCATAAATCATTCATCATAACCCATGGAATAAAATGGGTTTCTTTAAATATCATTCCACTATAACATAATCAACGTAAAAAACTCATTTCATAATTAACATTACTTCACAAAGACAAAAAAATAATAGGAATAATGAGGAGATTATATTTAAATAAACCATATAAAATTTCCATCTTAAATGGAATTTTTCATGATATAACAGAACAAATTAATTCGTGAAGAAAATATCATTTTTTATTCAAAAAATATTTCTTTTCTCAAAATTCTATAAAATTTGAAAGGAAAAGAGTTTATTTGAAAATACATATGAAATAATTTAGAGGAAGCTTCATAGTGATAATAAGTTATGAAAATTTAATAATCTATTCAATACGAATCCGTTAAAAAAACATTCTCCATGAACATTTTCTAGAAAAATCAAAAAGTACCTTTTATCGTATATCGAGAAATTATTCTTTTCATACTATTTGAAAAGAATTCACTAGTGGATAAAATTTAACATAATAAATTTTATAATAATATAAATAATATTACACATTTAAGAGACATGGACGTGTATGATAAATATACTCCACTAAATACTTATGTATAAACAATCTCATATAATAATGATATTGCAAAATTATACTATAACTTTTAGGTCTGATTTCAATTGAATATATCTGAATATCTTGTATAATGATTTTAAATAATTTCATTTAGTTATTTAATAATAATATTCATTTATATGATATCATATATGATCATATTATCATCTGTTTGTTAGTAACATTACATTATTAATTGTTATTTGGGTAATAAATGCCTTATGTGCTTAAGCATGTTTTGTTGAATAAGTTTGGATTATCCTACATATATCATAGTTATAACATGAAAATATGATATAAACACTATATATATCATATTTATTCATTCTATATATTTATTTACTCATTATTTAAGTGAAATCATGTATAATGAATCACATCACTCCGTGGAGACGGTAGGTTATACGTACACACGAGCAACGATATTATTCCCATAATTGATCAATGATATTGAATTGAATGGTGTATAATATTTCATAATATATAACATTTTATAATGATAATACAACATTATTATTTGCGTCATTATACCCATCCAAAAAAGGTGTTGGTGAAATACCGATTACACCACTTCTTGTAGATGGTTATTCGTACGTACGCATGTGTGGTAATTTCAACTTTCATAAAATGGAAAAAAAGATGAATATTGTAGTTCCATAATAATAATAACATCTTAGAATATAATTGATACTAAATATATATCTTTATTATGAAAAAACTAATGAATAGTAAGTTGAAGAAGAATGATGTTTGAATGAATCAGTAGAGGCGTTTACCTCTTCTTTGACATGCTTCCTCTAAATGTGCTATTAGAGCACTATAGTTGGTCTTTGAAGAATACCAAAAACTATTTAATGTAACTAGGTTAGTTAATAAGGGAAATTTATAGGTTATTTACATGATTTAAGGCTCATTTTGATGTTAATAGGTGAGCTAGGATGTTCCCTTTTATAATTGAGGCGAGAGGAACTATTTGAATCTACCAAAATATTAATTTATCACAAAATGATTCCCCATCCAAAATCCTTCAAAATGTCCCAATTTCAAAGATGAGACAGGACAAGGTTGTAATCTAACCAACTAACAGATTATAGACAAGATTTTCTATCAATTTAAATCTTATCATTTTAATTAACAGTTAGTTATTCTATTTAATTTTTATCTAGGGTATCAAATATGTCAAATATTAAAAGGGTGAAATATTAAAATATTTGATGTTAATTAGACCATAAAAAACCACAACAGAACATTTCAGACAATAGAATAATCATTATATATATATATATATATATTTTTATCATTTATAAATTAATTTTTAAAACACTATTTCCATAAAAAATCAATTCTGTCAATTTTTACAGAATTCAATTCATTTATTTTTAATAATATTTAGATAACAAAATATTTTGAAGTAAATATTTTATTTTATTATTCAAAATTTTAAATTTATAAAAATATTTTTAGTAAAATTTATTTATTATCTAGGTTAATAAAATAATTCCTATATCATTTTTATATTATTTAATATACTTATTTTTTGAGTGAAAAGTTAAAATAATTTTTTTATGAAGATAAATATACTAGATTTTAGAAGAATATTTTTTGTCTAATTTATCTTCTTTAAAATGAAACATTTAAAATTTTATACTTATTAAATTATGAATGTGATAACTTGAACATCAAATTAAGTAAAATAATAGAAGCATCACAATCTATTCTATAAGGATCCAAATAGTCAGTAACTCGACCCTTATATGGTTATTGTCCTAATATACTCGACCAATAAGATATGATCAAGTGGATTCCAAAGGAAACCATTTCAGAAAAAAGGATGATTTGGGTCAAAAAAAACTCATATTATTATATTAATATAGGTTTTATGGTAATATTATAATAGTATTCTTACCTTTAATTACCTGATTTACCATTTCAGCATATTAATAAAAAATCTCCTAAGTTGCTAATCATAATGACACAAAATAAAATAATTCTATTTACAAAATTTGGACCTACTGATTTCTAATATGCAGTCCATTTCTCAAAACATTAACCCTATAATATACAGTAATTAATTTAATATTAATCCTCTAGTCAGAAATAGAGAATGAGTTTTAGAAGTTAGAGCATTGAAAATGATTGAAATGAATTTACATATGAATTCAATGTAAACAGAATTCAAATGACATAAATTATGTTGAATGATTAAAATATTATGTATTTATACTTTAAAACAATTAAATATTATAATTTATCTCTATAAATTATTTCAATGAATTTTTTTCAATTATAATTTAGTGCATTTTCACTATTCATCACATTTTGAATGATATGAGTAAAAATATTAAAAATTCATTCAATGTAAATTTATATATCCCTATTCCAAATAACATGTTTAGGTAGTCGTATAAAAAATATTAATCTATCAAAATATTAATTCAAAAGTGGTTCGGTAATAAAAAACTGAAAATTATCCTTTTGAAAAATATTGGGTTTTATACATCATATTAGGATTATTCTTACCCTATAAAAAAATATATATTGGAGGAATATAAAAAATATATTATTATTAATATAACATATATATTTCATTAATTTCATTTATTAATTTTAATTCAATTCACAGAAATAAAATTAAATAATTGATTTACATTTTTCATAAATTTTCGTAAGTTAGTTATATTTATTCTCTCTAGCCTAATAGATATGATAAAATGGCCATTATATACTAAGGTAATCTCATGGTTCTTTTAATCTCATGATTCTGTGCGTTCAAATATATTGAATAATTAAAATTATTTAAAGAAAATATTTCATAAAAACATCCAGCTGTTACTCCATCAAAATTCATGTGGAATTGATGTGGGAGTCACATTCCACCACATGAAAAGTACCCTTGGTCTCCACACGATGATCTAAGACAAACACTACTAGTATTGGAAGTAAGGGATGTTAAGAGAGATATATGATCTTTTTATATGTTGATGCACCTCTAGTTGGGTTAATATACACCACTATAGGCCATAATTTCTTCTTTAGATTTTTCCTATTCTTGAGTGGAAATGGGAACATGTTAGAATGGATTTTTCAAGGTTTTTGTTGTCATTTTTTAATTATGGATTCATTATGGGTGATCATCGACTGAGAGGAAAAGGTCACTCACTCATTTCCTATTAGGGATACCATTTCAACAGATGAAATTGTAAGGTTATTCGGTAGAGAGAACATCCCCTTAATGGAACCCCACATACCATTTACACTGATAGATATTATAGTTTCACATAAAGGTTATAATAGGGGTTGCAGAAGGATCGTTTTATATTAGTTATTCTAAGTAAAACCTATCACCACTAGACCAATAAGGAATCTGTGAATACAATTAAAATATTAGATGATATTCCCAAATAATGTGTCTTGGTTTTTTTTGGATCTTCGTAGACACAACTACATCATTAAAAATTATATTATAAAAAATTCTTTTATGAAAATATATAGATAGATCCTTGAAAGAACAGACATGGTAGACCATTTCTCTCATTACCTTACTAGTTATAGGTACAATAGGTAGTATTAGTGGGACCAAATATTTTTTTGGAGGCTTCATATTATGAGTAAATTATCAGAAAGTATATTTCTATAGTTTAGTCTAGGAAAAAGTAATATGTTGATGGGAGGCACCAATATTTAGAGTTTTTGTTGTTAAATTAGAACTATTTAAATGTTATTACTAGGATTGGTTATAGAATAATTCATTAAATGGGTGATTTATCACTTCTATATGATTAAAGATTAACTTATATGAGAGAGGAAGCATAATTAGATATAATATAGATATCTTTTGGAGGTATTGGGATTCAAACAATGTATTTCATGTAGCTATGTTTCATCATTACTTTTATTAACCTTATCATATTATTTAACATGATGTGGCTGATTTATACATATATGATTCTTTTAGGGAGAATCATATTCTTATTTTTGATCAGATTATAATTTTTCTCTATGTGAGGAATGCTCCCTCTACATTAGGTTTTATATTAGACAGACTATGTATAAGATCATACATGAGGGTGAGAGGTTGAAATAAGTGCTCAGTGGCTAGATATATTCTCAAACGATGCTTTACCTATTTCATAATAGAACCTCGTGGGATATTATTTTAAAGAGGGGATACCATTATATCCCATCATATCATACAAGGTATGGCTCTTATAAATTCCTGTATAAACCATTATTTTTACTTATGTGGATGTTTCTTATAGAATAAGGATAAGATCAATAATTTCCCTTGATTTTTTTTCAGTATGGAGCCGCATATCTTGTAGAAACATAGGATGAAAACATGGTTTGTCTAAACCTTGCACCCAAGGACACATATTTTTTATAAACCATGAGGGGTGTCGTATAGGGGTGCATGTTCTATTCAGTCTTTGACCAAAAAATCTGCCAATATCAAATTCTTAGTCCCACATCGGTAGGGGATATTCATGGTTGGATCATGATTTCTAAAAATTATGCAAAAGAAATAGTGAATTCTTTGACAATGGGGGAAATTCAAAATTTCTCCATTGTTTATTTACGCAGTTGACACACATTTATCATTTATTTCATAAGAATCCCCACCCATAACATCATGAGTTCCCTCATCTCCATCTAAAAGGATTTGAGTCTCCTTACCTATTAAGTGATATATTAAATCATTTTCGATATAATTTGATGCATATTATAAATATATTCAGTTCCCATCCTTAATTTTATGATTTATATTGACCTCATGAATTCCCTATCTTGGTTAGAATATACTGCCTAATGTAGGGAATTTTTCTATTTTACAATTTTTATTTTTATAGATTTTATTAAATGCTAGTTATGGATGAGAAGCATAATACTCATATAATCTTGGTATCCTAGTAATTTTTTACCATAAATTTGATTTGTATATACCATGAAATTTCATACCACGTTCTGTACATTCCATGAATAACCATAATAATAAAAAATTTCATTACTAAAATGTTTCACCTTGTTTGAGGAATTTCTTGAGTCCCATGTTTATTTTTTGTTTGGACACATCGACATGGGCCACCCATTGGAGTGTTCTTATTAAATGGGTTTTTTACCATGAAATCACTATGTGGTTACGACTTGATTCATGAATAAAATGATAATATCATGTTAAATTGAAGTGAGTGGTATGACCCCATCACATTACTCTTATATACAATGTGGATTATATAATTATATATTGGAAATATTTAATTGTTGGAACCATAAATTATAATGTATTAATGAAATACCAAAATTAATATTATTTTAAATCATAAAACCAGGTTTAACTTATTAATTTTGAAACATATGAATGAAGTACCATATAAATAATGATACTCAGATATGGAATTCATTATTGATTGTAATACTTAAGAACAGAATAAATAATTATTTTTGAATCTTTAACATTATGTCCCTCATTAATTGTGATACACATACATCAAATCACTTAATAATGTTTATACTCATGCATGGAATACCATATGTTTTTTATAAATGGGGTGGCATAACTTTTTGTCTATGAAACATGGATACTGTGTCCCTTACAACATTATGACACCTGTGACTATGCATGGACACCTGAGTTATGCACTGGTTCTTCATTTAAATACATATATACATATACATATACATGTATATTTATATATTGGTTACTATTTAAATGTATACACACACACGCACACAAATATATATAATTACATATATATGGTTACATGTGATCAAAGGTATACCGACTTGTGATGAAACTTGCACAGTCAAACATGTGTCTATTAGTACATGTGATGGATTGGTTATAGTTTAGATTCTATCATAATTTCATTAGAAATACATATTGATCATTTTATATTTGCTGTCTAGGTTTTAACATACACCACTGGCGGTGGCCTATGGAGTATATCTCATACCCAGTTCATCCCACTAATAATTACCCAAAAATAACTCATGGATACATGTTACGATAAATGGATGCATCTTACCATGGATACCTGATTTTTTTAATCATGATGGAGAACAATAGTAGAGGACCGAACTTATTCTCATGACTATATAAGAGATAAACTTGTATTTTTTTATATTTATATTATTTTGTATATGTTTTATTCCTTACGTTGATTTGTTCCCATTTTAAACAGCATAAATAAATGGTATCATATTACATGTGATATTTTTTCTACTTATTGTTTTTCATTAAATTTGATGACTTATTATTATATAGTTTAATTATTATAATGCTTATTGTGCCCAATTTTATCATATACCACTATTCTAAACTATGAACATGAGGTGACAGTCCCCCAATCATTCCATCACAGACCTACATAGATAGTTGGACACCTCTAAATTACTCAGATCACTATAGAGACATATATCTCTTAGGACCAGTTACAGATCTGTGAACATGATAATGGAGAGTAAAGAAATTACCAATGGGTCATAATAATTTTTATGTTCTCATTTTAATAATTGAGTGGGGACCCCATGTCCCCATTACTAATTCTATGGAATATGTTTCCTCGATATAAAAAATGGGAATGTAATGTAATTTTACATGCTTGTGGGGGAGGCATATTATAGCTGGAGAGGTTCAGTGGTGTGGTATATTTATATTAAACCATGATAAGTGCTCATAAAAAGATCAGGGAGGTGATATGTCAACATTTTCTCTTGTGAAAAGTGAGTTTCATAAAGGGGTATATTTTATTGTTGTTCGTATATAAGGAAGTGAACCATATATAAGGGTGTAAAATTATGGATGGGGATGTCAGGGTGAAATTATGACTCTTAAATATGGATAATGGTGACCTTTATCTATGTTTATGTCTTGGATGGAGGGTGTCTGGTTGTAATGGTTACTTTTATGAACAATATTTAGAGACATTTAAATTTTATTTTTTGATTATCTATACTGAATACAGATGTTAAGATTACTAGTAGATTCACAAAATGAAAATGGTGACAATATACTATCTTTTCCCCCTTTGAATAAAAATTTGCATGATGATGATGATAATGGTGATAGTGTGTTGTGATGGGAATATTATGGATTGTTTCCTATGTATGTGGAGGATACATGGAATTTCTTGTGAGGTAAACACCATGAATGGGAGAGGCTAGACCGTGGTGGAAGTTGGCCAAACCATGTATACAATTGAATCAATTTTTTGGTTCTTCATGAGGTGGTTGTAATATGATATAAAAGGTACCACACCATGATGGAAGGTAATATTTTTTTTAGTTTTTTGAATGAGGGGGTTATTTAACACTATCACCCAATGATCAAGTCCCTATCAAGTACATTTAATAATGTGTCATGTTAAAAAAATATGGTAATATTTTGACCCATACCTTTTTATTGTTTTAGAATGGGTAAATATATCTTATTATATACATCAACTCCTTTAGTATAAGCTCTTGTGTGGAATCATGAGAGATACCTTTGGTCCAATTCTATCCTTATTTCATCATTTTAATCCACCAATAATGTTTTTTTATTTCATAGATGATTCGTTGGTGCAATCATTTTCAGTTTTAAATTCAATTAATTCATTTCTCTCAATTGATTCCCATTTATATATTGATAATGTTTACATTATTTTAAATATTATTTCACCAAAAAATAGTTAATTTATCTCACAATGTTTATAAATTTCATGTAATCAATAGATAACATCCAATAAGGATTAACACACTATGAAAATAACTATTTAATTAGTGATATAGAATAAAATACAACTTATTTGGGATGTAGTGTATTTATATGACTTTAAATGTTACATATTTGAGTATTATCATAATATTGGTTATTGTAATTCTCAGGGTTTTATGTGGACAATCAATGTGTTGTTCGAGATAGTATATATTATTTGATGTTATACAAGTATTTTTCGTTTGTTATTCCCAAATTAATTTAAATTCATAATTATTATTATATTTTTATATATAAATATTTAAATTATTTATCTTGTTGAGGATTCTCTATTGTTGGTACATGCTTGGAAGAGGCATGAACTACCTTCATATGGGATCAGCAAGGCATAATGTGTACATTAACTCAACGGTTAACACATGTGGTCCATATAATAATAATTTGTAAAAGTTTTTATGAATTACATTTATTTTGTTATTATGTTTTAATTTCATTGGTAAAAGGAATAGGGACCTTGAGTTCCATAAATAAATTAATATTTTCTCTTCTATCATCCAATAGATGAATCATTTTCTTATTAAAATCTTCAAAAATTCAGGTTTATATAAGACCATTCCTACAGGGTGGGAGGACTATTGGTTTAGTATATGATTGAGGAAATATAATACATTTAAATTGAGATGAGATGTGATAATCAATGGTTTTATTCTGATGTCTAGTAGGTAATTAATGATTAGACATGGACTAATGGTGATGGATAGATTTTCATACAACTCACAAACGATGGGGGAAAACCCAATTAAGGTTGGAATGGAGAATTGATGAATTTATCAAAAAAGATAAGTAATATAAGGATATGTGTTGAGTGGAAGGTATTTTTACATTTACATTTGATGTTGTGAGAACAATTATTTATACGTGATATGGGATCCATTAATAAGCTGAGATAATTTGACGGATAAAACATTATTGGGTTTATAACATCCATAGTGTGAGATTGGTTTGGATGGAACCATGTTTGTAAAACCACGTTTTGATATTGAATCTGTAGTGGTTTTTATAGTTCTGTTGAGTCATTGGTTGAGGAGGCCTCTTTGTAAAGATAAATCCATCTGATTGTAAAATCAAATTAGTTTAAAATTATTTTTATATAATAATAATAATGTTGAATAAATTATTTTCATAAGAAACAATAAAATTAATGGATCTATGGTATATATTATTCTCATAAAATCTTATATGGAATAAAATTAATATACAATAAGAATATAGTATGAAACATTATCCATAATGGTAGAAGTTGAATAAATTTTCATGTAAATGAAAATACCATGAAAAAAAATTATTCACATTGTTTTAAATAAAGATTGTTGTCTAATTTCCATAATATATATATAGAATAATTTTATAGATATAATATTAAATTTGTGATAGAAGTTAATAAATATTATTTTTCATTCTATAATCACAAGTAAAACTATATATTGGATTAAATTTGTTAATATACATATAATAACATTAGAAATATATTCATTAGAAATATAGTAAACTGATATATAAATTATTTGATTATATGCATCTAATAATAATATTTATGTTTTATTAACCTTTATCAATAAAATTCAAAATCATATAATTGTTGAAATAAATAAATAAATCTAATATTTAAGAAAAATATATTGTTTATGAAAAATAATTTTAACCATTAAATGTTTTATCTCTATAATTATTATTATTATTATTAGTAATGGATAATTATTTGAGGAATTTTTGAAATTATTAAAAATGTTATAATTTGAGATAATGAGAATATTTAAATTATTAGAATACAAAATTATATTTAATAGGGTCTATTTAGTATTATATAATGTTATAAAATTAAATATTTTGATTTTTTATGATTTCTTATCTTATGAAATGACATTGATAACTAATAAATATTCAATATAATGAATTGAATTAATGCATAAAAATATTATCAATCTTTTTTAATTAGAATTTAAAATGAACTAATATTTAGAAAAAATATTGATTAAAATGTTATTTTCACCAATAAAGTGTTTGAATATATTTTTATTTATTTACTTAAGATTTTATCCATACTTATATGAATAATAAAAATAAATTTATTTTTCATTTTTACAAATAATTTCAATGATATGTATTAATTTCATTATAATTTTCATTCATTAAAATTTTTTTAAGGAAGAAACCATGATTTCAATGTAATTATAAAATATGGTAAAATTGGTTAAATTATTTTAGTGATATAAAATATCATGAAACCCAATTAAAAAATTCTTATACAGAAGACATTAAAAAAACTATAAACCACCTCTATTATTTTTAATCCACTCATTCATATTTCTATCTAAGTAAATAACATAGACATTGAAGATAAATATAAAGGAAAATTCCACAGAAAAATTAGACAATAAAAAACATTTAATACCCCTCAAAAATAACTCAAAACATTTACTTATGTATTTAATTTATTAAATTTTATATCCTCCCATTAATTATTAAATATATGGTATCCATGGATTCAGAAAAACAGGCATAAATCCTTGATTTTGATAGAACATGAGTCGTGATGATTCAAATTTGTCAAATTAGTAAATAGTTCTTCATATTCTTTTCAAATTAATTCCACATCTCCAAATCATTTGATTCATATTCCATATAGAAAATTTGACATAATAGCATCATTAAAACTCTAATAATATGAAACTATTGATATATATAGTCTTATTGAATTAGGGAAAACTATTACATAGTAAACCCACATATTACAAGTGGATATCTATACAAGGTTTTAATTTTTTCACCAATGGAAACCATTTAAAAATAAATTATTTAACATTTTTCATCCATGTCCCTAATATACCGTAATAGCTAATGAAAGTCATTTTAAAAATGGGATGACTAGAAAAAAAATTTTAAAAAAAATAAATGGATAAAAATTGTTAGTCCACCAAAAGCTGATAAAAAATTTCATAAAAAGATAACTTTTTATCTTGAAAAAGGAACCATATTTTGAAAAAGATCATTATATTATAATTAAAAAATAAGACTATTTCCATTAAAACTCAATGGAAAACAAATAAAATTCATTAGGTTCATTGGTATATCACCATTGCCCAATTCATTAGAGAACATTCTTAGAAAACCCATCGTATAATTTATAACGTGCTCAACCAATGCTATATGGGTGAACCCAACATATATATTGTAATGTGATAACCAAATTTGATTGGGGTTCCCCCATAATGAATAATTTTCAACAAAATTATCAATAATAACACCCTTAAAACTACTTTAAATCAATTCGTAAACCACTTTCAGATATAAAAATTCAATTTTCTAATAAATATCCATTTTTAAATACAATTAACTAACACATAATAATGAAATAATTTTCTATGAAAAGAACTATTAAAAATAATAATGTAAATATTAAATCATAAAATCATCCTAAAATAAGAAAAGGTCTCCCATATTGTATAAGTTAAACAACATTCCTTTTAAATTTTCTAAACAAAAACAATAAAATCCTATTTCTAAAAGTAATACGCTTACAAAAAACCTTAAAATTATCCATTTTTAAAAATACTATGAGAGAAGTAAATAACTAAGAAGTATAAAACATTCATGAACATATTAATAAATTCATAAAAATAAATTATATAAAATGTACATGAATGTTTAATTTTTAGAAATAAAATATCTAAAACATTAAAAAAATGTTTTTTAGTTAATGGGTTCCTTACCTTGAATATGACTAATCATGTACGTTATTTATCATCCATAATATTAATCATTGGAAAATTTAAATTGACTGAGAACCTGTTTCATGTTTATTACACTTTTTGTGTCAAAAGTTTCCCTATAATTTACAATTACTTAATCATTCAGGTTCATGTCACAAGTTTGGATGATATTCGATAACTAAGTCCAAAATGGTTTTCGTAATTCAAAAACGTTCAAGGTGTTCATTACTCCATCATATGGATAATAATATTATTGATATAATTATTATTTTTATAAAACAATTATTATTTAAAAAAAGACCATTAAATATTGTAATGAAGTATAGCCTATGTTGCAATCATGGAGATGGAAGGTTGTAGACAGGAATGAGTAAACATTGCATTTTAAACGATCATTAGAGAAATATGGTAAGAATTATTTAATATTTATATAAATATAATAATATCTTAAAAATTATAATACATATTAAAATGTACTTTATATATAATTTATGTGTTTTGGTAATGAAAATGATTCACATCGCTCCGTGAAGGTTGTAGTCCACATGTACGAATAAATGACACTATAATTATTATAATCTTGGAAGTGTAAGACATTAAATATTATTTTATCTTTTAATTATGAAAACAATTTCATGATTATCATATATAAACATTAAATTCTTCATTGTAATCATTATTTGCAGGCAATGATTGAAAATGAATTGCCTTGGTTTGTGAGGGGGTAGTCTATCAAACACACAAACAATAAATTATTTTCCTTAATATAGAATAGGATATGGATATAGGTTACTCCACTGATATAAATACATAAGAATATTCTAAATATATTTTAGTTATTATATTATCATGGTTGATTAAGGTTAGTGGTATGTGGAAGAATAAAAAAATAGAAACTCTCGATTATAAACTATAAATCTACTTTGGGAAACCAATAATGAGTAACACCTTAAGCCTTCCAAGGATTATTTCTACGTAAAATAAGTTATATGGAATTAGTGAGTGTAAATATGAAGGTATGTGGGATGATATTGGATGAAAAATTTATTTTTTTAATTTTTCCTAAAAGTGGAGAAGAGGGTCCACTTTATATGTGAGGGGAGGGGCACAACTGGATTCTCCCAAAATATTAAATTAATTTTTAAATACTAAATTTTATAAGTTTCAATTTTTTAATGAAAATATGATTGTAGGTAAAAAAATTTCAATAATTGTTTTCATATTTTTTTTACATTCATATGCTAATAATTTAGTTTTAATCTTTTTTTCATTGAAAATATGATTCTGGGTGGAATGACCACTCTAGGATGTGGCAGACCTGGTATTCGGATTGAACCTTAGGGATGCTTCCTACGTATCCTGGTATCTTGGAATCAATGTTCATGTAGTTTAGTGGGGTGATGGGACACCTGAAGAGGCAACTCAAGATAATGGGTGCATGGATGAGGACCCAATGGAAGTAGAATATCAGGGCTAGAGATGGATATTCCCAAGACACAAAGGATCTAGGGGAATTCCATAATTGGACATGGATGATGGGTTTGATCCTCAAAGAGGCTTCCTATGTATATCCATGGATTTGAATCAAATTCTAGGTAGCTTAGGATGGGTTATGGAATTGGGTGTACAACAAGGAGAACAGTATGAAGACATGATAAAATTTATGCAGGTGTAGAATCCCATAATTCTAAGGACACTATTGGTTGGATGACTAATTCTGAATTCTAGGGCTTACGCATGGTGAGATGCCTTTGGAAAGGGGACATGTGAATGGGGTGTACAAAGAGAACAAAATATCATCGATATGTTGGGCTATATTCTTGGTTAGGCACCCATATGATTGGATCAAAACAATTATAGGAGGCGGATCTAGATAATGTCTGTCCAAAAAGGGATGATGTCACATCAAGATAGTATATCCCTAGGAGGGAATACCAGGGATTTCCATTGGTCAAGATTTATCCTTAGAGATGCGTCATACATACCCTATATAGAAGTCAAGGATCAAAACCCACGTAGTTCAGATAGTGGAGTTTAACATCATTTAGGATGAAAGTGAACCAACATGAAGTGGTTGGGATATATTGATGTTTGGGAGTGATGGGATTGAACCTTAAAGTGGTTTCCTACATGCCCTATTTACAGGAAAGGAACCAATTTCCATGTAGTTTGATAAGGAATATAGTTTAATATGATGCAAGATGTGGGGAACGAGGCTTACTAGTGGTTAGCAGACAAAGGATATGTGAGGGGATTACACATGGTTAGTAGACCAAAGAGGATTTCATGGTCTCTATTTAATATAATATCACATGATTAATGCTCTGCGTGAGAAACAAGAGGAAAAAAATACATGATGCATATTCCATAGAAGGTATGCACGTGGGGAATGATGTATGGGGCATATATATGGAAGCTGTCCGGGTGCCACATAAGAGAGGTAATGGTGGATGGTTCTTATACATTCTTGCTGCCTAGGTACTGCTACGTAGTGGCAATGATGGATGGGGCTTCCATGTGGTAGATGTCCGGGTGCCACTAAGGAGTGGAGATGATGGATGGGGATTACATGTGGTATCTTCCCAGGATATCCTCTTCATGTCAAGCCATATGGTTATCCCATGGTCATTGAACGGGGTAATGATTTAGATTAACATCATGTAAATAGATCAGGTGTGTAGGGGCTTATGAAATGAGCTTCCCATTAAGTATTCATTAGGTCTGGCCATGAGGACATCATGACATTATGCTTGGTCATGGGAATATAGTTTGTGGCTTACACCTGAGGAGGAGGACCATGGTGGTTGTTTTCTATTCATTTAAAAATGATGCATCTTATGATTGTTTCATAATAAATATCATATTTTTAGCAAGAGGTATCCAGTATTTTTCATATTAGGTATAAAAATGTTTAAAGTCATTTGGAGAGGAGTATTAGGGAGAATGTTCCTACCAGGGGTAGGATTGGGACCTACGCAAGAGATGGACTTTCTTATTAAACCAATCATAGGAGTTAGGTGCTATGGTTTGGATGAGTCACATGGGGAGTGATTCTAATCAAGGTAATTGAGGGAGTTGAATATGTTAATATCAACTCATGACATAGGAAAGGGTATAAGTGGAATATGTTGACTTGATGTTTTTCATGGAGTGTAGAGGAGAATCTCAAATCATGACATTCCATAGGTGGAAGGTGGGTGTGGATAAGTGCACAAGGTAAAACAATGGAGAAATTTCTTGAAGGACTTCCAATTATACTGCCCATTTTTCATGTCACCCTATGATGGTTGTGAAGGGACTATCACAAAGGGTAGAGACCATAACAAGACATTGATCTCCATCAGGGCTGCGGGGGAGCAGGCCCCGTGATGTGAACTACTAAGCGCTGGATTGGATACTGTTGTGCGTAATATGGGCTACACACATGATGGGTTGTGTTAAAGATTGGAATATGTGGCATATTTTCATAAAATATTGGGCATATTGGAACTATTTTTGGGAAATATTGATGTCACACATGCAAGATTGGATGTTTTGTGTGCAAGATAGGATATTGTGCTCAAGAGAAAATGTTGTGCACACATGAATTAGGCATAAAAGAGGTCGTGTGAGGATCAAACCTCTATGGTCCAACAAAAAGGTGGGAACATATGGGAAATGTTGTGAATGATCTCACACAGAGGGATGAATTATTACATGCTAGTGTGGAAGAGGTGGTCTTCTGCACAATAGAGTGGTTGTAAACCACTAGATGCATAATCTAGGGGAGTGGTGCACTTGTATTTATTGGCGAAACCATGGGTGGTGGAACATAACATTCTAGGTGTTTAAGATGTATTCCTTATGACCCGTAGTGGGCATGTGCGCAATGGGGTTTTTTTGTTTTTTCATCGTTTGTGTAAGTGGCTTGTGCGCAGTTTCCAATTTTGATTACACATCTCAAAATAAGCATTCAACTTACTTAGCTACTTTTTTGTGGGTGGTGATGAACATTGATGTTGCATTGAGTGCGTAAAAATACTAAAAGATGGGTTGTACTCAAGATTCCACTCTTTTATGAAAACCATCCATTCTTGAATGAAAAACATAAATTCTGGTGTAGAAATCCATAATTCACCCAAAAACCATCCTAAATGGCCATTTTCAGTAGTCCGACATTGATATGTCATATCTTCTTGACCCGTTACTACATTCGGGCTCCAAAACCAGTCTAATTGATGCCATCAAAATGATATATTTTATAAGATCATCATTGGTGGAATTATAAGGATTCTTTGGACACATTTTACGGTTCAAACAATTATCCCAAGTTGGACATAGATCATTCAATAAGTAACATTCCTTAAAATTGGAAAATATAGTAAAAACAATAATTTAAAGAAAAATTTAGATTGTTTTGACCACATAGTAATAAAATATAATTTTTATATTTATTTCTAAAAAAACATTAATTTCAATCATAGAAATAAGTATATAATAAAACCATATAATCTCTAAGATATTATAATCATTTTCATACATCATGATTCCAAAGTAAAAAATTCTATATTGAATTTCTAAAATAAAATCTCATTTTATTTTATTTACTATATTCCTATTATAATTCCCAAATTTATAGTTATATTATTATAAAATAACATTAATGACTTATCCATCTAATCAATATTCATTCCCATGGTATTCTATATTATAATAATCATGTTTCATAAAATAGGAGTTTTATTTATCAATACAATAATATAACTGAAAAAAATGACATACAATTTGGGACATCATGTAGGATAGTAGTAGGTGATGCGCAATTTTATCCATTAATTAATGAGTAAAAACCTCACAACATTGCTGAATGCATCCTGTTGTCAAACAGTCTATGAGATATGCTTTTTCGAAACGATATATTTCATACAGCATTACAAAAAATATGATAAAATCACCAAAATGAACATTATATATTCAACATAAAATAAATATTATCAACTCAAATGTTATATCATAAATTTTATTTTTCAACCGTAAAAATAATAACCCATAATTTCTTCAAAAAATAAATGTCTCTAAAATATCATTAGACATGTTGAAATGAAATAAAATAATGTCTCAAATGGATTTCAAATACATCGATCTTATGAAAAATGTTAAAATTTTAAATTAATGATGGAATCGATTACTCTTAAAATAACCTCACTTGAAAACATCATAATTTGGAATATTTTCTAATGTGTATTTGGGTAAAAATTGTACGGACCCTAACATAAACAAAAAATAAATAAATTTTTTAGAATTGTAAATTTATTTGTTTTTCAAAAATATCTATTCTATTTATAGTATTATAGAATCTGTGAAAACATAGACATTGTAAACTAATACATTATAATAGGTCACTTATATCTAGTATCCATTTTTTCCACCACTATAAATCCATCCAAAAAAACATGTTTTCTTTTCCAGTTATATCATTATAAAATTTATATTAACCTCATCTTTATCTGTAATCATTAATAGTTTATATGATTTTTTTAAATGTATCTTGAGAAGGAAGTTCTTATAATGAGACATAAAATAAAAAATATTTTTTTTACATTGAAAACAATGAAAAAAATCCATAAAAACATACCCTTTCACCATAAAAAATAATAATCTTATCAAAAAGTTAATTATCTTATGAATTAAGAATCAAATTATTTCCATGAAAAATCATTAGAAAGAATATAAATGTCTTGTAGGTTCATGGTGACATCATCATCATATAACACTTATAAAACCCATAAAAATTGGAATAACTATATGGTTGACTTACAGTATATTATCCTGAGAACAAAATATTTACCCAATGTATTGGAGCACTATTTGGGGTACCAATTATAGAAGCTATTATAGGCTCACCCCATGAAATCTGGGCACACCCATCATAAGATTTACAACTAGATCACTAGATGATATCTTGTCATACCCAACATATATAATTTCCAAGGACCATATCATTCATGAAGTGCTTATTAACTCATTCAAATCCATTTGCAAAACATATTTCGATAAAAAATACCATTTTCTTATAAAATTTACTTATAAAATATATATAGCACACACATAATAATTGATCCATTTTCATGGAAATCAACTATGAAAATATATAATGGAAATAATCAAACATTAAAGAAACACGATATTGGGAACATAAACTCATGACATAAATGTTAAAAGGAAATTCAATTTGACTTTTATTAAAAGAAAATTTAAAAGATGTTTTATAAAGAAATTCTCATTCATAAAAACTTAAAAATATTAATTTTTTTTAAAAAATTTGATAGAAATTAAGAAATTAATATATAAAGAAATTTATGTACATATAAATATATTCATTGAAATCATATTGAAATCATGTACATGAAAGAGAAAAATTTAGAAAATATATCTTTAAAAAGTTTAAAATGTGGTTTTTAGCTAATGAACACTTAAATTGAGTCAGACTGATCATGTACATTTCTTATCTTAGTAAATAATAATAATTGTTTAATTTTATCTTAGAATATAATATTTTTCCTATATTTAATACTTTTATATCTATGATATAATTATTATAATAAATTTCATAATCATTTTAGTCCAGATCATATGTTTTGATGATATTCGATACCTAAGAACAGAATGGGTTTGCTAATTCTACTATGTTAAAATAGGTAATCATTCAATAATATCCAAAATAAAACTTATGAAATAATTATAATTATTATAGATCATTTATAACATTAAATAAATCATTTAAATATTGTTACTAAAAATGAACTATGTTACAATCATTGAGATAATTCATCGTACCTATGCAAGAGTAAAACATCCATTTTTTGATGATAATTATTAATATAATGTAGGTATAATTTTATATTTCAAAAAATATAATTATATATAAAATATGATATTAATTATTTAACTACACCTACATATTTCATTCATTTGATGTGTTGATCATAATGAATCAAATAATTTTATGGAGGTAGTAATCCACCTCTACTCAAGAATACCATTATCATTATTCAGTTCATGGGGAGGTAAGAGAGTTAATGGTGTATTATATTCTCATAAAGATATATATATCATTTATTTCATATATAGATGTTAATTCCATCATTATAAATATTATTGACAGATGTTGATGAAGAAATAATTACAATGGATTGTGAGGCATTGCATGAATGATGAATTATTTTCCAATTTGATCAATATAGAGATAGATATTGTTTATTACACAAACATAATATAACATCCCTACCTAGGTTCCACCCATTGGTTCCCAGATTTAGTTAGTCACATGAACTCAAGATTGACCCCCCTTATTCTAGAGGATGTCAAATAGAAGAGAGAGTTTGATAAGCCGATCATGGGGAGACTATACCCACTTTTATAAGAGTAATACACCCACATAAAAAAATGTATTAAGAATATATTACCATAAAAAAACACATATATTTCAAGATAGTCAATTCAAGAAAGTATAATATCCAACAAACGTAGAAAACAAGCCATGATAATGAATATGTGAAGTGTTTAAAATGAATACTAAAAGTAAATACACCCACATCTCTGAAGAGGTTACCCAAAAATTCATCTTCTCTCATCCAAGATCATCCTGAAAATTATCCATCTATCTTGTAATCATACCCTAAACTTCTCCTGCAAAAATAAAGTTTATTCTGGTACTAACCAAGAAACTCTATCAAGGCCTGAGAACAACTTAGTAGGCCACCAACAATGAATTCAATAATAAATCTAGAAAAAGTGTATATTTGGGTTTATAAATAAATAAATAATTGTCATATGTAAATGGAAATCATATTATAAATTAATCTTTATTAAATTACAAAGGCCATTGGGTTATCGAGGAAACCCATTCCTTAATACCTACTTAATCCCACACTCGTTCATTACTATGTTACATATTCAATACACATTTAATTATGGAACATAGTATTACTATATCTATTTAAAAACTAGTTATTTATTATGTACGCAAGGAACCACAGTCAAATGCTATTGTTTTGGGGGTAGAACGCAATGGCTAGGGCCTCATTTATCAGTCATGAATATATGAAATGGGTGAATAATATCTATTCTAGAACCCCAATTATCAATAATGCGTATATTAATTGGCATAGATTATAATGTCTAGAACCCAATTTATCGATCATGAATACACATCATTTTTTACATCATCATGTCTAAAACACAATTTGTCAAAAATGCCATTATATTATTATCATAGATAGTATTTCTAGTTCCCCCGTTATCAACCATACATATATATCACAACAAAATAACAATGTTACATGTATCTCATTGTCACATGTTTTCACAATGTCACTTTTTCCAAAATTAAAGCACATTTATCCTCTTATCCAAATTTATCACCATAATTTCCATTAATTAATTAATAAGTTAACTAACCCAAGTCTACTAATTAATTCTATAATTAATCAATAATGTCAATTTTGACTAATCATTTCAAAAATTAATTAACCATTTGATTCCAATTAATCAAATAACCAATTAACTAATCAAATCCCCTCTATTAATAAATTAAATAATTAATTAACCACTACACAAACTTATCATTTATTAATTATTTCACTTATTAATTATTCTCAATTTAAAATTAAACTATTAATTTATATAAATTAAATATTAAAAAATTATTACAATCAACCTATCTATTAAATATCCACAATTCCATAATTAAATCCACTAATAATTAATTCATTAATTAATTATATTGGTTCAACAACTATATTAATCAATTAAAACCCAAATTTTTCCAATTAATTAACAGAACACAATAATTTATGTAATTGAGGAATTCCAATTACTAAAAAAACCTAGGATGTTTCTACAATCACATACCCTTAATTGATATCATGACGTTCGGAATAGAATAATTTATCATTTATCTTGATTTCTACTAAGAATTATCTGCCAATAGAGATCCAAAAAAATGGAGCAATACAAGGATATAGATCGGGATACGAATCTAAAACCATATATCATGATTAAAAAAATCAAGATCTCTTACTAGAACATCTAGATCCCAAATCCTAGATATAGATTCCCCAAATGTATATATACAAACAAAAAAATATAGTATAACTTATCACATGAAGAATGAGATAAGGATATAGGTTGAACAGGAATGAAACAAGATATGATCCAATTAATGGGAGAGGTGTGGATCTCTTATTTAGGATTAAAATAAAAAATAATGTAGGCCATAAGGTCTTGGAATCCATCCTAAAATATCTGAAGCCGTCAAAAATTATAATGGTATGAGTTTAGGTCATAGTTGGTGAGTTTTGGGGGTTCATGGGAATTAAAAATTATTTTCAAATAATAAAAAATATCATGAACTATTTCCTAGGAAGGGTGCATGGATTTCCCAATTCGAGCACTAACTGTGTGAATATTATTTTCAGGGGGCAGAGATTCACTATTTAGGGAACATGGTTTGAAAAACTGTGTAAAATATGTGTAGCTCCCCACTATAATGGGTTGCATGATTTTCTGGTTCGGGGTGCACAATTTTCACTAACTGCGCACCATCCATGAAATACCCTCTTTCCATTATTGTTTTACAAAATAAACTCGAAAACACCCCATAAAAAACCCAATCAAAAATTAATCAACTAGAAGGAAAATATTACCTATAAACACCCATGATAACCTCTAGAAAAGGATAAGATCTGATAATCTCTCCACCTTATTATATCTCATCCTAGAGCTAAAATCCAATGATTCCCTAACATTATAACAAAATAGATTGAGCCACTGAGCCCTCATATCTACATTCCTATCACATATTTCCTTTTTCGCACACCCATATTTCCACTTTAAATGAACTAGTGGAATGGTCCTTCCCCACAATTCATTCTTGTTACAATACAACATATATATATATCAGATTCTCCTTAATGGTCTAATCTACCTCAATCTCAATGGCATCTACATCAATGATATGATAATTGTTACAGACATACTTCCAAATTTGGGATATATAGAAAACATCATGAATAACTATCTATTTTTTGGAAGATCCAATCAGTATGCCACTATCCAGATTCTCTCCATATACTCAAAATGTCCAATGAACATGGGAAACCACATTCCATGCCTTTATATCCAGCGATTACCCAACCAGGGAGATTACTGAAGGAGTACAGGATCACATTATTTAATATCTAGTTATCATTAATTCTTATCATTATATAACTCATGTCTAATCCTAGATACAACCATAAATTTTCGAATCAATTGTACCTGCTTCCATGTCTCCTGCATGAGACACTATCCCAATAGCTCTAACTCACCTACCACCATCCAGAAAAAATTGATCTACATAGACTACTATAAAGTGAATCGAATGGTTCCATATTTATCTTTTCATGATAACTATTTTTATAATCCAAAAACTTAAAATCTTGGTGTTTCTTCCAAGGCCCACCAAAATCACAAGCACACACCCACCACATATCCTAAAGAATCTATAGATTATATTATGTCATCCCATTTGATAGTGTGTGGAAGTCCGTACTCAATAGAACCTCTTTATTGGGCACCTTCTGCAACTCCTTCTAGATGTGTTGATTGAAACTGGAGTCATTATTTGAAACTATAGTTTGTTGAACCCCATGCGGGGGGACTATCTCCCAAACATTCAAATATATTTTTTGCTCCACTAAGAATTTCTCATGTATAGGCATGAAATGAGATGCTTTCATGAGTGGATCCTCTATTACCCAAATTGAATAATTCTTCCTTGGTGTCATCGGCATAACCACCACCAATTACATTATCACAGAATCACGATTTCATTTTCGAATGGGAAGCTAATGTAGAAAAACTCAAAGTCATTGATTCCATGCCTTTACTTGCTGAATGATGTATCATTGTGTCACAAACTGTTCTATCTTCTCTTTCGTGTTATTCCACCAAAAATTCCATTAGAGGTTATGGTACATTTTGGTCACACCATGATTTACCACCGAATTGAAATCATGAAATTCCCATATTAGCTCCCCCCACATGCTCATAGACACAACTACCCAAATCATGACATAGATTATCTCATCCTCATCTATTCTCTATTCAATAGTTTTCTCCCCACATTCAATGTGTTCCCTCAAGGTAAGAAATTATGGATATTGGTAAAAATGCCTCAAACCCATCTCAAATGTTTATACTCCTTTAAAACTTATAATAGTGACATCTACTCTGGACTCCCCTTCACATGAATCGAGGCTTATAAATATATCATCTTCCACCCAGAACAAGTCTCCCAAACCATCTGAGTCTAAGTTTTCTTTCCCAAAGAATCATCCATAATATTTACATTTCTGTCCTTATATGAAAGTTACAAATCAATAGACTTCATATAATCATCCCATCTCCAATGGCGAAGTTTCAGATCCCCCTGTGAAAAGATATACATCAATCATTTTTATCAGTAATTATTGTAATATTCTCGCCCAAAAAGATATCACTAAATCATTAAGGATTAAACCATAGGTTCTAGATAGAGGATGTGCATAGGTCAGTTCCACTCATGTGACCTCAGTCTCCATGACCCACATATCACAGGTTGATCTCCATACATCAAAATATCTCCATTTATGACCCCATAAGAATAACTATACAAATTATAATCCATACCTATATCAGGTATGGCCAATATCGGTTTCGGTGTAAAATTATTCTTTATCTCTTGGAATTTCATCTCACATGATTCTGAGAAAACAAACATTATCACCTTCTTGGTGAAGAACAAAAGTGGAACTTCCAAATGGGGAAATTTCAAGATGAATTTATGATAATACACAATAAATTCCACGTTGCTATAGATATGGAAAACATTTTAGGGTTGCTCCCAAGAAACATCTTCCAAAACCTTCTATTTGTCCACTAACACACCTTTCTTGAAGATGATGTGTTCTGATAATTTTATATAATAGATCCAAAACTGACTCATAGATATATCAATGTATATCTGATGCACTCTTAGTGTACTAAGGAAAATATCAAGATGGTGGGAATGATCATCATGATTCATTGAGTACACCAAGAAATCATCCAAAAAACAAAAAACTAATCTAGGTGTATATTAATGATCCTCTCCTTTTAGGCCATAAAAACTGATCATGCATTCATCAACCTAAAATATTTTATGAAAATCTCATATAATTCATACCATATTCTGAAAAAAGTCCTTAATTTATCATCAGTCCGAACAATTAGCTGATGATACCCCGATCACTAGAAAATCATAAAAAAACACAATTTACACTCAAATTTTTAAATAGATCATTGATTCAATATATATGATATCAGTTCATAATCTAAATTAGTTTCAACATCTAGAAATTAATGGAAATGCATTGGGTCTCATTGTCCTTCTTAGAAAACAACATCGGTGATCCCCATGGAAAGGTTTTAGGACAGAAAAATCCCATATCCTCCTACTTATACATCTAGGCCTTGAATTCTTGAGGTTATGTTAGTTCCATTCTGTACACTATAATAGATACCGGATCAACACAAAGAATGAGGTTACTGGTAAATTCCACATCTGTCTCAAGTGGAAATCCTTCGACATCATTAGGAAAGGCATACTGAATCTGGTCCGCTACAGGTAGAATGATATCCTCCACTATATAACTATTATCTAACAATGAACTAGAAACATGGGCAATGATATCTCCTAGTTACTGAGTAATTGGCTATTCTCTTCCTTTCTAGATATCTTATTGTCCATGGGGAATGTGATTTTTACCCTTCTGAGATGTAGATTTCACACTCATCTTGTAATAATCAATGTGGGATTAATATGAAACTAACCCATCTATGCACATTATTTGGTTGAGGCCTAACATATCATGAATATAGATATAAAAAAAATAATCCTAAATCTTGGAGTAAAAAACCTTTCACAAATAGATGTCTCAAAACCATACTCCCTATAGTTTATCAATATTCATTACCCCATTATAAACTTCACTTATAGGCTCAAACAATTAACATGTTTTTCTGATATTAAGGAATAAGAGGAAACAATATCAAATATAGAACTACCTAATATAGGGTCAATAAGAATAGTACTTGTCACTATCTATGTACCAACCATTTTATCCACATTTTTTCTTTAACCACATGAATCAATCAGGAATCTATTCATTGTGATGTCATTTGAATCCCTTGGGATGCACCATTCCTCTTTTGTTGGCCACTTTGATGCATGATACCCTGGGTACTACACAACAGTGCCATGGGATTATTAGTCACATGTGGTCAAGTGAACCTCTATATACGCTAGAGGCTACTAGCTTGTATTAAGGGTATCATAAGTCAGTCATGGGGAGACTATAACCACATTGATCAATGTAATAAATAATAAAAAGTTAAAATACCATAGATGGATAAATGAAGGAAACTACAATGTCCAACCAAAGAAGAAAACATGTCTTGATACTATATGTGTTAGGGGTCTAAAATTAAAACATAAAATAATGATCAAAAAACTCCCAAGAGGGTCCCAAACAATGTCCACTACCTCTACCAACTTGCCTCATAAAACTCCAGATTCCAGAATGATATGGTGTAAAATATCTCTTTCATGCACCCTAGTTCTTTCTAGCTCCTATATCACTAGCCATATATCTTAGGTTTTGGATGAACCTTTATTGAAGTCACATAATGCAGTAAGATCATAAATCCCTTGGTGGTTGATTAAAATGTTTCTGTAAGCTCCCTGACTAACCCAAATAGTGGAAAATCACTTCGGAATGATCTTGAATGGATGATACATTTGAATGGCCAATGCTCTTCCCTCTTCTATAGATAATGTTGGAATAATTATTATTCCTTCTATAAGAAGATTCCCCTCAAGTTAATCAAGAAGAAACCACATGTTTTCAACTATCCTCTTTCAGGTTCCTGTATGAGATAAACACATGATTCACCACTTTTGAAAATATCTAGAGACTGAAGGTATTCGCCTAGGATATAATTACACACATTAAACCATCATGAATTAATATTACTGATGTGGCCACATATTCTTCCAACCCTGGAAAAAATACCTCTAGATCTGTGAAGTTTCCAACATATTCTATTATAGAAATGATCCTCTATATTAGAAACATGAACTTTTCTGGTCCCTCCTATCTCATCAGCTCTGGGTTAGAGTTCTCCAAGAACTTCTCCAAAAATTCCTTCCATAGAATACCATATTTTTGTCCAGTATGAGAATGAATGTACTAACATTGCATCATTTATCCTCATAGTGTATAATCATCCATATTGACTCTTTTATCTGTTAGAGTCTCCAAATGGAAATGGATCATCAATATTGACTCAAACCACAACTTAGCTACATTATGTTTTCCCACTCCTGTAAAATTAAGTGGGTGTTGCAACAGAAACTCACTCATTTTTCTTGAAATATACTTCACAACCTTCCCTATGTAACTTTACATTAATTGCATGAATCATGTGATGTTATCTTGAATTATATTCCCTATTTTCTTATTGGGAAATATTGGTGCCTTGAGTTCCATTATGGGTAAATCATTACCATCGTTAAGCTCATGTCGTCATCTCCATGGGAATTACCAGGGGAAAAAACAATAAAATTCCAAACACAGGTCTTATGTATCATAATACTACCTTATAAAAATTATATAAGAGGAACAATAACAATAATTCTATTCCAAAAACCTCTCCACACAGTCAAAACTGAGGTAATATCACTATCCTTAACCATCCAACACCCAGGTTCCTACTAACACAGGTAATCATATTCCTAACTTTTTTCACATTTAGAAACCTATTTATTCTCATTTTTCATCATTTCACCAATCTCATTTTCATATTAGGTACCATTTTAAATTCCATTTTTGAATAAAGAAAAGAATTTAAAAATTCAACCAGTTACCAATAATCCATTTTCACATGCTTGCTTAAAATGATGATTATCGTAAAATAATCATGATTTCAAAAAATGATGCATGAAGACTCAACTCTCATGCCATCCTAATCCCTGACTCTATTCACATAAAATCTCTAAAAAAAAATTAAATCACTAAAAAACTATCTCACCCAAGGTTAAATAATATTCCACTATAAAAAAGAAATCAATAACTACAATCCCATACTAGGAACTTGGGTTTCCCTGTACTTAGGTCTACCACTCCCAGGAACAATATCATTACTGAGTCCCAGCTCTTATAGTATACTTCTTAAATTTCCCCAAATAGAAAGAGAAAATAAATAAAAATGAACCCCTCCTTTGGTATGACTTTTTAGCATCCCGACCTAGGTTACACACATAGGTGCCCTAATCCATCCGACTAATTAACCTAATGTGTTCCTCCTTGTATACCAGAGGCTGCCGACTGCCATCATGAATTGGATAGGTTCATCATGGGGAGTCTCCACCATATTTTATGAGAGTAATACTTTCACGACCCACCTTCCCCATGATGAGGGAAGAGACAATAGATTTCTAGACCACCCTTTTATCTAGTTGAAGGAGAGATAATGATCCCCAAGTCCCGCCTCCAATAAGCCCTAGTGTGGCGACTGGAACCAAGGGTATAGAATCACACGTAATATGGAAGGAATTACCCTTTTTATTTAGTAGGATTAGGAGATAAGATAGTAAATACCAAAAAACACAAAAACTGGAAGTAAAAATAAAACCAAAACAATCCATTCCCATATTCATGTTTCAATAATATGTGCTAAAAAGATATAAAAAACTCCAAAGGGTAGTACCAAAAGAAAAAGAAAATAGTAACGTCGACGGTCCCAACATCCGAGATAATAGGGTCTCACCCGGTCCTCGAAGTCCTCCTAGAAACCTGAAAGAAGTTTTATATACATTGGGTGAGCATATAGGTATACTCAGTAGAGACAACCAAAAGATCTCATGCACAAGTGGGGAGGCATTCTAATGCCTTGTGAGAAAAGGAGATATCCAAGGCACCTAATAAGGAAACTATCCACCCAAAACTCTCCAAAGAAGACTCCCCAAATAATGAAAGTCGTGTAATGTAATAGTAATAGCACATTGATGTTTGGGTACCCCACGCCACTTTCCTAGTAGTTATTGAATACATCCTATGCATTAGACCTTCCACGATAATCACACTGCAGTCACACTGCCATACCCCACCCGAACACACCTCGGCTACAACAACCACACCTCGGCTACAACAACCACACATTCTACCTCCAAACACCTAGGCCACAATAACCACATGTAACCACGCATGAAAACACCCATCCTAGAACAACTACTACCATGCCCGAAGACACTTGTGCCTCATCCCAAAGACACTTGGGAAACAACCTTCCCGGACACACCTGGGAAAACCAGCACAACTACCCTGCCCAAAGATTCTTGGACTATAATGGACCTCAGTCCATCATGGCCTGCCTGAAAAGTCTTGGACTACTTGGGAATGGGATATGAAAAGGAGTTAATAACCATCCACTCATAGGAGTGTTGGAAAAAACACCCTCCCTCGTGAAATGGGGGTGTTCAGCATGAAGCTCCCAACTTCAGTGGGGCATGAACAAGAAACATAATAAATAAATTATACATATTGGTAAACAAGAGCTCATCCCAACCGAGGGCTTCCAAAACCATCCCATAGAAAACATCATCATTACTATTCATTCATTAGAAGAACAATAGCCAAAACCAAGTCACAACTCATTCCCAAAAAACAATTCCCCATTGAACCCACTCTTGACTTCACATTCATGTGATTCCATTTAAATAATTCATCACTACTAGGAAACTAATAGGAATAGCCATAAGACAGAGAAGGAAAAATAGCCAAGCATCAGATTAAGAATTCACAACCGGTTCTATTGTAAAGTCACAATAACAAAAGGGATATGTGAGATCCCTCAATGTACTAGATCCAAAACAAGCCCCAACATGTGGACACACGTGGCCTTAGATCTACAAACTAACAAATGAACAATAGGGGATCCCGTCCCCATCCACGTCACCATACAAGCATCAAGCAGAATCACCATACACATAACCAGAACCGAGAAAGGGAGTTTTCAGATTTAACTATTCCATTCCTTTAGTTCCGTATTTTTTTTGGTTAACCAGGGTGACCACAAAAGGATTCTTATTCATTGCGCATCCATTTAATAAAATGAGTTTATGTGATTAACCAGTTTCCATGTCACAACCATTTAATAACAAAATTATCCAGAAGATAGAGGTTCATTAGTGCTCAAGAAAGGACATCCAATGGCTATGGTTTTCAGTGTACATAAGCCCATACAATTCACAATATATGAACATAGGTAATAGAGTAAAACAACATCATTGAACACACCGCTTAATTCTAAAAAAACCATTCATTATCTTCATTATGGTTTGGTTTCATCCATGCCCAAAAGAACTTCATCGGTCCCACCCCACATGATACACAGTAAAGAGAGGAGAAGGAAAAAAAACCTACTTGTATGACCAACGATCGAAGCCCTTCTCCTCGCACCAATAACTGGGGATTCATGACTTATAGCCGAGGAAATTCGAGGACTCCAAGAGCGAGAAATAAACTCCAGAACAGGCGCACCACTAGCCTAAGGAGGGGAGGAATCTAAATGCACCAAGGAAATAAAAAGGGACCCACTAAAAAGAATAAATAATTAATGTGTGATAAAAGCTGAGATCCCAGATTCATGGGTTATGAAATCATAAATGACATTAAAAGTAGATATCTATTTCACCACATGGGTGGATGGTTGCACATGATGTAAATAATTGTTATTTAATAATTCTCATTAGAGAGTCGGCCATAACAGTTGTGCATTGAAGGATTTCATTTAAATAGATGAAAACAGGTCCGTTTAGGGTCTCTCGACTATTTAGGGATTTAATACTTTTATTATAGGGCTAAAACATCCTCAAACCACTATAAAAATGTTAAAATACTTAAAAGTGGAGTTTGGGGGATTGAAAAACCCCGACAAGCCCCCGTGGCACCGATCGAGTGTGGCGCCGATCGGTGACTCACTGATCAGGGACACACTGATGGAATACAAACCGATCTATGACACATCTGAGCTAATATGGTACGTCATAGTCCCTGAAGTACTCCTGGAAACATGAAAAACTTTTTATATATGTATGGTGAGAATAAAAGAATACTCAGTAGGGACAACTAAAAACTCTTATGCACAAGTGGGGAGGCATTCTAATGCCCTATGAGAAAAGAAGATAACCAAAGAACCTAATCATGAAACATTCCACCCAATCATCACCAAGGCACACTCCCCAAATAACATAAGTAAAGTAAAGTAGTAGTAATAACACATCAATATTTGGGTACACCGTGCCACTTTCCCACTGGTTATTAAAGACATCCTACTTGTCCGACATCCCCCGCCATTCTCACCGCAGTTCCACTACCATACCCCAATCGCACACACCTGGGCTACCAAAACCACACAACCCACTAGCAAAAACCTAGTCCACAACAATCATAAGTAACCATGCCAATAAATACCTGATCTAGAACTACTAATGCCAGGCCCAAAGACACCTGAGCCTCATCCCGAAGACACTTGGGATAAAACCTACCCGCACACACTTGGGAAAACCACCAAGACTACCCTGCCCAAAGATCTTGGGAAATAATGGACCTCAGGCTGTCACAGCCTCCCCCAAAAGTCTTGGGCTTCTATGGAAAGGGAGGAAAAAGGAGTTAATAACCAGTCACTCATAGGAGTGTTGTAAAAAGCACCCTCATGAAATGGGGGTGTTCAGAACGAACTGCTCAACTTTGGTGGGGTGTGAACAAGAAACATAAAATAAAAATTATAAATATAGGTAAACAAGAACTCATCCCAACCTAGGGGTTCCAAAACCATCCCATACACAAACACCCTTATTACTATTCATTCAAAAGAACCACGACAACCACAACCAAGTCACAACTCATTCCCGTAAAACAATTCCCCATTGAACTGATTCATTCTTGAATATTCAAGCGATTCCACTTAAATAGTTCATCACTACCAGGAAACAAACAAGAACAACCACAAGACAAGGAAGGAAAACAACCAAGCATCAGATTAAGCATTCACCCCTGGTACTCCTTTAAATTCACAAAAATTAAACAGATCCATGATATACCACAAAGTACTGGAACCAATCCAAGACCCAACATATGGCCCCACGCGGCCTCAGTTCCACAAACCAACAACTGAACAATATGGGGTCTCATCCCCATCCATGTCACCCCACAAGAATCAGGCAGAAAAACCATACACATCACCAGAATAGAGAAAGGGAGTTTTCAGATTTAACAAAACCATTCCTTTAGTTCCGTATTCCCATTTAGTTAACCGGGGTGACCACAAAAGGATTAATATTAATTGTGATTCCATTTAATCAATTAATTTTAAGTGATTAAATAGTTTCAATTTACATCCATTTAATAACAGAATCATTCAGTAGAAAGTGGTTCATTAGTGCGCAATAAAGGACATCCAACGACCACTATTTTCAGTGGACATAAGCCCATACAAATAAGAATATTTAAGCAATGTTTAAAGACTAAAAAACATCATCAAACACACCCCATAATTCTTAAAAAAACCATTTATTATGTTTGTTATGGTTTGGATTCATCCACCCCTGAAGGAACATCATCGTACCTACGCTGCATGATACACAGTAAAGAGAGGCGAAGGAAAAAACCCAATATTTGGATGACAACTGATCAAAACTATTCTCCTCAGGCCTATAACTGGGGATGTGAAAGTTACAGGAGAGGAACTTAGAGGAATCCAAGAGAAAGTAGGAAACTCTAACACAGGTTCACCACTAGCCTCTAGAAGGGGGGACTCCAAACACACCAAGGAACGGAAAAGGGACATACCAAGAAAAATAAATAATTCCAGTGTGATAAAAGATGAGATCCTAGAGTTAGGGGATATGAAATCTTGAATGGATTTAAAAACGGAACTTGGTTTAACAATGGTGTTGGGGAGTTTAACATGATGGGATTAATTGTTTTTTAATAATTCACATTGGAGGGGTTGCCATAATACCTGGGCATTAAAGGATTTCATTTAAAGAGAGGAAAACGGGTCCGTTGAGGATCAACCCACTCTTAGGGGATTTAAAACTTTTCTTATGGGGATAAAAACGACCTTAAACCACTATAAAAATGTTAAAAGACTTAAAAGTGGCATTAGAAGGGAATAAATACCCCAACAAGCCCACATGGTACCGATCTAGTGTGGCGCCGATTAGTTACTCAAGGACCAGGGACACCCCGATGGGTGTCACACGGATCGGGGCACACCGATAGGTGACACAATAATGGGTGACACACCGATCGGCGACACACCATTGGATGAAACACCGATGGGTGAAAACACGGTGACATCCTTCCACTAACACCGCTGCCATCCAAACTAATTGATGGGGTCTAGGGCACCCAAAACACCAATAATTGGCAAAGTAATGGACCAGGAGGGTCCATGCCAATACAAATACACACGTGAAAATAAAAAAACAATAGAAAAAAAAAATATAATAACAGACAATACCAATATCTTAAGATAATCAATCTAATAAACTATAATACAAATTAATGAAGAAACCATGTCATGATAATGTATGTGTGATGTGTCTAAAATGAAAACTCTAAATAATGACACCAAAAACTCCCACATAGTTCTCAAAAAATTCCTGGTACCCTCATCTAAGATCTTCCCTAAAATTATCCATATGACTCATGGTCGTTTCACTTATCATATTCTATAATAGTAAAATCAATTTGGGTACCAATCAGGAAGCCATAGTGCTGTTTTAGTACAACTAATTAGGCCATGAAAAAAGAATTATAAAACTAATCAAGTCAGTAACAATTGTATGTAGTTTTCTAAAAAAATAATTAAAATGAATAAGTAATAGTTTTCACATTATCAAATAATCATTAATAAACCACCTAGACCATTGGGTTCTTGAGGAAAATCATATCTCAATACCTGATTTGGAACACACGAGGTCTAAAATATGTTATATATTCAATTCAAATTTCAATATGGAATATGGTATTATGTCACTTCAATTTGATTCTTATGGACACTTGGAACCATAAACCAATGCAAATGCTTTTGGTGTAGAACACCTTGTCTAGTGCCCCGTTTATCAATCATTTATATATATCATGGGTGTACGAATTCATTTCAAGAACTCAAATTCTCTACCATGCATATATGTCATTGGAATATATAATCAGGTATATCACCCCATTTATAAACCATACCTATATATCATTGGAATAGAGTTTCAATTATATCACCCCATTTGTCCACTATATATATATATTTATCATTGGCATAGATCATATTGTCAAGAACCACATTAATCAACCATTAATATATATCATTTGAAAGGATCATCATGTATATCACCACATTTATTAACCATGCATATATATCATAATGCATAACAATATTACATGTATCTCAATGTCAAATTTTTTGACATTTTTTCCTTAACTAATAGTAAAAAAAATTAATCCTATTTTCATAATTAACCACCAAAACTTCTATTAATTAATTAAAAAATTAATTAATACAAGAACAGTAATTAATTATACTATTAATTAACAATAACAAATTCCATTAATTCATTCCACAATTAATTACCCGCATATTTTCCATTAATTTATACACAAATTAATCAATCACATCTATTCTATTAATCAATTCAATAATTAATTAACAATTTTACAAAATAAACATCTAATAATTAATCCAAAAATTAATTTTTGTCAAATAAAAAATAAAAAATTAAGTTCCCCAAATTCAATATTAAACATTTTGATAAAGAACCTAATAATTAACTATCCACAGTTCCCCAATTTAATACTATGCTAATCAATTAAATAACTAATTATCTAGGATAAAAAATCACATTACTCAATTAAAAGAACAATTTCCCTAATTAATAAATTGTCAACATCATTTGATTAAATTAGGAAATTCCAATTTTAAAAGAAACATAGAATTTTATAACATCAAAACATGTAATTAATATCATGACATTGGGAATCGAATAATATACCACCTTCCTCGATTTGTTGATGAGAAATAACCCTATATAAATCCCAAAAAATGGATCAAGATAGTGACATTGATCGGAATATGGATATATAACCCTAAATATTTATTAACCAAAACAAGATATCTTAATTCTCGATCTGGATCGACACACATAGATCTAAATTCCTCAATTTTAGATATATATCTAGGAAAACAGTTTATATATTCTCACCAAAGGAAAGAGATAAGGAATTATGTTGAATGTTATTGAAATGTGATTGCATTAAATTACAAAGACATGTGTGGATCTTTGATTTGGGCTTAAAATCATGAAGTACACATATCATACGACTTTGATATCCCTAAAAAATCTCCGAAATTATCATGTATCATAATGGAATGAGTTTGGGTCAAAATGGTGGAATATCTAGGGTTCGGGGAATTTAAAACTAACTTTTTGTGCATTAAAAATAGTGTTAATGGTTTCCTGGGTAAGGGAACATAGTTTCCCATAACCACAGACTTATTATTTTTTGGGCTGTATGGTTTCTACATTTTGGGTGCTGAGTTTCACAAACCATGAACTACCCACACAAGTCCCCACTGTAAAAGGTTTCATGGTATTCTGGGCTAGGGTACATATTTTGGAAAGACCATATGCCAACTGTCCACAATACTATTTCCTTAAATTTTTCTAAATTCAAACAAACACACAATAAGTCGAAACCTAATAAAAATCATTCAATATTAGGAAAAATATTACCAGTAAACACACCTGAGACAACCCTAGAAACAGTCAATATATTAAACATAATAACATCATAGTATATTTATGATACTATATTTATTTTTTCAGTATTTTTAAGAAGTGTGGACAGATGTGGAAGAAAAATTAAAACAAAAATTCATGATTAAAAATTATACATCTACTTCGGTAGAACACCATTGATTAAAACCATATGCCTTAAAACATTGGTTTTATACATAACATTTGGCCTCTAGAATGAGGGTAAATAATATAGTATGTAATTTTGGATGATATTTTATGAAAAAGTGGGGTTAGTAGTGTTAAAAAAAGAGAAGAAGTGGTTACCATTTAAAGGATATATTGGGATAATTCTCCAAATTTATCAAAATGAAAAATTAATATAAATTATTTTTCTAATTCAAAATTACTCAGAAGTGATTTATTTTATAGAAAATATGAGAACGAGTCTGAATCATATAACGCAATAACATTTAGATATGTTTGGGTAAATTTAATACCATTATTATTTAGCAGTAAACCTTATTAAAACCCTTTATATCTTACCCTAACAACATTTATTTTTACACATTGAGGGTTTTTATAGTTACTATAAAATATAAAAAAACCCATATATGGATTTTGGGAGACATTAAAAATATTCTAAAAATAAGTTATATGAGATTAGACTTTTAAGGAATTTAATATAATTTAATAAAATATTATTTAATATAAAATATTCATCATGTAAATTTTAAATATTTTTAATTAAACTGACATTAATAATATAAAGAAAACACATACAATTTAATAAAATATTTTATTTAATCAGTAATATTTCTACAAAATCAAAAAAAATATCAGATTTAGTATCTCAATATTTTTAATTTTAATATTTTTATTTTCATTTATTTTTTATTTACATTTATATAATAATTATCCCATCAATGTTCTGTAAGAATTTTATGTAATTATTTCATTTCTAAAATTTAAAAATAAATTACCACAATGAATATAAATAATTTATATTTCAAATTTATATGTATTGTCTTGTACACTCCCTGGATTAATCCATATGAAAATATTAAATATTCTGAAAATATGTGTGTGAGATATTTGACGTTTCCTGAAATTAAAATGATAAATTTTATAGTTACATAAAAATGGAATGAAAAGGAAATATAATCAAACCATGAATAATTTGGTATGAATAGTTATCCTGAAAAAAATTGGTGTATCTTTTTGGGTCATTTTATAGTCCATATCATTTTATTTTTATTTTCAATTTCATGATTTTCTCTTTACCATGAATACAATAATGAATGAGATTAATAAAAATATTGCCCCTAAAAAACTTACTTGTCTACTAAATTTTCCACTAATGATTCCAAAAATGTTATACATTTTTAAATATTTAATATGTAAAAGTTCTGACTTTAAATTAAAATTTATGTCAGAAAAACACAATATAAACTTTTTATTGAAAAATACTCTTTTCAAACATAAAATTTTTTTATACAAAATTAATGAATAAAATTAATTTTAAAAAACAATATTGGATTATTTTAAATTTAAAATAAATAAATTAAATTAAAATATAATCTAAAATATAATTTTAATTTGAAAATAAATGAATGGATAATATGATATTCAATAAAAATTTTTATATTGAAAAATTAAATATCAAATCTAAAATTTCAGAAAATTCTCAAAATTTCACCATAAGATAATTTTGTTTTTTATAAAAACAATTATATAGATTTAATAAAAATTAAATTTATAAATTTAATATAAATATATTATATTTTTTACTCAAAAAATAAATAAAAATAATTATCAAAGAACATGAATTTGAAGAATAAAATCACTACCAAAATTTTGTACTTAATTTCATAAGAATAAATTAATAAATTATTAATGATTAGGAAAAGTTATTATTTTATAGTTTAGTTAATGGTATTAATTCATTCCAATTTAGTATATTGGTTATAACAGTCATATAAATACATTATTTAGTTTTATTTTAAGGTCAATGATGCGTATCTTGTATGCTATCAAATATAACATTTCTTTAAAAAATATAGGATATTACCTGAATGATTCCATACCTAATCTATTACTTTATAAATGAGTAGGTTTTTTGAAAATAATAATACAAATATATGATATTTATATTTATTTAATTTCATAAGTTTGGTTTCAGATTTATAAGTACCAAAATAATGGTCAATATAAATTATCTGGTTTGAATCTATAAATTACATGTAATATTATTTTTTTGGAATCTATTATCATAAAGCATAATATTTATGTAGATATAATTAATATGGTAATTAATAAAAAAAATTAACATAAATTTTTTATTACCTTCACTTATTTAGGAATTATTATACTAGTTGGAATGAACATGATGATTTTTAAACATATAAAGAATAATAAAAACTCTAAAAGTAACTAAAAAATATTTATTAACATATGAGTAATTAAATGATATGTTTTGTGAAAATAAAATTAAATTTGTATGGATGTGGTTTGGAAATAATTTATTGTGATGGTGATGTTTAATATTTATAGGTTTGAGGTAATTTTTTAAATTTCATCATTATAGTTAGTGGTTCCTACGACAATATCAACATGAAATCATTATTGTATATGTTTTAATATGGATATGATAAATTATGTATTATTTCTCTCTCTCAAAAAATTCATCTATTTTCTTCTCATATAGTCAATCATGGTGATTTCATATATTCTAATAATTTTCTATTAGATAGTTTCACTATTCTACCATAAGGACTATTGTATGTCATGATGATCATACATCACCCTTTTTGTCTGGAATAATTATTCTCCATCTCTGTCTTCATTATTGGACTCCTTGAATTTTAAAATATAATCTTATATGATTTATTTTGACCAAATTTCATGGAACATTATGATCATTAAAAAATTAATCTTACATTATCATTTTTATAGTTGTTTTCATAAAATATTGATTTCCTTTACATACTGTAAAATAAACCCAATTTTCTAATATTTTTTGGTAATAAAACATTTTATCACTACCATTATTGGTTTTATTTACAATAATTCTTCTCTATGGTTTAAATATTATCCAACACAATTTTGATTGTTCTTTTTTATTAATAAATTTATTTTTCAATTTTCAGAAAAAATTAATTTCTATTTCCATTTTATTCTAGATATTAATTTTATTTATCAGAAAAATGTGTTTTTTTATCTTTTTCAGACACATTTAATGATAATTATTACATAAAGTAAATATTTTTTAATAAAACCTTCAAAAAAATTAATATGTATAAGATATGGTAATTTCATATGTATATTTTTTGGATCCTATTTAATACACATAGATTAACTATGATATGATTATATTAAGAACGTTTTCATGGTTATCTGGTTGTCATATGTTTGGGTTTTCATAATGTGATAGGAATGAATTGGAATATATATCCCTATAACACATTAGGTAAAATAATATCTCATGATATAATTATGATTGTGCAAATAACTCAAACCATAATCATAATTTTTTATCTATGACAAGAGCGAGACAATAATTAAATATCTATAAAATTAATTGGTTAAATCATTACACCTCATAACCTAAAACATTCTAAAGTATGGGGAAAAAACTATCCACCATGGGATAATATTTGATATTTTATGGTGGTTAAGGTGTAATATATGGAAAATGAAATAATTTTATATGCCTATGTTTCTGAAAAATAATTTTACATATAATATGTTTTTAGGTCTCATTAAAAATGGATCTTGTTTCCACAAATTTATTTCTTATGTCATACATGTTTCCAATTTTATTATTTGGTGACCATTATTTATATTATATTCTAAATTTATTATGAATATCTTATGTTAGGATTATAACCCATGATAATGTTCTGAATCCCAAATTTCTATCATTTTCTAGTATACGATATTTTATCGCTCTCCATCATGGTTACCCAATACAATCTTATGAATTGACCCTCTATTAGGATTCCCATCTATATCATGTGATGGTAAATATTAAGAATAATATGTTTAAACTATATCTTGTGGGATGAAAAGTTATAGTATATATTATAGTGGTTTTAAAATAATTCTTATATATTCCTAATCATAATAAAAAAGTAGGTATTGGGGTTTGATTAATTGTGTGGGGTAATGAATTTTCCAATAAAATTGTATAATATTAATTCAATGATATTTTATTTCCATAATTTTTCAATGTGGGGTTTATTTTTTTATTTCCTTATAAAGAATACGAGGATAGAACTAAACAGATCCTATGGTGAAAAATGATTTATATAAGAAGATCCTGGAATAATATTAGTTGATATTAAGAAGTAATTGTTATGAACATATTCGGATTTATTATACTGATCATATGATATCATGCCCTGACAATTATTTCTTGATACACACACTGTCATCTTTTTCAACACATAGATTGCATAGAAATCTAGATAATCAAGATTTCAATGAACAATGTTAATATTTTCTTCATAAAAAACAAAGAATTATGGGATGTAGAGTTCAATGTAATCATTACACGTTCATACATCACAATCTATTTATAAATTTTAACCAGAATCAAGATAAATCCCAAAAATTCTAAGTATTTAATAATTATGAATTGTTTCCTTCATGATACAACATCCACTTGACAATAGTGGGTCACAATAAAACTTTTATCTAAATAATTTATCATTATAATATAAATATATTTTATATTATTTAGTTTTTATATAATAAAATTCATTTCTTATGTGATTATTATTTTAAGGCTAAAGAGTTTGAAATGGGAGATTGACCTTAACAAAATAATACAGGTGGAAGAAATAGACTCATTAGAATAGGTGGATTTTATAAAGGTATTGTTCAGTAATGAAATTCCTAGAATTGTTAAAAAATTAAATATATTCACAGAGATGAATAAATTTTAGTATGAATCAATTGGTATATATAATCCAACCATCAAATGAAATGCAGTTTAACATTCTTCATTTTTATTAGAATATGAATATAAATTAGATCATTCAATAGTAATATAAAACAATGTTTCCAAAAATAATTATCTTTGAGGGAATTTTATATCTATGAAAAACTTACTCAATTTTCTTGTGTATGTTGAAATTGAAATATATTAAAAATAATATATTAATTATTTTTAGAAAAAAATTGGAAATATTATTTTCATGTTAAATAAAATAGTAAATGTCATACTAAAGGAAATACCATATTTATACCTTCCTTTTAAGTGGGAAGATTATCAAGGGAATTGTATCAATTGAAAAAAAATATTTTCTTTTCAAAGAGAATAAAATCACAACAATTAATAATGATATGTTATTAGAAGGACAACCAATTAAATGGATAAGTTGAAATACCAACATAACAAACCACCGTTAGTCAAATGTATTAATTATAAGGATGATGTAGACTATCCGTACTTCTGCACCTATTCAAGTAAGAATAATTTCGACCAACGTTAAATAATATTAATATAATGGATAAATCGAAGTCTCATACAATAAAAATATCCCATTTGGGTCAAAAAATTGATTTTGTGAGTAATTAACTTAATAATGAATCTATAATAGAAATTGTGTTATTATTTTCCTGAATTACCCATTAATTTTGATTTGCGATGTTTCTTAATAACATAAAATCAACAATGCAATATATATATAAATAATTTTGAAAATACACCTTATAATATAATTTTTTCTTTATAAATCTATAACTACCCACCAATAAATGTTTATTGGATTATTCTTTAAAACAATGTTATCATTCAGTCAAGATTATATATATTTTTTATGATAAAAAATTTGAATTTATGATCCTAGTTCCATTAATATTAGATACCCATGTCTGAAAAATATTATTATTTATGATTAATGGAATTTATTATAATATTGTGTTAGGATTGAAGGTATGTATGAAGATATTTTATTAATCTCCAATATAGGAAACCTATATTTCATTTCCCAAATCATAATACGAATATTAATAAATGTATGTCTGACATGAACTTCTTATTTAAATTTCATACATTAAATGGTTATTAATACCTAATAATTTTAGGTATTTAGCTTAAATAGTTCCCTAGAAACCTAATATTTAATATATAATTTTTTCAATTAATACATTGAATATAATATTGATGTGTTCCTCGTACCAATTGAATATCAATAGGTTAAATTTTTACAATAATAAACATGATCTTGTATTAAAACATCAGTGAAATTATATAGATTAGTTCCAATTTAATTTTCTTATTTAAATTATAAATGAAAAATAAATATATATATAACTATTTATTATACTAAAATAAATAACTGTGGGCTAAAAATTTCACCTTTTTCAAGATTAAAGATCTTTCAATTCTTCTATTTAGTGATTTTAATAAAATAAAAACAGATGTTGAGTTAGTATTATCTAATATATGATGATTATTTTTGATTAATTATGAGGGGATAAGTAATTCACATATATTTTCTCTTGACGTTATATTGAAGAAAGGAAAGAATAGTGAGGTTTTACCCATGGTAGAATTTCATAAAACACATATTCAGTATGAATTTATTGTGATTCCACTGAATCTGAGAAATATTCATGTTGTCCTTGTGGATATAATTAACTGTGTTATTGTAGAATACCTTTATAAAATTTTAGTTGTTCTTATATGTGATATACAAACACATTCCACGCATGTGGTAGGATATAATGATATTGTATTAAATGTGTTGAAATATATGATAATGAATAATTTTATTGTAAAATATAGTATTTTTGGTTTTTTGGGGTAAAGATTACCAATCGTCGGTCATTCAATATAGTGAACATATCCTTAAGCATATATTATTTTATTTTTCTCAATATTTTATTATAATAAATACCCTCCATTAATTTATAGGTAAAATTTATTTATATGATTATAAATAAAAAAACATCATCAAAAATTTTGAAATACAATCTTTATTAAAATATCACATATTTCTTTTAACTATAATATATCTTCTAATTTGGTATAAGATATCCTGGGGAAAATATATAATGAAATGAATGGGATAGAAATAAAAGTTATATTATAAACACAAAAAATATGATTAACATGAAATTCAAGTGGAATTACATTATATCTTATGTAGGGCGATCATATGAATAGAGAAATTGTATAATGAAAGGATATAATAAAATAATAAAAATGTTTTTCACTATAAAACATAATACTATAATCCTAAGTTAGGGGTCACTCCCATTACCATTATATAAAAGTAGAAAATTTCTCATGGTGGATTTGGTATAGTACACACTCCCTTATATAATACATAATGAGACAAAAATATTAACTCATTAAATTAGAGTGATATATAATTTTAGTCCCACCATTCAGATGAATGGTAATCATTAATATTTACTCCACAAAATTAATATAATCCATTCGTAAATATAAATAATGATGAAATCCTTTAGAAATTAGTGGGTTTCATATTTCTAAATCCTAGTATGAATAAATGATAAATTATATGGATTTCAACTAGAAAAATGAATTAAATCATTAGGAATATCTATATTTGAAAACAAAACATGAGTCTTGAACATCCATTTTAAATATAGATATTTCATAAGAAGGATATATGAAAATAAGGATAAAAAACATACCACTTGATAAAGAATTATGAAAATGTTTTAGATAATTTCAATGAAGGAAAAAAATTAGTATATTTCATTATCTAGTTTTAAATTAATATTATTATTCAAAAAATAATGATGGATTTTTATTCTATTCCTGGTTAAAAAACATCTTATGGGGTGATACTCAACATTAGACAAGAAATAGGGGAGTTCATATAAAATTGGTTTACTTAAAAGTTATAATTTAAAAGAGATGTAAAATCATCTATAACAGAAAATATTAAACAGATATTTAACAAGTTATATATTTAAGGCTTATATGTACAGAAATATAATAGGTGCTTTAGAATAATATTTAATGAAAGGTAGAAAATAAAGGAAAAATTGTAAAACCAAGTTAAAAAGGAGGTATAGAAGATGCGTTTTATGTTTTTAAAATTGTTTTTGAAATCATATATATTGAAAATAATTATTGTAAAGCATTGTTTTTAATAGTGAATAATGTAAAAATTATGTTTAGATGAGATAACCCAAAATTAAATTTCAAATTATAAAGTATTATATAGGTGGGAATGGAAATTGTGGACAAGGAGAAGAAACATTTTTTTAAATGGATTTTATGTTAACATAATATAGTTTCATTTTCAAAATGTATTATAATTTTCATTTAAATAATATTGGAAAAAAATAATCTCCTAAAATAGAAATAGGGAATTACATATTAATATAATAGCAATTTTAGTTAAAACTTTTGTAACTTAAAAAATCAGAATGAATTATAAACGAAGCTTATATTTTATAGAAGAAAACAATAATATCCCAATATAGGTAAATGATTGAGTTTTAGAGAGTATTTAATTTAAAAAACTAAAAACTTAAATTTTATGTGATTGTGTATGTAGTTAATGAATACAAATGGTTATTGGGGCATAATAACAAAGCATACTAAAATTAAGAGTGATTGAGGAGGAACACAATCAATGTAATAAATATTTTAATAAAAAAACATTAAATTAGTAATGCGTAAATTTTATAAATAAATGTAATGAAAAAATATAATTCATGATTTTTATAACAAATTTGTAGTATAGACACCATTTAAAAGATACTTGCTGCACAATGTAAAATGTTCCTATTATAAAAACATTTTCAGATAAAAACCATACATCATTCCCAAAGTACTATACAATGGAAATTAACATCACGAATATTTAAATTAAGTTAATTTTATATATATTACATAAAAAATTCATTCATACACAATTTTATAAGGATTGTTTTTTTCCCTTTTAGAACTTCTTTTTAGATAAATATTCTATTATATCATTTGATGATGAATATTCAGCCAATTTTATATAACTCCATATTCATGGTTAAAATGGTGTAATGTTTTATAAAAAATTATAATAATATTAAAAATATTAATAGAATATTGTACATAAATTATATATTATATATATTTATTTATTTAAATCATAACATGATTGAAAATGAGGAAAAAAATCTTATTGCTTATGGAGGTGATAATTTCCACATATACAGGATTAATGATTTCATTTCTCATTGAATGATATAGAAAAAAGAAAATTTTAAACTTGAGCTATTATATTCCATTATATATTATATATATAATATAAATTCATCAAATATTAATATTAACCATCAATCAGTGGTGGTGATGAAAGATTAAAGTCTTTACTTTGTGTAGGTAGTAGTAAGTGCAATAGACTAATGACATATTTTTTTTATAATATAGGTAGAGTAAGAAAAAATAATAATTAAATTAACATAAAATCTATAATTATAATAATTATACTTATGGATTTATATTCATATGTATATAAGATATTTTGATGAAAATTTTTATAGAAAATTTATGTTTAATGTAATACATATGTTTGAATATTGGTATTTGCATTGAAATTTCCTTAGCAGTGAATGCCAAAAAATAAATTCTATAGAGCAATACCATAATTATTATATATTTAATTATATGAAAGTTATTTTCAAAATATTTTAAGGTTAAATTAGAATGTTTTTTGAAACCATGGAGTCATGTAAGTGATCTCCTTTGATAAGTGAAGAAAAGGGATCCTTTAGAAATACCATTTACTTTTCCATGATATCATTATATTATTCCATGTTCCATGACTCTTACATTTCATAATAATGAATATTGAAGTGATGTTATATCAAATAACCACATCCATGGTTTTATAATCATTTTTTATACTTGTTTCATTTCGTTTAGTAATTGATTTTTCATTTTTAAAATTATGGTTTTTACCTTCATAATATGTTCTTTACCCATTTAATTGATTTTTTAAAGAAAATATATGGAAATATATATTAAATAGAATTTATTTTTTTAAACTTAATTAAATATCCTTTTAATTACAAAATAATTATTGGTGAAAGGAAATCGACATTTGAATTATATTATATAATATAAAATAAATGTTTTTGTAGAAAAGTGAATTTTTAACATTAGGTTGTAATTAAAAATATTCTTATTAAATTTTTTTTAAAGAAATTAAATTGAAAATTTTATATGACATTGAAATATTAAAATCAAGTGACAGATAAATCTTGTAATATTTATATTCTAGGGTCCCTAAATTCTAATTAATATATGTGAATATAAATAGTTTTTATTGTGAAATATTATAGGAGTTTTAAAAATGTTATTGTTTTTATAAATTAAAAATAGTATTTTCGAATAGATTATATAAATTATTAAATAAATTTTATTTTATAAAAATATTTTTGTAATATTTTAATACATTCTTTTACAATTAATGATACAGTTTTTAGAAAAATATTGATTTTGAATATTCACATAAAAATCAATTGTTTCTGAAAACCATAGAAATATAATTTCATATATATATTGGAAAATTGGGAATTTAATAAATATGTTTTGAAATATTATTTCATATATATATTTATAATTAATGTGAAAATATTATAATATTTAATATATAATAGTATTTTTAGGAGAAATTTTTTTATTAGATCAAAATATGCCATACTAAGCAAATAATTAATTCAAAAATTAAAATTACTTATATACTAAATCCACATTAACAAATTCCATTAATTAATTATATATATTTTATAATTTAGTTTATATTACTCTATTTATATCAAAATATGTTTATTTTTATAGATAGAAATTAATTTTTTTCAATAATAATAAAAAAATTTATTTTTTTATTTTGTAAATATATATATATATATATATATATATATATATTGTTTTTTACTATAATAAAGGTTTTTCATTATGTGTTATAATATTTTAAATTTATTATATAGAAATAGAAAACACTAGTATATATATTAGATATATGACCAATCCCCATGTTTTTAATATATATATATCAAACATCCATTTTCTAAATGATCAAATTTCATACCTATATATAGTTTAAGTGAAATTTTTCTATTCACACTTCCCATTTATATTGTTTTTATTTTAAATTTAAAAACATGATTTCTCAATTTATGGTATTATTTCACATTTTTGGGTTTGTTACAAAAAATGTGATTGATAAAGGTGTAGGTGGTTCAAGAAAGATTCTAAATCTAATTATATTACTCTATTCAATTGATTTTCCCCTTTTGATTTTTCACTATATTAATTAAAGTAATCAACTACGATTTGTAATAATCTATTTTTTGTATTACATAGTTTCCTATAACATCATTACAATGTACCATTATAAATCAATAAGGTTCAATTATCGTAGTTCACAACATTCATGTCAAAATAACCAATCAAATATAAATTATTTGAAGGAATAAAAAATAAATAATTATAATTATGTCAGAAAAATTAATAGATCTTAAAAACAGGGGAATTAAATTCTCCCTCCATTAAATTTTTTTTCCTCAAACTTTTAATTATTACCTAAAAATGAATATTTGAAATGATGTCTCCTAGATAATGTGACCCTATATACAATTTAACGAGTGATACCAAAATTAAGAAATTATGAATCTTGTAATTTTCTATAGAATATAATTATCTCAGATATTTAGTAGTCTCTACGTTTTTTAACAGGGATTCAATTTTTATTTAGTATCAATAATCGCATTATATAACTTTCATATACCATGTGTTGGTAATAATACATTCACATACATTAATAGTTTGATATAAATATAATATGTTAATTCTATGTCCTTTTTTTACTTTGTGGAGAGGGAATATCCATTTAAAAAATAACATTAAATATATCATGGAAGGATAATATGATTTTTATTATAACCTATCCCATAAACAAAAATTGTGTACACAATAATCATTAAAATTATTTTTTTTATTTTTAATTTGACTTCTAAAAACCATATTGATGATTTCTATCATATAAAAATATCTAAGTACATAAGAGTGGGATAAATGTTAATGAATGATAATACTTATAGTTCATGAGTGGATTATTGATGTTATTCTCACTGCATCATCTTCAAAAAACAATTATGTAGTTTTTATTTCATATGCACTAACATATTCCATTGTCTTTGGATGTTGTTGATGACTATCATCCTTATTGGATTTAGGTTATGACATTGAATCGAATAAGGATTTTTCTGACACAGAAGTCATTAGATCGTCAATGATTCCTTTATAAGAAATACTTTAACTACAATCAATAATTTTTTTCTCATCAATAATAATATTTATGTTTAGTTATCATTTACCCCCATTAATCGTTGAAAATCATTTTCCAGTCAACCTGACGAAATTTCCATAGTGTTTTTTCAAAATTTTTAACATGTGGAAAATGGGTATTCTTTTATTCATCATATTATATATCATGTAATTCATTATACTATGTCCTAATATTATTTTCCGAAGCCATGGTATCACAGTTTTATTAATTGATAATTAAATATTCATAAAGTTGGTGTGGAATAATAAAAATATTTCTAGTACTTATCCCATTGTAATGGCTTGATTATTGAGGTAGTCCTCCCATTATTTAATGTAAAAATGATTTTATGGTTTCTTTTGTTTCTATAAATCATTTAAAAAAGTTTAAATATTATAATTTACCGTTTAACACGATATGGGGATAATCATAATAAAAAATGGATACATTATTAAAACATTATCACCCCCAAATTTTCAATTCTATGCTTTGGTTCAAATCCTCTTTTGGGTCTTATCTTTATTTAAGTTTTCGTGTGTTCCTAGTTTGGAATTTTGGTGTCTCTTTTGTTGTTGATCTATGAACATGGTATTAGGGGAATTTTATGGTACCTGGCCTCCTCTTTTTTCCAAGGTATGTTGTGTGGTTATGGTGTATTGGAGTTGGATTAGTGACACTCCTAGCGGAACCACTTGTGGGGTAAGTTGTTGAGGTGGTTTATAACCAAGAGTTGGATGATTTTTGGGTTGAAAAGAGGGATTTGGTTGGTATATTTTTCTCCCATATCATTGTACTAACATTCAACCTTGGTTTCACCCTTGGACCCCCAAAAATTGGAGGAGAATGGTTGGTTCTTGGGTGCCCAGAACAGGCTGCACGGTTTGGCACCACGGTTTACTAAACCTTATAGCCAAACCCTGCATGGCGTCCATGTCATTGACAATAATTTTTAAATTTATAATTTTCCCTCCTAGAAATAAATATAATCCACTCCATTCTTCTCCCATTTGACCCTAGCAGCCATGGAGGCTTCCAAGCTCTTCAAACCTCCAATAGAACTCATTTTTGATGGAGGATTTGGTTGAGAAACCTCTAGATCATTCAAGTAAGTGAAATATTTCTTGGTTTATTCCTTCTTCCTTTATTTTCATTTCCTCTTTATTAAAGTTCCTCATGTATAGGAGTTAGGGTTCGAACATAGGGTTTTGTGTGATTTATTATTTTTCAAATCATGTGGTCTAGGTCTCGATTTCACTCCCTTGTGGTGTGGCGGTGGTGCGATTGATGTTTCACACCAAGATTTGGGGGCTTTGACTCAAATGTTAGGAGATTCCATTTTTAAGAAATTATTTATGAGTTAGATCGCTTGGTTTATTAAATTAGCATGTTCTTAATCTACTGTGTGTGGTGCGAAAACAATTTTTATTGGAAATAGTAAATCATTTAGTATTAAAGATACATTTTTGTTTTAAGTGAGTAATTTTCAAATGTAACTCCTGTGTTATCTGTTTTGGTAGTTTTACAAAATGTGAAAGAGAGATATTAGTTGTTGAAAGGGTCTTCAAATTCTGGTTTTGTAATTTTTTAGTGTCATGTGGGCCTCAAAAGGGGGTTTTGAGTGGGTGTTATGTGTAAAACCTCGTTTCACCCCTTGAATGTGTTGTATGAAAAGGTGTGTTATTCACGTGTATATATTTTTGTATTATTTGAGGTAATTTTATAGCACTTTATAATGGATTAATAAATGTTTAAAGGGATTAAAATGCTTCTTTGGTCATGTATTGGAGTGATTTTGGCTTTTAAAGATGATTGTGAAATGGGTTTGGTGTGTAAAACATAGTTATACCCCTGGAATTGTTTTCTGAAAATTGTAGATGTTTTATTTGGTTTAAAAAAGAAAAAAATGGTGTATATGTACTTTTTGGGTTAGTTTTTTACATAATATGGGTTTTTTGGAAGGTAAAGTTGTTATTTATGATGTCAAACATATTCAGAACGTATTATAAATTATTTAAATATTTTATTGAATGGATAGATAGATGTGAAACATGTTTGTGGGCTGTTTTGTGTGAGTGTGTTGTGAAAAATGAATTTGTTGTTGAAAAAAGTATTATGTTTTATGTTTTTGGGATTATATTTGAGTTGGACTATCTTGTAAAGTTTTTATAAAAAAAATTAATGGATTTTTTGAAGTGTTAAAGAAATGTGAAAAGTGTTGTGGGCTATTTTGGTGTGAGTGTGATTTCCAAATGAATTTGAATGAAAAAGAGGATTATGTAACGTGTGTGATATAAAAGTGGTATTTTTGGTGAATATGAGATGTGGAAGTTTTATTTTCTTATGAAAATTATATTTCATGGAATGTTGATCTTGTTTGAGCACCAGAGGGTAACCTGGGTATCTAGGTGGGTGGACGTGTACTTGTATGCTAGTGATCTCATGGGGTTTGGCCTCAGTTTCACGTAGCAAGATTGATGATGAAAACACTAACTAAACTATATGATGGTGATGTTGGTGGGACACTAGGTTATGGGTATGATCCTTACTAGTGGATCATGTGCACGAGAACATATATTGTGATGGGTACTTTCATAGAGATACGAGGTAACCATAACCCACAATGAGTTAGCACCTTGGGGTTATTTCCTATTCATTTTTCTCAGTGGATTATTTGTTCTTATCGTTGGCATACGGTATGGTTGGGTGGAAAACTCAAAAGCGTTGTTTTTTATTTAAAAGTGTTGATTCTCAAAAATAGCCCACTTGAAAACTATTTTTATTTAAAGTTGCATCCTTTAGAAATTGTATCTAGCATGTCCTTTTACAAAACTTGCAAGATTTTAATCTTTAAATGTTTATCACATGGAATCTATTAGTGGTGGTGTCCTACTAGTCTTTTTCCCACAACTAATTACACCATTGGGTGTAGGTAGACTTGGTTATTTATGTTGTAGGTTTGCGTAGAAAGTTTCTGCCAATGGTTTGGGTTTTAGCTGTCCATCGTGATGCAATGTTGTAGAGATGGCTTGAGGGAGGTTTCTCTTTCCATTTGGAGGTTCTTGGACTATAATTTTTTTGGTTTTTTACCTTGGTAATAGTCTTTATACATTGTTTTAAATTGTGTAATTCAATTCTGAATTTTAGTAAAAGAGTTTTTGTTTGAGAAATGATGATTTGTTTATGTGTTTCGTTTGTTGTTTTATGATTATAAATTCATTTAAATAATTTCCTAATTTATTTTTCTTATATCTGAGCACTTATACCAGCTCGTAGGTATCGATAACTCCCTTTGGGACTTTCTCAGGTCCAGGTTGGGTGCGAGTTTTGTTGGAGACCAGATTCGATTCATGACAAAATGATATCAAAGGAGGTTCTCTCTCTTGGGTTATGTTATTTGTGGAATATTCGGGATATTCTAGAGCTAGTATTGTTGATACTTTAAATTCCAGTTATTGGTAGTGTTCCTGGCTATCAATCCTCATGATGTGATTCGAGTCACTATGGGATGTTGGGATTTGTCTCAGTCCTTTGGTTTTCATTATTTGACGACAAGTAGGGGAAATGAAAAGAGAGTTGGGTTAATGGTCTTAGTGAGATCGCAGGGCCTGACAAGCCTTGTGGAGTAGGGAATAATTCCCTTGAACACTCTCTGTGACGGTGAATTTATTGGCGTATGGCCACCAACCGTATTTCGAAGTCACCCACCGAAACTAGTTTCCTCTTGCATTCTCTTGGGTGATTTAGTTTTGAAATCTTGGAAGTTCGGTTTTAAAGTAAAAATGACATGGTTTTAAGAAGGGTACTATTTTTATGAAATTAGTTTATGATAAATAGGGATGTTTTGGATTTTTGACATGATGGAACAAAATTTTCAGAATTTTTTGTAATGGAAAATGGTGTGTTTATACCTCTTTTGAAAGTAGAAAATTATGTAAAAGTTGGTTTTGAAAAAAAATAAAGTAACCAATAGAGTTTTCTAGACTTTTGAATGGTGTTTTAATGGTATTAGATGTCTTGAAATTGATGTGAATAGATTGAAAGTGTGTTTTCTTTTGTATGATTATTCCTTTCTGAAAAGTTTTGTAAGCTTTAAATTTGGTTTGATTATGTGGGTTGAACTCTTGAGAAGAAGATAGTATTGGTTGACTGTTTTGGTTTTTAAAATTTGAAAGATGTTTAGTTGTAAACTTTGGTATTTACATAAGTGAACACATGGATGGGTTTTTATGGGATGATGGATTTTCTATGACAAGACTAGAAGAGTTTTGGGATGTATATGAGGATAGTGTCATTGTGGCATGGAAACATTTATTTGTGAGGCCCCTGGGGTACCATTGACGGATACATTAACTGCTAAACCATTTATTTTCAAGTAAATAGTTTTAAGGAAAACATAATGTCTTGATTACTAGTTTGGTATGGTGTGTCTTATGTGTTTTTGGAAATATTGTTTTGGGATGTTATTAGTCCAAGAACCCCTCGTTTTTGAAGGGTGTTTTCAGTTTGTGTTCGGTCGATATGAAGGGTTGAAGGGCTGGTGAGTGGTCTCTTATGAGAAAATCTTGAGAAGCCTTTACGATGGTTCCCCAAATCTTTTTAATTCTGTTTAGTGGAATGTTTTGACCAATGGACCATCTTGTTTGGGTCCTTGTGTTCTCTAATTGGATAAAGCACACCCCCACTAAGGGTTAGTGCAGAACTGAAGTGCAACCCAGATTGTATTTCCATAGGAAAATCCTCCAGTTGATCAATATAAGGAATAATTTTCTCGAGATTTGGATATTGGTTTTAAACCTTTTCCTTTCATGCTTTCGCAGATCCTCTTTTAGTGGTGTAGTTCTTGTGGAAGGCTGAAAGATACCTTAGTTTCTTGAGTTACCTTAATCATCGAAGGTGGAAGTGGTTTGGAGTTGTTGGTGTGGATGAGTATGGATGGGGTTTTAGTGTGGTCTGGGAAATCTATTTATGAGAGGCTTTTTTGGAAAATTTTTGGAATCATGTGATATTTTGGGATGTTGCATAAGGTCCCTCTCCATTTATTGCTTCTATTAGTCACAATGGTCATGTTTGGTGATGCCTTGTGATGAGGTGACCACATTTGACTGTAAAGGTGAAGTTCGGGAATCCTCTGAGAGACTCTATAATTTTGGAGGTATGTATCCCTTGGTAAGCTCCAAAATACTATATTTTAATGGAATGTGTTTACATGTGTCCTCTCTTTCTATTGATTATCAAATGAAGAAACAAGGTGTGATGTGTGCGCATCTTCTAAGCCCTTGTTTCAAGGAAATGTCGGGTGAAAGAAATATGAGTTTGGAATGTGTTATGTCTTGGTAAATTTATCGGGGGTTGATGTGTAGTTTTTTGTGGCCCAAAAAATAGTTCTGTTTAGGGGGTTTCCAACGCCTAACTGTGAGGCCAAAGATTCTCCAATCATTTGAGCTCCTACCATAGGCCTCAGAGTGAAGTTGGTGCGTAGTCAGTGGAAATCCCAGGGCCGTTCAATCCCTTATTGAAATTTATATCCTTATTATGGAAGATGGGAATAGTTTAAATCTCTGATGTCTTGATGGTTGAGCATACAATTTGTGAACGATTAGTAGGGAGAGGAATCCATGAAGAAATAATAATACGCACGGTTAGCTCATGACTTCCAAAAATGCGCGGAGTAACCGTGCGCCCGTCCCAACAAATTAAGTATTGGTAACTTTCCAGGTCGTTATGTGTTGGTCGGTTAGGATGGATAGTTTTTATGGTAGGGAGAACCACTATGAATTTTATGTAGGTTCTTTTGGAATAGTCTGATGGGAGTTTACCCCTTGTATCGGGGACTCTGTCCGGGCCTCCCCCTATTAGTGCCCTAATCCTGTCTTGGGAAAATATAATTTGTTTCTTATAGTGGGTAGCCATTTGTGTCTCCCCATACTAGTAACACATATTGGTCCTTATTCTTGGTTTGGTGGTATATAGTTTTGTTAGGGTCTCTCTAACTACCTACATCTTCCTTGGGTAAACATTGGGATTGGATAACGCCTAACAGTTTGGTTAAAGTAAGTTAAGTGTTACTTTGTTCATTGTTGTTGTTCGTTTGGGTATATTACTGGTGTCTTGGTCAGATATTGTATGAGGAGTTTTCTTTTGGGATATTATCTGAATTTTCTTGATTATTTCATGTAAGTAGGGGTATGTTTTGGTTTTTGAGAGAATTCCTTCATTAATTGATCACTGGAGGTGTTTTGGATTGGGGGGGGGGGGGTGCATGGAGAAGGTGTACATATTTGTTTCATAGTTGTGTTTGGTTTTTGGTTTTCATTTCTGTGGATTTATGTTGGTATAAATATTTGGTGTGGGGAGAATTGTCAGACCTTGATTTTCAATTCCATAATTTGGTCAAAATCCTCTTTTGGTTCTTAGTTTTCTCTTGGTTTCCTGGTGTTCCAGGTTTGAAAATTTACTTTCTATTGTGTTTTTGATCTATGAACATGGCGTGGGGTTATTTTATGGTACTTTTACTCCTATATTTTCAATTGGGTTATGTGAGGTTGTGGTGTTTTGAGTTGGATTAGTGACACTCCTAGTGGAACCACTTGTGTGGTAAGATGTTTAGGTGGTTTGTATCCAATAGTTGTTTGAGTTTTGCATTGAAAATAGATATTTGTTTTGTGTATTTTCCACCCCTATCCTTGGCCTATATTTCCCCCTTGGTTTCCCCCTTGGACCCCCCTAAAATTGTAGGAGAATGGAAGGTTTTTAGGTTCCTAGAATAGGCTGCATGGTTTACTAAACCGTGAAGCCAAATCGTGGAAGGTGTCCGGGTCATTAAAAATCTTTTGAAATTCTAAATTTTCCTTCCAAAAGATAAATCTAATACGCTATATTCTCCCATTTTACCCTAGCATCCATGGTAGGCCTCCGATATCTTCAAACCTCCTATAGAACTCTTTTTTATGGAGGATTTGATGGGGAAAGCTCAAGATCTTTCATGTAAGTGAATTCCTTTATGGTTTCTCCCTTATTCCTTTAGTTTTATTTCCCCTTTCTATAAGTTCCTAATGACCAAAAGATAGGGTTCGAACATAGGGTTTTAATTGGTCTCATTGTGGTCAAATATTTCCGTGTAGGTCTAGATTTCACTCCCTTTTGGTGCAGCGGTGGTGTGGTTGAAATATCAAACCAATATTTGGGGGTTTTGACTCAAAATAAAGGTGGTTACATATATAAGAAATTTTTGATGACTTATATTGCTTGGTTAATTAATTTATAATGTTCTTAATCTATTGTGTGTGGTGTGAAAACCATTTTTTCTGGAAATAGTAAATCATTTAGTCTTAAAGATACATTTTTGGTTGAAGTGTTTATTTTACAGTTGTAAATCATGTGTTATCTCTTATGGATGTTTTATAAAATGTGAAAGGGATTTATTAGTTGTTGAAAGGGGCTTCAAATTCTAGTTTGGTAATGTTTTAATGTCATGTGGGATTCAAATGGTGTTTTGAATTGGTTTTATATGTATAACCACATTTCACCCCTTGAAAGTGTTTTATGAAAATGTATGTTTTCCACGTGTATCTTGTGTGGTATTATTTGAGGTAATTTTATAGAACTTGAGAATGGTTTAAAAAATGTTGAAACAGCTACCAATTCAGATTTGGTAAGGTCTTGGTGTGATTTTTTCCTTGAAAGAGTATTTTTAAATGGGTTTTGTAACACCCCAAGCTTCCACGGTACGTTTCCCTTTGAATAATGTGATAGCGTGTGTTGTACGCAACACCGAGTTCTAACACACCATAACCAATCAAACTAGTCGTTATGAATAGTAATACCTACTTTTTGAAATTATATATATTTTATATTTCAAAATGGACTTAATTTTTGGATTCGGAATATCGAATTTAGCCTAAGGTGAAATTTTGGTACATTTCGGATAACTTTCATATTTTGATGAATAGTGAAAATTACTAAATTTTAATTAAAAACAACTTTTTTAATAAAAATAGTTAATAGTGATAAATTATGAATTTTAGTAGCTTTAAAGTATATTTAGAATATATTTTTACCATTTAATATAATGTTGGTCATTGGACATAATTTTACAATTAAACCGAATATAAACAAGTGTCAATCTTTTGATAGTTATTATCTCTTAAAAACACGCTTTTTGTTTTGACAGCGGGAATTAATTTTAAATTAATTTCTGCCACTTATGTGTTTTGAATTTAGGAAAATGGATTCCATATTTGGAATCAGGATGTTCAAATTGTGTAAATAGGTAACTTTTATTTTTAGACATTTTGAATAATTACTGCGGTAAATATTTTATTTACCATGGTTAAGGGTAAATCCGGTAAATAAGGGTTAAAAAATAATATTATAATAATATTAAATTACCCTAAAACGTGTCTTAACCCTATTGGTTGATACATGGTCGACCATGGGCATCTTTGGGTCGATTTTGGGACCCCATGGATCCACTTGTAAGTGATAATGACACTTTATTTTAATTAAGTTAAAATGAATACAAAAAGGACACAAGCATATATCTTTTAGAAAAACAATTTTTACATAGGGTTATATATGTTGGATTTTAGATTATAAATATTCATTAGAAATATAAAAGGATTTCATACATAATGATATTTTATTTATAATATTTATACATTATATAATTTATTTTATTTATGACACAATGATGATGCGGTAATTACTATAATAGTGAAAAATTAAAATAATTGAAATTATAAATACCCAAATAAATATAATATGAAACTTTTAATGAATTAAACTAATTTTCTAGGATAATATGATATATTAGGATTGATTTAATTGACTTTTTTCTAAGTAATCAATCTGTTATGAGTTTCACAAAAATCAACTATTGAATAGTGTCAAAATTGACATAAAAGAGTTCTTAAAACAAATATTATATTATTAATTGATATTAAATTATTAAAAATCTAAGGTTCGGCCAAGAGACTTATATCATGATAGGTTCATCATTAATGGACCACTTGGGGGTCTCTTGTATGTATATGGTAAGTTTATTAACCATATAACATAAAAATACAAAGAGACATTGTAAAAGTGAAACTAATTAACTTAGAGTTAATACTTAAAGATAAGGTTAATATAAGTACCCAAACCTGTCTAAATTCTATTGGTTGAGTTGTTTTCGACCCATCCCCACCTTAACCTTTTAATAATCAACTTTGGAGCCATTAGAAACCGAATATGAATTTATTATAAATTAATATTTCTAGCTTTTCCAAAGGTGCCCCTCACCCCTCTTATAAAAGGGCACTCCTCCTTCTCATTTATTCACACCTTAAAAGCCTTTTGGTTCGGCCAAACTCTGCCCAAATACTCTCCCAACTTCCCTCAATACAACCTAGGGGCCTTAGTTTGATCATAAAGAGAACCTAAGGAGCCCTTTTGATCAAATCAAAAGGAAGAACCCGAAGAAGAGGTAATGATTTCACCACCCTTTTATAAGTTCATTTCTTCTTCCACTTCTTCTTCCTTTGTTGTTAACATTCTAAAATAATAAATCCAGTATCATATATATAATGTGATGTTATTATAAATATGGTACAACTATATTCAGTATTCTATCCACCCTTTGAATAACATGTCACCATACGTGCGTACGTACGGCTTACCGTCTCCACGTCGTGGTGTAATTGTTATTCAATATAATATTATTTGGATGGGTATAATAATGATGTGTAACTCATGTAAATAATAAATACAACATGTTAATGATTCTTTATATATTATATACAATCCATTTATATATTATTTTAATATCAAATGAATGATATTGTCTCTCGTGCGTACGTACGGACTACCGTCTCCACGAACGCGATGAGATTCATTCTCCATCATATCCATTCAAGTATAATTATCATTTGATGATTTAAAAATGATGTTTAAGGACTTGATGTCATTCTGGATATGAATAAGATACAACAAACATGGCTTATGTAACAAAACATATAAAAGAAAATGAGTAAGTTAACAACCGAAACGACGATAATTCTATGATATTATTAACAAATCAATGTTAAAAGATCATATATGATATCATATTAATATATATGATTCTTGTATAATTTAATAACAATTATTTCACCATTATACAGGAGGTTAACCTACCCCAACCAAAGAAAAGTACAAGGTAAGGGTTATTTCACAATCTCTTCATTATCCGAGGTTGTCTATATGTAATAATCTACTGGGATCTCTTTATCATCCACATCCATGTTTCTTAAAAATGTATTTCAAAACATTTTTACTATTTACTAGAGTATGAGTTAAAGTCATTTATACCCTTTTTGAGTTTTATAAGTGGTTTATAAAGGAATCTTTCCGTCGTTTTCAAAACAAGGTCCTTTTTATCCTTTTCGACAGAATTAAGGTAAGAATGTTTTTTTTAACTTATACGGCGGGTGCGACTATTTTCCGCCATTATAAAATCTTCAAAGCTTCCCTTACAAGATTATGAGAATATTTTCAAAGAAAATGTTTTATTTTATATGGATCTTAAATGATTTCAAAATAAAAAGAGATATTTCTTTAAAAAGAATTTTGATTTCATCTATGTCAACATCCTTTGATGGATTTTACGCTTATTTGAAGTTGATTTATTGTGATACAAAACTTCTATATTGTATTGAAGGTTTTGTGGTATGTTTGACTGTGGATGTGCTATTTTTATACCATTCATAGTTTATGGTGAAATTATTGACATTTCGTATGCTAGTTTTAATATGAATGTTTATGTTATGTTTAAACCTTTTTATATGGGAATGCATTGGACTTAATATGTGACGGGTGGAGCCCGCTATAGCTCCTCGATGCATCGGTAGGTCTCATGAGACAAACTAGTGTCTTGGCACAAGGACTTGACAAAATCTTATTTGTAGTCTTGGCACGAGGCCTTGGCTATGTGGTTATGATAGTCTGGCATTATGCATTCCATCATTATGAAAGTGGTTATTGATTTTGCATGTGATTATTCGATTAGTAGAATAACCATGTGAATAAGTAAATGGAATTACTTCCTTTTATTTATGCCATACTATATTAAATGTTCAAGTTTTAAAGGCTTTTGTTTTAGTTATACATTGCCTTAAAATGTTTATTCTTATTTATGAAAGTTTCCGCTATATTGCTATCCTTACTGGGCATTTGAGCTCACCCCTTTTCTATGTTTTATTTTTCCCAGGATGTGAAGATGTAAGTTATGAATGACCTTCAGGGATATTATGAGGGGATTATAGTGTGGACTATGGAAACATTATGTTGTTGTAGTAGTTTTTCATTTTATGATGTAATGTAAAACTTATGAATATATCTAGTGTTTCCAAGGCTACTAAACCAATCGGTCTTTCGAGATTTGATCTTTCTTGTGATCATGCCAATGTTATGTAATAATGCACCGACTCTGGGTAACTGGGGTCGGGGCGTTACAGTTGGTATCAGAGAAGTTTAGTACAAACCTTGGAAGCTAGATTTAGATAAACTCTGATTAGATCACGTAGACCTAAGATGAACTTTGAGGATTAGTATAGAAGAACTTCCTAGAATTTTGGTATTGTAGAGATTTTGTGAGTTTTCCGAGCAATACATCCCTGTCTGGATACGAGCAGGTAGAGGCGGCTCTGGCACAGATGTACCTAGGGGTAAAACCCGAAAATACCGCTTTGAGCTAGACTCGAACGGGAACTGGTGCACGACAACGGGCCTTGCTGCACTCTTGGTTACGACACTCCCGGGGGATATGCTTAGGATAACTCTCATTTTCTTTACAAATCATTATGAAGGGTTTATGAGTATATACTTCCTCAAAGAAAACATTTTTATGATTATGGATTATATCCATAAATAGTTCAATTTATGTTAAGAGTTTTATAATTATGGGATTATGTATTTTGATTCATAAACTGATCTAGTTTATGCCATTGTTTAGAAATGGCGCCTAGTGGAAGAAATGGAAACCGTATCAATGTACGCACTCCATGTAGGGATTTCCCTCCTTCTCAAGATAATTATAGTGGGGCTGGTGATGCAACTTGTGCCGATCAACTAATCACCATACTGGGACAACTTACTCAGGTTATGAATAATAACCTTACCCGTATGGAGCACCCTGATCCGCAGCATGGAGGATCAATGTTAGATCGATTCATGAGGCAACAACCACCAACGTTCAATGGGAATACAAATCCCTTAGTAGCTGAGCAATGGATAAATTCCCTAGAGAAAATATTTCAGGCTTTGGGGAGCAGTGAAAGGGAAAAAGTTATCATGGCAGTTTACCGCCTCACTGGAGATGCTGATCAATGGTGGTCATTGATTCAAAACATGAAGGAAGATGATGAAGTATCAAATATGGAATGGAGGGAGTTCAAAGATCTGTTTTTAGAAAAATACTTTCCTCGTGACCATCGAGCGGATATGGAAAGGCAATTTCTGAGTCTGAGACAAAAGGAGGATGAGAATGTCACAAAGTATGAGGCTAACTTTACAAGGTTAGCGAGGTATGCTGGAGATTATATTCGCAACCCAAGAAGTAAGATTGATCGTTTATTTGATGGGTTAAAACCATTTCTCCGTCGAGCATTAGTGTCACAATCCTTTTCATCGTACGAAGACATTGTCTCATGTGCTGTCAAGACCGAAAAGGAATTCTCTAAGTCTTATGACTTTAAAGAAAAGCAAGAGAAGAAGAGACCTGCTGATAAATCTGGGAATGGAAATAAGGGGAAGAAGGGAAAGGTTGAATATCCATCTTGTGGTAAATGCGGGAAGAAACATCCTTGTACTTGTTTGAAGGGAATGGGAGTCTGTTACAAGTGTGGTGAAAAAGGCCACCAAGCTCATAATTGCAAGGGGAAGAAGGAAGCTACTAACGTTCAGTGCTACAATTGCAGGGAGATGGGGCATTATGCAAATGCATGTCCTTAGCGTCAGGAGAACTTACCTCAAAAAAGGCCAAGGGATCAAGGCCAGGCTTATGCTATCACTACTGCTGAGGTAGAAGCTCCGAAAGACGTGGTGGCAGGTAATTTAATGGTTTCCTCAAGTTTAGAAAATGCATTATTTGATTCTGGATCATCACATTGTTTCATATCTTTCCAGTTTGCTAAGAAAATTAGATATTTCCAATTTGATTTAATAAGGGGGTTGTCAGTTAAAACTCCTAAGGGAAGTATCATTGCAACAAAGTTTTGTGAATCAGTCCCCATTAGAGCACATAAATTTTCTTTATCTGCTGATCTCATCGTCATACCTATGATTGAGTTTGATATAATCCTCGGTATGGATTGGCTTTCGGACTATGATGCGAAGATTTATTGTAAGAAGAAAGAGGTTACGATTCTTGATGATAATGATAAGGAACACCATATCTTTAGAGCAGAATCGTCACCACCTAATTCTTATTTAGATCCACCCCCAGTAGCTCAACTTAATTCAATTATTGGGGAGGAAGAGAATGAAATAACTGTCGGTGAGGAAAGGAATGTTCAAATAGAGGATGTACCTATTGTGAAAGAATTTGTAGATGTATTTCCGGAAGATTTACCTGGACATCCTCCAGAATGAGAAGTTGAGTTTTCCATTGATTTGATTCCTGGATCAAGGCCTATATCGAAGACCCCTTATAGAATGGCCACTGTAGAGTTAGTCGAACTAAAGAAACAACTAGAGGAATTGAGTAATAAGGGATTTATTCGCCCTAGTGTTTCTCCATGGGGAGCCCCTGTTCTTTTGGTTAAAAAGAATGATGGATCTATGAGGTTATGTATCGACTACAGGGAGATCAATGCTATAACGACAAAGAACAAGTATCCCCTACCTCGTATTGATGATTTATATGACCAACTGCATGGAGCTCAATACTTTTCAAAGATTGACCTTCGATCTGGATACCATCAGTTGTGTGTGAAGAAGGAATACATTCCGAAGACAGCATTTCGAACCAGGTACGGGCATTACGAGTTTACCGTAATTCCGTTTTGATTGACTAATGCACCATCTGTATTCATGGATCTGATGAATAGAGTTTTCAAGGAGTATCTCGATGAATTTGTGGTGGTATTTATTGATGATATCTTGGTATACTCCAAAACCTACGAAGATCATGAAAATCACTTGCGTATTATCTTGAAGACTCTGAGGAGGAATGAATTATATGGGAAGTTTAGTAATTGTGAATTCTGGCTTCAGGAGATTTCTTTTCTTGGACATATTGTCTCTAAAGATGGAATCTATTTTGATCCTTCTAAGACCAAGGCAATCCAAGAATGTCCAGCACCTACGAGTATAACTGAGGTACGCAGTTTTATTGGTTTGGCAGGTTATTATCGACGTTTCGTCCAGAATTTTGCCCGATTGGCTAACCCATTAACGAAGCTCACACGTAAAGGGGTTAAATTTGTTTGGACAAAAGAGTGTGAAGAATGTTTCGAAGAACTGAAGAGAAGATTAGTCAATGCTCCTATATTGACTCTACCATCGGGGAATGATGGGTTCGTTATTTATAGTGATGCATCAAAGAAAGGACTTGGTTGTGTCCTTATGCAGAATGATAGAGTTATTGCCTATGCATCACGACAGTTGAAAATTCATGAACAAAACTGTCCTACTTATGATCTTGAGTTAGCAGCTGTGATCTTTGCTTTGAAGATATGGAGGCACTACCTCTATGGTGAAAAATGTGAGATTTATACTGATCACAAGAGTTTGAAGTATATTTTCTCACAAAAAGAACTCAACATGAGGCAAAGGAGATGACTTGAATTACTCAAGGATTATGATTGCACGATACACTACCACCCGGGGAAAGCAAACAAGGTGGCAGATGCTTTGAGCAGAAAAGACCATGGTGTTTTGAACATGATGAGAATTGAAAGCGATCCAATTTCCATGGATCTAGTGAAGATGGACATGGGAATAACCAGGGAAGGTGAAACATCAATGCTTTTTCAAATGGTTGCCAAACCAACTTTACTAGAAAGGATTAAGAGTTCTCAGACCGATGATGAAAAATTTCAGAAGAAGATTAAAGCTGTGAATGATGGGAGATTGAGAGACTTTGTGTATGAAGATGGTATTTTGAAATTCGGGAAGAGACTTTGTGTTCCCGATTTACCTGATCTAAAAAGGGAATTGCTGGATGATGCTCATAGTTCCAATTTCTCTATACACCCTGGGAGCACCAAAATGTATAGAGATTTGAAGGAACATTTTTGGTGGGACAACATGAAGAGAGAGATTGCCGATTTTGTGTCAAGATGTATGGTTTGTCAACAAGTGAAAGCTGGAAGGAAACATCCTGGAGGAGTCATGCAACCTCTTCCCATACTGGAGTGGAAATGGGACAATATTACAATGGACTTTGTCATGGGGCTACCAAAGACGCCTAGAAGGAACGATGCAATATGGGTTATTGTTGATCGTCTTACCAAGTCAGCACATTTTCTTGCTATAAGAGAAGATCTACCCCTGGAACGTCTAGAAAGATTATATATTAATGAAGTTGTGAGACTTCATGGAGTACCCTTATCAATTGTTTCTGATCGTGATCCCCGTTTTACTTCAAGATTTTGGAAAAGTCTTCAGAAATCCCTGGATACTGAACTTCATTTGAGCACTGCTTACCACCCTCAGACAGATGGACAATCAGAACGGACTATTCAGACCTTAGAAGATATGTTGAGATCTTGCTCACTTGACTTTCAGGGTATGTGGGATCAATATTTACCTCTGGTAGAATTTTACTATAACAATAGCTTCCATTCGAGTATTAAGATGGCACCATATGAAGCGTTATACGGAAAGAGATGTCGTACACCAACCTATTGGGATGACGTTGGTGAAAGAAAACTTGTAGGCCCAGAACTGGTGGAGGAAACGGTGGAAAAGGTGAAAGTAATCCAAAATCACATCAAAGCAGCTCAAAGTAGGCAGAAGAGCTATGCCGATAATCGAAGGAAGGATTTGGAATTTCAAGTCGGTGATCATGTTTTCCTGAAGGTATCTCCATGGAAGGGAGTCATATGTTTTGGTAAGAAAGGTAAATTTAGTCCCATGTACATCGGACCTTTCGAAATTCTTGAACGAATTGGGGTTGTGGCTTACCGATTGGCAATGCCGCCAAGTCTCTCTAAAGTTCATGATGTGTTCCACGTATCTCTGTTGAGGAAATACATGCCTGACCCAACGCATGTACTCACCTATGAAGAATTAGAACTGGAACCCGATCTGTCTTATTGCGAAGAGCCCGTCAAGATTCTTGATACGAGAGAACAAGTGCTGAGAAACCGGACGACGCGTCTGGTAAAAGTTCTGTGGAGAAACCATAAGATGGAAGAGGCAACGTGGGAACCCGAGGAACTTATGATGAAGAACCACCCGAGTCTTTTTATGCAGTAATACCCTAGAAATTGCGAGGACGCAATTATTTGAAGGAGGGGAGAATGTAACACCCCAAGCTTCCACGGTACGTTTCCCTTTGAATAATGTGATAGCGTGTGTTGTACGCAACACCGAGTTCTAACACACCATAACCAATCAAACTAGCCGTTATGAATAGTAATAGCTACTTTTTGAAATTATATATATTTTATATTTCAAAATGGACTTCATTTTTGGATTCAGAATATCGAATTTAGCCTAAGGTGAAATTTTGGTACATTTCGGATAACTTTCATATTTTGATGAATAGTGAAAATTACTAAATTTTTATTAAAAACAACTTTTTTAATCAAAATAATTAATAGTGATAAATTATGAATTTTAGTAGTTTTAAAGTATATTTAGAATATATTTTTACCATTTAATATAATTTTGGTCATTGGACATAATTTTACAATTAAACCGAACATAAACAAGTGTCAATCTTTTGATAGTTATTATCTCTTAAAAACACGCTTTTTGTTTTGACAGCGGGAATTAATTTTAAATTAATTTCTGCCACTTCTGTGTTTTGAATTTAGGAAAATGGATTCCATATTTGGAATCAGGATGTTCAAATTGTGTAAATAGGTAACTTTTATTTTTAGACATTTTGAATAATTACTGCGGTAAATATTTTATTTACCATGGTTAAGGGTAAATCCGGTAAATAAGGGTTAAAAAATAATATTATAATAATACTAAATTACCCTAAAACGTGTCTTAACCCTATTGGTTGATACATGGTCGACCATGGGCATCTTTGGGTCGATTTTGGGACCCCATGGATCCACTTGTAAGTGATAATGACACTTTATTTTAATTAAGTTAAAATGAATACAAAAAAGACACAAGCATATATCTTTTAGAAAAACAATTGTTACATAGGGTTATATATGTTGTATTTTAGATTATAAATATTAATTAGAAAGATACAAAGATTTCCTACATAATGATATTTTATTTATAATTTTTATACATTAAATAATTTATTTTATTTATGACACAATGATGATGCAGTAATTACTATAATAGTGAAACATTAAAATAATTGATATTATAAATACCCAAATAAATATAATATGAAACTTTTAATGAATTAAACTAATTTTATAGGATACTATGATATATTAGGATTGAATTAATTGATTTTTTTAGAAGTAATCAATCTGTTATGAGTTTCACAAAAAATCAACTATTGAATAGTGTCAAAATTGACATAAAAGAGTTCTTAAAACAAATATTATATTATTAATTGATATTAAATTCCTAAAAATCTAAGGTTCGGCCAAGAGACTTATATCATGATAGGTTTATAATTAATGGACCACTTGGGGGTCGCTTGTATGTATATGGTAAGTTTATTAACCATATAATATAAAAATACAAAGAGACATTGTAAAAGTGAAACTAATTAACTTAGAGTTAATACTTAAAGATAAGGTTAATATAAGTACCCAAACCTGTCTAAATTCTATTGGTTGAGTTTTTTTCGACCCATCCCCACCTTAAACTTTTAATAATCAACTATGGAGCCATTAGAAACCGAATATGAATTTATTATAAATTAATATTTCTAGCTTTTCCAAAGGTGCCCCTCACCCCTCTTATAAAAGGGCACTCCTCCTTCTCATTTCTTCACACCATCAAAGCCTTTTGGTTCGGCCAAACTCTGCCCAAATACTCTCCCAACTTCCCTAACTACAACCTAGGGGCCTTATTTTGATCATAAAGCCAACCTAAGGAGCCCTTTTGATCAAATCAAAAGGAAGAACCCGAAGAAGAGGTAATGATTTCACCACCCTTTTCTAAGTTCATTTCTTCTTCCAATTATTCTTCCTTTGTTTTTACCATTCTAAAATAATAAATCTAGTATCATATATATACTGTGATGTTATTATAAATATGGTACAACTATATTCAGTATTCTATCCACCCTTTGAATAACATGTCACCATACGTGCGTACGTACGGCTTACCGTCTCCACGTCGTGGTGTAATTGTTATTCAATATAATATTATTTGGATGGGTATAATAATGATGTGTAAATCATGTAAATAATAAATACAACATGTTAATGATTCTGTATATATTATATACAATCCATTTATATATTATTTTAATATCAAAAGAATGATATTGTCGCTCGTGCGTACGTACGGACTACCGTCTCCACGAACGCGGTGAGATTCATTCTCCATCGTATCCATTCAAGTATAATTATCATTTGATGATTTAAAAATGATGTTTAAGGACTTGATATCATTCTGGATATGAATAAGATACAACAAACATGGCTTATGTAACAAAACATATAAAAGAAAATGAGTAAGTTAACACCCGAAACGACGATAATTCTAAGATATTATTAACAAATCAATGTTAAAAGATCATATATGATATCATTGTAACGACCCGAAATTTTTTAAATAAATTTTGTTCCCTAATTTTATGTGTTATTGTTATACTCAACAAAAATGTTTTATTTGATAAACATGATTATAATTAAAATGAGATCAGTGGGTTTTGACTATTATATAACCATCGGTCAACATGACCGCTGTGAACAAAATGTTTTGATTATTGTCTCTAAATATAAGTAATCTTGGTTAATTATTATAGAAAGAAGATTCGATGGCCTCACCTAGTAGTCTTGGACCGATCGAAGCCCATCTAACAGAGCTTGGGAAGGAGGTAGCACCACTGGGCTTTGCTCTGGATCAAATCCAAGCCGAACTTCATCATGTGAAGCTGGAACGAAATCGCCTTCGTGAGAAGTTCAAACTGATAGAAATTACTACTCGGACAATGTTGACTGAGCCGCCCCAAGCTTCTATCACCCTAGCACACCTTACTCTTAGGTCCTATGCTGGTATTATAAGGGGTTATGTAACGAGACCGTAACTACCTTGTGTAATCCTTGTTTTAAATAAAAATTGGGATTTCGTCTTATGATGAAGTTTATGAATTTTGAAATGACCGGATAAATATAGTATGCATATTTTTGATGAATTTTAGAAAAAGGATATTTTAAATATGTTTATGTAAACCCTAAATAATTAAAAATGTGTAATGATTTTCAAAAAATGGTCTTCTACAATTATGTTCAGTACTAAATTTAGAGTCTAATAAGATCAACTTGATTTTTGATGAATAGTAAATTATGAATAGTGATTTTATGATTAGGATTAGTAATATGACCAAATGGATTAGTAATCTCACTTAAAGAAAGTTTTAAAATAATCTAGGCACCTTGATTAAGTAATGTGATTCAATAAAATAGTTAAATAACGGTTTCATTAATTATTATTCAAGTATTAGTTTTTTTCGGGTGAATAGTGTTTTTTAATTAAAAATTTAATTAAAAATAATTAGAAAATTATTTTTATAAAAATGACTTTATTTTTGAACTCAGAGCATCGATATTATGTTATGGTAATTTTTGGGGTTTTTTCTGAAAAAAATGAATTTTCGATGAATAGTGTTTTTATTTAAAAATTAAATTAAAAATATTTAGAAAATTATTTTTATAAAATAGATTTCATTTTTGAAATCAGAGCATTGATATTTGGTTAATGTGAAATTTTGGGATTTTTCTGAGAAAGTTGAATTTTCAGTGAATAGTAAAAATACAGTTTTAGGGTTTCGGTATGTTTAATGACATCATAACGGTGTCATGATGATGTCATGAGATCTTTTAAGGGTTGGCCGGCCAAGGGTGATGAATTATTGTTTTGGGGGCCCCATGTGGCCTAACTCCATGATAAATGACAAGGGAGAGCACATGGGTTTGAGAAAAGCCCATGTGAGGTGTCCCTTGGCCATTAATGCCTTGTCCCCTCACTTTCCCTATAAATACCAAGCCATCCTCTCATCCATTCGACTCCCCACTCATTCCAACGAATTTCTGGTCTCATTACCTCCCAAGGAGTCCTCCCAAGGTGCCCCCAAGCCCTCATGGTCCCAACCTTTGAGGTTTAAGAGTTACATTTTAAGGTAAGGGATCCGACCTCTCTCTTTCTTTTCAAGTAATCTCTTTTATGTCTTTTCTTTTATACTCCATGTTCTTATGTTGGAGGATGTTCTTTTATATTCATCCTACTTCCTATTTCATGTTCATATGATGAGAGACCCCCCCCCCCCCCCTTGCTCTCATCAATTCGTTTTAAGAATGTTTAAGTGGCGTCGTTAGGCTGCCGAATTTTTAAGGGATTCTTTCACCTTCCTCGTTTTCAAGTTCTATTTTCATTCAAGTCTTTCATGTTCCTTTTTATTATGTTGGGGTATGATCTCTAAATTATCATACTGATATTTTATGATCATATGATGAGAGACTCCATTTGATCGCTTCAATTCAGTATTTTGAAGTTTTAAGTGGCGCCGTTAGGCTGCCGAATTTTTAAGTGGTTCTTCACCCTTCTCGTTTTGAAGTTCTACTTTCATGTCAATTATTTCAAGTTCCTTTTTGTTATATTGGGGTATGATCTCTATATATATCATACTGGACTCTTATGTTCATATGATGAGAGACCCCATTTGATCTCTTCAATTCAGTATTTTGATGTTTTAAGTGGCGCCGTTAGGCTGCCGAATTTTTAAGTGGTTCTTCACCCTTCTCGTTTTGAAGTTCTACTTTCATGTCAATTATTTCAAGTTCCTTTTTGTTATATTGGGGTATGATCTCTATATATATCATACTGGACTCTTATGTTCATATGATGAGAGACCCCATTTGATCTCTTCAATTCAGTATTTTGATGTTTTAAGTGGCGTCGTTAGGCTGCCGAATTTTTAAGTGGTTCTTCACCCTTCTCGTTTTGAAGTTCTACTTTCATGTCAATTCTTTCAAGTTCCTTTTTGTTATGTTGGGGAATTATCTCTATATATATCATACTGAACTCTTATGTTCACATGATGAGAGATCCTATTTGATCTTTTCAAATCATTTTTGTTGATGTTTAAGTAACGCCGTTAGGCTGCCGAACTTTCATAAGAGAAATCTAATTTTTTTTTCTTCCTTCCATGTTTTTCATTTCAAATGGTATGTCCTTGAAATTTCATTACCATGATCATGTATCCTTCTTATTCTGTCCATGTACTATTTTATGGGTCATTTATGAATGTTTGACCCATTTACCTCTCTTTTAATGTCTTCTAAAACCTCGGAACATTGCCGTTATGCTGCAGAATTTCTGTCTCAAAATGTCTATCTCTTTTTCTAAAGTCCTTTTATTTTATTAAGTGAATACTCAAAGATCTTTCTTCTAAAGGGTTATTCACATATATACCAAAATGTTCTATTTTAAATTCTGGGATTTACATACATGAGACCCACCTTCCTTTTCTGTGGGTTTTAAAGTGATATAAAGATCATGTCTTTAAAGCAGTTTTTAAAAAGTTATGATTATGAAATGAAACCCATTTCCTTTATGATATATGAGTTATTTATGAAATGTTTGATGATGATATATGTGGCTCACATGATAATAAAGGCAAATTTAAGGGTGCGCCCTGATAGCGCTCCAATGCATTGGGTAATGATGTAACCACTAGAGATTACAATTTTAACGATGCCTTGGTGAAAAACCTTGGTAATTTTTAACGACACCTTGGGGATGGACATTGGTGAAACGAAACGATTGTCAATATTAAATGTTGCAGCCACATCTTCAAGTTATGAAAAAGTTTTATTTTTATTATGATATGCCTCATGATTTCATTTTCATGCATTAAAGTTCTTTTCATGACTTTATTGATGTATCTCAAGTTCATATGTAAAATGTTTCACTTGTTTCCCTTGCTGGGCCTTCTGCTCACCCTTCCTTTTGATGTATGTCCCCAGGTTGAGATGCAGTAATGAGCCTAGGGTGAACATGAGGAGAAGCCTTTCAAGTGTTTAAGAAGAATGTTTTTTTTTGTTTCATGTTTTATGATCCTTGTTTCCAAGACACTAAACCTTAAAGATCCTCAGTTCCGTGTAATGGAATGAAAAGTTATGTTATAAAAAGACGGGATGCTATAGTTGGTATCAAAGGATGGTTTAGTTATTTGTGGAAATTAGGATATGAAAACTCTAGGAGGAACCCTATAGAAATGTTTAATATAGGAAATCTTCCTGGTATTTTGGTGAGTATTGAGTAAGGGGTTGCCAAGCAAATACATCCCTGTCTGGATACGAGCAGGTAGAGGTGGCTCTGGCACAGATGTACATAGGGGTAAAACCCGAAAACACCGCTTTGAGCTAGACTCGAACGGGAACTCGTACACGACAACGGGCCTTGCTGCACTCTTGGTTACGACACTCCCGGGGGATATGCTTTGGTAAATTCATAAGCTTGGTATGAACCATTGTTAAAGGAACAAAGATAAAATAAAATAAAGGTTCACATAAGAATATATGATCATTCGTAACCTAGATGGGAACCTAGGAGATCACAAGTTAGGGTATACCTTTCATATAGAAGTTATCCTTATATGCTTTCAGTTCCTTTTCATGATTATTAGCTAAGTACTTAAGCCCCTAATTATGCTTTCTCTTCTTAGTTAATGGTGGGAAATGGAATAACATGTTCCGACAACCAATGTGATAGGAAATGCGACGATTTTCGTATTAATATGACAGGGATGATTAGTGGATTAAAATATGATTATTATTTTGGAAGACATTCATTATTTTGGGAACCATATTTGATCGAGGTAAATATATTACTACGGTATTTTCATTGAGGAGTAAGGTTGACTTATATTTTGAAGAATCGATGAATTTAAGGTGAACTTATAGTAATTTAGGTTACTTATGGGAATGACTAACCTATCTTGGGTAAAATATGTTTAGGTTAGCTACTTTTTTATAAGATGTTAGGAGTGGTTGATGTTGTCTGGAGATGAACAATGAAGTTGTTTTGGAAGACTATGTTATCAAATCCTTATTGTATTTGGGTTTCAATCTTAGTTTGGTTTGTTTGGAGGAATTTTAAGGACCGTTATTTATGGAATGGTCTATGATGAACTTTGGGTAGTACCATGGAACTTTGATGATTTAAAAGTAGTTTCCGTTCCTATGGGATTCTTTCTTTTTGAAGAGTTGTTTTACCTTAACCTTTCTGTTTTTGGGATAATGTTTAAAGATAGAAGAAATAGATAGTTAATCTTTTGTAGATTATGTGATTCTATAGAAGATGATTCTTGTGCTTTTATGAGACCAAGTGTTTTTGAATTCTCATCATTTGGAGAAAATATTAGTGTTGGTAGGGACTTGTTAAAGGATGAAACTCTACTTGAAGGTAGGTATATTTTCTTATGTTTTTGTTCTATGTAGTAAATGAAATCCTCAAAATTATGAAAAGAAACGTAAAACAAAAATGTTGTTGGTTTACGTTTCCTACTAGGTAATCAAAGACCGTTTACACACATCATAAGTTTGGGATTTTCTCATGGTTAACTTTCTCCTAATCATGTTCTCTATCACTCTCCCTCAGAACTTGACCCTTTGTTTTTTTCCTCCATGTCCATGTTTTCCTACATGGAACCCTAGTGTGGGTTAACTCGGGTGACCTTTGTACTTCCCTTTCTTTATTTTAAAGTAATATTTTTACTGACTCCTTTTCCGATGTGGGACTTTCAATGAAATTTCAAAACCCAATTTTAAAATTGCGAGGACGCAATTTCTTAAGGGGGGAAGATTGTAACGACCCGAAATTTTTTAAATAAATTTTGTTCCCTAATTTTATGTGTTATTGTTATACTCAACAAAAATGTTTTATTTGATAAACATGATTATAATTAAAATGAGATCAGTGGGTTTTGACTATTATATAACCATCGGTCAACATGACCGCTGTGAACAAAATGTTTTGATTATTGTCTCTAAATATAAGTAATCTTGGTTAATTATTATAGAAAGAAGATTCGATGGCCTCACCTAGTAGTCTTGGACCGATCGAAGCCCATCTAACAGAGCTTGGGAAGGAGGTAGCACCACTGGGCTTTGCTCTGGATCAAATCCAAGCCGAACTTCATCATGTGAAGCTGGAACGAAATCGCCTTCGTGAGAAGTTCAAACTGATAGAAATTACTACTCGGACAATGTTGACTGAGCCGCCCCAAGCTTCTATCACCCTAGCACACCTTACTCTTAGGTCCTATGCTGGTATTATAAGGGGTTATGTAACGAGACCGTAACTACCTTGTGTAATCCTTGTTTTAAATAAAAATTGGGATTTCTTCTTATGATGAAGTTTATGAATTTTGAAATGACCGGATAAATATAGTATGCATATTTTTGATGAATTTTAGAAAAAGGATATTTTAAATATGTTTATGTAAACCCTAAATAATTAAAAATGTGTAATGATTTTCAAAAAATGGTCTTCTACAATTATGTTCAGTACTAAATTTAGAGTCTAATAAGATCAACTTGATTTTTGATGAATAGTAAATTATGAATAGTGATTTTATGATTAGGATTAGTAATATGACCAAATGGATTAGTAATCTCACTTAAAGAAAGTTTTAAAATAATCTAGGCACCTAGATTAAGTAATGTGATTCAATAAAATAGTTAAATAACGGTTTCATTAATTATTATTCAAGTATTAGGTTTTTTCGGGTGAATAGTGTTTTTTAATTAAAAATTTAATTAAAAATAATTAGAAAATTATTTTTATAAAAATGACTTTATTTTTGAACTCAGAGCATCGATATTATGTTATGGTAATTTTTGGGGTTTTTTCTGAAAAAAATGAATTTTCGATGAATAGTGTTTTTATTTAAAAATTAAATTAAAAATATTTAGAAAATTATTTTTATAAAATGGATTTCATTTTTGAAATCAGAGCATTGATATTTGGTTAATGTGAAATTTTGGTATTTTTCTGAGAAAGTTGAATTTTCAGTGAATAGTAAAAATACAGTTTTAGGGTTTCGGTATGTTTAATGACATCATAACGGTGTCATGATGATGTCATGAGATCTTTTAAGGGTTGGCCGGCCAAGGGTGATGAATTATTGTTTTGGGGGCCCCATGTGGCCTAACTCCATGATAAATGACAAGGGAGAGCACATGGGTTTGAGAAAAGCCCATGTGAGGTGTCCCTTGGCCATTAATGCCTTGTCCCCTCACTTTCCCTATAAATACCAAGCCCTCCTCTCATCCATTCGACTCCCCACTCATTCCCAACGAATTTCTGGTCTCATTACCTCCCAAGGAGTCCTCCCAAGGTTCCCCCAAGCCCTCATGGTCCCAACCTTTGAGGTTTAAGAGTTACATTTTAAGGTAAGGGATCCGACCTCTCTCTTTCTTTTCAAGTAATCTCTTTTATGTCTTTTCTTTTATACTCCATGTTATTATGTTGGAGGATGTTCTTTTATATTCATCCTACTTCCTATTTCATGTTCATATGATGAGAGACCCCCCCTTTCTCTCATAAATTCGTTTTAAGAATGTTTAAGTGGCGTCGTTAGGCTGCCGAATTTTTAAGGGATTCTTTCACCTTCCTCGTTTTCAAGTTCTATTTTCATTCAAGTCTTTCATGTTCCTTTTTATTATGTTGGGGTATGATCTCTAAATTATCATACTGATATTTTATGATCATATGATGAGAGACTCCATTTGATCGCTTCAATTCAGTATTTTGAAGTTTTAAGTGGCGCCGTTAGGCTGCCGAATTTTTAAGTGGTTCTTCACCCTTCTCGTTTTGAAGTTCTACTTTCATGTCAATTATTTCAAGTTCCTTTTTGTTATATTGGGGTATGATCTCTATATATATCATACTGGACTCTTATGTTCATATGATGAGAGACCCCATTTGATATCTTCAATTCAGTATTTTGATGTTTTAAGTGGCGCCGTTAGGCTGCCGAATTTTTAAGTGGTTCTTCACCCTTCTCGTTTTGAAGTTCTACTTTCATGTCAATTATTTCAAGTTCCTTTTTGTTATATTGGGGTATGATCTCTATATATATCATACTGGACTCTTATGTTCATATGATGAGAGACCCCATTTGATCTCTTCAATTCAGTATTTTGATGTTTTAAGTGGCGTCGTTAGGCTGCCGAATTTTTAAGTGGTTCTTCACCCTTCTCGTTTTGAAGTTCTACTTTCATGTCAATTCTTTCAAGTTACTTTTTGTTATGTTGGGGAATTATCTCTATATATATCATAATGAACTCTTATGTTCACATGATGAGAGATCCTATTTGATCTTTTCAAATCATTTTTGTTGATGTTTAAGTAACGCCGTTAGGCTGCCGAACTTTCATAAGAGAAATCTAATTTTTTTTTTCTTCCTTCCATGTTTTTCATTTCAAATGGTATGTCCTTGAAATTTCATTACCATGATCATGTATCCTTCTTATTCTGTCCATGTACTATTTTATGGGTCATTTATGAATGTTTGACCCATTTACCTCTCTTTTAATGTCTTCTAAAACCTCGGAACATTGCCGTTATGCTGCAGAATTTCTGTCTCAAAATGTCTATCTCTTTTTCTAAAGTCCTTTTATTTTATTAAGTGAATACTCAAAGATCTTTCTTCTAAAGGGGTATTCACATATATACCAAAATGTTCTATTTTAAATTCTGGGATTTACATACATGAGACCCACCTTCCTTTTCTGTGGGTTTTAAAGTGATATAAAGATCATGTCTTTAAAGCAGTTTTTAAAAAGTTATGATTATGAAATGAAACCCATTTCCTTTATGCTATATGAGTTATTTATGAAATGTTTGATGATGATATATGTGGCTCACATGATAATAAAGGCAAATTTAAGGGTGCGCCCTGATAGCGCTCCAATGCATTGGGTAATGATGTAACCACTAGAGATTACAATTTTAACGATGCCTTGGTGAAAAACCTTGGTAATTTTTAACGACACCTTGGGGATGGACCTTGGTGAAACGAAACGATTGTCAATATTAAATGTTGCAGCCACATCTTCAAGTTATGAAAAAGTTTTATTTTTATTATGATATGCCTCATGATTTCATTTTCATGCATTAAAGTTCTTTTCATGACTTTATTGATGTATCTCAAGTTCATATGTAAAATGTTTCACTTGTTTCCCTTGCTGGGCCTTCTGCTCACCCTTCCTTTTGATGTATGTCCCCAGGTTGAGATGCAGTAATGAGCCTAGGGTGAACATGAGGAGAATCCTTTCAAGTGTTTAAGAAGAATGTTTTTTTTTGTTTCATGTTTTATGTTCCTTGTTTCCAAGACACTAAACCTTAAAGATCCTCAGTTCCGTGTAATGGAATGAAAAGTTATGTTATAAAAAGACGGGATGCTATAATCATATTAATATATATGATTCTTTTATAATTTAATAACAATTATTTCACCATTATACAGGAGGTTAACCTACCCCAACCAAAGAAAAGTACAAGGTAAGGGTTATTTCACAATCTCTTCATTATCCGAGGTTGTTTATATGTAATAATCTACTGGGATCTCTTTATCATCCACATCCATGTTTCTTAAAAATGTATTTCAAAACATTTTTACTATTTACTAGAGTATGAGTTAAAGTCATTTATACCATCTTTGACTTTTATAAGTGGTTTATAAAGGAATCTTTCCGTCGTTTTCCAAACAAGGTCCTTTTTAACCTTTTCGACAGAATTAAGGTAAGAATGTTTTTTTTAACTTATACGGCGGGTGCGACTATTTTCCGCCATTATAAAATCTTCAAAGCTTCCCTTACAAGATTATGAGAATATTTTCAAAGAAAATGTTTTATTTTATATGGATCTTAAATGATTTCAAAATAAAAAGATATATTTCTTTAAAAATAATTTTGATTTCATCTATGTCAACATCCTTTGATGGATTTTACGCTTATTTGAAGTTGATTTATTGTGATACAAAACTTCTATATTGTATTGAAGGTTTTGTGGTATGTTTGACTGTGGATGTGCTATTTTTATACCATTCATAGTTTATGGTGAAATTATTGACATTTCGTATGCTAGTTTTAATACGATTGTTTATGTTATGTTTAAATCTTTTCATATGGGAATGCATTGGACTTAATATGTGACGGGTGGAGCCCGCTATAGCTCCTCGATGCATCGGTAGGTCTCATGAGAAAAACTAGTGTCTTGGAACAAGGCCTTGACAAAATCTTATTTGTAGTCTTGGCACGAGGCCTTGGCTATGTGGTTATGATAGTCTGGCATTATGCATTCCATCATTATGAAAGTGGTTATTGATTTTGCATGTGATTATTCGATTAGTAGAATAACCATGTGAATAAGTAAATGGCATTACTTCATTTTATTTATGCCATACTATATTAAATGTTCAATTTTAAAAGGCTTTTGTTTTAGTTATACATTGCCTTAAAATGTTTATTCTTATTTATGAAAGTTTCCGCTATATTGTTATCCTTAATGGGCATTTGAGCTCACCCCTTTTCTATGTTTTATTTTTCCCAGGATGTGAAGATGTAAGTTATGAATGACCTTCAGGGATATTATGAGGGGATTATAGTGTGGACTGTGGAAACATTATGTTGGTGTAGTAGTTTTTCATTTTATGATGTAATGTAAAACTTATGAATATATCTAGTGTTTCCAAGGATACTAAACCAATCGGTCTTTCGAGATTTGATCTTTCTTGTGATCATGCCAATGTTATGTAATAATGCACCGACTCTGGGTAACTGGGGTCGGGGCGTTACAAGTTTTGTGTGCAAAACATAGTTATACCCCTTGGGATTGTACTGTAAAATTTGTTGATGTTTCATTCGATTAAACAAAGTAAAAAAAGGGTGTATATGTACTGGTTGGGTGATTGTGTTCACCTAATATGGGTTTTTGATAGGTAATGTGGTGGTTTAAGATGTAAAGTAGTTTTAGAATGTTTTATAAATTGCTGAAATATTTTATCAAATGGAAAGAGAGGTGCAAAATATGTTTGTGTGCTGTTTTTTGTGAGTATGAGATGATAAATGAATTTTGTTGATAAAAGAATTATTATATGTTATGAGTGTTGGTTGTTATGTTAGTTGGGCAATCTTGGAAAGGTTTTATAAAAAAATTTAAAAGATTTTTGAAATTTTCAATGAAATATGAAATGTGCTGTGCACTATTTTGGTGTGAGTATGATTTCAAAATGAATTTGAAGGAAAAAGAGGATTATGTGACTTGTGTGATATACATGTGGGATTTTTGGTGAATTTGGGATGTGGAAGTGTTATTTTCATGTGAAAATTATATTTCATGGCATGTTTATCTTGTTTCACAAAAATTGGTATACCCGAGTATCTATTTGGGTGGACGTGTACTAGTATGCTAGTGATCCAGTGGAGTATGGCTTCAGTTTCACGTAGATAGATTTATGATGAAAACACTAACTAAAATATGATTGTTATGTTATTGGGTTACCAGTAGGTTATGGTTATGATTCCTACTAGTGGCTCATGTGCACGAGAACCGATATTATGATGGTAACTTTCACAAAGATACGAAGTACCTAGGACCCACAGTGAGCTAGTGGCTATGGGTAATTTCATATGGCTTGTGATCATTGGATGATTGTTTCTTTCCATCGGAATATGTCATGGTTGGTTGGAAAATTTATTAGCTTTGGTATTTTATTTAAAAGTGTTGATTCTTCAAAATAGCCCACTTGAAAACTGTTTTTATTTAAATTTCCATTCTTTAGAAATTGTATCTAGAATTTATTAGTTTAAAAAACATGAATGATTTTTTTTTGAATGTTTATCACATGGAATATCTTAGTGTTTTGTTAACTAATGGGATTTTTCTCACACGCTACTTACACCTTTGGGTGTAAATAGACATGGTTATTTTTTTCGCTGGTTTGGGTACAACTTTTGTGCCAATGGATTGAGTTTTAGTAGTCCATCGTGATGCGATGTTTTGGTGATGAGTTGAGGGCTAGGCCTATTTCCTTGTGGAGGTTCTTGGGATGTCTTTTTTTGGTTTTGTATCTTTGAAATGGTCTTTAAAAAATGATTTAAATTGTGTAGTTCAGTTTTAAATTTTAGTAAAAGATGTTTTGGTTTGAAAAATTCAGATTTGGTTTCTTTGTTTTGTTTATTGTTTTATGTTTATAAATTTGGGTAAATTATTCCCAAATTTCATTATACAACACCCTGTCACTTTTTCTATCCCGTTGGGATCAAGAACTCCCTTCAGGGCCTACCACGGGATGGGTCAAGTGCTAGTTTTGATGGCATCCAAATTTGGGTTTTGACAAACATTCTACTCATTTTCATCATTATAGTTTCCTATAATTCCTTTAGATCAAACTATATCAATTTTTGTTCAAAATTGGTCAAATTAAAGACCCATAAAATTCAAGGTAAATTTTTTCTTAATTTTTTTTCGGATTTTATAAGAACGCAGTTTCTTACGGCACATGATTTCGAGGCCCGGTGTGCCCGGAATCATTTTCTGAAGTTTAGCTCGGGTACGTTCAGTGAACGAACGAGCGGGTTTTTCTAACATTTGAACTAGTGCTTGGAATCGAATTCTGAGGGCACCGATGGAATCGCAGCGCCGGTAATTTCTTAGAAACACCTTTTCCGGAGTTGCATTTGCTCGGGTGTGGTTTTTAAATTTTGGGGTTAAGTAAAGGAGTAAAATAAAAATTGGATGCACAAGTTTTATTTTACTTCAAGTTGTTCAACCTAAGCTAAGTGTTTGTAGTGGGACCCACAATATCCTACCCACTAGGTAGGATATTTTTGAGGTGGGACCCACACGAGCACCACCATTTCTTTTCTTCCTAAATCCCCTCCTTTAATAAGGTACAACACATGCACCCCTACGATGTGGAAGTCAACCCTTGCGTTTTTCTGTTTATGAAACGCCTCAATTAATTTGGCGGTTTTAACATTGCAATTAATTCACATAATTGATTTTTTGTTTTTTGAATTTAAAAACGCAAGGCTTGAGAAATAAAATAAGACAAACTCTTTTTTTATTAGAGTTGTTGGGTTGTGGGAGGCTTGGGAGATTTCGCTCAGGTTCTTGAAGTTCTTCCTCCTCGATGAAGAACACGAAGAACACCGATCTCCAACGACGGACGATGGTGAGAGACGCCTTCCTCGGAGATCGACGACCTAACGTGCGTCGCCTCATTCTTCCTTTCCGCATCAAAGAAAGGGAGACTCTGTTCCTCCGCGACGCAACGATCCACCTTATTACGCGGTACCATCTTCTGCGATGAACCCTCACTCAACGAATTCAACGAGGTAGGGGGATTATTATTTCATTTGTTCCTGATTACTTCATCGTTAACTTATCATCTGTTTGGGGCCGTCTGTTATCAGGATAACGGGAGGAGGTCGGACCGCACGAACACGACTGAACCTCCTCTCCCCTTTGGTTGTTTTATATTGTTTGCGGCACGAACAAGGCAACGCGGTGCCGAAGCACCATGCGGAAATATTAAAGAAAGGGAGAGAAGTGCAGTGCCGTCATGCCACGCCATTGAGGACGAACCAAAGAGGCGGCGCCGTCGTGCCACGCCGGAGAACCACAAAAGCGCCACGGCTCTAGCGGGGCCACGACAGAGGGGCACAGTGCCGTCACACCACGCCGGACGGACCAAGGCCGCGACTTAGGCCACAGTGGAGTGGGGAGACTGGCGGCCAGTTCTGGGCCACCGGCGTTGAAGCAGGGGGACCGGCCAGCGCCGGTCCGGTGGCAGCAGCAGCCGGCCGGCCAGAGCGGGCCGGCCGGTCCGGGGAAAACCAGGGGTTCGTAACCCCCGGTAGGCCAGTAGGTGCCCCCCCCACATGGGGACCGCGGGTTCACTACGCGGGGGGCAGCACCCCCCAACCCTCTTCGCTCGACCGTAACGGCCGAGCCGCCTGGCCCCCTGGCCAGCGCCAGCGCTGCGGGTCGAGCTGCCCGGCCGGACCCCCAGGCCGGGCCGCGCCCAGGCCGGGCTGGGCCGCACCACGCCCAAGCGGGCCGGACCCAGACCTGGGTCGGGTCGACCCAGTTCGGGCCGACCCAGGGGGTACTGGGCCGGGTTGGACCGGGGCCGAACCCCCAAATACCGGACTTGTCACGGTCTTTTGCCCATAACATGGGCTTCAGACTTACGATCAATGCACCGTTAGCTTTGATGTGATACTTGGAATGATACGGTAGTTTCGGTATATTACACTCAAGGTTTCAGAGTACTTTGGGTTTGGCCGGGTTGGTTCGTACATGAAACCAACCGGGCCCTCGGAGCAGAAACACTTATAACTTGAGCTCCGGAGGTCCGATTGATGTGCCGTCAACTTTGATGGATTCCTCTTATTGAGACGGGCCTTTTGGCTTACTCCGCTCGAGGTTTGGATGCAGTTGGAGTACGGTCAGGTTGGTTTTAACTTAAAAACCAACCGGACCCTTAGGATGAAAAAGCCAATAACTCTCAGACCGGGTGTCTGATTGACGCATCGTCTGTGACGTTGAGTTTTTGTTGATGATACAGAACTTTTGGATACATCCAATATGGACTATGTGTCAGTTGATGTATCAGCCCCTCGGCTCATGGAGCAGACCCTCTCGAATGAGCTTGCTGTGTGCGGGAACCCTAGAGCTGGCTGCAACTACGACGACAATGATGACTGTGCAGAAATCCTCCATGGATTCGACGACGTCGATAACAACACTCAGCGATCCTACATGGATTAGTGCTATCGATCTTGTGTGGGTTAGATCCTGTGTGGGTCAGTACTCAGCGGTCATGTGTGCTCCAGTGGCTATAGATCCTGTGTGGGTCTGATCATGTGTGGGTCATTGAGGGGGTTAGTTACCTATCGATCCTTCGTGGGTCATTTCAGGGGTTCGTACCTATCGATCCTCTGTGGGTCCGGCAGCTTAGATGAATCAGTGGCTACATATGATCATCTCTATCATCTTATGAAGAAGTATACCTGTGTGAGCTGATTCTTGACTTTCTTTCCTATGTGGATTATGTTGTGCTATCCTGCATGGATGTGATCGAACTTGGGCTCGGATGTTGGAGCGGAACTGGAATTGATGACTTTGGTATATGTATGGGAATATACCTAAGTAGTGTCAGATGTTACTTCGTAATTGTATCTTTCCTTTGAGGATTATCCTTTTTGGATTCTCGGAGACCTTCAGGGGTCTCAGGGTCCCTACTGAGTAGCTTATACTCACCCATGCATGGGCTATGACCGCACTACGTTGTGTTGGTTGCAGACGACAGACAGCGCTGATCGTGGTTGAGGCATGAGGAGCAGGTTGGTACCTGGAGGTGGACCACTGGGCGGGATATACTCGGAGCGGACGGCTGGACCCGAGGATTTTGGAGGCAATCTGTACCCACCCTTCAGCTGGGACTTCCAGTGGACGGCTCAAGGCTGCGACTTTACTTTTCAGTTGATGTACTCCCTTTTTCAGTTTTACTTGCTTTCAGTTTGGGTTTGTATTCTGGCCCACTTACTTTTCCACACTCACTGTTGTACCTAGTTTTTATTTAGTGTTTACTTCGACTTGCTTGCTCTGTGGTGTCTGTTTCCTTTACAAAGGCAATGCCTTCCCTTTTTCTGGGAATTACACCTTTGTGCTTGTTTCCAGCCCCTGGCCTATGGAAGGCGGGCTTGGGGTAGTCATGACACGGGCCCCGAGGACGGGTCATGACAAGTTGGTATCAGAGGAGTTCGGTTCTATTTCAGAACTTTGGACTCTGATCTTTCTTCTATGTGAAGAAATAGTGTTAAGGGCATTGAGTGTGGTTATCAGTCGAGGGAGTCCAGTGTTGGTACGGCGGCCGACATATCCGTACACTAGGACCCTGACTTCTGATTTCTGACTTAATGCACGAAAACATTGATTTCATGTGTGTTTCAAGTTTTCTTTATGATTACATAGTGTCATCTCACCAGGTATACTGTTTGACCGTCGAGCACCTATTTCTTTTCAGGATGGCCCCACGACGGTAGCCAACTAGGGTACTGAGCGTTGTGCGTGACGACATCCCACTGAGCAACGAGACCTCAGTACAGGGCCCTTTGATAGCAGTGGCACCGGTGGTACCTCTACCCACCGATCCACCAATGCTACCAGCCCCAGCCGCGGACGATGGACGACACCTTAGTGCACTGCACGAGTTTTAGCATTAGCGACGGCCCAGGTTCCGTAGGGAGACAGACCCTCAGGCAGCCGAGGATTGGCTGGAGGCAGTTGTATGATTTTTCAGGTTTGTGAGGACACCAGCAGGCCTCATGGTGATCCTTGCAGCGAGCCTGCTGCACGCGACAACAGGCAGATGGTGGAGCATGATGCTCCAGGTGCACGACGAGGCATCTATCCTCTGGACATACTTTGAGAGCCTCTTTTTCTCGGAGTTCGTCCCAGCCACCCTCCGTGCGATGCACATCCAGGAGCTTCTATAGCTGCGGCAGGGCAGCTTGATGGTCGCCCAGTACTCGGCAAGATTTACTGATCTCTTGCTCTATTCGACGGACATGGTACGATACCCATTCTTCCAGGCCCAAACCTTCGAGCAGGGATTGAGGCAGGAGATCAGGGTATCTCTGATCTCCCTCAGCGTTCCGACATATGCAGGGGTACTGGATTGAGCCCTTCTCATCGAGAGCTTCCTTGTTAAGCCTACATCAGCAGCGAGACCTACCGTAGGGCGGCACGTAGCAGAGTCTTCTATAGCAGGTAGTCGACGGATGACTCATGGGTCTAGGCAGACCAGACCTTCAGGAAGACGACCTCAAGACACTAGCTCAGAGGTGCGGGGCACTCAGTGTGGACCCAGTCTTTGGAGAGGCAGACAGTGCTACGCATGCGGCGGGCAGAGCCACATGGCTCGTGACTGCCCGACCCGCCATGCCAAGGAGTAGCAGACGGTTGAGGGACCACCCAGGAAGAGGTAGAGGGTCGACCGTGGCGGTCCTCATGGAGCAGGCGGATGAGGCAGAGGAGCTGGCCAAGCAGCAGGTGGTGGGAAATGCTTTTAGGCTCTACCACCACCACCACCACCAGGAGGTCCACCACGACCACAGGGAGTTGGTGGGTAGATACATGCATAGCTCTAGGAAGCGGAGGCCTATGACCATGACACACCTGAGATGATTCGAGGTACTATCTATGTCTATTCCACCCTTGCTGGAGTTCTTATAGACACAGGAGCGAGTCATTCTTGCATTGCTGCTGCCCTTGTTCGGAGATCGGAGATTCCGATGGAGCCGTTGTCTCAATCCTTACAGCTAGAGACTCCTACGAAAGCAGACTCGACGATTACGCACTGGTGTCGACAGTGTGGGCTTACTCTACTAGTTGAGAGCTTCGGCTGGGATGTTCTTGTAGTGGCAGAGGCCTTACGATGTGATTTTGGGCATGGATTAGTTATCTACAGCCCATGCTCAGATTGACTGTATTAGGCGCAAGGTGAGGTGTGTACGCACCGACAGGAGCAAGTTCACCTTCACCGGCGAGAAGGGTGCCTTCGCAGCACAGGATGGACTCTCGAAGAGGAGAGGATATCCCATCACTCATCAGTTGTCTAGCATCATCCTAGGAGTAGCTGACGTGCAGAGTCCTAGTTTTCCTGTAGTGGTGGATCAGTAAGCAGACGTTTTTCCCGACGACGTTCCTGGACTACCACCTCGCAGAGAGATAGAATTTTATATTGACATGTACCCCGGGACATCCCCGATATCAACTCCAGCATATCAGATGGCCCCCGCTGAACTGCGAGAGTTACGGGTACAGTTGGAAGACTTACAGGGAAAGGGATTCATCAGACCCAGTGTTTCACCATGGGCTTCCCCGATTTTGTTCTCCAAGAAGGCGGACGGGAGCTTGCGACTTTGTGTCAACTATCGTCGCCTGAACCAGGTGACAGTGAGGAACAAGTATCCACTATGGTGGATTGATGACCTCTTCAATCATCTCAAGGGAGCACAGTGGTTCTCGAAGATAGACCTCAGGTCAGGCTATCATTAGCTCAGAGTTCGGGATGAGGACGTGCAGAAGACGACCTTCAGATGGCGGTATGGCCACTATGAGTTCTTTGTTATGCCATTCGGTGTAACCAATTCTCCAGAAGTGTTCATGGGCCTCGTAAATAGGATCATTCATCCATACCTCGATCGATTTGTCGTGGTTTTTATTGACGACATTTTGATATACTCGACGACTGAGGAGGAGAACGCCTACCACTTGCAGGTTGTACTGGACACACTCCGAGAGCACTAGCTTTATGGTAAGATCTCGAAGTGTCAGTTCTGGATACGCAAGGTCCACTTCTTGGGACACGTCATCTCTGAGGTGGGAGTTGTGGTGGATCCTGCGAAGATCGAGACACTGCTAGCTTGGGAGCCACCCAGGAGCGTGACAAAGGTGTGGAGTTTCTTGGGACTATCTGGATACTACCGAAGATTTGTGCCAGACTTCTCCAGAGTTGCGGAACCACTCTCAGCTTTGACGAAGAAGGGGAAACCCTTTGTGTGGTCAGACAGATGTCAGCAGAGCTTCTAGGAGCTGGGACAGAGATTGACCAGCGCACCTATCTTGAGGCTTCCGGGGGAGGGAGTTGGGTACGTGGTTTACTGCGATGCATCGGGGACCATACATAGATGTGTCTTGATGCAAGAGCGGGCTGTGATCATCTATGGATCACGTCAGTTGAGGCAGCATGAGCAGAACTACGCTACACATGACCTGGAGTTAGCAGTAGTGGTCTTCGCTCTAAAGATGTGGCGACACTATCTGATGGGAGAGCGCTTTACAGTCTATTCTGGTCACCAGAGTCTTTGGTATATCTTCTCGCAGAAGGACCTAAACCTGAGATAGTGTCGATGGCTCGAGTTTCTCCATGACTATGACTTTGAGATAGTCTATACTCTTAGAAAGGGGAACGTAGTAGCCGATGCACTCAGCAGGAGGACGAGAATTCAACTACCTGGGGAGGCGACAGAGGAGCTAGCCTCTTTTCAGATATCCTTCATGGATAGAGATGGAGCAGCCTTCCTTCAGTCACTCACAATCACTTCTTCGCTACTACAGTGGGTCAGAGAGGCACAACATGGGGACACCGACTGTGAGACTCGGCGTGCGCAGATATCCTCAGGACAGGTACCTGATGGTGTCTCTGTAGGAGGAGAGAAGGACATCCTTTTCAGAGGACGTACCTTGGTACCAGTTTCTTTATGAGAGGAGGTGCTGAGAGAGTTTCACACTTCCCCTTTGGTAGTATATCATGGAGTGGCAAAGATGTACCAGGATCTCAGACGACAGCACTGGTGGCCGGGCATGAAGAAGGTTGTGGCAGAGTTCATTTCTTGATGCCTCACTTGCCAACAGGTGAAGGCAGAGCACCAGGTACCAGTAGGCTTGGTGCAGACCTTGGAGGTCCCAGAGTGGAAGTGGTATTGGATTTCGTTGGACTTCGTGACTGGACTTCCACGCACTTCCAGAGGTCACGACTCCATTTGGGTGATTGTCGACCGACTCACCAAGTCGGCTCACTTCTTACCCATCAGAGAGCAGGGATCAGTGGAGAGCATGGGATGGCTCTATGTTCAGGAGGTTTTACGGATTCATGGTGTTACATCATCTATCATCTCCGATCGAGATGGTCTCTTTACTTCCCGGCTTTGGAAGGGGTTGCAGGAGGCATTCGGGACGCAGCTACATCTGAGCACTGCCTTTCACCCTCAAACAGATGGTCAGACAGAGAGGACCTTTCAGACTCTCGGGGACATGATCCACACATGTGTCCTCGACTATGGTCATAGCTGGGAGGACCACATACCCTTGGTGGAGTTCGCGTACAATAATATCTACAACTCCACCATCGGGATGAAACCTTACGAGGCGTTGTACGACTGACCTTGCAGATCACATCTGTGCTCGATAGACCCTGGGGAGTCAGCACTTGTGGGACCAGAGATGGTCCAGGCCACGACAGAGAAGGTCCCAGTCATCCATGAGTGGATGAGGACAACTCAGATCCGACAGAAGTCTTATGCTGACAAGAGGTGGAGGCCACTGGAGTTCGAGGATGGCGACCACGTCTTCTTGCGGGTCTCACCTCGATGTGGATTACAGAGATTTTGCTGAGGCGTCAAGTTGTCTCCGCAATTCATCGGACCATTCCATGTCCTCAGCAGGATTTGCAAGGTGGATTATCGCCTGGCTCTACCACATCAGTTACACCGGGTGCACGACGTCTTCTATGTATCTCAACTGAGGAGATATGTGAACGACCTGACACATATCATTGACAATGGGGAGCTGGACGTAGATGACGGGGCGACTTTTGCGGAGGTCCCAGTGGAGATCGAGGATCGACAGGATAGGGTCCTACGTGGACGGTCGATTCCGCTAGTGCGCATCAGATGGAAGCATGAGAACCTCTAGGAGAGCACTTGGGAGCGGGAGGCTCAGATGAGTGCTCAGTACCCACATTTGTTTCCTTAGTTTTTGATGTATTTTTACTTGGACGTAAAGCCCTGAGGAGGGTGTAATGTAAAGACCCGTAAAATTCAAGGGAAATTTTTGCTTAATTTTCATTGGGATTTTATAAGAATGTAGTTTTTTACGGCTCCTGATTCCGAGGCCCGGTGTGCCCGAAATCATTTTCCGATGTTTAGCTCGGGTACGTTCAGTGAATGAATGAGCGGGTTTTTATAACTTTTGAACCGGTGCACGAAATTGAATTCCGAGGGCACCGATGGAATCACAGCGCCGGTAATTGCTTTGAAACACTTTTTCTAGAGTTGCGTTTGCTCGGGTGTGGTTTTTAAATTGTGGGGTTAAGTAAAGGAATAAAATAAATATTGGATGCACAATTTTTATTTTACTTCAAGTTGTTCAACCTAAGCTAAGTGTTTTTAGTGGGACCCACAATATCCTACCCACTAGGATGGATATTTTTGAGGTGGGACCCACACGAGCCCCACCATTTCTTTTCTTTCTAAACCCCTTCCTTTAATAAGGTAACGCAACCGCACCCCTATTAAGTGTAAGTCAACCCTTGCGTTTTTCTGTTTATGAAACCCCTCAATTAATTTGGCGGTTTAAACGTTGCAATTAATTCACTTAATTGATTGTTTCGTTTTTGAATTTCAAAATGCATGGCTTGAGAATTAAAATAAGACAAACTCTTTTTGTATTAGAGTTGTTGGGTTGTGGGAGGCTTGGTAGATTTCACTCAGGTTCTTGAAGTTCTTCCTCCTCGATGAAGAATGCGAAGAACACCGACCTCCGACGACGGACGACGGTGAGAGACGCCTTCCTCGGAGATCGATGACCCAACGCGCGTCGCATAGTTCTTCCTTTCCACGTCAAATAAAGGGAGACTATGTTCCTCCGCGACGCGACGATCCGCCTTCTTCCGCGGCGCCTTCTTCCACGACGAACCCTCGCTCAACGAATTCGACGAGGTATGTGGATTATTATTTCATTTGTTCCTGATTACTTCATTGTTGACTTATCGTCTGTTTGGGGCCGCCAATTATCGAAATAACGGGAGGAGGTAGGACCGCATGAACACTGCCAACCCTCCTCTCCCCTTTGATTGTTTGATATTGAATGCGGCACGAACAAGGCAACGGGGTGCCGAAGCACCGCGCGGAAATATAAAAGAAAGGGAGAGAAGCGCAGCGCCGTCGCACCACGCCGTTGAAGACGAACCAAAGAGGTGGCGCCGTCGCGCTACGCTGGAGAACCACAAAATCACTATGGCCGGAGTGGGGCCGTGGCAGAGGGGCGTAGTGCCGTCGCGCCACGCCTGACGGACCAAGGACGCGGCTTAGACCGCAGTGGAGCGGGGAGACCAGCAGCAGGTTCCAGGCCGCCGGTGTCGAAGCAGGGGGACCGGCCAGCGCTGGTCCCGTGGCGGCAGCAGCTGGACGGCCAGAGCGGGCCGGCCGGTCAGGGGAAAACTGGGGGTTCGTAACCCCCGGTCGGCCAGCAGGTGTTCCCCCCCCCCACATGGGGGCCGCGAGTTCAATACGCGGGGGGCAGTGCCCCCCCCCCATCTCCGCTTGGCCGTAACAGCCGAGCCGCCTGGCCACCTGGCCAGTGCCAGCACGCCGGGCGGACCCGCCCGGCCGGACCGCCAGGCCAGGCTGTGCCCCGGCCGGGCCGCGCCGCGACGGTCCCAAGCGGACCGGACCCGGGTCGGGTCGACCCGGTTCGGGCCGACCCATGGGGTACCGGACCCGGTTGGACCGGGCCCGAACCCCATAATACCGGACCTCTCACGGTCTTTTTCCCATAACATGGGTTGCGGACCTCCGATCGACGCACCGTCAGTTGCGATTTGATCCTTGGAACGAGGTGGTCGTTTCGGTATATTACACTCAAGGTTTCGGAGTACTTTCAGTTCGGCCAGGTTGGTTCATACACGAAACCAACCGGGTCGTCAGAGCGGAAACACTTATAACTTGAGCTCCGGATGTCTGATTGATGTGTCGTCGACTTTGATGGATTTCTCTTAGTGAGATAGACCTTTTTTCTTACTCTGCGTGAGGTTTGGACGCAGTTGGAGTATGTTCGGGTTGGTTTTGACTTAAAAACCAACCGGGCCTTGGGACGAAAAAGCCGATAACTCTCAAACCAGGCGTCCGATTGACGCGCCGTCTGTGACGTTGAGTTCCTGTTGAAGAAATAGAACTTTTGGATACATCATATCTGGACTATCTATCAGTTGATGTATCCGCCCCTTGGATCATGGAGCGGACCCTCCCGAACGAGCATGCTATGGGCGGGAACCCTAGAGCTGGCTGCGACTGCGACGACGATGACGACTGTGCAGAAATCCTCCGTGGATTCGACGACGATGACTACAGCACTCAGTGATCCTATGTGGATCAGTGATACCGATCCTATGTGGGTCAGATCCTATGTGGGTCAGCGCTCAGTGGTCCTGTGTGGGCCAGCGCCTACAGATCCTGTGTGGGTCTGATCCTGTGTGGGTCATTACAGGTGTTAGTTACCTATCGATCCTTTGTGAGTCATTGAGGGGGTTAGTACATATCATTCATGTGTGGGTCCAACGGATTAGATGAATCAATGGCTATATCTGATCATCTCTATCGTCTTATGAAGAAGTATACCTATGTCAGGTGAATCTTGACTTGCTTTCCTATGTGGATTGTATTGTGCTATCCTGTGTGGATGTGATCGAACATGGGCTCGGATGTTGGAGCCGAACTGGAATTGATGACTTAGGTATATGTATGGGCATATACCTAAGTAGTGTCGGATGTTACATCGTGATTGTATCTTTCCTTTGTGGATTATCCATTGTGGATTCTGGGAGACCTTCGGGGGTCTCGGGGTCCCTACTGAGTTGCTTATACTCACCCATGAACGGGCTATGCCCGCACTACGTTGTGTTGGTTGCAGATGACAGACATCGCTGATCGTGGTTGAGGCATGAGGAGCAGGTCTTTACAGGGAGGTGGACCACTAGGCAGGACGTACTCGGAGCGGACGGCTGGACCCGAGGAGCTTGGAGGATATCTGTACCCACCCTTCAGTTATGACTTCCAGTGGATGATTCGAGGCTGCGGCTTTACTTTTCAGTTGTTGTACTCCCTTTTTCAGTTGTACTTTCTTTTAGTTTGGGTTTGTATTCTAGCCCACTTACTTTTCCACACTCACTGTTGTACCCAGTTTCTACTTACTGTTTACTTCTGCTTGCTTTCTCTGTGGTGTTTGTTTCCTTTACAAAGGGAATGCCTTCCCTTTTTCCGGGAATTACGCCTTGGTGCTAGTGGCTAGCCCCTGGCCTATGGAAGGCGGGTTTGGGGTAGTCACGACACGGGCCCCGAGGACGGGTCGTGACATTAAGATTAGTTGTCTTGAACTTCTCAACCTAGTTAGTCAAAGTAACAACAAAATAAATCCATCATAGTGATTAATACATAGTATATTATTATTCATAGAACATCCTTTAGTAGAGTCTATATTGGGGACCAATTATGCATCATTGTCGTGAACCATATAATGGTTGATTTATTTCCAAGAATTTCATCTTCAAGTTTATTAACCAAGGGTATAAATTTCCCATAACCTAAACCTCCTTATAATACCCAAATATGGATTTAATTTCAAGGATAACAACATAATCCATATTTTAACAAAACATATAGACATTATCAAATTCCTAGGCTTATCCCATAGATTTCTCCCTTGGAATTTCACTATGGATTTTTCATCCTAATAACCATACATTATCATAAATTCCATTAACTTAATTAATAGTGACCCAATAATTTAGAAAAAAATATTTCATGATTCATAGTATTCTTTTCAAATATTTACACTTTGATCATTAATAGATCTAGTGTCTCTTGTTTATTTGACATAAAAGTAAATGAAAATATACATAAAATAACATGTTTAGATAAAAATATAGATGGTTTTCATAACACCCAATAATATTTTAAAAATACTTATTATATCAAGAGGAAATGATATATGGATTTTAGCCATGTAGAAATATATGTAAGGAAATATATTGGAAATAACCCATAATATGAGAGTCAATAGGCATTAAATTTTATCATAATGAGGATTATACGAAGGAAGTATTCAAAGAACGATTAAATTCAATAATAAGATAATGATATTTAGTAAAAATTAAAAACATGATACAATAAACATGAAGAAACAATCAATTCAATGACCACCATCTTATGGTGGAAAGATTCATATAGTTTATTATGTTTATCCCCTAATTAAATACATTACATCTTATAAGATATAAATAAGTAACCATTTAACTATAGGGAAATATAATTTTGGAACCACTAGTAACATAAATGTTAATCATCTATATTCATCCCACTTGAGGAAAATAGGCCAAACATAAATCATATTCATGATCAATACCCATGTGAAGTATGTTAGTTTCAAATTATGTTCAAGGATAAACTGAATGAAAAATCATAAGGATTAAAATTACTAGAATGAATAAAATCATTTATGATTTCAATATTTGAATAATTATCACATTTATTAAAAATTTAATGCTAATATATAGAATTTATGAGGTGGATATAGGAAAAAAATTAAAAAAAATGTACCACTTGGGTGAAGAATTGTTAAACTAATAAAGGTTATCATTAAAGATGAAATGAAATTATTATATTATATAAAATATTTAAAACAAGATTCTTCTCCCTTAAATAATGTATTTTATTGGATATTCATTTTTTGAATAATTTTTTTGTGGTGATTCGTATCAAGATATATGAAATAGTGATTTTAACTTAAAATGAGTTTTCATAAAAGTTAAAATTTTAATGTAAATAAAATAATATACAACCCAAAAAATGAAATTCATATTTAAATATAAATATATATAGATGATATATGTTAAAAAATATAATTGGTGCATGACATGAATATTTCTTAAAATGAAGTAAAATAAAAAGAACATGTACCTGATATGTCATGAATGATGTATAGAAGATCACTATTTTTTTAATTTAAACAAGTTTTTTTTGAAATCCAACATTATAAAATCAGATAATTAAAATATATTTTGAAATTAACAAAAGTTATATATGATTTTTAAATGGGAGAAAACACAATAAGGTTTGTAATTAAAAATAATTTCATTTGTGTGTTTAGAAATTATATACATGGAGGGGAAATAATTGTATAAATGGATAAAAATTATTCATAACATAATTAGATTTTGAAAAATTATTATAAATAATAATTAAAGTATATCTATAACAATGTGATAACCACGATCTAAATAGAGTTGAATGTATAAAATTATTTCTGAAACTCTGGGATAAAATTTATAAATAGAAAATCAGATTAGGTTATAAAAGAAAATTTCATTTTATGTATGATAATATTCATTTCCCAAAGAAAGGGAAAACATGAATATACGTGATGTTTCAATGATTAAAATATTTTAGGAAATTATGAGGCATGTGTGAATTGTTTTTACTATATAAATGAGCATTGGATCATAATATCAAAGGATGCCTCATTGAATTTTGATTGAGGTAGAACCCATATGGGTTAAGAATCACTATAATAAAACCCCTTAAATGAAAGAATGTTTAGAATTTATGTTTAAATATAATTAATAAAGGTAATTAATTGTATTATATAGAAAACCAGAAGTATATATTGTATTTAAATTAATATAGATTCATTAATGAAAATATCTCTCACATAAGATAATATTGAGATGAAACAAATAAGTCATGTTCAAAATAAATTTGATAATTAAAATCAAAAAAATAATTATTTAGATTATTTAATTAGATATGTATCCCATAAAAATATTCATCCCTATTTAATTTACTATGGTATATCTATTATCTATTGATTTATTATTTTTATATTGTATTCTCTTATGTTATCTACTCTAGGTTGTTTGGTCAATTATTCATAACATCTAATTTATGTTGATCATGGTAGAATGTATATAAAATTGTTTAATTATACCCACTATCTTAATTATATTATGTAAACAATTTCTATTTATTAAATATAATATTAAAGGTAATAATGATTGGTGTTGATGAAAAATGATACTCATTGCTCATGGAGGAGACAGTTTTCACATAAACATGATTAAGGATTCAAATTTTCAATGAATGAGGGGTTATTAAGGAAAGTGAGAAATTTTAGTTTTATAATACAAGAATTATTATATAAATCATTTTCATTCATCTATTAAATCATCTTTTCATAAAAAATGTTGGTGATAAAAAATAGAATACATCACATTATGGATACAGTAGATTACACAACCTGATAATGGCTCCTTCGTTTTTCATAGCGTATAGAGGAGGCATATATAAATTTTAATTAATTAATATAATAAAATATTAGAATGGTAATAATAAAAATATAATTATTTTTTATTTATATATTATATAAGGATGGTTAATATTAATGGTAAAATATTCTAAAGAAGGTAATGCATATATTGGTGACCAGATATTCCCTTAAAAATTTCTAGTTATGTGAATGAGTTACGATAACATCAACAGACCATGTGAATAATGTTTGGATAATGAGATCTAGGAGAATTAGTTTTGTAAATGTATCAAGGAAAAATTTTATGTGATGTGTAATAATATAGTGGTGGATTCCATCATATTATATAAGTAAATAAAAGGGAGATTTTTGGAAAGGCCATTACCCTTTAGTGATACCATTACACTATTTAATGCATAATACATCAAAAAAATCATAATAACATAGTGTGGGGTGATATTTTATCATGGGTTCCTTATAAAATAAATTAATCAAATATTTTAGGATTGATTGATGTCTTTTACCATAGTTTAAATCATCTTCGATTTTTTTACCTTTGTAATTAGTTTTTTAACAATGAAATTTATGTTTTACATAAAAATATATGGTAAATAATATATAATTTTTTGTGGTTCTATCTAATATTTATTATCTATTTAATCTATTAAAATTTATTAATTTGATAAATTCTACTTTTAAATTCAAATATAAAATATATAAAAAGCATTTTTATATAAAAATGATTATTTACCATTATGTGATCTTTAATCTTAATTATAATTGATTACCAAAGGAATGGTTATATATAAATTGATTTATTTTAAAACATAATATATGTTTCATAATTTAAATTATATTATTTTATCAAATTAAATAAATATTTTAATATATTATTAAAATAATATTTTGAAATTCATATTATTATTATCACAATAATTAATACTAATCAATAAAATATAAAAATCACGCACAAATATGATATTTAACTTCTAAAATAATATTTATGTATTTAATTTAATCGAGAAATATATCACGTTGAATATAATTTTTAATGGTGCTAAGGTTTAATTTTTAATATAAACACACAGAAAAATAGATATATTATGTAATATTACACGAGTTCAAGAAATTAAAAACATTTATTTTAGAAATTTAAAATTATTTTTAAATATTTATAATATTTTAAATTTTAAATCTATAATATAAATTTTTTTATTCTCTTTGGATTAAATTTATATTATTAAAGTGATAGTATTTAGAAAAATCAATATTTTTACTATTCACCTAAAATCAATTATTTATGAAAGATCTATAAAATTCATCCAAGGGTATTTTTTTATTTAATTAATTTTAAATTGGATTTTATTTTAAAATTTTAAAATTCCAAATTTTTTATTTCTAATTCAAATTTAAAATTTTATTTTTAATAAATAAGTCTTCTTTTTTGGAAATTTCTCTTTTAAAAAAGTATGTACTCTTATTATTATTTCATATAGACATATAATTTACATTATGTAAATATATTAGTTCATATATATTATTATTTTACGATATAAGATTAGATTTTGGGGAAAAATATATATTATTTAAATAAGTGTTATTTGAAAATCAATACTACATTAATAGTAAATACCCTTAAACAAATAAAAATTATTAATTGAAGATATTCTAAAATATAATTTTTTCTAATCCATAAATATTGAAATTTTTGTATAAAATTTATTTATAAAAAATATTATATTTTGATAATAAAAATATCATATATAGGTAAAACAAAATAATATATAAAATTATATTATTTTACTATCATATTTTTATTACATTGTGGGTAAAATTATATTAAAATTTATTATAAATAATTTGAAACAATATAATTCATATTGGATATATTTAAGACCCATAATTTAAATGGCTATATTTCCAATAACAATATTTATGATGAAAATATTAATGACGAACATATTCCATTTTGATATATATTATTAATAGAATTATTCCATGAATACATCAAATTACCATGGTTTTCTTTTTAGAATTGACAATATTTCAAATTTCATTGTATCATTTATTATTATAGTATTTTATACTAATGGAGATTCTTAATGGCGATTGAAGTCCAATATATTTGAGTGATCAAGTGTAATTATCCCTTAAAGTTTACTACCCTATTTATGTTTTCTTCAAAATTATTGGATTTTATCTTCCTCTATGTGTAATAACCAAATTTTTGAAATACAATGTTTTAAATACCTTTATTATAGTATTCTAATATAAATGAATAAATATTCATTAGCTTCATTAAAATTTTGTTCCTGCTTATCTATAATAATATATTAATTTTCATTCACTCTGGGTCGTAGATATGCTTTATTTAAAGATTTTTTTTCCATGGGTCTATTTTAGAGGATTATCGGAGTTAGAGGATAAGAAATTAATTTTTTTGGAAGAAATATTATAGTCCCATGGTTTTGGTACTTGTTTAGTAAATATCAAATAATAACCATGAGGTATGTCTATATTAGGACACATTGGTGTTTTTTAGTGGTTGATCATGTTTAAGAAAACTGTATGGCACACCAAAGGTTCCATGATGGTGTATAGGCTATTATATGGGGGTGTCACATAGTTTATGCACGTTTTTCTAAACTATGTATCTTATATTCAAGAAAATTTTTGCCCAAATTTTCAAGTAATATATTCGTAAATGGTTGGTATGTAGTTTTACTAACAATGTGGAATAACCATTCAACTTTATCCAAACCTCTAAAAAGATGAAAATTACCACATTTCCTTTGGGTCATTTTGTTAAAATCATGCACTAACAATCTTTTGGATTGAATAATATCTTTTCTTACACAATATAGGCACATCCAATTGGATTCATAGATGTATTACATAATTAATGATGGATATATTCGACATATGTATCTTATCTGGATTCCACTCCTCTTCTCATATCATCTCTTGACTTCCTTTACTATTGTCTAAATGGAACCCAAATGCGATGTGGATTCTAGATCTATGTGGGTATGTAGATGATTTATGTTCATTCTCACGGATCTAGGATTCTGAGGACCTACTATACTCATTCCTAATATCATTCATCATTTAAGACTTGTTTCCCTCTATTTCATGGTATCTTCCCCAATAAAAATGTCTTTACTCGTCGATTTATTGATATCCCGTAAATTCATTTTATTTGTTTAAATAAATGAAAAAATTGTTGGCATTTCGTATTTTCTTTATAAAATTAATGTTCTTAAATGGGATTTATATTAAATAATGATTTTTGAACACTAAGTGTTTAACGAGATTCATTTCTGATAGAAATATTTTTAAATTGGTTTTTAATGAATTATAGTAGCAATCCTTTAATGGGACACAAATTTATAAATATTGTCCATTTTTTTCAAACAGTTTTTGAAACGAATATCATATTTTGAACATTGAGTGTGTTGAGAAAGAGACATTTTACATTAGTGTGCGTAATTAAAAAAGTGGTTTGATATTAATTGTGTTTCAGTGGAACTATAATTGGTTGGGCTTAGGTGATGTATATCTTTGTGATTTCATATTATGTTTTTGTATGTATTATTATAGTATAGATCTAGAATACTGTGATTTGTTATTTATTTTTTGTGTTACACATGAGAATATGTTTTAGAGTATTATCCTCACCTTTTTATCTTATGGTGGATCCACGGTTGGTTTTTTATAAAATTTCACGCATTACAACATGTAATTCCAGTATTAAATATTTGGGTGAATGTAAAATTACTTTATGAAAACTAAGGGTTGGATCACAAAATAGGCTGATCCTTCAAATGTTTTATATAAAAATGTTTTTTTTAATATAGAGCTAACACTTTCATGTTATGAGAAATTGTTTAGTTTCATTAGTGAAATACTATTTGGATATATTATCACACCCTTAATTTTCCATTTCATGTTTTTTGAGGTTGTTTTAATGGACACATTTAAACAGAATGAAATCATGTAACATTCTTGTTTCCAATGGTTTTCCCCACCTTTAGAGTGGGATAGTTTGGTGAATATGAATTATTATATGGAGGTATATCCTATGGAGAATTTTTTTAACTATTTTTTTAGAACATTTTGAATTGGTTTAGTATGTCCTATAAATTTTTACTATTTTTCCTCTATTTAGTCAATTGGTTTTACTTTTATAGTTACCCATGTGACTGGTTTTTCTACCTTCATGTTTATCTACCATGTGGAAAACCCTCTTGAGGGACTTCCTATATTGACCCAGGATGGTTCATTACAATATGGTATCAAAGTGAATTACCAAACCTGATGTATTGTGAATTTACCTTGGTTTGGATCCGGATCAATGGTAGGCAAGAGTTTGGAACACTGGGATTTAGGTAGTAGGTGTGGAAGGATGCCTCACTATATCACATAAGTTTCTTAAATCGAGTTACCATGGGTGGTCTGGGATTATTTCAAATCATATAACATGGTGTTCTAGGTTATTTTAATGATCTATATTTGTTGTTTATTTTAAAATTAACCCATTTTTTCCTAAAGGGTATTATTTAATTCTTATGGTGCATAATTTCATTAAATTTTTATTTTTTGCAGTATTTATTTGGATTCTAGAATTCGGCTATAGATTCTAAAATTTCTATTATTCTAGTTTGTAATTATCTTTTCTCTTTGTTAAGAAATGACTCTTAGAGTAGCCCCTATTAATCTAGGGGTGGAAGATACGTGATATAGATTTTATATGAAACATCATTTATAACCTTATATATTATTCGTATTCACCCATTCTAATCAAACTCTAGAACATGTGGTTATTGGAAACTAGGGATTAATTGTGGATCATGGATCAAATTCAACTAAGAATTATAAACTCATACTCATTGGATATAATGAAATCTATGAATCATAAGGGATTTTAAAAACCCTATATAAATATATGGAAGGGTTTTTGACATAAATCCATGGATGAATGAGAAGAAAATAATGATACTCTATTGTGTCTGTAATGATTCATAAAGAACTTACAGTGAATTATTTCAAGAATATATTCAACAAAATGTTATGTGGAACAAAATTTTTATTAGTGAATTCTGGGGAAATTCATGACTTTGGAAAATGTCTGGCATTAATATTTGGAGTATGATACCTATTTCATGGAATTAGTCCACATGGGAAAAAATATTTTAAATAATGAACAACTTAAAAATATTGTTTTGTGATGCATCTATGAGAGGATATCCAATCAATAATGATTATGATATGACTTCCAAAAAAAAATTAGGTAGTAAAAAATTATGGCTATAATGAATTAATACATAGTAAGATTTTTTGGGTACAACTTTAGTTGTGTTATTTTTTATCTTGGACCAATATTCTAGATAGAAAAGGAAATATAAAGTTTCCATGTTTTAATTAGGAATAGTTTCAGAGGCTTTCACTATAAAATTGAAGGTTTTTTATATCATTATAGAATTATTGGTTATAAAATTCCTAATTTTATGAATGGTCTATGAAATTTTTAATGATGTGGGAAGCTTTTCCATCTTAGGTGCATAATTTAATTTATTTCCCAAGGATGTAATGTTGCATAAACTTTCAATAGGGGTTCAAAGCTTCATTATAATGATTCTAATGGTATTGAGTCTGGTCCTCTAAATTATTCTGATATCCACGAGATGAATATGGATAAAAAATGTTAAAATTTTAGAGATATTTATATTATAGAGTTTGTTGTAGTGGAATCAAAAGATATAAAGTCTACTGTTAAAGGTATGATGTTTATTTCAGCATCTACTTCATTGGAATTTTTTAGTATGGGTTATTCACACTCTTTAATATCGTGAAAGATAATTTATTCATTTATATTGAATTTTTAGAATATTAAATTCATTTAAGATCATTCTATGCCATTGGAAATGAGATCCAAACTAGGTTTCAGATGTCCTATGTGTTATGTACTGATAAGAAAATTGGATGTGGAATGGGACTCCAAGTCTATGATAATCATATATTGATCATGATAATTATAAAATATTATAATAACAACATTAATTTATAGACCAAATGTTACCATCATCGAGTTAAATTTAAATTTCACTATGGATTGTATCGAATTTTTTAGGTGACTGGTGTTATAGATCTTGAAGAGGAGGCCATGTTTTTCCTTAAACTAGAGTCATCCCATTCATGTTTTTTGAGATGATCCTTCCTACCACTGGTTAGTGTTTGAGTAACACATTTCTTTTAGTAGTGATTTCATAACCCATGGTATTTAATGAGTATTTTTCTGGGTTACCACCCATGAGAGATGTCAAGTTCAATAGTGAGTTAATTACTATAATGATGAAAATTTACATTTCATCATATATGCTGAAACCAGATGAGTAAATGTAAAACAATTTTTTTATATTGGATCTTGAGGCTATGTGAATTATTCATCCTTTAATATTACATGTTTCTTCACCTATCCCTATTCTCACGAATATAAATGAGATTCATAGAAATTGAATTTATTATTGAAATTTAAATCACATGACCATTTAGAAATATAATAACTCACTATGAATAAATGATATATTTGATCAACTCAGAAGGTATTTTGGGTTTTCTAGTTTTGAGTTGTGGTCAGGTTACAACTTGTCGATAGTCTAAGAAGAGGTTATACCAAATAAAATTTTTAGGATCTAGTATGAGCATTTAAATTTTTTGGTTATTCTATTGTATCTCACCAATAAAATAGTGATATATATATAATTAATAAACCAAATCAATCATCCACTGTAATACACCTTGATATTTTTTTGGATGATATATTAATCTACTTCACACTTGAGGAGGAAAATATTTATCTTTTTTATATCACCCTACTAGATTTTAGAGAACATCATTTTTATGGTATAATATCCAAATGTGTCTTCTGTATCTAATAAATAATGTTTATAGGGAATTTTTATCTGATAGGGACATATCATTTTTCATTTAAATGTTATAATTAGTAATGTCTTTGGAGGATCCCATAAATTTTAATTATATATGTATTTTATTATGTTTCAATGTTTATTACCTATAGTTTGTTCATGGATTCTCCAATATTTCATATTTTATTATATATGTAAATATAAAGGGCTTTATGTTTGAGTGTTACACATAATTTATGATATCATTTGAGGATTTTAATGTATGTTTGAACCTAGAGAATGTTCTAATAATTCATAAAATGGGTTCAGTTTATGATGTTTTATGAAATTCATTATGTATGGGTTAGGGCTTGTCTTGATATTGGGAAAGGTGGTTGATGCCTTCTCCAAATAGACCCTAATGAGATTAAATAAAAAACACATGATCAAGAGTTGATATTGTATATTCAAGTATTAGAACATGTTTTTAAAATCTATTTATATATTAATTTTCATTATATTAAAATCATTGGATCCTGAAGTATATTTTTATTCAGAGCGATCTAAACATTCTACAGACACTAGGATGATTGTACTTAGATTATTTATATCAAAAGTTTCTTATACTCTTAGGAATGGAAAATTTGTCTTTGATAGATTTAGTAGGAAATTAATGACTCTATGGAAAATAGAAGTAGGGGAGCAGTAGTCTCTAATGAGTTTTTTACTGAGATATAATTGTTAGTGTATTTTGATAGTGACTGGTGTTCCAAGATTTTTTGATGGATGAATCTTCATTTTATGACCATGTTTAGATTGATTATTTTTTATAAAATGATTTCCAACACTCTTGTAAATACTTATATTATGTTTATTCATCTGGTGATTGGTATTATTCTCCCCATTAATACATTTTAGCATCCAAGGAAGGCGGTGTTTCCTATAACATTGAAGAAACACTTAATTAGTGATTAGAATCTATCCTTATAGTTAGTAAAACATGGGAATTCGATTATGTATCCTGAATTTATATAGTTTATTGGTGTCTATGGATGAGGAATTCATTGGTATATGTTGTTCCATGATGTGATACATGTTAGAGAGTGAATGAGAAGAAACATAGAGCTTCTGGTTTTATTATTCCTTTTCCACTACAGTATAGATGTGGGACAAGATTTACATTGACATAATAATATCATTTTATTGGAACTAATCTGGTATGTATGTTATTTTTTTAATTTTTGAGGAAAATATGAAATCATATAATTTCAATTATTTTAAGGGGATAATAAAGATGGAAGTCCTCTAGCACCAGTACATCGAATTGGTTGCAAGACATTATGGTGTTTCATAAAATATTAGTTCAGATAGGGATCCATTTTTTAGATAATTTTTTTGGAAACGTTTATTAGTGGTGATGGTTTCATGTTTAAATTTAATAAATATTATATCATCCATAGAAGGATGGGTTGATAGAGTGAGCTATACAGAATATTGAGGATATTATTAGAAATGGAGAGAATGATTTTGGTGCTTCTTGGGAAAGAATCATACATTTTTAATTTAATTATATCATTATATTCTTGAAAATTAGTGATATAGTTACACTTTAAGTGTTTGATAATAGGCCATGTAGATCTCCATTTGGCCGGAAGGTGTGGGGAGACTAGTCATTGGATCGAAGGATCCTCTTTTCGAGTATAATAAAAAATGTTATATTGATCAAGAAGCTATTTTCAATGGATTATGTATACATAAATCCTATTCATACCTTCATTATTATCCACTAGTGTTTGTTTTTTTAATTAGGCATTTCTTTGATTATAAAAATTCATGGTAAAATGGTGTTTGGGAATGAATTTTAGGTCAGAACATTGTTTTACACCACCATTATGATTGTCGAATGAATTAGAATTAGGGTATATTGGTTCTAATTTCCATAAATATTAATTTAAATTTAGTAAATAATACATGTAACCAAGGTGAGGAGGTATCAACAAGACCATTCCTATGTGAGGGATGATGTTGAATTTGATACTGATATAATAATTTTTTTTTTCAAAATGGTTTAGATCATGGATCAACAAGAAATGATATGGAATGATAAATAAATTACCCATATTTGTTTACCATGGAGTTATGGAAAGTATAACGATGATACATGGGCATGTGATTTTTGGATGAGTAAACAATGGTTTTAGTTCTTCCGATTTAAGAACACTAAGAAATTTCTTAGGAGAAAAATCATTCATGGTAGGGAGAATTTTGATGATCTTGTGGATACATGTTTCCTTCAGTTTGATATTAATTTTTATTTGGTTTCATTTTATAGTATTTTGAGAGTAATATGTTAAAAATAAGAACATATTTTTGGAAATAAGATAGTTTTATAGATTGGGCTCGATGTTAATAGTAACCATGTGGTATGCCAATGTGATGTTTTAGGGGTGTTTTGCTAGACATGAGTACCATTAGTCAATCTATGGAACATTCCAATGAGACTATGTTGGTTTTTAGAGAGTTTTAAATGGTTGTATCATTGTTTTAGAATGGTTTCTGAATACCTTTATGCTTATCACATTGCAATTGTGCACAATGTTTTCCAAGGGATAGGGCCCATACCTGGTTGACGTAAGATTTTTCAAACCGTGTAATGTTACCATGATCCCTGATATGGATCACTAAAAACATGTAAAATTTCTATTTTCTCATGTAAATTTTTAAATAAATTCACCTTTGTTTTTTAGTCTTCTTGTTTAATGATTCTATTGTGCTTTATAGGCTTGTCCAATTTTATTGATGAGTGTTTTCCATCATTCTAAAATGATATTTTTAACATATTCAATATTTCCTATCTGGTTTCCTCTCCTCTTCTTAAACTATCTCCTGACCTCCAAAATTATTTTATATTTTTAAATTTTAAAGTTATTTGGAAGGAAAATATAATTTTTAAATAGATTTTATTTTTTTCCATTTGGGTCATTATACAGGAAGACCAATATACTCATTAAAAATCTATTTTTCAATTGATTTTAGTTTCCCTCTATACATGTGTTTTATGTCTCTATTAAAAGGTTCTAAATAATGATGTACTTCATATTAATTTGAATACCATTGGTTTGTTATTTGTTAATATGTATTCAATATCAAGGTGTTATTCCTTAATTAAATCAATTTTATAATGGGGGTTTTCATTAAAATAATATTTGTGTACAACTAGTGGTATTAAAAACTACTGTATGAAAGAATTGTTTAAATGGTGGGATTTGAAAATGGAATCCATAATACATTGTTGTGAAAAGGTTTAATAAAAAGTGGGAATTGATTTCAAATGGTTTCTTGAAATCATAGTGCATTGGGAACATTTTATACATTGGCGAATGAACATTTCCTTTATTTTGTGTAATACCACTAAGGGATTGATATTGATAAACTATAGAGGGACTCTATATTATATATATTCACATGATTTATAGCTAGGTATTTTTTTAGAACTTATTCTCATATTCTAGATCTCAAATATTTTTCTATTTCATTTCTACTTGTTTTTATATAATAGGGTATATTTCATGGATACACTCTAACTTGTTTATCTTATTGTTTTTCCATTTTGGGTTTTGATTGTACTGTAAAAATTTCTAACATGTACTTGTAATATAAATTATTTGTGTGAATTTAAAAGAAAATTATAAAAATAATTTCACCGGCTAAAGGTTTTCTGAAAAAACCATATAGTTAACGAGACAATATTGGAATCTCCAAATACTATGAGGGAGAAATACCCTAATTTATTTGACATGTAAATAAAATTTCGAGATTCAATTTATAAAAGGGGGAATGATATAACACCCCCGAATGAAAAATGGTTAAATTAACAAATGATAAGACTCATGTCCATAAGGTGCGACTTCCTTTTTTGGAGCCAAAGTGATTATAACTCCACAATTAAGCGTGCTTGGCTGGGAGTAGTGTTCAGGATGAGTGAACCTCTAGGAAGTTCCCAAGGATGTGTGTGAGTGAGGACAAATAATATTGGGAAAGACATGTGTTGGCCTATGGGGATATTCATTAGTCAAATGACCTGTTCAGGCATGTGGGTGTGCCGTAGGGTGGTGACCACGTGTCTATGGGGAAACTGGTGGTACCTAGTGGGTTAATACTCGAATAACATTTTAATGAAGGGTTTTTTTTCTGTCACTAGGGCCCAATTGTCACATTTGGTATCAGAGGTGGTACCCATCCGTAAATGCAGTGCACTGTAAGGGTTGATATTTAGGGCCCACAATGAGGATGTTGTGCTCTAGGGGTCGGGGGATTATAACACCCCCAAATGATAAATGGTTAAAAGACTAAATTGTATGACTCATGTAAACAAGGTGAACCTTCATATTTTGGAGCCTACCTGATATGAAATCCATAGTTAAGCATTCTTGGATTGGAGTAGTGTTTTGGATGGGTGACCTTCTGGGAAGTTTCTTAGGCTATGTGTGAATGGGGACAAAGAAATTAGAAATGAAATGTATTGGAATATGGGGGAATTCATTTGAAAAATGACTCGTTTGGGCATATGGGTGGATTCCATGGTGGGGACTACATGTTTTTGGGGATAAAGGTGGTACCTAGCGGGCCATGACCCGCTGACCATGTTAAGGCAGGGAGTCTGTGCTGTCACTAGGGCCGAGATGTAACAAATGATATAACATACCAGGTATTTATAGAATAATACTTTTATATTTATATTAATATTTATACTAAGAAAATATTTTTTACATTAAACTGTACACTTTATCTAATAGCATACTCATCATGTAACAATAGGTTTCTTTGATATTTTACTTTGCACACAACTTTGAGTTATACAGAAAAATAATGTAATTATTTTATGTTTTAGTTAACTCCTTTCCATTTTATTATAGGGAATGAACATAACTAACTACAGTATGATTATAAATTTTTGTTAATTTTTTTTACATTTATCCACAAAATGTTAGAGGCTTAAAATGAAAATTATTCCATTTTTATGCATAAAATACTCTAATATTTTTTGTAGGTCCTTTACTGCCTTTTGATTTTGAACCATTATTAAATGTAGTTTTTGTAAGATTAATATGTTCTATTTGACAAAATAAACTTTTTCTATAGAAGTGGAACATCAAAATTTACTTTGGTTAAATTTTTGGTAATTTTCTGATAAATTCATTTTTAATTAATAGTAAAAAATACTGCATTTTAATTCAAAATTACCTTTTCATTTAATTTATTTATATAGATAGATTTTAATTTTAATATGTTTTAAGTGTAATTGTATTATGTTATATCTTTTAATAAAATTTTGGTAATTGGATGTAATTTCACATTTAAATTGGACATTAATACATGTCAATCATTTGATAGTTTTTACTTCTTAAAAAACAAGTTTTTTTTTTGTTTTGACAATGAGAATTAATTTGAAATTAATTTTTTTCAAATTATTTATTTTGAATTTGGAATAATAGACTAAATATTTATATTCATAAGGTCCAAATTGATTAAGTAGGTACCTATTATTTTTTGGAGATTATGAATAGTAATATTCGTAATGTTTTTATTTACCATGGTAAAATGGTAAATCACATAAATAAGGATAAAAAATAATATTATAATAATATAAAACTACAGTAAAACATCTTATAATACTATTTTATGAGTCATTGGAGTTAAAAACAATCCTTATGATGAACCTTTGGTATTTGGGTGCCAGTTTGGTGTCAAAATGACATGTTATAATAATTAGTTTAAAGTAAAGACAAATGTAACATAAACATGTATATTTTTACTATAATAATTTTAACGTGGGGTTATATAATTGATAACATTGACTATAAATAGTCATAAAAAATATAAAAATATTTCCTACATAATATTATTTTATTTATAATTTTTAGACATTATATAAATAAATTTATTTATGAAACCATAATGATGCATTGATTACATTATTAATGAACGATTCAAATAAATGATATTATAAATTATAATATAAATATAATTTGAACATTTTGATATCATAAATGAATTTTATGGATGATTATGAAATGTTATAATTGAGTTAATTCCTTTGTTTATAAGGAATATATGTTTATGACTTAAAAAAATCAATTACTAAATAGTCTCAAAATTGACATAAATGAGTTTAAAAAAAATTATAAAATGATATAATAGTCCAAAAAATGACGATTTGTCCAAATTAGTTATATAATGATTCAAATTTCATTAATTATCCACTTTTTGTTTTATTGGAATTTGTTAGTAACTATAGTAACCATATATAATGAAAATACAAGAAGTCATGTTAAGAGTTAATGTTTTTAAATAAGGGTTAAAGAAAAAAGATAAGTTTAATTTCTTTACATAAATATGTACAATTTTAAATTTATTTATGTTATATGACCCAGCGTTATCTTATGTTTGAAGTAAATGTGTTTGGACCATTAGAAACTGAAAATCAATTTACAATAAAATAATATTTCATGACTTTCCTAAAGTGACCCTCCTCCCACTTATAAAAGATCACCAACTCTACCCACTAAATAAAATCTCTCAATTCCTTGTATCATACAAAATATACTCATATAATCTCAAAAAATATCTCCTCTACTCTTATAGTCTTTACATTTGGCACAATACAATTCAAGAAAGCCTTTTTGCTCAAAAAAAGAAGTTGCGCGATTTAGAGGTAACCTCTAATCTCAAGTTGTTCTCATTTATTTTCCATATGCACTCCCTATGATCACCTTATTCCTTGATTAAATAAAATAATATTTATCCTAATTACATTTGGATATTTTTATGAGATTTATTCAAACTACACTTACACACACCTCTATTTTATGGATACAAACCCACTGTTTATATGTACGGTGAACTAATGCCTCACGAAATGATGATTATTCAATTTTCCCCTACCACCTCAAATGGTGGCCATTATGATGGAAGTACATTTATATATGATAAATATGATATTTATTTTTTCTCTATGATTCATTAATTTTTATTTAGAACATAACGTTATGCTTCCGATGTTTGGTAAATATTATTATTTCGTTTGGGGAAGTGTGGACTACCACCCCCTCAAAGTGAATGGCTCATTCATGATATATATGGAATGTATAAATGATGTTTTTATTTAAAATATTAGACATAATGTACTTTAATATATCACTAGTATTATAATAGACATTTATATCATTTAATTATTATTCTATAAATATGATACAAAATATGAAAGTAGCGTTCATGCTTGCGTACGACCTACCATCTCCATAAACGGTGAATTTCATTACTTATTTTCAAATGTTATGGACTATTATAAATACATATATAATAGATATATATGATATTTAAATCAATAATTTAATTCTAGATATGATTTAATTTTTACTACATGGACAATTTACATCAAACAACTTCATTTTCGACCCAATTACCGATTATCGATAAAATGAATAATATGAACTTAAATAGTTATGTAATTGTTATAAGTTGGTAATAAGTCATAAAAAGGAATAATAATCATTAAAGAAGTTATAAAATATATGGAAATTAAATTGTGTTTATTATTTTGGAAGAACAAAGAACATACATGACGATTTTGACTTAAGGTAAGGGACTTCATCTAAATCTCATTTCATTGAGGCACATTTTGATGTTTTACACCTATATTATTTTTATGGTGTAGAATAAACCCCTTTGACTTTTAATTTCATTCAAAGGGAATATTGTTTTTACAAATCATGTTACTAAATGAAACAAAGGAATGTTTTTAATCTATGAAATGACAATGACTCATCGGCCACCATAACTGTTATTTGATATTTGACTTCCTCTATAAGCCATAATTTTTCATAAAAGGAAAGGAAATCCCTTATTCACATTTTTCAGTTTTTGAATTGAAAATGGTTTCTAATATGGGGACACTATTCAAATATCTTGAAACGATCTATTTTGATTTTGAATGTAATTTTATTAGTGAAATGTTGATATTTTTAATATTTTATCTACTTTGATTATATAATGGTACATGGACATTTGATGGGTTGTTAGGTGATAAAAAAATGATGCATAGTTACATGATAAAACAAAGATGGGTGGTTCCTTGATAAACCATGGATGAGTGGTTACGTTATGACCTCCAATGATTTGGTTAAGGAAGTTGGTTGTATGGCTATTCCATTTAGAGATATGTGTGGACGTCGACCCTATAGTTTTTCTATTTAAATATGTTTATGTCCGAATTAACCTTTATTTGTTATATGTTAATATATATGGGTTTATGTTAATATTTTGGTTACAAAATGGGTGTTAAATTATCATATATTTAGGGAAGTATATTTTATACTGCTTAATGGTGAAATTATTACTTTATGATAAAGTATTCATGGTTTTCATTTATTATAACACTAAAAATTTTATTTATTTGTGTACCCCTTACTGATATTTTTATCCTCATCCCATGTTTTGAAATGTCTGTCATTATAATTTAAAAATGAATAGATTCAAGGATGGGATCAAGAAAAAGATATAACATTTGAACATGAAATGAACCATGTTTCTTTTAAAAAAGTTTTTTTAAAAAAAATGTATAGTGATTAAAAGTGACAACATGAAATATTTAAGTTGTTGTGTATGATTTATGACCTAATTCTCTAACACACTAAAACTGAAAATATCCTCATAGTCAATTATAGTAAAACTGTTGACTTATCTTAAGATTATGTAATGTTTTGAGGTTGGGGCCTTAGATTTTCTATCAAATGTTAGTTTAGATAACATTAGGAGTTAGAATATTGTTAGTAGTATATACAAAAAATATTTTATCATTATGGTCAAAAAGATATATCATTTTAATATTACCATGTTTCTTGGTATAAGATTTGTTTTTTCATAATGGGTTTCTGCAAAGGAAATAATTTATCTATTTTGGGATGGAATATAGTTAGAAATACACTTCCAAATCAACATCCAAATATGGTAGGAATTAGAACCAAATTTTTTGTTATAGGGATCGATCAATAGAATCTACAGATAAGTAGTGGGGGTGTCTATGCATGAGATCAACCTAACCAACTACAGATGCAGATGTCGACCATAGAGAATTTCATGAGGCAACATCCCCCATCATTCTGAGGATCCTCTGACTATGTACAAGATGAATGGTAGAAGAAAGCACTGGAAAAGAATTTTGATGCAATGAGGTGTTTAGAAAATCAATAGGTTTGTCTTTCTATGTATCATTTTAAATGTGAAGCTGAGCATTGGTGGTCAATGATTAAAAACATCAGAGCGAGTGAAGAGATTGATTCCATGGAATGGTATGAATTTAAGTATACATTCCTTAAAGAATATTTTCCTAATGTTTTTTGAAATATTATGGAAAAGAAATTATTGTAATTGAAACAAAAAGAGGAATATTTTGTGCCTTCATGTGAAGAAAATTTCATCAATTTTTCTTGGTACGACCAAATTTTTTTAGGGATATTGATAGTGGGATCAATTTTTTTTACTCAGAATTGAATCCAAAATATCAAAGGGAATTAGCTTCTCATGAGTTCAAAATCAATGAGAAAATTTTATGATGTGTTGAGAAAGTAGAAATAGAGTTTTTTGATGATCCTATCTTCTATGAGAGAAAAAAAAGAAGTGATCTAGTTGGTAGGCAATAAGAAAGTAGTTATCAAATAGTTTAGAGGCAAGAAACCTAAATTTACAACTTTTGAGAAGTATGGTAAAAAGAATCGTGGAGAATGCCTCTTAATGTCTATGAAGTGATTTCAATGTGGCAAGACTGGTCATATTTCTCATAATTATAAGGAAGATGGTATGACATGAAAATAAAAACTAGAAGTGAGATGTTTTAGTTGTAATGAGTTTGGAAATTATGCTAATTTGTGTACAATGTTGATTACCCATGGTGGAAACTAGAATGATCGAAAGAATAAGGTCATGTAATAATAATATTATACTACTACAATTGATGTGGGACCATCAAATTCAGTTGTGACAGGTGTGTTACAAGTTTCTTCAAAGTATTCCAATACTCTATTTGACTATGGATCATCACATTCCTTCATTTCTGAGAGATTTTCAAATTAATTGGAAATAGAACCTCATGATTGTGAGAGAGAACTTTTGGTAAGGATTACAGGTGGTAGTATTAAAGCATCCTATATTTATATGTATATTCTTATTATCATTACTGGGATAGCCTTTCCGATATATCTTCTTGAACTTTCCATAGTTTAATTTCATATCATTTTGGGTATTTAGTGGATTTTAGTTTATCATGATAAAATATATTTCAAAACAAATAATTATTTATTCAATTACCTCATACATTTTATAACATGTCATGATGCTGAAATATTGATTAAATATGGAATTGAATGTCATTTGGATCATGTTATTGAAAAGAGAGAAACAAATTTGATTAGTGACATTTTAGTAGTGATTGAATTCAAAGATGATTTTACAGATGAATTTATCACTATTTTTCCCAATTAGGATATTGAATTGACTATTTATTTATTTCCTGATGCTAAACCTATATCTAAATCCCCTTATCAAATGCCTCACATAGAATTGTTGCAATTTAAAAAACAATTTCAGGAATTACTTGATAAATATTTCATTCAACGTAGCACTTCCTCAGGGGGTGAGAAAGTTTTATTTGTGAAAATGAAAGATGTGTTTATTAGAATATGTATATATTACATAATCTTGAATAATATCACTATTAAGAACATCTATTTTTTTCTCATATTGATGATTTTTTTGATCAGCTTGAGGGAGCTCAGTATTTATCGAAGATTGATTTGATGTTTGGGTAACATCAACTAAAGGGGAAGGAGGATAACATTCCAAATACAACTTTCCAAATGAGATATAGACATTATGATTTTTTAGATATGCCATTTGGGTTATCTAAATCACCTTATGTAATTATAAACCTAATGAATGGAGTGTTACATCAGTTTTTGGATCAGTTTGTGGTTGGGTTTATAGATGAAATTTTGGTATATTCTAAAATCTGAGAGGAACATGAAATTCATTTAATGACTGTTTTCAAAATCATAAAATAAAATAAGAAATATAGAATGTTTAGTAAGGGTGAATTTTGGTTTTAACATATTTCTTTCCTTGGTCATTGTTTCATAGTTCCTTGAAACTTGTGTTCTTGATTTAAGAATCACTATTTCCAGACGGTTTCCATTGGATTTCATCATGGAACTGGAAACAACCAATAGTTCTTTGTCCAAAGGGGACCTGTATTCCAAAGAATGGTGTTTTTATGTTTTGAACTATATAATAAATAAGAACATGCATTTTTTGGGAGGATGGGAGGTCAGACTCATCACACACTTTTGGGGGGAATTATTCTCTACTCTGGGACTCACTTTGTAAAATTAAAATATTTTCATGAATCCTTATTAATTCACCAATTATTTCATAAATGTCCCTTTTAATTTTCAATCACTTATTAAGATGTGTAAAATATAGAATCATCAGTTTTCAATCATGGTTCTTCATCAATGGAAACATCTATATGTATTATAGGTTTTTTATCTATGGTATCCTCTAATATGCTGATTTCAGATTCTTTTAATCATCGTTATGATGATACTGGTTTTTAATCCACCCAGTGGTGCATGCTGGAATTTATTCTCATCCTTGGAGAAAAAGGTTTGTTTTGATCATGGGATCATGCCCTTAAAATGGGCTACCTATGTAACCATTTGAAAGGAATCAGAACCCTCGTAGTTCGGTGTCGCTTAATAGGACTCATCATACCTTTTAAGGTCATGAGATAAGGACCTCTAAGAGAAAGTTGATTATTCAATACATAGTGTGGGACTTACACTGAAGAAACCTGAGGAACCTACAAAGGATATCAATATCCAATTAGGATCAGACCATATTGAAAATATGGCCTACAGAGAACAAGGTTGATTTGAAGTATTGGGATTGAACCTCAAGGAGGCTTCCTACGTATCCCATATGGATGGTAATCAAAGCCCACCTAGTTAGATAAATATTATAGGAGAGTATGGTCCTCTAAGAAAGATGATTTTGAGCTTACTTCCTGAAAAGGATGCCTTGATGATCTGATGATTTAATTTGGGACTTAGTTCCTATTGAGGATGCGTAGTGAGCTCGAGCCTTATGATGGCTTCCTACGTATTCTGGTTTGAACTAGAATCAGAGTTCTCATTGTTCCTTTAGATCATGTTTGGTACACATGTTGTAACCATCATAGATCATTAATCCCACGTGATTCATGGTTTGTGTGAGAAACAAGAGGATGTTAATGATTCAACAATGAAACATCACACTTCCAAATTTTTCCTCCATGCTAACGGGAGATGGTGTGTCAACCGTGACAGTGGGAGAGGTGACAAGCTTCACTCTGTACTATTTACATTGGAGAAGGGTCCAGTGTAAGGAAGAAGGGGTGAAGGTGAGGGGCTTGTACCAGGATGGTTTCCCTTTTGGGATTGGATGGGGATTACTCCGATAGAGGATGCCCATTTGAGATTGCATGGGGATTACCCCTAAGGAGGACGACCATTTGGAATTTGTTGTGGCTTACTCCTAAGGAGGATGCCCATTTGAGGTTTAACCTAGTAAAGAAGTCAGGTGATGTGGTTTGGGGAGTTTCATGAGGATTTTATCAACCCAAGTTACTCGAGGAATCCATAAAGAGAGTCCAAACTCATAACATGTAAAAGGAACCAAGAAAAGTAAGTTGACACAAGGCACTTCATTGAGTGTGATGGAGTGTCTCAAATCACGGTATTCCAAGGATGGATGTATGGCTGCATAAAGGTCGTATTGGAAAATTTCCTCAACCGGATACAAAACATTCATTGTGCGACTCTCCATTTTTCATGTGGGTCAGTGACGGAAGCGAAGGGATTGGTGGGGTCACAATGGTGCTCTGTAAAGGTGCCTCGCCTAGGTACTTCACGATGCTCCCCCGTGGAAGTACTTTGTGAAGGTTTTCCACGCAGGTGTAGCATGTAGGTGTGTTGTGAAGGTGCATCGTGCATGTGCTCAGTGAAAGTGATCTGCGCAGGTGCTCGCACAGGTGCTCCGCACAGGTGCTCCACCCAGGTGCTCCGCACTGGTGCAGCGCCAAGTGTTGTGTGCAGGTGCTCCGCACTACTCCATATGTTCTACACCCTGATGGGACTTTGAACCACTTTTTCCCCTTTAGTTTTCTCTTCTGTCATGTTTTATAGAGGTACCTGAGAAAAATTGGGGGATCTTGGTGAAACAGATACGAAATGGGAGCTTTGGTATGTCTTCCAACTCTTTTCGTCCTTCAATTAGGGAGCCCAAGGGTCCTATTTATTGGATGAAATGGGACCTGGTTGAAGGGATTTTATCTACATAAGTCCTCCACGTAGGTCCTCACGTAGTCCTCCACGTAGGGGTGTATAAATTATTCTTCCACGCAGGTCCTCCGAGTAGGTCTCTTTGTGAAATTTTATCTCTCTTCTAAGTGCCATAAATTTTGTTTCATAAGCCTGTTTGGGCTCTGCGACCAGTCAAATTGATGATCTTAAATAGATATGAACTTCATGATATGGAAAATACACCATTTATTATCGAATGTAACTTGGAAATTTAATTTTTGTTGTCAACACCTTTTCTTCATAGATCATCGAAATCCACTGCCTATTTCTGGATGGGGATATCATTCCACTTATCCCTCGGGATCAGAGTAGTATTTTAGCACATAGTAATCCAGCCTCAATCTTTTTTCCTTCATGTGAAAAAAAACATATTTACCCCTTCTTAACACATTTTTTAGTTGATGTGAGAATCATGTATTCACTCAAAAAAAAGTGCATGGAACACATTTCATGGTGTTAACAGTCATATTGTTGCAAAACATGGAATATTTGTTGAAAAATTTAAAAGAAATTTTTTCAAAGAATGGAAAAAACCTACCAATATCCTCAAGATTTATATTTTTCTTAGATTACCAGTTTATTTCAAAAAGGTTTTTTGAAAAAATTTGTTGGTTATCTGTCCTAGTAACTAAGATAAAATGTAAGTGAGTTAAATTCATCTGGAAAAAATAATGTGATGATTTTTTTAAGAACTGATAAGAATATTGTTAAATGATATAGATTTGTCCATGACTTCTTGGACTGGTGAATTGTTATCTATAGTGATTCATCATTGAATGGAATTGATGTGTCCTAATGAAAAATGATCAGGTAATTTCTTATGCTTCTCATTAGTTGAACCCTCATGAGTTAAATTACCATGCACATGATTTGAAATTATCTTCTCTTGATTTTGAATTAAAAATTTGGATGCATCATTTGTATGATATAAAGTGTGAAATATATAACGGTATCAAAATTTTGAAGTATATATTCACTCAGAAATAATTAAACATGGAACATAGGAGATGATTGTAATTAATCAAGGATTATGATTGCACAATTCATTACCATCCATGAATGGAAAATTATGTGTCGGACTCTTTGAATCGATAGAGTAATGTGATATTAACCATGCTATTTTTTTGAAAGATATGCTTTGGTTTTTGAATTGATAATTTTTGGATTTGATGTTTTTGGAGTAGGGAATTCCTCTGTTTGGTTTTAGGTGGAAGTGAAATCATCTATATCAGATAGAATTAAGTATATTCAGAAAGAAGATATTGAGTTACAAAAAATGGTATAATGGGTTCATAAGGGTAAGTTACCTAAATTTAACATCAATTAGGACTGATATTTGAGGCTTGGAAGGAGATTATATGTTCCTGGTTATTCACAGTTGAAGAATGTGTTGTAATGTGAAGCTCATAGTTCTCTGTTTTATGTTCATATTGGATGTAATAATATGTATAGAGATATTCGAAGGTATTACTGGTGGGACGGAATGAAGAGATATATTGTTGACTTTAATATGAAGTGTTTGATTTTTCAATAGGTTAATGCTGAGTGGCAGTTACCGAAAGGGATGCTTCATCCTTTCCTAGTTCTAGAGTTGAAATGGGAAAAGGTGTCTATGGGACACGTAGTGGGATTACGAATTCCTTATATAGGTAATAATGGTATCTATATAATTGTTGATCTATTGACTAAATATTCTCATTTTCTTCCTATTTGAGATACTTTATCTCTAGACAAACTTTCTATTTTTTTCTTTAGGGAAGTATTTCTGAAGTCATTGGGAATAGAAATAAATTTTAGTACAACATTTCATCCCTAATAAGATGGGTAGTCAGAATGAAAAATTAATACCATGGTGGATAAGATATATGATTGATCAGTGTATTACCAGGGAAGTGTGAAAAAACATCATTATTTGTTAGAGTTTTATTGTAGTAATAGTTTTCATTATATTATACAGATGGGACCATTTGAAGCATTATATGAAAAAGATGTCAAACTATAGATTTTTGGGTTGAAGTCGGTGAACGTAAGTTGATGGGACCAGAATTGGTAGAAGAGATGGCCGAAAATGTTTAGTTGATTCTGAATCACATGAGGGTGGCACAGAGTAGGAAAAAAGTTATGCAGATAAACAGAGGAAGGATCTTTATTTTGAGGTAAGTGATCCTGTCTTTCAAAATTTTGCTCCAGGGAAATGAATGATTAGATTGGTAAGAAGGTAAAGCTGAGTCTGAGTTTCTTTGGACCTTATGAAATCTTAGAGAAAGTTGGATCATTTGCCTACATGGTGGATTTACCTCAATGTTTATCCTAGGTACATGATGTTTTTCATGTTTACTTGTTTCTTAATGTATATTCCGAATCGATCTCATGTTTTGAGTATAGACGTGGTTTAGTTGGACAACAAACTTTCTTATGAGGAACATCGAGTATAGCTTCTTGGATAAAGATATAAAGTATTGTGGAAGAAGGTGATTCATCAGGTAAACATTTTGTGGAAAAACCATATGGTTGAAGTGGATATGTGGGAATCTCAAAATTCTCTAAGAGAGAAATAATCTCACTTTTTTTACAAGTAAATGAAATTTCAGTGACACAATTTCCAAAATGGGGGAACGATATAACATCCTTGGTATTTATAGAATAAAACTTTTTAATTTCAATTTATATTTATGAATAAGATATTAAATTTTTACATTAAGATGTATTCTTTTTCTGATAGCATACATAACACTCAATTAGGATTTTCTATGAAATCATACGTTTCACACAACATTGAGTTATATCAAATGATAATATAATTATCTTAAATGGTAGTTAATGACTAGTTGTTTTATTGGTTGAGAAGAACATAACTAACTAAAATATTATAATACATGTTTTTAAATGTTTTTACATTTATCCAATAAATTTTAGAGTCTTAAAATGAGAATAAATAAATTTTTAGGCATAAAATACTCTAATATTTTTTTAAAGGATTTTTTAATGATTTTTATGGAGAAACCTTTTTAAATATAGTTTTATTTCAAATTTTTATGTACAATTTTACAAAATAAACTAATTCAATAGAAGCGGTACATCAATATTTACTTTGGTTATTTTTTTTTAATTTTCCGATAATGTTCATTTTTTAATTAATAGTGAAAAATAATGAGTTTTTTGTCTTTTAATTTAATTTATTTATGTAGTTAGGTTGTAATTTTAATTGGTTTTAAATTTTAATTGTATAAAGTGTTTATAATTTAATCCAATTTTTTTCATTTGATCTAATTTCAAATTCAAATTGGACATAAACACATATCAATATTTTGATGGTTTTATTTCTTAAAAACCCACTTTCTGGTTTTGAAAATGATAATTAATTTTAAATTAATTTATACCAATTCGGTGTTTTGAATTTTTAAAAATTTGTTACATATTTGGAATGATAAGGTAAAAATTGTTTTAATATACACCTTTTAGTTTTAGACATTATGAATAGTAACTTCAGTAATTATTTTTATTTACCATGGTTAAAGGGTAAATCAAGTAAATAAGGGTAAACACTAATATTATAATAATATAAAACTACACTAACATGTCTCTTAAACCTATTAAATGGGTCATCTTTGACCAAAAGAATTTTTATTCCGATCTTTTGTCATTTGAGAGACACTTGACTGTGAAAATGAAATGTTATAATAATTAATTTTAAGTAAAGAGAAATATAACATAACAGTGTATCGTTTTACTTAAACAATTTTAAATTGGGATTAACTAATTTATCTATTTGAATATAAATATTATTTATAAAGCTATAAAATCTTCCAACATAATGGTATTTTATTTATAAGTTTTATATATTATAAAAATAATTTTATTTATGAAACAATGATGATGGAGTGAATACCTTATTAATGAATGATTCAAATAAATGATATTATAAATTCTACAATAAATATAATTTAAAAATTTTGACACCATCCATGAATTTTATAGATGATTATGATATATTATATTGGATTTAATTCCGTTGGTTCAATGTAATCCTGTTATCATCACTTTAACAAAAATCAATTACTAAATATTTTCTAAATTGACATAAATAGTTTTTAAAACAAAAATTATTTTGTTAAATGATATAATAGTCTTAAAAATATAAGATTCATCCAAATGACATATATAATGTTAGAAATTTAATTTCTTAATCACTTTTGGTTTGATTGGTATTTTCTAGTAACTATAGTAACTAAATATTTTTGAAATACAAGAAGACTTTGTATGATTTAACATTTTTATCAAATGGTTAATGCTAAAAGATAAGGTTAATTTTGTGTCCTAAACATGTATAATTTTAATTTTATGATGGGTATAAGACCCAAAATAATAACATATCAGAAATAAATGAGTTTGGGACATTTAGAAACAGAAATAAATTTGTAATAAAAAATATTTCAAGACTTTCTTAAAGTTCCACTCCTCCCTCTTATAATTGGCCACACCTCCACCGACATAATCACATCTCTCAAGCACCTTGACTCATCCAATATATTATGAAATAATCTCCCAACAAAAATCCATTCCTCATATATTTTTCTTCTTCTATATAAGTCAATTCGGGAATGAATTTTGGATAAAATAAAAAGAAGTTACCAGATTTAGAGGTAACGTCTTCTCTCAAGTTCCCTTCTACTATTTTCCTTATCCACACACAATGATCTTATCATTATTTTATTACATAACTAATGTAGTATTATAAATATACTAGGATGTTTTATGATATTTATTTGATCTACACTTACCCATTCCTCTATCCAATGGATACGAACATACTGTTTTTATGTATGGCGAACAACTACCCCACGAAACGATGATTGTCCAATATTCCATTACCTCCTCTAATGGTGGAAATTATGATGGAACTATATTTATATATGATAGATATTATATTTACCTTTTCTCTAGACTTCAGTAATTTTTATTTAGAAAAAATGTTTATTCTTTATAGGTTGTGTAAATATGATAATTTCGTTTGAGGAACTGTGGACTACCGCCCCTTAAATTTATATGACTAGTTCATGATTTAAATGAGAAGTATAAAGGGAAATTTTATTAAAACTATGTGAAATATATTACATAATGAAAATAATGGGTTATAATATAAATTTATCTCATTTTATTTTTATTCTTTTAATATGATCATGAAATTAATGTAGTGTTCATGCGTGCGTAAGACATGCCGTCTCCATGAACGGTGCATTTCATTTGATATATCAAAATGTTATGGACTATGATAAATAAATATATAATGTTTAAATATGGTGTTTAAATAATGAATATAATTCTGCAGATGATATAATTTTGACTACATGTACAATTTACATCAATCAAGTTCATTTTTGACTCAAATACCAAAAATCAACAAAATGACCGATATGAACATAAATAATTATGTAATCATTATAACATAGTAATAAGTGATATAAAAGAAATAATAAACATAAAAAATTTTCTTAAACAAGTATAAATTCACTTAATATTATCATTCAGGAATAACAAGGAACAAGAAAAAAGGAACAAGGAACATACATGATGATTTGGACTCATGGTAAGGGACATCATCTCAATCTCTATTAAATGAGGCATATTTTGATGTTATACACCACCTTAGTTTATATGGTGTACAATAAACTCTTATAATTTTAATTTCATTAAAAGGGAATATTTTTTCTACGAAGCATTTTATTAAACGTCACAATGTAGTATTTTTAATGTACGTGGCGATAATGACTCATGTTCCACCATAATCGTTATTTGATATTTGTTTTCCTATATAATGAAAAAAAATTTATTAATAAGAAAATAAATACCTTATTACATTTTTGTGTGTTTTGGTATTGAAAATGGTTTTGAATGTAGATATAGTATTTAAATATCATGAAAAGATAATTTGTTCTTTGAAATGTAATTTTATTAGTGAAATGGGTGGTTATGTGATAAACCAAAGATGGGAGGTTCTGTGATAAAAAATGTAAGGGTGGTAACATTTTAACCGCTTATGAATTGGGTATGGAAGTTGGTTATATACATATTTCATTTAGTGATATGTGTGGAAGTGGACTGTATGATTATTCCATTTATGAATTTTTATGTCCCAAGATAAGTTTATATTTTATTTTTTTGATTTCTATTGTTTTATAGAAATATTTTGGTTAAAAGAGGGTGATCATTGAGCTTATATTCAGTGAAGTATTGAAATTATGAATAAATAATCAATGAATAAGGAAAGATAAATATTTTTAATACTTACCATTTAATCTATAACATGAGCATGAATAATAATATAGTATGTGTAAATTATGAACATATAATTCCATATAAATAGTATCATTAGCAATGAAATTGTCTATAGTCATCATAATAAATCTAATAATCATAAGGAAATAGATAACTAGTTTTATAATGGTTGAATAGATAATTATTGAAATATAAAACTTATTTTAAATTATTTATACAAGACATCATAAATTACAATCACTGTCTTGTGCAATGACATCTAAATAAAAATATAATTCCTTGCCCAAAACCCTATATTTTTTGTCTTATGATTCAAAACGATGTCTCAATGGGGTATAGTAGGCCCCGTACATAGATTACAATGAATTATTCACCTCTCATATAAAATGGGAAAAATTATTAAACAAAAGGATTCATATTGAAAAAATTGTACAAAAGATGTAAATATATTCCAATACTCATAATAAATTCATTGTAATACGGATATTGGAATCAGTGTAGTATCTTTATAGTTATAATTGTTATAAAACATATAGTAAAATAACTAGGATGGTACCATTACAAAATAACCAAATTAGATAATATGTAAAATAAATGCTAATGTTGTTAATGAATAGAAATAACATAAAAATGTTTTTTTATGTTTTTCATGTGAAAATACCCATTTCATATTGGTTATCAAATTTAAAAATTATAAATTTCAATAAGATTAGGGAAAAATCACTTTAAATAGAATCATGAAATTTTATTTTATAAGATTCCAATTTATTTAATGGGAAATGGTGTCACAATTCATTCTTATCGAATATTTTAACAATTTTTTTGATATCATTGTAAAACAAAAATAATAAATAAATCAAAATAGAAACAAAATATTCTTATTATTTTTATGTATATTTTCATATACAGTAAAAAATGACATTAATAGATCATTTTATGGTTTTTAAATCATTCATTATTTTTTTTAGAAAAATAGAAATCTGAAAGAAAAATGATACTTGAGAAATGATATAAACGATAAAATATTTTCCAAAAAACCATTTCCTTAACCATTTAACATACCAATAAGGGGAAAATGGATATATGACATGGAAATTTTATGAATAACCGGATGAGAATAAAATGTATTGGGTTTAATATTGAAATATAATTTTTTTCCCAATTTCGATTTAAACATAAACAATCCCAAAAAATGATGAGATTTTGAAACAAACCATTGCCACTTTGGTAACTTTTGAATCATAACCCCAATGAGGGATATAGATTCAAATAAAAAATCTAATACCTTGAATATATTTATATTCATGGTATTAAATTTATATGTTTCATCTTTAATGAAATCAATCGTTAATATGGCATATGAATAATTAAAGTAAATGTGATATGGAAAACTCTTACCTCATGTTTGAATTCATTATTATGTGTTAGAACAAACTGTATAAAAAATGAATATTTTACAAAATATATTTCATTACAATTTAATATATATTATAATATTTCTTATATACATATAATCTTCTAAAATATATTTATTAAAAATTAATTTGTGAAAATAAATATTATAAGAGATAACTGCTTCATTTTTTCATGAATATTTTGGTTTGGATGTTTTTTCCATTGAAAAGTTATCATGTTAATATAATATATAGGTTATAAATCCTGAATAAGATATCATTTATATTATATATATATACAATTAGGTCCATATATGAATGTTATAAGTATATAAATGAATTTCATTGTTTAAGGAGATGACATGTCATCCATATACATGAAATATGTTTTCATCATTTGATGGTTAGAATCAAATAAAGTAAAATCATAATTCACATTTCAAAAATAAGTACAATATTTTATAAATAATATATATTATTCAAATCCATCAATATTATGATCATTGAATTAATTAATAGAAATAAAATCACTTGGCTCTATGGAGGTGGTAGTCCGCACGTACACCCAAGTGACATCACCATTTTCAAACAAATCCAAAGGTAAGAAGGTTGATGAGATATTATCATAGATTGGGTATAAAAAATTCATAACTCTCATATATAAACATTTATGTATCATAATTGCAATCTATTAAATTTGTTTTTTAAATATGGTTTATCTATACGTGGATACAGTAAGTTATATATACGTATGAGAAGGACCATCACACCCAATTTGATGATAAGAGGGTGGATAATGGAGATTTAATAATCTTAATATTTCTTTTACACTGACTATAAAGAAGATATTATATTATAATAAACTAATTAAATATACATGAGGTATGGAATAAATAAAATAATTAAGTGACCAGTTAAGGAGAGTGAATATTCTATGAATCAAACTTTTAAATATTCCCTTATGAGTCATAGTATTGGACTTCTAGGAAGAATTAATAATTGGAAATGTAAATAATATTATTCAAAATTTATTTTTTAATTATTTGGTCAATATTGAATATAAATACCCTGACTATTGTAACATTGATGTAGTGAATACATTATTACATTGGAACTAGATACATAGTATCACATCATGTAGGAGAAAATAATATAATAGTCCTATTAAACTAGTTACAAAAAAAATTTCATATACATCTCAAAAAAAATAAAATATTAAAAAATGTTCAGAATTCTATTACTAATACTATAAGAACCCGGCCTTAAAACATTACTTAATCTTGAATTAAATGAATACTTCACATTGAGGAAATTTTTAGGTTTATAGTTTTAGAGAATTAGGAGATAACTGTTACATCTCACAAGATTACAAAGTAGACACTTCTACTTAGTTTCCATCATGAAATAAGAACCCATAAAAAGAAACATGTTTAGTTCCATGTTTTAGATATCTTGTATTTCCTTGACCGCATCCTTGACCCTGTTAATCTTTAAACCCTGTGGAAAACATTTCAAAAACATGGGATGAGCATGAAAAGCTCAGTAAAGAATATAAAAATATGGAAAGAAAACATTATTCCATGCATACATATGAATCAATGAAATCATACTTTACTCATAAAACATAAGCACTTTATCATACCTCATGAAATCAGAAAATTTAGGAATCTCATTGAAAACATAGGAAAAAAAGGTAACTTGAGGCATTCATAACATTATTACGTAGGAATTAACCTTCATAGTTACGTTTCGAATACCCATCACAGTATATTTCCTAAATCTCTTCGTAGAAACCTTAGTGTTTAACTCCTTTTCATTACCTAATGCATTGGAGAGAAATATCGGGCTCACCCGCCCTTAGTTTATCACGGAACCACCCATCTTCATAAACAATGCCCAAGAACCATAACATAATTGAATCATATAAAACAGGCATAAAGGAAACATAACATTTCCACATTTCAATCACAAGATATCAATACAACACATTAATATAATAAAAAAATTATCAAAACCATTTTCAATACCAAAATAAAAGAAATGTAAAACATGGTATTTATTTTTCATTTTTAAAAAATGTTATGGCTTATAGAGAATGCCGAAGCTCAAATAATGGTCACGACTGCAGAGAAGTCGTTGCTGCTGCATACATACGACAAAAACATTCCCTTTTGTCGTTTAGTAAAATGGTTCATATAAAAAACATTCCTTTTGAATAAAAGTAAAAGTCAAAGTGGTTTATACACCATATAAAAGAAAGTTGTGTATAAAACAAAATATGCCTCAATGAAAGGAGATTGAGATAAAGTCCCATACCACTGTGAAACTTTTAAAAGGGTTTCAAAACATTCATGTTCATATAAATAAATCCATAAAACCTTTTTTTTAAACATGGAAAAGGATGAATTTTTTTTAAAATAATAAGTATTTAAAACCATTTAAAACAATTTTTTAATAAAACTGTTATTTTCCATTTTGCACATTTAAATTATAAGACACATGAAAGTAGAAAATTTTCAAAACATTTAAATGACTTGAGTATAGACATAATATGGATATTGAATGTAAAAGGGGCTGTATATAAAATTTATAACAGAATAAAAGTTCATATCATTAAGAAATGTCTCAATTAGAAGAAATTGAGATGTAATCCCAATCAAGGATCATGCCATTAGAGCGAGGATAAAGAAATGAGATAATTATGTGTGAAAAATATAAATACACCAAATATAAGTGGATATTTAGTTTAAAACAATCAGATTTCATCCACACATATTCATAGCATGACATAATCCAGAAGTAGATGTTTAACCCAAACAATTGAAATTGGGTTCAGAAGTTTCCTTATAGAAATTTGATATCTTAATAACGTCACATTAAAATTCAGAAAATGAGTTGATGAGAGAGAAAAAGGGTATATAATTACTTGGAAATATTATTTATAGCAATAATGATATAAAATAACATATCCCACCATAAGAAGATGTAAATTAATAGACATAACAAAAATAAGTCTATTAAAAAAGGGGAGGGTGAAAGAATCCCTTACCGATTTGGATAACTTTCGAAATTTACACCCCATGAATGAAGAACCAAACAATTATGATGTAAATACCCATAAATGAGAGTATATTACACAAAGAGTATAATAATGTTCATTATATACACCACTCAACGGAGATAGTGGCAAATATATCATGAATCTCACGGAAATAAAAAGTGAGATAACATATCCCCTTACGAAAATTTGGCAGCCTAACGGCTCCACATAAATCTTCCAAAAATGGATTGAAGATATCAATTAGGGTATCTAATTATATGAACATAAAAATTACAGTAAGTGGAATATATAAGAGCATACACCAACTTAATAAAGAGGAGTTTAAAATAATTGACATAAAAGAGAGTACTTAAAAAGAAAGAGAGATGTTGGATCCCTTACCTCGTGTCCGACTTGACTCGATTGTTATTTAATCTCCTGAATAATAAACTAGAGATAGTTTATACTTTCTTAATAAAATTTTTTAAGTTCACTATTCCTTTTATATCAGTTATTACCATTTTATGAACATTATGTAATTATTTAAGTTAATAACGGTTGTTTTGTCGATCATTGGTACTTGAATCAAAAATAAACTTCTTATAATTACAAGTTGTTCATGTGGTAAAATATCCATTATATAAAGAATTGTATTAATGATTTAGATATCATATATATATTATATATCCAGTAAATAACCATATTTATCATATTACATAACATTTATAGTTAAGAAATGAAATGCACCGTTCATGGAAATGGTAAACAGTACGTATGCATGAACGCTACTTTCATTTCTATTTCATATTTAATGAAATTAAAAATAAATGAGAGATATATATATTATAATTCCATTATAATATATATGTTATATAGATCACATAATTTCATTAATTTCATTCTTTATACATTCCATGTATTGCATGAACAAGTCACATCACTTGAGGGGGCGGTAGTCCACACTTCCTCAAATGAAATTATCACATTTGCAGAACATGAAAAGAATTAAGATATGTTTTAAATGTGAAATTAATAAGCGTATAGAGGAAATAAATATAATATATATCATAAATAAATATAGTTCCATCATAATGGCCACCATGAAAGGTGGTAGGAGAAGATATAACAATCATCGTTTCGTGAGGCAGTAATTCGCCATCCACAGAAACAGTATGTTCATTAACCATTAGACGAAGCTGTGTGTCAGTGTATCTCGAATCATTCTCATAACAACATCCTAGTATATTGAATATACCGGTTTTGTTATAAAAGAATGGAATAAAAAGAGTTTAGGGGGTTGGAGAAGCAGAATAAAATAAAAGAACATAAGAGAGGACATTACCTTTAAATCAGGAAACTCCCTTCGGTTTGAACCAAATGGGTTTCTTGAAGAGCTTTCTACCTAAGGTAAGGCATCTAGGATTAAGAGAGGGATGTTTAGGGATACAATGAGTAGAGTTTGGTCGATCCAAAGGCTCGAGATGTGTGGGTAATGGGGTAGAGTTAGGGACCTTTTATAAGAGGGAGTAGGGGCACTCTTGGAATGTCTTGAAAAGTTACTTTATTATAAACTAATTTTCGGATATTAAAGGTCCCACAATTATATATTTCTAGTATAAGTTGATAAGGGTTTGAAATACACCCATAAAATAGGTTTTTGACAAGTGTAAGGCTTATATTTTACCTTGTCTTCTCATTTTATTTAAATCGTTCGTTAATGAGGTAATCACTGCATCATCATGTTGTCATAAATAAATTTATTTATTTAATGTCTAAAAATTATAAAACAAAATAACGATGTAGGAAATATTTTTAGATTTATAATTAATATTTATAGTAAAAAATATGACTTGTATAACCCCATTTAAAAATTGTTTTAGTAAAACAATACATGTTTGTGATATTTTTATTTTAACTTTAAATAAAAAGTTATTAATGTCATTTTCCTACCAATGTGGCTCCATGGGGTCGCCAAGTAGACCCTTGGATTGCCTTGGTCGGAAATGACTCATCCAATAAGGGTAGGCCATGTTTCATGGTCATTTCATATTATTTTAGCATTATCTTTACCTTAAATTACACTAATTAACTTTAATCGCGATTAATAAAACTTAAAAGTAACTATTCACCAAAAATTTATTTTAATCCAATTGAACCACATTTTACATCCTAATTAAAACCATGAATGTCATATTTTTGAGATTCAAATAACAAAAGTGTTAAAGTTTCATTTAAATGAAAAATCAGTTTTTTAACCACCACTTAGTGGGTTCACTATTCATCAAAAATTGAAGTTTTTCAGAAAAATATCAAAAATTCACCCTAAGATATATTTGATATTCTGATTTCAAAAATGATGCCTATTTTAAAAAAATTCAAAACATATAAGTTTCATTAATTAATTTAATAATTATTTCCCACTGTCAAAACAAATAGCTTTTTTTAAAGAAACAACATCTTACAAAATATTGACACTTGTTTATGTCCATTTTCTAAGTGAAATTAATTATAATGACCAACATTGAATTAAATGGTAAAAGTATATTATGATTTAACTTTAAAACCTATTAAAAAGATATTCTGACCATAGAAATAAATTTGATGAAAAAACAGTTTTGAAGTAAAATGCATTATTTTCCACTATTCATTAAAAAAATGAACATTGTCAGAAAAATAACAAAAATTTATCCGAAGTAAATTTCAATGTCCCAATTATAATGAAGGATTATATTTTATCAAATACAACATATAATAGTGGAAAAATGTAGATTTAAAAAGGGTTCTCCATCATGAGGTGGTTAAAACAATCTTTTAAAATTATAAGAGTATTTATTCTTAAAATTGGATCCATTTGAATTTTAAGCCTCTAAAATTTATTGGATAAATGTAAAACAATATTTAACAAACCTATGTAATAATTTTGTAGTTATTTCTATTCACTCCCTCCATTACAACAGCTACGAATTAACTAATATTTAAAATAGTATTATTAATTATTAGCGTGCAACGTATGATTTCAAAGAAACTCGTTGTTACGTATTGGGCACGCCATCAAGAATATCATTCCATTCAAAGTAATATTAACATTTTATTCAAAAATATTGATATATATCAGAATGTCATATTCATTATTTACCCGGGATGTTACATCCTTCCCCCTTTTGGAAATTTCCTTCTCAGAATTTTAAAATTGGGTTTAGAAACTTCATTTAAAGTCCCACATCGGAAAATGAGTAAATTAAATTGTCAATTTAAAAGAAAGAAAGGGAAGTACAAAGGTCACTTGAGTTAACCCATACTAGAATTACATATAGGAAAACATGGAAATGGATGAGAAAACAAAGGGTCATCTTCTGATTGAGGGTGATCAAAAACATGTTTAGGAGAAAGTTAACCATCAGAAAATCACAAACTTGTGATGGGTTAAACGGTATTTGATTCCCTAGTAGGAAAAATTAACAGAATTTTTTTTTGTTTTAAGTTACTTTTCATTGAGTAATTTATTTATGATCTTAATTAAAACATAAGGTAACATACTTACTTGTCATGTTGACATTCTACTTTTACTAGATTTCTTACACAAACTCATATTTTCTCCAAAAGGAGAGTATTTAGGAAGACTTTCTCACATTAAGAGTACTATAATCAACTTCATTAGAATCACATAATCCACAAAAGAGAATTATATATTTCCCATGTCTTTAGACCCTTACCAAAACCAAAATTGTTAGAACAAGATCAGATAATCCACAAAAGGGCAATCATTTATAAAAAGAAAATCTATTCTTAATCTCCAAAATTTGTCCAACAAAACCCAAAGTTCATCGAAGACCATTTGATAAACAATTTTTCCATAAAATTCCTCAAAGTAAACCAAACTATGATTGAAACCCAAATATTGGAAGGATTTAATCACATTGTTTTCCAAGGCAAATATTAACATTTATCTCCAAATAACATCAGTTGCTCTTAAATCTCATATTGAAAAGTAATTAACCTAACCATATATCCTCCATGTTAGGTCAACAATTTCCTAAATAACCCAAAATAAACTTATTATTGATTTATAAAATTATATAACTAAAATGAATTTGTCATACTAACCAGGGACTTCACGTAGTCCAGTGGTAGGCGATAAATACCAGTCGCACTTTGGTTGTAGGTTTGATTCCCACAACTTCATCCGAAACGATGGGTTGTCACACAGTCTGCGTGTTGTCATTTTTCCAAAACAATATAATTCTTAAAACATTCCTTAAAAATATATAAAATCATTAAAAATAACCATTACATAATTTAACCACAATTTTACCTCATACCTTTCATCTTCCATCATATAGTAACCCATAATTACCTCAAAAGTAAGGATAATATAAAACCTAATGTTTACTGTTGGAAAAAAATCCCTCAAGGCATCATTGAAATATTTTTTAGGTGATTATGTTTGTTGAAAAAGTGAACACCTTTGTTGTGATTGTTGACAATGCAAACCATGAAATACAAATTTGTTGAAAAAGAGGATTTCATAATGGAATTTAGAGTTCAAGAGATGAGGTCAACTATCCATGTTTGATTTATGAATGTTGACAAAAGGAATGTATGATCTGGAGGCGGCATACAAAAGAACAGATACAAGGTGGCGCCGTTTTCCAATGTTTGCCAAATTTTTAGGCCTGAAAATTGTCAAATGAAGAAAATTGGTTTTTGGAAAAGGGACTTGCGCGCCATGTACTTGAAGGCTTGGAAACATGCACGCCATATGTTTTTCAAGATCAGATCATCAAAATGTTACAAAGGGACAAGTGTCGCACAAGTTTTGGTTATGTCGTGCAAGGGACTTGCGCGCCGAGGAGAGACTTGCGTGCCGTCATGCAGGGGTGTCCATATACCTATAAATACTAGGCCACCCCTCTTCATTCTTCACTGGAGTTCAACACTTTGAGAAATATGAGCTCCCGTCGCGTAGGTGTGGTGGTTGTGCAAGTGGTGTGTGGTCGCGCAGGTGAAGTTGTGCGTCGGTGGATGAAGTTGCACGCTAGTTTGAGAAGTTGCGCGCCAGTTGGCAGTTACGTGAAAATATTGGTTTGGACATAAAAGGGAGTGAGTCACGCATGTTTGGAGTTGGGGAAGCTTGTGTCGCGCAATTGTAGAAGGTGGACTTGCACACCCGTTGTGACTTGCGCGCCGATACTTGCGTGCCGAGTTAGACTTGCGCACCATGTAAAGTTTAGTTCTGGCAGTGATTTCCGATTTGCATGGATGCTGGAAGTTTGCTCAATAACTTCAGTGCAAAGAGAGATTCATCTATGGGTGAAAGTTGAACTTCAACAGAGCATCTACATATAGAAGAAGATTCATTCTTTCATACAAATGAAGAGACCTACATGTCTATAAACTGTGAGTGGATCCTTTTTGACGCAGTGAGCAAAGGAAGAGGAAGAGGGTGATCCTCTCCACCAGTAGTGATCCAGAGAGATAGAGAAACAGAGAGTGACTCTTGGGAAAGTAGTGAGCTGACCCTAAACCTTGTAAAGGCAGTGAGCGTGGGACAAAGTGACTGCGCCCGAACCTTGTAATCCACATCTAGTGAAGATTAGTGGAATTTGGTACGTCTGAAAACTTGTCAGCATATGCTCCTTGGACGTAGCCCATAGTGGTGAACCAAGTAAAAATTGTGGTGTCCTGTGCATGCTTTACCTTCTATTTATATTATGCAACATGAAAGTGAGAGAAGAGTGTTTTGATTAACAGAGAAACAAGATCAGAACGAGCTTTAATTTTGAATTATTCATACCCTGATTCACCCCCCCTCTCAGGGTACTCAGCCTAGTGGACCTAATAGTTACCATTATAATTATAACATGACCTTCCACATCGAGTTGGTTCTCTCGTACATAATGAATTAGAGAAATCACCAAGTTTCAAGTGGTTAATCTTGACTCCTTGATAGTTGGTTTAGAATAACCATGAGATTCCTCATTGAATCCCCCATTTCATATAGTCTCTTAATCAGAGAACCACCACAGTTTCCTTCAAACCCATTGTCACTTTGGTTCCTCCTAGATCCATCCATTTACTAAAACAAAAAATTTCAGTGTAAGTATATCAACAAAATCATCATGTACTAATGAGGAAGATAAACACTAAGATATACTTACACATTTTCTTTATCTAAAACTATGTCTCTTTCTGAAATCCTAACCAATATGGTAATGTCACTTATTATTAGAGAATACCCTAACCTCTAATGTTATCTAAACCAACCTATGATACCAACTATAAAGACCCGGCCTTAAAACATTACTTAATCTTGAATTAAATGAATAATTCACATTGAGGATATTTTCAGGTTTAGAGTTTTAGAGAATTAGGACATAACTATTACAACACACAAGATCAAAAAGTAGACACTTCTACTCAATTTCCATCATGAAATAAAAACTCTTAAAAAGAAACATGTCTAGTTCCATGTTTTAGATAGATTTTCTTTCCTTTATCGCATCCTCGACCCTATTGATCTTTATGTCCTGTGGAAAACATTTCAAAAACGTGGGATGAGCATGAAAAGCTTAGTAAAGGATATAAAATTGTAGAAAGAAAACATTAGTCCATGCATACATATGAATCAATGAAATCATACATTACTCATAAAACATAAGCACTTTATCATACCTCATGAAGTCATAAAATTTATGAATAACTCATTGAAAAAATAGGACATAAAGGTAACTTGAGGCATTCATAACATTATTACATAGGGATTAACCCTCATGGTTACGTTTGGAATACCCATCACAGTATATTCCCTAAATCTTTTTAGAGAATCCTTAGCGTTTAACTCCTTCACGTTACCCAATGCATTGGAGAGCTATATCGGGCTCACCCTCCCTTAGTTTATCACGAAACCAACCTTCTTCATAAAAAATCACCAAGAACAATAACATAATCATATCACATAAAACATGCATAACGGAAACATAACATTTCCAAATTTCAACCACAAGATATCAATACAACACATTGATATAATAAAAACATTATCAAAACCATTTTCAATACCAAAATAAAAGAAAAGTAAAACATGGTATTTATTTTTCATTTAAAAAAAAGTTATGGCTTGTAGAGGAAGTCGAACTCAAATAATTGTCACAGTGGCGGAGAAGTCGTTGTTTCCGCATACATACGAAAAAACATTCCCTTTTCTCGTTTAGTAAAACGCTTAGTATAAAAAAAGATTCCTTTTGAATAAAATTAAATGTCAAAGGGGTTTATACACCGTATAAAAGAAATTTGTGTATAAAGAAAAATATTCCTCAATGAAAGGAGATTGAGACGAAGTCCCATAACACTTCAAAACTTTTAAAAGGGTTTTAAAATATTAATGTATATATAAATAAATCTGTAAAACCTTTTTTTAAAACATGTAAATGGATGATAAATGTTTAAAATAATAAGTATTTAAAACCATATAAAACAATGTTTTAATAAAAGTTTCCTTTTCCATTTTGAACATTTAAATTATAAGCCAAATGAAAGTAGACAATTTTCAAAACATTTAAATGAATTGAGTATAGAAAAAATATGGATATGGAAGGTAAAAGAGGCTGTATATAAACTTTATAAAATAATAATGGTTCATATCATTAAGAAATGTCTCAATGAGAAGAAATTTAGATGTAATCCCAATCAAGGATCATGCCATTAGAGCAAGGATAAAGAAATGACATAATTATGCGTGAAAAATATAAATACACCAAATATAAGTGGATATTTAATGTAAAACAATCCTATTTCATCCCCACATATTCATAGCATGACATAATCCAGAAGTAGAGGTTTAACCCAAACAATTGAAATTGGGTTAAGAAGATCCATTATAGAAATTCGACAGCCTAACAACATCACATTAAAATTCGAAAAATGAGTTGATGAGAGAGTAAATGATATCTCATTACATGGAAATAATATATATATAAATAAGGATATATAAGAACATATCCCAACATAATGAGATGTAAATTAATAGACATAACAAAAATAAGTCTATTAAAAAAGAGAAGGGTGAAAGAATCCCTTACCGATTTGGGTATCTTTTGAAATGTACACCCCATGAAAGAAGGACCAAACAATGCTGATATAGATACACATAAATGAGAGTATATTAAACAAATAGTAGAATCATGGTCATTACATACACCACTTAGTTGATATAGTGAAAAATATATCACGAATCTCACGTAAATAAAAAAGTGAGATAACATATCCCCTTATGAAAATTCGGCAGCCTAACAGTGCCACTTAAAACATCCAAAAATGGATTGAAGATATAAATTATGGTATCTCATCATATGAAAATATAAAGTACAGTACTTTGATTATATAATAACATCCCCCAACATAAGAAATATAAGCTTAAAATAAGTGACATAAAAAAGAGTACTTAAAAAGAAAGAGAGAGGTGGGATCCCTTACCTCGTGTCCGACTAGACTCGATCGTTATTTAATCTCCTGAATAATAAACTAGAGTTAATTTATACCTGATTAAGAACCTTTTTTAAATTCATTATTCCTTTTATATCGTTTATTACAATTTTATGAACATTATGTAATAATTTAAGTTAATAATGTTCGTTTTTTCGATCATTGGTACTTGAGTCAAAAATAAATTTCTTATAATTAGAAGATGTTCATGTAGTAAAATATCCATTATATCCAGAATTATATTCATGATGTAGATATCATATATATCATAAATATCTAGTAAATACTTTCATTTATAATATTACATAAAATTTATATGTATGAAATGAAATGCAGCGTTCATGGAGACGGTAAGACGTACGTACACATGAAAGCTACTTTCATTTCTATTTCATATTTAATGAAATTAAAACTAAATGAGAGAGATATATATATTATAATTCCAGTACAATATAAATTTTATATAGGTCACATAAGTTGATTAATTTCATTCTTTATACATTCCATATATTGCATGAATGAGTCACATCACTTGAGGGGGCGGTAGTCCACACTTCCTCAAATGAAATTATCACATTTTCACAGCGTGCAAAGAATGAAGGTATGTTTTAAATGTAAAATATAGAAGTGTAGAGACGAAATAAATATAATATATATCATAAATAAATATATTTCAATCAAAATTTCCACCATGAGAGGTGGTAGGAGAAGATATAACAATCATCGTTTCATGAGGTAGTAATTCTCCATCCACGGAAACAGTATGTTATTTAACCATTAGACAGAGGTGTGTGAACATTTAGCTCAAATACTTTTCAAAAAAACATCCTAGTATATTTAAGATACCGGTGTTGTTATAAATTAGAGGAATAAAAATAGTTTAGGGGGTTGGAGAAGCAAAATAAAACAAAAGAACATAAGAGAGTACATTACCTTTAAATTAGGTGACTCTCTTTGGTTTGAACCAAAAGGGTTTCTTGAAGAGCTTTATACCTAAGGTAATTCTTCTTGGATGAAGAGAGGGATGTGGAGGGATCAATTTAGAAGCTTTTGGTCGATCCAAAGGCTTGAGTGGTGTGGGTGAGGGGGTAGAGGTGGGGGCCTTTTATAAGAGGGAGGAGGGGCACTCTTGGAATGTCTTGAAATGTTACTTTATTATAAAAATATTTTCTGATATTAAAGGTCCCAAAATTATATATTTCTAGGATAAGGTGATAAGGGTTCTAAATCCACACATAAATTTGGTTTTTGAAAAGTTTAAGTCTTACATTTTACCTTATCTTCTCATTTTATTTAAATCGTTCATTAATGAGGTAATCAGTGCATCATCATGGTGTGATGAATAAAATTATTTATTTAATGTCTAAAAATTATAAAAAAATATATCATGATCTAGGAAATATTTCTAGATTTATAATGAATATTTATAGTAAAACATATTACTTGTATAACCCCATGATTTGTTTTAGTAAAACAATACATGTTTGTGTCATTTTTATTTTTACTTCAAATAAAAAGTTATTAATATCATTTTCCTACAAAAGTGGCTCCATGGGGTCCCCAAGTTGACCCATGGATTGTCTTGGTCGGAAATGACTCATAAAATAAGGGTAGGAAATGTGTCAAGGTGATTTCATATTATTATAGAATTATCTTTACCTTAAATTACACTAATTACCTTTAATCGCGATTAATAAAACATAAAAGTTACTATTCACCAAAACTTACTTTAATATCATTGAACCACAATTTACATCCTAATGACAACCATGTATGTAGGATTTTTTAGATTCAAATAATAGAAGTGTTAAAGTTTCATTTAAACAAAAAATCAGTTTTTTAACTACCACTTAGTGGTTTCACTATTCATCAAAAATTGATGTTTTTCAGAAAAACACCAAAAATTCACCCTAAGATATATTTCATATTCCGAATTCAAAAATGATTTCTATTTTACAAAATTAAAAACATATAAGTTTCATTAATTAATTTAATAATTATTTCCCGCTGTTAAAACAAATAGCGTGTTTTTAAGAAACAATATCTATCAAAAGATTGACACTTGTTTATGTCCATTTTCAAAGTGAAATTAATTATAATGAACAACATTGGATTAAATGGTAAAAGAATATTCTGATTTCAATTTAAAACCTATTATAAAGATAATCTCACCATTGAAATGATTTAGATGAAAAAGCAGTTTTGAAGTAAAATGCAGTGTTTTCCACTATTCATTAAAAAAATGAACATTGTCAGAAAAATACCAAAAATTTCTTCGAATTAAATTTAAATATCCCAATTCTAAGGAAGGATTTTATTTTTTCAAATATAACATATTAATATGAGAAAATATTTATTTAAAAAGGGATCACCATCAAGAGGTGGTTAAAACAATCTTTTAAAATTATAAGAGTATTTATTCTTAAAATTGGATCCATTTGCATTTTAAGCCTCTAAAATTCATTGGATAAATGTAAAAAAATATTTAACAAACATGTGTAATCATTTTGCAGTTATTTCTATTCATTCCCGCTATTACAACAGCTAAGCGTTAACTATTATTTTAAATAGTATTATTATATTATTAGTGTGCAACGTAAGATTTCAATGAAACTCGTTGTGGCGTATTGGGTACACCATCGAGCATATCATTCCCTTTAAATTAATATTAACATTTTATTCCCAAATATTGATATATATTAGAATTTCATATTTTTTATTTACCCAGGATGTTACACATACCAGTGTATCCCTTTCTATCATTAAAAAACACATCCTTATATCCAGAGACCAATATGTTATATGAAATCAATGATCATAGATTCATACTATGAGTATGATTACAGAAAATTTTAACATTAATAAAAAAATAATATATATTTATTGTAAAAAACTAAAAACAATCCCTTTAATTAATAAACTAAGAATAATGTGAATTAATGTTTTTATGGTCATATAATTAAATATAAATAATCATATATGATTGAATATTTTCATTGGAAAATTTTTTTAATGGAAAAATCATAGGGAAATAAATAAAGAATCTCATAATTATTGATTTCATATTAACATACACATGTAGCTGATAAGTCATTTCACATGAGAGTTTAAATCTAATGGAATAAACAAATCTAATTTGGAATACATATTTGCCTCATTTGAAATATTAATGCATCTAGGGGGTATCCAAAATAGGGCCCTACACCTAACATAATTAGATGAATTAATTTAACATATTAAAGGTATTAAAAATAATAAACATTTTTTCGAAAACAACATAATCAATATTAATACTTACCCCAATATAGTAATCATAATCATAAACCATGCAATGTAATATGGTGAATGGTAATAAAATTTTCCATCCTCATCCAAAAAAACGAAAAACCATCAAAATAAATAATAAGGATGATATCATTTAAACATATCAGTTGTTGATCATATGCCTATTAATAGATTATGTCATTGATGAATAGAAATATTAATGAAATTTCATTGATTTTTTTAAATTTCTTTTTCAGCATAAAAATAGCTTTAAATCTAAAAATTGAAAAAATATTGTCATAATATGTTTCATTAAAAATAACATAACGAATAATTTAAAATATGATTTAAAAAATTTTACAGTCATAATTATAGAAAATTATGTTCACGTAGCACATGCTAAAAACAATTTATTTCCCATTTTTGGTAATATTCAAATATTTCATGTTTTAAAATTGACATAAATAATACTATAAAAACCTATTACAAAAAGTAAAAATTAATAAAAATACCTTCAATAAAAAATTTCAGAAAGGTGAAATCATTTTTTAATACATTTTTTTAAAGAAATGGATTTTTATGAAAAAGGATTTTCAAAAAAAAGTGATAAATAAAGTCTGATATTATTGAAAACAATTTCCCTATAATTTTATGTACTAAAAATTGTAAAAATTAAATTATTACATGAACAAATTCATGAAAAATCATAGGATACGAAAAAATATTAACTTTAGGATATATATATATACATATATCAAATAATTTCTCCAAGAGAGACTTACCCAAAAACAGTCCCAAATAAAGATACAAAACATTTAAAATTCGGTAATATTTTCATCATAAGACCAAAAAGGGAAATAACATCATATAAAATAGTAAAAATATATAAAATAATATATAAAAATAAAAAATCATAGTATATTCCCCTAATAATGGAATAAGTGGTAAATAAGGAGAATATCTTAAGAAAAGAATAATGATTTGAGAAAACCCATACATCAAGTTTGGATAACTTCATATGGGTATGAAATTGTTATATAAAAAATGTAGGTATATTATAAAACTATTAAGGAATAATAATAATATATATAATACCATATACTATCCTATTATATCATATTACCATCCATTTTCCACAATATTTTATTATTTTCATTTTTTAGTTATTAACTGCCTCATTTTATCATACGTGTTTTGTCCTTAAAATTATAGTTCTTGTTCATAGGATATAGTTACACAATCAATATAATGACATTAATGTAATTAATATTATTCAAATTTCAAAAGGTACATCTTTAAAACCATTCTTTAAAATTGGAAATTGAAAAAGAAATACATCTCTTCATGGAGGTGGTAGGTTGTACTTACGCATAAGAAATTATATCATTCCATTATATATTAAAAGGGTATGTATGTCAATGATATATTAATTTTTAAAAATTAATTTAGTTTAATATATATATTTATAACCTATATTCATTAAATTTTCCCTTACTTCTTTTCATGTAATGTGTAACTGAAAAACAAATCACAATGCTTCCTGAGGTGGTATTATGTCGTAAATGTGAGCGACATAATCGTATTTTAAATGAAACATAATGAAAAAAATATGTGACATTATAACTAAAATAGTATGATTTTATAATTAATATTATATATTTATATATATATAGTAATTTCATTATCATGTCAAACTGTGAGAAATTTATATGAAAAAAATTACAGTATTTCGTGAGGCAGTAGTGGGATGTACAAACAATTAATAAATTATTTTAGAATTTTATTTAAGTGTAAATAAATAAATATTATTAAAATAACATAATTAAATTTAATTATATGCTAGATAAAATTTTTTATTCTACTGGAAGGAGTAAATAATAATTTATTTTTGTATAAAAATAAATTAGAAGAATGTTGTTATTGAAGAAAATTACCTTCTCTTCAAGAATTCTCCTTTGGAGGTCATGTTGCAGACCAAAGGGATATAATTTTGGGGAAACCAGAATCACTCCATTATGTATACGGATTTTGGGGAAGTATTTTTCTTGGATTTATTAAGAAAAATATCTGGCGAGGTGTGATGAAGTAACTGAAGTATGTAAACTTTTGTAATTATGGATGACTATAATTTTTGTAAAAACGGAAATATATTCAATAATGTGATGTCATTGTTATAACATCACAAGTTTTGGAACAAGTTATAATTCTAATGAAATTGGAATTTTTATATTTAGTGGTTGGTATATTCTTAAAACTAATCCTCAAAATATATTTCCAAGTGTTGGAAAACATCAAATGTATATTTTAGAATTGCTTAATGATATACGAGGTACATCTAGAGTTCCATAGACTTTTAAGAGTGGAGGGACCTAAAACATCATTATAAGAAGAAAAATATAGGGTTTAATAATTACTCAGAAACATATTTTCCTCCCAAAGAAACTATAGGGCCTGTCGTGGGGGTATGTGGGTGTCACATAGTGCATTATAATGATGAACACTATATAGAATGGTTGTGTAACCATTATATATGATTGGATAAAGAGAATATAATGGTTGTAGAATAATATCATAAATGATGTATTAGAATGGTGAAATCCCCATGAATCACATTTAGCCCATGAATGGTTTCCACTTGGCTTGGTCAACCATGTGACCAAACCATGAACCTATTTAGAATGGATGGTTTTAAATTTTTTTCTCATGCCTTTTTAGGGGTTTTATCCATTTCTGATCCTCTATTTCCTGAGAAACAATATCCCCTCTGTTAGTGATCCTATACTTCCCTCCTAACCGTGTATATATCTCCTTAATTCGGGGATTGAAATTCTTTTTGTTGGTCTCACTGTATGTGCACTTATATGGTATCCATTCTTATTTATCGATTCATTTTTCCTTCTATCCCTTGTGTTATCTTAATGAAAAATAATTCAACCTATTTTCATGGTGTTTTTCAATTAATTATAATTTACCAAACTCTAATCGATTCCACGAAGTATATTTTATGAGTGGCATATCCTAATTATGAGGTGTTTTGTCCATATCATTTTCTATAATGACTGTATTGTTTAAATTTTATGTTGTTAAACCTCACACAAGATATCAATTTGTTTCCCTTATAATGTGATATTGATTATGTAAGACCTAATTCCAAAATGGATATTGTTGATATTCTTAGAATTAAACTATTTTAGTTTATTAAACTCAACACAAACCACCAATTATGATTTTTTGTTTTTTTACATTGAACCCTATGACACAATGTATAACTAAACCACCTTATTTGGGTTTTGTTAAGATACTATTGATCATAATTAATTGTTTGTTTATTAATTACAATTGAGTTATTTTGATTGATCTATCATGTTAGGGGAAACCTAAATGTGTTAAATGAGATTAATATGATAAAAGTTACTCTTATTTTTTTAATAAAAACACATTTGAGATGTAATTTTTTGCATCAATAAAATTGTTCAATTTAATGAGATAATTGAATTGGGAAAACTACTTATCGCTCCTACATTTCATCGTCATTATGAACATGACATATATTTTAGACATGTACCACCTTATTATAATATGTTAGAGTTTTTTTATGGAATTCATGTATATGTCCCTATAAATTTTTTATAATTTTATTGTTTAAATGGTATTCATGAACTCATGTCCTGTTAATAAATGTGAAATGAAATATATAGTAAAGGTTCCACTACACCATGAGTGATGTCAGTTTCCTCTTTATATAACTTCGATCTAAGAGATTATATGGGAAGTGGATTACCTTATATTACATAATGACTAGAATGACCTCACATGGGGTTGTTAGCCTGGATGTATCACATCCCCTTGGTCGAGGATGTTGGCATAATGTCCACACACCTTGGGGTACTGGGCAAGTCGTTCCACGATCCATTTATTAGGAGGATTGGTTTGAACCTCATCATTTGTATTTATGATACTCTGCGTAGAGCCCTATAATGATTAGGGTCATTGGGCATGGACCATCTCCTTATGGTACACATAATCCATGGACATGATGAAACATATTTACCATAAATAGATTCTAATTTTTTGTGAGTGTTATTACACATGGAAGCATGTGTTACACTTCAGGGCCTAACTAATACTACATATCTATATATAAGTATATAAACATTAAATTTTTTATATTTCTTATACATAAACATATATGTCTACATATATACTTTTAAAAAGTGGTATTCTTTCATAGGAAGAAGAAGATAATTTTTGTTATGTGTCCTCTATATATCAAGTATGACTAGATTTCATATATTTTAGTCACTATTTAGTTATTTTTATAACACACTCCTATATTTTATATACACATATTAGATATAATTAGAAACCATTGGTTATGTCCTACTGAGTACACATCACACCCAATTTGGGGAACCATTTCACTGGAGTACTTGAACACACCTCATGTTTTCAAATTATTGATTATTGGATTATGTATGTGCTTTAAATTTTATACATATTCTCTTTGGATAATATAACTAAGAAATATATTATGATGGATTGGGTAATATTCCCTGGGGGATAATATATTTCATAAGGTATTAATGATTTATCACTTGTTCTTTTCCTTGGGCTTCTTTTTTGAAGTCACACAGACATGCATCATTATATACATGGCATTGACCAATTTTTACATTTATTAATTTATTATATATTTCTATTCAATTGTAAAATCCATTAATTATATTGATTATTTTAAATTTACATTTGATACCACACTGTTCAATCATGATTATGAGCATATAGTCTCCCCACAATTCTACCACTACACCCTTACTATTGGACGACAGCCTCTAGCACTTGGGGAGGTGCTATTAAGGACATATGACTAACTATCTTGGATAACCATTATATTGGATCCCATTTCACAATGTTACAAATTGGAATTATAGTTATTTATGTAATTTTATTACTATTGGGTATGAATCTAGGAACTTAATGTTTTTTCCATAGTTTCTACCCTCATGTATTGGTGGTTCAAATTATTCCTATATTCTACCTTGTAAAGGTAACATGTTCTCTACCCAAAGGATTTTACTTCTAAAACAATAAAATTAGTTATTATTTTCTATTCTAGTGATCTTTTTTTTGCATGATCTATTGGTACGATAATCTCTTTATGCTTTTTTATCTAGGTAACCGGATTTAGATAGATCCCATAGAACATACAATCCTTGCTAAATTTCAACAACTTTCTAATGTTTAGAACCGTTCAATTGATGTTTTCCCATTTAAAACTCTTATTTTCTAAAAACCATTAAATTTATTGGTGTATTATCAATTATATAGCCCTTTATATTGTATTAATAGCATGAAATATTCATTTTTAGTGGGTTATAAATTCCTAGGTCATGGTCCGATACCTAGTGGTGTGTGAGACATATATTTCGAATACTCAATGTCAGAAGACTCAGGAGGTTGATAGCCTGTTTAATGTTAATATGGGAAAGTATGTCTCTACGATAGTTTTTTTTTGTATGAGGCATCATATATTTTGATGCACAGTTCTGATAAGACCATAGATAGTATAAATTATATGCTATTTAACTTATGAGTAAGTAGGGTAGTATGTGAATACACTTGCATGTGAACCCCCGAAACCAATACATATGGATCTTCTTGAATTCTAACATATTAGTGGAATACATCGACACCTTAAACTAGTATTCAAATACCAAAAATAAAAAATGTTCATTGATTCCAATTATTAATATTTGATTATGGGGATCATGATTATCCAATCAAGGAATCATTATATAAATAACATGAATCCTTTAATATGGGGAATCCTCATGTTTTATTGGATGAGACTCTAATATAGTTTTGGATTTGAAGGATAATAAAGGGATATGATACATTATATAAAATGATTTTCATTCATTTATATCACTAATGGATCAATGAAGTCTGTATTACCATGGGTATAATAGAAATTTCAATACATCGTGAAACAACCATAAATGGTGCCTTCAAACATGGTGTCGCTTAAATGGATGCCATACCAATTTCTAGGCCATATTTTATTTCTATGTTGTTATGGTAACCCTTCTTGAATGATGTATTTCTAATAACTCCCCACACTTGGTGGATCATTGAATATGCCTTCCAAATGTAATGCATGGATGGGGATCCATAGTAAAATTAAAGGGTTCAATGAGGATTTTCAGTCCTTGATCATGAACTAACCTCTATTCTCCCATGACATTGAGGAGGAAAAGGCAAGTGTTGATTGGCTAGAGACCATTTTGGAAATCTAGTGGGATGAGATTTTGTTCTTTGATTTATCTAACAAAAAGGAATTATGGCCGGCTTGATACTAAGGCATGAGTAGTTGGTTCATGAGAAGTAGAGGTATAAATGGATCTGCAATGGTGATCAAAATATGGCATTTTTTCATGCATGTATTAGGGATAAGACAAATGTCAATAGATCTAATATCGGTATGGAATATAGAACAATTAAAGCAGATAGAGGGGTGTTCAGTCCTATGAAGTAGTCATATGAAAAATTAATGCTTATAAGACACAACCAGAATATGTAAGGAGGATATCTGGGGGATTATTAAGACCTTCTAGATGCAGTTACTCAAGAGGTTACTTGTTATAATAATCATTTATTTGAATACACACTTGAAGTGAATGATATTTATGAGGTGATGAGAGGAATTATCCTAGATAGTTCACCACGACTAGAAAGACTCCCAATTTTTTTCTAGAGGGCTTCATTAGAGTTTATTTGGGGGGATATGGTGAATGATTCCCCACATGTTTTTAGGGGTGTTCCCTTAATAGTGTGGTATTATCTATTACATTAGATATGATTCCCAATATAATTAACCTGTTAATTTTATAGATTTATCATCTGGTAATCATGTGAAATTTTTCATACTGGGTTCTTATAACTGTAACAAACATTAGAGTCTTTGCCTACATCCCTTGATGGATCTCATATGAGAAACATGGGTTTTTGAATTGAGTGTATATGTAAGGGTCGATCACTCTAGCTCATTAAGTGACTTGTGAAATTAATCAAAAGGTCCTAAAATCCAATATTACATCAATGTTTGGTATAATAAAATCAAACAAGAATATTTATTGTAATTTTATCATCAATGTGCTTGGAAGAATGTGATTTTAAACTCTATCTACTGATGTTTTTTTATGGTACTTAAGTTCCTCTTATCTATGAATTTCATTTTTGGGAGGAATGTATGGATATTTAAAATCTATCAAATGGATAATATAGGGAAATACTTTATCCCATATTATATATATCATCGTCCAAGATTTAACTAGCTGCCTCATTACTGGATTACCATACAGGGAGAGGTTCATCATTAGAGATGTGGGAATCACTCTTATATCATCTCCCTTCTTATGTTTATTGATGATTCTATTAACTTTGCTATCTTCATTAAGATATTAGTCTAGTATTTCAATAATGTTATCAAGGACTATTTCAAATGGAGTGGAATTCTTTTGAATTGAACCAAAATTAGATTCTATATATCTATTAGGTGCTCGGAGAAAAGGATCTCCTCCATCATTTTGGACATTGACATACAAAGAAAAGAATTCCCATTGGATTACTTACATTATTATATTTCATCAAGAAGGCCCCACATTCACCATTTAGATATTGTTTTTGACAATATCCTTAGGAAAACATCGAATTATAAAAAATAATACCAACCATTTGGTGGAAGAAGTACTTTGTTAAATAGAATTGTTTTATCCAATATGATTCATTCCCTCTTAGCTATTGTGGTTTAGAATGTAGTTTTATCCCATACTAACTATATAATTGAATCATTCATATGGGATTTTAATTGAAAAATAAATAATGACTAAGAATCCTAGGTTAGAACGGTCCATACTATGAGTTAGGGATACCAAAAAATAAAAAAATCTTTTGGACATTCCCCATTGCATGAATTTGAGGCTGGGAGGGGTGGTACCTAATTAGTGGACACTATGGGGTATGTTCATTTTAGGGAAATACAGTGATGACATGAATATTTCGTGAGCCAGCTCTAATTCTATGTGGTTTCTTATTCACCCTCATCTCTCATATATCTAAAGGCAAACTTGATGGACTGTGTACAGGGGGGAAATGTTTTATTGGAATTTTAACATGGCTTGATCCAATAACTAGTCCCCAAACATCCTAGTAGTGGATAAAATGTTCATAAGTAAATTATTGTGTCATAAAGTCATCAATAAAACATCCAACAATAAAACATAGGTGTTATTAAACCTCATTGTGGTGAATAGATAATAGTATATGTGTGTTTTTAATGGATCATTAAATAATGAATTCTCTGTGAAGGATTTAAGAAAGGTGTTGATAGAACATGACAATGAGGATTGGTGGGGTGAGGCGTTATTGTGTATTCATTCCCGTGTTATGTATGATTTTCTTATTTGGTGAGTTAGTAGACAGGAACTACCAATGTATTATTAATAAAATTATATTGTAATTTCAAGAGTCCAATTTGTGTATTGATTGTATTTTTTGTCAACTGATTTTCATTGGTTAGAAATGGTTTTTAATGAGATAATATGATCTCATTGCGGTAAATATGATGAATAAATTCCAATATTAATAGAGCATGGTTTATATCCTTATGTCATGATATTCCTAGAATCATGTGAATGTTTTGATGAATTTTAGTTTCTTGGTGATTCCTTGAGAATTTTTAGGGATTAATTTTATTACATTGGATTTAATTAATGAATAATTGTCCTATAAAATCAGACTATTCTTTTCTATTTTTAATTAAAAAAATATATAATTGTTTGGTAAAACTTTTGATGCAAGATTTATAAAAAAAGCGGAATTCTACCAATCATATTCATGTTTGGGTGGAAAGATATATGTTTTATAAGACAAGGATGTTTCATTATATTCCATTTAAAATTGGGCGATGCTAAGGATGATTGATTAAATGTTGTATATCATGATTGAAGTTGTTTGTGATGAAAGCATTGATAACAAGACTCCATAATATCATTGTTTTGTGGGAGGCTAATGGTCTATAGGAGGCTTGTGGTACATGGAAGTTAATTTGTCCATGAAATGGATTCAGTGATCCTTTCACAAATGGAATCAACCGCCGTGAATGATGAATCGTGGTAAATGGACCATGAAGGGAAAAACATTTCGTGGATGGAGCATAGTACATTGTGAATATTCTACCAAATTGATACATTGGGGAAATCAGATTTGAGAAATATGTGGAGTTATATACCTATATGAAGAACACTAATCCCAACATTTGAATAATGAAAATTTCATAATGAATAGATATTTGCTGAGGGAATAAATTGGTGATGTCCAAAAATTTCTTGAAGGACAATTCCGTGAAATGACGTAGTTTGTGGAGTAAAGATTCTATGAAGGAAGAAGTTGTCTGTTGAACAGAAGATGCTCCAAATCATTAGAGGGAGCCTCTAGAGGAAGAAGTGGAATGCAGAAGGAAAGAAATCCCACAAAAGAGAGGTGGTCTATGAATAATCGATAGTACACAAGGAATTATTTGTTCATAAAGAATAAATAGTTTGCAGAAGTGAAGGTTCTCCACAAAGCACTCATGCCATGCGGTGAAATGAAGTTAACGATGATATTTCACTACCATAGTTTGAGGGAGCAGTTCATTGGAATAGTTCTTAGGGATAGTATTCAAAGGTATGGAAATCTATGGAGGGTACAAGACATCTCACGAAAGATAAATACAATGTACATGAGATGTAAAACTGTTTGTGTACCCGATTAATACCCAACTGATAGAGAAGTGAAAACACACATAGTTGGCTTGTGTAATAAATAATCAAACGTGTACTTATGTGCATATTTTAACAAAAAAAATGAAGTTATACAATACACACATTTTATGGTACTGAGTGATTAGTAATGAAAGGAATACACTTACTACACATTTTCATATTATTGCATGTCAAAGAAGAATAAGAGAGTGACCAATCTAATTTTATTGATTCAGAACATATCAATTTATAGGATTCTAAGATGAAATGATCTTAATCATTTTAATAATCACCAAGTAATTTTGTGATTCTGGAATTAATAAGAAGAATACATCTTAAAGCAGTTGGGTTTGAAGTGAAGACGAAAGTGAGAAAAAGAGAAGTATATTTTTTGAACAAATTGACATGAGTTCATTAAAATTTGTTTTAGTGAAAATGCAGTGTTCATTAGTTCATAAAAAATCATATTATTCTGACTGATTGATGAATAATAAGGTTCATCTTTTATGTTTTTTTCTAGTATAATGTACGAATATTTTCCAGCATGTTGTTAGGAAAGTGAAAAGTGAAGAGAGGAAGATCAAATTAGTCTTGTGGAATCATATGGGTCTCAATAGATGGAAGAGTTATTTTATTTATAACCCAATGTCAAGGATAATACTATCATGGGAGGAAGTATAAATATCCACCATGTGTAGTAATATATGTGCAATTAGATTGTTGTTATAGTTCCATGTGAGTGAAAGGGTATATCCTACTCATTTTATACCGCATTAAAGGATTATTTTCTAGTGGATTGTGTGGTATTGGATTGTTTCCGAACAAGAACAATGACATAGTTTCTCTTGTTGAGTTGTGAGACTTGTAAAAATATCATGTGCTATATTTTCTTGTTTTATATTCTTGCATTTTATAAGAAAATAGAAAATGAGAATCAGAATCTTAAAATGTCTAAGTGACACAGGGATTGAAAAGTGGAAATTGGATTAAAAGGTCCCCAATACTAATTATCCCCCCACCCAATGATAGTAATATCCCAAACTGGTCCTCTCATAGTTAATATAACATCGAGGTTCTTATGATGCTAAGAACCAGTGGAGGAGATCTCAGATTATCTGATCTTTAAAGAAGGCTAGCGACATAGGTTGTAGAGCACGTTAGGTGATTAAAAGGGACTCCACTCGTAGGATGTATGAGGATAATACATTTTTGATTACTAGTATATGGTTGTTGTGACAATGAATGAAAATGGAAGAATAGTTCTCTGGTCATCTTAGAATACTATAGTAGAATCTAAATGGTGTGAAATAAAGCCCTAATTGATGACACCTCATGCATATGAAGCACAATTTCTATTAGAACTAGATCACTCCTAGTTGATACGAATCACATTGTGAAAAAATGGGAAGTTATTCCCACTCTCAAGACAATCTTCACTGTTATGACCTCTGCTCAATCAACCTCAAATGGAAATTAGGGATGTTGGTTTTTTTTGGAAATATCCCTTATATAGTGGAAAACTATACACGGGTGGCTCATTTAGTATAGAAAGTATGAGTGGAGGAGGTGTGTTATGAGACTAGAGGGGGTTAAAATTATCACACTAATAATTTATATTTTCTATGGTTTCTCCCTCCATGAGGATATAGTTGATATAATCACCTGTAACCTATTATAAAGACCGAATAATTATAGTGTGGAAGAGGTCAAACCAGATAACATATCTTTTTACAACTCCATTCATTTTTATGTTCTATTCAATGGTTGACCTTCTAATTCATTATACAGTTTAGGGGTATTATTAAAAATTAAATGAGTTTGTTCAACACATGGTTAGAGGTCCATAATGTAACAGACTTCCATTCATTAAAGGTGGGCCATCATGAAAACATATCCTTCACTCGAAGAATGAGCTCCCTATCAGCGGATGGTGAGAATCGTTTGGATGATTATTCTCATGGGAGTAATTATTTTATTACTCCCTAAATCACAGCCATCTTAATTACACGTTTTCATGTTTTTATTTCTTTCTATTGAACATTGTTTTATTTTAATGTAAAATTATTATTTTCATAGTGCACACATGATACCTGCCACATTCTTAAAGTAGTACAAAAAATTGTTTCTATTTGGTGGTTATCGTTTAATATATGAGCTATTACACATTAAGAATGTGTCATATATGTTCTAGATTTACAAATGAATTTAGTGAAATATGATTCTTCCCAACTCCCAGGATGATGTTGTAAATGGATTTGATTAAATAACACCACTCAGATTTTCTTGGTTTTTACACATAATTTCATGGTCTACATAGACCCAAATCGAGAGGTGTTTTACAAAGACATCAGATTTTGAATTAGAAATTTTTTTATTTTGTGATGTTTTTACTTCTATTTTCATGTGAGAACATTATAATTTCCCATCAGCATTGTCGAGTACCCATAGTCAATGGTTGATGGATCATTTATTGTGGAATGAGTTTAGTTTTTAGTGAAATGGAAACATGACACTCTTAATGTTTCTAGTGTCACATAAAAATGTTTTTATATTCCCATACAATTATAAGGAACACAATTATTCATGGAAATTTTAAAATTTATGGTGTTTCTTTTGATTTCCATAGAGCTCTTGAGTTTTGGAAATGTGTTGGTGCTTCAAAGGTAGCATGATGATGTAATTGTTTGATGTCTTTTCAACCTCTGAAAACATCAATCATCTAGGAGGGACATCAATGGTTATAAATGATTGATCACCTGATGCGTCTTATGGTAAATTAATTTTATTATGTTAAAAATGAAATAATGATGATAACATCTGAGCTCCATTTGTGGAAATCGGCCCATAGTGGTTCAAAAAACAACCTTTGTATAGTTTGATATGGTTAGTTTGAAATAATAGTGAAAATAATGTATTTGAAATCAATAGAGTTTCTTTGGAATCCTTGGTAATCATCTGGATCATGTTTTTGTACTCCTGTCTTTGTGATGATCATGTTCAATATATTTTTATCAACCTAGATAAATAGAGAAAGCAACATTCATATATAGAGGTAAAGATTAAATTCCCTTTCTACATAAAAAATTGACACCATTTAATATTGGTAAGAAATAATGTTTCATTATCGAGTAATTTTTAGTCTCAAGTGATACTTGGTTTCCCATATAGGAACACCATTTATGAACTCATGGGAACCAGCTAATTCATTAACATGACTACTATTAGGCTCATTTTATTTTCCTGATTTGTGGAAATTTTAGAGTCATAACATCATCTAATTTTTAAACACAAAATAATAGAATTCTCTTGATGAGTTCCATGGACTCTAATATATGATATCGACTTTACCCTGAACATGTAGTCTTGATAAGATCCGTTTGATTAGAGAGTGATTAATTAAGGATTTTGGATCTGGTATACACCAATTTATTTGCTATGGAATCATAACATAAGTGGTAATTTCAGTTTGAGACATCACTTTATGTTATTAAGATTCATTAGCATAATTTTTTCTTCAAAATATTAATATTTATGTTTTATATTTGAATACGATAATTTTCTAAAGTTCTAACAGCTTATTAAAGAAATGGTTAATGTGATGTCTTGAGGTATTCTAGGAGTTTTGAAATGCAATTTAATTGTCAAAATGAATCATAATGACTAAATTTGGACATGTGTTATTTTATTGTTTTTATAATGGATTCATGGGGATGATTTATTTTATGTTAGTGAGATTGTAACATCACTTGTTTTTAATGATGTATAATTCCAAAAGAATTTGAATTTATCCATTTTATGAAAGATCCATTTACCTAACTAATCCCTAAAACCTAATTTTTAATGTTGGACCACAAAAATGTGTTTTTCACAAACATGGTCCGAGGAAAAAGAGGTTAATTAGAAGTTATGTTCAGTTTTGGAGTACTTCTATCAGATAATTTATGATAAGGAGAAACATGAAGGGGTTTGCAGACAATCACAAAACATGCAACCCTTTATAAAAAACCCTGTGAATATCCCTAAGGGGATATTGGTGTCTAACATTTTTTTATAACAATTCATAGTAGACCACATGTTGATTTGACCTTTTTCAGTTCAATTTGAGAGCATGAGAATATTTATAGAGCACAACATTCCCAATGATACAAAAAAAATCTACATTTCCCTTTAAATGGTTTGATTTTCTTTATATAACACTTTTTCTTTAATGTTATACATCTTTATTTTCCTCCAACCCATGCATAATATCATCCCCATAGAGTGAGATCTTCTAGTATACTAAATGGTATAGAAAGATATCCCCATGGAATGTTTGATTCCCTTCTTTTCGGCCTCGTTGGATGTGTATTGGTAATCTCTTCATTCCATGATTTACATGGGTTGTTTTTTCAATAATCCCATGTTCTATCCTCTTGAGATCTATTTTTTCTATTTTATATGAGTTTTCTAGTTTCATCTTTTTATATTGAACCATCTTGATTAAAATATTGACATTGGATTAGTTGATATTACTATATGCGAGGAAGGGAGCCTATATTTTTTTACAAAATGTGTCGATATTTTATAATTTAGGTCTTATTTAACCACAAATGGATTATCAGTTCATTTCCATCAAAATGTGAATTTTGTAAGGTCAATTTTTGTCACATAAATTATATTTCCATTTTTTTTAAAATTATTCCATTTGAGGGTATTCTCCTCATAAAAACCCCAATTTATGTGATTTGTTTTCTTCCATGACTCTTATGCCTCCTTATGTTATTAAAACACAATATTATTGTGTTATTACATACTCTTCATCATAATTTCTTTATTGATAATTAATATTTGAAGAGTTACGTTGTGTGATCCCTATGGAAAGAGAAAAATTAAATATGATAAATGAGTTTAACATGATATCCCTCTCCGTTTATAATAACAACATGTAGACGTGAATTTTTTCCCATTATAGAATGGGAAAAATGAATGAGATAATTGAATTCACAAATGTACACACCCATATTTATTTATACAAGGGCTATGATAATGGAATATTTACGGATATGGATGTAATTATTATTCTATTATTGAGTTTTTATATGATGTATGGAGATGTTCAAGACTCTTATTTATAGTTCAATGATTTTAATGGCTTGGATGAAGAAACTTATTATTAACACATGTTAATTAAAATATTTAAAAAATGGTATTTTGAGCCTTGTGAAATTCTTGTTCCCTACTTATGGAATTTTGTGAGAAGGTATCATAGGGAATGTGTATTTTTTATATTTATTAATGAATGAAGGGAAATGAAAAGGGTATTTCTCTGTGTTGTCACACACCCCTTGGTCAATGATAATTGTATGAATTCTACATCACATCGGATATTGGGAATGATGTTCCATGTCACCTTGATAATGTGGTTATATATGAACCTCCACAATAATATTTATTCTATTATGCATGGAGTCTAATATTTATTATGATATCTTAGAGTGGACCATCCACATCTATTATAAAATATCACCAGGAATGATGAAAATTCTTTATTATTATAATATTCATGTAAATAGTATGAGTTGTATTATACATGGATGCCTAAGTTATAACTAAGGTACTGGATAATACATCATATCTAGATCAATGTCACTAAATGTTAATATTATTATAGAGAATATACATACGAACTTATATATATATATAATTTCTCCGAGGTATTTTTTTGTAGGAGGACACAAGTATTTTCAGCTGAGTGTCTTCTAGATCCCAATCCTGACCACTTCACAATTATTAAATTCAATTATTTTTAATTATAACTTCACAATTCTTTATTTTATATTAAAAACCATGATTAACTTATGAAAAATTTGATTTGGAGTATAGAATATATGTCACACCCTTTTCATCCCTCCATTGCCCTAGGGTACTCGAATAAACCTACATCTTGGTTGATAATATTTACTAGACAATGATTCTACTATGACTCTATTACATTCGATATTAAGTGATTAGTACTGATCTAGAACTTATGAATCATTTGGGCATAGCCCTTAGTAGACATTTTATTTTCATTATATACTTTTTATTCATTACCTATTGTTCGATATACTATTGTATTATTTTTTCATAAGAACATTTATCATTCTATATTTAGAATTGGCCATTTATTTTTAAATTATATTATTACATAATCCTTATAAAATGATCCATATTTTATTTAACCTATTTTTATTAATTTATATATGACACACAACTATGCTACTCTAATAATGGGGTTATATTCTCCCATGATTGGGACTTTACAAATATCACCCCATTAGGATCAAAAATTAATTATTAAATGTGTTCAGGAATAGTATATTCAGACACATATCCACCAAAAAAAATAATTTTATATATTTTAAACATGTTTTTCCTAAACAACAATGATTCTATACATTTACCATTTTAGTTTCTAAATATGGTAACATGACTTTTTGTTGTAATTAGTTTATCATTAAATACTAAAATTAAACAATCTATAAAAGATAGTTTGGATGCACTAAATAAATATATGAAAAACAATATATTAAATAATGATCCTAATAGTGTTGAAAAGTAAATTTAAGACAAGTACATATAACCTGAAAGAAACCTTCTTAAACCTTAATTATTGTAGAAGGGTTTTTATTTTTAGGGGTATATATCAGAACTATAAAAGAAATATTTTTCCATTTAAGGGATCATATATAATATAATAAAATTTTAAAAATATTATTTGGAAGATTGTATATTTAGGAATTCTAAATAATTTAATAAAATACAATTTTTTATAAAATATTAGTAATTTCAATATTTAAACTAGTGATTTAATATGAATTTAAAAAATATAAACACAGTTTTGGAATTTGAATATTTTATTTTTACAATGTTATAACATTTTATATATCCCAATAAAATTAATGGAACAAAATAATTCATTCAATTAAATTTTCATTTAATATTTTTGGTATTGTTTATTTTAATTTCATAAAAAATAAAAATTACTATGCTGGCATTGCTTAATCATTAAAAAAAATTATATGATTATTAAAATTAAAAATAAGTTCCCCAAAAATTTAATTTCACCATACCTATAATAACCATTCTTATCACTTCACAACATTTTTTAATTCTAATGTAAATACATAATTACAATTGAAAGTCAATAGGGTGATATTGTTATATTTTTAGTACCTAAATTATTATATAGATAAATTTCATGGAAAATTATTCTAAAAACACATAAGAATATACCTTTCACCGATAAGTGTAATGAAATGTCTAGTAAGATAGGAATTGAATATGTATCATTTTTACCCTCAAAATTGTCTGTAAACCCCATTGTACACTCTTTTTTTACATAAATATTCCTATTTATTTTTTATTTTATATTATTTAGCTAGATAAAATATTATTTTCCCCACATTATGTAATATTGATAATTATTATTCAAATATGGAATCATTTTTATCAAATTTATCTCATAAAAGTGTAAAATATAATTTAAAATTAAATATGCATACACAATGGAAAATAGATTTACAAAGATAAAATTATAATTAGTATATAGTATTTTAATAACCACATTAAATATGTATTTAAATTAAATTACCTGAACTAGTTAAATTGTAATAAAATTGAACTAAATTTATATTAAAACCGAATAAACCTATAATTTAAAATTTTGAAAAATTTATTGTAAATGAATTTTTAAATAAAAATTAATATTTTTCACTATCCTTAAAATATAATTATAATGTATGAAAAATAAAAAAATCACACAATGATAATGATGACACGCCAATTTAAAAATTAATTTTATTTTTGGAAATACCATTTTCATAAAATTTTCATCGAATTAAAAATAAATTATGAGTGAAATGCATAAATACTCTACCTTTCAGAAAACTACATATTTTGAAAGAGTGATTATTTTTAGATCAAATGGTTCTTATTTTATACTCATTTAGTATACAAACCTTGAATATATTTTATACTTATTTAATCCATAATATTTCCAAATTTATATTTTTTTATTCATATCCACCATCTTAGTGGCTGGGTTATAATGGTACAATGTAAATAATAATATTTTAATCGACTGCTGTGTTTTATTGAAATATGCTACAACATGAGTTACAAGATATCATATAGATTGAATTTATTGGAAAATAAATATATCATGAATTACAATGTTGTTACAGTTTATTATATTCTTTGTGTTGATATTCATATAAGCTATTGAAAATGATGATCCCATTTTAGAATCTACAAATGATTCAGTCTACCACCTTAAATAAATATTTTTATCTTAATTTAATATTGATCTCAATTATCAAGTGTATGCCATTGGATAATTCATTTATGGAAGTCCCACATCATGATATGGGTTAATGAAACATCCCTTTGATAATGTATGTATGAGGGTCATATAGAATAATCACATAACTAGGTTTCCATTTAGAATAACATAGATAGTATGTGAAGTTATAAGAATGGAATAAAAGTATAAATAATGAAATAAAGTGATATAGATCATTGATAACAAAAAATTTTGTGATCCACATAAGTTTAATGAAAAGATACCATAAATATTTAAAGGGAGGAACCCTTAGTTCAAAAGAAATGAATTTATTAGGATAAAATTTTTGTATAATGATCCTTCTCTTATAGTTTAAAAATTGTCTTAATTTTTTAAAATATAAGAAAATATGATTAACAGATATCATTATATTTCACGATCATAATTAAATCTTTTTTTTGTGTTTCGATCAATTCCCACTTCATTACATACCTCATAGAATGAATATCAAAATTGAATATTCATACCAGAAGGACATTTAATTGATTAATGGAATGATAATTCATTTCCACTATATGTAGATAGTATCAAAAAGAAAAATGGTTAGAAAATTGTATACCATAAAACCCGGTAGATGACATTATTTATTATATATATAGTCATCCTGAAGAATCATCCCAAATATTTCTGTCCAAATTCGAAGACCAATATTTTATAAGTAAAATCACTAAATCCACCATATATTCCTGAGACCATATAATGTGATTATAATTTTCACATAACAAATATTTAAAAATATTGATCACCATAAAACCATAATAAAAACATGAATTCTTCAAAAATAGAATCTCAGATAGTCTAATGTATTCTATAAGTCAACACTCATAGTAAAATTTTAGAAGAAATGGAATAAACTATGAATCCTTTAAACAATTTAATCATCACAAATACTATTCCTTAAACATAACATAATTATGACATCACCAAGAAAATATAATGGTTTGACCTTCCTTAATAAATTATTTCTGAAGAGGATGAAAATGAATTTGAATAACTTATCCTTGTCATCAGTACCACTCAACATATGTTCTCAAAACTTTTATAAAATATTACTAATTAAAACTATTTTTGAATATAGGATATTGTTTTTCCCTCTCTTGTTTCAATAAGGACATATCATTTCTAATCACATATATCAGGTTTACTTATTCTAAATCATGTTTAGTTATGTTTGATTATGATTATATTTGAACCACTTTGAATTGATCATATTTTGTGAACATTCATGTTATAAGACAATTAAAACAAAAAAATGGATACATATGCTTCACTAAAACCGATAGAAAAAAGCACTCATCGACCATTAAAATGCCAGAACGACAGTTCAAATGAGACACCGACATAACAAATGTATCACTGACATTCCAAACTGACTCCCAAATAGATGACTCACTAATAGTTCGAATGTCTCACGAACAATACCAACCAAATCATTGATATAGGACTCCCCGATAGTACAAATGAGACATTGATACAAGGAATGAATCTACGACATAAAAAAATGATTCCCTAAGACATTATGTCACCGAAACATGGAGATACAAATAGAATGACTCGACAATATAATGAATCAATGATACCAATAGCAGGACTCACTTTTATGAGTCACTTATAGAATTATTCATCTGGGGAGGAGCCACTGACAAAATATTTAAATTTTATTTTAATTAAAATTAGCACAAATTCTCATATTTGAGTGTGTTAATGAAAATAATTAAATTATTCCTTTTTAAAGACAATATCTATTGGGATGTCACAAGTACAAGGCACACAACCTTAATCAAATCATTCTTAATGTTAGCCTTCACAATATTTATAAAAAATAAAAGCATGTGAACTAAAATATATAGTAACATAGGAATATTGGTGATGACTCACATGATAACCCATAATAAACCTGTAAACAAAAGGAATAAGAATATATGATGTATTCTAATTTTTTAAGCTGACTGAACATAATGGAGGCCTTACTGTGCACCAATGTTCCAACACACCTATAGAAAAAAACTGAAAAAATGGAATAGAACATCATCTTCTTGGAATACCAGAACACAAAAAATAAAGACACTACGTTTCAGTTTCAACTTCCCGAAGTGGACTCAATCTTCACTTCTACTATATAAAAAGATTCCAGAGCGTTATTTCACCACACTCAGAGTGTCCTAAACACTATCTATTAATTTCATGCTCCATTGTGTGAATTTTGATTACAATTCAAGTAGTGTGTGCATATGTGTATATGAAACACATTTTCTATTGTACTAAATTTGAAGACATAAGATATTCTAACATAAACATATTTTTACTCCTATTATATCCCACGCAGAACCGTGGAGGAGATAATGTGACCTGGAAAGTTGGAATTCTATTTTTTGAACCAAGATATAGTGTGTGGATCAAATGATTATATATATATATTTCATGGTGGATGGTGAGTACCAAGTGGAGTGGATGAATTCTATGCTTGATACTTAACCTCTTGTTTTAATCCACTTTGTTTTCAAATTTAGTTTACGTTGTCTTAACTCATATTTTTAAAAACTATGTTTTACTTTGATAGTAAGTCTTGCATAGTATTTATAACTATTTTGGCCTAGTAAATTCGTATCTAATGTTATATTAGTTCCTCATATTGTTATAACTAAGAATTAATCAACCTTTTGAGAAATTAATTAAACAATCACACTATTAAATATTTTTTACTTTGATTAATTTTCCTTTGTTCTTTTTAAATTTAGAGATCCATTCAAATGATTTTTTAATAGAATTTTTTAGTATCTCAATTCACCCCCTCTTGAGTGTCCAATTCCAACCAACATTTGGTATCAGAGGTTGTTTTAAACTATTATTTTCAAATTTTTTCGATTGTGATTTTAGTTGTGTTTTAAAGTTCTCTAAATTTCTTTTTGTACGAAATTTTTTTCTATTTAAATATATATTATTTTTTCATCAAAATGGATAATATAAAATAAGGTTCAACAACTAATAATCCTCCATAATTTAATGGAAAAAATTATTCCCATTGGAAAATTAAGATGAAAATGCACTTATAAAGTATGAGTATTGGCGTTTGGTCTTCCATTTTAGATGAATATAAGATTCATTATACTACTAGAAATAATTGGGATGAACCACCCAAGACATATTATTATAATAATTGCAAATATATTCATGAAATGTTTTGTTCTTTATGAGATGAAGAATTTATTAGAATTTTTACATGTAAATATACTTATGAATTTTTGGATACCATAGTTGTTTCACACAATGAAACCACTAATTTCAAAAAAATGATTTTAATACCTATATTATTAAATATGATAACTTTAATATTATTTCTAATGAACCCATTTTTGATATGTATCTCAGGTTTAATTAAATAGTCAATATAATTAGCTCTTTTAGAAATCTAGTAGATGCCATAGAAAAAATCATACAGCTAAATAGATTTATACTTCAAAGGTGTAGAAGAACCTCAGTATCAATTAAAAAATCTTGTGATGTCATTAAGATGCTTGTTAAGTATGTTTATGATGATCGATGAATAGTTAGTGGTCAAAAAATAAGAGGATAATGAGTTAAATAGAAATTTATCCTCCTTTAAAACCAATAATTCCAAACATAAAAAAGGAAATTATTCAAACTCATTATGATAGTACATGTGAGGAAGATTCACCTTCGGAAAGTGATGAGGAAATTTATAAATTATCTAGAAGGTTTAATATGTTTTATAGAAAGAAGAAGTTTTTCAGGTAGTCGATCTATGGAGGTAAATATTATAATAATGGAAACTAGAAAAATTATTAGAAAAGGAAAGATAACTCAAATGAAATAGTTTTTTGGAATATAATAGTAGAGGACATGAAAATGTTGACTGTACTAAGTTTAAATATAAGAGTATACATGATGGAAAATATAAAAGATAAAATAAGGAAATAAAGTTCACCTAGAGTGCTTATGAGGACAACTCAAGTGAGTAAAAATCATTACACGATAAGAAAGGTGACAAGGAAAATTGGTTATCCATGACAAACACATCTAAGGTTACCCTTGAGTCTCCTATACATAATTCTTATTATTTTTGGGATTAAAGTGATTCTTGAAATATAAATAATGAGGAAATTTTTGAATATTTCCCAATGCTTCAAGATTCATTCAATTAATTAAATGATAAATATACATTTTTAATGAAATAGAAAGCTCTTACCTCTACTATTAAATATGATCATACAATAGAAATAGAAAATAATTCACAATTTCCTAGAGAAAGAAGTGATCTTAAATTTCCCAATGACCAATTGAAAGGGGATTTAGAAAATTTTAGCAATGGAAAAGATATCATTGTTCAAATTCTTGGTACAAAATTTACACCAAAATACACTAGTGGTATTGGCTATCAACCTAGTAAAATATATTTTGTCAAAAATGATTTTCATTCAAAATATAGAATATATATTTTAATTCTTTATTTGGGAAAATATTATGCATGATCCATCTACGAATTATCTTATAATGTTTCATGTTTTTTAGGAAAAAATAAATAATATTTTTTCAATACATAAACAAATGTGTATATATAACCCATGAAACAAATGTGGGTTCCCAAATCACATAGTATTAATGTAACTGGATCCAAAAAAATATGGGTGCCAAAAAAAATTATTATTTATTCTGTTTTTGTAGGAAGCCTACATGAAGAGATCCTATAGAATTATATGGTGTATATATAGTGGATTTTGAAGAGAAATGAGAGGATATTATTCTTTATTCAAGAATATTCTTAATATTGATTGAGGGCATGCCAGTTTTGGGGAAACTGCTAAAGGAAATGTAATGCCCCGACCCTAGAAGCCCAGAGCTGGATAATTATTTTAATACATTGGCTTAATTACAAGGAATAAATTCCCGATAGACCAATCAATTTACCAGTCTTGGAAAATATATTACATACATAAACATTACATTAAAAATTTTAAAATAAAACATGACATAAATTATCCTCTGAGATCTCCATTAATCCCCTACCCTAACCCTACATATCAATCATAATACACTTATTATAATCCTAGGAAAATAAAACATAAGAAAGGGGTGGGCTTAGATGCCCAGTAAGATTAATAAATATAGTGGAAGATTACATAAACATTAGCAAAGTGAATAATAAGAAACACATTCCTTAATGAATAATAAACATGAGCACTTTATGGCAGGAATATGAGTGGAGTAAATAATGCCATAATAAAACATAGGAATGGGTATTCTACTAGTGCAATAACCACATGAAATATCAATAGCTAATATCATAATAATGAAATGCATAATTTTGGATATTCTGAAACATTTTGTCAAGGCCTCGACCAAGACGTCTCAAAATGATTAACATCTCGGCAAAAGCCATATATAAAAAATTGGGAAAGGTCTCAGCCAATTCCATGTCTAATTGTCTCATGAGACGTAGGGATGAATCGAGGAGTGATAATGGGCTCCACCTATTACTTATTATGTCTAATTCATTCCTCATATGAAAATGTGGAAACCTAACATAAACATTCGTATTAAAACTAGCATACGAAATGTCGATAATTTATCCATAAACCATGAATGGAATAAAATAACACATCCATAGTAAAAAATATCATTAAAACATCATTAAAATATGGAAGATTGTATAATAATAGATTATCCTCAATTTATAATAATGAAGGATATTGACATAGGTGAAAATAACAATCAAAACTATTTGAGAGAAATATACCCCTTTTTCTTGAAAACATTTAAAAGTCTCAATATTTGTCAAGAAGCCATTTAAAAATATATTTTTGAATAAAAGTGTCCCATACCACTTTGAAACTTTTAAAATAAATCTTAATTTTGAAACATTAATTTCCATGTAATTAATCCTTAAAACCATTTTTAAAACATGGAAATTAATTATAATGATTTAGAATAATAAATCTTTATAACATTTAAATGATATTTTAGTTAAAGTTCCTAACCAAAAGAGAGACACTTGAATAAAAATAATTGAGGTAATAAAAACTTTATAATATATTGAAAATAAATGGATTCATGATATACTATGTCAAAGTACATTATATACACCTTATAAAAGTGAATTGGCATATAACAACAAATAAGTCACAATGGAATGTTTATTTAGATAAAGTCCCTTTTAAATACTGTATCCATAGTTAAAGGATAAATCAATGACCTAATTATGTTTGAAAAATATAAATACACTCAATATTACTGAATATTCAGTGTAAATAAATCAGAGAATATTGATATATATTCTTGTAAAAACACCACCAATGTCTTGGATGTTTAACTCAATTAATTGAAATTGAGTTAGGATTACTCCAATCAAGTTTATATCAATGACTTGAGAAATTATAAATGGAGTGATTATGTGTATAAAAAGTATATGCACACAAAGGGAGTGTAAATTACTAAATAAATAATAAATTGTGATTCCACGCATAATCTTGGAGTAAAATTATAAATGAAGTATGGGTAGAGACCAAAGAGTGGAAATTGAAATTTGAAATTCCCTTAAAAATTTGGTAGCTTATGAAACATACACCCCATGAAAGAAGGATCATAATGTGAATATGTATATACCCATAAATCAAATTAAATTACACCAAGAATACAATAATGGTCCGTACATACACCACACAAAAGGAAATTGTGTCCAATATAGCATGAATCTCACGGGAATAAAAAGTGAGATGAAAACCCATTACTTCGTTGTAATCAATAAAATCGTATAGAAAAAAGTTAATAACCCCCGAATAAATCCAAGAATACCATTAGTATAAATTGAATCATGATAATTTATATCAAATTTCAGTACAAAATATACCACAATTAATAAATAAGTGATGAACAATGGAAATCTCACGAAATTAAAAGAGAGATAAGAAACCCCTTAAAAACGTTGTAATCAATTGAGTCTCATGAAAAACGTTAATAACCACCAAATAAATCAAATAATTCCATTAATATAATTATAATCAAGATAATATATATTAAATGGCAGTACAAAATACACCACATGCAATAAATAAGTGGTGAACAATGGAAATCATAGGGAATTAAAAGTGAGATTAGAAAACCCTTACCTTGTGTCCGACTTGACTCGTTCATTATTTAATATCCTGAATAATAAACTAAAGATAATTTCTACTTTATTAATAACCTTTTTAATATTTATTTTTCCTTTAATATCACTTATTACCATGTTATATACATTATGTATTCATTTAAGTCAACAATGGTCCTTTTGTCAATATTTGGTACTTGAGTCAAAAATGAACTTGTTATAATTACAAACTGTCCACGTAGTAAAAATTAAATTATCTCCAAAATTATATACATGATTTAAATATCATATAAATATATATTATATATCTAGTATATTTATGTATTTATAAAATTAAATAACATTTGGTGATAAGAAATGAAATGCACCATTGTTGACGCTCCTTTCATCACAGAATCTAAAAATCGGAAAAGGTGAATATCTGAGCTCAAGATGATTCATCCTTTGAAGAAAATATCAAAAATCGACAAAAGCATGAACAAAGGATCAAAAGCAACTGCACCGCGCAAGTTATATCACTGTCTCACAAGTCCACTTGCACGACGCCCTTGGTCGCGCAAGTGACTTGCGCGACCTAAGTGATAACCGCCCGGTAACCGCCTAGGGTCTTCTCCTGCCTATAAATAGACCCTTTGGGCCCCCCATTCGAGGGGATCTTTTTCCAAAAACTCGGATTGAAGCTCCTGAAGCCCAAGTCTCTTCTCAAAGCTTTCAGAACACTTCTAAGGTAATTTCTTACCAAGAACGGAAGATCTAAAGAGAGGGAGGAAGGCCTAAGTGTTGAAACTCATCAACACTTGCGCGCCTGAGTGGCCAACCCTTAAGGGAAGTAGTCACACTTGTGAATCGCCTTACTCCTTCGATATAACTTGTGCTTCCCTTTTTGGAAGAACCTCAAGAGGATTCTAAAGGCTTTAATAAAGAGTTGCTCAAGTATTTCAATGCTGTTTGAATATCGCGCAAGTACCCACCATGTCGCGCAGGTATACCTGCACGACCAATACTTGCGCGCCCCCTCAATACTTGTGCGCCATCCAAGACTTGCACGCCCCTTCCTTTTTGGGTTCCTTTCTTGTAACTGCCCAAGATTTTATGAAAATTATTCTTTTTAATTTCACTAATGTCTTGTGTTGTACGCTACACCAAAAGGAGCTTGCACAAAACGCATCCTTGACTTGCCTTGCATTACACACAATCACGAAATTCCTCGATAGCGTGTGTAGTACGCAATAACGAGTTTCACTAAACAACAATATGCTATTAAAATATTATTAAAACTAACCATTACGAATAGTAATAACCACTTTTTGAAATTTTGTAAATTTTATTTTTCAACATGGAATTCATTTTTGGATTCTTAATATCAAAATTAGCTTAGGGTGAAATTTTTTTGATTTTCGGATAACTTTCATATTTTGATGAATAGTGAAAATTACTAAATTTTAATTAAAAACAACTTTTTTAATCGAAATAATTAATAGTGATAAATTATTAATTTGAGTGGTTTTAAATTATATTTAGAATATATTTTTACAATTTAATACAATGATGGTCATTGGATGTAATTTCACATTTAAACCAGACATAAAGAAGTGTCAATCTTTTGATAGTTATTATTTCTTAAGAACACACTATTTGTTTTGACGATGGGAATTAATTTTTAAATTAATTAATGCAACTGATTTGTTTTGAATTTGGAAAAATAGAAATCATTTTAGAGTTCATAATAAAAAATATTTCTTAGGCCTAATTTTTGGTATTTTTCTGAAAACTTTCAATTTTTGATGAATAGTGAAACCACTAAGTGGTAGTTAAAAAAAACTGAATTGTTGATAAAAAAACTTTTACCGCTTCTGTGAGTGGAATTTCAAAAATCCGAGAGACACAGTTGATGTCAGTAAGTAAAATGTGGTTCAATGAGATGAAAATAATGTTTTGGTGAATAGTAACTTTTTACTTTTTTTTACCATGGTTAAAAGTAAATAGGGTAATTAAGGGTAGAAATGATATTATTATTACCATAACACAAGTCCTAATTCTATTGGACAAGTGTAATTCGACCAAAAACAAACTTAGGAATAAAATATGACCATTTAGGCCCACTTGGATTAGATTAGGACATTTATTATTAATTTATTTAAATAAGGGTTAAAAGAGTTAAAATCAAAGTTTATTTACTAAAAATTTTTTAATATGGGGTTATACATAAGATAAATTCAACTATAAATATTCATTAGAAATCTAAAAAGATTTCCTACATAATTGTATTTTATTTCTAATTTTTAGACATTATATAATTTAATTTATTTATGACACAACGATGATGCAGTAATTATCTTATTAAAGAAATATTTGCATAATTGATGTTATAAATACCCAAATAAATATAATTTGAGACTTTTTATGAATTCAAATAATTTTATAGCTTAATTGGACATGTTAGTATTGATTTAATTAACTTTTTTTGAACTTATAAGTCTGTTATGATTTTCAGAAAAATCAATTACTAAATAGTGTCAAAATTGACATAAAATAGTTTTTAAAACAAATATTATATTATTAATTGTTATTTTATTCCTAAAAATATAAGGTTCGGCCAAATGACTTATATAAGGTTATATATATTAATAATGAACAATTTGGGGTTCGTTTGGCTTCTTATAGTAAGTTTATTAACCTTATAGTGTAAGAACAAAAGAAGACACGGTAAAAGTAAAATTATTTAACTTAATGTTAAATCTAAATGATAAGGTTAAAATAGGAACCTAAACTTGTCTAAATTCTATTTTATGAGAGTCTTTCGACCCATAACCACCTTATCCTATAAATAAATCAATTTGGAGCTATTTAAAACCGAACTTGACTTTATAATAAAATAATATTTTTAGTTTTTCCAAAGGAGCCCCTCTCCTCCCTTATAAAAGGGCACCTCCTCCCTCCTTTCCTCACACAACTTTGAGCTTTCAAGCTCGGAAAAACCCTTCCAAATTCTCTTCTCCACTTCCATAGCAACATACTAGAGGTTCTGGTCTTCCTAAAAGACCAATTTTAGTGCCCTAAGAGGAGGTCTCAAAGAGGCGCTTCAAAGAAGAGGTAATTTCCGTTACCGATTCTTTCACCTTTATTTTTCATCCACTTCTTCTTATTAGGTTGTATAATTATGAAGTAATAACATCAGTATCACTCATATACTTATATGTTATTATATGTATGAAACAATCCTATTTCACCATCTATCCATCCTACGGAAAACGAAATCACCGCGCGTGCGTACGTACGGAATACCGTCTCCACGCCGTGGTGTAATATGTTTTTCCACCAACACCTTACATGGATGGGTATTATGGTATAAATAATAACTATACATAGTTATTATAACATCATAATGATTCTGATATATTGTATCATCCACTACAATTCAATTCAATAATTATGGAAATGATATCATCGCTCGTGCGTACGTACGGACTACCGTCTCCACGACTCGATGAGATTCATTCTCCATGGTAACCATTTAAGAATGATTATAAAGTATATAGAAGAAATAATAATGAAATATATGACATTATAAAGCTACTGTATTTATGTGTATATATATGTATTTCATCTACTTAATTCCACTCAATTCAATAAGGAAACGAAAACAGCGTTCATGCGTACGTACGACCCACCGTCTCCATGAACGGTGTATTTCTTTCCATTTACTAATTTATTATATATATGTATATTATGAATATATATTATATATAAATCATCTTTTATATTCTGGAATTAAGTAATTATGATCTAACCAATCATATGAATAATTACAAGTTAAAACACGAAAGACAAATGAGATGATTTTACCCAAAACGCTACTTTAACATGAATTTACAAAAGAACGGGTAATATAAAGTCATAAGTAAACCATATATGAAATAATAACAATGAATATGATTCTTTAATAAGTCAATGACATTATTTAAATCATTATACAGGAGCTTCGGACACTTACGAAGCTAATCGGACCTAAGGTAAGGGAAATATCACAATCTCATTTTTATCCGAGATTGTTTATACTGTGGTATTTACTGGGGTATATTTTATCATCCACATCCATGTTTCCTCAATATGTAATATTATTTCCATTCACCTACAATTTTTTAAATCCTATTTTACCCTTAGTTGAGTTTTTATTAAACGATATAAATGGAATCTTTTGTTGTTTTTCGTACGAGGTACTTTTTGACTTTTCCGACAAAAGTACGAGAAAAATGTTTTTTTAACTTATACGACATGAATGGATTTTTAAAACCTTATTTTCAAGAATCTTACTTTACAAGTTTTCACGTTTATTATTAATCAAATTCTTTTAGTTTAAAATTGTATGACATGTTATGAAAGGATAAATGTTTTTGAAGTAGAAATGATATTTTCCTCAAGAATGGAGTTCAAGAGTTTTATCAAAATTATTTTCCATCTAAGACAATATAGGGTTCTGTTTCTGTCCCTATTATTACATGGATTTGATTATGTTGTGATGAAAATATTTTTATGAATTCCTTTATCTTATATGAATTGTTTTATATTGTCACGATGTTTAAGATTCCCATTTTTATTACATGGGTTATGTAATGATGTATGATTTATGATTTTGTGGCACACATAAGAATGGTATAATTATGAGATGGGTGGGACCTATATCTCCCTCCAATGCATTGGGTAAAGAGTTTATATCTCATGAGATAGACATGGATGAAATTGTTGGTAATACCGGTTTAGTGAAACAGGACTGAAACGAGGGTGACTCGGTTCAGAAAGGGACTTTGTCCACTAAGATAGTCTTGGCAGTGTGTCTTGACTAACAATAAATGATTCTCTATGATTATGTGTGCATGCCACAAAGTTTAATGTTTTATGTTATGATTATTGTGATTATATTTCACTGCCATGAGTTATCCCAGGTTATGAAATTATGATCTCTTTTACAGGTTAAGATTTCCAAAAGATATGTGCTTATGTATATGATGTGATTGATATTTCTTTTGTTTACCCTTACGGAGCATTTGAGCTCACCCTTTTATGTTTACTTTTCCCCAGGATATAATGAAAGGTTTTAGGTATAAAAAAAATGAAGATCTTTATGGGAGATGTTGAAGATCTTTCACCAGGATTAGAAGATTATATTCCGAGTTTCCAAAGACACTAAACTATTAGGATCCTTGTGTGTGTGTTTTTGTTATGTACTATGTATTCCGCAAATGTAATGTAATGTCAATGTACGTCAAGCTTCGAGTCTCTACAGTTGGTATCAGAGGAAAGGTTTAGTCAACCTTTGGAAACTAGGATGCGAGAACTTTAGTGAGGTCCCTAGGGATATTTCTAAAGTATGTCTAGGGATGTCTCTAAGGTTAAGTATTCGTATAGGTTATAGTCCTAGAATTGCTCTAACGATCTTAGAATTTAACCTAAGATGTTAGATATTGAGGGTACTCCCCCTTTATTATGTTGTTTTCCCTATCATGATTTTTTCCTCTCACACTATTCTTTTTGGGTTTTAGATGATGGCTGGAACCCAAAGGAACCGTGTTGATCAATTCAATGGACAATGCAATGATTGTCCTCTTGAACAAACAAATGTTATGGGAGATGGAGTGCAAAATCTTATTGCTATACTTACACAAGCTATGAATCATTCTGGACTTCCAAATGGGTAGAGAAGGGAACAATATTCTATAGAGTCCTTCATGAGGCAACGTCCACCTTCTTTCAGTGGGTCTTCTGATCCACTTGTTGCTGAACAATGGATCAGTACCACTGAAAAGATATTTTTAGTTCTTCAATGTTCTGAACATGATAAAGTCATCTTAGCAGTATATCGTTTGGAAGGTGAAGCTGATCAATGGTGGAATCTTATCAAGAATACGAGGCAAAGAGATGAAATTGAGTCCATGGAATGGGACGAGTTCAAGAACTTATTTTTCAATAAGTACTTACCACGTATTCTTCGAACAAAGATGGAGAAGGAGTTTCTTGAACTAAAGTAAAAGGATGATGAATCTGTTGGTATATACGAAGCGAATTTTACAAGACTTGCAAGGTATACATCTGGCATTATCATCCAACCTGAAAGTAAAGTTGATCGATTTTTCAGTGGCTCAAAACCAAGTCTTCGAAGGGCATTAGATATAAGAGACTTCAGTAGCTATGATGAAATTGTGTGTTGTGCTATCAAGGTAGAAATGGAAGTTGGTGTTACATATCCATCTCATGGTTTTGACAAGAAACGAAAGATGGAGTTCAAGGAGAAATCTTAGAATAATGGTGAAAAGAAGATGAATGTTTCCTTATGCACAATGTGTGGAAAGAAGCATGGTGGTGATTGTCTTAAAGGGACTAGAAAATGTTTTAAGTGTGGAAAATAAGGTCATCAAGCAGCTGAGTGTCGAAGTAATGGAAAAAGGGTTTTTAATGATGTGAATAAAGCAAACACTGAAGAGAACGCACCACCAACACTTCAATGCTTCAAGTGCAAGGAAATGAGGCATTATGCTAATAAATGCCCTAATCCAAGGGTTAGTGATGATCAACATGAGCAACCACTTAAGGCAAAGGACAAAGGGAAGTCACATGCGATCACTATTGGCGATGTTGAATATGAAAACGATGTGGTGGAATGATTAAGTGTTTATGTAATGGGATTCCAAAATAGTGTTGTATATAGTATCATGGAATATTGGAATATTTATGTATTGGTCTATTGTGGTTTTCAATAATTTTATGGTACCAGTAACCATGGAAAGTGATTGAGATATTTTTGGAAAAAGAATGATATGCGCATAATGAAGGGAAATGAGAAAATGAAATATTTGACAGTATTCATGAGATCATGATTGATATAAGGACTAAGTGATATCATGGTTTGAGTATATAGAATTTTGAGGATTTTGGTATGTGGAAGGTGTTAACTTTTAACTGCATTCATGTTTTCACTAAGGTTCAATGGGTATTCAAGAGAATACATGATTAAGGACTTTGAATGTTTGGAATGTGACCAACAAAACATATCTTATGATATATGGGGATCAACAATGGTATTAAATCTCTGGTAATCATTTTCACTATGTTATGAGAGTGGACTGCAGTATTATGGATAAGCCTAATGATTGGAATGGATTATGTTGGAAATAAGTTAGTATTGTTTAAGGATAGAAGTTTTTTTCGATATTATTGATGGGATGTTATAGTAATATAGTTTTAGAAAAAGGAAAACCTGCAGGACGGGTGACAACCCATCGCATCAGACAAGGCTGTGGGAATCGAACCCAAAACCGAAGTGCGACTGGCCTTTATCGCCTACCACTAGCCTACAGGAAGTCCCTGGTTAGTAGAAACTAGTTTTATTATATTAAGAAGTATGATATATGAAGTATAAGTCCATTTTAGGAACCATATATGATTAATCTCACTACAGAATGACTTATGTATATTTAATAACTTTTGCTATCATTTTGTTTGAGACAGATGGAATGACCCGTCATTCTATCACATAATCTGCTAACAAATCACGAATAACAAATTCAACTTCATTTATTTAAGAGATGATGTGGAAATTGTTCAAGGCACGAACAACAGTGAGATTGTACCAAAATAAAGTAAGTATTTATTCTAATTCAAATTCTTCAACTTTAGGGAAACGATCTTGAAAACCAAAAATGTTGTCATAGTTCTCTTATATCTGATTAATCAAATGGTACCTTAGATCGTCACAAATTTGTGGATTTGTGATTGTTGGCTTTTCCATAACCATGTTCTCTACCACTCTCTATCAGAACATGATGGTTAGATTTTTCTTCCATATTCATATTTTCACCTATGTGGAAACCCAGTGATTAGTTTATTTGGGTAACCGTTACGTTTCATAATTTTGTTTTTAAAGATTGGTTTTGGTATTCTTTTTTACGATGTGGGTTTCTATTAAGGAAACTTTCGAGTAGTAAACCATTTATAACCCCGATGAATTTCGAGGGCGAAATTCATTTTAAGGGGGGTAGAATGTAACAACCCAAGATTTTATGAAAAATATTCTTTTGAATTTCAATAATGTCTTGTGTTGTACGCTACACCAAAAGGATCTTGCACAACACACATCCTTGACTTGCCTTGCATTACATGCAATCGCGACCTTCCTCGATAGCGTGTGTAGTACGCAATAACGAGTTTCTCTAAACAACAATATGCTATTAAAATATTATTAAAACTAGCCGTTATGAATAGTAATAACTACTTTTTGAAATCTTGTAAATTTTATTTTTCAAAATGGATTTCATTTTTGGATTCGTAATATCGAAATTAGCTTATGGTGAAATTTTGGTGATTTTCGGATAACTTTCATAGTTTGATGAATAGTGAAAATTACTAAATTTTAATTAAAAACAACTTTTTCAATCGAAATAATTAATAGTGATAAATTATTTTTCTGAAAACTTTCAATTTTTGATGAATAGTGAAACCACTAAGTGGTAGTTAAAAAAAACTGAATTGTTCATAAAACTTAATTTTACCGCTTCTGTGAGTGGAATTTCGAAAATCCGAGAGACACAGTTGATTTCAGTAAGTAAATGTGGTTCAATTAGATGAAAATAATTTTTTGGTGAATAGTAACTTTTTACTTTTTTTTACAACGGTTAAAAGTAAATAGGGTAATTAAGGGTAGAAATGATATTATTATTACCCTAACACATGTCATAATTCTATTGGAAAAGTGTAATTCGACCAAAAACAAACTTAGGAATAAAATATGACCATTTAGGCCCACATGGATTAGATTAGGACATTTATTATTAATTTATTAAAAAAATGGTTAAAAGAGTTAAAATCAAAGTTTATTTACTAAAACATTTTTAATATGGGGTTACACATAAGATAAATTAGACTATAAATATTCATTAGAAATATAAAAATATTTCCTACATAATTGTATTTTATTTGTAATTTTTATACATTATATAATTTAATTTATTTATGACACAACGATGATGCAGTAATTATCTTATTAATGAAATATTGGCATAATTGATGTTATAAATACCCAAATAAATATAATTTGAGACTTTTTATGAATTAAAATAATTTTATAGCTTAATAGGACATGTTAGTATTGATTTAATTAACTTTTTTTGAACTTATAATTCTGTTATGAGTTTCACAAAAATCAATTACTAAATAGTGTCAAAATTGACATAAAATAGTTTTTAAAACAAATATTATATTATTAATTGTTATTTTATTCCTAAAAATCTATGGTTTGGCCAAATTATTAGATAAGGTTATATATATTAATAATGAATAATTTGGTGTTCTTTTGGCTTCTTATAGTAAGTTTATTAACCTTCTAGTATAAGAACAAAAGAAGACACGGTAAAAGTAAAATTATTTAACTTAATGTTAAATCTAAATGATAAGGTTAAAATAGGATCCTAAACTTGTATAAATTCTATTTTATGAGAGGCTTTCGACCCATACCCTCCTTAGCCTCGAAATAAATCAATTTGGAGCTATTTAAAACCGAACATGAATTTATAATAAAATAATATTTTTAGTTTTTCCAAAGGATCCCCTCTCCTCCTTTATAAAAGGGCACCTCCTCCCTCTCTTCCTCACACAACTTTGAGCCTTCAATCTCGGACAAACCCTTCCAAATACTCTTATCCACTTCCATAGCAACATCCTATAGGTTCTGGTCTTCCTCAAAGACCAATTTTAGTACCCTAATAGGAGGTCTCAAAGAGGCGCTTCAAAGAAGAGGTAATTTCCGTTACCGTTTCTTTCACCTTTATTTCTTCTTCCACTTCTTCTTCTTAGGTTGCTTCATTATGAAGTAATAAAATCATTATCACTCATATACTGATATGTTATTATATGTATGAAACAATCCTAATTCACCATCTATCCATCCTATGGAAAACGAAATCACCGCGCGTGCGTACGTACGGAATACCGTCTCCACGCCGTGGTGTAATCTGTTTTTCCACCAACACCTTACATGGATGGGTATTATGGTGTAAAGAATAACTATACATAGTTATTATAACATCATAATGATTCTGATATATTGTATCATCCACTCCAATTCAATTCAATAATTATGGAAATGATATCCTCGCTCGTGCGTACGTACGGACTACCGTCTCCACGACGCGATGAGATTCATTCTCCATGGTAACCATTTAAGAATGATTATAAAGTATATATAAGCAATAATAATGAAATATATGACATTATAAATCTACTTTATTTATGTGTATATATATTTATGTCATCTACTTAATTCCACTCAATTCAATAAGGAAATGAAAACAGCGTTCATGCGTACGTACGACCCACCGTCTCCATGAACGATGTATTTCTTTCCATTTAATAATTTATTATATATATGTATATTCTGAATATATATTATATATAAATCATGTTTTATATTCTAGAATTAAGTAATTATGATCTAACCAATCATATTAATAATTACAAGTTAAAACACGAACGACAAATGAGACGATTTTACCCAAAACGCTACTTTAACATGAATTTACAAAAGAACGGGTAATATAAAGTAATAAGTGAACCATATATGAAATAATAACAATGAATATGATTCTGTAATAAGTCAATGACATTATTTAAATCATTATACTGGAGTTTCGGACACTTACGAAGCTAATCAGATCTAAGGTATGGGAAATATCACAATCTCATTTTTATCCGAGATTGTTTATACTGTGGCATTTACTGGGGTGTATTTTATCATCCACATCCATGTTTCCTCAATATGTAATATTATTTCCATTCACCTACAATTTTTTAAATCCTATTTTACCCTTAGGTGAGTTTTTAGTAAAATATATAAAAGGAATCTTTTGTCGTTTTTCGTACGAGGTACTTTTTGACTTTTCCGACAAAAGTACAAGAAGAATGTTTTTTTAACTTATACGGCATGAATGGATTTTTAAAACCTTATTTCCAAGAAGCTTAATTTACAATTTTTCAAGTTTATTTTTAATCAACTTCTTTTAGTTTAAAATTGTATGACATGTTATGAAAGGATAAATGTTATTGAAGTAGAAAGGATATATTCCTCAAGAATGGAGTTCAAGAGTTTTATCAAAATTATTTTCCATCTAAGACAATATAGGGTTCTGTTTCTATCCCTATTATTACATGGATTTGATTATGTGGTGATGGAATTATTTTTATGAATTTCTTTATATTATAGGAATTGTTTTATGATGTCACGATGTTTAAGATTCCCATTTTTATAACATGGGTTATGTAATGATGTATGATTTATGATTTTGTGGCACACATAAGAATGGTATCATTATGAGATGGGTGGGACCTATATCTCCCTCCAATTAATTGGGTAAAGATTTTATATCTCATGAGATAGACATGGCTGGAATGATAGGTAATACCGGTTCAGTGAAACAGGATTGAAACGAGGGTGACTCGGTTCAGAAAGGGACTTTGTCCACTAAGATAGTCTTGGAAATGAGTCTTGACTAACAAGAAATGATTCTCTATGATTATGTGTGCATGCCACAAAGTTTAATGTTTTATGTTATGATTATTGTGATTACATTTCACTGCCATGAGTTATCCCAGATTATGAAATTATGATATCTTTTACAGGTTAAGATTTCCAAAAGTTATGTGCTTATGTATATGATGTGATTGATATTTCTTTTGTTTTCCCTTACTGAGAATTTGAGCTCACCCTTTTATGTTTACTTTTCCCCAGGATATAAAGAAAGGTTTTAGGTATAAAAAAATGAAGATCTTTATGGGAGATGTTGAAGATCTTTCACCAGGATTAGAAGATTATATTCTGAGTTTCCAAAGACACTAAACTATTACGATCCTTGTGTGTGTGTTTTTGTTATGTACTAAGTATTCCGAAAATTTAATGTAATGTCAATGTACGTCAAGCTTCGGGTCTCTACAGTTGGTATTAGAGGAAAGGTTTAGTCAACCTTTGGAAACTAGGATGCGAGAACTTTAGTGAGGTCCCTAGAGATATTTCTAAGGTATGTCTAGGGATGTCTCTAAGGTTAAGTATACGTATAGGTTATAGTCCTAGAATTGGGCTAACGATCTTAGAATTTAACCTAAGATGTTAGATATTGAGGGTACTCCCCCTTTATTATGTTGTTTTCCCTATCATTATTTTTTCCTCTCACACTATTCTTTTTGGGGTTTAGACGATGGATGGAACCCGAAGGAACCGTGTTGATCAATGCAATGGACAATGCAATGATTGTCCTCCTGAACAAACAAATGTTATGGGAGATGGAGTGCAAAATCTTATTGCTATACTTACACAAGCTATGAATCATTCTGAACTTCCAAATGAGCAGAGAAGGGAACAATATTCTATTGAGTCCTTCATGAGGAAACGTCCACCTTCTTTTAGTGGGTCTTCTGATCCACTTGTTGCTGAACAATGGATTAGTACCACTGAAAAGATATTTTCAGTTCTTCAATGTTCTGAACATGATAAAGTCATCTTAGCAGTATATCGTTTGGAAAGTGAAGCTGATCAATGGTGGAATCTTATCAAGAATACGAGGCAAAGAGATGAAATTGAGTCCATGGAATGGGACGAGTTCAAGAACTTATTTTTCAATAAGTACTTCCCTCATATTCTTCGAACCAAGATGGAGAAGGAGTTTCTTGAACTAAAGCAGAAGGATGATGAATCTGTTGGTATATACGAAGCGAATTTTACAAGACTTGCAATGTATGCATCTAGCATTATCATCCAACCTGAAAGTAAAGTTGATCGATTTTCAGTGGAATAAAACCATGTCTTCGAAGGGCATTAGATATAAGAGACTTCAGTAGCTATGAAGAAATTGTGCGTTGTGCTATCAAGGTAGAAATGGAAGTTGGTGTTACATATCCATATCATGGTTTTGACAAGAAACGAAAGATGGAGTTCAAGGAGAAATCTCAGAATAATGGTGAAAAGAAGATGAATGTTTCCTTATGCACAAAGTGTGGAAAGAAGCATGGTGTAGATTGTCTTAAAGGGACTAGAAAATGTTTTAAGTGAGGAAAAGAAGGTCATCGAGTAGCTGAGTGTCGAAGTAATGGAAAAAGGGTTTCTAATGATGTGAATAAATCAAACACTGTAGAGAACGCACCACCTACACTTCAATGCTTCAAGTGCAAGGAAATGGGGCATTATGCTAATAAATTCCCTAATCCCAGGGTTAGTGATGATCAACATGAGCAACCACTTAAGGCAAAGGACAAAGGGAAGTCACATGCGATCAATATAGGTGATGTTGAATATGACAACGATGTGGTGGAATGATTAAGTGTTTATGTAATGGGATTCCAAAATAGTGTTGTATATAGTATCGTGGAATATTGGAATATTTATGTATTGGTCTATTGTGGTTTTCAATAATTTTATGGTACCAGTAACCATGGAAAGTGATTGAGATATTTTTGAAAAAAGAATGATATGCGCATAATGAAGGGAAATGAGAAAATGAAATATTTGACAGTATTCATGAGCTCATGATTGATATAAGGACTAAGTGATATCATGGTTTGAGTATATAGAATTTTGAGGATTTTGGTATGTGGAAGGTGTTAACTTTTAACTGCATTCATGTTTTCACTAAGGTTCAATGGTTATTCAAGAGAATACATTATTAAGGACTTTGAATGTTTGGAATGTGACCAAAAAAACATATCTTATGATATATGGGGATCAACGATGGTATTAAATCTCTGGTAATCGTTTTCACTATGTTATGAGAGTGGACTGCAGTATTATGGAGAAGCCTAAAGATTGGAATAGATTATGTTGAACATAAGTTAGTATTATTTAAGGATAGATGTTTTTTCGATATTATTGATGGGATGTTATAGTAATATAGTTTTAGAAAAAGGACGACCTGCAGGACGGGCGACAGCCCATCGCGTCGGACAAGGCTGTGGGAATCGAACCCACAACCGAAGTGTGACTGGCCTTTATCACCTACCACTGGCCTACAGGAAGTCCCTGGTTAGTAGAAACTAGTTTTATTATATTAATCAGTATGATATATGAAGTATAAGTCCATTTTAGGAACCATATATGATTAATCTCACTATAGAATGACTTATGTATATTTAATAACTTTTGATGACCTTTTTTTTTGAGACAGATGGAATGACCCGTCATTCTATCACATGATCTGCTAACACATCACGAATAACAAATTCAACTTCATTTATTTAAGAGATGATGTGGAAATTGTTCAAGGCATGAACAATAGTGAGATTGTACCAAAATAAAGTAAGTGTTTATTCTAATTCAAATTCCTCAACTTTAGGGAAACGATCTTGAAAACCAAAAATGTTGTCCTAGTGCTCTTATATCTGATTAATCAAATGGTACCTTAGATCGTCACAAATTTATTGATTTATGATTGTTGGATTTTCCATAGACATGTTCTCTACCACTCTCCATCAGAACATGATGGTTAGATTTTTCTTCCATATCCATATTTTCACCTATGTGGAAACCCAGTGATTAGTTTATTTGGGTAACCGTTACGTTTCATACTTTTGTTTTTAAAGATTGGTTTGGTATTCTTTTTTACGATGTGGGTTTCTATTAAAAAAACTTTTGAGTAGTAAACCATTTATAACCCCGACGAATTTCGAGGGTGAAATTCATTTTATGGGGGGTAGAATGTAACAGCCCAAGATTTTATGAAAAATATTCTTTTTAATTTCACTAATGTCTTGTGTTGTACGCTACACCAAAAGGATCTTGCACAACACGCATCCTTGACTTGCCTTGTATTACACGCAATCACGACCTTCCTCGATAGCGTGTGTAGTACGCAATAAAGAGTTTCACTAAACAACAATATGCTATTAAAATATTATTAAAACTAGCCATTATGAATAGTAATAACCACGTTTTGAAATTTTGTAAATTTTAATTTTCAAAATGGAATTCATTTTTGGATTCTTAATATCGAAATTAGCTTAGGGTGAAATTTTGGTGATTTTCGGATAACTTTCATATTTTGATGAATAGTGAAAATTACTAAATTTTAATTAAAAACAACTTTTTCAATCGAAATAATTAATAGTGATAAATTATTAATTTGAGTGGTTTTAAAGTATATTTAGAATATATTTTTACAATTTAATACAATGTTGGTCATTGGATGTAATTTCACATTTAAACCAGACATAAACAAGTGTCAATCTTTTGATAGTTATTATTTCTTAAGAACACGCTATTTGTTTTGACGATGGGAATTAATTTTTAAATTAATTAATGCAACTGATATGTTTTGAATTTGGTAATATAGAAATCATTTTTGAGTTCATAATAACAAATATAGCTTAGGCCTAATTTTTGGTATTTTTCTGAAAACATTCAATTTTTGATGAATAGTGAAACCACTAAGTGGTAGTTAAAAAAACTGAATTGTTCATAAAAGTTAATTTTACCGCTTCTATGAGTGGAATTTCAAAAACCCGAGAGACACAGTTGATGTCAGTAAGTAAAATGTGGTTTAATGAGATGAAAATAATTTTTTGGTGAATAGTATCTTTTTACTTTTTTTTACCACGGTTAAAAGTAAATAGGGTAATTAAGGGTAGAAATGATATTATTATTACCCTAACACATGTCCTAATTCTATTGGACAAGTGTAATTCGACAAAAAACAAACTTAGGAATAAAATATGACCATTTAGGCCCACTTGGATTAGATTAGGACATTTATTATTAATTTATTTAAAGAAGGGTTAAAAGAGTTAAAATCAAAGTTTATTAACTAAAACATTTTTAATATGGGGTTATACATAAGATACATTTGACTATAAATATTCATTAGAAAGCTAAAAATATTTCCTACATAATTGTATTTTATTTTTAATTTTTAGACATTAAATAATTTAATTTGTTTATGACACAACGATGATGCATTAATTATCTTAGTAATGAAATATTGACATAATTGATGTTATAATTACCCAAATAAATATAATTTGAGACTTTTTATGAATTCCACTAATTTTCTAGGTTAATATGACATGTGCGTATTGATTTAATTAACCGTTTTCTAACTTATCATTCTGTTATGATTTTCACAAAAAACAATTACTAAATAGTGTCAAAATTGACATAAAATAGTTTTTAAAACAAATATTATATTATTAATTGTTATTTTATTCTTAAAATCTAAGGTTCGGACAAATGACTTAGATAAGGTTATATATATTAATAATGAACAATTTGGGGTTCGTTTGGATTCTTATAGTATGTTTATTAACCTTATAGTTTAAGAACACAAGAAGACATGGTAAAAGTAAAATTATTTAACTTAATGTTAAATCTAAATGATAAAGTTAAAATTGGAACCTAAACTTGTCTAAATTCTATTGTATGAGAGGATTTCGACCCATACCCACCTTATCCTCGAAATAAATCAATTTGGAGCTATTTAAAACCTAACTTGACTTTATAATAAAATAATATTTTTAGTTTTTCCAAAGGAGCCCCTCTCCTCCCTTATAAAAGGGCACCTCCTCCCTCTCTTCTTCACACAACTTTGAGCCTTCAAGCTCGGCCAACCCCTGGAAAATTCTCTTCTCCACTTCCATAGCAACATCCTAGAGGTTCTGGTCTTCCTCAAAGACCAATTTTAGTGCCCTAAGAGGAGGTCTCAAAGAGGCGCTTCAAAGAAGAGGTAATTTCCATTACCGGTTCTTTCACCTTTATTTCTTCTTCCACTTCTTCTTCTTAGGTTTTTTCATTATGAAGTAATAAAATCAGTATCACTCATATACTGATATGTTATTATAAGTATGAAACAGTCCTAATTCACCATCTGTCCATCCTATGGAAAATGAAATCACCGCGCGTGCGTACGTACGGAATACCGTCTCCACGCCGTGGTGTAATCTGTTTTTCCACCAACACCTTACATGGATGGGTATTATGGTGTAAAGAATAACTATAAATAGTTATTATAACATCATAATTATTCTTATATATTGTATCATCCACTCCAATTCAATTCAATAATTATGGAGATGATATCATCGCTCGTGCGTACGTACGGACTACCGTCTCCACGACGCGACGGGATTCATTCTCCATGTTAACCATTTAAGAATGATTATAAAGTATATATAAGAAATAATAATGAAATATATGACATTATAAAGATACAGGATTTATGTGTATATATATGTATGTCATCTACTTAATTCCACTCAATTCAATAAGGAAACGAAAACAACGTTCATGCGTACGTACGGCCTACCGTCTCCATGAATGGTGTATTTCTTCCCATTTAATAATTTATTATATATATGTAAATTCTGAATATATATTATATATAAATCATGTTTTATATTCTGGAATTAAGTAATTATGATCTAACCAATCATATGAATAATTAGAAGTTATAACACGAATGACAAATGAGACGATTTTATCCAAAACGCTACTTTAACATGAATTTACAAAAGAACGGGTAATATAAAGTCATAAGTGAACCATATTTGATATAATAACAATGAATATGATTCTTTAATAAGTCAATGACATTATTTAAATCATTATACAGGAGGTTCAGACACTTACGAAGCAAATCAGACCTAAGGTAAGGGAAATATCACAATCTCATTTTTATCCGAGATTGTTTATACTTTGGCATTTACTGGGGTGTATTTTATCATCCACAACCATGTTTCCTCAATATGTAATATTATTTAAATTCACCTACAATTGTTTAAATCCTATTTTACCCTTAGGTGAGTTTTTAGTAAAAGATATAAAAGGAATCTTTTGTCGTTTTTCGTAGGAGGTACTTTTTGAATTTTCCGACAAAAGTACGAGAAGAATGTTTTTTTAACTTATACGACATGAATGGATTTTTAAAACCTTATTTCCAAGAATCTTCCTTTACAAGTTTTCAAGTTTATTTCTAATCAACTTCTTTTAGTTTAAAATTGTATGACATGTTATTGAAGGATAAATGTTTTTGAAGTAGAAGGTATATTTTCCTCAAGAATGGAGTTCAAGAGTTTTATCAAAATTATTTTCCATCTAAGACAATATAGGGTTCTGTTTCTATCCCTATTATTACATGGATTTGATTATGTTGTGATGGAAATATTTTTATGAATTCCTTTATCTTATATGAATTGTTTTATGATGTCACGATGTTAAAGATTCCCATTTTTATTACATGGGTTATGTAATGATGTATGATTTATGATTTTGTGGCACACATAAGAATGGTATCATTATGAGATGGGTGGGACCTATATCTCCCTCCAATGCATTGGGTAAAGATTTTATATATCATGAGATAGAAATGGCTGGAATGGTAGGTTATACCGGTTCAGTGAAACATGACTGAAATGAGGGTGACTCGGTTCAGAAAGGGACTTTGTCCACTAAGATAGTCTTGGCAATGATTCTTGACTAACAAAAAAATGATTCTCTATGATTATGTGTGCATGCCACAAAGCTTAATGTTTTAAGTTATGATTATTGTGATTACATTTCACTGCCATGAGTTATCCTAGGTTATGAAATTATGATCTCTTTTACAGGTTAAGATTTCCAAAAGTTATGTGCTTTTGTATATGATGTGATTGATATTTATTTTGTTTACCCTTACTGAGCATTTGATCTCACCCTTTTATGTTTACTTTTCCCCAGGATATAAAGAAAGGTTTTAGGTATTAAAAAAAGGAAGATCTTTATGGGAGATGTTGAAGATCTTTCACCAGGATTAGAAGATTATATTCCGAGTTTCCAAAGACACTAAACTATTACGATCCTTGTGTGCGTGTTTTTGTTATGTACTAAGTATTCCACAAATGTAATGTAATGTCAATGTACGTCAAGCTTCAGGTCTCTACATTTCTTTCCCATTTCACCCCTCCTAAGCCATTACACCTTTCCGTTTCAAGATTCAGTCTTCAAGACACTCTTCAAAGCCATTTATGGCCTGATTTATTGATTTGACTTCCTTATCTGAAAGGAATTCAGTGAAATATCTCTCAAAACCTAGTGATTTAAATATCTTTTTGTCACAAAATATGGAGATTTCATTCATTCAAACTCATCCTTTAAGATGAGATAAATCCTTATCCTGGGTCTCCTTTTCAGGAATAAGTCCCAGTCATAAATTTTGGGCATCCTTCTTAGGAGTAAGCCCCATGTCCTCTAATATGGGAATCCTTCTTAGGATTAAGCCCCAATTCCCTTAATTTGGGCATCCTTCTTAGGAGTAAGCCCCAATCTCAAATATGGGCATCCTTCTTAGGAGTAAGCCCCAATCTCAAAAATGGGCATCCTCCTTAGGAGTAAGCCCAAATCTCAAATATGGGCATCCTCCTCAGGAGTAAGCCCCAAACCGTAATCCTTAACCTGGGATTCCTTTTCAGGAATAAGTCCCATTCATAAATCTTAGGCTTCCTTTTCAGGAGTAAGCCCCAAGTCCCTTAAATTCTCTTTAACCAGTCCTAATGTACATTTAATATGGGATTCCTTCTCAGGAGTAAAACCCAATTATCAAGCCTCTCCTAATTTGGGTTTCCTTTTCAGGAATAAAGTCCCATGTTAGAGTGTTCAAATCTCCATAAAGCACATATACCTTTATAGACCATGTTCCTAGATTTTCTCCTTAAAGTAAATCCTAAAATTCATTCATCTGGGCGGTCATACATACATAAGCCCCACATTATTTCTTATGATTGCATCTTTCATGGCAGAATTGTCTAATTTTTACCACTACATCTTGTTTCTCACACCGAGCATGACTCACGTGAGCTTAGAGTGTAAAAGTAATTGTGACATCCTTCTTTGGGCCATCAATCATAATCATCATAATCCCTTACTTGAACTACGTGGGTTCTGATTCCTTTTCCAAAACAAAGGATACGTAGGTAGCCCATATATGGGTTTGATCCCAACTCTGAAATAATTCATGTCCTTCTGAATGACAATTAACTTCAAGTGCCCCACTGAGTGGCTTTAAAACCAGCCTGGTCATCATAATGACCAAGAGACTTTTATATAAATATTTTTAAGGTTACCATTGATCAAGAATCTCTAAATAGATATAGATGATTCTCTATTTATGAAGAACCTCGAATACATATAAAAGATTCTCTAAATTTCTTACATATTTAATCATTGATTGTCAAAACTAAAGGAAGAAGCTCATTTTATACTTGGTAATGTAATAAGGATTCACGAACATAACTTAAATCTATAAAGAGAGTCCCGTAATAGACAATAATTCCCCTCAAAAAGGTGTGATGAGTCTGACCTCCCATCCTCTCGACCAATGCAAATCCCTAAGACTCATCAGTTCACAAGCTAATTAGCACCCACCTCTGGAAAGTAGGTCCAAATGGTTATGGAATCATTGGATGTTTCCGGTTCTACGAAAAAACCCATTAGAGACCGATCAGAACGTTTGAATCTCCCATCCAGGAGGTCATCCCCGAATTCCAAGGGAAACAAAAAACGGTGATCCCGACGTGAATCCTTAACCAAGTTAAAATGATGTTTTACCTATTTGTTAAGCCCCTATTTAAAACTCAATAAGAGGGCTAACAAAAACAATCATTGAACTGTGTGCTCATCCAAAGGATGAAGTGGCTGAATTTTATCTTGATTACGTCTGTTATATCAAACATGCACTCTTTTCCAAGTTCTTATATATTTCCATAATGGCTGCTCTCAAATTCACATCTGTGAATACTGCTGCTGCAAATACCACTGTTGCTATTCCTACTGGATCGTCATCCGCTCTGAGGATGACATCACCTACTCAGCGTCTTCAACAATGGGTATCAAATGCATTGGTTAAGGAGTACCGTCAATACGGTACCATCCCAACTTTGGAGGCTTCCCAACAGGCCCTCCAAGTGAACAACTCACACAGGTCATCCGGCCAACGACGACCAGTGATCAAGAGGTAGGCGGGGATGACTACCGTCTCCAACTATTTTGGGTCGTTATCCCCAGAACGCAATTTACATTCGCTCCCTTACTCTAAGGAAGTGAATGAGCAGGTCTCTCAGGGCCTTAATTCAAAAAGACAGGAGTCCTTCCCAAGGGCTCCCATCAACAATCGCCGCCAGACTCGTGCGGCAGTGCGCCCTCAATATGATGAGGGTACCGACTCCAGGAATTCAGCTCAGGTTCCTCAAACCTGAGCAGGCAAGACGAACCACCAGAGATGGAATCAAGTTAACAATGGGCAGGTTTTCATCCCTGCCAACTCCGGAGAAGTCGACTAACCTAACTTGGTGGCGAACAACGAACAGGCACACACACCTGTCCGTTTTAATTCCGCTGTCTAGCAGACTCACCTGGCAGCATCAAGCCAATCCCACCAGGCAATTCCGGCGGAGTACTATAGGCAGGAACATACACCTTCTTATACATCATTAGTTAGTCAGCAGGATCGCCTGACTACATATGATGGATATCGTCAACCGCATTTGGCGAAGTGTAATCAGAAGGCACATACACCTGCTAGTACTAATCAAGCCTACCAACAGTCTCACTTGGTAGCGCACGGAGAAGTCAGTCGGAAAGCTCCGACGACAAACAGGAGGCATACTCATCTCTCTGCCTCCACACTTGAGTACTGTCAGGATTCACTAACAAGAAAAGGAGGACAGGAGCAGGCACATACACCTACTCCAAGCTTGGAATGGACATATATCCCCGTTCCAGCAGCCAAAGTCACCAAACATATTTTTTCAATGGTGAAAGAGCAGAAGAAAATTCCTGCTAATATTCTGGATGCTTGCCAGGATATCATAACAGCTTCAGCATCATCTCAGGGAAAGACACATAAATATATCCCTAGCAGTGGAGTGACACATCAACGATTCACTCCGGAACAGACACACACATCTGTTCCAGTCCAAGAGGGTTTTGGGGTATACTCCCCCATATCATATGGACAACCAAGTCAGGAACACACACCTGATTTGAGTAGAGATCGTCAGCCTAACCTGACCATATTTCCTGATCAGGCACATACACATGCTCAGAGTAACCACTTTCATCAACAAGTGGTTTCCAAAGTGAGTAAGAAGGAATATAAGAAAAAGATCCACCCAGCACAATCAGGAGATCAAATCCAATCTGTAATAAGGCCTTGCTCGATGCTGGAGTTCTTGAAACCCTCAGAAATTTATCTATTGGAATTCAAGATTCCACTCCCACAGTTCCCAATAACAAGAACATTAATTCCGAAAGTCTTCAACAGACACATCCTAATGAAGGCTTGCTTCATGAAAATTCGGTCAATCATGAAGTTTCTTTTTCAGATGAGATCCATAGGAATCCTCTGTGTGGTCAGAAGACCAAGGAGCAAGAGATCTCATCTTTTTCTGTAACCCATTATGGTGGTCCTCCCCATGATGATGAATTTCGCTACGAAAGTCCTCTCCGCAGTAGTGATTCACATTGCCTGGAAAATACTCCAGTGGACAATGTAGTGCCGAGAAAGCCCTATTATCTTGAGGAACTTGCAAATGTGAAACCAGTCATGTCTAATGCTTTATCGCTATAAAGTGAAATAATTTCTCAATCAGAAGATAGCCCATGGTGTAGGTCATTCTCCGAACCACCCCTAAGTCATGCATCTTCTAATTTGATTAATGATCTCTCTACCAATCTTGTTGAATCCGATGAAGCAACAATGAAACACCAACTCTGGTCAAAACAGGTAGAAGAATCTTCATTTAATGATAAAAGGGAAATGCTGAAAATGAGGAAAAAACTGGCGAAAAGTGAGGTACCAGTCATGTTTTGGCCTTTGGCTGACTCCCAGTATGACATTCCAAAGATGTTGAACGAAGATGGAGTCCATGATATTTGTCTCAACATATGGAAAACTCTTTTTCAATTGAAGAAGAAGGTATTATCTTATGAGGAATATGAAAATCATCTCAAGATAATAAAAGGGCTACAACGTCAGATTGATTTGGCATCTCTATCAGTCTCTCGGTATCCGAAGGCTGAAAAGCAACAGAGAACCCTTCAACGTTCATTCCTTGGCGCACTAAGAAAATTGTGTCAATTAATTGCCAATGCTCCATCTGGTGTTCATATCAGAGGATGGGGTGTTCACGGAGCACTACATTTCACAATGCTTTCCAGTCAGCAAAGCCCGCCAAAAATGGTCTCATGCAATGTTATTGCCCATGGCCGGCCACAGTCAATGGGCTTTGTTCATAATCAAAAGCTTGCTCAAGAACATGCTTCAACTAGTTCCTCTCAAAATCAAGCATATAGAGAACAAGTTGTTGAATTTCTCCTACATCAAGCAGGCAAGAATATTGCACAAGCCTCTCGTATGGAGCAAACACATCATCAAATGACAGAAGTTTCAGAAATCAACCAACGGTCTGTTAAATCAGGTGATAAAAGTGGATACAGGCTAATGCATCCAGATAATTTCCGAACTAAGATTCGCAAGATCAAGAGACCTTTTAAGAAGTTCTTAGACATAGCATGTCAAGAGCCACCCCAGCTTGTCAGAATGAGGACTCCTTTAACCCAACCCTCAGAGTCAACAAATGGGATTCGAGGAGTTGAGCGGAAGCAGTAGGAACATCCCCAGTTCTCGAGACTGGGGACTCTTTCAAATCATCAATCCCCTTCTCAGAGAATATCGGTCTTTTCTCGATTGGGGAAGAAGCCTCAAGAAAAATGAAGAGCCAAATTATCAGGAGATTCCCTCCAAGTTATAGCTCGTCAAGAAGTTCCTAAAAGATTAAATCAACAAAAGGCAATGTCTCATCAAAGACATGAAAGAAGACAATATCACAGAAATGTTGATAGAAGGGATGCGATGCATTATACATCAATCAATGTCATCAATTCCGTTGTTGCTAATCCACCAGAGGAGACTCACTCAGGGGACTTAGATGAAGAGCGTCCTGCTCAAGAAAATGTACGCGCTGATACAAATGAAGAAGGTGTGCGTACACGAAGTCAAAGGATTACTCAGAACCTAGGTAATCCACTTCCCTCTCTCCAAAAAGTATCCAACAAAGGGAGGGGAAAGAATCAGGTTACATATCCTTCCTCTGGAGAAGGTCAATCGCTCTCATTAGAGCAAAGGTTTGCACAACAGGAGGAAGAAATGACAGAATTAAGAAGGTTGAATGCAGAACTACTTCAGAGTAGTCTTCTTTTTAAGAATGCTGAAGTCCGATAGCCGAAGGAATTTGTAGCAGTTACTGAGATGGATCAGGAATATCCTCCTTTATCAGTACACCCTCAGAGGTCTAATCCTACGGGTCAAACGCAACAACGGTTGGCAGTGCTACCATCAGTTGCAGCACCAACCACCACATCTGTCCAAGCTCCATTCATTGCACCTACTCAAGACCAGATTCAACCAGATGTTTCTCAAAAGTCAATAACTACTATTGAGTCATTAACAGCTCGGTTAGAAACTATGGAAGGGAAACGGGGGCAAGTTCAACCAGAAAATAAAATTTACCATGAATGGGTAGATTCAATTTCTCCTCCATCCAGTTTTGGAAACCCTTTTTTTCCTACTTTCAATGGATCAGGCGACCCTGAACAACATTTAACACATTATGTGTCTTGTTGTGATCCTATGATCGGAACTCCCGAGCAGCAAGAAGCATTGAAACTCAGATGCTTCGTGCGAACCTTGCAAGGACCAGCTTTTGTCTGGTATACAAGTTTGCAATACCGGTCAATCATTGGATGGGAGGATCTTCACCAAAAATCCCTTCTTCAGTTCAGCTCAACTTTGCCAAAAACGACAGTTTTCGATCTTACAAACTGCATGCAAAGGGAAAATGAAAGAGTCTCTGATATCATTGCTCGCTTGAAGGGATTAACATATTCCCTTAGTTTAGCACTCCCTCAGGAAGAGATGTTACCAATCTGTGTGGAAAATTTGCGTGACGAATTACGCACGCCATTGATCCCTGTGAAATACACAGGAGGGTTTCGAGACCTTACTTCAATCGCTCAGCATATTGAAGATTCCCTTATACAGGCTAAGGTTAAATCTCATGTAATTCCATCAGCTTTAGGATAGAGAATGGGTAAAGCAGAAACTGCTACAGTTATGCTTAAACAAGCGTCTGTACCTATTTCTACTTCAAAACCTTCATCTTCTCGAAGGGCTCCACCTCATGAACGCCAACAACAAAGGCCGTTTCGTCCAAATGATCAAAGAGATCAACGAAGAAAACAATTTGTGGATTTTAAGAGTAAAACATACTCCTTCCGAAATGAGAAAGTTCTTGGTTACTTCATTTCATCTCTGGAAAATAATTTGGTTCAATTACCAGTGCCCAAGAGGCCAAACAGGGAAGGAGATGAAGACCGTCCCAATTATTGTCCCTTTCATCAAATGTTAGGGCATCCCATCCAGGAGTGTTTTGTCTTTAAATACCTCCTGCAAAAGATGGTCGACTTGGGATAAGTCAAGTTGAAAGGTTCTTCGACTCAGGTAGCATGTGTTACTGCTACAGTTCCAGAGGAGGAAGGTGAATGGAAAGAAGTCAAATGCAGAAATGCATAGAAGTATGATGATTGGATGGTCAGAAAGATAATCAATCAGACTCATGCCATTTGGCGAACACAATTAATGAAACCAATTGTGTCTTCTGCCATGAATATTGCGGTAGAACCCTTTTCATCAGAGGGAAAGTCCTCAAAGAAACGGTTTGATTCAAAGAAGAAAAAAGAATTAGAAGAAGATGAGTATGTTTCAAAGCCTAAATTGTCATTGAATCAGGAAGACTTTATGCCATCTAATTCAAAACCACGGGCACCTCCCCATCAAACGGAACAACCTAAACAGGCTAGTCAGGCAGGGTATTTATTAGACGAAGAGTTAATCTTCGGTTCTATTAATATGATTCAATTAACAGATCCATATTCCAGTTGTAATTTCAATTTTGATGAGTCTGAATTCCCTGTATCAAATAAGGGAATCCAAGGATGTTCCAGAGGTTCAGGATATAGAGGAAGACGTGGATCTTTCCAAATCCACTACTCTAATTCTACCCCTGCTAGCACTTTTTATGCAGCAGAAAATCGTGGTAGAGCCCTTCAGCGAGCTCAAAAAGAACAAGCAAGTTCTTCTGCCAATAGTCAACTCATTCCTGGCACAATTATTTTGGAATACCGATTGAAAATTCCATCTTCTTTATCTCAGCAATTAAATGGATCTAATCGGTCATATCTTCTAAAACCATGGATTTTTTCCAACTTCTATCCCAATACAAGATGCATAAGCTTCCAAAGCATCTGCTTCCAAGGTACCTGCTAAACCGCATATTCCTGTTGGGAAACGTAGACCTCCAGATCAAAAGTATGATATATTGAAACACTTGGCCCAAGTACCAGACAAGTTATCAATTTTGGATGCTTTGAATCTGTCAACAGATCTTCGAGAAGCACTCATCGAAGCTTTGTCAAGTCCTTAGGAGTTTAAAGCTGAAATTGCTGCAGATGAAGTCTATCACATAGAGAATAATCCTATAGAATGCCATGAAGTGATATCTTTTACTGATAAAGATGAATATTATGTTTTTCATGAGCACATAAAACCGTTGTACTTATCTGGCAAAGTCAATGGTGTGGATATCCGAAGAGCTTTCATTGACAATGGTTCAGGAGTCAACCTCATGCCCATCCGTAAACTTTGTCGATTGGGCCTCACAAAATCTGATTTATCTCCTTCTACCATGATGTTACAAGGATATGATAAAAATGAAAAAGAACCACTGGGCGAAGTTACACTCAGAACTCAGTTTGGAGATCTTGTAACTAATTCGGATTTCATGATTATTGATCAAGACTCAGCTTTCAACGTCTTTCTTGGAAGACCCTGGCTACATCAGTATGCAACTATTCCTTCATCATACCATCAATGTCTCAAATAATATTCCAATGGTCAAGTTGGAACATTGTATGGTGATAAGGCCCCGTTCAAGACATGTGATTCTCAATACATTGAGGAAGAATTTTAACACATGAAGGGAAGAGAAAAATATACAATAAAGGAAATTACCAAAGTTAATGCTCCATATGGTTTGGAGAAGATTTCAATAAATCCATTTACACATGTGAGTACAGATTATGTGTTACCTATCATTAAAATTGACAAAATAGGCCCAAATCAAAATACTCTTATGGAATGATCTATAATGTCAATTACGGCAGTTGAGCCAGAAAACATGATAGAAATTGGTAACCTACCAAACAGTGATGAAAGCATAAGTAGTGACGTCTTCATTTTATCTGCTGAAATCCAACAGGTCTATACTTTGCCAATCAGGCTAGAAGAAGTTATATCAACATCGGAGGTGAATAATGATGTCAATTCTCAATCCATCATCTCCTCTTTATTTCCCAAAGAAGGCCCTTTATCATCAATATGGTCGGAAATGGAAGCGTCTTCTTCAAAATATGCAAATTTTGAAATCTCTTATGATCATGAAAATTTCGTTTTGTCATCTACTATGCAAGTAGAAACAGAAGATTTAGCACATGATGAAGAGGAAGAGGAAGATCTTAGAGATGCTCCTCCATAATTTGAAGAGGGTATCTCTACCATTGTGGATGAACTCAGAGAAATAAATCTGGGTACAGAGAAAGATCCACGCCCCACATTAATTAGTGTGGCCATGACCCTTGAAGATCAAGAGATGTATATTAATTTTCTAAAGCAAAATAAAGATATTTTCTCTTGGAACTATACAGAAATTCCTGGTCTTGATCCTGATATTGCTACTCATCATTTGGGTTTACTGAAAGAACATCAAGGATTTAAGCAAGCCGCGAGAAGAACACACCCAACTTATGCTTCCAAAATTGAAGCTGAAGTGGATAAGCTGATCAAAGCTAACTTCGTCAGAGAAGTTCAATATCCCAAGTGGTTGGCTAATATTGTCCCTGTAAAGAAGAAGAACGGACAAATTAGGGTTTGCATCGATTTTAGAGATCTTAATCGGTATTGTCCTAAAGATGATTTCCCAGTTTCGATTACAGAACTCTTAATTGATGCGATGGATGGCTATGAAGTAATTTCCTTCATGGATGGATATTACGGATATAATAAGATCCGAATGGCCCCAGAAGATGAGGAATCTACAGCCTTCAGAGCCCCTCAAGGTGTGTTTTGTTACCGGGTGATGCCCTTTGGTTTAAAGAATGTAGGTGCAACATATCAACGCGCCGTGAATCGTATCTTCAATCCTTTCTTAGGGAAGTTTGTTGAATGCTATGTAGATGATTTGGTGGTTAAATCCAAACAACGTTCTAATCACTTGGCTGATTTGGAAGTCATATTCCATAAGCTTCGACAACATAATTTGAAGATGAACCCCTTAAAATGTGATTTTGGGGTAACCTCAGGAAAATTCCTCGTCTTTGGTGTACGCCATTGTGGTATTGAAGTCGATCCTGAGAAGACCAATTCAATCCTTGGTATGTCACCTCCTCAGAATTTTAAATAATTAAGAGGACTTCAAGGAAACATAGCCTATATTCGGTGTTTCATCGCCAATTTGGCAGGCAAAAGTTTACCCTTTACCAAATTATTGCAAAAAGGAGTCACTTACCAGTGGACTGAAGAATGTCAAGAATCATTTGATGTTCTCAAGATATACCTCTTGAGTCCACCAGTACTCATGCCACCTGTTGAAGGTAGACCACTTATCCTCTATGTGACAGCTCTAGAGCGATCATTGAGTGCCTTTCTCGCTCAAAAGAATGATGCTGGGAATGAAAATAGCCTCTACTATCTCAGTAGAACTATGCTTGAAGCAGAAACCCGATATTCAAGTATTGAGAAGTGCTGCCTAGCATTAATCTTCGCAGTTCAGAAACTGAGACACTACCTGCAACATCACGAGGTCCAATTGGTATCTCGCAATAATCCGCTCAAATTCATCCTTAGTCGTCCAATGATTACATAACGTCTAGCAAGGTGGGAAGTTATTTTGCAGCAGTTCGACATTCAATATGTATCTCAAAAGGCAATAAAGGGCCAAGATCTGGCTGATTTCCTAGCTGAACATCCTTCAGTGGAAGACACATCTTCAGATATTGAACCCCCTGATGAGGATGTTTTCTCTATTCAAGAGAATCCTCAAACATGGGAAATGTATTTTGATGGTGCTTCCAGAAGTCCAACAGGGAAGAAAATGGAAAATCCTAAATTCAACAAAGTTGGTTTAGGAATTGTACTCATTTCTCTAGATAAGGCATTGTTACCTTATTACTTTTATTTATGGGAAGGTGGTACTAATAATGAAGCTGAATACCAAGCTCTTATCACAGGCTTGGAGTTAGTGCTTCAAGCACAAGTGAATCATTTAAAGGTGAAAGGTGATTCAAACTTGGTAATCAAACAAGTCAATGGGGATTATTCCATCAGAAAAGAAGAGTTAATCCCTTTGTATGATTACGTTAGAAAGTTAATGACGGAATTCCCTTCAGAACCGACATTATCTTATGTCCCAAGATCACAAAATGCTCAAGCTGATGCACTGGCTAATACAACCATAGCTCTAGCAGATCCAAATCGGGACGAGACAACCATCAATATTGCCCACCATTGTGCAATTTTCAAGCCAGAACCGAGGAAATTAATGAAATTAGTCCCATTCCTGAACCGTATGGTCATACTACAGGATGAATGTCACCAATCAGGGAATACCTTCAAAATGGAACACTTCCACCTGATAGAGCTGAGAAAGAACAAATCCGGCGACGTGTGGTCAATTTTACTCTTTATGATGGCCCAACCCACCTAGAGAAAATTCTCTACAAACGTGGTTTTGATGGAGTTATCTTCAGATGCATTCATGGTGAAGAGACAATGGCTGTCATGAAAGAAGTGCATGCAGGAGTCTGTGGTGCCCACCAGTCTGGACATAGATTTTCTGATCAAATTCAAAGGCTTGGATACTTTTGGCCTTCAATGATACAAGATTGTGTTGATTTCACAAAGAAGTGTCATTCATGTCAAGTACATGCCAACTTCATTCATCAACCTCCAGAGTTTCTTCAGACAGCTAAATACTCATGGCCATTTTCCACATGGGGAATGGATGTGGTGGGACCTTACCCTTCAGCTACGACCAAGCAGTTTAAGTACATTCTTACTGCTACTGATTTATTTTCCAAATGGGCAGAGGTAGTACCTCTCAAGGAAGTCAGTTCTAAATGCATTGTTAGCTTCATCAAGTCTAACATCATTACTAGATTTGGTGTCCCTCATACCATATTGACGGACAATGACACCAACTTCTGTTCTTCTAAGGTGAAGAAATTGTATCCAGAATACAACATTAAATCCAACCATTCATCTCGGTATCATGCGGCAACCAATGGACAAATAGAAGACTTTAACAAGACTCTTTCAAATATACTGCAAAAGATGGTGGATAAAGATAAGAGGTCATGGCCGGATAAACTCTTTCATTCTTTATGGGCTTATCGGACTACCACCCACAATGCAACACGGTCAACTCCATATTCGTTGGTATATGGAATAGAAGCAGTCTTTCCAATTGAAGTTCAATTACCCTCACTCAGAGTAGCCATTTGTGATCAGTTATCTACAGATGAGCAATCCCAAAAGCGATTGAATGAATTGGAATGGTTAGATGAGAAAATATTGTGCACTGTGCACCACTTGGGAATCTATCAGAATCGAATAACACAAGCTTTTAAACAAAAAAGTTTGTCTTCGTTCATTCATTCAGGGAGAATTGGTATTAGTTCTCAGAACTCCAATGATACCAGGAAAGAAACCTCCCAAGCTTAAGCCAAAATGGGAAGGACCTTATTCAATACATAGGGTCTACTCCAATGGAGCTTATTCATTAATCTCGATGGATGGAGAACTCATTACTACTCCAACTAATGCCAGATTTTTGAAGAAATATTTTATATAAAATACAAAGTATTCACATTATGTCCCCGCAACATGACACTAAACTGTGCAGCATCAGTTCGTCCTTTCTATATGATGTTAAACTATACAGCAATGGTCTTGTATGGCCTTAAACTGTAACTTCGTCTCACACGACATTAAACTGTGAAAAAGTTTCCTAAATGGTCCAGTACGACCTTAAACTGCATCATCAACGGTCCATGCATATGACCCTAAACTATTTGCAAGTCCCTTACGTCCAGCAAGATGTTAAACTGTGACATCCTAACTACATGACGCTAAACTGTATAAATGTCCCTTACGACCGGAAAGACGTTAAAATACATAATCATCAAAGGTCCTGTATGACCTTAAACTACACCACTGTCCAACATGACATTAAACTGCACCATCCACGGTCCATGCATATGACCTTAAACTATTCGCCCTTTCGTCCAACATGACGTTAAACTGTGGAAAAAAACCCCAATACATCCAACATGACATAAATGGTGTGTTATTTTTTCCTTACTGTATGACATTAAACTACACAGTCCCCCTTTCGTCCAACATGACGTTAAACTCTATTGTCCCCATCGTCCTAACTACATGACGCTAAACTGTACAGAAAATTCATGATATGTCTTACATGACATTAAACTGTATTCTGTCCCTGCTACATGACATTAAACTGTGGAGCACCAATAGTCCTAACTGCAAGACTTTAAACTGCATAGTCCCTTTATATGTCCTACATGACATTAAACTATGCATTGTTAAAGTTGTTGTTACCTCTTGTTTCTCACTCCGAGTATGACTCACGTGAGCTTAGAGAAAACCTCAACCGTAACACTCTCTTTGGGCCGCTAACCATTTATAAGTCCCAACAACATTATTATTATTATTATTATTTTTTATTAGATCATTGTCCCCAAGAACAAATTGACCATTAATTCATTCTTTAATTGAACTACACGGACTTTGATCCTTGCCCTCCAGGCTAGGTATGTAGGCAACCTCCCAGGGTTCAAGCCCAAAAACAATCTCTTCACATCGGTTCATCACCATCTCATATGATGTTGATTCATGAAACTACCCCTAGAATCAATATCTTTACATTGATTCACTTTTTTCCTTGTTATATTACGTTAAACTATGCAACACTTTTTTCCAGTATGACAATAAACTATAATACTCTTTGATTTACTCATTTGATAGAGAACTATTATTGACATTGATTTTTCAGTCATGTTTCATTTCAAAAGACTACGTGCATACATGGTAATGCCTAAACTCTTTATCTCAGGTTAAACCATCATTACACTAAAGTCCCCATTCACCCTTCAAATGTACAAACCAAATTTGTAAAAAGGGTAGTTCTAGAACTACGTGGTCTTGATTCCCATCCTTATGGGATACATAGGAACGTTCGAGTATCCCTCGAATCCAGCCCCAAGTCTTTTGGGCCTAACCCCGAATTTCACTTTCAGTCCCTTGGCTGAAAAGTCCTCCTAAAAAACACACACTGTGTATTCATTATTATGGTCCGAACTCTGTGACCCTAAACTATGATCTCTAATACTTCCGTCCTGCACGACGTTAAACTACATTTCAATAACTACGTATGGCTTGATTCTCATTCTTATGAGATACGTAGTGAAGTCCAAAATTTCAATTCATGACCCAGACACAACATAATTATGGTTATTGTTGACATATGTATCTCTATATACATTGGACAATACCCATCTTTATGTGTTATAATCCTAAACTTAAATATTTTCAGATCTTCATAACCCTTTTCACGACTTTTAGTCACAAAAATGTCAATCTTCTGAGAATTCTTTTGCCTGACTATGTAGTACGTGCCCATAGGTGGCCTTGCATAAACAGTCTACATAACAGACTTGTCAGCCGAAAGATGCTATTTATTTGACCATGTAGCCAATGCCATTAGGTGGCCCTGCATAATTCAACCCCCTAACAGGTTTGTTGGATAATAGTAACTTCATTCTTGGGAAGAATGCCTCTTTTGTCCTTATTTGTCTTAAATGACGGTATGTAGGGATCTGCAAAAAAGAGCCATCCTTAACATATTTGTCCCATGTCCTTTTTCATGATCTGAAAGTATTCAAGTCTACGGTTTATACTCTCCATATTCTCTTTCCCTCCGTTTGGGTTAGACCTTTGTAGGAGTGATATTCATTCAATTCTTCGATATTTTTGTTCAGAAATATCTTATCCATATTCATGTGCCTCTTTCCATACAACAAACTCTATACTTCAGAAAATTTGAATCTCCATAAACTTTCACTGGATTTTAGCACTAGGAAAGTAAATTTCTGAGAGTTCTTTTGCCTGACTATGCAGCACGTTCCCATAGGTGGCCTTGCATAAACAGTCCACATAACAGACTTGTTAGCCGAAAGATGCTATTTATTTGACCATGCAGCCGATGCCCTTAGGTGGCCCTGCATAATTCAACCCCCTAACGGGTTTTGTTAAATAATAGTAACTTCATTCTTGGAAACTACTTCTTATGATGCCTTTTAGCTCTTTTTCATATCATTTCTCAGATTCAGATATTCTTAAGCCATAGTTTAATTTTTTTCTCCCTCATACCGGAGTATGGTAATATGTTTTCAGATAAATTGTCAAGGAATTGAATCAATTTTAATCCATTATTGTGAAAGCTATTTCGACCTTAAACATTAGCCCCTTTATATCCGGCATGCTTGACTTTAAACTGCCCATAGAAGACAAAGGAACTCTGAATAAAAGTCAAGTTCCAGTTCACTAAACATACATTTTGTATGATTTAGGTAATATTTAGAAATTAAAAGGTTCAAAGTTTGTAGGGTTATTTGTAATAATCCTTGTAAAGATCAAACTATGATTACTAAGCCCATTGGCTTAATTAAATTTGAAGCAGGTAGTGAGAGAATGCTGGTACAAATAAGTGAAAGTGAAATTGTTTTTCATTGATGCACAAGAGTTAAAAGGACATCCATAGACTGGAGTCTCTTCTCTTTTTCAAGAATTACAAGAGGCTTTCAACATAACACTTCATTTGATTTAAGACATCCCGAGCTTCATCAACAACCACCTGTAATTCATTCATTCAACTGGATACAATAAGAGATATAGTGATACTAGCTCTTCTTGGAACAATTGTAAAAGGATGTTCTTGAGTGCGGATTGAGAAAATTTTCTGCTGATCAAACAGTGACTCTGTTTTTGTCCAAGAGACTTAGAAGATGGATACATGGATTTGAGAATGGAGCATTGGAAGTAAAGATCCATTTGGAGAGAGTACTATTTTCAGATATTTCTCTAATTCCATGTTTGTCTTCTCTCCAACAACCGGTAGTGGAAAACATTTCAGCCCATGGGTTTTCCATTTTCATATCTGCAAGGAAATGACATAGAGGAAGAACTTGAAAGTTCACACCATTGTTGTTGCTCTTAATTCACTGCATAACCGAAATAGAGGAGTTGTAGTGTAGCTGCATCTCAAGTGTATAATTGTTTGCATTTGGAATATTGACTCCTTGCAGATGACCATGACCACACAGAGGCAGATGGATGCTCTGTGGAAAATTAGGATGATATTTCTTCAAGTGATTAGCCAAATCTGGAAGAGTGTTGTTGCAGATATCATATTAATCATGGCCAATGATGTTCATCATGTCATCAATCCGCTTGCTAGGCAGTTCATTAGGCGTTCTAATTCCCTTAGGAACCACTGAATCTGCACAAAAGATGAATAAAATAACTCTTAAATGGGTTTATTTTTCATAAAATTTGTGAAGAAATTTTGAAAAAAATGGCTAAGGCATTAATGCGTGCAAGTCTAAAACATGGCGCGCAAGTATTCGTGTGCCGCTCTAGTTTTTGATGCACAAGTGTAAACCACGCAGGTACAAATACCTTTACAATAGCGTGACATCAAGGAAAACATTGGAAAACAGAGAACCTTGCATGGCTAAGATAACCTGCGCGACTAGAGCTCGAGAAGTTTGAAGTCCAGGAACCCAGATGCTTTGTACGGAGGTGAGTCCATGTATTTATAGGCCATGAGGCCTATCTACGCGCCGTACCCAGTGCACTCAAGGCCTGCGCGACGCCACTTGCGCGCCGCCCTCTGTGCCCTGAAGACTTGCGCGCCCCCTTTTCCTTTGGATGTATTCGATTTCCTCAGAGTCAAATCCTTGTTTTTCTCCGGATCCAACTCAGAGGGGGGACTTTTGTTGAAGCTCCTTTCGTCGCAGAATCTAAAAATCGGAAAAGGGGAATATCTGAGCTCAAGATGATTCAACCTTTGAAGAAAATATCAAAAATCGACAAAGGAATTAACAAAGGATCAAAATCAACTGCACCGCGCAAGTTATATCACTGTCGCGCAAGTCCACTTGTGTGACCCCCTGGTCGCGCAAGTGACTTGCGCGACCTAAGTGATAACCGCCCGGTAACCGCCTAGGGTCTTCTCCTGCCTATAACTAGACCTTGTGGGCCCCCCATTCGAGAGGCACTACTGGAAAAACAGCCTATACCCACGGTTCAAAACCGTGGGTATAGCCCCCAAAACCGTGGGGATAGCCTATACCCACGGTTTTGGGAACCGTGGGCTGGAACGGCGTCGGTATAGGTCCCCAGCCTATACCCACGGTTTTGGAAAACCGTGGGTATAGGTGTCCTGCCACCGTGTCACCAAAACATAGACAATTTCCACAGTGTCAACGACTTTTACCCAAGGTTTCAAAACCGTGGGTGTAGGTCCTAAAATAATGCAGCCGCCGAGTTTCGATCCCGCAACCTCTTCGCTGCAAACACCGCCTCTAACCACTACCCTAACTTCACATATATGTATATATATATATATTTAGTTAAATATAGTTATAAAAACCGTGGGTATAGAGGGAAGAACCGTGGGTATAGGGTTCCCGCCAAAAAAAAAATTCCTTCCCGTGGAAAAAAAAAATTTCCCGCGCACACAAAATTGACCTATACCCACGGTTTTTCATAACCGTGGGTATAGGTATTTTATCCCAGACCTATCCCGACGGTTTTGGGGAAAACCGTGGGGATAGGGACCCCTATACCCACGGTTCTGGGAAACCGTGGGTATAGGTGACTTTTCATGACCTATACCCACGGTTTCCCAAAACCGTGGGGATAGACCCCCCTATACCCACGGTTTTGGCAAACCGTGGGTATAGGTCATGAAAAGTCACCTATACCAACGGTTTTCCAAAACCGTGGGTATAGGGGGGGTCTATCCCCACGGTTTTGGTGAAAACCGTGGGGATAGGTACATTTTCCAGTAGTGAGGATATTTTTCCAGAAACATGGATTGAAGCTCCCGACGCCCAAGTCTCTTCTGAAAGCTTCTGGAACACTTCTAAGGTAATTTCTTACCTAGAACGGAAGATCTAAAGAGAGGGAGGAAGGCCTAAGTGTTGAAACTCATCAACACTTGCGCGCCTGAGTGGCCAACCCTTAAGGGAAGTAGTCACACTTTCGCATCGCCTTACTCCTTCAATATAACATGTGCGTCCCTTTTCTGGAAGAACCTCAAGAGGATTCTAAAGGCTTTAATAAAGAGTCTCTCAAGTATTTCAATGCTGGTTGAATATCGCGCAAGTACCCACCATGCCGCGCAGGTATACCTGTGCAACCAATACTTGCGCGCCCCCGCAATACTTGCGTTCCTTCCAAGACTTGCGTGCCCCTTCCTTTTTGGGTGCCTTTCTTTCCCACTTCACCCCTCTTAAGCAATTACGACTTTCCTTTTCAAGATTCAGTCTTCAAGACACTCTTCAAAGCCATTTATGGCATGATTTCTTGATTTGACTTCCTTATCTGAAAGGAATTCAGTGAAATATCTCTCAAAACCTAGTGATTTAAATATCTTTTTGTCACTAAATATGGAGATTTCATTCATTCAACCTCATCCTTTAAGATGAGATAAATCCTTAACCTGGGTCTCCTTTTTAGGAATAAGTCCCAGTCATAAATTTTGGGCATCCTTCTTAGGAGTAAACCCCAAGACCTCTAATATGGGCATCCTTCTTAGGAGTAAGCCCCACGTCCCTTAATTTGGGCATCCTTCTTAGGAGTAAGCCCCAATCTAAAATATGGGCATCCTTCTTAGGAGTAAGCCCCAATCTCAAATATGGGCATCCTCATCAGGAGTAAGCCCCAATCTCAAACATGGGCATCCTCCTCAGGAGTAAGCCCCAAACCTTAATACTTAACCTGGGCTTCCTTTTCAGGAATAAGTCCCAGTCATAAATCTTAGGCTTCCTTTTCCGGAGTAAGCCCCAAGTCCCTTAAATTCTCTTTAACCAGTCCTAATGTACATTTAATCTGGGATTCCTTCTCAAGAGTAAAACCCAATTATCAATCCTCTCCTAATTTGGGTTTCCTTTTCAGGAAAAAATTCCCATGTTAGAGTGTTCAAATCTCCATAAAGCACATATACCTTTATGGATCCTGTTCCTGGATTTTCTCCTTAAAGTAAATCCTAAACTTCATTCATCTGGGCAGTCGTACATACATAAGCCCCACATTATTTCTTATGATTTCATCTTTCATGGTACAATTTTATAATTTTTACCACTACCTCTTGTTTCTCACACCGAGCATGACTCACGTGAGCTTAGAGTGTAAAAGTAATTGTGACATCCTTCTTTGGGCCATCAATCATAAACATCATACTCCCTTACTCGAACTACGTGGATTCTGATTCCTTTTCCAAAACAAAGGATACATAGGTAGCCCATCTATGGGTTCGATCCCATCTTTGAAATAATTCATGTCCTTCTGAATGACAATAAAATTCAAGTGCCCCACTAAGTGGCTTTAAAACCAGCCTGGTCATCATAATGACCAAGATACTTTTATATAAATATTTTTAAGGTTAAAATTGATCAAGAATCTCTAAATAGATATAGATGATTCTCTATTGATGAAGAACCTCGAATACATATAAAAGATTCTCTAAATTTCATACATATTTAATCATTGATTTTCAAAACTAAAGGAAAAATCTCATTTTATACATGGTAATGTAATAAGGATTCACGAACATAACTTAAATCTATAAAGAGAGTCCCGGAATAGACAATAATTACCCTCAAAAAGGTGTGATGAGTCCGACCTCCCATTCTCTCGACCAATGCAAATTCCTAAGCCTCGTCAGTTCACAAGCTAATGAGCACCCACCTTTGGAAAGTAGGTCCAAATGGATATGGAATCATTGGATGTTTCTGGTTCTACGAAAAAACCCGTTAGAGACTGATCAAAATGTTTGAATCTCCCATCTAGGAGGTCATCCCTGAATTCTGAGGGAAACAACCGTTCATGGAGACAGTAACTCGTACGTACGCATGAACACTACCTTTATTTGTATTTTGTATTTTAATGGAATTAAAACATAATGATACATAGATATATTATAATTACAGTATAAATTAATATATAATATCATCAACTCCATCCGTTATATGTCCCACATAAGGCATTAAAGAGTCATATCACTTTGAGGGGGCGATAGTCCGCACTTCCTCAAATGAAATCATAGTGTTCACACATATTGGAAAGCATAAAAGAGTGTTTGAAAATCAAAATTATATAATCATAGAGAAAACATAAACATAATATATATCACAGATAAATACATTATCATATTTATGGCCAAAATGATAGGCGGTAGAAGATAATCGAACAATCATCGTTTCGTGAGGCATTTGTTTTCCATCCACTGAAACAATATGTTCATTACCCATTAGATAGAGGTGTGTGTAAGTGTAGTTATAATAATTCTCATAACTACATACTAGTATATTGAGGATAATGTTTTCTTATAAAATAATGGAATAAAAATATTTTAGGGGTTGGAGAAGTAAAATAAAAGAAAATAATTTTAGAGAAACCATTACTATTAATTTGGGTATCTCCCTTTGGATTATACCAAAAGGACTTCTTGAAGTGACATATAACTAAGGTATGGCTTCTAGATGGAAGAGAGAGATTATTTGGGCATGGTTTGGATGATACAAGGGGCTTTAGAGGTGTGAGGAATGGGTTAGAAGTGGTGTACTTTTATAAGGGAGAGTAGGGGCTCTTTAGGAATGTTTGAAAATGTTATTTTATTATAAATTATCTTCGGTTTCAAAAGGTCCAAAACTCATTAAAATCGAAGATAAAAAGAATCATGTTAGAAATAAAATTATCCAATAATAATTGGACAAGTATTGTATATTGGTTTAATATTAATAATCTTACTTTTTAAAATCATTTATTAATGAGGTAAATACTGCATCATTATTGAGTCATAAATAATTTAATTTAATTTATAAATATAAATTATAAAACAAATTCCATAACATAGTAAATATTTTTATATTTCCATGTAATATTTATAGTCGAAAAGTTGATTTATATAACACCATGAAAATTTTTTTATACAAAAGGATATTTGTTAATGTCATTTTTGTCTTTACTTTAAGTTTATTAAAATAAAGTGTCATTATCAATCTTAAGTGGCTCCATGGGGTCCCAAAATCGACCTGAGGATTTCCATGATCAGCCATGACTAATATAATAAGGTTAGTACAATATTTAAGGTAAATTTTTGTTATAATAATATTATTTTTACCTTGAATTTCCCTATTAACATTTAACCGTAGTAAATAAAAATCAAAATTTACTATTCACCAAAAATTATATCCATATTATTGAAGAAAATTTTACTCACTAATAACAACCATGTATGTCGGATTTTCTAAATTCAATTCACATAAGTAGCACAATTTCATTTAATTGAAAAAGTTGGATTCTAAACTACTACTTGGTGGTTTCACTATTCATCAAAAATTGATGTTTTTCAGAAAAATACGAAAATATCATCCTAAGCTATATTTGATATTCCTAATTAAAACTTATGTCTAATTTACCAAATTAAAAACATAGAAGTTAAATTTATTAATTTTAAATTAAATCCTGTTGTCAAAAAAACTGTGTGTTTTTAAGAAACAATTACTATCAAAAGATTAACACTTTTTTACGTATAATTTCAACGTGGAATAAATTCCAATGATAGAAAATGGATTAAATGGTAAAAATATAATATAATTACACTTAAAATCAAATTTAAAATATAATCTAACCATATATATAAATTAGATTGAAAGGATGTTTTGTATTAAAATACAGTAATTCTCACTATTCATAAAAAATTGAATATTTTTACAAAAATACCAAAATTTCATCCAAAGTAAATTTTGATGACCTGATTCTAAAAAAGAATTTTATTTTGAAAAATTGAATAAGTAAAAGTTTCAAATATTGTATTTAAAAAGGGTTCACCTTTAAAAGGTGGTAAAATTTCTTTTTTTTGTAAATTAAATTTTTATCTGAAAAAATTGAATTTTTTCTTATATTATGTCTAAGAAACACATAATACATAAGTCAAAATTATAGGGAGTATATTAAATTCAAAATCCATTTAAAACTATTCATATCCTTTTTTGAATAGATAGTTTGTTAAGTCGTCGTGCGCTCGAACTCAGTGTTGTGTGAGGTGCAAGATATTGAATTACTTTGAATAAATAATATATTATGAAATCATAGGGTGTTACATTATCCCCTCATTCAATAAATTGCATCCTCACAATTTGAAATTGTTCTTTGAAAATAAAAGGTAAAAAAATAGAAAAATACCTTTGTGTAAAACCCAAATTGGAAATTGGGTTAATAAAATTATTCTTAATAAGATGGAAAGGTAAATGAAAAAGTAACCACAAAATTATGATCTCGATTAGGACATCATTGGTGGCATTTAGAGACAAATTATTGGAGGAAAAACGTAAATATTTATATAAAGTGATTTAGTTCATCAATTACAAACAAGTGTAAAATTTTTGGCCTCAAAGCCATCAATCTATGACGATTTAAAATATCATCTGTTCAAAAAAACATAATGCATTAGGATAACACATTTTTGGTTTTAATACACTGTCCTTAAAGTTTAGTAATTAATTTAATCATAGAATAAGAAATAAAAAATATATACTTGACAAGAATAGTTTCATCCTTCATCTAATTCTTAACACAAACTCATCTTTTACTCCAAACAATGAGTATTCAAGATGACTTGGTCACACCTGATGTGCTAGAATTAATTTATAGAGAATCACATAATCCTAAAAAGATAAACTAAATATTTCTTTTTTCTTTAGAGATTAACAAAAACCAAAATGGTTTGTAAATGGTCAGATTATACCCAAAAAGGATAACACTTTAGAGAAAGAAATACTAATCAAAATTTCTAAAATTAAAACAATAATACCCAAAGTTCAATAAATACCACTCAGTAAACAATTGTCGATAAAATCATTCAATATAATTCCAACTAATATTGAAACCAAAAACTCAGAAGAATTTTCTTACACAGTCTTCCACCTTAAATTGTGTCTCTAAATAACATCGATTACTCTTAAAGTCACATACTTAAAAGTAATTAGCCTCATAACATGTTCTCTAGGATAGGTTAATCATTTACATTAATAACCCAAATCCTTATAAATACAAAATAAAAACATAGGTAAAAACCCACCATTACTCCTAAAATGAAATTCTATAGAATTCTATTTTCCTTAGGCATATAGTGTTACAAAAAGAGAGAACATCTTCCAAAATAAGATTTATCTCTTTATCACCAAATAATTTTCCTATACTAAGGATAAATCATAAGCTCCAAAAATCAACATATTACTGATCCATAAAATCATTAACTAAAATGATTAATTAAAAAAACCATGGACTTCATGTAGTTCAGTGGAAGGGGATAAATTGTAATCCCATTTTGGTTGTGGGTTCAATTCCCATAGCTTTTCTTGATGCGGCGGGTTATCACATGATCTACATGATGGAATTTTTCAAAAACTATATATCTTATAATATTCCAAAAAATGAGATACATTCCTCAAAAAATAATCCTAACATATTTTAACCATAAATGTAATCTCATAGCATGTATTTTCATCTAAAAAAGTAATAACATGTAATTGAATGGCGAGTTTGAAGAAAACCAAAAAGCATAGTGCGAGTCATAAAATCATTTAGAAAATAACATGACACCTTATTTTAAATCTAAAACACCTTAGTATTAACCAAGGTCATTTATTCTCATCTTATATTAAAATACATCAATTCGGTTTGTAATGATAATGTGAATTATCCTAATCATAACCCCCTGGAGTATCGTAACCAGAAGTGCAGCAAGGCCCATTGTCATGTACCAGGATACCCTGGGTCAATCCCGAAACTCCTTTTTAGAGTTTTCTCTCCTTTTTATATCTATGCTAGAGCCATATCTACTTGCTCGTATACAGACAGTGATTTATTTCTTTAAAAATACATAAAATTTATACATTACCAAAAGTATAGGAATTTATTCTATACTAATCCTAAAAGTATATCTTAGGGTAATGTTCTCTAATTAGAGTTTAACAAAATCTAGTTTCCAAGGGTTGTACTAAACTTCCTCTAATACCAACTGTAATTCACCAAACCCAGAAGCCCAAAGATGGTTCATTATTTTAATACATTAGCATGACTACAAGAGATAAAGTCCCGATAGACTGATTAGTTTTGAAGTCTTGGAAAATAGATTACTTTCATGAATGTTACATTACACATTAGAATATAAAACATGACATAAATTATCCTTTGAGAACCCTATTAATCCCCTAGCTTAACCCTTTATATCAATCATAATACAGTTCTTGGAATATTTGGAAAATAAAACATAAGAAAGGGGTGAGCTCAGATGCTCAGTAAGAGTAAGAAATATAGAAGAAGATAACACAAACATTAGGCATTGTAAATAATTGAAAACACATGCCTTAACGAATAATAATCATGGGCAGTTTGTGGCAGGAATATGAGCTGAGTAAATAATTCCATAATAAAACATAGTCATTGGTGTTCTACTAGTCGAATAACTACTTTAAATATCTATAGATAATCAAATAATGATGAAATTCATAATGCAGGACATTCTGAACAAAAATTTCTAAGCCTCGTCCAAGACGTCTAATAATTATTAAGGCCTCTACTAACTCAATATATCAAAAATTGGGAAAGACCTTGGCCAAAACAATATACCAAAATTGGGAAAGGACTCGGCCCATTCCACATCTAATTGTTTCCTAAGAACTACTGATGCATCAAGGAGCTATAGCGGGCTCCACCCATCACTTACTCAGTCCAATGAATTCCTCATGTGAAAAGGTAGAAACATAACATAAACATTCGTATTAAAACTAGAATAAAAAATGTCAATACTTTATCCATAAACCATGAAAGGTATAAAATAAAACATCCATAGTCAAACATATCAAAAAACATTTAATAAAATATGGAATAATGTAATATAATAGATTAACCTGAATTCATAATAATGAAGGATATTGACATAGATGAAAATAATTATCAAAACTATTTGAGAGAAATATCCCCCTTTTGTTGAAAACATTTAAAAGTCTCACTATTTGTCAAGAATCCATTTAAAAATATATTTTTGAATCAAAGTGTACAATACAAATTTTAAAATTTTAAAAGAAATTTTAATTTTAAAACCTTAATGTCCATATATATAAATCCTTAATACATTTTTTAAAACATGAAAATTTATGAGAATGATTTAGAAGAATAAATCTTTAAAACATTTAAATGATATTTTATTTAGAGTTCCTAACCAAAAGAGAGACACTAGAATACGAATAATTCAGGTAGTAAATTTTTTTCAATATCATGATAATAAAGGGATTCATGATATAATATGTCAAAGTACATTATATATACCATATAAAGGTGAATTGGCATATAACAACAAATTAGTCACAATGGAATGTATATTGAGATAAGTCCCGTATAAAGATTGTATCATTATGTAAAGGATAAATTAATGAAATAATTATGTGTGAAAAATATAAATACACTCAATATTATTGGATATTTAGTGTATGTCAATTAGAGGATATTCACACATATTCTTGAAAAAACACCACCAATGACTTCGATGTTTAACTCAATGAATGGAAATTGAGTTAAGATTACACCTATCAAGTTCATATCAATGACTTGAGAAATTATAAATGGAGTGATTATTTGTATCAAATGTATATCAATGCAAAGAGGAGTTTAAATTACTACAAAAATAATAAATAGTGATTCCACAAAAAATCTTGGAGTAAAATAATAAATGAAGTATGCGTAAATCCTAATGAGTGGAAATTGAAATTAGAAATTCCCTTACCGATTTGATAACTTTTGAAACACACTACCCATGAAAGAAGGATCATATAATGAAGATGTGAATAAACATAAATTAAAGTATGTTACACCAAGAATTCAGTCATGGGAAGTAAATACACCACACAAAAGGAAATAATGGCCAATATTGCATGAATCTCACGGGAAGAAAAAGTAAGTTGAAAACCCCTTGCTTTGTTTTAATCAATCGAGTCGTATGAGAAAAAGTTAATAGCCACCGAATTAATAATAGAATACCATCAATATAAAGATAATCAAGATAATATATATCAAATGGTAGTAAACAATACACCACATTTTAAAAATAAGTGACAAACAATTGAAATCTCACTGAATTAAAAGTGAGATAAGAAACCTCTTACAACGTTGTAATCAATCGAGTCGTATGAAAAAAAAGTTAATAAACACCCAATGAATCACAAAATACGATAAATATATGGAAAATAGTGATAATATATATCAAATAGATGTACATGATACACCACATCCAATAAATAAGTGGCGAAAAATGGAAATCTCACGGAATTAAAAGTGATATACGAAACCCCTTACCTCATGTCCGACGTGACTCATTCAATATTTAATCTCCTAAATAATAAACTAAAGTTAATTTATACTTTATTAAGAAACATTTTCATGTTTATTATTCTTTTTATATCACTTATTACCATGTTATATATATAATGTAATCATATATGTTAATAATGGTCATTTGTTCGATATTTGGTACTTTAGTAAAAAATGAACTTGTTATAATTACAAATTGTCCATTTGGTCAAAATTTCATTATCTACAGAATGATATACATGATTTAGATATCATATATATATTACATATCCATTATATATACTTATTTATAACATTACATAACATTTTAAGATAAGAAATGAAATGTACCGTTCATGGAGATGGTAAGCCGTACGAACGCATGAACACTACTTTCATTTCTATTTTTAATTTTAATGGAATTAAAACATAATGATAAATAGGAATATTATATTTCCAGTATAATATAATATATAATATTATCAACGCCATCCTTTATACGTCACAAATAAGGCACTAATGAGTCACATCACTTTGAAGGGGCGGTAGTCCACACTTCCTCAAATGAAATTATCGTGTTCTCACATATTGGAAAGAATAAAGGTGTGTTTGTAAATGAAAATAACAGAAGAATAGAGAAAAAATAAACATAATATATATAATATATAAATACAGTGTCATCTCAATGGGCAACATTAGATGTGGTAGGAGATAATTGAACAATCATCATTTCTTGAGGCGTTAGTTTTCCTTCCACGAAAACAGTATGTTCTCTACCCATTAGATTGAGGTGTGTCTAAGTGTAGTTTGAATAATTCTCATAACAACATCGTAGTTTATTGAGGATACTGGTGTTGTTATAAAATAAGGGAATATTGTTTTCGGGGTTGGATAAGTAAAATAAAATAAAAGAAGTTAAGAGAAACCATTACCTTTAATGTGGGAAACTCCCTTTGGTTTGAACCAAAGGGACTTCTTGAAGTGACATCTACCTAAGTTAAGGCTTCTATGTGGAAGAGAGGGATCATGATAAATTATTTCGGTAGGGTTTGGATGAGCCAAGGGGCTTGAGAAGTGTGAGGAATGGGTTAGAAGTGGTGTCCTTTAATAAGGGAGAGGAGGGGCTCTTTATGAAAGTTTGAAAATGTTATTTTATTATAAACATATCATCGGTTTCAAAAGCAATGAAACTCATTAAAATATAAGATAAGATGACATATGTTCTAAATAAAATCGTCAAATAAGAATTGGACAGGTTTTGGATATTGTTTTAATTTTAATAATCTTATTTATTTAAATCATTTATTAAAGAGGTAAATACCACATCATTATTGTGTCAGAAATAATTTAATTTATATTATGTCTAAAAATTATAAAACAAATACCATAATTTTTAAGTCCTTTTATATTTCTAATTAATTTTTATAGTAGAAAATAGGACTTTTATAACACCATGTAAAAATTGATATGCTAAAGGATATTGGATAATTTTATTTTTGTCTTTACTTCAAGATAACTAAAATAAAGTGTCATTATCACTTTAAAGTGCCTCCATGGGGTCCCTAAATCGTCCCAAGGAGGTGAATGGTCAGCCACGACTCATCCAATAATGTTAGGGAAACTTTTAAGGTAATTTGGTATAATTATAATATTCATTTTTACCTTGAATTTCCATATTTACCTTTAAACGTGGTAAATAAAAGTCAAAAGTTATTATTCACCAAAAATTATTTTCATCTTATTAAGCAATATTTTACTTACTAATAATAACCATCTAAGTCGGATTTTCATAATTCAATTCACAGAAGCGGTAAAATTTCATTTAAATGAAAAATTTGGATTTTTAATACTACATAGTGGTTTCACTATTCATAAAAAATGATGTTTTTCAGAAAAATACCAAATATTCAGCGTAAGATATATTTGATATTGTGAATTATAAAATTATTTCTATTTTACCAAATTCGAATCATAGAAGTTGGATTAATTAATTTAAAATTAAATTTTTTTGTCATAATAAATAGCATGTTTTTAAGAAACAATAACTATCAAAAGTCTGACACTTTTTATGTATAATTTCAAAGTGAAATTAAATCCAATGACCAAAATTGAACTAAATGGTAAAAACAAAATCTAATTAAACTTCGAAAACAATTTAAAATATAATATTATCATATAAATAAACTAGATTAAAAGGCAGTTTTGAGTTAAAATACACTATTTCTCATTATACATAAAAAATGAATATTAATAGAAAAATACAAAAATTTCATCTAAATTAAATTTTAATGTCCCAATTATAAAGATGAATTTTATTTTCTCAAATGGAATATTTAAAAGTGTCAAATATTCTATTTAAAAAGGTTTCACCATTAAAAGTTCTTAAAATTTCATTTTTTTAAAAGTACATTTTTTATCTGAAAAATTGGATTTTTTCTTATAATATATCTAAGAAACACATAACACATAAGTTAAAATTATATGGAGTATATAAAAATCAAAATACTATTAAAACTATTCATACCCGTTTTTTTAATAGCTAGTTTGTTATGTCATCCTGCACTCAAACTCGGTGTTGTGTGAGGTGCATTTTATTGAATTACTTTGAAGAAAAAACTTACTACGACTTCTGGGGGTCTCACAAGAAATATGATTGGCCTTGTCAAAATTGGTTACTGAAATTCAGTTTTAATTTCCAAACAACTTTTTGTTGATGGATTAATGTGCAATCAACATTGTATCTATCATCTATGTGATAATGGTTTTAATCTTCATTTTGAAAATGATGCATGAAATGTTTTTAATAATAAAATCGAGTTAACATTTACTACCTTTGTAAATGGAAATTTTTATGTTTTAAATATATATTCCTTAGTTTTTCAAAATGTATCATGCTTAACTGCCTTTCATAATGATTCTTTCTTTTTTGCATAGGATATTGACGCATTTTCTATAAGGCCCCAACATTATGAATTACATATTCACGAGTTATTTAAATAATTTACATTGAGGATATTTTTAGGTTTCATGTTTTATATAATTTGGACACAAATATTACATTACATCTAAAGAAATTACTAACTATACACTTATACTCTATCAAATATTTTCACATTAATAAAACCCCTTATATAAAACAATAATTATTTTCTTGATCAAAATCATCTAAAATTCTTCATTTCTATAACAATTCCTTATACACTATGAATTTTTTTAAAAAATGTGGGATTAAAATAAAAATCTCGGTATGTAATATAATATATAGAATAAAACTGTTAGTCCCTGAATATTTAATACCTAAGAAAACATTTTCCAAAAATCATACTTTTCCACTCTAAAACATAAACTCTTTAAAAAACAGTATGAAAAAATAAAATTCTTTAAAAAACTAATTGAAATCATGAATCATAAAGGAATCTTATGGCATTTATAACATACTCACATTTTATCTTTCACATATATATAGGGAGTAACCATCAAGGTTATGTTTGGAATACCCATCATTGTATATTCCATAAATATCTTAGGAGAAAATTTATCATTTACCTATATCACTTTACTCAATGCATTAGAGATAAATGTCAATCCCACCCGCCCTCTCTTTATTATGGAACTACCCATATCCATACACAATTCTCAAAGAACCCTAACATAATCATAACACATTAAACTAGCATAACAGAAAGATAAAAATTTCCACAATGAAATAAAAAAAATTTCATTTCAATATATTAACATAATAAATTCATTATAAAAACCATTTTCAATACCACAATATATAAAAATAGTATATGGTATTTATTTACCTTTTAAAAACATCATGACTTGTTAAGGAGGACACATATCAAATAATACTCAGAGTGGTGGAAATGTCATTGTCGCAGTATACGTTAAAATGAAACATTCATTTTTTATTTAGGAAAATTAATAATTAAAATGTATTACTTTTGAAATAAATTGAATTATGTTAAATGAAAAAGGGTATATTTATAAACCTTATAAAATAAGATGATGTATAATATCAAAATATTCCTCAATGAAAAGATATTGTGATGAAGTCCCTTATATTGATCTGAATCATCATGTAAAATCATTATGTTACTAAAACATGGTTAATTACTAATTTATTGAAGACTTTCTAAATTTTATTATTCCTTTTATATTACTTATTACCACGTAATAACAATTTGTTAATTATTTGAGTTCATATTGGTCATTTTATCGATATTTTGTTTTTGAGTCGAAAATGAACTTGTTTTATGTAAATTTTTCATTGTGGTCAAATATCCATAATTTAAAGAATATTATTGAGGATTTAAATATCTTTAATACCTAGTATATATTTATTTAGAATAGTGCGTAAGATTCTGAGATAAGAAATGAAATTCATGATTCATGGAGATGCTAGGTCGTACGTACACATGAATGCGACTTTCTTTTTTCTGTCATATTAAAGGAGTGAAAACTAAATGATACATAGGTATATTATAATTCCAATAAAATATATGTTTTATATCTGTTACATAATTTTAGTAAATCCATCCTTTATATGATCTATTTATAGCATGAATGAGTCATATAACATTGAGGGGCAATAGTCCACACTTCCTCAAATGAAATTATCATATTTACACATTATATAAAACATTAAGGTATGTTGTAAATAAATATTACAGAATAATAGTTACAAAATAAATATAATAAATATAATATATAAACAATGTTCAATCTTAATGTACACCATGAGAGGTGGTAGGATAAAATTGGACAATCATCGTTTCGTGATGCAGTAGTTCGTCGTACATAGAAACAGTATGTCCATATCCATTAGATGGAGGTATGTGTATGTATAAATCAAATATGTCTCATAAAAACATACTAGTATATTAATTATACTATTTTTTATGTAATAACATAATAATAAGACTATAGGGAGTGACTAGTGAAAATAAAGGAAAGTAACATGAGAGAAGACGTTACCACTAAATCCGGTAACATCCATTGATTTAAGAAAAACAGTTTTTAGGAATTGACATATGCCAAAGGTAAGGATTATAAGAGTAAGGGAGGAATTATAGAAAGAGTATTGGATATATATTTTCCTATCTAAATGGATTAGTAAGTGTGATGTAAAGATAAGAAGAAGTTCTATTTTATAGAAGAGGTGAGGGGCACTTTATAAAAGTCTTGAAATATTTATTTATTATCAATTAAATTTAGATTTTAAATGGCCAAAAACAAATTTAATTACAAAATAATATTATTTTTGATTGAATAACCATAATTAATTAATTTTTAGATAGTTTTTGAATAATTTTTAATCCTAATATTTTTGGTTTAAGCCTTATTTTACCCATTTTAATCTTTGAGTGATATAATGTAATTTACACATTGTGGGTTAATTTAATTTCCATATCATGTAAAAATACCCACAAAAAAAGTCATTTATGAAATATTTGTAATAATATTAACCATTTGGATCAATCTATGTTTTTAGAAATTTAATATCATTTAATAAACTATTTTTATATTTTAAGTTATGGATTATTTCAATTTTGGACATGATTCATACATGACTTTTTATAAAAATTCATAAGAACTTTATATACTAGGAAAAATGAATTAAATAAAAGATAATAATACAATATCATCCAAAAAATTCCTAGATAGATTCAAGATAACCGAATTATATATATTTTAATATTTATAATATCATTTATTTGAATCCTTTATAAATGAAGCAATCACTCCATTATCATTGTTCCTAAATACATTAATTTATTTAATACCTACAAAATATACATAAAATATGATAATTTAGGGAATATTTCTATATTTGTAATGACTATTTATATTTGAAGATATCAGTTATATAATCTCAACTTAATAGTTTTTTTGTAAAAGATAAATGTTTATGTTATATTTCACTTTACATTAAATTAAATATCATAAAATGTCATTTTCACCCGCAAGTGGATCCATGGGGTCCTAAAATTTACCCAAGGATACCAATAGTCCTAAATATTTCATACATTAGGAATATGACATGTTTTAGGGATGTTTAATATTATTTTTTACACTTAGTTACATGATTTTCACTTTAACCATGGTAAATATAATAATTTCTGAAGTTACTAATAATAATATACAAAAATAAAAGGTACTTATTAACAAATTTGGACCATATGATTCCAAATATGGAATCTATTTCTGAAAATTCAAAATATATAATATTCAAAAATTAATTTAAAATCAATTTCTTTTGTTAAAACCAAAAAACAATTTTTTCAGAAGTAAAAACTACCAATGAATTTACATGCGTTTTTGTCCAATTTTAATGTGAAATTACTTCTAATGAACAACCTTGTATTAAATGATAAAATATGTTTTAGTTTTCCTTTAAATATATTAAATAATATTATTTAATGATAACAATTATCTCAATGGAGAAATTTTTTTTCAATTAAAAGTTCACCTTTTTATAGTAATTATTAAAGCAAGATCGTTATCTGAAAAAAATAAAAAATCATCAAAAGTAAATTTTGATTTCCAGATTCTGTATAAATAGATTATTTTGTTAGTTATAAAATTTAGTGGTTTCAAAAACTAAATTTAAAAATGGTTCTCCATCAACAGGTGATAAAATAGTATTTTTAGAAAAATATATATTTTATCTGAAAAAATTGAATGGTTTCTTTTATATATCTAGAAATATTTTAAGATAAATTTAAAACATTACACCGAATATTTAAAATATATTTTTTATTTAAAAAATTCCATAAATATTGATATGATTTTATAAACACAATTATTCCCTTTTAAATTTGTTTTCATAAAAACACATCCTTTATATTCAATTGGTTTTTATTTCCATTACTACTAAATTTGGTAATGAATGAATAATTATTTAATCATGTGTAAACCATCTTTAAAAATTCAGTTGATACTATTCATTCCTTCGAATCTGTCTACTTGGTTTTAACTACCATTTAAAATATTATTATTATTATTATTGTTTTGTTTTTCAGTTTAACTCAATGTTTTGTGCAAACATAAGATTTCAGAGAAACTTGTTGATGTGTGTCAAGTATGCTATCAGAAGAAATGTTCACATTATATTAAAATCAATATCCTATTCATTAATATTAATATATATGAAAAATTATTATTCTACAAATACCTTGGTCATTACATCATTCCCCCCATTTTGAAATTCAACCCTTATAATTTTAAAATTGGGATTAAAACTTCATTGAAAAATCCCATATCAGAAATCCCATCAATAAAACCAGAACATTTAATGAAAGAAGGGGAAGGAAAAAGGTCACCTGAGATTAAAAAAACATAGATTCTATGATGGAAAACATGAATATGGAATAGAAAGTAAGTGTAATGTTATAATGGAGAGTGAGGTTAAAAATAATGAGAAGAAAGCTAACAATATGAAATCCATCAACATGTGATGGGTTAAATGGTATTTAATTACACAGTAGGAAAAATAAAAGGACAATGTTTTTGTTTTATGGTCCCTTTCATAATGTTGATGAATTTATTTATGATCTTGAATAATAACACAAATAAATACACTTAATTTTCAAGTACAGTTTCATCCTTAAATAAATTTATACCACAAACTTAACTTTTCGTGAAACGATGAGTATTCAAGATGTCTTAGTCACATCTAATGTGCTAGAATCAACTTCAAGAGAATCAAATTATCCAAAAACGATGAACTATATATTTACCCTATCTTTAGATATTATCTTATACCAAAATGTTTAGTACAAGATCATATAATTCCCTAAAAGAAAAATCCTTTTCTGAATGATATACTACTCTTAATCTCCAAAATTCAATAAACAATGACCAATGTTCAGAAAATACCACTCAATAAAAAATTGTCCTTAAAGTATATTAAAATAATACAAACTACGATTGAAACCCAAAATTCATAAGGATTTGATCACATAGTCTACCATGATAAATCTTAACATTTATCTCCAAATAACATCGGCTACACTTAATGAATCCTACTAAAAAGTAATTAACCTAATCAAATATTATCTATGATATGTTAATCATTCCCATAAATAACCCAAATCACCATGTCCATAATAAAAACATCGATTCATACAAAATAATATTTCAACCATTACTAAAAAAATGATATCCCATATTATTTTATTTTCATTAGGTATATAGGGTTCCAAAATTACTGAATGTCTTCAAAAATAAAATTTATCACTTATTCACCAAATCATTTTCCTATACAAAAGAAATCCCTTTGATAAAACCTAAGTTCAAAAAAGCATCTCATTATAAATTGATAAAATAATTTATCTAATAATAATAAGTCATACTATCTAAGGACTTCATGTAGGCTACCGGTAGGCGATAAATCCCAGCCGCACTTTGGATGTGGGTTTGATTCCCACAGCATTGCCTGACACGACGAGTTGTCACATGGTCTTCATTTTTTCATTTTTCTAAAACTATATAATTTTATTACTTTCCTAAAAATAAGATAAATTACTAAAAAAAACCTTAACATATTTTAACCCCAAAGGTTATATAATACCTCACATTTTGCATCCCCAAGAGAAATAACCCATAATTGCCTCAAATTCAAGTATCATATAAACCCCAATGGTTCTTTAAAATTATATCCATAAAATAAAAGATAATTATTCATCAATTAACATTTTTATAAAACAAACATAAGGGTTCAAAATACTAAAAGTCTTTAAAATTAATTCCATTATTAATATATTTAAACATATCATACTCCATTGATCCAACATAACTCTTTAATTCCTAATACGCATACATATTAGTCATACAACATTTTTCATGATCCTTTTTCCATGTTTTTCCAACTTTTTCTTTTTTACTTTTTTCCAAAAATCAATATCTTTCCTAATGTCCTGAGAATAAATAATGTCAAAACATGAGCCGAGAAATAATTCATACCTTTTATATGACATTTCTTGTATCCTTATATTTAATTTAAATTGAATTTGGTATTGGTAAACATATATTTGTGTGGTCATGATGATCCCATTACAGAACCTTCATTTTAGGACATATATTTGCATAATTACCCTGCACGCCACATTTAAAACATTCAATTGATCCCTCATAAAGAACTTCTTTCCATTTACTAGAGTCAACTTAATGATTCTCTTTTCCATGGTAGGTTATTGATTTATGACCATCATTACCACATCTATAACATCTTCTTGGCCCTTTGAAACATTTTCATAGTTGTTTCTTTCCACATCCTTAACAGAAAGGTTTTTCAATATAATTACCTTTATGATTATTACCTGAACTTCTATAGGGATTTGTTTCTCATATATATAATCCCTTATTAAAATAACTGTGTTTCAAGTTGTCAGTCATGACTCAAGAAACCTAGTTAATAATAACCACACTTGTTCTCATTGTATCTCCCATTTCATTCAATTTTTTATTCTTAAAACCACCACATTTTCCTTCACATTCATTATTACTTTGGTTAATTCTAGATCCATCCATTTACTAAAACAAAAAATATCTGTGTGAGTATATCTATAGAATAATTATATACTATCTTATGAAGAGGGTAACAAATAATATATACTTATTCATGTTTTCTTAAACTCTTAAAATTTATATAAAATAACTATCTCTTTTATAATATTCTAACCATTATGCTTCTGTCACTTATTCTTAAATAACACCCTATCCTCTAAAGTTATCTAAACTGAACTCTGATACCAACTATATTGTCCCATCCTTAATCATAAAAAAATATTAAGTTATGTAAATAAGTCACATTGCAAGTATTTTTAGGTTTATTGATTTAAAGAATTAGGAAATAATTATTACATTACATCTAAAATAATTTCAAACTACATACGTATACTCTATCTAATTTATTCATATTATTAAAACTCCATAAATAAAAAAAAGAATTATTTTTTTGACAAAAATATTCATGAATTATTTTTTTCCCTTACACTTCCTTATACCCTATGATTTTTTTTAAAAAACATGGGATGCTCATAAAATATCAGTATGGAATATAATATATGGAATAAAACCCTTAGTCCTTGAATAGTTAAAACCTGTGATTTTTTTTCACAGAATCATAAATTTCAACCATAAAATATTAAATATTTAACATAACTTAAAGAATAATAATAATATTTAAAAAAATCATTGAAACCAGAAATCATAAAGGTATCTTGTGGCATTAATAACATACTTACATTGTTGCTTCCACATCTACAAAGGAATAACTGTTAAGGTTATGTTTAGAATACCCATCATAGTATATTTCTTAAATCACTTATGAGATACATTATCGTTTACCTCTGTTATGTCACCCATTGCATTGGAGAGATATCTCATGATAACCTTGCCTCAGTTTATCATGGAACCACCTATATATGTATGAAATTCCCTAGAACCATAACATAATCATAACACATAAAACTAGCATAAAGGAAAGATAACATTTCCATATAGCAATAATAATATATCGTTTCAAGATATTGACATAATCAATTATTTTTTAAAAAAATTCAATACAGAAATACATAAAAAGAGTATATGGTATTTATTTTCATTTTAAAAACATTATGTCATTTTAAGGAAGCCAAATATCAAATAATGCTCACGGCGGCGGAAAGGTTGTTTTCGCCACGTACGTTAAAAAACATTTCTTTTTTCAATTATTTAAATGATTCATAGAAATAGATTAATTTCGAAAACCATTGAATTATATAAAAAGGAAAATTGTATAATTATACAACGTAAAAAATAATGTGTCGTGTAACAACAAAATATTCCTCAATGAAAGGTGATTGTGACGAAGTCCCTTACCTTGATCCGACTCATCACATACAATCGTTATGTTCCTGAATAACAAAAATATGATATTTTAAACATGATTCAGAAGATAATTCAAGTGTATTATTCCTTTTATATAATTTATTACCATGTTATATAAAATATTTAATAATTTGAGTTCATATTGGTCATTTTGTTGATATTTAGTTTTTTAGTTGAAAATGAACTTGTTTGATGTAAATTGTCCATTGTGGTCAAAATTACCTAAAATCCAGAATATTATTCATGATTTAAATATAATATATATATATATAGTATACATGTATTTAGAATAGTCTGTAACATTTGGTGATATGAAATGAAATTCATTGTTCATGGAGACGGTAGGCCGTACGAATGCATGAATGATACATTCATTTATTTCTCATATTAAAGATGTGAAAAATAAATGATACAAAGTTATATTATAATTAACATATAATGTATATTTTATATACATGACATATTTTTACTAACTCCACCCTTTATAAATTCCATATATGGAATGAACTAGTCATTTCACTTTGAGGGGGCGGTAGTCCGCATTTCCACACATGAAATTATTGTATTTACAAATAATGGAAAGCATAATGGTATTTTTTAAATAAAAGTTACTGAATCATAGATACAAAATAAATATTATATATATCATATTTAAAGATAGTTCCATCATAATGTTTACCATGAGAGGTGGTAGGAGAAAATTGAAAAATCATCGTTTTGTGTGGTAGTAGTTCGACGTACACAGAAACAGTATGTTTGTATCCATTAGATGGAGGTGTGTGAAAGTGTAGTTACAATGACTATCATAAATAAATCCTTGAATATTGAGGATACTTTTATTATTATGTCATAAAATAATAATAATATCATAAGGATTGAATAAGGAAAATAAAGTAATGGAACTTGGGAAAAGACTTTACCTCTAATCCGGGTAACTTTTTTTGATTTGAACCAAAAGGTTTTCTTGAATTTCATTTTTACCAAGGTAATAATTATAAGAGTAAGTTAGGGATTATAGGAATAGTATTTAACAGATATTTAATGAACTAAATGGATTTTTAATTGTGAGATAAAGAGATTAAGAAGTTTCCTTTTATAGAAGTGGTGAAGGGCACTTTAGGAATCTCTTGAAATATTAATTTATTATAAATTCAATATCATTTTAAAATCATCAAAAATAAATTTAATTAGAATATAGGATGATTTTGGTTCTAATAAAAATCGTCATAATATTCTTAAATAGGTTTTGAATATTTTTTATCCTTATTGTTTTGGTTTAACCCTTATTTTAGCCTTTTTAATCACAATGTGATATCTCATTATTTACAAATCGTGGGTTAATGTTGTTAACATATCATGTAAAAAGACAAAAAAAACCATTTTTGACTTATTTGGACTTATATTAACCATTTTTCATAATTTGTTTTTTTATTAATTTAATATCATATTATATATTAATTTATATTTTAATTTATTAATTATGTTACTTTTTGACACTATTCAAACATGAATTTTTTAAAAACATCCTAACAACTTGATTAGGTATTAAAAAATAATTAAATTAAAGATAATATGTCAATATTATCCATAAAATGATTTAATGGCATCAATATAACGAAAATTACATTTACTTTAATATTAATATTATCATTTATTTTAATCCTTCGTTAATGAAGCAATCACTGCCTCATCATTGTGTCTTCAATACATTTATTTATTTAATACGTAAAAAAATATAAATAAAATATGATAATTTAAGAAATATTTTTATTATTTTAATGATTATTTATAGTCTTATATATCAGTTATATAACCCCAACATGAAATTGTTTTACTAAAAGATAAATGTTTATGTTATATTTTTCTTTACATTAAATTTAATATTATAAAATGTCTTTTTCACACTCATGTGGCTCCATGGGGACCTAAAATTTACCCAAGGATACCCATGGTAAGAAATAAGTCATCCATTTGGAATAGTACATGTTTTAGGGAAGTTTAATATTATGTTTTATCCTTATTTACAAGATTTACACATTAACCACGGTAAATAAAATAATCACTAAAGTTACTATTAATAATTTCCAAAATTGAAAGGTACCTATTCACACAATTTGGAACTTTTGATTCCAAATATGGAATCTATTTTTTCAAATTCAAAATACATAGTTGGCAGAAATTATTTTCATATTAATTTATATTGTCAAAACCAAAAAACATTTTTTTCAGAAGTAAAAACTACCATAAAATTGACATCTGTTTATATCCAATTTCAATGTAAAATTACTTTTAAGGACCAAAATTGTATTAAATGATAAGTATATATATTATTTTTTACTTTAAACCTATTAAATAATATTATTAAATGATATAAATTATCTAAATGGGAAAAAGTTGGTTTCAATTTTAAGTTAGCATATTTTTACTAATCATCAAGAGATGATAGTTATCAGAAAAAATAAAAAACTCTACGATGTAACTTTTTATGTCCCACTTCTAAAGAATAAGTTTATTTTGTTTAATATAACATATGATGTTTTCAAAAACTAAATTTTAGAAGGGTCCATCATCAATTGGTGGTAGAACATTATTTTTAGAAAAATAGTTCTTTTATCTGAAAAAATTTATTTTGTTCTTATATATTATCTAGAAAACTTTTAAGATGAATTTAAAATATTGAATTGAATCTATAACATATATTTTTCATTAAATAAAAATATCTAAATACTGATATGATTTTATAAACACAATTATTCTATTTTAAATATGTTTTCATATAAACACATCCTTTATATTTAATTGGTTTTTATTTCCATTTCTAATAACTTTGGTAACCACTGAATAATTATTTAATCCTATGTAAACCATATTTAAAAATTCAGTTGATTCTATTTGTTCCCTCTAATCCAATTTCATGGTGTTAACTACAATTTAAAATAATAATAATAATAATAATTTATTTTTTGGTATAACTCAATGTTATGTGCAATGTAAGATTTCAGAGAAACCCGTTGATGCGTGTCAAGTATGCTACTGGAAAAATATTCCGCTTTAATGTAAAGTTCATATCTTATTCATAAATATTAATATATATGAATCGTTTTTTATAAATAACTGGGTCATTACATTCTAACATACACTCCCTTATAAGGCTTACATGGAAATGAATAATTAAGGATCCTCCTAAGCCTGATTTTCTAAATGAAACTATTTGCAATCCTTGTCAAAAGGGTAAAAATTATAAAACATCATTCAAAACAAAGAAATAAGTCTCTACTTCTCAACCTCTCAAGTTGGTTCACATTTATTTTTGTACACCATCTAGGGTTTCTTGTCTAAATGGAATGCACTGTGTCTATGTTTTAAGAGATTACTATTCTAAATATACATGGAATATCATTATTTCTAACAAAAGTGAATCTTGTTCTCACTTTAACATTTATGCTAGAGTAGTATAAAACCTAATTGGACTTAGAATTAAATCTTTAAGAATTGACCATGGTCTTGAGTTTGAAAATCAAGAGTTCCAATATTTTTTCTCACAAAATGTCTATAGTCAGAACTTCTCTACACCTAATAAACCCTAAGATATTTACTTCAATGTTTTTTGTTTAAAGGTATTTATCCTTAATACAAAGGAAAATCATGACAAAAGTTCATCCAATAGTGATGAAGGAATCATTATAGGTAATTAAATATCTTGTAAATCCAATAGAGTCATTATTAAAAGAATGTAGTGAGTGGAAGAATATGTATATGTAAAATTTTATGAAATAGATATAGATGAACCCAATACCTCTCTGTAAAATATTTAGGATGATTTTTCAAATCCTTTCATAGATGAAAAATATCATGACCCTATAATTAATCAATCTGTCAAATCATCTAGTTCTAGAAATTCTCATGATTCTAGTCATGATTAACCTGAACTAGTTGATGAACCAGAAATTACTAAATTTTATTATTCTAGACACACGTGGACACTTAAGAACCATACATTAGATGTTGTAGTTGGAGACATAGATATAGTAACACCAACTAGAGTTTCTCATAGAAATCAGGAAGAACATAAATCCTTTTGGTCACATCTTGAACCTAATAACATCAATGATGTAATAAAAAATGAATTTTGGGTAATGGATATGTAAGAATAATTAAATCAGTTTGAATGAAACAAAGTATAGAAACTTATATATAGACCTAATGACAACTTGACCATTATAACTAAATGGGTATTTGAAAATAAAGTAAATAAATCTGGTAATATTGTAAGAAATAATGATAAATTTGTTGCATAATGTTATTTTCATGATGAAGGCATTAACTACAAAGAAACCTTTTGTCCAATTTCTAGATTTGAGGCTGTTAAAATATTTATTCCATAATCAATACATATGAATACATAGCTGCTTCTGGTGTTAATGCTTAGATTTTGTGGATGAAATAATTTTTACTAAACTATGGATATCAATTTATACATTTCAATATAAAATGTGACAATACAAGGGTTATTAACATCTCTAAGAATCCTATTTATCATTCTCGAATAACTTACATTATTTTAAGACATCACTTTTTTGAGTGATCATTATCAAAAAAGTGATATAACACTAGAGTTTATTGGTACTGAACATCATCTTACTGATATATTCCCAACTCAGTTGAACTCTGAAAGAATGAATTACATAAAACATGTATTATGTTTGATTAATTTATAAGGATTTCATGTTCATAATTCTCTATGAAAAAATATTGTTGTTATCACACTAACACATTTTCATGCCGACACTGACACATTTTTATGCTGAAACTTTTTCATATCGACACTGACACTATGTCATGCCAAGACGGAAGCCTTTTCATGCCAACAATTATATTGTTCTACAAAAAATGTCATGCCGACACTGCTAAGTCTATATTTTATATGTCTTCTATTTAAACCAAAATGATTTTTTTCAATTATGACTTTAAAATCGTTTGATTATCTTGTGATATTCAATTCTGTAAATGATATAAATTTGATTTGATCCACTCTACTACTTACCCTCACATGTAAACACTCACACTTCTTCCATTTATCTATATCCTATACCTTTCACCTAGCAACCTTCAATCAAACCATCCAAATTGGAATGGATGAAGCGCACACATGGATGGGGATCTAGAGATGAGTTTTAACCTCCAAAAAAGTAGAATGGATAATTGAGTAACTATTATTCTTTAATACAGCCCTTATGAACCGTGTGGTTACTCTATTGATGGAATTAGTTCTTAATGTTTGTTATAGAGTATGTCACTACTGTTGAGGGTGCTTCAGACACAAGGTTGGTTGGACTGGTTTTCATATAGTGGGAGTCCTTACTACTTGAATTCCTTCCACAAGTCTAATATGAATTCTGAATTTATTTTTGAAGTAATTAAGGTATGTTGGATAATGTATACAACTAAAAGAAGTAGAATTTTGTTTTCTTCTAGTAAGTGGTATGAATGCCTTAAGATTTCACATGATGTTGTGTATGATTATGACCAATGATCTTTTCCACCTGAGAGTGATCTGTTCAACTATGAGACGGCTATGAAATAGATAACTAGATATGAAGAGCACATAAGATAAATAGATAAAGAGCTATATGGTGAAGGTATGATGCTGTTTGAGTTCATTCAATGCCAAGTTTTTCCCATGAAAGTGAATTTCAATCTTTAGAGTATAAATATGAATACTTGTTATGTCTTAAAAAGAAAGGAATCAAAGTAATCCTATGAATATTCCAAATATTTCATATCAGTGAAATGATAAATCCCTACTCTAATACCAATTCTCTATTCTACCCAAGGATGATCTCATCCATGCTGCAAGTGTAAGGATTTCTGCAAGATGGTGAAGAAACTGTTTCTTCTTGTAGTGGAATTTGACTGGTTTAGGAGATATGAAACGTGATGAAAATCCCATGTAACCCATGGAATAATGAATTGGTTGGTGATGAAGATTTGATTGATAAAAATTTCAACTATGTTGATGGTCCAATTACACTGAGAGATTTAGTTGATCATGGTCTAGGACTAGAAGATGTTTAGCATATTTGTTCGGATGAAGAAGATGCTACTACACCTGTTATAGATTAAGGGTCTCCAATGGAGGATAGAAGTAATACTGACAGCACTGAAGCTCAAAAATTAATTTCATATGGACCTCATAGTCCAACTATGGCCTTACCCTTAGATGAACCAACTCTTGGTGATAATAGTGATGAGGAGACATAAGTGTCAAGAAGTGTGGAGTATGATAGAAAGTACAGTGGTTCTCTAAAAGATTCAGGAAAATAAGAAGAATGAGACAAAGAATAAGAATAAGAACCAAGAAAAAGTGGCTCAAATAGTGAATAAGAAAAAAAGGAAGTGGATCTAGATGTGGAAGAAGAAGAAGAAGGAGGTAAAGCTGGTGATGAAAGTAATGAATATGGTGAAGGAAGTTAATGTGGTAATGACAATGATCATCCAAATGTTGATCAGTGTGAGAATGTTGATATGGTAGTGGATGTAGATATAAAAAATCATGTAGAATCATTAACAGTTTCTATAGTATCTGAGGTGGTGGTTTTCTGTTCTAAGAGAAGTATATGCTCTTTCTTAAGAAGAGCAATTTGTTTTAGATTATAGTGAAGTGGATTCTCAAATAGTTTCTATAACATAGATAGTTTATTCTAAAAGAAGACCTCCAGTTGAGGGGGAGCCTCATGTCTAGAGATATAATGCTAAGGGGGAGCATCAAGTTGGAAGAGCGGGACTTGACACTCTAACGCCATTAGATGATGATGATATTTTTGTATTAGAAATGAACCCTAGATATATAGCTTTTGATTTTCTTATGGAGACTCATATGATGAGATTTTTTTTCCTGTTCTAAGAGAATCTGCGAATGAAACCCTTCCAAGTGAAAATATCATGATGATAGACATTGGAAGTTTTAAGGAAGAAATGTGATCATCTTTCATGGAATCTGTTCAAGCTCAAGTTGTTCCCTTTCCTTCTCTAAGTGATGAGGCAGACTCTTTAAAGGAATTAATTGAAGAGATGAAGTAGTTTGTGAGATATTCTCATGTTCTAGCTTTGACAGTTGGCGTGAGTGAAGATGATGTAGTTAAAGTTTCAGAGAACGTAATACCTGAGATTCAGCTAAATTTAATTTCAACGACTGAACCAACTATTTCAAAAAAAATATTATTGGGAATAATATATGAAAACTAGTATTTTATATAAATGGGTTAACCTATTATTATAATGGATATATAGATATAGTGCTTAAATTTCCTAAGGAACACACCTCGTATACTGTTTTTTCATTTATATATACCCAGACATCTCAGGACTTGGACATTATTATAGTTAGAATTATTGTTAAAGAAGAGCTTCAAGCCTTATTTGGTTCCTCTGGTTTCGAAAGTCTTTCTAAAATAGAGATGAACACTGACCGTGTTCATGATATAGTAAGATTTTATAAAAAATAATAATCTTCCAAACATGAGGATATTTTAATGGGGATTAATTCATATTTCACAAATATTTACACCAAACACTAGCTCATACATCACAATAGGTATTTAGTAGAGAATTTGACATTACCCAAAGTTAATCGAGCCATATTTGGAAAGGTATCATAGATCCCACTCTACCTTGTGTTTTTTCACATAAAAAACTCAATGTTTTACCTTCTATTGTTGAACGAATGCATCTTCCATCCCTCCGGATTCATTGAGACCCTTAAACCTCTTAACCACCATCCATTGAATCTACCATTTAACTTTTTAACAAACGAGGGGACCAATTTGATCCTGATGGGTAGTGTGGATCACTTTTTGATAGGGATGATTGGATGTACCTGTTTTTTTATTCAAATGTATTTTCAATTACCTTGATTATACAATTTACTGGTATTCCAATTCAATCTGTGTGTTATGACTTTTTCTTTATTGATCTCTATTTTTTCATATCATTGTAAATTTTGATAATCCCAAATGGGGGAGAAAAATAAATGCATTATTGTTATTCCTTTTTTACATCACATTAAGTAAAATGGGGAGAAAAGATAAAGGGGTAGGATATAAGGCATTATTTGGCATTATTTATTTTACCTCTGAACCATATATCTATATTGAGATATTTATATTTTTAAGATCATTTTTAATCAAAGATAGTATGTGGAATTGTTATATTAATATTCATCTTATATGACTTGATAATGCCATTATTTGTGATCCTCAAAAGGGGGAGAATGTTTGCCCATAGTAGACTATTGGCCCCTATCTGGTTTTAATGATAAAAAACAAGTCTAATCATATCACTCAAGAATAATTATAATAAATCATGGGTTTTTTTGTTTAATTATGATTTTATATGATTAAATAAGAATTTAACACATTCATTGAACTTTTATGTCATAAGAGAGTTACAAAAACAAAAATTGGCTAAGTATGAGTCACTGACACTAACATAAAAAATGAGTCACTGACGTTTCAAATGACTCACCGATAGTTCAAACCTGAAAAAAAATGTCTTAAAAACATCAAAAACTAACTCACCTATATATGAATCACCATTGATTTGAATGTCTCCGTGATAGTAAATAGTGACACACTGATAGGCGGCTCCTCGATAATAAAAAAGAGACACCGACATAAGGAATGACTCACCAACAGAACCAAATGATTCACCAAAGCATTCAGTCCCCAATACATGGAGATAATGACATAATTACTCACGAATAGAATGAGTCACTGATGCCAATAGAAGGACTCACTAGTAAAAGGAGTCAATAACAGAATGACTCACGGACAAAGGAGTAACTAATAGACTAATTAAATTTTCTTTTATTTAAAATATTCTCTAATATTCCTATTTTTGTGTTTTAATGCTACTGATAAAATTAATTATTTTTGAAAAAAATATTAACTGGTATGTCAAAATTTATTAGGTACACAACCTACATCAAATTATTCTAATTTTTGGTCTCCATAATATAAAAATGAGTGAAAAATGTGAGAAAAAAACAAATAGTGACATAGAACTACTGGAGAGGAATCACACGAGCACCCATACTAAACCTTTGAAAAAAAGGAAGAAGAACACACGAGGAATTTTTAATTTTTAGTTCTCCAAAAACACAAAGGAGAACTTGATATGAACCAAAGATACAATAGCCTTGTAGGAAAAAAAATAGAAGATAAGAAGTAAAACTTCATCTTCCATGAAACTAGAACGCAATGCTTCACAACACTCTATTTTAGTGTATACTTCTATAAGAGGACTCAATCTTTACATCTAAAACATACCAAGAGTCCATAGCTACATTTCACTAAAATCATATAATTCTAAGCACTAACTCTTTATTTATTTCTATGTCGTGTGAATTTTTATTACAATTAGAAGAGTGTGTGAATCTGTTGGTAAAACACACTATCTCATATACTGAACTGAAGGATACAAGACATCATCACATGAACATATTTTCACACAATTTATATCCCATGTACAACTATGGTAGAGGTAATGTGTGACCGTGCTATTTTATGTCCCACCTTGAACTATTGTAGATGTTATGTGACCTGGAGAGTTTGTATACTATTGTGTAAACCACCATTCAGGGTGTTGATCAAATATTTACATATATATATATATATATATATTTCTTTGAGGAAGGTGATCCCCATGTAGAGTAGATTAAGTCACATCCTATGACTGAACTACTTGTTTCAATATCTTGTATTTCCAAATTTAGTATACTCTATTTTAACACTAATTCAAAAAAATATGTTTTAATTTTATAGTTAGTCTTGGATGGTATCTATGACTATTTTGTATTAGTAAATTAGTTTCAAATGTTATATCAATATCTCATATTTTTATTTTTGAGAAATAATCAGTATTTTGTGAAATTAATTAAACAATCATAATATTATAAATTTACAACATTGTTTAACCGGCCTATGTTATTTTCAAATTGGGGGATTCTTTCAAATAATGTTTTTAATGGAAATTTTTATAAGAACTGAATTCCCCCACTTCTTGAGTGTCTTACTCTGAAAAAAAATCAATATACATTTACTGATTATAATAATCATAATATAATTATAAAACTAAACATATAACATAACTATTGAATAAAAAACAAAAACATTATTCATGATATTTTTTAATTGTAATAGCATAATCTTGAGTATTTTCTATTAACTTATTTTTATTTATATATTCCCTTAATCCTTAGGGAATTCATGTCCATAGTCCCCATCTCTTTACTATTGAATTTTTAAACATATTAAATTTATTTTCTTCCCATTAAAACAATATCTTGGTGTAATTTATCCCCAAACTTGTAAAAAAAGTCATTCCCTTCAAGAATTAATGCTTGTTTTTCTTTCCAAAATTATTAGAATGTGAAAAATAATTCAATCCATTCATCTAATTATAATTATTTAATCAATCATAATATTATTCACATGCATCAATTAAAATAAATACTACATAGAAAATTATTTTTGTATCTTGATTACACAAGAATCTATTACCCCTTTTGATGAGAATTTTTGTGAGACTGGTTCCCTTCAAATGACTTAATTTTTCCAGTGAAAGAAATGATCATTTTTACTATTTAGAATAGGTTAATTGAAATACTTTCCACTCTATATCCTATAATTCATTATTGAAAATGTAATATATTAGATATGATTATAACATTATGTGTCATATTTTATTATTACATACATAGTGAATCACTTTACATAAATTGAAATATATATGCCTGGATAATCACATTATGATAAAAATGGATTATTTTGGAATGATTCAAAAAATTAATGTACATTAAAATAATTTATAATGGCTTTTTGACATTATGTGAATTAAGAAAAATAGATCACCTTTTAATATTAAACTAGGTGCATCGTAAGTCCCTTTATCTTTTACCAGGTAAATCTAAAATCAATATTGATGTGATTTGTTTGTGTTATTACCCCTAGTTACATCAGTTCCAAAACTACATCCACCAGTACTATCCATATGGGGATATATGATAAGTAAACCGATATGATTAAACCAAAAAAACAATAGGATGTTTTCATATACTTAGGATTATCCATAATAGAAGTCGTATGGTAATATTTTCGAATTTATGTTTTCATAAATATATTAATAAATATATCTGCTGTAGGTCATATGATAACAACTATAAAGAAACTTATTATAGTAACATAGAACAAGTTTATAAGTTATTAAAATAAAAATGGATACATGGTACCACAAAAAAGAAGGAGTGAATAGTATATTAGTATTGGTAAATTAGATACATAATTGATTTTATTATATATTTGAAAACATATAAAACCCTCGTGGTTATCTTTGATTTCACTATAATTGCTCATAGCCTATCCCGACCAACCAATAAAAAAACACATCATGGTATCCTAGAGAATGAATATATAAGGAATGGTTGAGATTAGATTCCCATTAAGGGTATGTGTGAATAAAAACATAATATTAATAAGTAATAACAGCAGAAATGTTTAGGTTCAAACTGGAATCACTTTCTTTTTAGTCAATAAATTTTTGATAATATGGAATATGAAATTAATTATCAAATATATAAATATAAATGAATAAATAAACGTGAAACATATCCTTGGGGATTTTAGATAATAAAATAATCACATTGAAATCAATAGCTGATCTCATAATGTTGGAATTTATAATATCAAATAGCTTAAAAAATCTAGGAAATTCATAATAAAGATAAAATAAGTGTGTAAAAACCCAACAAATTTGGCCAAATAATTTTATTTATGATAACTATCAATAAATTGAGAGGATATCTAATAAAATTTCCCACCCATAACATACTATATCCCATTAGTTACTTAGAAAAATGGGGTGAAACATTATCCACATATAAATTCATATTTAAAAACTAACACATGAATTGATAATAACTGTACTAATGAAATAAATATAATCATAAACTATATAGATTAAAACTATAAATGTAATAATTTTTTTGTACCTATTAAAAATAATAATGAACCATATGATGAAAAAAAATTATGATATCAATATATCATTTAAACATTATATCATATGAATAATAATGGGTTTATGTCATTGATTAACTGAAATACCATAAAAATGACAGCAATTATTTTAGATTATAAATCTTTAGCATTGAAAACATTTTTAGATATAAAATTTCATGAAATTTTTTTGAAAGAAAATTTATTATATTATTGAAATCAAGGATTTTTCATGATGATAAGATATTTAGTTCAATTCATTCATATTAAAATAATGCTTTATTTTTTCATTTTATGTAAAACTCAATTTGGAGTTATTTCAAAATGAACATGAATATTACTGTAAATTTTAAATTTTTTATAAATAAAAATGGTTAAAAATTTCATTAATGAACCATCTGGATTTGGTTAAAATCATTTTTGAATTCACTATTCAAAATAAATTGAGAAATGTTTTTGAACTAGGAGAGAAATAATGTTAGGTATTATTTAATACATTTTCTCAATCATTTTTTTAACCAAAGAGTATAAAAATGGAACTATTACAAGCTTATTTCAATATACACTGATATATATGAAAATATACTTATTTTAAGATACAAAAATATATTAATTCATTAAATAGTAACCTAATAAAAAATAACGCTAAATAATGATAAGATTGTGAAATAAAATCTTACCATTTTTTTTTACTTTTGAATAAAAAGTCCCTAAATGAAATAAATTAAAATGAAATAATAATTACCATGAAGACAAATAGTTTAATTATATAACAAAAAAATAGTTTTATATACATCAGAAAATGAATATGTTGTAAATATTTAGCATTTCTCGTGAAAGTAAAAGTGAGATTACCGAAAACATACCTCAAGTTCAACTCCCTTCATACGTGTCTTAAAAGAAATTATAATATAAATATATTTATTATAAAATTATTATGTAACCATTATACTATATATAATAACATAAAACCACTCATTTTTCCGTAATAGATTATTATTTTCTTTATTTTAGGTATAAAGATACTTTTCCTATCTAGCATGTTTTTCAAAGAATGTTTTCATTTTTTTACATTGTAAATATTTCCATGATCACTCTAATTATATTAATGTTATAAATATTATTATTATTTTAGTAAATACTTCCTAGAACCATTCACTAATATTGGACATAAAATTTTGATTAAATCGCCTCATAGAGAGGGTAGGTTGTATGTACACATGAAAAATGATATTGTTCCCTTAAAGGAAAAAAGTTTAGGTAAGTGGATGAAATATTAATTTTAATGAATGTATATTCTGTGAAACTTTTTTCATTACATATAATATTATATAGGTCAAATTAATTAAAATATTTCCCAAAAACTAATAAAAATCTATAAAAATGTGACAATTTTCATTTTGCATTCATTAAATTGGAATTATGTAAATATTTTATTCATCTTGTCCCTATTCCTTATAGTTTAACCCCACATTAATCCCTTTGAACCATAATTGTGGCATATAATCTTAAATGTTATTCCTATTGAATAGTAAAAATGAATAATTTAATATTATTAAATAATATTAATTATCCAAATTACAAATATGGAATCATTTTTATCAAATTAAACACAATGAAAATTGAAAAAAGTAATTTAACGTTATACCCATAGACATAAGGAAAAGAAGTTTTTCAATGGGGAAATTATAATAAATGTAGAATGTTTTAATATGAAAACCCTATTTAATATTTATTAAATTCTAATAAATTAGATTATGTTTAATAAAAATGAACTATGTTTAGTTTCATGACAATTTTAAATATAATTTACCTTGTAAATAATATAAATTAAAAGGAACATTTCAAAAACATTTATCAATATTATTTTCTAAAAAATTAATCAAAATATAACATTATAATATAGATTTAAACAAATGAAATTTTTTTCAAATAATTATCTATGTTTTTTGAGAATAAATTTTAAATTATATTTGATATTATTGGAAAAATGACCTTTAATAATAATTTTTTTTAAAAAAAAATTTCTTTCCCATTGAAATGTGTATTATTTTATTTATAATCTATAGATGACTATTGAATTTTTCATAAAAATAATTAATCTATGTAATAACTATGATTTAAATAATAATAATCATACCCAGTAGTTTAGAATATTAGTAATAATGGAAATTTTAAAATATTAAAATTTTAATAGAGAATTGTGTTTTATTCAAACCCTATGATGAGTGTATTGAAATCAATTAAAAAAAATAAATTAATTTTAAAAGAAATATATCTTCATGTCTGAGGGAGAAAAATTTTATTATAATCATGGTGTTTCATGTAATAAAGGCTATTTTATTTCATGTTCCATTATTAAAATTTCATGGTGTTAAATAGAAAGATTAATGTGGTGTAATGAATTTAGGGAGGTGTTTTACTATAATATTATAGGTGTGTGTAATTCTTCAAATTTCATAAATTAAAATATTATAATAATTTAATTCTCATGGAAAATGAAACCAAATAGATACATATTGGATCCAAGGCTATGATATGGTTGAATCATTATCAAGAAAATAATACTTTCATATGTTTTTGTTATGTTTTCATCCTTATATTTTGGTTCAGTTACCTAGTTATCCAATAATAACATTAAGCATGGTAAAATATTTTTCACTTTTAAAGTATTGTAATATTACATAAATGGAAATTATTTAGTCATAAATATTAGTCTCTATATTACCCCACTTGTCCTGTTTCAATATTTTAAAATTTTTTAAATAATTTAATAAATTTTCTACAAGTGAAAATTAATTTCAATTTTGACACATTTTTTTTCATTTGACATTAAATAAATCAATAAAATTCATATTTATATCTTAATAAATTTAAACATAACTATTATGTCATATTTACTTAATTTTTTTCAATGCTATAAATCACCCAATTTAAAAAACTATTATTTTTTTTCATATACACCATTTTATTTTTTAATTAATTGAGTACAAACTATATTACTGTTGTGCATGAATTTAACATAAATATAAATAATTTAAAAGAATATATTAATTATCATCATGAAATTAATTATTTTTTTGAAGAAAATTAAATTTTATATTTATCCAGAAAATAATTATGTCGACATATGGGCACATAATAGTTATTTAAAATAAGATAGTGAAATTTTGTGCCATTCATTTATTTAAATAGTACAATGGTAATTTTGATGTAAATGATTCCATTAAACATAAAAATTTAGAGACTATGAGGATTAGTGTTGAATTATCTTTATCTAATAAGAATTATGATGAAAAATATAACCTTATAACTTACTTTTTAACCAGATTTTATAGATGTACCCATTAAAGAGGTAACAATTTTAAACAATTACTATTAATATTGGCCAAAAATAAAAGTTTTAAGTATAAAATGTTTAAAAATAAATATTATAACTATAGAATAAATATTATCACCTTCAATACCTACAATAATTATAATTTAATTTGAAAAAAACTGAAAAAATCTATAAAAATCTATTTTAGAAAAATTCATTTTTCAGTATAAAAATGAATTTATAATAAATTATACTAACAAATTTATTATGGAGGATTTCAATTGATAATTAATAATATAATAGAAATTAATTAATTTCATATCATTTGAAAAAGTTTAACATTTTAAATTCATGAAAAAGTTCATTTTTCAGAAATTTTCTTTGATTTTTCACTACTTACTAAGAAATTAAGTTTATTATGAAAAAATTGAAAATTTTACCGTAATATAATTTTGATAATTTTTTTTAAAAAATGATATAGTTTTCCTGAAATATAGATTATATATGTTTTATAAAATTAATATAATATTTTCTTTCAAAATTCAACAAATTAAATTTTCCATTATAACATATTTTTTAAGAGTATAATGGTTCTTCTTAAATTTTTTTGATTAATTAACATGAATTTAAATACATAGATTAGGGAAACTAAATATGTTTTATAAATTATTTAATCATATTTATACCCTCTAATTTAACATCTTTTTTATAATGTCCACATAATAATATTTTAACCATAAATTTCCGTCTGTTTAATTTAGATGTAGATGTAATATATGTTATTAAAGAAGTTTAATTTATTTAAAAAAACTAGTTTTATGACACTATATTACTCATATAAACATTTCATAGTTCCCATAATATTAATTCTTCCATGTATAATTCTATAAATCAAGAATAATTGAAATCACATTACCTAGTCTCTTGGGTTTACTGAGTTTCCCTTGAATTACATATTTACATTAAAATAAAAACCCAATGATTAATAGGTAAATACAATATACATTTCCATTATTATAAAATTTATAATGATTTATTCATAGGTATTGGTTCCCCTTTTTTAAAAAACACCTCAAATATATAGTTTTAAGATACTATAGAATTCATCATCCATACATTATGGTTTCATCATATAACAATGAGCATTCCTCAAATTGTTAGTATAGGTTTCTCCATAGGTGATAATAAAATCATTATCCTTATTATTTATATTAAGTAATTATTTATCAATTTTCATTTTATTCATTATATAATAATTAATTTTTGAAAAATATGATCCTAAAATAATCCCAGTCCATTGAGTAAATTTTTTCCCATTTTCACATGCTATTAGAATGATTCCATTATTGATCTTTTTATACTTCCAATTTATAGATATATAAAGTAAAATTTTCAGGTTTTGGGTAATGGATAATGGAAATTACTTTTCAATAGTACAAAACTTTTTCTTAGAAACTATGGGATCTAATAACCTAGTAAAAGAATATGAATTTTAACTCATAAAGGACTCAACTAAACAACATTCTACCCTTATCTCATTTGGATTTTAATCATTAATGATCTTATAAGAAACACACATTATCAAAGAAATTATAATTTTATTCATTCTATCTATAATAAATTTTGGTTTATGATGAGAAAAATCATTTCATTATCCATCAAATTTACCATTAAAATGTTTCCTTCATGTTTCATATATTAAATAAAGCCAAAAAAATTGATGGAATGACCACTCATCGTGGGAAACCACCTTATCATGAAATAATATTAATAAGATATATTAATAATTGAAAGATATTTTCAATATCAGAAATACTGGTTTAATCTTGTTCATTAATGGTTATCAACTATTGAAGCTCCTCATAATGATTACAAACTACAATTTTAATTAGGCTAGGTATGCCCCAAAGAGTTTCAAACTACATTCCCAAAATGGGAATACTTACCATGAACCTAAATGATATTTGAGATATAATTGATCATAATATTTTAGTTTTATTACCCTTTGATGCATTTGTTCCCAAACCATATCCGTCTATTGTATCTAGACATGTATTATTTAACTGGAAAACAACACTCTATTATTTTACATAACATTGAAAATTGTTATATACATAATATTAACATAAGCATAGTCATTAAAATTAATTTTCTAAATTAATAAGGGTAATTATACATTACTCTGATAGAAACTGTAACATCTCAAAAAATTCATACATAAATTACACATCTTAAAATTTTGATAATTAATTAATGACATTATGATCCATAGTAGAATCGTATTGGTCAAGTATCATTCGATACATGGAATCATAATGAAATTTCTCATATGATATCTAAATCACTTCCCACTATATATATATTACTAGAATCCTTTGTAGATATATCTTACTTAAAGCCATTTTTCATAATACGGAGAATGTAATATATGAAATCATGATCTGTAATGTTCATGAAGGGTAATGGTAGGATATTTCAATGATAACATAAATATGAGATGAGAATATATTAATGAGAAGATGGAAAAAAATAGAAAATAATAACCTAGAAATCATATATCTTAACCATGAGTAATCACATAACACTTATTTAACTATTTGACATGTATTATAAAATAATTAATGAAAATGATACATGAAATCATAACATTGGCATGATACATATTTTTGTGGCATGATAATTATTATATAGAATAATATTATTAGTAATGGATTCACTACCAATACTATCATAATGAATTTAGTTCAATACCCATTCTGTCATATCATTATTCATGGTTCACTCCCATGGTATTCATGGTGGACAAAGTCCCTTATTAAACAAGTTTTTGTCACTAATCATGTCTTTAATATATAATGAGATATAAATTTTTATCCAATGAAATGGAGCATAATATAATTCTAGACCCAACAATAATATAATGAAATTTATAAATATCATTTCCAAAAAATACTAGAACATTCATCATAGTATAATAGATGTAAATTAAATATGTCTTATTAACATTTCATTAGAGAAATTACAATGGAAAAAAACTGGTTCTATAGTGATTATATATTAAATTGAATAACTTAGGGGAAATAAATAGGTTTCGTATAAACATATTTAATGAACAATTGTCTTAATCCCTGAAAATATTTAATGTGAATGGTATCATAGGATTAAAACCCTAGTAATTAAGAATTACCATCAAAATATTTCAATATTGGTGAAATTGTTTTTTATAGGTCACTAAAACACTTCTTAAGGAAAATTCTATTTTAACTTTGAAATGACATTTAAAAATAATTTAAAAAATGTCATTGAAAGAATTTTGATTTTAAAATAAAATGTAAAAGTATAAATTATTATTCATGGCATTGAGTGTTCATGTTAATGAGAAATTATATTAATATTATATTTGTTAAAATAGTAATTTTATTAATATAATTGGTTATATTTTAATAGTACAATATTCAAGAAATGATAATAATTTACATTTTATTTTATAAATTTTAATTACATGTAAAAACTAAACTAAAACATATTTTTAGAATATGAAAACAACTTGGAAATCATTTTTAGAAAACATGGATAAAAAAGATAAAGGGTTCACTATTGAAGAGGAAAATTAACTCGATTTTCTATAATAAATTTTTTTGGATCTCTTTAATTTTTAATGTGAGGAAATTGAAAATATAACACTAAATATACAAAAATAACAATAAGGTATGAGTATTAATGAAATTATTGAGAGATATATCATTATATTCCACAATGGGAAACCTAATTGCAAACAAATATAGTAAATAATGAGATCATAACATAAAACCTTGACCTAAATATTGACATGCATAGAAAGTGATTTAAGATCCTATATAATAATTTCATATTAAATATAATTGCATGATTTAGTTATTTAAAATATTATCATAAAATAAATCACTACATATTTCATTTGAACCTGAATTTATTAATAATTATTTATTAAAATCATTGTTTCTATATGATAAAAATTTCTTTTCTCATGAGAATTTTTGTTCAGTAGTTCCAGTCCATTAAATTGATAATTTTTAAATAATATCTATAATTTTAATATTATATTAATATAATATTATATATATATATATATATCAAGTCTTCCATAATTTATAGATATAGAAAAATGAAATACAGTATACATCGAGAGTGTAAATCAAATGTATGAAAGAATTACTTTTTCACTTATTTACATATTGACTGAATGAAGAGAAAATAAAAATTAAAAATGTAATGAATAATTTGTTATATTAAATTTCATATATCATACTAAAATATAAAATTCCTTCCATCAAGACAAATAATAATTAATAAATTAATTAAATCTCTTATTGGAGGTGATATTACACACATACGTGCAAGAGAAATTATCATTTTCTGAAAAATTAGATGGTTAGAAGGTACATATAATATTATAATTCAAAATTAAGAATTATATCATATAAAAAATTAATAAACATTAATATTATTTAAATAACCATCAATTAAAAAAGGTGATTGAAAATTAATTGTATTGTTTTTTAGAGACGGTAGTCCACTGGTATTCACTTGTGATAATATCACATGCAATTAGATGGAATATTGGGTGGATAATGGTGTATCCAAAATAAAAATACAATATTAGTATACATTTTGTATTATAATTATTCTTTTATTATTAATTATACAAATATTGATAAGGTATCTGGATAAATAATTTGAATGATTTTAGGTAAGACTATTATCACTAAATCAGTTGGTCTCCTTTAAATCCATTATTGAGGATCCTATGAATTGAATTTTAGGAATACTAGAAACTAGAAATCACGCCTAGGTATGTTTATAATTTAATATTTTTGGGTTTAGTTGATATAGAAGTCTCATTGGGGTTCATCAAATAGAACGTAGGGGTGTCCTTTTATACTGGAGTAGAGGACATACATGAAATTACATAAAATAATAATAATTAATAAACTTATTATATGAAACGATGATTCCAATTTAAAAGATATATGAAGTTTTTATAGTTTGAGGTTCATATATTTCTATAAAATAGGATTTAAAAATTTATAATTTATGACTTCAATATTATATCATTGTTAAAATCCAAAACAAAACTATACTACCCATAATGGGTGTGATAAGTTTTTATTATATTTATTATTTATTATAAGAAATTAAAATTATTCCCATTAATTGTTTTTTAAAATAAATAATCCAAAAGATGAATCCATTTTATCAATTTATGAAAACAAAATTTTCAGAATGATATTTAAAATTAAACCCTTAGGAAGAGAATAAAATCACTATTCCAAAGAAAATATATTCTTAAGTATAATATTTGATTATATCATAATTCAATATAAAATTTATTCAAAAATCCTAAATTGTAAAATTAACAATAAAATATAAAAAATTATTATATTTAATAAAATTAAAGCGACATATTACTTTCTAATTTCATTATATGCAATGAATTTTTTCAAAAAAAATCTTGTTTTTCACTATATAATTTTTTTTTTACTCTTTTCTATATAGATGGAAAAAAACTATCAGTTAATTTTTTCATTTTAATATATTCAATTAAGTACATCCATTCAGATAAAATTTCTAAATTTTTTAAAATATATTATATTAATTTATCACAATAAGTAATCAAATGCATTTTTGTGGGACATATTTTTTGATTCATATATAATGATACTAAATATTGTTTACATGTTTATTGATAGTTATTATTTATATAAATCAATTATAATTATTTTTGGAAATTGGATATTAATATTCATACAACCAAGTTTAAAACTATTTTATAATTGTTTAATATATAATAGTAAACTTATTCCTAGGGTTGTGTGTGTGACATGATATCATTAATTTTAAATTATCTAAAAAAAAATAGATCGTAAAATTTAAGTCTTAGAAAAAATCTATAGTAATGGGTATAATGTCCAAAAAACATTTTTAGTAGTGATTTAAGACATAAAAATCATCATGAATAATTGAAATTGGATATATATGAACTATTTAATGTAAAATCTACGTATAATTTCTCATACATTAGAAAATTTACTGATATCATCAATTTAAATTGAAATCATTAATTGCTGAATATGAATGAATAATTTAATAATTTAATTTAAGAATCCAGGGAGATCTTAGGAATGAAATTTTATAATTTATAGACGGTATGTCAATTATTCTAGTATTGACAATATCATAACTCCTTTATCATATATATGTAAACATATTGATCCAATATTTCCTCAAGTGTAACCTCAAAATTCATTTAACACATATGAATATAGTAAATGTAGGAATGATATCATTATATTCATTATATAATCGATGATGTTTCTTTGAAGAAATATGTTATCATTTTTGGTATATTATTTTAGAATAACTTAAACCATATTTATTAATATAAAATGGGAATGAAAAATATGATCTTATATGGAATACTTTTCTCTCATTAATATATATATATATATATAAATTAGTTATAATGATTTTAAATATATTTAGATTATATTTTAACTGATTTTTTTATTGAAAATTCTAAATTTTTTCCTTATAAATTATAAAAATGGTATAAAATATATCATATAATCCAAGATATTTGAGGAAACAAGAAGAAAAGGAAACAATACACACACCCAAGATCCCGTATTATTGGGAAAAACCTACCTCTATTTGTTGAATAACATAATAACAAGACAATCTAAATGATTGGATGAAAGTACCAGTATCCAAATATCCATTTCATGATTCTGCACCCCTATATACATCACCCCAATGGAACCTCCACACATCATTGTCTATGTCCACACCTTTCTATTTCACAACAAACATCATTTCCTCCATCACGAATCCATGAAGGCAGTATTTGGAATTTGAATTGTTGTCTTCTAAATGTGGAGGCCAATAATGAGTACCACTTGACCGCATATCAATATATATATAATGTATATAATATAATCAATCCTTAATATATCTTATATATATAATAAAAGAAATTTATTTCTGTATATTAAAATCAACACTAATTGATATAATTTGAAAAAAGTATATTATGATGAAAATAAAGGATTACTACTCACATGGGGTTGGCATTAGAACTTATTCATTAAAAACTAATGGATTGATTTGTTTAAGAATCTAAAATATTATGTATGACAGCTTGAAAAACAATGAGATATTGTTTTAGAGTAATTATATATTTTGATATATTACTCATTATGAATAATGCATTTGTATCCCTAAATGATGAAATAAATTATTAATATTATTATAAACATAATGTTCCATGGATTTTACAATTGGATTACATGAATAAAAATAATGTTTTTTTCAATATTTTATTTATTCAAAATCTATTTTGGTATAACTAGGTAATGATGTAAGAGCTAGAAATAGATCAATATTTTATTATCTACATAATAATATTTTTTAATTGTTTTTTATTATATAATATCATAAAATATATTAAATATATATTTCAATGGATTTCATATATCTATTGTATTATAAAATATTAAAGAAACTTATAACTAAATTATTTATTTATTTATTAATATATTTATTATATATATAGGAAATGATAATGTAAAAAAATTATATTTTTTAGAAGTTATTTGTTAGAGTATTTTTATCTTCCAATAGATATATAATTATAATATATTTATGTAAAATATTTTTTATAAAATTAGTTATCATTTAAAGAAAATATATTTTCCCATTATTTAATTTATATAGTTACCAATGATCTATGGAAAATTATCTTCTAGGATAAATATATATATTTTTTACAAATATGATATTGAGCATATCTTCAAAATTAAATAAAATAAAAAAATTTGTCAATCAATGAAGTTATATTTCATGAATTAACATATATTAAATCCCTCTAAGGTTATTTCATTAGTAATTAGGGGTTACCAAAAAAATTAGTAGAACTTTTATTTCTTTTATGATTAAAAATAATCAATATATAATGTTATATATTGTATATGATTTTTCTATTTCATAATTTTTGGTAGTAAAATTTCCTAAAATTCCTAGAATGTTTAGATTGGTATAACTCCTAAAAATATAGAATCTCTAAAAATTTAGATGTGATATGTTTCATATATGAAAATTTAAATGTGATATATTTATCAAGGGAATTTAGTAACTGTAATTGATAATGAAAACATGATCAGATTTTATTTTGGAAAAATTTAAAAAATAATAAAAAAGTCCTAACCTATATTTCTATATGAATTTAATAAACAAAGGTATATATCGAATTCTAATATAAGGAAAAAATATTTTACCCCATATTATCCCATAACATCATTTGGTACGGATAAATATTGAATATTTATATATATATATATAATATTGTGTTAGTTCTATATTTATTGAAATATAAGATAATATATAGGAAATAATTATTTTTAAAACAATAAAACTAAATTCAAATATATGAAAAAAAAAATTCACGTGAGGTCTAAAAAAATTCATGAATTTTACATACTAATTGTTTGATAGTATTATTTTTATAAGTGTTTTTGTTATGAACTAACTATATCATAAAATATCTATCTACCATATCATATATACAATATTTTAAATTTATAATCTACATTTTCAATTGTAATAACAGACATTGAAAAAATATATTATATATTGATATATAATTTTATAAAATATCATAGACAATGGTTATTGATGTTCTAAACTACAAGGAAAGGCACACAACACTATAGTTTGAATATGTATTTTATTACCTTTATTAATGGTACATCAATTATTTTCAATGCTGAATGATTATTACTGTCGATTTTCAATTGATAAAAAACGAAGAATGTATCATAATAAAATTTTCTCCTCGTAATCTTGATAAAAAATGATAAGGAGCAATGGACCTATAATATTTACACTATATAATATTTGGATTCATTGGATGATCAATCCATTGAATTTGTGAATTGATATTCATAAGTGAGATATTTATTAATGTATAACACTATCAACATAAAATAATTAATAATAAAATCCTTAAAAATATTATATTTTATATTCACATATCTTTCGTTATATTTTTCATTGTTTTATCCAATTCATTAGACAAGTAGTTAATTGTTAGAGGATTTTTATAGTTTCAATATCAATAAAAATGGAATGATAAATCTATAAAAACACCAAATAGCTCCCAAATCCGTATCATACTATGAGTATGCTTCCTAAAGGTATAAGATTATTTGGGATTCTGAAAAATTATTCTTAAAAACTCATATTGTAAAAGATGATGAGAGGATGAATAAAAGACACCCTTTGTGGGGAATTATTTACCACTTTGAGACGCTCTTATAGATTTATGATATGTTCCAGAATAACTATAAGATCCTGATACAATATTGGTTTCCCAAATAAAATGATCTAGAGTTGATTTTCATATATGAATGAACTAATTTAGTCAATGAATCCATGTTTTCATGTTATAGGTTATTCATATTAATATAAATTATTACATAAAAATTATTGCCTACTAGTTTTTTTAATCTGTATGATTGGGAACTATAAGGATTACTACATTTGAGGGAGGTGATTTGTGTTATTAAGTGGGGATTGAACCACTATGATATATCCTATATATCATTTAAAAAATATTGAATCAAAACCATCATATATTATAATTAATGACACCATGTATTTTATATAAATGTGGAAAGGATGTTTCGATATAAAAAATTTCCATTATGATAGAGAACTATATATCAATTTTATAAATGGAATTAGTGTCCTCGATGATTTTTTATCAGCATTATAAAATGTGTGAGGATGGAGGTTTGAGTTTTCCTTTTACATATATTTCTTCCCCATGTTTCATTTTTAGGAGTATACCGATATGGGTGGAGAGAATATGTAATTGATCTATAACCGAAAAATATGTCAATATTGGGAAATTTTAAATATGATAATAGAAAAATCATCACTCACCACTAATAACACACAATTCATTATCATTATGAGAAATAAGAGTTATTGAATTGTTGGAGATATTTTATGAAATGAAGATATTAGATTTATGGGGGCTTATAAAATGTGCTTCCCTAACATTTGGACGGGGTTTACACACTAAGGGTACCCAGATGTTTCATTTATTAGAATTGTTAAATAAAAAAAACATAAATATGGTTAAGGATTATAAATTTTTTTTATTATCATTCTGTTGAATTTTTTATTAATGGATCAATCATTCCATGTCTATATGACCACACGAGTCATGCTCGGTGTGAGAAAAAATTAATGTAAAAGGAAAAAAACTATGTATATTAGATTAGGGAATATAATATAATGAATCCTTTAGGGAATATAATCATTCTATGAAAAAAGATAAATATATTTGGGTTGAATGAATTATGATTTAAAGGATGTTGATGGTCAAAAAAATATGAATTTCAGGTGTAATTTTTTTGAATCTTAGGCCTTATTAGGGCATCTACATATTTTTTTGGAAATTAATCAATATATCCATAGTTCACATGTTAAAAACCCTTATATGGGTTGTGAAGGATGATTAAACTATAGGTGATCATCCCCTATTGTTTTACAAAATATAGTGACCATTACCAAGGATGATCCCTAGGTTTGGAGGCTTTTATATCATAATATTTACACAAAAACCATATATTTCTATGACCAGTTGAGTCTTTCTTGATACGAGAAACAATAGATGAAAGAATATCAATCATGATGTGATGATTAAAATATTTATCATGTATGGGGTTACACTATAAGGATACTCTAAGGGGAGTGTTATTAAAATTTCATTAGAGAGTACGAATCTATATGGAACATGAGTAAGAATTCATAAGAATAATTTTGATGTGAAGGAACCAATGTATTTTTAGGGTAATAAGGTGTCCTGAACTTCAATAGGAATTTTCTTTCTGACAGGAAATTTGACATTGTTGGACTAATAATGATGGTTTACCAATACATTTAGTTTTGTAGTGTTTTAGGACACATAATGTTATATAGTATTTGTTGGAATATTATGACTTTTGATTTCATGAATTTAACCCTTATGGGGGCTAGACTATCATATGAGCTCCATGAGTATATTTCCTTTTCATAACCCCCTTATCCACACATGATTTTTGTGATCTATTTGGTGTCACATTCTTGTGGTGATATCTTTGGAGTCCTGCAAATGAGAATGTTTTGGAGGAAATGGGCATCGTACAAAGATTATGAGTCTATGTAGATGATGTAATAAATAGGGAATCTAATCACATAATATTGAGTTATTCATGAACTTCATGTCAATGGACTGAGGTCTAATTCTATAAGTGATCACATTAGAGTTAATCAAATTGGATAGGACATGATGGAATGTGTTTTTGTAATTGATAATGAGTCTTTAGTATCATATTTCCAGGTCACATGGAGAATAGACTATCTTATTATGGATCATATAATAACTCATTCTCTATATATATTACATATGTCACGCACTAGTAATCTTTAGGTGGAATCATATTCTAATCATCAGATACATCCACTATGAAATTTCCTTTAATTTTTTTTACCTAACTAATTATTTTTTTCACAATTGGGGGGGGGGGATAGAAACCACCACACTAGTTTCTTTGTCACATTATATGTCAATCAATACACATAAATCATCTTGATTTTTTGGAAGGATCATCTGCATAAGTTGGTAATGTCCTACACACTCCATGTGATCGAGTCATACATCATCTAGGATGTATTCTCTTTATAGTATGTTATAAAACGACAAATTGACTAATACATTTTTACCAACTTATTAAAGACTAATATATTTATTTGTTAATAGGTATTTCAAATGGAACACGACCACTTTTATGAGGTTCATGTCCAGTACCACGTGTAGAAAAAACATTGTGTTTATGGCATATAAGTCAAAGTGCCTTTATATGATCAAAGAGACATGTCCAGGGGCATTCAAATAAAAACTATGACATATCAAGAGGACATTTTGGGACTAGTTTTAAGTTTCTATTAGCATTTATGTGATTAATAAGACATTTCCAAACACTATTTCATGATTTGGTTGACATATATCAGACCATACATGTGATCATGACAACATGTCCATCAGACTTACTGTGATTCAATAAACATATTAAAGGGCCTTCTTGTGATCAAGCCCATATCTTCCTTAGAGAGCATGAGATCAAGCTAACATGAATTGGGTCCTTCACACACGTAATAAACTAATCACATGAATGACATAACCACTTCATAATAATAAAAATGTATATCCCATCATTAAAGAATCCAATAATTTATAACCTCTATCACAAGAAGCAGACTACAGAATATTTCCATTGGTCTTCCATAAGTGAGAAGCATTATAAATGTTTTTATCACATTAATCACATAATATAATCACATTACGTACAATGTAACTTCCTTATTTCAATAGTCATAAAACCTATTTCCTTTTCCACAAAAATCCTAAGATGCATGTACATTATTTTCCCAACAAGGAATCACATGATCATGTTAACATATCCAGGCGCCATCAGAGGATCTGGATGAAACATCTAAGGGTCTTACATTGATCATGATGAAATTTATAAGTTTTCCAAAAAGATTAATAATATGGTGAAAGGGCCTACCATTTTTTCAATAAAATAGATGTTTTACAAATATAATAATTTTTTTATTTCACATGAACTATTCATAGTACACTATTGTGAGAACCCATTATGGGATCTAATCCCAGGAATCGATAAGGTAACCTATTTGAGTAAAAATGATATATATAAAACTCATGAAACCAATCTTCTAACGAATAAGCACTAATTTATTTAAACTATATAGTGTTTCCTTGCATGTGGGGTTTTATCACATAATGTACATGGGTGACACATGGAAACACATTTATTTTGTGGTATATGTTATTCACATGACTGTTCATAGGAAACACAGTATCTTGATCATCTTTGGGTAACAGGATTCATGTACTCCTCTAATGATCGCATAATCATTTTGATACTCATTTGGTTATAAGATAATATGAAACAAAAAAGATAACACGCATAAAGTGACTTAATCTAAGTCATTAGAATCTTATAATAAATGTTTCTTATTAATGTCCAAAAACTTTTTATTATGACCAAATTTATATTTTCTGCAATTTTAGATGACTTTAAAAAGTTATTTTATGTCAATATTGGCTCACCCGATTGCAATGGGTTCTAATGTAGATGTCAAACATCCCTTTGTTTTCTTGTTATTTAAGATGAAATTGGAATTCCTAATTGGTATAATTATTTTAATTTAAACTATATCAAACCCTTAATCTATATAAAAGTCCGAAATCATGAATAATTCTTCAGTTCTAGAATAATATTTAGAGACCAAACCTCTTTCTTTGATCCAAATGCCACACAAACCTTTCAGAGTAAATATATATCATGTGGGTCACATTATAAATATGGGTATATTCTTTGATGTATATAGAATGATGTTCCTGAAAATAGTTGATCTTGAATATTATCCTACATCCATATATAGAAATAAATAACTAGAAAAAAATCGAGCCATAAATTCACAAAGCTACTGAGATTTGATCTTCTATTAAGGGGAAGCATTCATTTGGACTGGGGATATATTATTTTGGTGAATTTAACCACTAGAGAATTCACGGATTATCTAAATTGAATTGATATGTTTGAGGTTACCAAGATTGAAAATCACACTCTTCTAGTAATTAAGGTATGATAAAAGAAATGGTATGTTTTGGTAGTCCAAATATAACCATATTTCACCTCATTCAAGGTATGTATGAAATATGTCTCTAGGATGTAAATAATATCTATGTTTACCTAATATGGTGAGATATGTAAGACTATTTTAATCCTCCACCATATTTTTTTGGTGATTTAGTGTAGAGCCACCTATTCAAAAGGATGTGGTAATGTTTTATGAAAGAGGAAATTATCATGGCACCCTTTAAAGGGGAGGGAATACCAATAAAGAGATTGGATAACTTCTTTATCCAGAAGGACAATTCAAAAACTCTTGTCAATATGAAAAAGGACTTCCCACCAAAAAATTCATGGCAGGAAAAAGTTTACTAGTAAGTGAAATTTTAAGTATTATTCTTTAACAGTTTGGGGTTATAGATCATTATTAAAGTTTACCATCATGTTCAGCTAGCCAGCTTCCTTGAAATATATCTAAGTAGGTACCTACTCCTATTCTAGGATAATTTTGGAGTTAGGATTAACATATTCATAACGACATCGACCATGGTAGAACACAAAATAGTTTTTTTTTCACTCCCATAATATTCATGCTCTATCCCTTGTTTGAACACATCTATAAGAAAATACTGCATACAAAATCTCTGGTTCATTACATTTGAAATGTCACCAAATAATGGCCCACTAAGGTGGATATGTGTATCTGAATTCCCCTAATATTCTAGGTGTTTGGTTAAATCCATTTTTTAATTGTATCTATGGATTTTGGACCACTGTCTAATGAAAAAGTAAATCTCAGGACACCTTAATTATTATTATCCTTTCACCATCCTTCCATATGTGGTTCACACAAGTATAATAACTAATAGTGGAAAGAGAAAACAAAATGAGAAATCACATTTTATTGAAATTTTCATTTTTTTCACCCCACTGAAGTTGATGGAATGATATTAAGTAAGTGAAACATGTCTTTTTGGTTTGGGTGACAATTTTGATACATTCAGACGATGTTCCCTCCTCTTCCCCGTGTTCTATAAAAAGGGCCTTCGTATTTGTTTTCAAAATTTTAATAATTTTTCTATGGAGGATACTAGGAACCAAATGAATTTTCCTTCAGCCTATATTGTATTTAGATTGTCCAAATCTTATGCCAAGACTTGTATTAATTCATACATGAATGGAGGTCTATACATATTGGTGAAAATTTCAATAGTGATAGCCCCAAATATTGGTAGTTAAACTAGATAAAAGCATTGAATGATGACATAATATAGAATTTCAATGGCTTAAAAGGTCTCCTAAAGGAAGGTGAACCTTATATAGATGGTTTAATCAATTTTAAAGGAAACTATCAATGATGAAATGAAATGAACAGTTCATAACTATGATTTATCAACCATAGAAGAATATTCTATTGCATTTCAGTAATTGGATGATTGGAGGAGTGAAAGACTGAAAATGAAATTTTTGGAATTTATTTATTTGGAGGAGTTGGTTCTAGTGATATTTTAACATTTAATTTAACCTTGGGTAATCTCCTTAAAAATTTACCATCCCTATTTCGATACATTCCTCTATGGCCTCAATATAGTGATTCACAAAATAAAGGGGTAGACTTGTTATCCTCCTCGGGTGGGGAAAATGATGGTTTCTAAAATAGATATGGATTTTGTAGATGTGGAATACTAGTAAGATAGATATTAATCGGTAAAAACAAGTTTACAATCATCATGATATTCTTGAATAACCTTTAATATTATAATGATCACAGATTATTATCTTATGCATTACACGGATTTGGAGAAGTACATTTACACCTCTTATCACCAATATGCACTCCTATGGGTGAAATAATTGATAATTACTCAAGTAATGGACTATAATATTTGGATAAGGGGTCCTCTGGTAATATATAGTTAATACGATTGGAAAATACTTTCCCTAAGGTCTGAAATCCATTTCAAGAACAATATCGAACACCACGTTACATGGTTCATTGAGCTAGTCCTAATATAGACTTATGGGGTATTATTAATCCCCTTGGGTTAGAGAGTTGCATCTAAAATCATGTCACAATCATGAAATAGAAACCATTCCACAAAAGTGGGGAAGTTAAAGGATATTTATTGGTATTTAAACACTCCTTAAGGAGAAAGTACCTAAAAATCATGTTAAACAATACCTAAACAAAATATATTTAAAATACATAAAATTTTAAAATATATTATTTCACAAAACACTTGTAATAGGAACATCAAATATCCACTGTTCAACTCCATTATTCTAGGTCCCAAAAATCATGAACTCCCACCTCCTCTGATAGGCATTTTTCTCTTATATGAAATTGGAATAATAAAATCTTTATATTCCTAAAGGAAAAGGTTGGGTGTGAGGTAGAAATCCTATTTGGTTGTTACCAAGGTTTATATAATGTATTCATTAGGAAAAAACATGTAATTCATTCATTTTTAATAAATCCAAACATGATATGATGTTAATATATATTCAAAAAAAATATTTCTATTCATCCGAACATAATATAGGTAAAATATTATTGAATGAAAATTTAATATAGAAAATTTATATTAAATAGTGTTCTCGGATAAAAAAATATTATAATCAATTTAATATTATATAAACTCCATATCCAAGAAGCATGTTTCACAAGACATGTGGTTTGTTAGTTCCTAGATATAGGAGTCAATAATATATCAATAAATAATCAATCATAAAGTGTTAACACATAAATTTTCTCATACCAATAATAAATAGGCAGGGGAAAAATTATTCCACAATATTTTTTTATTAGAGTTTTCAACAAAAATCCCATTTCTGGGGAGTTATAGTCCAAGAATGTTTCCTCTATCCACCAACTAAATAGTAATTATTAAATTTTATTCAATAAATACATATATCAATAAAGCAAAAATAATTTATTTCAAATCACTTAATCATTCATAATTAAAATCCAAATTTCAACTTAAAACATACTTATTTCATTTTCCTAAGAAAAATATTCATTTTCATAAAGTTTTACCATTTCAAATATCTTTTTTCACAACCCCGTCCTCAAAAAGTGTATCCCTCCTAGGATGGTATTAAATGAATATAGATACTAACACCAGAGTCTATCCTCTAGTAGGCCCTTAGTTGATGAATATAACTAAGGGTATAATATACATACAGATAGGATACATTACCCTCTAAGGGAACACATTCAAAAGAGTGAGGTATTACATAAACCAACAAAATCATGCTCGAACTGCATTATAAAAGAAAACCAATGTTAATATATGTAATTAAAAGAAATAAATTCTAAAATTAAAAGGAATAATTTAAGTAAAAAAATATAACAATGATGATAGTGACCATGAAGCTCAAACAGATCCGAAAAAAACCCAAGCTAGTAGTAACTAGCCTGATCTCCAACATGCTCCAACAGACATGAAAAATGGATTGTATATAAATTGGGTGAGTATAGTAGTATACTTAGTAGGATCCTCCCCATATCCTCTTATGAGAATGATAATGAAATATTACAAAATCCCAATTAACAACCACCGAAACTAACTCATCACATAAATAGGTATACTATATCCTAGCCTCACCATAGATTCTCTTACCTAGTATTGCATATAAGAATACATAATATAAAAAATAATATCATGGATACCCCACCACTGCTTCCCCATCGGTTTTCCACTCTACCCCAACATCACACATCATGATCATCTCTCTCCAAAAAAAGTATAGCACTAAGACACATTAACAAAGCACCTGAACATGAAACTCGTTGAAAACACCACCATATAAATGTATCCAATAGTATCCTGGTGGTTTCTAGGAGCCTCCACATCCTTCATAACATGTATCATACATTGGGTGTTATACCTCAAGCCATCATAGTGCAACATAGGGTAAGAAACATCAAGTTATTATTGAATACACACGATATACCAATAATAGTCCTTCGAAATCTATATGTAGAATACATCTATTTGAAAAAACCAAAATCCATTATAGCACTCAAAATACAAATATGTATAACACAATCATTTAGGAATTCCATCACAAGTATCGACCATGAAAATCGATCATTATCAAAGGGGGTAGTCAGTCGTCCATCCTCCCACTATGATGTTAGTGAAAATAGACCCACATGTCCTAGAATCCCCATAGAGTTATTTTCATTAACCAATAGGGTGGAGTATCTTATAAAAAATCAAGATTTACATGATATAATATAGATCAAAACCACACTCTAAGAATAACCTACTCTCATACTCAACTATAACTAACATCTCTCAGACTCCTGACTTCCACTTCTATGACCAGATATCCTATAAGCACATATCCTTTTAAAGAGATACATTAAGTAATTTAAATCATTTTAATCAGTTTCAATTTACATTAAAAAATTAATTAACAATTAATTGATCATTTTCATTTTCCATTTTACATTACATTAGTATTACAACAAAATTCCATGCCCTCATGTCATAAGAGAACGAAGTCCATGAATTCTCATAATTATATCATTAGAATTACATACGAGAAATAAAAAAACCCATGGGTTAAACATTTATTCATTTATTAATATAATTACATCTATGTTACATGGAACTCTAGGAAAACATTTAATTCTACCAAACAAGGTCAACAACAAAGCACATATATATGCATCAAGTAGTGAGGATTTAATAGAATAAAAACAAACAACCCAGCCATCATCCAAAAAAGGATTAAAATAAGCATCTGGATTTCATAACAATGGGTAAGACTATCTTCAACACATTACATTATATATAGTGTCCTCCTTGACACACACATTCATTTCCTAATGACACTATTTCCCCTCACGATCACAAATCACTCTGAATGACGTCTCAAAATCCTCAAATTAGTCCTCTATGACTTAATTTGAAACAATGACCCCATACCATTAGAGACTATGGCATTGAATCTCTTAGAGTGTCCCCTTATCATTTTTATATGAACAACCTCTTATCTACAGAGATCATTCAGCACAACTTTATAAACATAATTTGCACAAACCTGTCAAAGAATACCACATGGATCTATGCATACAAGAGAAAAAAATTTAGAGCTCATAAATATTTAATTTGGATGTCTTTAATATTAATTAATTTTCATATTTCATTAATCTTGGTATAAATTATACCATGTTACACCCATTAAAACACATGCACAAATAATAATTATTCATGATTGATTCATAGTTCTCTACAATGTAATGATTATCACTTCATTTAGTAGCCACTGTAATCATAATGTTCCAGGTGTTATATCATAGGGTGGCCAAAATAATAATGAGTAAGCTGGTATCCTTTGTTTAAAAACACATTTTAAACATAGATAATACCATTTCCCAACAATTCAAAGAATCCTGACATGTGCCAAACTGCAAACTAAATCAAATCTCATAAAAATACATGTCATTCCACTTTTTTATGAACCCTCTCCAAAATGTATACCCCTATTAGGTCAAGAAAGGGAGAATAAAGATAGTGACACCTGAGTCTAACTTCCAGTAGCCATGGGTTTGAAAGTAGCACTAACGGTGTAGTGAACACACATATGGGAAGCATTAAAATTCTATGATAACACATGTATAAGATATAGATAATAAAAAACAAATATACTCTAGCTAAAACTAAAATATAATAAAATCCTATGTTTTCATTTGTAAAGACCTGAAATAATTACAACAACTGAATGGAAAACGATATTTACCAAAAGAAAGAAATGGAAATAGTGACATCACAGATAGAATAGGTCTGGAAAAACCCAAGGAAATTAGTAACAATACATGTCGAAAACCTTATCCAAATGACCTTAAAAAGTGTTTGTACATACATTAGGTGAGTATAATACTATAATTAGAAGGATCATGCTAAGTGCCTCTCCTGATAAAGGTAATGATATCATGCTAAATCATAGTTAACAAGTGAAACTAAATAGTACCCTTAACATGTATATTATGTTCTTTTCCTCAACATGTTTACTCTGACCATCTATCGCATAAGAGAGTAAATAATATAATAAAGAATATCATGGTTACCACATTACCACTTTTTGACTGGTTTTACATTATTTCCCAACATCGCACATACATAGAATCTCTCTCCAAAAAGGGAATCATGTAGACACCTTGGATAAGGTCCAAAACAACCACCTCATGCAACATGCCACCATATACACTTAGCCAAAACTGACCATGTAGTTTCCAGAGCACACCATGTGCCACATAATTTTTTTCATACATCAGATATTATACATCAATCCATCATCGTCCATACATAGAGTAAGGAACCTCACGCCATCATAACATAAACATGTTATACCAATAGTCATCCTTATGAAACTATATCCATAATACATGTGTGTGAAAATAAACAGTTGAAATTACAATACTCTATATACATATATGGGGGAATGTTAAAATCATGCATACGAAGACAATTAACTGTAATGAGAAGAGACAAGGGTCAAAGAGAGTAGTATGTCATCCATTCCCCCATCAACATATTGGGGAAACACCCCCCAGGGAAAAAATTAAAAGTGGTGTCAGTTACCCTAACTGAAATGATGTAGTGACGTATAAAAGCAAAAAAAATTCATGATATAATATTACTTACAATACCACTACACGAATCACCTAGTCTCAGACTCTGTAGAAGTTAACGTCTCTTGGACTCCTGACTACTACTGCAAAGCCCAGATATACTTTAAGAAGATAGCCATCTGAAGACCTACATTAAGTGATTTAATTATTTTTAAAAAATATAAATTTATATTTATAAATTAATTAAAAATTAGTTTTTAATTTTCATTTCCCACAATACATTACATTAGCATTACGATAAATTTCCATACCCTCTAGGAATAAGAAAACTGAGTCCAGGGATTCTATGAATTATAACATCAGTACAACATCTTGAAAATATCCAACCCCGTATGTTAAATATTAATTCAATATTTAAAATTATTTGTTTCCATATTACTCTGTACTCTTTGAGAACATCATATTCAATCAACCATCTAGATTTTATAACAACGTATAATTTTAACTTCAACCCATTATACAAACCCTAAATTCATCTACAACACCCACATGCATATCTAGATGCATCTCCCCAACACAATCATTAACTAATGTCATCAAAAATGATCCTCCCTTCTCAATAGGCCACAAAAACCTTCTAGGATCCTGAATCCTAGACTCAAATAATAACTATGTCCCTATACCTAATAAAACACAACAATCTTCCTGGTTCTCTTCATATCAAAATCATCCTCAAAACAATTGCATCCAGTTTCTTGTCTATAAAAAAGGCATTCATCCATCACACATACTGAGCTATCTTGAATCCACAACATAATGTACTTTGACTTTCTAAACAAATGAGAAACTCATTCCTAGAAATGTTTTATCATTCATCACACAACTTATTACTATTCTATCTCTAATTAACTGATCATTATTCAAAAGTTCCAACTATGGGAAACCTAAACATCAAGCTATCTGAAGTAATAAAAAATTTACTAATAAATTTATTTAATATGAATTTAATTGTTTTATCCACAAGAGTTATCGTCAGTCATGTTCATTGAATAATTCAATTAATGATGAATATAAAGATCAATGGATTATAATCAATTTACAATGAAAACTACATTCATTAAAAATCCCACTTTAATCTTTAATACATTTAATTTTATAATAAATAAAGATTTACCTTTCTTACCAATTTCACATTCCCATGAATGAATAAGAAGCACATCATTGATACTACAATATCTAAAATATCAAGTGGAAACCTGTTATCATGGTAGAACACAACAACATTTCCATGAGACCAAAACCAATTCAATAATTAGGATCAAAAAATTATTACGTTAATTTCATTGAAATCGATGTGGATAAATAATGATAGCTCTATGATTTCACATAAATAATCATAAAACCAACTAATCCCCTACCTTAAAAATGTGTCAACATTATTTTTACAAGAATGGACCAATGTTGTAAATCCTGATCGACTCCCCTCTATAAAATATATCCACCTGATGAAACTGTGCCACACCCACGAAAAAAATTCTAAAATAAATCCTTTAAAAACATAGATATCGAGAAACATCTCATGGAATGGACAGATGACAATAACTATATTGAATAAACCACAATAACATGGGTAGAACATTCCTTTTATTGACGACGGCTCGAATGAGGGAAGTTAGGGATCGATCCTCGAAAAAGGCATCCTCAAATCATTAAAGAGGGGGTCACTGAGTAATATGGAATGAGAGGGAGTGGCACTACCAATACATGGCTTGAAAAACCTAAGCAGTAAGAATTTTCTACGACATAAAACATCGGGAATTCAAATTATGTGTAATCCTCTTTCACGTCGTGTAATCCCCATATTTTGGTTTCCACTGAAAAACGTCTCAACTTTTAATTATTTATCCCCGAAAACATACACATCATTAATCATACTCTCACTTCTTATAAAAACGTTTACACAACATGAAATATTCCCCCATATATCTTTTAGAAGAAGATTCCTTCCAGAATTCCTCTGAACCTCCTCTGAGTACTTTAGTCTTCAAAAATGCACAAAAGTTTAATCTTTGAGGACACATGCCCTGTAATTTTTTTTATAATTTTTCTCATAATTAATAAAAATAATTTTATGAAAAATATTTCCATCCAAGTCCATATTTTCTTAACAATCATTGATAATCTCAAAACCACGCAAAATGAGTTTTTATATTAAAAATACATGTTGCTAAATTCAATCATACTATATTCTAAATATGATTTGAATAAATCAAACTATTGTGTTGTCAATTATTTGTAAAATACTTATGGGTACACATAATTGTAAACACATGATAACAAAAAAAATATTAAATGTGAATTCCAATAAGAATATAGGTGAATCAGATCAAGAAATAAAAACCAAAATCAGGTTAATAAAAAACATTGATTATATCCCTTAAAAATTATATATAAGTCTCTAAGAAAGAGATAATATGATATATGAGACAAAAACCTAGGAATATATTTACTCACTAAAAATATATCCAACATCATCAACAATGCCTCAGTAAAAAAATAATACGGTTTGAATTAGTAAAAAATTCTTCTTGATAGACTTTACAAGACAAAAAGACTAATTATGACTGAGTGAGTTATATTGAAATAATAAATGTTGTCCTAGGAATTTTATTTTGTAAGAACAAATACCATTAAAAATCACCCCATTGAAAATACATCGTAAAAGAGAAAAGATGAAGGCTACTACACAACCATCCAATCCCATATCGATGATACCCCTTGAGTTATGTACTCTAAAATTCATGGAATATGGGTTTCCCTGAAATTATTTATGAGATCTCCCATTAAACACAAGATAAAACCTCTAGTTTTTATAGAGGCACCAAACATGTTAATTCCAGAGACCTGTGGTATATAGTATGTCCCTTCCAGAATTGAAAATGGAACCCCAATTGGTTCTCTAGGAATCCATGGCACAACCAAACACATAAGTTACAATAATAAATGAAAATTAAGAGGAATCTATAATATCTGTCATGTAGTCTGTTAGTCTAAAACGCAACTTCACATACTCCATGCTGCAACCCCAATAATATATTACTACAACATTCATAAAAATTGTTTTTGAAAAAATCAAAATACCTAAAACAAATATATAAAAAGGATAAAAAGCATAATGTTGTTCATGAAAGTGGAAATGTGATGTTACCACTCCCCAAATATATGATCATCATGTACATAGAAATAATATAAATAATAATCCATGACATAGAGAATAGGGTTTAACCATCTCATTTATGCTTTATTCTCCCAAGTATCATGTGAATGAGAACAATTTTACCATAGAAAATGGGAAAAAGTTATTGTCTTCCCAGGAGTAACATTTATATCATAATAGAAATCATTAATGGGATCTTAATCATTGGAAATTAAATCTCAACATCATGTTCTTCCCTAATCACAAAATGTAAAATGTCAGAATGTTATTTCATGAGCGAGGATTGATGAATCTCATTTTATATGGGCATCAACAACCCTGGAAGTGCCAAATTATAGGGAACATTACCAACCAATTAATTTTTGTATAAAGACACACAATTTGTGGTGCAATATTTCCATATTTCCCAATACATTGTTGATCAGATAAAATTAAAAACTCAAGAACATAATGTCACAAACTAAAAACTCCAATTTTCATTGATATAGACCAGAATATGAATTATTTTGGCTCTATTTTTTCAACATTCTATAATGAAAATACTAAATATTCACCTTCATCACTTAAACTATAATGTTCCCAACCATTTATCCTTAAACAATCACCAAACAAAAAAAGAAATATTTAAAAAACCATCTATTTATGGCCTTAAAAGGGCCTATTTAGATAGTGTATTTGTTTTAGAAAAATTCAATAACACTGTTGATCCCAAACGGGCATAACAAGATCCAAAAAACACAAAAATAGATGCATAAGGAATTTCCCCATGAATCTATAGATCTCATTCTGTCTTGACAACCATCTATGGATGATACTTCCTTCATAAACTTATCTAATACCCTAATTACTCATGGACCCCATTCCAATTGTGTTAAATTAAATGGGGATCCTTACTAATAACAGTAATAGGAATAACTAATTGAAAACATATAATTACATTCACATAGAGATGTAACAAGTCCATGACATTGGTTTCATATTGAATGGGTTTGATGTGACCTTATTTTTTAGACTATCCACCATGACCCTATGTGAATTCCCATATTGCAGGGTCGATGAAACCCCATTGACAATGTACATATTGATCACATCATAATTTTAGAACATCACTATAATCATCTAAAAATAAAAATAGTATTTGTGGCATGACAATGACTAGTTCGTAGTTATAATAATTAGAAACAAAGTTATAGATATCCTGTCTCGTACATTGATACCGGAACCATTACTTCATGTCCAAGAGTATCATGTTTTTATTAGCTAAAATACCCACTAGATAATCTTAAAATCCCCCAAAAATTTTTCTTTTTATAAAAATATATATTTCACAAATGATAGGAAATAATAATAAAACCATAGAAGAGAAGGAACACACACCAATGGTCACCCTCCAAAAGGAGTGTCCATAATTCTATTGAATTCATCCTCAAGATGTGGCTTCGGATGAATCATCTTGAGTAGGGTAGTTTTAAAAAACATGTCTTTCAAAAGAAAATCAATGTCATCATCTAAGTCTCTAAAATGAAAATGAGAAAAAGATCTATCAAATTTCAATGTTCCCTTCATTATCTCATAACCATGTTTGGAATATTCATTCTCAAAGATTAAACAGCAACACTTCCCTTACTATGGGTTTAGGAAATATTGAAATTTAATGACTATAGGTATCCCAACCAATGCCACTGTTCATGGTTTCTATATTTTTAGAGGAGGTATAATAAAATATTTTTTAGTTGGAATAAATAGTTAATCTTTCATTGAAATGGTAATGACACCAAATCACAATAGCATGCATCAATGATACATTTTTTAGATCATGGTTCTGGTAAATATTCCCATATGGACCATGATTTCGAGAACCATAGGAAACATGGTGGTCACCCTTTATATTCACTCATCCCAAAAAGAATCCTGACACATCACATATTACTATATCATCCTTCCCAGCCTCTGGAAGAGTCATCACTATTGTAAAAGTAAAAATAAATTTCAACTCAACAAACGAAATCCTTCATTTTACATTATATAATAATTAAATCCCCTCTATGTGGGAGTGTTTATTGGATATATAATCTTCATAAAATATATAATGAATCTATGTTGACACCCCACTAACTACAAGAAAATAAAAATAAATGAACATTATGGGGAAGCTCTTATATAAATACAATTTTTACTTTTTGTAGATATTCATACTAATATCATTTCAAAACCTTTAGTCCTGATGGTTATAGATGGTAATAAGGAATAAAAACTAGATGGGTAAAAAGTAATAACAAAATATGAAACTCCACATATTTTACTGGTGGCATGGAATATGTCACAAAAGAAAAACAAACTAGGAAACTCAAAGAAAAATAGATAGATATAATTATTCAATGATTCACTATAAATATAAAAACTAATATCTAATATTACACTTACCATAACTCGAAATAAAGTTCGGAATCTACAAGATGTAAACTATAATTCTCCAAAAAAACATGGAATAGATCATTGATCATTGGAAAAATGACCTTATGATTATAACTGTCATTCCATTCCACAAGTGCGATCATCCAATCTGTACAATAATTTTCAATAATAGTATTCATGTCACAAACCATAAAATACCATGTATGTTCAATTTATTATAGATAGAAAACATAAAGAGGAAACCAAATAACCTTTTTAATCCTAATTTCAAATGGTGCAGTAATACCCATTACATAAAAAAGAAGATGTTTTGTAATATTTATCATTTTCACTAAACATGTTGATATAAATGGGTGATAATAACTAGTTTCCAATAGATTAGTTTCTAGAAATGAATCCACAATGATAGTACCTCTTAAAGACACTATTAGTATATCATGTTAATCTCGAGACTCCTCTACTGGGTGAAAAAGAATCTTTTTGGATGAATAATATTGGTACCCATTAGTTCATGAAGAATTATATTGAAACATAACACATCATGGGACTAATAGGAGAACACCATTGCATAATCAAAATATATATGTTATAAATTATGAATGTGTCCTAATTGAATAGAAGAAGTGTAATTATTTGGTTCCTCTATACAAACTCGATTTTAATGCTCGATATAATGACAATAAAATAAATATATAGGGCTATTACATGACCTTGTAGGAGGAAATGGGGATATATATTAACGAGATCCATGCTAAGGTTCTCCATACATCCTCTTCCCTTTTGAGGGACCAAAAAAGATACCAATGGATGGAAAATAAACTCTTATTGACCTAGAAACCAAAACATTCATAGTCATCCATCAATGCACTATCCAACATGTCTCGATAATATGTGGGATTCATCGTGTATACTAGATATCCGATAACAAAATGGGGACCCATATTTTTTAATCCAACCTTCAATTTCTCATTTTTCACCTCCTAAGGAGAAACTAAAAAGGCTAAGATTTGTTTTTGAAAATCAATTTAATGAACTTGTAACCTATCTAGAGGCTATGGAACGCCATAAAAATTTCTAAAAATATTTACTCTGGGTATAATGGATTCCCAAAATAATGTACAAATACCATCAATTCGATGAAATCTTGCTTCTTTCCCATCACTGTAGAACCCAGAAATACCATACTAGATTCTTCCAGTTCAATGATAATATGATCCACATTAATTGAATCAAGAATATACAAGAACTCAAAATGTAGACATAGAATTTAAACCTGTTCTAATTTAGTTGAGGATCATTAAGGCCAGGGGGATTTGAGGTTTTAGGCAAAGAAAAAATTGACCACAATTTTGAGATTCATACTTTCTTGTTTAAACATAAAGATCATAAATTGAGCATGTGTAAGTAATTATAAAACATATTTAATTAAATTCAAAAATATTTTAGGAATATTCAGGTCCAATGGTGGATTTACTCATTTTTGTTCACCACCGGATTCCCTATGAGGAATGTTTTAACACCTTTTTGAATCCATGATTCTACACAATATCAATAGAAAAAACTAAATCATGAAAAATTGAAAAAAATCATCAAAAAAAGACATACAGGAATATCAATTACATTATATTTAATTCAACATTGTGATTTCAAAATACTCTAGTAAAAAATAATAAAAAAGGGTAGAATTTGATCAAATTAGGAATTTAAGACATTTTTCCTAAACACTGATGGTGACATAAAGAACATCATGATCAGATATATCTAACCACTCCCTCGCAACTACATATTATGTCCCATCAGTTCAACCTCCCATTTACCAGTGCATCCTAAACCACATAGAAATATCAAGAAATATCAACAACATGTACCTATAATAATAATGAACCTACCTAAATACGTAGGTATGCTAAAACCTAATCCAGTCTATATATAAAAAAGGTAATTCTATATCCCAATTGGTTGGAAACTAGCACACATAATCATATTAATATCATCAAGGGAAATTGTATCCACCAAATTATGGATTATTAATGATAGTAGTTGGTATGTCAACAGTCCTCAAGGAGAATGTACCGGAACCAAAAGTTAAATTAACACCCAAAAAATAAATCATTAAATGAAACAAAAAACAAAAAATAAATTTAAATGAAATATCCACTAGTCACCTCCATCATATCAGGTCCCAAAAACCAAGAACACTTACCACCACCAAGGGAAACATTCCATTTTTTTAGACTTGTAATAAGATAATATAAAAAATCAAGAAGTAAATTTTAGGGTATGTGAATAAAAACCCATTTTGGCGTCAACATGTTTTCCATTATAAATTGAATAATAATGAACCTTCATTTAATTTATATTATAAAAAACATTTCATGAAATTTAAGTGACATTTTTTAATCAAAACATTATTTTATGTAAAATAAATTAAAGAAGAATTAAATATTCTTAAATGAAAATTATATATATATAATTTATATAAAACAAATGACATGAATAAAATAGTTATATAAAAAGGAATATAATAACCATGTAAAAAATAAACTTGTTATATAATAGAAAAGACATGTTATTGGCTATTGAATCCACAAAAATCTCATTCAAACATCACAAATCATGTTGGTACACATCCCTCACCTAAATAGAATTGGACAAACACCCCATCCATGGTTAAATAATTCTAAAATATATTATTTTTAGAGTTTTCATTTTCAATCCACTTATAATGTGGTAGTATTATAACGACCCTGGCGTTTCTTACATTACTATTACATCATATTAATGATAAAGAAAATTATAGTATTTCCCATAGAGGATCTGAATGTTTAGTGTATTGGGAAAACTAGGACCAAACATAACATTTAAAATATCATACATAAACATTTATTTAATTCCATATTCTCAAGATTCTTATTGGCACTTGGCCTCTCCTTAGTACATGTAGCCACATAAGGATATACATCACAAGGGGTGAGATAAAAGACCTATAAGAGGATAAATGAGAACAATATAGAATGGGTTGAGCAAGATCATATCATAGGAAAAAGATCATGAATATAAGAGGAATCTTTAACAAAAGACATGAAATGGGGTAATGCATAAAAAATGAAACATCATGTCTTAGTGGTTTACTACCACACATATTTGTGAAAAACTCTAGAATTATGATCACAAATCATTTCACTTTTATTCATTAGATTAATCATTTATCCAATGCATTGGAGCGCTGTATAATTTTGGGCGCACCCATCACATTCAAACATTTATATTGCACTATATATTTATGGGTGTACCTATCACATCATGATATTAACATTATCAGGAATACCACATAAAAAATAATAGAAAATTGAACATAAAATAACCCATGTAATGAAATGGGTTTCACATCATACATTCCAAATCCTTTTTTTTTCAAAATAAAGGGGAAATAACATACTTGATACAAGAGCCATCAACTTTGAATGAGAAGTAAAAGGTCTGTTCTTGAAAGAAGAGTTCATTTAGAAAACATTGTATTTTTCATAAAATAAATTAGATAACATGTATATACAATAATAATACATATAATTATGAAAAAATTATTTTTATGCAGTAACCATACCAAAAAATGAAGCGAAAGAGGGAGAACCTGAAGAAAGAATGTTGGGTTCAAGAATTTCTCCTACCTTCGATCTGAATGTTATATTCACTTTAAAGTCCTGTTTAACAACATCAGATTCATTAATTAACAATTAAAGTACCTTTTATACATTAAAGTGGTTCATTATTGTTTCATTAGTTTATTTTATGAGCCTTTGTATGAGTTATTGAGTTTAAATCCATTGTTCGGGAATGTTTGTTTTTATAGTTATCTTGAATGGTTCACTTGTAGTCATAAATGAATGTTTGTTTAGAACAAGGATAAACATCCGGAACTAATATTACCTATTATTAATGATATTACAGGATTTCAAATGATCTTATATTGAATTATGTTACATACCATGTGGATGAATCATTATTTGAAATTTAATGTTGATCATTTGGGTTAATTCGATATATTTTTCGACCACAACGAACTTGTTTTGTTTAATAATTTAGTAACATGTATATAAGTTAGTTTAAGAACACTAAATAGGATATAATGTATATAATATAATCTTTTTGATCAGAAAAAATGGTTTCATGAATAGATATGATGTAATTAAGGAAAATTGAAATCACATCGTCAATGATGCCAGTAATTCCCCACCTCACGGAAAATGTTTTTATTCATTGAATAAGTGGGAGAAGAGAAGGATAATGTTTATGAATTTTCAAAGAACAAAGGATATTCTAGAATATACAAGATTTATGGAGCAGTCTTGCCCATTAGATAAGAGGAAAGTGAGGAAATACAAAGAAGAGAAAGGAACTTGATGAAATATTGACAAATTCCTTATGAAAATTCACAGCATAACAGCTATGCATCATGCTTTTAGAAAACATTTAAAAGATAGGGGAGAAGGGTCAACCGTATAGATATGAATCATAATATAGTATTTATAAATGAAAAAATAGAAATAATAACATGGTATAGAAACATCAAAGTTATACAACATAAAGGATAACTTGGATAGAAAAATAAATAAGTTGAGAATGGAATGAGGGAATGGGTTCGTATTTATAGAAAAATTGGGGGAATATTTTAATAATTTCCAAGGGACACCTCATTAATGGTATTTTTAAAACCAAGGGCTTTCCCAGGTTATTTTACCATGGTATTTTCCCATGGTATTATCCACTTGGGACACCTCACATCTTATTTTACTGTACACATCAAGGATAGAATTATTACATCATTAATGATGTCATTAAAATTTTTTCAATGTGTATAATTCAAAAATTAACTCCATTTTTTAGAAATAATTTAGTAAATATTATTAATTAAATTTTTTAATAAAATAATACTTAAGTCAAAATTTATAAATTTTAAAACTAGAACAGATTTTATATTACATTGAAAAATTAATCAAGATGTCATTATCCTAAATCCTTATGAAAATAAATTAAAAATAAAATTTACAATTAATTATGGTTATATTACTATTCATATTAATATTCAGAAGGGTATGTTACTCTACACCAAAAAACATGTTGGTTGCATCAAACTCCAAATAACTTACTGAACACAAATGTAAGTGATCATTTTTTAAAATTGAAAACACAGAAGTAGAAAAATTATGTTTGGTGATCACTTTGTATTTACTATCATGATATGTTTTTTCTTACTAATGTTATTATTCATTAAGGAATAATTATAAGAATGTATTTTCAGTTATAAAACATTGGGTCATTACATTTTTCCCTCCTTATAAAATTTCACCCTCGAAATATTGTTTTAAACAAACATGTGAGGGTTCTTCTCCTTCATCACCTCCTCCATTTCACATGTTACTTATTAAAACTTATGGTTCCTCCATAACACTTTGACAATATGGGTTGTCTTGTTGTTTATAACCTTATCTCTCTGGTAATGAATCATTACTGGAAGCTCCTCATAAGAGTGATCAACTTCCAAGTGTACTACCTATGAGTTTATTACATGTGAGGGCTTTTGTATGTACTTCCTTAAGTGTGATATGTGAAACAAAATATTAACTTGGGACATATTTGGTGAAATTGAATGATGATGGGCCATGGATCTTTTGAGGTCAAGGATCTCAAAGGGGAAAATGTACCTTTGGCTTAAGCTTTCCCTTCTTTCCAAACCACATGACTCTCTTCCAAGGTGATATTCAAAGGAAGACTTTATCTTTAATGTCAAAATCATAGTACCTTTGACGGTTGTTAGAATAGCTCTATTTCCGAAAATGAGTAGAATTAATGTGTTTCTGGATGACTAGAACCTTCTCAGTCATCTATTGCATAAGATCGGGTCCATGTAGCTTTATTTCTCCAACTTTATCCCAATAGGTTGAAGTTTTACATCTTTTTGCATATAGTGCTTGATACACAACCATCTGAATACTCGATTCGAAGGTATTGTTGTATGAGAACTCAACCATTGGGAGGTTCTGATACCATCCACCTATGAATTCTAGATAGAAGGCTCTTAGCATGTCTTAAAGTGTCTCAATAGTCCATTCAGATTGGCCATCAGTTTTTTGGTGATAGTTTGTGTTGAAATTTAATTCAGTACTCAAAGTATATTGAAGGCTCCTCCAACAATTAGATGTGAACCATGGATCACGGTAAGAGGAAATCGAGTGTGGAACTCCATGTACTCTCACCACTTCCTTCACATATATCTTTTCATTTTTTTCAAGTGGTAGGTCTTCTCGAATAGAGATAAAATGGGAAGTCTTAGTGACTCGGTCAGCCACGGCCCATATTGCATTATTTCCATTCGACGTCTTTGGGAGACCCGTGACAAAGTCTATGGTGACATTCTCCCATTTCCACATGGGTATAGGAAATGGATGCATCATCCCTTTGGGATTTTGTCTCTCTACCTTAACATGCTGACATACCAAGTACCTTGATATAAATTCCACAATCTCCATCCTCATGTTTTCCCACCAGATGTATTCGTAGAGATCATGTTACATTTTGGTGCTACTAGGATGGATGTAAAATGTTTATCTATGGGAATTTTCAAATATATCATTCTTTATCCTTGGTGATTAAGGCACACAAAGATGCATTCCAAACTGAATCACACATTCATCATCTATATGTAACTCTTGCAACTTCCCTTCCTTTACTGCATTCAAATTATTTTGTAACTCTTACTCATCCCTTTGTGCTTCCTTAATCATCTCTTGGATTGTTGGTTGCACAATAATTTGGGAAAGGTAGGATGTATCCATTTCCCTTAGGATTTATAATTCAATCCTTTTCATATCCAAGAAGATAATGTCTTTCTTAATCTGCATCATGGATAGAGTAGGAGGTTCTTTTCTGCTTAGAGCATCAGCTACCTTGTTCACCTTTGTAGGATGATAGTGAATAGAGAAATAATAATCTCTAATTAGCTCTAACCATCTCCTTTTACACATGTTGAGATCCTTTTATGTTAATATATACATTATAATCTTGTGGTCAGTGTATATTTCACACTTCTCTCCATAAAGGTAGTGCCACCATATTTTTAAGGAAAAAATCACATCTGTCAAATCAAGATCATGCATTAGGTAGTTCTTCTCATTGATCTTCAACTGTCGTGAGGCGTAGGCTATCACATTATCATTTTTAATGAGAACAAAACCAAGCCATTCATTTAAGCATCACTATATATCACAAAACATTCGCCACTCTTTGGTAATGTGAGTACAGGTGCAGTTATTAGTCGTCTTTTTAGCTCCTTGAAGCTTCCCTTACATTTTTCTATCTAGAAATACATTATCCATTTCCTTGTTAACATAGTTAGTAGGCTTGAAAATCATGAGAAATTTCTCACAAAATATTTGTAGTACCCAACTGACCCTAGAAAACTACAGATTTATATGACACTAGAGGGTCGAGTCCATTCTTCTATATCCTTTGATTTTGAAGGGTACACATAAATTCCATCACTTTTGATCACATGTCCCAAGAATGTGACTTGCTTCATCAAAATGTCACACTTTCTGAACTTGTCATAGAACTTATCCTTTCTTAATGTCACCAACAGAAGTATTAGATTTTATTCATGTTCCTCCTTGCTCTTAGAATATATGAGAATATCATCGATAAACAGCACAACGAATTTGTCAAGTTAATGTCTAAATACTCTATTATTAAAATAAATGAAAATTTCAGGGGCATTTGTAAGTCTAAAGGGAATCACTAGAAACTAATAGTTCCCATACCTTGTACTGAAGAATGTCTTATGAATATCTTCCTTATTCATCTTTAGATGATGATATCCAGAATAAAGATCCACTATTGAGAAGTATTGAGATCCTCTTAACTAATCGAACAATTCTTCAATCCTTGGAAGAGGATACATGTTATTTATAGTGATCTTGTTGAGATCATGATAATCGCACTACTGAAATTTTGGCTATTTGGGATGGGTTATATGCGACGGGACCCCGTCGCAAATATCCCATTGTAGAAAACGGTGTTATAATTAGATGTCTGATTAAATATATTATATATACCAAAACCTTTCAGGATGGGCCAGTTACAAATATCTTATATGTTATAAAAGTTTTGTGATGGGCCCGTCACAACAAGGTTATTGCAATGTTAAATAAACCCGTCGTAAAATTTTTTAAAAAATATATACATATAATCTATTTGTGATAGCCCCCCCCCCCCCCCGTCGCAAAATGTCCTTTCGTAAATACTTACTAAAATAAAATAAAATATTATTATTATTAAAATAATAATAAAATAATAAAAAATAGTAAAATTCTCCATATTTTCAAATACATAATAAAATAAAAAATAAAAAAATTACGATGAATGAAAAATAAAATTATTATTAAAATAAAAAAATTAAAATATTATAATTCCCAATATTTAGAAAAAATATAAAAAATTAAAAAATATTATTATTATTATTAATAAAAAACAAAAATTAAAAAATATAATACTAATAAAAAATAATAAAGTAATAAAATATTAAAAATAAAAAAAAATTATGCAATTTTTGAACCAGTATAAAAGGCAAAAAAATATAAATAGTTCATATTATAACAAAAGTTCAATTCAATTGTTTTTAACAGAAAAAAATCACTAGGGGGTAGTTTTCTGGAGGAGCTAGAGGAGCTGGAGGAGATGGTGGAGGAAACTCCATCCCTAAACAACGAGTCAAACGGTGCATGTACTCCATCTGATCGTTCTACTGCTAATGTCATCGATGCATTTCCTCCTCATACAGATGTTGCTACTACCGAAATCAATGCATGTTCTCCTTGTGCTGCTACTACTTCTACTACTCCTGGAATCGACGCATGTCCTCCATGTGCTACTTCTGCTACTGCAGACGCATCTCTTTCTCTTATTTCTGCAAACTCTATATAAGCGTAGTTTGAGCTCACAACTACTCCTGATATTATGAGCCAGTAGATGATGTCTCTCCATGAGCTCATCTCGATTTTGACGCCGATATCACCATAGTACCATTATAAGTCCCAAATTCCACATGAGATCTAATAACAACTACTCATCCCTTCTCGAAGGCATACAGGGTTTCTTGCATCCATGTCGCCTCATAGAAATAGTGGGCACTAGTCTGATCAGCCGTCTTGGCCTAACTTCAATCACGTTTCTGAGAGGTCATGGACTCATATGACACGTTCAGTTTGAATTTTAAATTAAAATAGATAATATATTACATGCTGTTAATTTTCAAAACATAAAAAATAATACTGACCACAATTTGACGTTGGTGATCGTCTCTAATCTCTCCAGTGTCTAGATCACTATATATCCTCCAATAAACGTCATACTCTATAATATCGGGATGCTCAACTGTCTATATGAATATAAAATATACTGTCTGAATGTAATGTTATATAAAATATTAAAAAATGATACTTTCCATAATATCTATATGCGTACTTAATATACAACTACCAACTCGATCTGTCACCTCCTATCTCGCCCAATTCTGCTGGCCCAATAAAGATCTCCTCTGAAATCCACCACTCATAAAATGTGAACATAATCCCTCCCAAACGTGAGATGAAATGCACTCTGGTTGGTGGCCTCAACATGAATCATCAAATACTATCTCTCATGCTTTATTAATGGTTATACTTCACAAATTTTCAAAAACTAACAGAAACCCTCACGATAGACACCTCTCATGACTCATGGATAGATCCACACATGCAATCATCAATGGGATACAATAAACCCTATATATAATTTATAATATCATGCTATTAATGAAAACAATTTCTAAATAAATATTATTTATTTACATACCATCCAATTATTGAAGATTCCAAGCCACACATCAATGGAAATCTGTTCCCTTGTGATCCATGGCTGAGAAAAATAATTGCACAAGATTGTGCTCCACTGTCCAACAACTACATGCACTAAACTGTGAAACAGAACAAATAATCAAAAAATTAGTATATAAATAGATTAATGAAAACTAACTAAAATAAACAGGTTATCATACCTCCGCGTGCATGTATTGAAACCAATATGTGGACGCCACTCGAGGATAAGGTCAGTTATCATAAGTCGCGCTTGATCGCACCTCCTCCGCGTACACCCTGAACCGCCAGTAGCATGAGGTTCATGTGATCCCAAATACTTGTCATCCAAAGGTAGCTCAGCCTCCTCTAACTCACGAAATAGATCGGGGTCCATCTGAAACACAAAATGATTTTTTAGCAGATAGTTGAAAATAACAATTACATATAGATATATATTAGTTATGATTATAACCAGCATATAATTGTCTCAATGTTCACCTTAATCATCATCTTCATGTCAAACAATATCAATGTCTTCATATTCATCATCAATGTCATCAATATCCTTATGAGTTTCAGTTTCATCATCTCTTTCTATTTCAAATTCATTTGTTTCATCATTAACTTCATTGTCACCATAGACCATTAATTATGGGGTGTCATCATCGATAATCTTGTCTCTTTGGGAAAAGGATTTATTTTGAGTAGTCTCAAGAAAGATTTCAATTCCATGTACTTCATCATAACCAAATTTAGTTTGATTAAACTGATTTTCCTATGATTTCATTTTTATTATGCTCCACCAATCACTCAGTTCTCTTGAAGTAGCACAGTACTTTGCATAATTTATTTGATGTGCCTGCAGAGCCTATAAAATTTTTTCATTTACTACAAGAAGAATTATATATTTTATTTAAAAAATTACATGAATAAGATGAACACACAAGCCTCTGTCAATATATAACCATCAACATTTAAAAAATATTATGTAATTTTTACCAAGATAACACTGTTTAATAATATCATCCAACATGTTTTAAAATTCAACATCATTTTCTCTATGATTTGCCCCTTTCAAGAAAACACCACTGTTCATTTTTTTGATTCCCCATATGTACGTGTATGAAATTGAAAACAATACACCACATATGCATTGTATAATTTAACCATTTTGGATGGTGCGTTACTCAATATAGATAGTCTCTTATCAATTTTATCAGCAAGTTGAGATTCCATAAAAATTGAAAAACAATTATCAGTATAATAAAAAATAAATTGAATTGATATTTTAAACCATCAATAATTTATGTTACCAGTTCTTGAAACCATTAAGAAAACATTTTCTGTCGGCGTTCTTTAAGGGCAGCTACTATAATTTGTGGAAGCTATTTCTTGATATGATTATAATATAAACTACAAATAAAATAAGTTTAATTTATGTAACATAAATTATAGAATAAGTGATATAAGATCTCACAGTACGAATGTTGTCATTTATTCGTTGTTGAGTAGAACAGATGTATGAGCTCTGTGATGTTCATAATCCGAAGGCCATGGATCATGAAACCCGTAGAAGCCAAGCTCTGAATGATTAAAAAATGATAATTGATTTTCCATTTCATCTTCATCATTCCACTCGTTCTGTCCCTTGTGGTTATGTTTTGAGGTATATTCATATTTAAAAAAATATGAGCATAAAAACAATTTTCTTTTGTAAATAAGCTTCAAAAATTGAGCCTTCAAATGATGCTTTGTCATGTACTTTTTTCATCAATTACTGCATGCATCTCTCAAATTGGTACATCCATTGAAACTAGACTAGAACTCCACATTTAGCTTCATGTAGAAAATGTAATATCAAATATTCTATTGAGTCAAAGAAATTTGGAGGAAATATTTTTTCCAGTTTATATATAATGAAAAAAATGTATTCTTCCAGTTTACTTAGTGCATCATAGTTTGTTGTCACTGCACAAATGTCTCGAAAAAAGTATGATATATCTGTTATCGAATCCCAAATCATCTAATTCAACAATCCTCTAAATCGAATCAGTATAAGTATTTCCATTATAACATGACAGTCTTGACTTTTTGATTCGGTAATATGACCATTCTTAACACATCTTCCCAAAATGGAAGCATAGACATCTGAAAGGATCAAATATTCAATCCAATGAAAGAATAATAAGTAACTCTCTGTGGACAGTGTATAATCTACTTTTGGCTTCAATAACCTCTGTGATCTAACATTTTGAAACTGTTTAAGTTCCAGTCGTCTGCAAATTTGGGCAAGATTTGATCGTGCATTTACATTATCCTTGGTCTTACCGGGTGTATCCAAAACTATATGAAATAAATTATCGAAATAATACTTCTCAATAATCGTGAAATCCAACATGTGGTGGACCAAAAAACCAGACCAATATGAAAGATCCCAAAAATTTCCCCATTTTATCCAATTATGCTCTTTCCCAAAGCCATGACATCTATTATTTACTGTTGGCCCAAATGTGAAGGGAGGTAATGAAAATAAAACTAGTTTTAACTCTGTACCTGAGATAATTTTTGGATGTTCATCCCTTTCAATTCCGACTTTTCTGAAATGAGATTTTTTCCTTTGAAAAGAATGATTGGTTGGAAGAAATCTGTGACGACAGTCCAAATATCAAGGTTTTTTTTTCTAGTGATGATCATAAAGTCTTTGTTGTATTTAATACAGTAAGTACATGATTTCAGACCATGTGTACTCCAGCCATATCACATTCCATATGCCGGGAAGTCACTAGTTGTCCACATCAATGCATCTTTTAATATGAAATTTTGTTTTGCCGAAACATCATATGTACTAAGACCATTACTCCACATTGAATTTAACTCATCCATCAATGGTTTCAAATAAACATCAATATTATTTTTCAGATATCCTGGGATTAATAAGTTTAAAAATACATAGGGATCCTTCATCAACATAAATTGAGGTAAATTGTATGGAGTTATAAAGACATGAAAACATGAATACTGACTACCATAAGAACTAAATGGAAAGAAACCATCAGTAGAAAGACCCAATCGCACGTTTTGGACTTCTGAAGAAAATGATAGATGCAGTCGGTCAAAATTTTTCCATGAGTCACAATCAGATGGATGATTCAAGATTTTATCACTTGAAATCATTGTTTCATTCCATGACATAATTGATGGTGTATTATAAGACATAAACAAATGTTTTAACCTTTGTGTTAGGGGGAAATATCCCAACTATTTCACAGGAATAGATCTAGACTTCCCCGGTTGAGATTCTTTATAACTCGATTATCCACATGTTGGACAACTATCCAATCACTCATTTTCACCCGAATATAAGATGAAATCATTTGAACATGCATGAATATTCCAATAACTAAATCCAAGATAATGAACCAACCTCTTTCTCTCACATTAATTAATAGGCAACACATTTCTTTCAGGTAATACTGTTATAACCAAAGAAAAAAATCTAATCATAAGAGTTGTTTGACATTGTATTATCTGATTTAATGGCCCTAAATTTTTCTACCACTTCTAATTTTCTTATCTTTCATCTAGGATATAATGATTCCTTAGCAGACCTCAAAAACTCATAAAATTTGGATGGTACTAACTCAGGAGTTAAATCAATTTCATCTTGAGTATTAGTTTACGGAACATATGGACTAGAAACATCATGTACCTAATTTTGTAACTATGATGGATCCAGAATCAAGTTACTAGTATCTTCCCTAGAACTGTGCTCACTGTTTTGATACCAAAAAACATAATCTGGTTGAAAACCAAACCATAAGATTTGTCCCCCAACCTTTTCAAGCATCTCAAACATTCTTAGAACACATTTTTTACAAGGACACTTAATTGTGCCTTCTGAAAAAAATTCTAATTTTAACGATGTAAATGATAAGAATGCTTCAACACCCTTAATATATACAAGATATAAACTATAACCATTTGGATTTCTTTGCTGATTTATCACATCATGATCATCTAATAATGACTCCTCTCGACCTTCTTGTTCCATATTTTTCTACAAAATATAAAATCATTATAGTTTTTGAATAATTTAAAATTATAAAAACACTATCCCAAAAAATAAGATAAATAATTACAACTACTTCTTAATAATTACAATTTATTATTGAAGACGCGATTTCTAGTGGATTGATAGCTACACTTTTGTCTGATAGCTCATTTACTTGAAACTTTCTCTCAATAAAATCACAACAAAAAATTTGCTCAAAGGTAAGATTATTAATTCTCATGCATACAAGAATTCATTAGCATACCACAGAATAGATTCTCATTTTTGATTTCAGGGTGAAAAAGATGAAATTAAATGACCCGTCAGACAAAAGAGCCCCCTTTTTGTCGATGAATCTTTTTCTTGCAACTATCACCACCGGGAAACATTATAAAAAATGTGGTCCTTCAAATTCATATTCATACTTGTGCATATATTATTTGATATTCATACATATAAGCATACATTTTATAATGTTTTGAGTCTGTGAGAGTTGAAAGGAGAAGAGTCGTCAAGTAAAAGTAGTGCCGTCAATCCACTGAAAATTGTGACAAGTTATTAAAATTTATTACAATTTATCACATTTGATTTAATGGATATTTATTGCTAATTATTGATAATTATTTCTATTTATTTCTATTTTTTGCTAATTATTTCTTATTATTGATAATTATTTCTAATTATTTCTAATTATTTCTAATTGTTTCTATTTATTTCTATTTACTTCTATTTATTTCTATTTATTATGTCACGAACCGTCCCCTGAGGCCCGTGCCGTGACTACCCCAAGCCTGCCTTCCATATGATAGGGGCTTGCGACTTGCATCGAAAGGTGTATTCCATAAAATGGGAAGGAATTTCCTTTAATCCTGTACAAACACACGGTTCGTGAAGACAAAAAGAAGCAACTGTGAAGTAGACATCTATTGTAATATGAGTGCTGAAAGTAAAGGGGGCCAGAATACAAGACCAACCGAATATATGAGTACAAATAAAATGTAAAAACACAACAGAAAAAGGGAAAATAACTTCTGAGTCATCTTCTGAAGATCCTACCTAAAGGGTAGGTGCAGATCACCCCCTTAGCACTCCATGTCCGCCTGTCTCCTTCACGTACTTCCTAGTACTGGATCCCTTAAACCTCAGCTCAGCTGCTCATCGTCTGCATAAGATGCAACATGGTGTGGTTTTTTCCCATGAAGAGGTGAGTATAACGATACTTATTAGGGACCCGAAGACCCACAAAGGTCTTTAAGAGTTCACAAGGAAAACCACAAAGCATGATCTCAATCACAAAGAACAATGAAATAGACACATGATCAATTAGAGTCTCATTTCAAAACTAGTATAAAACTCTGAGAAACAAGATTTTAATGTTGATCCAAAGAGGATCTCTATGAATGTTGATAGCCAACCACATATTCACTAGTCCTAGGAAGAAGTAACATTCCTAGTCACAATGTAGAACACCTCATCTACAGGAGAAATCCACCTCTAAAAATTACATAGGGCCTTCCTCATCACATAGAGGCGCTTCCCAATATCCTTAGACTGCTGAGATACTCCTCCTATAGAGTACAATGGGTCTGCCGCGTCATATAGAGGAATTCCCCACTATTGGTCTATTGCGTCATTGAGTGGCGATCCCACTCATGGTCTGCTAAGGTACTCCTCAAGTTGAGTAACATGGGTATTCTGTATCACACAATGGTGCTCCCCACCATGGGTCTTTAGCATTACACAAAGGAAATCCCCACAGGGCTGTTGAGTCACTCCAAGTTGAAAGGTCATCAGTCATCAAGTCTCAGTCAGTCGTAGAGTTTTTTACATTGTGCACATGGGAGAACTGCTCCCCAAGTCCTTGGTCATATTTCATCCAGCACTATGACCCCAAAGAAGTAAAATGACGATATTTTGTGTCATAGGGGTTTTAACGCAATAGACGGTGCGTCAATCAGACACTTGTTCTGTTCATTATAAGCATTTCAGTGCCGTGGGCCACATTGGATTCAGATGTGATCCAACCCAGCCATAATCCATGTTTCTCCAAAACTCTCATGTACTAATTCAAAAGGACCGTATCACTCAAAGGATCTTGATACCAGAGATTCATCATCAAATGGCCGCCCGGTTTTGATGTTTGGGCATGTTTTGTGTAACTGGTGGGTACTGGGTCTGGGTCTGATCCGCCGTGGTCGTACCGGCCCAACCCGGTTTGGCATGGTCTAACCCAGATCAACCAGCCTGACTCGGGTCCGACCCGACCCAGATCAATAGGGCCCGCTGGGCTTGGCCCGAACCTGCTGGGCCACGGGTCGGCCAGCCGGGCCGGGGTCTGCCCATTGGGCTGGGGTCGGCCTGCAGGGCCGCGGGTTGGCCTGCTGGGCCGCAGTTCGGTCAGCTCAGCCGACCTGGTGGTTCCACCTATCTAGCAGTGTAGACTGCAAAGGATACTCAGACACAACGCGTCTGGGCAGGGCTAAGGTGGCATGGAGCCACTTCAGCTGGACAACCAGTGGGGGTTGACCCAAAGTGGCGCCACGTGGTTCCGCAGGTCCCCCGTGCCACGACTAATAGAGCGCCCTCTATTTCCTGGCACGCTGTTGGCATGTTCCCTATCCACTAATATCTGGTCGATCCAGCGGGCCCCTGCTCCTTTCGCGGCGAACACAGTTCATGGCCTTGCCCCCGTGAGGGCACGCCGCTGGGGGTGCACCCCAACCTGTAGGTTCTGTCGCGGTCGGCCGGCATGCCAGCAGTCCTCTCCAGCGGCATTCGATGACATAATTCACAGTCTCCCGTGGCCGACTGGTGTGCTGGCTTCCTTCCTCCGGTCACTATCACTGTCTATCCGTGACCTCCTTTGTCCATTGGCGACACGCAACAGCACGCCGCGCCTCCCCCACAGTCGGCCGGTGCTAGCCTCTTGGATGACCACTACAGATTTGTGTCGCAGCCACCTATTGCGGTGTGCATCAACATGCTATTGAAAAAATATGTAGTTGGTGTCGCTGCACTGGCGGTCTTTTAGGGAGGCACAAGGATAGAATGATAGTAGAGGTTTTAGGTTGGATTCGTTAGGCCCGTGCCCTCCACATTAGCTCGATAACATGAGGGGGGTTCAGGGTTTAATAATAAATTGAATTAAACAACAATTATAACCCTGAAAAGATACCCCGTAACAACCTCCTGCAAAAACAAATGAATCGCGGATCATCAGGTTTGTCTGTTAGTCCGCGTTCTTCATATTGTTCAAGAACGTGGAAGAGGGAAACATTTAAAATGCATAAACAAATAAACCCCCAACCTAAAAATCCCATTGGAAAGCGTCCTCACCTGAAGGTGGATCGTGTTCTACATTCTCGTAACTGTTTCCCAATGACTCCACTCATACATCATCCTTTGGTTTGTGGTTCGGTGTCGTCTGGAACCTATCGCTTGGTTTGGATCCATCCTCTAAATGTCCAGCATCGTCGTTTCATGGAGAAGCTGTGCCGATACCCCGCCCCAAGTTCCATATATATAGGAGAGGAGGTTGGTAAGTAACGACATTGGAATATATTGGGGGATCCTCAATTAGTAAGCTTCCCAATTCCACAATGACATCGTTACTTAGGGTTGCAAGGTCAAGACATTTATTGGATTGACACATCGCTGGCCCCAACCCTTATATTTTCCATTGGAAGAAATGAAATAAAATAATAAAATTATTTTATATCATTTATTTTTAAGAGTCACGGAACTTATCTTTTTCTCTGGACCTACTGCGGTCAATGTAAAGCCTCCTTTATGTGAATCCCAGTACTGTGGATTCAATTGTTCCCTCGGATTTTTAATCCGAGAAATGGTTCAAAAGTTAGAAAATTCCACTCACACGTTTATTGAACGTACCTGAAAAAATGTTTAGAAATTCATTATGGGAACTCCAGGCCTCGAATTCAAATGACATAAATTTTTGCAGACTCATAATAATTCCATATAATTAAAAACATTACATGGGAAATCCTGGTCCTTACATTCTCTGAACCTTATGGGGTTTTCGTCCTCAAAAGAAAGAACATAGGCTAAGAAAAAAAATGGGGGTACTGAGCAGAATTTGAGCCTCTCGCTCCCATGTTCTCTCATTTAGGCTCCCGCACAACCATTGGACACACACTAGAGGTATTGACTGCCGACAAAGGACATGCTCATGTCAATCATCAATATCAACTAGAACCTTCATAAAATTCACCCCATCGTCTAAGTCCAGTTGTCAATGGTCGATGACGTGAGATGGGTCATGCATGTATCTCCTTATATGGGATACATGGAAGATGTCATGAAATTTCTCCAACTACAGTGGAAGTTCCATGTGGTATTCCACCTTGCATATCATTTAATGTATCAGAAATGGACTGATAAACCCCATTGATAACTTTCCACCTCTGCAAAATCTTCGTAGTCCCCGTTGAGAAGATACTCGCAAGAAAATGTGGTCTACCTCCTGGAACTACAGAGGTATCGGTCTCCTGTCAGAATATGACTTATATCTTCATTGTGAAGTCTTCAGCTGCTCCGAGATGGTTTCCACCCTCTCAGTGGTAGCCCGTACCAACTCTGGACCCATGAGTGCTAACTCCCGTAGGTCTGTCTGACATAGAGGGGATCTGCAGGGTCAACCATACAAGGCCTCGAATGGTTCCATCCTTATGGTGGAGTGATAACTGTTGTTGTATGCGAAGTAATCCAAGGGCATTTGATCCTCCCAACTACAGCCAAAATCTTGGATGTGGGCACAAAGCATGTCCTTCAGCGTCTGAATGGTCCACTCCATATGACCATCCATCCGAGGATGAAAGGCATTGCTGAAATGCAGTTGAGTCCTGAACGCCTCGTATAATCCCTTCCACAACTGGGATGTAAAACGTGTATCATGGTAAGAGATGATCATCGATGGAACCCCATGAAGTCTCATAATATCCTATAAGTAGAGGTGTCCCATTCCCTCTACTGATCCCTACTCTCGGATAGCTAGGAAGTGGGCCGACCTGGTGGGTCGGTCAACAATCACCCAAATGGAATCATGTCCTTGGAAATACGTGGAACCCTGTCACAAGGTCCATGGAAATCCCATCCCACTTCTACTCTTGAAACTATAGTGGCTAAGTTAATAATCCTAGAACCTAAATCTCAACCTTCACTTGCTAACAAGTGAGGCATCATGAAACAATATCTGGCACTACCATCTTCATCCCCGACCACCAGGGCTAATGTCGATTGTCTTGGTACTTCATTTCCACACCATGATGTACTGACAAAGGGGACATATGGAACTCCCACATCTCCTCCTCCTGTACCACCACCGGTATCATGATACATCCTCTAAAGAGGAAGATGTGCACCCCACCTTCAAAAAATCCATCTGATGAATGTCCTGAGGATATCTGAGCACGTCGACTCTCGCAGTCAGTGTCCCCCAGATGCTCCTCCCTAACTCGCTGATGTAGTGGAGGAGTGACTGTCATAGATTGTAGGTATGCTGCTCCATCTATATCCACAAAGGATATCTACAATGTGACTAGATACTATGTCACCTCAATCAGAAACTACAGACCAGACCTCTTGCTGAGTGCATCTCCTACCAAGTTCCCCTTCCCTGGAGTATGGACTATTTCAAAGTCATAGTTTTGGTGGAACTCTATCCATCGTCACTATCATAGGTTTAGGTCCTTCTGTGAGAAGATATACCTAAATATATTGTGATCAGAGTAGGCTTTAAAATATTTTCCCATCATGGAATGTTGCCACATCATCAAGGTGAAGACCACTACTGCTAACTCTAGGTCATGGGTAGCATAGTTCTACTCATGTTGTCTCAGCTACCATGAGCCATATGTGATAACTTCTTACTCCTTCATTAGGACACACCCAAGTTCGATCCCTGATGTGTTGTAGTAGACTACATACCAAACTCCCTCTTCTGTTATCCTCAAGATGGGGGAACTCTTCAGTCTCAACCTCAGCTCCTGGAAAATCTGCAGGCATCTCTCAGTCTATATGAAGGGATACCCCTTCTTCAACAATTCTAAAAGGGTTTTGAAACCTTAGAAAAGTAAGGCACGAATCTCTATTTGTATCCAACAAACTCCAAGAAACTCTGCACCTTAGTCACACTCATGGGTGGCTCCTAAGCTTGTACAACCACTATCTTTGCTGGATCCACTACAAATCCAGCCTCCATGGTAATTTGTCCCAGAAATTGGACCTCTCGTATCAAGAACTAGCACTTAGAGTGCTTACCATATAGTTGGTGTTCTCATAGTGTATCTAGAACTATCTTTAGATGATATTCTTGATCCTCCTCTGTCGCCAATTACACCAAAATATCATCAATGAGCACCACCACGAAGTGATAGAGGTATGGATGTATGATCCTTTTCATGAGTCTTATTAACACTGTTGGGGAATTGGTCACTCTGAAGAGCATAACCAAGAAATCATAATGGAAATTTCGACATCAAAAGGTCATCTTCTACACATAATCATCTCGTATCCTGAGCTAATGATAGCCTGATCTATGGTCTATCTTCGAAAATAAACGAGCTCCCTTCAACCGATCAAAAATATTATCAATCCTCATAAGTGGATACTTGTTCTTAACGATCACCTATTTTAGGCATTGTTAGTCCACATAGAGTCTCAAACTCCATTAAAACTTCTTAGAGAACAGAATCCGGGTGGCCCATAGAGAAACATTGGGTCTTACGGACCCCTTTTCCAGCAATCCCTCCAACTATACCCGTAACCCACAAAGCTCTGCTGGAGCAATCTGATATGCCGGGATATATATTGGTGTCATCCCAGGGTACAAGCCGATGTAAAAGTCTACCTCTCTACATCGACGTAGTCCTAGAATATCATTAGGAAAGACATCGGCATACTGGTCCACCACTATAGGATAGCTCGGACTCTCAACATCAGTCGCTTTGAGGGTAAGACTAGCCAACTGATGGGTAATCATCAACACCCTCCTCTGGGAAAATCTATCCTATGCTGCAAAGGTTCACTTCTTATCAGTGAATTAAAACCTTTTCCTATCCATGCGGACACACCACACATTGCTCCAAACACAATAAATCTGACCATGGACTATAGATAACCAGTCCATACGGAAAATGACGTCGTAAGGCCTCAATGCCACTACTAAGAGATTTCAGCCAAAGCTCTTGACTCATAGAGTATGATCACAATCCTAGTTGTGGATTAGTAGGAAAAATGACCACATTTTAGGTGGTATCATTGACATATAATCATTATCTCTAGAGAATAATGGAATGGAGTATTTAAACATATTGATGTTATTTTTCTTCCCTTGATAAAAAATGAGGTATCAATCCCAAAATCATGTTGATGGGAATAGAGGAGTCCACAATTCTACAATAACTTGGTTAAAAAACATTCAATCTCCGTTATTGAAGCTACTATGGAACTAAATCCTTATTTTTCATTAAATCAATATATATATATATATATCCTATTTTCCTTCCCATCACCTCCACATGATCAAATGAAGGCAATTACATATGAGATTTTATATTTACATCTGAAAAATACTGTAAAGATATTTAAAATGGAAATTGGAGTTGCATCAATGAAGGAGTGGAACTTCCTTCAAAATCTATAGTAGATTGATCATGCTAAATAGAATTGTATAGTAGTGACATTTCCCTAACAATTGAATGTCTACCTTCCTTAGTCAATGTCAAGAGAGTAGGGTTGTTGGTTTTAAGGATAACATGAATATAGACCAATCAAGGGTAAGCCGAACATTCAACCACATCAGAAGAACTGACAACATGATATTCATTTAAAAAATAGATGAAGATAGATTGAGTATTGATATAGAATGGGATTCAATTTCACCACTTCATATAGTATTATAATCAATATAACCTATTTATATAAAATCAATTATGTATAAAAAATGTGTTCATATAGAATATGAGAATGCATAGGTGCATAAAGAATCCTAAAACCAAAAGTCTCCTTCCTATATTAGAGATACTAGCATTCCCATTATCAACTATTTTGTCTAATGGGTGATCTACAGTGATAAGACCAATATTGTGAAGAACCCAATGACAAGGATAGTCGAGCATAGTTTTGAAATTATAGGAATAATTTCATTGCAATCACAAACAAGAATGGATGAATCGAAGGGTAAAATAATAATATTTATAAATGATTACATAAGCACCATACCAGATATCCATGTTCAATAAAGCTAGAAGACTCGTAGATAGAAACAGAAACATCAATAAAATGAATATTGGGAAATATGGGCTAAAAATGTTAATGTTTTTACTGGTTATCATGTGCTCATAATATGACCCCACATTAGACTCTATCTCTACGACATGTGAAAATGAATCAATTATAATTAAATATATGTAGAAAATGAAATTTATATACATTATTTAAATATTATCATGTTATATCTAAATAGGTGCGGGAATTTATGATTGAATAACTATAAAATCATTATCAAATACAATATTTATTGTTGTTATATATGTAATGGAATATAAATTCTGTAGAAAAAATTGAAACATATTGTGATGTTTTAAAAAGGGATCATCTATTTTGAAAAATCTTATTGAACATCTAAGAGAAAATATATCTAATTTGAAAACAAATTATGATAATAGTAAAGGAATGTGATGTTTTTTAGTATATAATGGATACTGAAATAATAATATAGAAAAATTTTATTAGTCTAGCATTAAAATAAAATACAGTAAGAAAACAACCTTGGTAAAGGATAAGGGTCTGATATGTCATCATTTCTATAAGTATATGACAATATTTTACCATATTTTAAGTGGAAGTTTATTTTTGAGAATAACCAAAATGTAGTTGAAGTGATACATAATGATTTAATGTGGGTGAGTAGTTAAATAGAAAATACATCCTATAGGCAAGAACAATAAATAAAATAATAATAATAATAATATACATACCAATGGATTGGAATAATTCGCTACTGTAGAATACAGTTCATGACACTTTTTTTATTGTTGGAATGTGTGTGTGCCATCTTTGTAATCATATGATAAGATAATCAATAATTATAATTTTCACAGTTAAGAATATGCTATTAAAAAATATCATTTATAAAATATAGTATTTTAATGTAGATCTTATTATTAGAGGGATAATGTAATTAAATAATGATAATATTTGTGATAAGAAACTAAAAAAACATATACCAATATGTGTTTTATCATAGAAAAATATATTTTTAGAGGAAATTTGGATGAAACTACATTTTGGTAGAATAAAAATCAATTGCAAACTATGCATTATGGAAATTTTATAGTAGAAACATAATTTATTCCATCTCATATTTCTATTCTCGTGAAAAATAATTATATGAATCATCAAACAATGAAAATTCACAAATTTTCACTATTTTAACAGACTACACAATTAATTATGAATGTTCATATATAGAGGCCCCCAATAAAGATTCCCAGATTATGATACGTTCATGACATAGACACTATTTTAGTAACTAATGAAAATTACACATTAAGAAACTAATGTAGAAACTTTTATTGAATAGTTAATGGGGGAAAACTCACAATATATAGAACACACCACTTCTATGCTAGGACATCCATACCGATTCCAAACCCTACCAAAAAACTTCCAAGAATATCCCCAAGCTGCATAACATACCTGAAAAAGTTAAAAGGAACAGGATATATGAACTAATAATTTAGTTAATGTTACAATGAAATACATTCTTTTAATACCTACATAAATATCAATTGATAAACAAAATAATATGGAACATTAAGGGGGATTGCATGCCGTCTTTCCAAGTCCTAACACAGTTTCCGCCTTCAAATGATGTTATGCAAGTAATATGACTTCCCCATCATTTTGTACCTATATATAATCACAGAAGAGAAACATCTAAGAATATAATCATTCATTTTATTTATACAAAATTTTAATTTGGATGAAAAATACCTAGGGGTGGGCAGTTCGTGCAAAATCTACTCCATAAACATCACTGAAATTACTCATGTGATGCCACTAAAGGGAAAATGGAATCTATAATGCCCTGATGTTGGGATAGAAGAGAATATAATCAGACTAGCATGTCCAATATATAAGGGATTCATATATCAGAACACTCAAAACATAGTATAAAGCATTGTGCTGATACATGTTTTGTACATATAACTGGTTTTATCCAGCAATTGAAACTGAATGAAAAATTATAAAAAAAATCTTTATAACTTCTTATGTTTCTTATTTCCTTTTTTTAAAATGAAAAGTGAAATAATTTTAAAAACCAAACACATCCAAATATATGAGAAACAAATATTTATGACATCCTATAACATAATCATACCTCATCGAATAAGTCAAGGCAGAGCATCAATTCCTACCAGGATTAATAAATCCAAAAGGCCAAAATATTTAATCTTCATATCAACTTCTTCATTGATAGATTTGAATGAAATGTTTTTTATGAAAAAGACAATAGTTTAAATAAGAAAAATATAAAACATAATTAAAATGAATAGTTTCAGATTTATTAATAAAAACATATGTCATTGGGTCTTGGTTCACAACACATAAATTAATCATAACAATGATTTTTTCATCATTCTCTTTTTATAATCCACATCAGAAACCGAAATTAGATGGATTTTGAAAAAACAAATATTGTTTCAAATTATTTATAAACAAAAAATATTACCTCTTTAATATTATTCCTAGAAACTCTACACCTTCACATTATCTGATATGGAAGGGAAATTTTAAACAAATCAGATCCCTAAATCCATCATCAAATAAATATTTTTATTTATTATGCATATATAACTAAAGATATGTTTTTTACGTAAATACATGTTTCATAAAAATAACTGGTTTGATCCAACAATAGAAACTGAATAAATGTGTTGTACATATGACCGGTTTGATCCAATAGTAAAAAATTTACATCCTGTAAATAGTAAGGAACTTATCTATTATAATATTAAAATTAAAATTTGGAAAATGAATATACAGTTCAAAATATGATATTCAACAAGAAAATTTTGAAAATTAATATGTTTTAATATATAAGTATAAATAGGTAAATTTTTAAAAATAATGATTTTACAAGAAATATGCATCACATTTAACTCATTGAATCATTCCATGAATATATAGTTAAAAATATAAAATTAATAGTGAATATATAAAAGGATATCTCATTGCTAAAAACAAAAAAGAAATGTGAGAATAGGGAAAAGTGAGAGAAAGGGTTTTTATTAGGGGATTCAACCATTTAATGTTTTCCTCTAAATGTTTTCTATACATACATAAAATTTAAAAAAAAGTTGAAGAGGGTAAGTTTATATAAAATATGAATAACGTAATTAGTCTCTCAACCCATATTCATCAACAGGTTGAATATATGTCATGTTCATCATAAAAATACAACATAACACTTATGAGAGTCCAAAACAGGTGCACAATTTTTTCCCCATACCTAAAATGGGAGAATAAATAAATTATTTCTTTGTACATACTGAAATACAATTATAATATTACTAGTCTAGCACACCCCAATTGGTATTTTTCATCGTGGATTCTACAGCCACTGTAATAAAATGTGATCCATATATAGTCAAGATATAGACATTTATTTTCATTCAATTGGTCGGATAAAATTAATAATATTTAATGTTCAATTCAAACTAAAAAAATTGTGCCACGTGAATTGTTTGGATAAAAAACCATTATGCTCCATGATCATCTGTGAGAAGGATTCTATGATATCATATTTTCTGTCTGAAGTTGATCCTAAATGAGACCTCTAATAACCACTAGCACAGTCACTAGAAAATCAAGGGAAGCTACATAGCTTTCTTCTAAATAATGAAAAATGAATTAACTAGTAGCTAAAAATTCTAAACTATAAATTTCAAATAATAGGCAATATTATTGACTTCAAAGACAAAAAATTAAGCTGATGGTTAAAAAGGTACTAATAATGTATCAATAACATTCCAAACTAACTATAGAATAAGAAATGCGAATCATCTAAGAGCATTGAAAAATCCAATAGTCAGATATTTGACCTGTAAAAAAATAAACCACTCCTCAAATATTAACTAATGATGTTTTAATAGACTTAGTTACCTATATAAAAGATGACCAATAGTATCTCTTGTGTGACTAACATCACCACAAATCTCACAAGTTCAATTGTTACTAAAACATAAATTCTTCTATGAACATATTGAAAACTCCTAAACACATGATGCACAATAGAAAAATAAAAAAATAAAAAAATTAATCTCATACCTGAAGTGGAAAGATGTTGTAAGAGGGATTATTAGAATAAGGAAGTGAGATAACAAGATATAATGAAAGACATAATACTAACCACAATAGAAGTTGGTTAATTTCAAACATAACATGAAAATTCAATCAACTAAATTTGAAAACATTGTAATAAACAATTGAAATTATATGTGAAATACTGTATCAAGTATTATGGTTTTGGAATAGGTAATTATTCCCATTTTTAAACAGCGAAGTTAATAATGTTGTTAATAAGAGATGTGATTCATAGTCAGAGGAAGTGATTGGAGAATAAATAATCATAGACCAAAACTACAAAGAGGATGTGGGATGGAATAGTGGTTTTGATCCATAGTACGAGTTAGCGAGCTAAGAATAAATAACTGCATACCTGAAGATTGAAGGAAATGTGGAATGGAAGAGGGGTTATCATAAATGGAGAAATATATATGGTTTGTTCAATGGAAATGGAGACGAGGATCCCGGAATGCAAAGGATGGGTAGGTAAAGGTCGATGTTCAAAGAGAGGGTGTTGTAGGTATTACCGAAGATGCGAGATTGGGATCAATGGGTAGCATGCGAACAAAATACATAGGTTGAAGGTTTGAATTTTCGACAAAGGGAGCCATACAAAATGGCGGTGATTTGTTATGGATGCAGTAAATTTTTATGCAGAGAGTCACGTTTTAGATATGTGGAATGATGTGGAGGTTACACATAAGGCAGGATGCACCCAGGATTATTATATATAATAGATTAGTAAATTATAAAGAAATTAGTAAAGTTATTTTAGTGATAAAAAATATCCCTCAGTAAAAAATTATTTAATTATATTTTACATATAATATTATAATTAATTTCATAACATGTTAAAAATTGGATCATAAATAAATCATATCATTTTATAAATCAATATTTCAAAATTACTTATGGTTGAATTTTTTTATTTTTCTAAAAATAATTTCTATTCAGTGAATATGGAAAAATATTTCTTTTTAGTAAAAAATTAATTTTTATTTCAAGAAATTAAGAAAATTAAAATGTTTATTATACATTGAATTTTATTTCAATGCAACATAAGTATTATTTAGTTAGATTTAATCTAATAAATAAAATTCGTATTTTTTTGTACTAGATTTCTGTATGAGAAAATTTTATGATATGAAAAAAGAATTTATATGAAAATACCAATATTCATCATGTCTCACATCTATAATTTTGAATTAAATAATTACAGATATAGGATCAGAATCCGGAAAATTTGATATAATATTTAGAATTAGGATGTCCAAATTTGGTCAATATGACCCATTTATTTTATCCATTTGGAATATTAACAATAATAATTAATTATCATTGTGACATGGGTAAATCAGATAATTATTTTTAAAAAAAATACATGAACAAAAATTGACCATAAGACATCCCCTCGTAATATTTTTTTAGTGGGGATTGTCCAAATCCATGTATTTCTCGAATTTCTAGCTTCATTGGTCCATATATATATATATGATTTTACTCCTTATTATATTTATGTAAAAGTTAAAGGAAAAAATTCCAATTTATTTATTTTAAAATATATAATATATTTTCATATGGTAAAAATAAAATATTGTTGTTTTTAAAGAGTCTTTTTCCATATAAATTATTTTTTTATCTTAGAAATATATTTTTATTTTTTTTGTGACAAAATTATTTACATAATTCTTTCTGTATCACTAATATAATATTTATATAATTAATAAAAAGATAGAATAAATCATTTTATTAATATTAAATGTAATGTAATTTGAAATAATTAATTTGTATCACTAATTGTATAGAAAAATAAAACCTAATAATGATGTTTGATTTTATTATAAAATAATTACATTATTTTAATCTTGTTTTCAATGTTAAAATTATTTACTACTATAATAAATCATAGTAATTCTATAAAAAAATTGTAATAATTTATTAAATGATTTAAAATTAATCAAAATCTTTTATTCATCATAGTAATGATGATATTGCTGAAAATATATTCTATTTTAAATTAATTTACCAATTATTTTTCAATAGTTACTATCATACCCCTAAATAATAGGGAACATTTTTATAACTCTAATATTCAAAAATGGTTTACATATGTTAAAAAAATATAATTGTAAAAATATCACCTAAACATGTCTACATTTTATTTTATTGATGTATTTTAACACATAATAATAAAATACTTTAATTATAATAGTTATCATAATTCAATGAGTTTTAATTAAAATAAATTCATTGTTATAATAAACTCTATGAGTTACCCCCCCCCCCCAAACTAATATAATGCCAACTCCCCTACTCTTTTATTTTCACATAAAGAAAAATGTCATTATAAATTCTTTAAATAATTAGATACCATTATTATCTTCCAACATATTATACGATTTTTTTTATTTTAAAACCTTTAAGGGGAATATATCAATGTAAACCTAAAGAAGTTTAATGAGGAAGATGTATCATTCATAATCGAGCATTTTATTTTCTTTCTTCTTACTCATTTTTAAAAATATATTCGACCATAATGATATTATAAAAAATAAATCTATCATATATTTATATGTCATTATGTTAATGGAATATCCTACATCCTTCTATAGATCTATAAAATTATAAATCAAACCTCAGTGCATGTGTACGAAAGACCACCACATCAAAATATGATATACATTTTTTACCATCAGCACCACTGTCAAATATTTGTAATGATGTTATTAATATATATATACATATATATATAATATTCATTAAATTTTTCTCATTTTATAAAATTAATATATCTTATTTTTTATTATCCTGAAATTGGAACACCTCATTACCTTTTAGTCATATATGTTTGAGTCATTGATTTTGTATTCCATTTTTGTTGGGTGAGTATTTTCAATCATGAAACTGGTAGGATACATGTAATGAATATGTATTGGAATTTTTTTAATTTTCAACAAAATAATATATAATTTTATATTAACTAGGAAGCTACATAGTGTGTAATAGAATTACGAGGCATGTGATGGCCTTAAGATAGATCCTATATACTGAATATACTGCCTGAGAATTTTACTCATCATGTTTGTGTTACTGGTCATGTAAAGTGAAAACCCATGTTTTCAATCATAGCCAATTTTTTTAACGTGAAATGAAATAATTTCATGGATTGTATGCTATTACATACAATTTAATTCATTGAGTTTCTTCCTTATGTCATTGTACGGGTGTTTGAGGAATCATTCTATTTTACAAAATCTTTCTCTCGTACAATGATCATACCCTAAGAAATTTTGAGTGACTCATATACCATTGTAGCTCTTCGTTCAATAGTTGATCAATAAGGATATTTTTTTCAACTCTCTTTTTAATAATTCATTTTGGTTTCATCCTCATTTTTGGTCATCCCTCGATTATGGTAGGAATTGTTAAAAGAAATTTTTTTATCAAATATTTTCTATCTATTAGAATTCCCTGTCTTACAAAATATGACATTGATGTTTCATATCCCCAATATTAAAGAAATTTAGGTTTTCAATATACATTAAGAAGGTGGATATGTCTAATAAATATGATATCTTTAATTTCATTTTTTTCTTATTGATTAATTGATTTTTGAAATGGAATTGCATGTGTTTAAGGGCATATATTTAAATCAAAATTTCATTGTTTTGGAGAAAATTTTATTTTCAAATCCTTGAGAATATTTTTCTTAATAATGAAATGGTTTTATTAAAAAATGATCCTGTTTTTTAAAAGATAAAATGAAAAAAATCACAGAGCGAACGTTGGGTGAATCAATAATAATACATAACTAGCCTTTTTGTGTGTGAAACCACTTGGATATAACCTCTGTATATAGATTGAATATTTTAGGAATCGATAGATCAGTCATTATTTATTTTTTTGGGATCATGTGTTTCTTGTAAATATTTTCCCATATTCTAGACCCCAACTGGATAGTTCATTGTTTTTTCTAGTTTTATAATTTATGAGACATTATTTCATGGATGTTTTCCAAAATGAATATTTATATTTTTTTTAATTTTTACATATCATTTCTTATGATTGGCTTGTTCATCGGTTTGGAAAACATAACATGAAAATTGTGGGAACCCCTTGTTGTATTTGAAAATAGTTTTGAAATTTTTATATACAAAAATTATTCTAAAAGTTTTATTAATGAAAAATATTTTTAATTACTGATAATTGTTTTTTTATTCTTTGGTTGTTTCCTACATGTATAGGTTTCTCACACCCAATTTCTACTAATGGTAGGATGTATACTTTTTTTAAGTAAGAAGTAATGGGGAGGGGATTTATTATAATGCAGAATTAACTTTATGTATTTGTTCATGTTTGGGATGTTTTTGAGATGATGGATGGTCACATGGATACATGTTAGAGTAGACATATAATTTGTCCCAGTGCTGCCAGTTTGGATTAGTTTTATCTCTATTTATTTCTGATTTTTACCATGATTTAAAGCCTTTTAGTTTGAATATTCAATAATTTTTTATTACTATTATACCTCACCCCATAATGGGGTGACTTGGGTGAATGGTCTAGTTCATTCGGTTTGGTTGGCTACAATTTGTTATCAAACAAGCTACTGAGCTTGATGTGTATCATTCCTACATGATTTTGTTTGGTGTATAGGTTATATAGGAGTAGGATCATCAAAATATGGATAGTTGGTGAAAAACGGTGCATGGATATCTCACTCTCATGATTATTCAGAGATTCAATGTTCTATTAAAAAATATTTTCCAAGCCTGATACCTGGTATTTAGGCTCATTTTTATGAACATTATGGGAAATATATTTACATTGACCTATATACTATGTTTTGGGACTTGTTGAGTGTATATTCATTTGAATAAACTAATTTTTGAGTGTATATTTATCAAACTATTCCTTTCAAATGGTGTTTCTTTTTTATAGTTGAATTAATAATCTATTTCAATTCAAATATTTTTAAGATATAGATTTGGATTCTAGAAGTGTGTTCAATCGTTTTTGGTTATTTATGTGATTGATTCTTCATAGTAATATTTTTAATAACTAATCTCTTCTATATCATACATATATATATGTGAGGGGAAGCTACGAGTCTGATTCGACATGAAGATCCTCCACTTTACCCTTCTTTGGTCAAAGAATATATCCATACCATTAAAAATCTAGATTCATTGGGGGATGTGAATGTAGGTAAAGTAGAAGATAAAGGAACATAATTTACCAATATGTATCCACCTATATTCCATGGTGAAAAGTAACCCAATAATTAGATGATTTTATTGAATGGTTTGAGAGGATCAGAAACTTTTTGAAGACATTTATTGATTCGTAGGTGGGGTTTTCCAAGTATATTCATGATGATCTAGAAATAATATGGGGGAATTTATACTATAAGATATGTCTTTATTAGGGTATCACATTAGTTTAAATAAATTAAATAATTAATAAAAAATATCTCCAGTCTCTATGTGAAGAATAGACACGGTGGTTTGTAAACATGGAGCATGGTGAGTACAGAATTTCGGTGTACTCCATACATTTCAATTAGTTGGTGCATCTGGCAAAATATATTATCACTAATGATTACTTGATGGATCAAAGGTGAAATATGGAGTTTTGGGAACATATTTTTTTAATCATAGATCATTTTTACAATTCCTCCTTATCAGAATTATTGGATAAGTAAGCTTTAGCTGAGGTTGAAAAAGCATAATGGATAGGTTTGGGAAGAGATTTATGTGTTATACCTGTTAGCTGGGGTGATTATTCTGGTTCAAAAAGGTTTCATAAGACTGGCTAGTTTCCATCAAGACAAATATTAGCTGATTCTTAAATGAAGAATCATTTTATATTATACCACTATAGGATGAGTGGTCAAAGATGGCCTCATTTTATAAAGTCTCCTAGGAATTTTCATTTATGTGGGAAATCATAACATGTGAAATGTTTCTTGTGACATGAATTCCCAATTTCATAAGGGGGATCTAGTTTCACCAAGGGAGCATTGGTTCACATTGATGCTTTAATGGTTAGTGTTTCTCATTCTCATTCTATGGGGGATTCCCAAGTTTCTATTTTCAGGTGGATTTATTTTTTATAGTGTACCCCATGGGAATTTAAATTAAAGAAATATACTATTAGAGTTATGATTTTTATTTCATTTTATTTTATTCCATATTTATTTTAATCATGTGCTAATCATTCCATATATCATTAATTTTGATTGACATGATGTGTTTTCATGTGGATATTATAATGTTATATTTTGGATACTTCCAAACCATTGGGAATGTGTTCTGATTAAGGATTATAGTGTCCCACATTTAAATTGGTTATAGCTCACATGAAAGTGGCTTGGGACCTCATAATGATTTATTTTCACTTATTATACTTGATTATCATCATGTATTAGATGATAATCATGATTAAAAAGATAATTTTTTATCTCTATTGGGTAAAATTCATTTATGAAAATGGGGACACAAATATTTTCTACGGTTAGTAGGAATCTTGATCAGGAATGGACGGGCATATTGTTCCTTATGTTGGTATAATCACATTTCCATTTTCATAAACATTCCATTAAGTAGTTAACCTTTAATTGGGTGGTCAGATACATGTTTTTTGTGTGAAATTCCTATGGTATTTATGGTTTTTTTTATTTTTTACCCCTATAGTGAGTAGTTGTGCTCACTATTGACCTACTCCCTAGAAAATTATCTATTTCTATTTCATCCTATCGATTGGAACCTATTGTGTTGGTGGGTCATAAGGTCTATCTTGAGGACCTTGAGGTGAAAGTATTTATTCATCCTATAATTTCACAGTGGGATTTACCTATACTATTTTCTATAAAGTTAGAAAGAAGTCCCATGCTTTGTATTGACTATCAAATGTTGAATTGGGTAACCATTTTGAACAAGTATCCATAACAATGAATTTCTGATATATTTTTTATACTTAGAGGGGCTCATTTGTTCTCTACTATTTTCTAATTATGAGGTCCCATTTGTTGATATCAGAGAGGAGGATGTACAAAAGATTTTTTTTTCAATGCCGGTATTTTAATTTTTTTTGGTTATGCCATTCAGAATCATAAATGCTCATGTGGTTTTTATAGACTTAAAGAACCAGATCTATTATTAGTGCATGTAATTTTTTGGTTTTGTGTCCTTAGATGTCATCATGGTTTACTAAAATTCAAAGGAGGAACATCACTACAACGTTTATTCTATTCTTTAATCTATTAAAGAACAATATAGATATGGTAAAATTTAAAATTGTGAGTTTTGGACCGGAGATGTGATGTTTTGGGGGCATGTGATATCAGAGTGGGAAATCATAGTAGTTAATATAATGGAATGGGTATATATGTCCTGAAAAAAATCAAAAAATATTGCTTTATATATGAATTTTATTAGGGATGGGTAGCTTTTATATGAAGTTTTCTCAATAATTCTCCATCAACTTATCTATAATGACCACATTGCCCATAATGTTTTAAAGCTTGACAGGGTTAAAAAATGTTAATGATATTTTTAGTAGTTTAATGTAATGCTTTATTTAACACCAGTGATGATTCTTAAAGAACTATTTCTTGGTTATACTGATTTTGATGAATCCTTAGGTATGGGTTTTGGATGTGTCTTGATATAAGGTAAAATTTGGTGGCTTATTGAAAAATAAGGTTACACCATAAAGAGAATAAATATCCAAACCATGATCATGTTTTTGAAATTATTATGTAAACACTCATGATATTGAATCACTATATAATTTTGAAGAAAAATATATAGTATTCCTACAACAAAATACAGTTGTATGGTATCACTCAGAGGGATCTGAAATATCCACAATTATGTGAGAATGAGTATATTCTGAACATTGATTTTGATATCATATATACCCCCATTAAAGGAAAATCTAGCTTCTGATGAAATATTTTTATTAATAACGATCTAAAAATTGAATGAATCAATTGAAGAATAGACTATGATGGGTTTGATTACCGATATGAAATTGGTAGTGATGGAAGGTTGTTGACAAATGTTAATGGATTTGAAAAATTTTGACTCATATTATCATGACAATGTTAGACTTGAGTGGATGACATACACCAAAGGCCATTTATTATGGGAAATATTAAATTATGGGGAAACCTCACGTGAGTGGTCTTAGTCTCACAGTGTGTCATTGTAATTTGATTCCACAATTTTTTATCTTCCTTAATATAGGAGTTGTTAAAAAGTGGAAACTATTCATGTTGGTCTTTCCACCCTGGGGCTATAAAGATGTTAAATAATTTGATCCATCAAATTTGGTGGTTGGGGATGAGTTGGTTAGTTTCATATTTCATTTCACGGTGTCACACATATCATGGATTTATGGTGTGTCACCAAAGATCTATAGGTATGTTGCATCATTTAACCATTGTGTTATTGAAGTGGGATGAGATTTCTATGGATTTAATCTTTAGTTTTTCATGAAATCCTATTGGGAAGTATATGATCAGGTTATTAATGTCAGATTTTTGAAATCAGTTCATTTAATTCCTCTAAAGGGAATGAAAATTGTGGAACAACATGGGGAAATATATGCCTAAGAGACTGTGAGAACTCATGGGGTTTACTCAATAGTTTTTTATTCCATGATCTCATGGGTCTTATCCAGATTCATGAAATGTTTAAAAGAGCTAATTGGTTCCCAGATTAAATTTAGAATGACATATCATCCGTATACATATTAATATATCGAGAGTGATAGGACTGTTCATGAAGATAATCTATAGGCTTGTGTTCTTTATTTTGGTGAATTTTGTGACAATCATTTGACATTGTCCATTTTTCATATAGTAATATTTATCTCAATTTTTTATGGATGGCTACATTTGAAGAATTTCAGGGGAATCCATATCGATCTCTCTTATTAGGGGATGAGTTGGCAGAGTGGTCCATGGTTGTGTTTAGTTCAGTTTCAGAGATGACATAGATGGTTCTCCTGATCTAGATTTATTTTATTACACTGTTTTCATAATAAAATATTATATGGAATTTCATCATTGGCTGCTGTAGTTTTTGTTTTATGATCATGAATTTTTTAGAGCTTCAACTCTCATGGGAAATCCTCATTTGGGTATGTCGGTAGAAAGGATTGTGACCCCCTTTGAGATGATTGATAAATTGAGAAGGGTTTCCAAAAAGATGGAATTTCTATCTGGTTAGAGTTATATCCATGATTTGTTTCATTTTTCCTACTGGATGAGGTATTTTGAAAATGCATCCCATGTGATTAAGTGGGAGGATGTAGATCATTAACCCATCACCACATAGGTTGTGTAGCTAATTCTTATTATGGATTTATAGGATAAGGTATTGTGTGGTAAAAAAATTCCTTTAGACTGGGTAATGTGGAATTATAAATAGGATATCAATGAGACATGGGATTGGGAGTCGTTGATGAAGAATTAGTGGACTTATCTTTTTTCGGATCTAGGATATTGAATAATTTCTAACGATATAAAGCTTTTAGGGTGGGGTTATTGTAGTAACCGGTTAAATTTTTTTCAGATACATTTAAAAATTATCTTTTAGTTTCATTTTTTAGGAGAATTTATGTACAAGAAATTGGGAGGATACATTTAATGATGAAGACTATGATTTTTGGGAATTTTCATTATAAAAATAATGTTTCTATTATACTATGGGGAGGTAAAAGATTAGTAACAATATTATTTGATGTGTAATTCTTTCTAGAATGACCCCATAAAATAAATATATTTATTGATAATTTTACATGTATTATAGGTGTCCCATGTCTTGAAATGGAGAAAATCATGTTTTTAATCATAGGTGATGTGTTTTTTAGTGTAAAAAATTGAAATAATTTCATGACATTTATGTTATTAAATTCCATGAAATTCCAAGGTTTGATGCATTTAGTGTGTCTTACTATTGTTTGAGTCAACATTCACTATTGAATCCTCCTTATATTAGCTACAGATCTTACCCTAGGTGTTTTTGGGTGAGTCTTTTGACCTCGGAGTAATCGATTCCGTGGTTGATATATAAGGATTGGAATTTGTTCTATTCTAGTATGTATTACCTTCATTTCCATTCACTTATTTGGATATTGGGTATTTTTTAATATGGATTTGTTATTTTATTGTGTTTTCTATCAATCCTTCTAAGCATCTTATAATCCCTAGTCTTCCAAAGGAAAAGAATTTGGTTTCCAACTCATGTTATCAATTGTGGTTAGGTTTTCTTTTTTCCTTAATGTAGGTGGATCTATACATGTATTATAATTTCTATAATTTTCTATTCTTTATATTGATTTACTTATATTTTAAGTGTAATTCCATGTGTTTAAAATTGAATTGGTCATGGGTTTATGTATTAATAAGCTTTTTCCTTTGAAAACAAAATATCATTAATTTGGGGAAATTGGATTTTCAAACCATTCAGTATATTGGATTTGATATGAAATGGTTTAATAAAATGATGATTCTATTTTTTGAAAAACAAATTTTAAAAAAATAAATGTTACAACCCAAAAATTTGTAAATGTAAGTTACACTTCATCTAAGTAAATTTTATATTATATAAAATTGTTATATAACATATTCAATTCAATGGATTTATGATTTTTGGTTTCAAAATACTGTTAATAATTGTTACTATGGCTAATATATTCATTTAATAATGATCAATTGATTAGTATAAATATAGGGCTTTAATAAATCCAATATCCTCAGACAAAGGATGTGATAGCCTCATCGAGTATAATTTCTCTATAAAAAGCCCATTTTTTTAGAGCATGAAAAAGAGGTGACATCATTTGGCTTCTCTCTTGACCAAGAAAAAGCAGTGCTTCAACATGTTAAGCTGAATGGAATCGCTTACGGGGGAAGTAGAAGTTGATAGAGATTACCACCCGAGCGATGTTATACGAGCCACCCCAAGAGTCTCTCACCATCATACACCATACCCTTCAGTCTTATGCAATTGTTCTAAGGGGTTATGTAATAATAACCTAGCACTATGATTATGTAGATTATTTCTTATAGAGAATTTACATTCATTTTATTATTGTTACTTTGTAAATAGTTTTTGAAGAAAAAACAGCTTTTTATTTAATATTCCATTAAGAAATCTATTTTGTTTGATTAATGGATTTTTTGGAATTAAATAATATTTTTTCAAAAATATTATTACTAAATAACTTTTTATTAAATATATATGATCTTAAATTTTTTATGAATACAATTGTAATTTTTATTTTGGTTTCAAAGCTATTTTTGTTCAAAACCCTTGAATTTTCGAAAAATGTCAGTTTTTTATTTTAAAAGAAATAAATAGCAAATTAATAAAATTATTTTGTTAAAATGAATATCATTTTTGGAATCAGGACATCAGAATTATCCAATGGTGAATTTTTCATAATTTTCTGAGACAGTCAAATATTTGGGTAAGAATTAAATACTGTTTAAATATATAATGTGTTTTATGACATCATAAGGACCTAGTAGTGATGTAATAAAATAAAATAGTTGATATTTTCGGACAATATATGATTTACCATTAAAATAATGTTATATTAGGTTTTTTTTTGATTTATTTTTCAAAGGTTTAGTGGACTATACAGGACTTATAAAACAGTTTAACTTTTTAAATTGATTTCCATGAGAGTGTGACTCACCTACACATAAGCAAGCATAATATTTTAATAATTCTTCTCATTGGCCCTATAAAATCATCCTGGATCCCACTTCCACTTAACTCAAATACTTTTTAGATCGAATAAATTCTTTAATCCTCTCTCTAGAATACTCCTAAGGCGCCCCAAGCTCCCATGAAGCCTCTCTCATGCCCCTCCCAAGCACATGGGATCATGCTTCCAAGTAAGGAATTTCTTCCCCTCTCATTTTTGTCTATGTTCCTTATGACGCTATAATTTTTTATTTTCAATTAAATATATTGGGGTATGATTTTTCACTTCCCTCATACTTCCCTCCTTATGTCGGAATGATGAGGGACCCCATTCTCTCTTATCGTTGCCTTCCATGTATACCTGTTACCATGCCAAAATTCTATACGGGATTCCTTCCTTTCATAATTTTACCAAGTTTCTTTATGTTGTAATACCCATTTAATTTCAATTGAAAATTAGGTGGTATGGTTTCAAGCCAACCTTATATTCCCCTCTAAATTTTTGAAATTATGAGATACCTCTTTCTCTCTCATTAATGTGTCCCATGTACACCCGTTACCATGCCGAAATTCCGTAAGGAATTTCTCTCCCTTTATTTACATTCATGAAATTCATTTGTATTAAGAATATAAAAATATTTTATGTATGTGGGTAAATGTATGTATATTACCCCCTAACATTCAATTTTATTTACATATTATGAGAGACCCCATTCTCTCTCATAAACCAATTTTATGAATTATTATGTCTTGTTATTATGCTGCCAAAATTGCACCGCGATTTTCGAAGACAAAGTCATTGTGTCGTGAATACCACTCCCATTTCTCTATCAAGGGTATTCACCTTTATGAACATTTACTTATTGATTATTTAGTTTCTTGTATGAAATACACATTACTTTATTGTGAAATAAATGAATATCTTTAATGATTCTTTGTTTTATGATCCTTGTGGTACACTTTGTCATGCAATGAAATGATTTAGAATGGTGTGCCTTGATAGTTCTCTAATGCATTGGGTTAATATTAGTATAATTATACGTCAAGTGAAATGCGTTTTTTCCCATGATAATACAAGTAAAATCAGGGTTTACTCTTGCTCATAGTGAAATGATCCTTTGCTCAGGCTTATACCATTTTAAGTGTTATTTCTACATTTCCATGTTATGATAATCATGCTCTATGATGCCTCTATGATAAAGTATTTCTCATACTCCATTGATATGCCTATTTCCTAACATGTACTGTATTTTTCATGTAATTCCTTATTTACTCCCTTGTTGGGATTTATATCTCACCCTTTTCTTATGCAAGTCCTCAGGTTATCCCATTCATTGCTAAGTACAAAGGATTGTTGTGGTCATATAAAAGTAGTTTTCAATAAAGATGTTGTGTTTTATGTTCTATGTTGTTATGTAATGTGACTAAGGACCAATGAAATTAGATCTCTCCATATTATATCTTGTATCATGGGAATATTTTAGGTAATAAATTATGTTTTAGTGTGAATTAAAGAGAAGGGTTGTTATAGTTGGTATCAGAGGTTAGTTTTAGTTATTTTTTGGAATTACGATTAGAAATACCTAGGGAATCCTAATATATAAGAATATGTATAATAAAAACATTACTAAATATTGGGGAGTGTTAAGAATGTGGTTTATTAGTAAAATAAATTCTAGTCTAGATATGTGCAGGTTGAGGTGGCTCTGACATAGATTTACCTAGGAGTGAAAACTCAAACAAGGAGTTTGGGGCTTGACCTGCTGTATCCTGGTACATGAAAATAGGACCTGATACACTCTTTGTTATGACACACCCAGGGGATATGATTTCGTAAATTCTTAAGCTCGGTATGAACCATATTTAAAAGAAAAAATGCCCCTAAGAATAAATTTTTGGAATTAGATCATGGATAACATGGATTAAAGCCAATAGATTCATATGTTATGTAAATAAAATTAATTTATAAGTCATCTGTGTTTGTCTTTTGATTACCATTTATGTGTTACCCCTAATATTCTATTTATTCAATCCAATGACCTATAATAGAATGAATCAGGCTAACAACCAATTTAATGATCAATGTGATGGCTATTCTAATGAGATTCCCAATCCAATGTGAGTAGTAATCATGAAATTTGTCATGATACTCTCTTAGATAACTCAAGATTTGAATAGAAACATGGGTCTTTAGGAACGTTCTACCCCCCTAAGAATGAACATGTCACAATCAAGAACTTCCGGTGGAAAATGCCTCCTTCTTTTAATGGATCATATGATCCCTCAATTGCTGAACAATAGATCAACTCCATTGAAAATTTATTCTTCATCATTTAATGTTCTTCACAAGAGATGGTTATTATGGCTACTTATCTTATAGAGGTTGAAGCTGATCAATGGTGGAAATTGATAAAAAATACGAAGCCTGAGGATTTTTCATTACCCCCAAATGAAAGGTTGATGATTTATTTGGTGGGTGGAAACCTATCCTATGGAAAGATCAGGTGATCCATGATTTTGATAGATATGAATAAATTTTCCCAAGTGCACTCATGGTTGAATTGTAGATCGAAGAATCCTAGATGTATCATGGGGATAAGATGAATAAGGTGGACTTAAATTCGGGCGGTCCGATGGATAAATCCAATGGTGATAAGATAATCCAGCACCCCACTAGCCAATGTTGTATAAAGATGCACCAATAAATTTTCTGTAGGGGAAGAGGAAATGCTTTAGGTGTGGAAGAGAAGGGCACTTGACCATTAACTACTGATTGGAAAAACTAGCAGTTGCGAAAAAGGATAGGAATGCTTTGTTAAACCCTCATCACATTGGTTATTGCTTCAACATCAAGGAAACATGGCACCTTGCAACTTAGTTCCCTAAGGAAAAGATTTTCATTGGAAACCAACAACCTTCAAGGCATAAAGGGAGATATTTTTCCATGACTACCACCGAAGTGAACCCCATCAACGAAGTGGTGACATGTACGCTAGTTATTTATTCAAGAATAGCATACACATTTTTTTATTCTGCTTCTACACATTCTATTGTATTCAAAATGTTTAATATAACAATACCAACATCATAATAAATAATGGAATTAAATATATCGGTGAGTATGGAAAACGGGTCAATCTTTGTATCCCATAAGTATAACACCTCCCCAATCATAAATTGTGGATTGAACTTCCCAACAAACCTCATCATACTCCCTTTTGTGGAATTCGATGAAATTATTAGCATGGAAAGGAATTAAATATATAGATCAAACATTGATTTTCGTGAGACGGAAATCACTCTCTATATGGGAAATTGACCCCTAATTATATACAAGAAAATAGAGGAAGATGAATATTCTTTAGAATGATCATATCAAGAGTGGATATTACTGCCCTATGAGAATGCATATCTGGAATAGATTATTGAGTCTATGGAAGAAACCATCATTGAAGACATGGATAATGTGAGGGAATTCACTGATGGGTTTATCGAGGATTTTTCTAGTCTTCTACCTAGAATAGATTTTGGATTATCAATTGATCATATACCCGGGGTGTTTCCAATATCCGAGAGTCCATATAGAATGGATATTGTAGAGCTTGAAATGATGAAGAAACCACTATAGGAGAATCTGGATAAAGGGTTTATAAGCCCAAGTGCTTCACCATGGGGTGCACCTATCCTCTTAATCAAGAAGAAGGATGGGACAAGGAGCCTTTTCATTGATTATTGTGAGCTCAAAAATATCACGATAACGATCAAGTATCCTCCATGACAAATAGATTATTTTTTCGATCAGCTAGATGGAGCACAATACTTTTCAAAGGTATATTTGCGGTCGAGATATTACCAAGTAAGGGTGATGAAGGAGGATACCCCCAAGACTACTTTTCGTACAAGGTACGACCAATTTGAATTAATATTAATTCATTTGGACTCAATAATGATTGAACAATCTTCATGGACTTGATGAATATAGTCTTTATATATTACCTTGAAAAATTTATTGTAGTCCTTATAGATGATATTCTAATATACTCCAAAACCAAGGATGAGCATGAGAGTAAAATTAGAATTGTACTAGAGTCCTTGCAAAAAGGAGAATCTCTGTGAAATATACAACAAGTCTGAGTAATGGTTCAAAGAGGTCTCTTTCTTGGGTCATATAATCACAAGTAATGAGATATCTATGGATCACTCCATGGTAGCTGCAATTAAAGGATGGCCAAGACCAACATTGGTAACATATATAAATAGATTCTTTGGGTTATTTGGATATTATCGCCAATTTTGGACATATTTCTCATGATTTTCCAGACCTATTAACTAGCTAACTCGGAAGGGATTCAAGTTTTCTTGGAGTGATGAATGATAAGAGAGAATCAATGGGTTGAACAGGTGGTTTATCAATGCCCCGTGATCAAAATACCCATATGTGGAGAACATTTTTGGTAATTAGTGGTTCTTCGAAGAAGGTCATGAGTTGTGTGTTGATGCAAAATGAAAAATTCATTACCTATGCTTCTAGGAAATTGAATGTTAATGAGAAACAAAATCTATCACATGATCTAGAGTTGGCTACAGAAATCATCACATTAACATTTTTGTGACATTACCTCTTTGGTGAGAAGTGTTAAATATTTTTCAATCATAAAATACTCAAGTATATATTCAAATAGAAAGAGTTGAACATGCACCAACGAAGATTGTTAGAGCTGATCAAAGACAACGACTGCTTAATACATTACCACGCTTGTAAAGTGACGAAGTTGTAGAATGCTCTAAGAAGAAAGGACCCATCGATTATATCATTAATGATAATGGAAAAGGATCCAATCATCTTATATTTTATTAATACAGACATGGGAATCATAAATAATGTAACATCATGAATCCTTTCACAACTGATTGCTCCACCGTCTATTTTGGAGAGGATAAAAGATTATTAAAAGGATGATATGAAAATTCATAATAAGGTGGAAACAATCAGAAAAGGGAAATCATCGTTGTTTAATATCAATGAATAAGGAATTGTGAGATTTGGGTCAAGACTATGTGTTCCATCGAATCTGTAGTTAAATAAGGAACTTTTGGATGGTGGACATAGTTCAAATTTATCCATTCACCTAGGAAACACAAAGAACAATCGAGATCTATGAGAGAATTATTTGTGGGATAACATGAATAATGAGATCACTGAGAATACATCAAAGTGCCTGGTATGTCATCAATTGAAGCTTGAGAGGAAAAATTCTAAGGGGATGATGAAACCATTACCCATACCAACATGGAAATGGGAGAACATCACCATCAAAAATGTCATCGGACAATCGAAGGCATCTAAAGGAAACAATTCAATCTGGGTTGTTATGGATTTTATTTCAAATATTGCACACTACATTGAAATTATAGAGAATTTATCATTTGATCAACTGGCACGGGTATACGTCAATGATTTAGTAAGGTAGCATGAAGTACCACTATCTATTGTATCTGATTGGGATCCAAGATTCACATCTATGTTTTGGAAGAGTCTTAAGCATGCTTAGAATATTGTGATGAAATTCAGTATGGACTACAATCCTCAAACTGATGGCCAAACTGAGCGGACTATCGAAACACTTGGGTACATGTTGTGGGAATTATCAATGTACTTCAAAGGAGGAATGGGATCAACATCTCCCTCTAAATGAGTTCTCTTACAACAACATTTTCCACTCAAACATCCAAATGGATCCTTATGAAGCCCTTTATGGGAAGAGGTGCAGAACACTGGAATGTTGGGATGGATTTGGGGAGAGAAAAATCCTAGGTCCCAAGATGGTCCAAGAAATGGTGGAGAAGGTTAAGACCACCCAAAAACACATTAATGATTCTTATAGTCAACCATAGTGCTATGTAGATAATCATTGACGAGACCTAGAGTTTCATGTCAGAGACATGGTATTATCTGCACACCTTAGTGGAAGAGGTTTATGATATTTTGTAATATGGAAAATCTTTTTCCAAGGTACATCAGCACTTTTGAGATCCTTCATTGCATCAGAGTAGTAGACTATCTACTAGAACTCACACCAAAACTATCTCATGTACATGATGTATTCCATGTATCACTCTTGAGGAAATACATATCTGACGCATTGCATGTACTAAATCTAGAGGTGGTAGCATTGGAGAATGACTGATCCTAGGAAGTGAATCTGATGAAAATCATAGATCAAAGGGAAAAAGTTCTACGAAATAAGACAATTCCCTTCATCAAGGTGTTGTGGTGATCCCAAAAGTTTGAAGATGCAGTGTGGGAATCAGAGGAAGTGATGAAGCAGAATTACCTTCAACTGTTTAGTGTGGGAAATGTAAATTTAGATGGCGATATTTCTAAGGGGGGAATATTGTAACGACCCAAACATTTATACAAAAAATTCAATTTACACAAAAAAAGTAAGTAATGGATCATCCTGTATAATTGCTCCAAATGATGTCCATTTTTCGGAGCCCGGAAAAGAGGTGGATTCATTTGGATTTGCTCTTGACCAAGCCCAAGCGGAGGTTCAACATGTTAAGCTATAATTGAACCGCCTATGGGAGAAGTGGAAGTTGATAGAGATCACCACCTGAGCGATGTTCTTAGAGACACCTCAAGAGTCTATCACCATTTCACACCATACCATTCGGTCTTATGCCTGTGTTATAAGGGGTTACGTAACAAGATCCTAGAACCATGATTACTTACATAATATTTATATAGAGAATATACATTCATTTTATTATCATTACACTGTAAATTGTTTTTAATGAAAAATACCATTTTTAGTTAATGTTCAATTAAGAAATCTATTTTGATAAATTATTGGATTTTTTGAATTAAATAATATTTTATTAAAATATTATTACAGAATTATATTTTATTAAATATAAATTATTGTATAATTTTTATGAATAAAATTTTAATTTTTATTATGGTTTGAAAGCTATTTTTTAAAACCTTTGAATTTTAGATAAATGTAGTTTTATATTTTAAAAGGAAAAAAATAAAATATTTAAAAAATTATTTAGATATAATGATTATTATTTTTGGAATAAGGATGTTTAAATTATCCAATGGTGAATTTTTCAGAATTTTCCAATATAGTCGAATTTTGGGGTAAAAATTAAATACCGTTTAAATATATATTGTATTTTATGACATAATAATGACCCAATAGTGCTGTAATAAAATAAACTAAATGAGAATTTAGGCTAGTAATTGTTTTACCATTAATATAATGTTATTTTAGATTTTTTTTAATTTATTTTTCAATTTTTCATTGGATCCTCTAGGACTTATAAAACATTTTAACTTTTAAAATTGATTTCATTTAGAGTGTGACTCACCTCCATATAAGAAAGCCTAATATTTTAAAAATTTAGGCCATTGGACTTAAATTTTTTTTATTCCACTCCCCTTTGGTAAAAACCATGGGAAAACCCATGGCATGGTTTGTGGTTTTGATTAGTTTAATGTGTGGTGTCCAAAACCTAAATGATAAAGAATCCCCTCACTTTTCTTATATAAACTCACCCAAGCTCCCACTTCCTCTTCACTCAATTCCTTTGGATCTCTACCAAATTCTTCCCTCCTCTCTCTAAAATCCATCCAGGGTTCCCAAACTCCCAATAATTCTCTCTCAAGCACTTCTCAATCCCTTGTGATAAAACATCCACGTATGGGACTTCTTCCTCTCTCATTCCTGTCTAAGTTTCATTATATTTCTGTACCCTTGTCTATTTAATTAAAAATCATGAGGTATTATTTCACACCTTCCCCATAATTACCTCCTTATGTTTGAATGATTAGGTACCCCTTTATCCATCATATATGCCTTCCGTGTATACTCGTTACCCTTCCAGAATTCCATAAGAGACTCCTTCAATTATTATTTCTTGCAATGTTTCTTTATATTGTAATACCCATTTAATTTCAATTAATATTTTTGGGTTATGATTATTCACGTCCCTTATATTCCCCTACCTATTTTTGAAATGAAAAGGGAACTCTTTCTCTCTCATTAATGCCTCACATGTACACATATTACCGTGCTAAAATTTCGTAATAAATTTCTCGCTCATTTACATTCAAGTAATTCTTTTGTATTATGAATATAAAATTCCATTAATTTTGTGGGGACATGTATCTACAAGGCACCATTACTTTCCATTTAATTTTAATATGATGAGACACCCATTTCTCTCCCATAAACCATTTTTTTTAATTCTTATGTCAAGTTTTTATGCTATTGAAATTGCACTGTGATTTTCTAAGCCAAAGTCATTGTATCGTGATTACCATTCCCATTTCACTATCAAGGATATTCACCATTATGAACTTTTACTAATTGATCAGAGTTTCATTTATGAATTATACATTCCTTTATCGTTCAATAAAATATGATCTTTAACGATTCCATGTTGTATGATCCTTGTGGAACACATATGCATGAAATGAAATGGTTAAGAAGGGTGCACCCTAATAGCGCTCCAATGCATTTGGTAATGACTAGTATAATGATAAATCAAGTTCAATGAGGTTTTACTCATTCTAATTCAACTGAAATGAGGTTTTACTCATTCTCCATGTGCAATAATCATTAGATCATGCTAAAACTATGTTAAGTGTTCTTTCCACATTTCCATGTTTTGATAATCATGCTAGATCATGCCTTTAGATCATGTTTCTATTATGATCCATTGATATTCCTATTTCCTAAATTATACTTTATTTTCAATTTTAGTCCTTGTTGACTCTCATAATATTGTTTATATATCACCCTTTTCTTATGATTGTTCTCAGGTTATCCCATGCAATGATAAGTACGAACTAATGTTGTGGTCATGTAAAAAAGTTTTCAATAAAGATGTTTTTTTTATGTTTTAAGTTGTTATGTAATGTTCATAATCCCCAATGACAATAGACCTTTCGATATTCTATATTATATCAAGTGATTATTTTATGTAATAAATTATGTTTATGAGTGAAATAAAGAGAATGGTTGTTATAATACACATTGGAATACATGGTTGCATAAAGAAATTTATAGAAGTATCCTTAGTAGTTGTGACACAACTAACTGGTAACCTCCTGCATATCGATAGATTATTGTTAGAATCAATATTATTTGGATCCAACCTTTTTTCCATTTTAGGGATCTTATGTGTCTTGTACAAATTTCCCCATTGTATATAACCCAATTAGAAGGTGAATTTATATCTCAAGTTTTGTATCCCATGAGGTATTAATTCATTGATGATGAATCATATGTATTATATTTTTTTATGTTTTCCAATCCTGTATTATAAACTGCATGTTTCCAGGTGAAGAAAACATGAAATAAAAAATGTGTAGAAAGATAATGAATGTTTGAGAAACACTAGTATAAATACTTTTATAAACAATATTCAAAAAAATTGGTTTTAAAGATATAACAAATGAATTATTGTTATTATATCTTTTACAGATTCCTTTTTGGTTTCCAATTGGGGTCTTTTGAAGAAAAACTACTTATTTCATTCATAAGTTTTATAGAATGTTTTGTATTGAATGGGTAAAGGGAAGGGAATTATATATCATAAAATATTTATACTGCTATTTTTGTTTTATATTGAATGTAGATGACTTGTTGTCACATGGATATATGTTAGTATATATAGGTCATACATAATGGTTAGGCCCTGTTGTCTTAGTTTTACATCTTTTTTTCCACTTCGTACTCTAGTTGTGTGTCTTATTTTTCTTATATTATATACTTGTTTTGTTATATTTGTTATACCTAACCATGTAATTGGGTGACTTGGGTGAACTGTATACATAAATTATATTGGTATTTTATAGAAATACAAAAGGCAATATATTATTATTTTTTAGGATAATACCCATTAAAATTTGGTTGAGGGGAAACTCTATATGGTCCATAGGCCATGTATGTGTAGTTCCAATGTAACTAACCATGATAGTCCTAAAGACCTAACACCCCCATAAAATACCTTCATTGATTATCTAGAATAAATTGTTACATAGAAAATATCATTATAAGGCTGCACAATAAGTATATCCATATTCAGTGTGCATGATTCATGGTACTAAAGGTGTTTTCATACCTACCCATCATTAGAAATATAGTAGCCCTGCATTTTTTGGGAAAACATTATAGAGAAATCTTATAGTATGTAATAAATAAGGAGGAGAACTTTATTCCGAATATCAGTATCACAAGATGTTAATACCAAAATTTGTGATTTGTTTCTACATACAATCTCATTCTAAGGATGAAAAAATGACATCACTTTCGGCACTGAGAGGCCCCCATTAAGCCTACCACCTGTCTTGCACCTTACCCTAATTGATTGAGTTTCGTCATCACATCCCTGAAAATCCTAATAATGACCCCGCACAATATATGTTTCATTCATGTGCCACTAACAGATTCATAGTTTCTTAAGGACCATCTGAAATATCTCTCCCCCATTATGAACACCACTGTGTCAACACACCATGACACATGCACAAAGCCAAAATTGAAATTGGCATACCATGAACAATAGTAGTTATTCCAGGACTTGAACCAAGTAATGTATGTAAATTTAATAGGTTAATTTACCACAATACTAGACACCAAATTAATATTTTCTTTCATATGTTTCCATTCATATAAAAAATAATATCATTCATTTATACATGTGAATTATCACCCATACGAAGCAATGTGATTACTTTTTCATCACTGCATCATATAGATGGAATATATATGCGTATTTAAAAAAATTATATGTTATTGATGATATAATTATAATTATATATTGATAAAATAATTCTTTCCTTATTTCAATAAATATCATTGAATAATGGAAATGTTACTCATGCATATGTACTACCTATTTTCCATGTGATCACAAAGTAATAAATTTTTGATAACCATATTTCATGATATATTATAAAATTATAATTGATAGAGAAGTATGATTAATATATCACGATTATTATTCTAGATATGATGTATTAATGGCAAATTTTTTCCTAGTCAATCAATTAAACTCATTCTTGATGTTTGAGTCGATTATCATCAAAACACCTAACATGAAATTAATTTATTGGGTAATTGAATATGACATGGTAAAAAATAAAATAAAAGGAATAATAAACTAGAAAAGGTACATAATCATGTAAATAATTTAAATTTATTTAGTATGAAGTATGATAAGGAACACACATGATGTGTTATGCTCACGGTATGTGATCACTCAAAAACAGCATTTTCACCATTTATGACATTTTTATCTCCAAAACATGATCTATATATAACTTTAATAGTGTATAATTATATATATATATATAAAATACATTCAACTTATTATCCCTTTATTTAATTTTGTAATACATCCCTTATGATCATTTCTCACATTCCCCCTTAATGAATGCTCTTTTAATTATAATAAGTTTCATGATTATAAATACCATTTACATACAATCGGTAATTATTTACTTATTCATTGAGATTTATTTTCACTATATTGACAAAATAATCATGAATATCATATGATTTGGGCTACAAGATATATATTCAATGAATTGGTCAAAGAAATTGTCTCGCGAGAAGTTATGTACCAGTTTTGGGAGATAATGTAATGTCCCTGAAATTACGTATATATTTTTTTAATTATATGGAATTATTTCAAGACATCGAAATCTAACGACAGACTATTCTGAGGCCCTAAGTGCTCGGAATGACCTGTCGACGTTTTGTTATGTTTTAATTAGCACACGTAAGAAATTTTCCGGAAAAAGTGGAATAAATATTAAGCAGTTACTCGAATCAGAAATATGAGGGCACCATTGTTCTCAACATGGCTAGTTTATCCTAGGCAGGACTTATGTTTAGATGGTGTGGGCCTCCTGTGAGAAAACCCAAAAATGGAATAACAATAAATAAAATAATTAAATAAAGTTATTTTATTTTTCATATTCTTATAGCTAGAAAATTGTAACTCAGATTACAAATATGAGACAACCATCAATCTTATGAGGGTATGATTTCCTTAGGAAGATACTAACATTTCCCAGAGCGGGCCACCAGTGAATGATAGTTTTTGGTTTTAAATAAAATAATTAAGTGACAATTATTTTATTGTAATGTCCATAACTTTTAAACGGAAACTCAGATTGGAAATCAAAGAGTACCGTAGAGTTCGTTGGGGCATGGTTCACTTAGGCAAATCCTAACATCGACCAACACTAGTTGAGGGAGATAGTAAATAATTTTCTGAACATTTTTTCGGGTATGTTCAATAAACAAGTGAGTGGTGTTTTGTAACTTTTGAAACTGTGCTCGAAATTGAAATCTGAGGATACCATTGAACTCACAGTGCCAATATTTGTTTATGGAGACCTTAAACTCAACCCTCGTAGGTCAAGGGTGAATGTTAGTTTTTGGACTTTTTGTGGGTGTGTTAAAGGAATAAAAAAAATAAAATATCTTTTATTTTGTTTTTCCTTGTGAAACCTCCCTTTTGAATTTGGTGGTGGGTACTACCCAAGATTGAATCCTCCCATTATGAAATTAATGGTGGTGACCAACCAACACTTGAACTCCATCTTTATTATGGGGGTGACTCTTTGTCTCTCCCATGAATTAATTGTGCCACCATAAACTTAATTGTTGTTCCAAATCAATTAGTTTAATTTATATGATGGATCCTCACCTTTCTATGGGTTGGGGGAATTGTTGGAAAGGAAAGCACTTAGAGGGAGATCTTTGGAGAACACATTCTACAACAAAAGAGATTCTCCAATGAAGGACAAAGATGACACTTGTGCCCAGATCAGAATCTTCATGTGGAAGCGACGAATACCGACATCCCCTCCATATACTTCGTCTTCTTCCTCACGCTTTCTCCAAGAAAAAAGGTAGGGGTTTAAATCTGTATGATTATTGTTTCCCATGTTCTTCTCTTCTAAAGGAAGGATGCAGATCATCTCACATTTTGGTTGATCCCCAAATATTTTCTTCTTGTGGGATTCAGAATAATTATTACAGGTTGATGTAGGGGTTTCATATACGTTTAATTTTATTATATTGATTCCTTATATCCTAAATTCCTGACGATGATGGACAAATGAACATGGCCATAATCCCGCACATCACCCTTGCTCCTCATTCTTTTAATTATTCACGCATTGTTCATGCGTTCTTCAACACCAAAAATTTATTTACACTGGAAACATGGAGTTTTTTTGAGTGTGATACATGGATGCAGAGCCCTTGACACAAGTATTGCAAATATGTGATCCTTTAATTGTTCGGGTTTGGAACGAAGCCATAGTGGCTTGAAGATGAAATCAGTGGCTGGCACTTGGTCGATCGTGAGGGAGGTGTGGCAGCGTGCATCCCCACCACTGGTTGAGCAAGAAGTAGTGGACCATCTGCTGTGTTGGAGTAGGGTAGTTGCTAACATCCGGACGGCCGCATGGTGGAGCGGCGGTGCAGGTCCGCACCGCTGATGTAGCAAGAGGCAGCGACTGCTTGGCTATGGTGGAGGATGAAATCGGTCGGCATCCGGTTGACCATGGTGGAGTAGCGGTGCACGACCAAGCTGCTGGGAGGAAGACCATTTGAACTTCAGGTCGGCCGCGCCACTCTAGGGGGGACCCCCTAACGGATCCAACATTCCTCCCTCGGGTGTCAGTCGCGATGGACTGCCTGCCGGGCGGGCTTCACCCTAGTGGGTCTCGCCGAGCGGGCCGCACCGCAGTGGGCTGCATCATAGAGGGCCGCGCCATGTCAACTGGCTAGGCTAAGGCCTCTCCTTCGCCGGTCAGGACGGACCACAGCCCAACAGGCCAGCCCCCCCAAGGCCTAGGGCATCCAGGCCAGACCCGAAATGGGAGGATTCAACCCAAATTATTTCAGGTCGGCACAAGGCGGGTCGGGCCGAGTCAGTTCGATCGGGTCAGACCAGACCCGGGCTCATCTGGACCTAGTTACATCTTCTTGGCCATAACATGTGAACTCAATGTCCATTTGAAGAACCGTCTAGGGAAATGGAATCCTTGATCGGGGAGGTCCTTTTGGTGTACTCCATAAGAGTTTTGTATAATGTTAGTGTACGAACGGGTTGGATCAGACCCCAAATCCAACGAGGCCCTCGGAGTGGAAACAATAATAACTTACAGACCAGGTGTCCGATTGACGCTTCTTCTATTGCGATGGGTCCCTTATGACATTAAAGACCATTGTAATACTTATTCTTGGGAATTCTGGGAAGTTGAGGTATAACTATGGCTTGGCGATCTGTTTTCCCAAGCGTGTTACATGCGGAACACTCTGACTGGCTGAGATCTAATGACTGCTGACCATTACGAATCAGAGTGACTCGATAAGACTAGTGGAGAGTGCCTATGTGTGACATGGAAGACCCAAGGCGGATAGCACCTCAGTGTGATGTGCTATACCCACGGTACTCGACATGAGGAGTACCTTAGAAGGCCATGAGGAGGAGAGCCTTTGTGTGACTCAGCAGACCCATAGTGGGGAGTTCCTGTATGTGATGTTGTAGACCCACGGTACTCAACAGGAGGAGTACCTCAGCATTCCATGATTAGTGGGAAGCTCCTTTATGTGAAGCGGCAGTCCCACTATACTCGATAGAGGAGTCTTCCTCCAGCAGCAGAGGTGTTGTAGAGACCCAAAGCATGATGTACTTGGACATTAAATTACTTTTTTCGAATACTTAATACATGAAAAAAACACAAGCCAAAGAACCACAATAGTTTAGTGTCTTTGGAAACTCAGAACAAAATCTTTTAATCATGATGAAAGATCTTCAATATCTCCCATAAAGATATTCCACTTTTTATTTTCTTACCTAAAACATTTATTTATATCCCGGGGAAAATAAAACATAAAAAAGGGTGATCTCAAATGATTAGTAAGGTAAATCGTAGAGAACATCAAACATTCCATAAACATTTGAATGCAAAAACTTGATCATAAAATCTAATCATCAAAATTTGGAGCAAAGACAAAAATCTTGGAAGTACAGAAGGAATATATCATAAAGGAACATCAATCATTATAATATAGCATGGGAATAAAACATGTAATTGCGGAAAACCATTAATAACATGATATGCTTTCCATTGTAGCCAAGGCATTACTACCAAGGCCATCTTAGTGGACAAAGTCCCTTTTGGAATCGAGTTCAATCCTTTTTCTAGTCCTGTATCACTGAACCAGATTAACTTACCAGTCCAGCCTCGTCTATCTCATGAGATATAAATCATTACCCAATGAATTGGAGGGAGATATTGGTCCCACCCATCTCAAAATTAAATCATTCTTATGTGTTCCACAACATAAACTTAAATCATCCATTATAACCCAAAGAATAAAATGGGTTTCAAAAACATCATTCCATCATAACATAATCCATATAAAACAAATGGATATCATTTCATAATAAGAAAAGTGAAACCATTTAAACCATAGATAAATTATATTTGAAACATACACTTATGAAATAATGTCATCTTATATGGAAAATGGTTTTGATAAAACACTTGAAATGAATTCTTGATGAAAATATCCTTTCTTCTTCAAAATCATTTTATTTTCACAAAATGGCATGAAATTTTAAAAGAAAAGTATTTTGTTGAAAATAGTCATGAAATATTGTTGAGGAAGCTTCATGAAAATGAGGTTTAATCAAACTGTAAAACAATCCATTCATGTTGTATAAAAAACACTCTTCTCATACTTTTGCTGGAAAAGTCAAATAGATCCTCGTATGGTGAAAAAAGGAAAGATTCCTTACACATAATGTAGTAAAAGTAAAAAATGGGTAAAAAGGACTTTAAACATACATGAATCAATTTTTGGAAAACAGTTACACGGATGATAAATATAACCCCCAGTAAATACTTATGAATAAACAATCTCGGATAAAAATGAGATTAGAAAAGTTATCCCTTATCTTATGTCTGATATGCTTCTTATGTATCTGAAATGCCTGTATAATGATTTAAATAATGTCACTGACTTATTACAGAATCAATTGCATTGTTATGATATCATATATGGTTCACTTATGACTTTATATTACCCGTTCTTTTGTAAATTCCATGTTAAAGCAGCGTTTTGGGTAAAATCATTTCATTTATCCTGTTTCGATTTGTTGTTCATGATATTATTACATATATCATGATTTACATAATTTTAGAATGTAAAAAATGATATATATGTAATAAATATTCATCATATACATTTATATATATATATATATTATAGATCGATAAATGGAATGAAATACACCATTCATGAAGATGGTAGGTCGTACGTATGCATGAACACTATTTTCGTTTACTTATTGAATTTAATGGAATTAAGTAGATGACATACATATATATATATACATAAATCCAGAATCATTATTATGTCATATATTTCATTATTATTCATTATATATACTTTATAATCATTCGTTAATGGTTAATATGAAGAATGAATCTCATCATGTCATGGAGACGATAGTCCGTACGTAAGCATGTGTGATGAGATCATTCCCATGACTTTGGAATTGTATTGAAGTGTATGTATAATATTTCAGAATCAATATAACTTTAAAATAAAAATATATAGTTGTTTATTTACACCATTACACCCATCCAAGTAAGGTAGTGGTTGAAAATAGATTACACAACGGCGTGGAGATGGTATTCCGTACGTATGCACGCGCGGTGATTTCGTTTTCCATAGGATGGGTAGAAGGTGAAATAGGGTTGTTTCATATTTATAATAAAATATCAGTATATAATTAATACGGATGTAATTAATTTATAATGAAACAACTAAGGAACAAGATGTAGAACAAGAAAGAAACATGATAGAATCGGAAGAAGAGATTACCTCTTCTTCGATGCACCTCCTTCAAGATTCCTCTTAAGGAAGCAGAGTTGGTCTTTTGAGAAGATAAGAACCTCCAGAATGTTTCTAGAGAAGTGTAGAAGATATATGGTCAGGGTTTGGCAGAGCATCATGTCTCAAAATGGTGTGAAGAAAGGAGGGAAGGGGTGCCCTTTTTATAAGGGAAAAGAGGGGAACCTTTGGAAAAACATAAAATATTACTTTATAATAAAGTCATATTCGGTTTATAATTTCTAAAAATTGATTTATTTTGAAGCTAAAGTGTTTATGGGTCTCAATCCTTTCAAAAAATAGGTTTGAGAATATTTTAGGATACTATTTTAACCTTATCATTTAGATTTAACTCTAAGTTAAATAATTTAACTTTTATCGTGTCTTCTTGTTTTTTACACTATATGGTTAATAAACAAACTATAAAAAGCCAAAAGAACTCCAAGTGGTTAATTATTAATATATATAACTTTATATATGTCATTTGGCCAATCCTTATATTTTTATGAATATAATAACAATTAATAATGTAATATTTGTTTTAAAAACAATTTTATGTCAATTTTGACACTATTTGTTAATTGATTTTTGTGAAAATTATAACATCATGATTAGTTTGAAGAAAGTTAATTAAATCACTACTAACATGTCAAATCAACCTATAAAATTCGGGGAATTCATAAATAGTCTCAAATTACATTTATTTGGGTATTTATAATATCAATTATTTTAATATTTCATTATTTAAGTAATTACTGCATCACCATTGTGTCATAAATAAATTAAATTATATAATGTCTAAAAATTATAAATAAAATAACATTAGGTAGGAAATATTTTTATCTTTCTAATGAATATTTATAGTTGAATTTATCATAGGTATAACACTATATTAAAAATGTTTTAGTTATTAAACATTGATTTAACTATTTTAACTATTCTTTAAATAAAATAAAGATAAATGTCCTAATCTAATCCAGGTGGACCTAAAGGGATTTATTTTATTTCTAAGGTTATTTTTGGTCGAATTAAACATATCCAATTGAATTAGGACATGTGTTAGGTTAATAATAATATCATTTTTACCCTTAATTATCGTATTTACTTTTAACCGTGCTAAATAAAAGTAAAAAGTTACTATTCACCAAAAATTATTTTTATCTTTCTGAACCACATTTTACTCATTTATATTAACCGTGTCTCTTGGTTTTTTGAAATTACACTCATAGAAGCGGTAAAATTATATTTTATGTAAATTTTAAAATTCTCCTAGTAAGTGGGTAAAATACAATGAAAAGATCAATAAATTTTTTTATATATCTAAAATTATTATAAAATTACTCCAATGAATTACATTGAAATTATATAGGTATTATGTATTAATTTTTGAACTAAAATAAATTTAAATAAAATAAATAACTATTTAAATAAAAATTTGGTTTTTAAATAGTAACCCAGTGTTTTCACTATTCATCAAAAATTGAAATTTTTCAGAAAAACACCTAATATTCATCCTAGGATAATTTCGATATTATGAATCTAAAAATGAAGTCCATTTTGAAAGATAAAATTAAAAAAATTTCAAAAAGTAGGTATTACTATTCATAACTGCTAGTTTATATAATATTTTAATAACATATCATCGTTTAGTGAAACTCGGTATTGCGTACAACACACGCTATAGTGGAAGGTCGCGATTTCATGTAATGTAAGAACAAGTCAGGGTTGTGTGTAGTGCAAAACTCCTTTGTTGTTGTGTATAACAGAATCCAACCATATTTCATTTATACTTTGAATATATATATATACACTCAATGTTGCATTGAATAACTAATATCAAACGATAATGAAATTGTGTGTAACACGATCCAAGAATAGTGTTGCGTATACTGCAAGCAAATACGGTGTTGTGTATAATGCAAGATAATCTTGGTGTAGTGTACAAAAAAAGACATCAAATAAATTAAAAAGAATAATTCTCATAAAATATCGGGTTGTTACATTCTACCCCCCTTAAAATGAATTCCACCCTCGAAATTCCTCAAGGGTTATAAATGGTTTTCGACTTGAATGTTTCTTTAATGGAATCCCACATCGTAAAACGGAATACCAAAACATAACATTAAAAACTAAAGTACGAAACGTAATGGTTAACCAAATTAACTAATCACTGGGTTTCCACAAAGGATAACATAGGTGAAAATATGGATATGGAAGAGAAATCTAACCATCAAGTTCAGATGGAGAGTGGTAGAGAACATGGCTATGAAAAATCCAACAATCACAAAGCCATAAATTTGTGATGATTTAAGGTACCATCTGATTCATCGTATATGAGGACACTAATACAACATTTTTGGTTTTCAAGATCATTTCCCAAATGTTGAATATTTTTTGAATTAAAATAAGTACTTGCTTGATTTTGGTAAAATATCAGTGTTGTTTGTGCCTTTAACAATTTCCACATCATCTCTAAAAGAAATGAAGTTGAATTTTGCTTCCATGAAGTGTTAGAAGATCACGAGATAGAATGATTGGTCATTCTATCCGTCTCAAACATAAGGTTACCAAAAGTTATCAAATATACATATTTCTATCTATAGTGAGATTAATCGCATATGGTTCCTAAAATGGACTTATACTTCATATATCATACCGCTTAATATAATAAAACTAGTTTCTGCTAACCAGGGACTTATTATAGGCCAGTAGTAGGAAATAAAGGCCAGTTGCACTTTGGTTTTCAGTTCAATTCCCGCAACCATGTATGACACGATGGGTTGTCATCCGTCCTATGGGTTGTCATTTTTCTAAAACAATACTATTATTACAAAATGTTCTATCCTTAAACAATACTATCTAATGTCCAACATAATCCATTCCAATCTTTAGGCTTATCCAAAATACATCTGTCCAATCTCATTGTATAAAGAAAATTATTACTGGAAAGGTCACATAACAAGAACGTGAATACCATCATTTATCATAAGATATATCTTGTTGGTCACATTCGAAACATGTTAATTCCTTAATCATGGATTCTATTGAAAAATGAATACACATTGAACCTTAGTGAAAACATGAATATAGCTAAAAAAACTCTTTCCACATACCAAAATCCCAAAAATTCTATATACTCAAACAATTATATCACTTATTCCTTATATCAATCATGAGCTCATGAATACTATCAAATAAATTATTTTCTCCTGATCCATTCATTATGCGCATATCATCTTCTTTCCAAAAATTTCTGAATAACCATTCATGGTGTCCTGTACCATTCCACCTATACTTTCAAATACTTTAGGAAAAACAATAGTGTAATAATCCTTAGATGATTATTTATTCCATAATACCATTAACTATACAATATAACTCTTGATAAACATAAATCATTCCATTACCTTCTTAAACCACTATCTTAGTTTCATCATTTATTTCATCTCATATATCTTTTGTAGTCTCTTCATCATCATCCACATAAATACTACCCATATGACCTTGTTGATTCTCTTCATGAGATTTTCCCTTTGGGAATTGGTTTGCATAACACCCATACATTCCACATTTAAAACATTTAATCATTGTTGATGTCGTAGAAATTCCATTATCCTTGTCCATGGGGTTAACTGAACCTTTTCCATTGCACTTACAGGATTTGTATCCTTCCATTCCACCCCCAATGCATCTTCCAGTTCCTTTGAAACATTATCCGTGATGCTTCTTCCCACATGATTTACATGAGGGAAATTGAACTTTCTTTCCTCTATAATCATCATGAATCTCCATATTTCTCTTATGAGCTGAGTCTGGAAATATACCAAAGTTGAGATTATTGATCATATTATGAGATTTCTGATTAGGCATAATAAAGATGTTTGGACTTCCAAATCCCATTTCATTTGGTTTCTCATGAGTAAAATAATTCCATTGTCCATCTTATCCTCTATTATCAAGAATCTTCCTGTTTCAAGCCATTTTCTAAAACCCAAAAAGAATAGTGTGAGAGGCGAAAATCATGCTAGGGAAAACAACATAACAAAGGTGGAGTACCATCAATATCTAACATCTTAAGTTAAATTCTAAGATCGTTACCGTAATTCTATGACTATAACCTATAGGTATACTTATCCTTAGGGACATCTCTAGACATACCATAGAAATATCTCTAAGGATTTCACTAAAGTTTTAGCATCCTAGTTTCCAAAGGTTAACTAAAACTTCGCTCTGATACCAACTGTAGAGACCCAATTCTTGATGTACATCGACGTTACATTAATTTTAAGGAATAATTAATACATGATAAAAACAGACGCCAATGGACCGTAATATTTTAGTGTCTTTGGAAACTCGGAACAAAATCATCTAGTCGTGGTGGAAGATCTTCAATATCTCCCATAAAGATCATCCCCATTTTTTTATTACCTAAAAACATTCTTTATATCATGGGGAAAATAAAACATAAAAAGGGTGAGCTCAAATACTCAGTAAGGGAAAGCATAGAGAACATAAAACATTCCATAAGCATTTGAATGCAAAAACATGAACACAAATCTAAACATCAAAATCTTGAGAAATGACATAAATCTTGGAAGTACATAAAGAATATATCATAAAGGGACATAAATCATGATAAAATAGCATGGTAATAAAACATGTAATTGTGGAAATCCATTAAGCACATGATATGATTTCTATAGTAGCCAAGGCATTGCTATCAAGACCATCTTAGTGGAAAAAGTCCCTTTCTGAATTCAGTTCACTCCTAGTTCCAGTCCTGAATCACTAAACTGGATTAATTTACCGTTCCATCCACTTCTATCTCATGAGATATTAATATTTTCCCAATTCATTGGAGAGAGATATAGGTCCCAACCATCTCATAATGAAATCATTCTTAGGTGTGCCAAAACATAAACTTAAATCATTCATCATAACACAATGAATAAAATGGGTTTCATAAACATCATTCCATCATAACATAATCCATATAAAACAAATGGATATAATTTCATCATAAGAAAAGTGAAACCAATTAAATAATAGAGAAATTAAACTTGAAACATACACATACGAAATAATTTCATCTTAGATGGAAATTGGTTTTGATAAAACACTTGAAATGAATTCTTGATGAAAATATCTGTTGTTCTTAAAAATCATTATCTTTTCCCTAAATGGCATGAAATTTTAAAAGAAAAGGATTTTGTTGAAAATATTCATGAGATATTGTAGATGAATCTTAATGAAAATGAGGCTTTATGAAACTGTAAAAGAATCTGTTCATGCAGTATAAAAACATTCTTCTCATACTTTTGCTAGAAAAGTCAAAAAGTATCTCGTATGGTGAAAAAAGGAAAGATTCCATACACACAATGTAGTAAAAGTAAAAAATGGGTAATAATGACTTTTCACATATATGAAACCATTTTTAGAAAACAGGGACATGGATGATAAATTAACCCTCAGTAAATACTTACGGATAAACAATCTCGGATAAAAACAAGATTGGAAAAGTTATCCCTTACCTTATGTCTGATATGCTTCATATGTATCCGAACCACATTTATAATGATTTAAATAATGTCATTTAATTATTACAGAATCATATTCATTGTTATTATATCATATATGGTTCACTTATTACTTTAAATTTCCCGTTCTTTTGTAAATTCCATGTTAGTGCATCGTTTTGGGTAAAATTGTTTCATTTATCGTGTTTCGGCTTGTTGTTCTTGATATTATTACTTATATCCTGATTTAAATAATTTCAGAATGTTAAAAATGATTTATATATCATATATATTCATCATATATATATATATATACATATGATATATCGATAAATGGAATGAAATACGCCATTCATGGAGACGGTAGGCCGTACGTACACATGAACGCTGTTTTCATTTCCTTATTGAATTTAATGGAATTAAGGAGATGACATAAATATATATATACATAAGTCCAATATCATTATTATGTCATATATTTCATTATTATTCATTATATATACTTTATAATCATTCATGAATGGTTAACAAGGAGAATGAATCTCATCGTGTCGTGGAGACGGTAGTCCGTACGTACGCACGAGTGATGATATCCTTCCCATAATCATGGAATTTTATTGAAGTGTATGTATAATATTTCAGAATCAATATCACTTTAAAATAATCATATATAGTTGTTTATTTACACCCTTATACCCATCCAAGTAAGGTGGTGGTCGAAAACAGATTACACAACGGCGTCGAGACGTTATTCCTTACGTACGCACGCACGGTGATTTCGTTTTCTATAGGATGGATAGATGGTGAAATAGGGTTGTTTCATATTTATAATAAAAAATCAGTATATAATAAATACTTATTTTATTAATTTATAATGAAACAACTAAAGAAGATTATGTAGAAGAAGAAAGACACTTGAGAGAATCAAAAGAAGATATTACCTCTTCTTCAACGCACCTCCTTTAAGATTCCTCTTAAGGAAGTAGAGTTAGTGTTTTGAGAAGATTAGAACCTCCAAAATGTTTCTAGAGAAGTGTAGAAGAGAGATGGGCAAGTTTTGGCTGAACGTCAAGGCTCAAAAGGGTGTGAAGAGAAGAGGGAAATGGTGCCCTTTTTATAAGGGAGGAGAGGGGCACCTTTGAAAAAACTTATAATATTATTTTATAATAAAGTCATATTTCATTTATAATAGCTCATAAATGATTTATTTTAAAACTAAAGTGGTTATGGGTAGAAATAATCTCAACCAATAGGTTTTAGACAAGTTTAGGTTACTATTTTAACCTTATCATTTAGATTTAACTCTAAGTTAAATAATTTAACATTTAATGTGTCTTCTTGTTTTCTTACACTATATGGTTAATAAACTTACTATAACAAGACAAACGAACCCCAAGTGGTTAATTATTAATATATATAACCTTATCTATTTCATTTGGACAAACCATAGATTTTTATGAATATAATAACAACTAATAATATAATATTTTTTTTAAAAACTATTTTATGTCAATTTTGACACTATTTGGTAATTGTTTTTTTGAAAATCATAACTGCATGATTAGTTCGAAAAAGGTTAATTAAATCGATACTAACATGTCCTATAAACCAATAAAATTAGGGTAATTCATATAGTGTATAAAATTACATTTATTTGGGTATTTATAATATCAATTATTTTAATATTTCATTATTTAGGTAATTACTACATCAACATTGTGTCATAAATAAATTAAATTATTTAATGTCTAAAAATTATAAATAAAGTACCATTAGTTGGGAAATCTTTTTATCTTTATAATTAATATTTATAGTCGAACTTATCTTATGTATAACCCCATATAAAAAATGTTTTAGTTATTAAACATTGATTTTAACTATTTTAACACTTCTTTAAATAAAATAATAATAAATGACCTAATCTAATCCAGGTGGAACTAAAGGGAAATATTTTACTCCTAAGGTTGTTTTTGGTCGAATTAAACTTATCCAATAGAATTAGGACATGTGTTAGGGTAATAATAATATCATTTTACCCTTAATTTCCCTATTTACTTTTAAACGTGGTAAATAAAAGTAAAAAGTTATTATTCACCAAAAAGTATTTTTATCTTATTAAACCACATTTTACTCCTTGAAATTGACTATTTCTCTCGAATTTTCCAAATTCCACTCACAGAAGCTGTAAAATTAGGTTTTATGTAAATTTTGAAATACTCCTAGGAGGTGGGTAAAAGACTGTGAAAAGTTCAATAAATTTTTTTATATATCTAAAATTATTATAAAATGACTCCAATGAATTAAATTGAACATTTATAGGTATTAAATATCTATTTTTGACCAAAAATAAACTAAAATAAAATAAATAATTATTTAAATAGAAATCCTGTTTTTAAATAGTCACATAGGGTTTTCACTATTCATCAAAAATTGAATGTTTTTCAGAAAAATACAAAAAATTCACCCGAGGCTAATTTCGATATTCCGAATCTAAAAATGAAGTCCATTTTGAATGATAAAATTCATAAAATTTCAAAAAGTTGGTATTACTATTAATAACAGCTAGTTTATATAATAATTTTAAAACATATCGTTGTTTAGTGAAACTCAGTATTGCATACAACACACACTATCGTGGAAGGTCACGATTGCGTGTAATGTAAGCCCAGATAGGGTTGCGTGTAGTGCAAGACTCCTTTATTGTTGCGTATAATAGAATCTAAACATATTTCATTTATACATTTAATATATATATATATATATACACTAAATGTTATGTAGAATAACTACTATCAAACGAACTTGAAATTTTGTGTAACACGATCCATGAATAGTGTTGCGTATACTGCAAGCTAATATGGTGTTGCATATAGCACAAGATAATCTTGGTGTTTCATACAACAAAAGACATAAAATAAATTAAAAAGAATAATTCTCATAAAATCTCGGGTTGTTATAGGTGTTCAACGATGTGATTGGGGATGTTACTTCTTACTACCACTAGAATAAATCCTGGTGTGAGCTATCTTTACTTTATGCTTGTGATTGAGGTTATGCTTTCAGATACTTCAACTTTATGGTGTTACCTTCGTGGTATTATTCCCATACATATTAAATGAATATAGCTTTATAACTTAGGTCTATGTATGGGCATATACCTAAGTAGAGTTCGACTCTTGCTTTGTGGTCTTTCCTTTGTGGACCATTAAGAAACCTATGGGGTCTCAGGGTCCCTACTAAGGATCGTTATACTCACCACTGCATGGGATATGCCCACCCCATGTTGCGCTTAGTGAAGACAATGGACATCATCGACTGAGGATGAGGGTACCAGGATATGAGGTAGCTCGGATGTGGACATTAGACGAGGTGTACTACAGAGACGACTGTTCGAGAGCTACACCTACCCTTCAGGTAGGATCCTTGGTGGGTGTTCACAGGAGCTATTTTCAGTTTTACAATTACTTTTCAGTTTACTTGTACTTTATCTATCCCCTTTTACTTTCTGTGCACACCATGTTTACTATATAGTTTTACATTGAGATTGTATCTTGCTTTGTTGTTAGTTGTCTGAGGTAACAGTATATAAAGGAAATGCCTTAATGTTTTTAGGGAATAAGCCTTTCAGGGCCAGTCTCTATCCCCTGGCCTATGGAAGGCGGTCTTGGGGTAGTCACGTCATGGGTTCCGAGAGATGGGTCATGAAATATTGGTATATGAGGATATCGGTTCTACTGAAGAACTAAGACTCTGATCATTTCTGTGAAGAAATTTTGTTAAGTGTTAAGAGTGTTTTTTCAAGTTTAGGGAGGCCAGTGTTTATATAGAGGCCGATGTATCCATACACCCGAACCCTGAATTCTGATTTCTTACTCTGCGCATGAAAACACCGATTGCATGTGTTTTTGAAAAGTTTTTCTATTGAATTCTTTTTAGTTGTCTCCATGGGTATAACTTAATAACTATGGTGCAACTATTCCTTATTGGGATTCCGCCACAAAGACAACCACCCAGGTTTCCAGTTAGAGTACGTGATGAAAGCCCACTGAGCGATGAGGCTTTGGTGTAGGGACCCCTTATGGCAGTTGTACCACCGGGTTGTGTACCAGCAGCACCACTACTCGTTGGGAAGCCGATGCCACCAGCCCCCACAACTGTGGGTGAACGCCGATTGAGCGCATTTCCCGAGTTCTAGTGCCAGAGTCCACTGAGGTTCCAGGGAAAGAAAGACCCACATGCAGTTGAGGATTGGCTGGAGAATGTGGACAGAGTCTTTCTACTCGTAGAGGACACATTTAGGATTAATGTCTTATAAGATTTTCAGCATCAGATACCCCACAGGTTATGAGGTGATCTGACTCACAGGCGGCTGAGGAATTTTCTAAAGAGGTGGTTGATTGTTCTCTAGAGCTTCTACAGATTTTCAAAGACCTAGAGTTTCTGGTTACGCTTCTGACTTGACCCTCACGTCTAGATATACCTTTTTGAGGAGACATGATAATTACACTTACACTGACGGTGTGATCTGACCCTTAAGGTGAGAGTTTCTGTTGGAACATCTTGGTGGCAGAGTCGAGGCCTTACGAAGTTGGATTGGGTATGGAATATACATTCATACTCAGATTGACTGTATTAAGAAAAAAGGTTGTGGATTATCTACAATGTTGGGATGGGGTTTTCTTTAGTTGGTGAAAAAGGAAAACCAGGAAGTACATGATAAATTCATGCATTAGAGGGTGCATCTGATCTCTCTCGGGTCAGCTAGACTTACCCTTGTGGAATTAAGAGTTTTGAGTTTTCCGTACCAAATAGGAGTAATAGAGCATGGTGAAATCTTTTCAAAATATGTTTCAAGGATTACCTCCCCGAAGGGATAGGGACATCAGCTTTGGCTAGGTACTACCAAAGATTTGTACCTGACTTCTCCGGGGTATCGACATCCTTTTCACCTTTGAAAAAAAGGGGGAGCCTTTCCTATGGATGGAGAAGTGTCAGAAAAGATTTCAAGAGTTGAGAGAGATACTGAAAAGTAGAACTATGCTACCCATGACCTGGAGTTAGTAGCAGTGGTCTTTGCTATAAAGATATAAAGGCACTACTTGATGGGTGAACATTTTAAAGTGTACTTTGATCACACGAGTCTCAGGTATATATTCTCACAGAAGGACCTGAACCTGAGACAACAGGGATGGCTAGAGATCCTCCATGAAAATGAATTTGAGATAATCTATACTCCTGGGAAGGGAATGTGGTATTAGATGCACTCCTCAAGAGGTATGGTCTGTAGTTTCTGAGAGAAGTGACAAATAAGCCAACCATGTTGGAGATATCCTTCATGGATAGAGATAGAGCAGCATACCTCCAATCTATGATACTCACACCCCCACTATTTTTGCGTGTGAGGGAGGAGTAGCTTGGAGAGACTAACTATGAGGCTCAACGTGCTCAAATATCCTCAGGGTAGGCACCTGATGGATTTTATGATGGTGGAGAACATGTTTTCTTCTTCAGAGGACATACCATGGTACCAATATCACTATAGGTTGTCATGTTGAGGGACTTCCATACGTCCCCTCTAGAGGTACATACTAGAGTGGAAAATATATACCAGGACCTCCGACGTTAGTACTAATGGCTCGGGATGAATGATGTTGTGGCAATGTTTTTATCACAAAGTCTCACTTGACATCAAGTAAAAACTACTCAGATCTGGAAGAAGTCTTATGCCGAATGGTGGAGGGAGATCATGTCTTCCTACAGGTATCACCTCGATGAGGTATGCATATATTTGGATGGGACGGCAAGTTATCTCTGAGGATCATCAGACCTATCGAGATTCCAAATAGAGTGGGCAAAGTGGCATACCGTATATCTCTCCACAATAGATGAAATAGGTGAATAATGCTTTCCATGTGTCACTACTCAGGAGATGCATGCATGATCCATCGAACGTTATCAACCATGGCGAGATCGACTTAGACAATAGGGCGATACTTACAGATGTTCTATTTGAGATTGACAATCGATAAGAGAAGGTCCTTCATGGGAGGTCGATATATCTTGTGCACGTCTGCTAGAAGCACGAGAACCTCGAGGAGAGCACTTGAGAGAAGGAGGCACAAATTCATTCTCAATACCCTCTTCTGGATATTTTTTACTTTGTTGTGGCTTTAAGGGACATAAATACCTAAGGTTGGGAGAATGTAATAACCCAAAAATTCTGAATAATTTTCTTTAATTATAAGGAATTATTTTGAGACCACAAAATCTGATGGTGCACGATTTAGAGGCCTAGAGTTCTTGGAATGATCCGTCAATGTTTTGTGATGTTTTAACTAGCACACGTAAGCAGTTTTAATGAAAAAGTGTATTAACTGTTAAACGGTTACATGGATTTGAAATTCGAGGGAACTGTTGCGCTCAGGATAGTGGGTTTATGCAAAGCATGACTTAAGTTTAGTCGGCGTGGGCCTCCTATAAGAAAACCCAAAAATGGAATAACCATAAATAAAATAATTAAAAAAAGTTATTTTATATTTCAAATCCTTATAAATCAAAAACAATAACTAAGATTAAAAATTCGAGACCACCACTGAACTCGAGAGCGTATGCTTTCTTTAGGTAGAAACTAATATTTACGGGCATGAACCACTGGGGAATGTTAGTTTTTGGATGTAAATAAAATAGTTAAGTGACAATTATTTTATTTTAAAATTCACAACTTTTAAATGGTAACTCATATTGGATATATAAGAGTACCATTGGGTTCTTTGGGGGATTTTTCACTTAGGCATACCCTATCCTCGACCAGCGTGGGTCGAGGGTGTCTGTTAATATTTTTCTGAACTTTTTTTCAGGTACGTTTAGTAAACGCGTGAGAATTGTTTTGTAAATTATGAACTTGTGCGCGGAATTAAAATATGAGGACACCGTTGAACTCATTGCGCCGATATTCACTTAAGGAGACCTTCACTTTGATAGTAGTAGGTCGAGGGTGAATTTTAGTTTTTGGACTTTTCATGGGGGTGTTAAAAGAATAAAAATAAAATAAAACAACTTTTATTTTATTTTTCCTTGTGAAAACCCACATTTGAATTTGGTGGTGGGGACCACCTGAGCATGAAGCCTCCCATTATTAAATTAATGATGGGAACCACCAGACACTTGAATTCCAACTTTAATGTGTGGGGGGGGGGGTGACTCTTGGTTTCTCCCCCGAATTAATTGTGAAAAATTAAAGGTAATTGTTGTTCCAACTCAATTAGTTTAATTTATATGTCGGCTCCTCACCTTTCTCTAGGTTGGGGTAATTATTGGGAATAAGAGAACTTGGAGGGAGAGCTTTAGAGAACACATTATCCAACAATAAATATTCTCCAATGAAGAATGAGTACGATGCTTGAGCACATATTGGAAGCGTCTTGTAGAAGCAACAAAAGCTGACATCCCCTCCATCGACTTCGTCTTCTTCCTCACACAGTCTCTAAGAAACAAGGTAGGGTTTTAAATCTGTATGATTATTGTTTCCCATCTTATTCTCTTCTAAACGAAAGAAGCGGATCAACTAACTAACTAGTTGATCCACAAATGTTTTCTTCTTGCAGGATTAGGAATAATTATTGAAGTTTGATGTAGGGGTTTTATATACATTGAATTTTATTGTATTGATTATTCATATCCTAAATTCATTAGGACGATGGCCAAAAAAACATGGCCATCATCCCACACATTAGTCCTATTCATATTTCTTTCTATTTTCCATGCGTTCTTCATGAGTTATTCAATGCCAAATATATATTAACACTGGAAACACAATGTTTTGCGGAGTGCGATATGTAGATGCGGAGTGGGCCGCGCAACCAGGCCACACCAGTGGGCCATGCCACCGAGTTGCGCCAACAGGGTAGGACGGGTTGTCCCTTTCGCGGGTCGGGCCGGTCCATGGACCAACGGGCTAGGCCGGCCAAGGCCCAGGACATTCGGGCCAGACTCAAATCGGTCTAGGTTGAGCCAAACTAGTTCGGGTCAGCCTCGGCTGGGTCGGACCGACCGTGTCAGACTGGACCTTTTCCCATCTTGATCCAGTTACACCTTCCTGGATATAACTTGTGAACTGTGTGCCCATTTGATGAACCGTCTCTAGAACAAAAATCCTTGGATAGAGGCGGTTCTTTTGGTATACTCCACTTGAGTTTTGTATATGGACGAAGTATTGCCAGGTTGGATCGGACCCTAAATCCAACCGGGCCCTTAGAGAAGAAACACTAATAACTTTCAGATCATGAGTCCGATTGACATGTCGTCCATTACGATGGGTCCCTTAAGACATGACGGACAATTGGGATACCTATTCATGGGAATTAGGGGTGGTTGAGATCTGATGATTTCTGACCATTACTACTCAGAGTGACTCGACATTACCAGTGGAGAGCACCTCTGTGTGATGCAGAATACCCATGGTGGGGAGCACCTCTATGTGATGCGGAACACCCAGGGTACTCGATAGGAGGTGTACCTCAGCAGACCATGAGGGGGAGCACCTATGTGTGACACGGTAGAGCCATGGTGGGGAGCAACTATGTGTGACGTAGCAAACCCACGGTACTTGATAGGAGCAGTACCTCAACAACTCAAAATTAGTGGGAAGCACCACTGTGTGACATGGCAGGCCCACTGTACTCGATAGAGGAGGACTTATCCAGTAGCTGAGGTGTTCGACAATGTGATTGGGGATGTAACTTGTTACTACCCGTAGAATAAATCCAAGTGTGAGTTGTCTTTACTTTGTGCTTGTGACTGAGGTTATGCAATGTGATACTTCACCTTCATGGTGTTACCTTCCTAATATTCTTCCTCCCTATATGAGGTTATTTTAACATGATAACTTATGTATATGTATGGGAATATACCTAAGTGGAGTTGGGATCTTGCTTTGTAGTCTTTCCTTTCGGGAACTCTAGGAGACCAACAGGGTCTTGGGGTCCCTACTGAGTATCATTATACTCAGCCCTGAATGGGTTACACCCCCACCTTGTTGTATTTGATGCAGATGTCAGACCATGTTGACTAAGGAAGAGGGTACCAGGACTGGATGTAGCTCAGAGGTGGACTTAAGATGAGGTGTACCACAGAGACAGCTATTCGAGAGAAACACCTACCCTTCAGTTAGGATGTGGTGGGTGTTCACAGGAGCTGGTTTTAGTTTTACTTGTATTTTTGAGTTTACCTGTACTTTACAATTGGGCCTGTATTCTGGCGCCTTTTACATTCTGTACACCCCATGATTACTATATAGTTTTACATTGAGCTTGCATCCTTCTTTGTGCTTAGTTGTTTGAGTCTACAGGTTATAAAGGTAATGCCTTCTCATTTTTAGTGAATACCCATTTTGGTACTAGTTTCCAACCCCTGGCCTAAGGAAGGAGAGCTTAGGGTAGTCACGATAGAAGCCCCGAGGGACGGGTCATGAATGATAACCTAATCCACAATGTGATTCCATCCACTTTGGTCTGTTTTCTTGGTATTTTTATGTGACTTGTGATTATGTCTTGATTTGTATGGATGAAAAATATCCTTAACTTCCATGATTTTTTAATACTGTGTTAATTATATTATGATCTTTTTTTGTTAATCAAAAGAATTATCTTTTAAAATATAATGTTATAATGTTGGCATAAACATTATGTATAATTTTTTTGATTATTCCATTAATTGGATTTTTATCTCACCACTTTTGTTTTTTCATTCCCTATGATATCCCATGCTATTTTTAAGAGGTCACATGGATCAGGTTTTGTGGTGTTCATGGATGAAATCATGTTGTACTCCAAGAATCGTGATGATCATTCCCAAAATCTTCACATCATTCTGAGTACACTGAGAGAGCATCAACTATACTCCCTGTTATTAAAATTCCATTTTTGGATCGACTAGGTAGACTTCATTGGAAACATCATCTCAGATGACGGAGTGTTTGTGGACCTATAGAAGGTTAATATTGTATTTTCTTTGGAGAATCCCTAGAATGTGTTTGATATCCATATATTTCTATGGTAAGTTGAATATTATCATAGATTTATCCAGGACATTAACTTTTTACATCAATAATTTTATGTCTGGCCATACAGCGGTAATGTTTGAATGGATATAAGATCATGAAAATTAGTTGCAAGAGTTGATGAAGTTCTTATGATCCAAAAAAAATCTTGATCCTACCTGAGCTAGGTGAGGAGTATGAGATTTATTTTGTTACCTATAGAATTTTACATGGATATGTGTTAATGTTGGGAGATCGAGTTAACTCATATGTTTATCAGTAGTTGTGGCCTTATTTATGTAACTACCCTACTGAAGATCTTGATATGGAAGTAATTTTTTTTTCAATAAATATTTTGTGACACCATATATTGGGTGAATATCAGACAGCGTTGACTGATCACAAGAGCCTATGGTTTTCATAATGAGATTTGGATATTTGGTAGTGGTGAAGGGTTGAATATATGCTATCATTTGAATTTTAGAAGGCATATATTCCTGAAAAAAGAAAAAGTGTTGTTTATTATTTAATCCGGAAGAGTTGGACTACATTATTTCATGAGCCTAGTTTTGTGTTGTTGATGATTTACTTACATAGATGCACGTGGTGGTTCAGGAGAGCCATAAATAGATGACTCTGGTATAAGATACATCGTAATCTATGAATTTGAGATGGATCGATGAAGGGATTCATGTGGTCCTAAAATTTCTTATTTTAAGGAAAACCTTGAATGTTGAAAGTAACAATCATATTGAAGCATAGATATGGATAAGGTCATCCATATCAGAAATAAGGTTTCTATGCCTATGTGCATGTGGGAGGAGATCATGTGGGACTTACATTCGTAGAAGGGGGTAGTACATCATCGTGTGGGAAAAATGTACAATGACCTAAATAATAGTTTTTATGATCGGGATTGAAAAATGATATATCAGGGTTCATGACATGATTCTACACCTTATCAGTAGGTGAAGGCAAGAAATCAATAACTAGGAGATTTTATTTACTCATTACTTATATTGGAGAGGATGAAGGATAACTGTGACCATGGATTTTATGGTGGGTATTCCAAAGACACCGAGGAATAATGAAAATATATAGTTTATTTTGGATCGACTATTTTTTTCATTTATTTCTTATAGAATAGAATTTTTTAGTATATCACCTGGGGGTTTTTTATATGCAGGAGACAGTCAATCTACATAAGGTTCCATAGACTGTAGTTTAAAATTGTGATTCACATTTCACACCACGATTCTAGAAGTTCGTATAGAAATATCTTGGTACAAAATTATGATTGAGTACATCTATCCACCCATAGGAATATGTGAAGCCGAAGTGTACTATAATGGTACTTTGGATATGCTACAGGCATGTGTGCTTGAATTTAGAGGATCATTAAAGAAGACCTATCCCTTATTGGAGTTTTCATAAAAGAACCATTATTCGGAAACTATACATATGGTTCGATACTATTAACTTTATGGTTGTCCACGAATATCACTACTATTCTAGATATAGGATGGAGAGTCATAGTTTTTGGGAATGAGTATCATGTAAGAGATGCCTGACCGTGTTCAACTAATTCAGAAATGTATGGATAATACTTAAAGTACAGATAATTCATATGATGATATATATAGATAACCCCTAGAGTTTACAAAGTGCGATCATATATTCATTCATGTGTCTTCTTGGTTATTTCTCCATAGGATACAAACAATAGGGTGATTTGGTTCCTACTTTCATTGGACCATTTGAGGTAGTAGATAGAATCAGTAAGGTGGCCTTTTGAATGTTTCTTCCAAAAAAACAATGTTATATATGATATATCCCATGTATCACAACATCTTTTGTATCACCAAGAAATTTATCAGGTCAGTGAGGTAGATGATGTTGATCATCAGATATACGCATCATTTGCAGAGAATCTGAGGTTTTTGTTGGATCACAATGATATAGTGTTGCATGGAAAGATCATGTTGATAGTTTTTTATTGTGGAAATATTGGAATATAATGGATGAAACATGGGTTATATAAGAAGATATATTGGGTTAGTGGATGAATCTTTTTGACTCATAAATGTAGAGAATCTGGGAAATGCAGCTTGATGATGAGTTGTAATATGCTGGAGAGATTGTGATATATCACCTTTTTTTAGGTTGTTACAATTATTGTAGTTTTTGTATAAATGAGTTAAGTGATAAAAATGGGTTTCAGGTTAGTTGATTAGATTGGAATAGAAAATTCTCTAAAAATAAACTAAATAAAATTTACACATAGTTTAAGGGTATTACATGTTGATTAATGGTTCATGGGGTTTATATAAATAAATTAGAGGTGATGGATTTTTCTCTAGAAAGCATTAAAAATCATTTCTCCATGTGTAACTTGATTACACAATGTGTAAATTTCTGACCAAAAATTTAAACCAATTTTTGTGCCTGAATTCTAATTCTTTCTACTATAGCTCTCCTCCATCAAACCTAGGATCCATTTGATGATTTTAGAGGCTCTAGAATAGATACCAATTTTTCCTAACATCTTTTATCAGTGAATCAAAAGAGGGAATGATTATAAGCACCACCAGGTATGTGATTTCTTCTCATTGAGACGTATATCACATTTCCACTACTCTACAAGATAAAATAAGAATTTTTACCCACAATTGGATTTAGATCTACATTTGATATTGTAAGACCTTTATTTATTTCATCTGAAATTAAGGGTTTGGATCTAAATTCACTACACTATTGTATTCTTAACAGATCCACATCAAATTGGGTTTTCTTCCATTGGTGATCATTATCAACAAATTGAGGTAGGTGGACTAATATTCAAATACCATAGTCATGATTTTAATTTAGTACATGAATACATGTAGAATTTATTTATTTTCATAGAAATTAAAATTACTAAATAGAATTAATTAAAGTGATGAAATAGTTAATTATAGGAATTTGAAAATATGGTGATTTTTGAATAATTATTATTATAGAAAATTTTAATGGAAAATTCCCTCTGTTAGATGGATATATTTGGCATGAATCATGGATGAGGGAACTATACATTTTTCAAGACTTACATGGGAATAATTGGTGTCTTTATTATCTATTTTGATATATAGAAATTACACAAACATTATCAAGGCATGATTATGTTTTTGTTGGATATTGTATTTTGTATTGTGTTTATCAAGAGACATTGAAACTTTCTTGTTATGATATATTTTTTCTTCTATATGTTATTATTTAATATGGGGTATTACTCTAATCAATGAAGGTATAGTCTCCCCATGAATGACGTTTCAGGCCCCCGATACTAGTCTTGGTCCTCTAGCATATCTGTAGGCATGGTTGAGGTGATTTGATCAACTAACACAAGGCAGGAGAAAGTAGCACCCAGGCTGGAACGTTACACATTACATGAAGTATGTATCCAAAATTTTATGGCACCCTAATTGGGTATCATCCCATTCATAGAGTATATACTGAGGTTCACCATCTTCCTAGGTATTCCAGTGGTATGGTTCATGATTTATAATTTTGAGAATAAGTAATTATTCATGGTCTTTACTCAGATGTTCAGTATTTAGTGGTGTCTTTATGCATATATTCATATACTAGGGTGTAATAGAATTTATCATATATCATGAAGTTAATAATTAATTTGGTATCAAATGAGGGTTATATGAGTGGGAAATCATGAACAGAGATAACATTTGACTATAGTCATCATCAAATAAATGAATCTATGTGATTGATTCAAATTCATATATAGTCTCATGATAGAGGGTAAACTGATAATAATAATAGTGGATATTCCTATCCACCATGAGTTATGTTATAGGATATAACATGTTTTATTTCCTAACCCATCATGCAATATATATGGAGAAGATCTATGGATGTCTATGGTAGAGGTTGTGTCTTGTGCGAGGAGGTCCACAAGGTGGCCTACGTTGATGAGAAGATAGCGGAGATGTGGGAGGGGGAAGACACTATAATCGATTACAACAATTAAACATGGATTTTAATTTCATGAATGAGGTGATGATAAATAATATTCAATCACTTATTATAACTTAATATCACCTTTACTAGAAAGATAAGGTGAAGTGGTTCTTGAGGATTTAACATAGTGGTAGTCATTACTATCTATTGTTTTTAGAGGTTGATATTCCAAACACAACATTATGGTTATTATTATTTCTTTATGATTAAATTAGGATTCCCATCACTATAGAGAATCCCATAGTTGTGTTCAAGAGACAAAAAAAATTGATCATTCAACCTTTTTTGATCATTTCATGGTGGTCTTCATAGATGAAATCAACATGTACTTTGTGTTAGGGGTTGACCATGTGATACATTTGATAATGATCCTATACATAGACTAAGAGAATGATCTCTATTAGAGACTATCAATGTTTTTATTCTAGATTTCAGAGCATTAACTCCTAGAAATGAAATATTAGAGGAGGGAGTGTAATTTTACCCAATAATGGAGAAGGAAGGGTTATATTTTGGGACAGTTGAATCCATTTTGGTGGTGTAGAGATTTAACAAGTAGATGAGAAATTATCTGATTTTTATTCCCAATTACTTAGGAATCATAGACCATATTAAAACATTAACAAAAAATGTTCACTCATTCATGTGTTTGGAGGATAGTAATTGGGAATTTAAGGAGCTACTATAGAGTTTAAAACATTCCGTATTATTGATATTGTTATAGAAAGGTGTTGAGTATGTATTGTATTGTGATTCATCAACATCTATTATTGAATGTGTTGTGATGTAGAAAAAGGAAAATTTTCTTTATAGGTCTCTATTTATGATCCTTCATGAGTGGAATTATGAGATCCATGATACGGAGCTATCAATTGTGTTTGTCAACATTAAAACATTTTCCCCTAATTTATAGGAGAGTTTCTTATCATCTATTCTTACCATTGGAGTCTCCTGTATATATTCTGTCAAAAATATTATAAATTTATGTATAGTTCATGGAAATATTTCTTACCAAAAGATAATTTTGAGAATATATATACTACTAGAAAATGAAACATTGTTTCATATTAATTAAATATGATTTACCATTTGTATTTTTTTAGAGAGGAAGAACAACATATGGTAACTTTTATGTTTAACATTATGGATAAGGGTGGAAGAACATTCCCATAATCGATGGTTTTAACCCCACCTCAATTTTATAACATCAGCAGAAATAATTCATAAACATCTACTACGAGTTAATTTATCTTCGAATATTAATAGGATGTGATCCTGATCAAATTTGTTAATGGGGAAGCATACTATGTCACTCCATGACAATTTTGGACACCATGGATGAATAATTTTGTAGCTGATTTCATCTTCCATTTCATCACATTTAAATAGTTTAACAACAAGAATCGTACTAAAATTGGTATGGTATGTCACCCTGAGGTTGCATAGTGAAATCATGTTGCTATTTAAATATTTTTTTTGTAAATTGTAGGCCTATCTAGAGGTTTTGACACTATATAGGGAATCATAGACTGACTGACCATGTCATCCCACATCTTATCTAGCTAAGAGTTTAATTCTTTGTGTGGTTTAAGAAACGTGTTTGCCTATGATATAATTCATCTTTATGGATTGTCATCACTCATTATTTGGGAACATCATGTTCACTTCCTGTCATGAAATTTGAGGGATAAATGAGTCGTTTGAAACATAGTTTTGGTTTTGAATGTCCTTCCACCCCACCGAGATGAAAAAAATAGTGAAGGTAATTTAGTTTATGGAAAATGTGTTTTGGTCTTACTTGTTGAAATATTGGTATAGAATTGGAGGAAAAGCAAAAATTTTTGGAGGTTGAGTGTATTTAAATCTACCATTAAACCATTGGTATTGAAATATTTTAGTTCTTCGTCGAGAGAAATTTTAGGTCACCCATATTCATGATAGATCTAGAGAATGAATAGATTATTTTTAAAAAGGACTATAAATTGATGGAAAAAATAGTAATGATAAATTATTAGATAATTGATACTGAATATACTTATCAGATTTCCTATATCATCCAATGAAGTATTCCATTCTAATTCAATTAGGGAAATCATGAGTACATGAAGGTCTCATATTTTCATTTATTGTATAGATTTGGAAGAGGTGAAAACATGTCTCTATATATCATTATATCGCAGTAAATACAATATATGATTGATGAGATGGTGTAATTATTGAACATGCAATTAGAGTTATAACAAGTTAATAACTTCATTCACATGTCATAGACAAGGAGCTACATGCACTATTAATCATCGATTATTTATTATATAGATCATGACATTGATAATGGTGATAAATTTATTATGTACCTATTTTTGATTTAGGATAATTCGAATGAGATCATTAGTGGGTGAGAAATTACTTTGTTGTGCCATCACTGGTTTCATGGGAACATCTAAGAGAGGTTTTCAGATTGGGAGAACAATATGTATTCTTAGTACAATCATATTTTATAGTATATTTTTTCTTTTTCAGGATGAAAATATCTAAATTGGGTAGAATATAATGACTCCATTATTCTAAAAAATGCCTTAGAATATTTTAAATTATCTATTTACATTAATTAATGTGTCTTCATGGGTTCCCTATACCCATGATTTTGATTTGGTAGCATAAAATGGGTATTTATAATTTTAGGAAAAAATAGGATATATTACAGTTATAGTAAAATCTATGGTGGTCCTTGTTAATCCCTTACGTAAATTTGCAATGGCACACAACCATGTGTCCGAATAGACATAGGACTGGATACCTTGGGTAATTACATTGGTGTATGAACATAGAATCCCCAACATTTCCACTTCATAGTTTTAGGTAATAAATAAAATAAAATGTTTATAAAAAACATTATAGAAGATAGATATTTTGTATGGGAATTCTTGAGGCCACCATATATGTTGTGGTATCCATGGTGGAGGTCATGGAAATAAAGTGCTTTTGTTTAGAATTTATGAAATTGAAACCATATCTCTTATATAATGATAATTTAATAAGGGAATACTATTTATCTTATTTTAGGGGTCATACATTTTTTATTCATTCAATTATCCCCTCTAATAGTAAATCTCAAAATTCACAAAGAGGGTTAAGTTGAACAATTTGAATTGAACACAACATGTCTCAAATTTTTAAGGGAGGAATTATAACCCACATCTAATCGAAAAGTAAAACCATGGTTGATTCACTATCTCCAGATATTATTAATTGATGTAACATAGATAATTAGGAAGTAGAGATAATGTTTTATTCTTATTTTTTTGGAAAATTTAAATTAGGTATCAGTAAATCTAGTTGTGGGTAAAATATTTTATTCTTATTCAATGATTATATAATTTATCTACACCAATTAAAAATCCTACTTTCATAAAGAAATTTAATTTTGGGAAATTCCAAATTATTCATTATTTTTTGAAGAAAAATTAATTAATGATTCATAAATTATTGATTTAATAATTTAATAAATCAATAATCCTAGAATTAAATATTTGATATTTATTTTCTAAAAATATTCATACTAAGCATGAATATCATATTTTTTTCTACGATAGATAAATGAAGAAGGCCATCATTCGATGTTCACTTTTTTTCTTCCCTATATTTCACCCACATTTCATTATTTAAAACTACTTTTCAAGAGAATTGTGATTATATAATATCTACGAGGATGTTACATGATGCATTTTAAAATAATTTCATGTGGGTAGATTATGTGGGCTCGGTGTTGGCATTGGAAATATGTTGAATTTGTGGTAGAAACGATGAATATTAAATGGTTTTATGAGTGACACCAGATTTTAGGATAGATGGGTCATGTGTTTTCCATTTTATGTGGAATTAATTTTTATTTCAGCATTGGCCATATAATCCACATTCTCTACTAGTTAAAATCATAATGGATGTATAGGGGTCAACAAAACATTAGTAACATGTGGAATTTATGGAGTTTTTGAGATGTATTAACCATCAGTGTTCATGGTTTAGAAGAAAACATGTCACAAATATCTCTCATAACAATAGATAACCTTGAGGTTTTAGAAAATTTTACATGGTTATGTACTATTAACACATACTAAGATACTCCAATGAAAAAATAGTTATTATCATGAGTATTTCATTGAAATATTTTTCTGATGGTTGTCTTCCATAACCACCCATGTGGTTACAATGAGCCATACCATCCTAAGAAGAGGATTATTGATAGACTCAGAATTCTAGTAATTGATAATTTCAATTGACCCCCTATGTGTCTCAGTGTTTGAATCTCTATATGTTTCTTCCATAACATGTTTTTGGAATCCCATGAACGTCATTGATGGAATGTGATCCCATTCCAAATGGGTATTCTAGATGGGGTATGACATCCCTCATAGGTCATGGGTGTGATCCATTACTGTTTTTACCTATTCAAGTGAATTCCATCTGTGTATTGTTGGCATTATGGGTGACTCAACAAAGATAGTGTTACACTGGAGGCTATAGAAAGACCCATATATTTGTAGTGAAAAAATGTATTTCGATAGAATTTGATTATAAATTTTATAATATAATGGTTTATCATATTTATTGCTATTCTCTTATTTAAAGATGACTAATTCCATGATTCCTTTCAATTATTTGTTTTAGGATGTCCTACTGATTATGTTTATACTCCCCCTGAATGGGTTATACCAACACATGACTTGTATTATGAATATTACATTCCATTGATTGATGTTTTTGGAATGTTTAAATAAACTGGGTGTTAGTTAATATATTAGTATTATATAAAAAACCAATTATTTAGAATGGTTGCATACTCAATTTTTTATGCATTCCATATTTCATAATCGTACTCAATTTTTTTTGGATTTATCTACGTTTTCATTCTATTTTCTATAATTTGATGTAGGAAAAGATGTTATATATGCATTTTCAGTATATGTTATTTTCATTCTTCAATATACTGGTGCATGATTATGTTTTTTTGTTTGTCTAGGAATAGTCATATTAGGGTTACTAGTGTGAGAAATTACAACTAAATTCTTACCTTTATCCCACAAAATATTAGGAATGTTCTTAGTGTGTCAATAATAGTCTACTGCATGAAAATAAATCAATGTCTCTATAGGTCATGATAAGAAACACATTATAAATATCAAAATATATTCAAAATATCATCTTTCCACATATTACATAATATGGAATTATAATTTTTTATTTTTTCCATGAATTAACCCCAAGGATGTTGAAATAAACCACTTATCCACCCTGTTAAAAAAATAAATCTATGAACACCCTTTGATCAAAACAAGTAGAAAATTTATTTATTACAAATAAACAAAGGAGTAATAAAATCCCCTTAGATACATGAAATAAATCCAAAATAAATTTAATCTATTTTATTAATATGGTCAAGAAATAAATTATGTGCATTCATTTAAAAATATATAAAACATTCCCTTATTTAAAGTAAATGATTTATCCACCATCTTCTTAAATTCCACGAACAATATTTCCATTTTAAAACAAAAATCTTTAAAAAAAATATTTATCAATTACAATTGATTTAATTTATTACACTCCATGCCATCAATATAATATTTTTCCTTGATATTCATAATCAGTGATCACCATGGATTAGCTTAATCATTAAACTAATAATTAGTAATTTTAACCTTATGCTTCCCAAAAGTTACGATACATCAAATATTTTTTTCATAATAATTTATCCAACCTATATCTACAACTGTGTATCAGGATCAACCTTAAACTAGCGGGTTTTATTTTATGATATGATACACTATAGACATGATTCACTATGAATAATTTCACCACACATTTTATTTTAATAAACCAGTAATTTCTTGTATAATTTTATTTAATAATGAAACAATATTATAAGTTCAAACTCCATTCATTAGAGGCAGCTGATTAGAAATAATATCATTATATTTATTAATTTATAATTATTTTTCTTTATTTAGTTTATGGAAGGACCAAATGTATGATCATGGATCGGATGAATTTACTTGGGAATTATAAAAATGAATTTAATAGTAATATAACAATAGTATGTAATATCATATAGGTATATTTTAGTAATAATTTAATCTCTAATTATATCTAAATCACACCCTTACACCTTATATAACCCAATATAAAATAATCATCCAACAAATACTTGATTTATAACTAGTGATTCACTTTATAACATTTCTATGACCATTTATGTTTAATTATTTATAAAATTTATTAAACCATTGAATAAATAGTTTATATCTCCCCTTGGTAAAAAATTTTGGATGAAAAGAAGTTTATATTTTTATATATTTCTATGATTTTATTACGTTTTCTCCACTCATGTTGTTCACTAATTTAAAATTCAATAATATCAAGAAGTTCTTAATCGATGTGAAAAATATTTTCTAATTTGGGGTGAGAATAAAAATCTTACTAATGGATATTAAAACAATGTAAACTATTTTTTCCTTCTGTAATTTAGTAAAATATTTTAAGGGAATTTTTTTTTATATAATGACCATAGAAGAAACAAATCATTACATAATAATTACAATGACATCAATGATCATTTCATTCATAAAACATTATATAATCCTTAATTATGAATAATAATTATCAGAATTATTTCCTGGAAAACATGAGAAGTCATGAAAAAACACGTTCACCTTTGGAGGATCTAAGATAACTCATTAGTCCTGAGTTAATTTTCTTATCTTATGAAATAAATATATTTTATTTCCATGTCATGTCATCTACTGATGAAATATAAATTTATCTTGGGACATTATCAATATATCATCCTCTAAAGAAACCGTAGGAAAGTATAATGAAATTAACATAATTTACCCTTAAAAATTAATAAATTAAAATAAAAAATAAAATATAATGAATAAGAATGGTAAAATTCGTGATGTGTAATTTCTAGAAATAAATTTAAAATAATTAAAATGACCCATTAAATATAATGAAGAAATAATATATAATTTAAATCTTATATTTAATTATATGAATATTTTTTCTACATTTCATATTAAATATATTATATTTTTATTTAATTTTATTATATATTTATTAATGTAATGTAAAATTATAATCTATTTATAAAATAAAGTAGTTATAATATATTTACTTATTTTTTCTGGGTTTTGATTAAAATTATATAATGATAAGATAATATATTTTGAGTGGATTATTTTAAATTTTCATTTTTTGATATTGGATTAAAAATTATTAATTTCAACGTGTTAATATAAAAAATTCGTTAAATTTAAAAACATCTTATAAACCGTAATTTTATTACAAATTAATAAAATTAGTTATTCATAATTTTTTTTGTTAAATGTTATTTTTGAATATAAATATCAATTTAATTTAAATTAATAATTCCCCACTTTCATAATTTAAAATAGATTAAATATTTTCAGATTTTTAATCTATGTATTGATGTTACATTAGTTGGATAATGTAATTTTATGTTATAATAATAAAATTAGGATGCAAAATTGAGTTAACATGTTAATTTTTTGGTTAAAATAATGGCTAAACAAATTGGTTATTGATTAAAATACCATAATACACTATATATGATTGGGTGGATGAGAGTTTTCATGACCAATCATTTTCATACCATCCTAAATTTTCGTATTTTTAATATTACTTTATTATTAAAAACCATATAAAAATGGATTGAGGATATGTGGAAAATCCACTCCATACTCATCTATAAAAATAACCCCTTAGTACCCCTTATAAATCATTCAATAACCCTATGTATATAAACCCATTTTCCTCTAATAATGTCTAATTAGATATTTTTATCCAAAATAATTAGGTGGGATGTTGAAGTCCCCCATTTAGGAGGAATATATATCAAGAAAGATAACATTCATAAATTTATCTACATATATCACCACATTATTCTCTAGTTAACTTTCCATATCTACAAATTATAATTCTCTTCACAAACTATAATGATATTATATTATTATAATTTTTTTTTCTGATTAAATGATAATAATGTCATTAAACTCTATATCTTCACTCATTCATTGTAATAATTTAAAATTTCAAGATCATTTGATCCCCCATTCAGAACATTTATATAGAATTTGGGTATTTTTATTCATGAATCAGTATCATGAAATAAATTCAATTAATATATTATATTTATGAGAATATAATTAGATAAATATGTTTTTATATAGATGAGAAACTAATAATGTCCATTTAAATGTATCTTAATGTTATCGAAAAAGTACATAAATAATTATTATAAAGGATTCACAAAAACACCAATATTTATTAAAAAATTAAATACCCATCACTGAGGTCTGATATTATGTAAGATAAAATATTCACCTGTAAAAGATATATTTCAATAATGGTGAAGGGTTCTAATGCATTATAAATTATTACAATATTATTCAGTGATCCTTCGACATTGAGGATGTCAACAACAAAATCACCTTCACTTATGATATTTGTGACCCCAACCCAACTATCGATGAAAACCATAAACTTCTTGAAAAGATATAGGAGTTACCAAAGAATGCTATTGGTTTTTGGAAAGAAACAAACACTTTTTTTATAATTGAATTTTATTACAAGGATCTTGATATTATCATGTTGCAACAAGGATATGCCACTAAAGAGGGATCAAATTTATTCCCCTATTTCATTAACTAAAAAATTGAATCCAATGATCATTGGTAATAATTCATCCACCTTAAGGAAATGATTATTAAATTTTTTGTATCATCAAACATGGAATAACAAATCCATTAGAAAACATATAATCCCACAAAATCACAATTGTGTGGTGATGTATATAAGAAACACTAAATATCATAGGAATAATAAAAAAATTATAACCAGTATATAAGATATCATATATTAATTTAATTTTGCAATAGGTGAATAATATTGTTTTATTATTGATATAGTAGAATTATATTAGTTCATATATGTCTTAATGATGGTTATGGTATCATTCACCGTTGTCATTTTGAAATCATAATGTTCATTTCTCCTTAAATCGGTAAAATTATATGGTCATTATCACTATCTCAGGATATTCAGTAATAATAAATAGTATTTATTTATAAATTAAATATGTAAATTGTACATTTCTTAATTCAATAATGAGATGAAATAATAAAATACCAAATTTTACAATTTTAGTTTGATTAAATAAAATACATTTTTAATTCATCTTTATTAACATTTATTATGATGGATTTTTATGAATAATATGAAATAATTTTTTTCAAAGAATTATTGTATATAATGATTTTATAGATACTATGAATTTTAAAACATTACAAAGAATTTAATGTTTCTGAAAATAATTTTATAGAGAAAATAAATATTTAAGATATGTAATAATATATTTAAATATATAATTTAAAAATAATAAATCTATGTTATCTAATTGTGAAATCTACATATTCTTTTTTCAATTTAAATTTATTGTTCGTTTTTACTTAGAATGAATAAATTAAAATGTGAATACTTGGTATTCATTAATTTTATAGTCTTTTAAAAATCATTCAATATTAAATATTTAAATAAATTATATGGTAAAAAAAATATAAATTATTTTCATAGATAACTATTTGTATTTTTTAAAAAAGGAAATTTTTAAAAACATATTTCATTGAATTTTATTGTTTTTAATAAATTTGATTTTTAAAATTAATAGGAGTTTAGTCATGAAAAATAGATTGCATATTTAGAATCTAAATAATTTATATTACACCATTAGGTAAATATAAAATGATTAATAATGAATAATAAACCCATTAAATATTTATCAACTCAGTTTAGAGAAAATGAGTTAAATGGGAACTATAAAGGTATTAGGAATTATAATTATAGAATATATTTTCCTAAATTTAATTTATTATATGATTTTTTCAATATAAAATAATTTTTTTGAATTCTTTTATAATTTTAATCAACTCTTCTTGAGAAATATTTTTTTGTATATTAAATTTTCATGTATTTATAGGGTTTTCACCAAACTGAACAAAAATTATTACCCCATAAAATCTAATATCCAAACATCCTAATCCAAAGAGATATACCAATAAGTAAAAAAATTAAATGAACTATTTAATATTATATTTGTAGTGGGCATAGTCTAATGAACATACCACAACATTATGGCTTACAGTATATGCTCATAAATATTTTTGAATGTAGAAGTATATAATCTTAATGAGGATATCAAAACCATTTTTTACTCAAAAATACTCAAAATCATCAATAGAAATCATAAAATAAATATATAAATATATATACTATATATATAATTTTTTTCTAAAATTTTACATCAATTTTATATCTTATTTTCATACTATAGAAGATGGAAACATCATTTGTATGTTTAAATGATTTACTCACTCTATGAAAATATGTGTATAATTAAGCATCCAGATAAAATAGGAAATTTAATAAATTTGTAGTAAAATTACATGTATGATAAATTAGAAATAATTATTAAAAATGGAATATATGATATCATATTCCTTCATACAATACCATCCAGCTGAAAATGATGATGTTACATATGTATAGTTGTTGACTACCAACTTCATGTGGAGAATTAATTTATTTTTATATCACTATAATGGTTGGATTATTATTGATTATATATAATTAATTTTAATTATATTCATGAAAAAATTAGATATTATAATAATTTGGATCCATTTAATAACACCATTATCTATGGTTAATTTACAAATGTAGTTTAAGAGAAATTGACCAAACATATTTATATGACCAGTGTAAATATGATCTATCAATTTAATGGATGTATAATTTTTATTAATGGAGATTATAATTAAAAAATATATATTAATTTTTCTATTATTCTTCTCTTTTATTAATTATTATTCAGGATGTTTTAACATGTATAAACAAGTATAAATCATTGGAACCCTTTTTTTCTCAATTCCAATCTATTGATACATATTTAATATTATATGCATCATTTATTTTATTTGGAAAATATATTATCCCATTGAAATATTTTTTAATGTGTGAATAGTTATCATGGTATATAATGTTTCAATTCATGTTTTCCCTTTTAAGGGATTTTGATTAAAAATATATTATATTTATAAGGGTTAATTTTTCAAATCCACTCTTATTTTGGAATATCCAAATTTATATTTACTATTGAATAATTTTATGATATTTATCTTATTAAAGAACTTAAATTTTAGTCTCATTCATTTATATCATTGTTTTATGTTTTTTTCCATGTTTTTTTCTTGTTGTTACTTAATGATTTAATGAATTATTTTCAAGAAACCTGAATAAATGTCGTTTTTTATATTTGTGATATTTATTATAAATTACCATATTTTTAATATTTTCCACCATTATTATATAATTTTAATATAATTATATATATGTATCAGTAACTATTTAATTTCATTACAGATGAATAAAATTTAATATTTACTTTTTCAATAAAAATTATTTTTTGGCATTTTTAAAAATTTAGAAATGAATGTTCATTTCTATACATAAAACATAAATGGTGTTTCCCTCTCCATGACCATTTTTAAATCTATTTAATAATTTATATGTTCAAATTTTTTTTGAAATAAAATAAATTATCAAATTATTTTATATATTTACATCATTTAGTTGAAAATATGCCTTATTTTACAAATGGTTTTAAAGGAATTAGAAATAAATTACTATAATTTTTTCATGTAAATTATCCAACATATTTATGGAAATATTGTTTGAATTTTTTATCTTCCATCAACCTTTATAATTATAAGAAATTTAATTTTTCTAACTATAAATTTGAATTTATTGATAACATTTTATCTTTCTTTCTTAATTTATGTATTTTACTTGATTAGGATACCGTTATTTTCCTTGTGAAAATATTATCTGTTACTAAAAAGTATTCATTAGAAATTATTTATCTCCTCCATAATAATATTATTATTAATTGTTGATATATTAATTATTTGAATATTTTATTACCAGTTTACCATTACTACCAACTGCTTTAGATAAAGGAATCCCATAGAGAGTGATAATATTTTTAATATCAAAATTTTTATGATATATATATTTGATTCACTATAGTGATTAATTTATTAATAAGGAATATTAATTATATATTTTATTATTTATTCATTATATGTGATATTCATTTTACAATTATTATTCACAGGTACATCGTTGTTCTAAGTCACAAATTTATGCAATGAAGGGTATCATGATAAAAAAATTTCCCATATTAGTAAGTTTTTTATTTTTAACCAAAATATTAATAAACCTATCTTGGAATAATTATTTGATAGTAAGGTTCATGATTGGATTTCATGGGTCCTTGAAGTTATGACCATGATGTCAAACATGTTGAATTTCCATCATTATTATTTCATTTTTTAAAACCCATGATATTTTTATATTCATATTTTCATTGGAAATGTTTTGAAACACATTATATTGTTTAAATGAAAGAATTAATGATTATCCTCTATTACACATCATTAATTCCCCATAAATGAATTTTAGATTAAATTTTATGAAATATCATGATGAGTAATTGACCACACACTTTATTATGTTCTACATTACTAGGATATGATGATGTAATCTACGAATTATATTATAATAAAAAAATGGTCTTTAATAGTGTTATTCGGTTTTTCAATTTAATATCGATATCATTTATGTATATAGTTTCTCAATACTATTATGTAGATCAAAAATATTTTTCCTAATCCCTTTTATCTTATTCCAATATAATATTAACAATAATGGAGTTGGGATACCTGGGGTTTCCTCATAACATTATCTATATATCCACATTATATTATTATAATCAAATTATCAAATTTAATATATTTTATCACCATTCAATATTAAAATCGTTTAAAATAGAGCAACATAATATTGTGTTTTTAGATGCTGCATACCTCTTCCTTTTGATCCAAAATCATTATCCTCCTTTCCAATATTATATATTTTTATATATTGTTGTCCTTATCTCTACATTTATAACTGTATTAATTTTTAGGGGAATCTAAATTTATTTAGACTAGGAATATTTCATTACATTATTCATTATTTCCTTTTTGTAATTAAAAAAATATATTCCATTGTATGAAATGAATATCAATTTTAGTAATTTTATCATATGTAAATTTTTCCCCAATATCTTCATTTTTTATTAAGAATCATGAAATTAATGTTTTGATTATTTTTAAAAGTGATATCTATTGAAATTATTTTATAAATTCATTTATTATTAAAATTTATTTATAATCAAATGGATTTTATTTTATTTTTTATATAAATTTTAACAATATTTTAAATAAGTTGTAAACTTATTTTAAATCCTTTAATGTTTTTCATTTCTCCTTGGAATATGGTCTAATGTTATCATCAACCATCCTTTTCAGATGACATATGATAATGTTTGATTGCTGTTTATAGGGATCTCATTTAATCCCACTATTTAAATAATAAATAACATAATTATGATATTTTATTTGTTTATGTGGAATGATTATGATATTTTATTCAATATATAAGGGATATACTATGATTTATATAGATATCAAATGAAATAGGTTAGACACAATCATAAGAGATGAGAGGTAATATAGTGTAAAATCATATCATTATAGAAATTTATTTAGTATAAGATGGGTTGGAAAAAATAATAATTCAACAATATTTATTGGATTAATAATTATACATATATTGATGATATCATAGGGTTTGGGGAGAAAGATCAATCTAATATGGGAATATTTTAACAATGGGATGTTATTATGTTTTTTGTATTTTGTAGAAATTATTTTTTAAGCTATTATATTTGAAACATTTTTACTCCCATGACTTGATATCACACAACATGATTATTGAATCATAAATACACACCAGTATATATAATTTATTGTTTTATTTTAAAATTATTATTCCATGATTCATGAATAATATCTAAGATATATTTTGTATGAATATTTTATCTTGTGTTCATGGCCCATTGGCAAATTCCAAAATTCTCATATTTATATTATAGTCAATAATAATAATAAATTAATTTCTCCCATTCCAATACATACTATGTATTTGTTATCTGTCATATTAAAATGTTTCAATTCCATATATATCAATGACGTGTTTTATGTATGACGTGACTATAAGGATTCACATTAGTAGACTACTACTGAAATTTCACTAATTTTTTTTATATAATGTGATCTTTTATATAATATGCCAAGTCACTAAAACATATTACAATGTGATTGTGTGAATTTTTATGTGATAGGTATATAATAAAAAATATTTCTATAAAATATTTCCATTATTCTATATTCATCTCACTAGGTATCTTTGAATATACATAAAGTTTTTAATTCAAGAATCAGATCCGATAATGACGATATGGTCTCCCTCAGTTTTTATCAAAGAGGAGTCTAGTTATTTTAAGTGAATGTGTTTTGATTGATATGTTAATTAAAAATAAAAAACCATATTAATAAAAAAAGTGATGAAATGTTATCATAAAATACCAGTGGTTAAAAAGTATGTGTCATAATTTTTGAAATACTAGGATTGATTCCCATAATAATATTAATTATTAAATTAAATATTAACATTATATTATCAAATTATGCACTTTTTAATTTCCAAATGGGTATAAAGATGTTTAATTTATTTAATAAGGAAAATAATGGATAATTAAAGGATTATATAAATTTTAAATTATATAATAATAGAGATACCGTTAACAAATTGTGGGGGTTTCTCATGAACCATCTAGATCTTTCCCTCTACAATAACCCCAAGCATTCCATTGATAAAAATGAATTGAATTCTGAATCCACACGGGATGGAGTATGTTTCTATGAATCACGGAATCAAAACATCAAAATAGTTACTTAAAGTGAATGATACAGATAAAAAGTAATGAAAAATAAAAAAATCGTAGCTTGACCATCTAAACAATCAATGTCCTTGATAATGAAATATAAAGAACACAAAAACATGATATCAAAATCATCACAGAAGAAATGTGTAATGGGAACCCAAAAAACACTCTAACCAACTGATTTATGACTACAGTAATGAAAATACACCTCTACTGTTACATTTCTCGGATAAACAAAATCTATAACTATGCTTCATCGAATAAAATAAATAAAATCATAAGGGTTAAATTTCGAGAAAATGAACTGATTTAAAAATAAAAAATAATCAAACATTCCTTCAACTGACTATATGATCCACTACACAATAAGATAATTATGACTCCCAATGGGTGAAAATAAATGATAATCTAAAAAATATATATGAAAATTTTTCAATATATAATAATTATCATAGAAAATCCCAATAGGAATTCCAAAATAAAATCAAGTCCCTCAATCATCGCTTAAAAGGAATCATTATTGCATTCTAGTTTTAAAATAGAAAATAATATAAATAAATTTTTCCTTTTTTCTACACATGTAATATAAAAATTCTTCATAAAAACATTATCTTCATTGATTTCAAAATTAATATAAGATGAATGATCTTTTTTCTAAATTACCATTTATAAGTAGAATTGGGTGGTGAAATAAACATTTAAATGAATGATAAAATAGTAGAAAACATATATAAGGTACTCCAATTTAAAGGAATGTAAAAAAATCCCTTAATAATATTAGATAAAATATATAACTTATGAAAATGATAATTTAAATATAGTACTATAGAAACATTTGTAAATGTTATAGAGAACCATGGGTAAACCGTGAGAATCGAGCATTAGTGGTGACCTAGGATCCTTATATTTTATGATATAAATCATTAGAATGATGAAATGTTCTCTTGATCGAACAGACCATTCCACATATTCATAATTTAGTTAGTGTTTACATGTAACCGTAGTGGGAAGGGAAATCCATAACAGGGTAACTATCCTTGGATATCAATGTTCCACAACCATATCCTGAATACATATTGTAGATATAAATACAAAAATAGTATCACAATCAGATGTAGATGAAAGTTAATAATCTCCCCAGGAATGAATACCATGCACTGCTAATGTGAACTCTCATTCTAAGAGGTATACCCACATTACAATAATGGAAATTCATGTTCCCCTAAAAACATAGAAATATGGGATTCTGTTATAGGGTAGTTCATATTTTATAAAAATTATATAATGTTCCAACATCCCTTATCCTCTTATAAATAATTTTTTACCATTTGGAAAACTACTATTGTGTATCATAGATTTAACACTTCAAATCCATTCATTATACATAAACACATAATCAAATAAATAAATAAATTCAGATACCAAATTCCCCACATGATATATTCAGTAAACATTAATGGAATAAATTCATAGATAATACATATATATATATATATATATATTTAATATCCATTTTTTATAATGATCTTAGAAAATTTGAAAATAATTTAAGGGTCTTTGGAATTCACAAATTATATTAGGACCTCATAAAAACCCTTCAAAAAATAATCCTTATTAATTTCAAATTCAATCATTTAAAACTATTTTTAATGAATTTATAACAATAAATTTTCTTGGAATTTAAAAAAAATATAAAATTTCTTAATATTGAAACCACATTATGGATAATAGAGAAAGTATTGAAAATAATATAGAAATAATTTCCAATATATCAAAAAAAATTAAAAACATAATTTAATTAAATAATAATAATAAAACAAAAAAATTCAAGGAATATTAAATACATGAAATTATAGACACCAATCTAATTATGTCATATTGAAGTAACAATGGAACTGAATGTCATCACCACTGATGAAATATGAAAAAATGGGTCCCAAATTACCACTAATGAAACATATTAATCACGAATTGATACAAATAGCAACCAAATTAGTTCATGGTTTTACTAAGGCCTTGTAATCCATAAGTGATGAACGGAATCTATGATATAGGGAACGAATAATGTAATGGGTAAAAGGAGACACAATAAAAAGTGTATCACAATAAGATTCATGGTGGAAAATGGTGATGATATGCAGAAATGGGAAGAGGGTGACACACATGGTAGGAACCCCCTAGGGGATGAGATTCATGATAGATGAAGTAGATAGAGGGAGGGGTATTTTGGGGTATTATTTTACTCGAGAAAAAGTACATTATAGTTTATTTTTTTAATATAGACACAAAGAATGGTTAGGTCATATGATTTAGAAAACCATGCACCAATCCTAAACCCTCTACTAATATCTATAATAATTTCACATAGTAAGGCCACATAGTTAGGGATACCTTGAGATAGTATTTTAGTTATCTCTAAACAAATAGATGCACACACATGGGATATTCATGGTTTCTACTAACATTGTGCATGTAATAAAAATATATAAATTAGAAATTTAATACTTTGACGGACCAAAATTATAGAAATGTAGAAATATTAATTAAATATTTGTAAATAACTAAAAAATAATTATTGGGGTATGAAAATTAGATTCAATCTTAAACCTTTTTCCTAAAAAAGTCTAAATATATTTTATCAATCATGATATATTTATTGAAAATATTTTATAGAAGGAATGATAAGAAAACTAAAAGGCCAGTGCACCAAAATTCATATCCCTTTCCCAAAAGGAAAAAACATAATCCATAAAATACTATACTATTCTCCTCCAAAACCATACATTCATCCAATTAAATTTCTAGTAAGACCAGTGAACTTGAACCATCAATAGAAATAATTTTTTTAAAGAATTTGATATGTAAAGACATTCTCAAAAGTGGGAATCCAATCCCATAAAATAAAAATCACTATATAAAATCCTTATGTTCTATTTGGGTTATAACATGAATCGGTTACATTACCCATGGTTATGGAAAATAGAGAAACTATGATCATGGTAATGTGTGTCTGAAATAAATGGTTACCCCATCATGGAGGATAGATGATAAATATAACCATGTTCCCCATCCATGTCAGCCTCTTCAAAATATCAGTACTCTGTAAAAACATGATCTTCACGTCGGAATAACTAATGATTCTTAATGAGGGATAAAAGTTATAAAAAATTATTCATGGAATAAAAAACACCACCACATAACAATAATAAATTATTTAAAATTTTAAGTAATTTTTTTTTCGAACGATAATCCCTAAAAGGAAGCATTAAAAAGGAGTCCACTAGGTTAACAAATGTATTTCCGAATAATGGAAACCTAAAAAAATATCTAAAATCAACCACTAAAATAAAAAATTTATATAGAGAATAGTGAATCCCACTAGAAAAAAGAACTAGTAAATGAACATAGGTATCATCAAAGACATCATAGACACCAAAATCACCCCAAAACGATACTCATGACTCAAAAAATATCAATGAAGGAACTGACCAAAAATATTAAAAACATAACAAAGCCCAAAAACATTAAAGAATATATCCTAAAATTATAAAATGGGAAATATTCATTAGGAATAGGAAGAAAATATATGACCACAAATTCTATAAACAAACTTTCCACAATAAGGCTTATAAGTGATCCTATATTGAGTCAAGGGTGGAAAAAATATGGAATACTATTCGAACATCAACCCTCAATAAACTGAAATTATCATAAAATAATAATCCCACAACAGTCATGATAACCATTCACCTAATAAATTCAAATTCAAGAGATAATTTGCATACAAATACATAAAACTCATTAGAATGGATTATCGTTGAAACAATTGATTCTCTTTAATTAGTTTTCCAAGTAGAATACGTTCTGAATAACTCAGTGAGAAATTAATCATAGATTCCAACCACCTAAAACATTATAATATCAATCCTCAAATAGATATCCAACACTAATTTCCAAAACTGATTATTTCCTACACATGAGTTAAAACATCCCACAGATTGACCAGAAAATATTTTATGAGACCTTACTTGGGTTTACAAAAAATTTAAAAAACATGAATCCATTTGTTCATACTTCAAAATAATAATAATATTTTCCCAAAATGAATCAAATACCACATATATAATCATAATTCATTAATATGGTAACAACATTAAATAATTCCAATTTTTTATTTCAAATACCAAAATCTTAATTTACACAACAAATATAAATTTTTAAAAAACACTTGTAAATGTACCCTCCCACATTTATTAATCAAAAAAAACATATTTCAATTATTTTCATAAAATTAGATTATAAAGTCCTCAATAAATTTTAAAAAAATTTAATCCAATTTTGGAAATAGAAAAACAGCACCACACATAAAATATTTAAAAAATAATATTTAAATAATTTTCAAAAATAGTTGGATACAAGAAATGATATATAATGAACCTCAAATTAATTTATAAAATAATTTTATACATTTAGGGAACCCCATTATTTGAGTATTAATTTTGATAACACCTATAAAAATTTTCAGAACCTGATCCCCATTATATTAAAACAATATTTTCAATATAGAGATGATGAATATCACATTTTAGAATGTTCAACCATCTACATTGCCACATTTTACAATTAAATGTGGTTTTAAACTCATATAACCATTTTGAAACACACAAATCTATCAATAAAATATTATAATATTAATTGAAAACTACTTTAAAAAAATAATCCCCTACTATCATTAGTCAAAACAAAATTGACCAATAAAAAACAATATAAAACAACAAAAAATATCATCTGAAAATTCACGGATAGAATAAATTTCATGGTGGTCTAGGATTCAACCAAAAATCCATTATTGAGAGAAAAACATAACCATTTATGTATGCTCTACGTGGAACTCCAATTCATGTAAGATCAAAATATACCTGGAAATCATCCCTCATTTCATCCAAAAAATAATATATAATAATAAATATCAATATCCCAACCACCCAAAATTACATGGGCTACTCCAGGAGTGGTTGTGGTTAGAAAATGAACCAGGAACAACCTCATGAGCCATGAAAATCCTATCCCTATATATGATAAATCCAAAATAACATGTGATTCAAATTTCAATTCCATGGTTACTATTTTGAAATGAACCTGACTACTGTAATATTTTTTTATAAAATGAACCCCATAATTCTCTCCAACAGACACTTGATTCCATCCATAATAAGTAATACAAACTTTTATAAATATAAATGAGTGGGAACTAGTACCTATTAATTATAAATGTAAAAATTGGAAAATATATCTCCCACAAAACAATAAAGAACAAAATTTGAGGAAAATAAATAAAATTCAATCATTTTCACTTGTACATAATATGAAAATATATGAGAAATATAAAAGACCCATTATAAAAACTGAAAAAGTAATGGAAAACAATGGCAACTAAAACACTCCACCATCCTCTAATCTCCCACTTTTTTATGGAAAATATGGCCCTCTAATTTCCTCAACATCTTCCATATGTTACATATATTTCCCATCATCCATAGAATTCAATAAAATTTCAATGTGTCCCAATGTGATAATAGAAATCATAATGAAACTAAAATAAAAGTGTGTATATATATATATTGACAATATGACTCACCATACAACAGAAGAACCATGATCCTAGATGGGATATGATAAATGATAATACAAATCCTATAAATGATAAATGGTAGAGATATAGTAGGGAGAATATTGATTCTTATAGGGAATTAAAAAATAAATGGAATATGCTCTATCATTAATGAGAAATCCATTTAAAGCTAGTTTGAATATATAAATATAATAAAATAATATATTTGTCTCTCATCAAAATATATAAATTGGAAATGATTATAAAAACACATTTTTTAAATTATTATTCAAAAATATTTTATAAAGAAATAGTGATTTTCAAGAAAAATATTTTTTAAGATGACACATGAATTGAATGAAACATTTAAATTTTAGAGGGGATAATATAATTCCAATCATAGGGTAATTCCAAAAATTATAATGTAGAATAATTATTATTTTTATTATGCACATAAAAAAGAAACTAAGAACTATAAAATTTAAATATAGTACAGTTTTTATTGTATGAATTGAGAGAATATACCATGGGTAAACAATTTGTTTCTAGAGATATTGGAGACATAGGGTCCTTATACACTCAGTGAATAACCACCAATAGAAAGGTTTGTTCACTTTATCATGTCATATAATACACATCATAATAGTTTAGTTATAGTTGTAATGAAATCTTTATAGGTAGATAGAATCATCCCTAAAACATATTTCCTAGTCATTAAATCTGGATACCTAAGTCTCCCATGTGTTATTTCCATTTTTAAAAGACATAATGGATGTGTATTAACAAAACCCCAAGATCAATCACAAGACCTTAGAATGAAATTATCTAAAAAAACATAACCTCCATGAACTAAAAATGTAAAGGAACATTATTAGTATTATTCCAAGAAGACATTATTAATAAATCAGAGTTAAAAATCAATAATAAAATGTTCTCTTCCATTATGTTGGACATCATATTTTAAATTTTTCAAGAGCGTTCCAACTAGGAAATAGTTTTTTTCAAAAATAAATTAACTATTCAGGGAACATATTTTTCAATACAATATGTTTCACATTTAAAAAATAATATTTAATCTTAACGACATATTGAACTGAATATATATATTCACCCCTTGAAAAATGTACTTATTTAGTCATCCTTTAGTGAATATGTACAAATAGAATGGATATACACAAACAAATATATATATATATATGAATATGTTTATTATGTATATATAAATATATTAATGAATTTGAATCCACTTTATGGTTCATGGAAAAAAACTATCAGTTAACACCATGACGAAAAATGAATGAAAGACCAAAAAATACTAATCCATTTCAGTTTAGTCATATTAAAACCATCGAGAAATCATATCCAACACCCAAGGATCATGGAATCTCAAAAAATATTGAAAAAAATTTATAATAATGAAAACCCGTGAAGTGTGAATAGATAAAATATGTACAATAAGCAAGAATCCATTTCTATTCAGCATAATCATTTTCTAAATCAATAATTCTTAAAATAAGAAAACACTCAATAAAACAATCAAGAAGTAAATGTTCTAAATATGATTTATTTAACATTAGAATACCCATATAAAAATGATAGAATAAGTTCTCAATGGATCGAATAGTAATCATATTCATCAAATGAAGAATGAGGAGAAAAGGGGGAACACCAACCTCATATGACTGAATTGTGATTGAGAAGTGAAAATAGTGAGGTTATGAGGACACATATGGGTGCATGGGTCATTCATGTGATATGAATACCAATAGGGTTGGGTTATGTGATAGTTTCATGGGATAGGGGAATAAACCCTTTGGGGGTTTTATTTTGCTGATGTAAAATTAGATATTATTGTATATATTATTTTACTTTTATGAAACATTTATATGGAACATAATTTGGTCACATGATTTGATAAACCGTGTGCCAACCATCCTGTACTACACCATTATTGATGAAATAATGAGAGGGGGTGTGTGGGTGAATATCTGTTTATTATATGAATTAAATATTATTTAAATTAAACAACATCAACTTGATAATATTTTCAATCCTCTTAAATATATATATCTATCTAAAATTATACATATTTATAGCATTGAAAAGTATCACCCATGGATTTACATGTTTTGATTTTAAATACTTCTCCTTTACATAACAATTTAGACACATATTTATAGATTAATAAATATAACAACAAAAAAATATAGATGTTAACACACCATAGTTACAATTTATCTACCAAAATGAGCTTAGTCAGATTTTATCAATTCATCTTCATTTATATTGATCCATATATATATTTATATGGATTGGCAGATGGACATTGACCAAAAATTAATGACACACTTAACCTATTTACATATTCATGATCATTATCTCTAACAAAAAAGGATTAATTCAACTAGTCTAGAAACTCACTTTTTAGATCAATTTTGATATGTATACTCCTGAAGATCTACAAAAAATTGATCACATGAAATCTCTCTCTTGTAGTATGTCACATCTTGAACATCATATTCACTATGATACAATGATTAGTCATTATTTTCAAATTAATCATGCATAATTGATGTAAGACATCTGATTTTTCCTTAGCCATTCATCAAAAAATTGATACCGGAAGATATTATCGATTTTATACATTAGAGTAACAAAAAACTATTCTAGAAAATTTAACCTACAATATATATATATGGTAAAAATAACAATTTCAGAGACACTATATTTTTTACTAAATTATATTACTACTCATCCATGAATAAAACTGATTTTGGATTTTTGGATGATCCAAATATCAGATTAAATTCTGAAATGGTTTATATATTCATTTGGTTAGGTGGATACAAAATTTTCATGATCACTTTCCATTTACATTTCATCTTTTATTTTTCATCATAATTAAATGTTATATTAATTTCATCAAAAGACCTAATCTTTTTAATACACTGATGACTTATATATTATCTCGATTATTTATGGGACATTTAACAATTGGTAACTTACATAAATCAACACACCGTGCTTCATAAACAATGCACGATAATTTTCACACCTATGAAAAATTTCCTACATAGTGGAAGTGGATACATGATGCCCCATAGAAATCAGGTTCATTCTACTATTCTGCAAATGGATACATTGAACTACTCATAGAATTGGATACATGAATTTCATCTATACATGGATACTCCTTTCTTCACTAAAAATTACTAAATGAAATATTTCTTTATAAATAAAATATGTTACGTGGATATATCATCAAAATTAAAACACATGATCTATTTTTTAAAATGGATACAGGGAAACCATATGTGTAAATCTTATTTAATGATCTTCTATGTGGAACATAATTTCTGAAAATTGTATAAGTAAATTAATTCATTAAATAAGATCATAGAAATCTAATTTTCATTCATTCAATTATCATGAAGAAATGTGAAATAACATGTTTTTTATATTTCAAAATCTTTTATGAATCTAATCCATAATTAAATTCAATAGATATCTCATTTTGATACTCTATAAATAATCGATATACTAACACATATGTCTATTTCTAGAAAAAAATATCCATTAATTAATATCATTAATAGATTTGGCCTCAATCCATGATTTTCCCAAGAGGATTATAAATTCATCATGGAAGTGTCCATGGTCATGGTTCATGTCTAATCCATGATCACCTATTCACATCAATTATGTATTACCTATAGAAAAATTATTTTGTAATTTATAAAGGTGTAATAAATTCTCATAATTGTTTAGAGGACTTAGATCACCTTGACTTTTTTCATGTTTAAATGTTCTTATATGTTAATGTGGATGAACATTGAATGAAATTACACTATAATACATTTATTGGTGGATCAGTATAGTGATCCTTTACTAATCATTCGATGACACATTCAATTTGAACTAGATATTTTTGGATCAAAACCCTCAAAAAATCACACATGAGCCTTATGAGAATCACCTATACATGAATGGACACATGAAAAAAATACTTCTGTGACATGGAATCACCTTTCAGGCCCCATAAAATCCCACTCTCACCTTCCTCCTTAATAGCTCGATTGACAGGTTCCCATGCATGGATGATCAATCAATCGGTATTGTGTTGGACCACTACTGTTTTTTAATATAATATAATAAAAAATAAAATCCAAAAGCTCATAAAAAATATTAGGGTAATTTTTATTCCCTTATAAGTAAGAGGACATTAATTTTCCTAACCATATTTCTTCTAAGTCATCATGAAATAAATTCCATTTTCAGATTCTTAATCAGATTTCATGTCCTTCATTATTAATTAATAATATTTTCATTCTTATTTACATATTTCATGGATTCTAATTTTAGTTTAACCATCATCATATTTACATGGTGAATTTCTCGAGAATATATATAACAGTTATACATGAATCAACACCTCATCATAACTCACCAAACACATAATAATCCCCCTTTTAAATTAAATTCAAATCATTGTATCAATAATCAACCCATTTTATTATGTTTTAGATATCAGTTCACATAGTAAAAGTCAATATGTGTGCTCTACTTATTCATCCCATATTAGAAATTAAATACAATAATCCTTTGGGGTTATTTTATATAACTTATTTTATTTTAGAATAAAATCAAAAAAATAGACCTTATATTAAAAATACGTAATGTCATCACCAGATTGATGGAAAATATCATTTATTTAATCACATAAATTTATATATAGGAAACATTATGTATAGAACAAGGCATATACAATCATGTTATCATATACAGTTTATATACTACTAATCATGTGAAATAATAAACATAAAATTATATTTAAAAAATTTGGGTTGTATAATAATATATTCCTATAAAAAATGTAACTCGAACACATCTAGAAACCCATAAAAATAGATCTTGTAAAATATTTGTAACTCCCAATTATCTATTTTTTTATAAATAACCCTGGTCATAATAATTAATATAATTATGAATATGTGATTTAAGTGTGATTAAGAAATCATAAATTCCAATTTTATCTTGTCATTGAGAAAAATCCAGATTAATTTTTTTATTTTATTTAAAATATAATTATAAAATAGAATTAGTTATGATTTTGTATTGTTTGTAAAACAACCAAAAAACTAAAAATTGTTATATTATTTAATGAATTATTTCCATAATTGATAGAACATTCCTAGATTGAATATTAATTTTCAATAATTCATAGGTAGTCCCCTTGGAAATTTCATAACCATCAATTCCATTATATTTGAGCACATATGAAAAACCAAAATGTTATAATATTGTAAGTTGTATCTATATGTTTTTAAATTTTAACATCAAGGATGAGATGGTTTTCACATCTATGTTCATCCACATTTTCAAGTGTTCACATTTTAGCTTCTCATATTCAAATCCGATTTGTCCTTCAATGTCATAGATCATGTCATAACTATCATTTTATTTTCTAACATGGTTATTCTCCCATTTCCCATCAAATTTATCATATCTCTTGATAAAAATTTGTTTCTCACTATAGATTCTTCATATGCAAGAAATATGGATAAACTTCCTCTTGCATTGTGTCTTGTATTTTACATCTCTTACAAGGAAAATATTTAACACATGAGTTATCTTTTTTAAAACATTTCTTGATATTCAAATTCTACATGTGGTATATTATTTTTACCTTTTCACTATATTTTTAAATTTATTCATTTAAATTTCTCTATTTCTATAAATATATTTATTATATTACTAAAATATCTTTTGAAATGTTTATTTCTATTTGGAGTTCCAATATGGATTCCTATGATTGTCTCTATTCACATATTTCTTCATATATGTAGTACAATTTTTTAAAAAATCATTCTAATAGTGTATTCGCATACAATTAAATCATGATACTTGTCGATATGAACATGTTTCAATATTTGGAAACTTTTTATATATATGTGACTAACCTAATAATTAAGAACAAATATGTTAAAACGAAAAAAAATTATTACTATACGAATGTTGTTGTATCTTTTTATCTAGATATTTTACATTGACATGTGACACCTATTTTACATTATATTTCCCCGAATTTTTACCAAAATCCATTGAATTATTATCAATTGTATTGTAGCACCAACATTGGTGATATAACCTTAGAAATCCCTATTTTTTGTAAGTTGTCCATGATTTCCAATATAGTAGGCATCATATATTTGTGTCCTCAAAAACCACTATTGGGATCTTCTAAGGGAACTAACACTTATATAACATCCAAAATACACCATGTACAAGGTCATATGATATTCATAATTTATCCTCATCTAAATTTGATTAGAATTCTAAGGTCATCCTGTAGCTTTAACTTAAAAAATTAATTTTTTTTATATTTACATATATAGGGAGCCTCTTTCTTCACAACATCATTGGAAACATCTTTATATTATATTATCACATTCAAATTCCTTCCATATATAATCCACAACAACTATATGCAATGAAACCTTTTTATGAAGCAACGAGGCACTATACCTAATATTTTTGTTTTAATATCTATTTGATAATTATTGACCTAAATAAGATGTATTTTTAAATTTTAAAATTAATCGGTGGTTTAAATAAAAAAATACAAATGAAATCATTTTTAAATGTATTACATTAAAATTCCTAGAAATATAAATAATTTATTTCATTAAGAAGAAATATTTTTCCATTATTTTCATTTAAATGTTTTTTGAGAGGGTACCATAGTGAAACATAGCTGGTCAATGAAACATTAATGGTATTAGTATCATCTTTATACTAAAAATTTTCTTTGTGATGTCACATGATTGTTATTATTAATTAACTTTCCACTTCATTGGGAACATTATTCATATGCCTGTTATGTTCAGAATGAATATCATTTGATGAAAGTACAACCATACATCATGAACATGATTCATCAGAGGAATCATAACCTTACGAAGAATTACTAAATTTACCACATAGAAAAAATTATATTTTTGGTAATCAAATATTTTCATTGGAATCTTCTTTATCCTTCATTCAATAATTTTCTTCCTTTTTTCATGATTTTGATATAATTATTCTATTTTTTATACTCAGTGTGACCTTATTTTTCTTCCATGTGAGTCAACTAAATCACTTCCTAAGATATTCACTTCATAAAATCTTTTAAAAACAATCAGAATAAATCATTGGATCTTTATTCGTAATAATTACTATGATTCAAATTTATGTTGAAATGACATATGAACAAAATAGAGGGATAATGGGTTTTTGAATTGGTGGTTTACATTTTTTTTAAAATCATATTAATTTATATTCAACCTATCAAACTTGATATGTTTTTTGAAATAGTAATATTTTCATCCTAATATCACCGTGTTTGTAGTTTGTTTAAAATACAAGGAAATACACACATATTTACCAGTCTCATTACAAATGTATAATCAATTTGTTCAACCAGTTATAAATATCTTATTATGGATTATAAAAATTACAAACAAGTGAATACAACTATTTATATACATTAATTATAATTTTTTTGATAACTACTTATTATACAACATAATATATTCTTATTCTTTAACAATTATCCATATATAAAAATAACTACATCAAAATATGGTGTTACTTCATAAGGGTCATGGATACCATTTACATATCTACTCTTCAAATATAATTATTATAAACAAAAAATAATCTATTCCACGGGTTAAAAAATCACTTCTTAGGTCTTTTGAGACATGGAAACTCATCGTTTTCTTCAGAAAATAATGAACATAGAATCTCCCTCTTATAGTATTTATCAAATTTGAATCATTACTCACATAGGCGAAATGATAGTATGGGTTTATCAAATTATTATTTCATAATGGATTTATTATATCATAATATTTCATATCAAATCATAACAAGATTGATACTGGTAGATATTATGGATGTTATGTATCAATGTAATAGTAACTATTTCTCACAAATTTAACTTGTTATATATTTTTGTATATTATTAAAAAAATTTCCCTTGATGATATCTTTTTTAGAAAATTAATTTTTCATCATATATTATTAAAATTTATTTATGTTTTACTAATGATCTCATGAACCCATAGAATAATGAAATTTTTAGAATTTTCTTGTCAGAGAGTTGATACACAATCAATTCTATATCTATGTGTTTTATTGGAATGTACTCTATTCAGAAAAATAAAATCAACTTTTTAAAATCCTAAAAATATTACTCATTTAAGTATAACTAAGACTCATGTATATAATTTTTATTTATATAGTACTTATAATCTAGACAAATATATTAATCCACAATTCATTGTTGCTTTATAGGGAAGTACGATTTCCATGCCTACGTGAAATCACCAATTTAGTGAGATTGGAAACATGATTATCCAAAAAAGTAATATAAAAGACTATCTTTTGAAAATGGATATTAGTATATACTAAAACAATCTATTATGTGTTTTTTTTTCAAAAATTATATACTTTACTATTCAGTGAAAAATGATATGTGAAATATTCATTAATATAGAAAATTATATACATGGATCTATCATAATAATTTTTCAATGTGGTTTGTATCTACAAATGGATATATAAAAATTTAAATAAAATATCATTTTTCATTCAAGTAAAAGGATACTAAATTATATAAATTGTTTATTTGTATTGATTCATAAAATACAACTATATACACCTAATGTCATTTCATTCAATTTTCATGTATATAATATAAACTACATGCCTTTATTATTATGATATCCCTAGTGCATTAAATCCATCATTTAATAAAATATATAAATCATTTCATTCTTCTATAACATATCATGATTGTAATGTGTGAATCTTATTTTTGGGCACACCTCTCAACATAAATCCCATACATCGAGTTATCCTTGATCTTATAATTTTATGTAAGGATAATAGTTCAATCATGATAAACATCATAATAATTTAACATTTTTCAATATGATCTCCCCAACTCATCAATAGTGGATAACTAGTGAACAAATGAATCCTTAATAATGAGATGTATATGATGTTCTCATAATTGATGTGATCAAAAATATCACATCAATCATAGGGTGGATGAAATGTGATTATGATTTAATGTAGATAAATATTATATGGTGTTCTATTGTCCACCATGGATCAACGTTTCTATCAAATATTCCATTAGTAATCAATATGTTCCACCCAAATTTCTATCTAGAACTAAAGGATCATTTCTCACAACGTAGAACATATAATCCTTATGGATCAGGCCTTGTAATGTTGTTCCGCCTTTAAAATTATGTGCACCCCATTTATGTTCCGTGAAGTCGCTTTGTAATTTCAGTCTCACCTAAAACATTAGTAGTTGTCCTCAACAGCTTCCAATCATGGGTGTGTTTACTATACTAGTTGTCTTAGATATCCAATTATATAACATTATAATTTTGAAAACACTTATACAATATATCATATAACTCAATAATTTAATTATAAATAACAAATATTTTATAACTAAAAAAAATATCTACCTAATTATGCCAATTCCTCGTTAAATAATGTATATTTTTCATGGTATTCAACAGAGTAATTAATATTCATCGTAATTAAAACAATTTGTGGAATCCTAAAAATTTCGAAGATTCTGTTTGTTGATGAATAAAATAAATAATACTTCTTATAAAATAGAAGAATAATTTATACATAAAAAATTGATAATACATTAAAACATAATTGAAAATAAAATATTATGAGTAAAATTATATAATTTAAAATATACAATAACAATTACTAATAAAACAAGGAAAAAAATAAACTTTAAATACATGGTTATAGATCGCTTTATTTGGATCATTAATAAATAGAATAATTTGATGAATTTCAATTATAAGAATACAAAGAATCAATAAAATCTAAATTTCCTTGAAATCTAAGAATTATTGAAAATTTTGAGTATAGTTTTTTAAAAATAATACCATATCATTATAATATTTATAGGTTAATTTCATGTTCATTAGTCAATCATCGATATGAATTTTATTTTATAATATATGTTATAGTAATGATGAGAATTAAAATATACATGTTACAATACCTTTTCAAATGGTAATTAAATTTTCTTGGAAATATATTTTGTAGGAAAATAAATTAAAATTATATATTTGAAATGGTCCTTCTTTATGTTTTTATAAGTTAAAATTAATAAAAAAAAATTAGTGGTTTTTATATAAAATAAAAAATATATAAATATATAATGTTTTTTTAAATAATAGAATTATGATTATGAAATATAAAATATGTAATTATATTTTATTGAAATTAACATATAATAAAAAATTTTAGAGGAATCTATTTAGTTACATATTAAAATTTTATAAGAAAAATATATTACATAAATGATTTATGTCACAAGAAGCTCATGCCCACTGTGTTAACATACTTGGCTTTCTCAACCACATAAGGAAAACAACCTTAGATAGGGAGCTCATAGGTATTGAGATAGGTCTCCTCCCATGAGTTATAGTATGTGATAAAGCCAATGGGGCCTTATTTAATTCCATGATGTCATAGGTTCAGTGATGTTTTTATTGGGCCCTTGTATAAGGTTAGTACGAATATGACCCTATTAAAATCTACATGAAATCTACCAATATCAATTAGATTATATTCCATTACTCTTTCTATTTGAAATGTTATAGGGGACACATGTTTAGTTTACTATTCCAAAATCAAAAAAGTGCTCGTATTCGAATAATCATATAAAGAGGATCAAAACTATTATATTTCATTTTTATGTCTTACCAATGACATCCATCCCCATAACTATTTACATGGTTTCCATTGAATTCTATTCCAGTGCTACTAGCATCATCCACATTCCTCATCATCTTTTATCAAATCCTCCATCATCATCTTCCAGTGAATAGAAATTCCATCACGAATAACCATCACAGTGTACCCTAATTCCTTATTTCATTTTTGGTGTCATATCCATTGGTTTTTGGCTTACAAGTGACCCTAATCACTAATTAAACAACTTATGTCCAATAGAGGCATGGATAAACTCATAAACATGTTTAAATCTTGATATTTTTTTTCAAATATTGAATTTTACAAATAATTCTATATTTTATAAGATCCATTTTCATAAAGATAATTATAAACAAAATTAGTGTCTAAAACACAAAAATTGATCTTGAACACCATGATGTTTCAATATTTTTGGATTTATGTTCACTTTAATGCCATTAATGATTGTTCTTCACAAAAAACATATTCTGATGTAAGAATAAAATCCAATTTTTACAATTATCTAAAACTATAAATAATCAATTATATTCATAGTGGAACACACTTATCCCTATAAGTGATCATGAAAAGAGGAAACCCTATACACATATTTACATTTCTCTCATTCCCTTTTTCGTTACAAAAGGAGGCAAAAATACCTTTATTGGTTTGCAGTTAGGTAATCGTGTATATAAATGTATATACTATTATCCAATCATAATATTATTTATATTTAGTCCTCTAATAGTTTAAGGATATTTGTTTATACATATATCTAAGTAAAGGGTCATATATAAATGTAATATTTTAAAATTAAAACATTGTTCGACGACTTTTAAGGAAGTCAGAATATATTTTGAAACATATAATTATATATGTTATGTTTGTAATTATAAAATATACAAATGGAATTATATTCATTCTAAAATATATTATTTATATATATAGACACAATTAACAATCATTTCAACATTTAAATAACTTATATTACTTATTATTAAAATTACACTAATTCTGAAAGATGCTCTTATTCAACTAGATATTTTCAATTTTTTCCTAAATATGATAAAATTTATCTTATTTTGATTTCATTTGTGTAATATAAATTTTTTAATATATTTATATGTTAAGAGTATAATTTCTTTTAACATGATATTTTTTTATGAAAAATATGTTACAAATTTTTTAAAATAATTATTTCATGTGAATATAAATATTTTCATTACTGTAATTTTATGTGAAATATTAATACAATCAAAAAATTATTTTATATGTAAAACTAAAATTTTAATTCTGGAAATTAATATTAAAAATCCCAATTCATTGATCAATTTTAAATGGTGATATTTTCTATTTTTTTCTACTTCAATAAAATTTATTTTAAAATTTCATAAAATAAAAGTAATTATGAAAACATGATTGTTAATTATACAATCATTAAAATTCCATACATGTATGAAAATTCTATTTTTCAGGTCATTTGTTTGTTCATATTTAACATTTATTTAAAATGAATGTAAATATATATTTCAATATAAATACATCTCTATATATGTGAATATTTATAATAATGAGCTATCATGTCTTAAAGTAAAAAACCCTAGTGAAATATATATATATAAGGGAATATCATAATGTTTCATAACAATTAAGAACATAAAAATTTAAAACATGATAGGGATATGGGTGTGAACTCATCCCTAGAGAATGGGTAGGCCAAGATAACCTTAAATGTTTCAAGTTGCCCCATGGTTTTTTTCTGAGCATCAATAACATTTTCCGAAATCTATCTCTATTATTTTAATTAAAATATTATATTGTATTTTGAATATTATTATTTAGAAGGTTATTATATTTTGAAAAATTCTTTTCAAAATTATGTTCTCAAAATTTTATTTCTCTTCAAAGGATTCTTAAATTTATTCCACGGGCATATTTTGAAATCCTTATAAAATATTGTTTCTAGAAAATATTTTTCTAAAAATTTAATTCGATATAAAGATATTTTTTTCAAATATATTTCCTGGAAGTATTTTAAAAATTTATTTTAAAAAATTTATTACAATAAATTTATCTTTAATGTTTTATTATTAAAAAGGATATTCAATGGATTCTAAAAAACCCCTTTAAAGCAATTTATTCACACCCTATGTTTTATAAAATGTTTTTCATTATCATTTCAATGTTTCTAGTAGTTTAGATTTGATAAAGAGATATCATGAGAAAAGTCAAATTAATTCTTATTTATTTATTTTTCAAAATCTCATAATCAATAATAGTTTTCGTTTCTCTATAAATTCTAGACATGAAACCAATGCCCGTTATATAATTGAATGTTTATTTTCATATTCTTTTTAAAAAATATGACGCATTTTTTTACAAGTTGGATAATCATTGAGGATAAAAATATGAATTTCTTTGAATTTAAAAATTATAATTATTTTTTGACTCTTAATAAAATAGGATTTTCTTATCTATTATAGATTTTCAATTACCAAAATGTTATTTCCAAATTTCCTTAAAAATGATGAAATTATTTTGAGGGAAAAATTAATTTTATGGGTGTCGAATGTTACCACCGAAAAATATATGGGATTATGTATGTAAAATAAATAAGAAAATAGTAAATTTGAGAAAAAATAACCATTATATGTTTCTTATAATAATGATAATAAATTAAAATTTACTAGAAGAACTCATCTTTAGATAAAATATTATTGAATATTAAATATACAACAAATATTAATAATAAAAGATGACATAGAAAAACCAAAAATCCATTAATATTATTATATATCACTTTACTTGGATCCACCATCAATAGAAACCTTCTAGGTATAAAAATTATATTAATGCATAAAATATAATAAATTTTAATTATCCTTGAAAATTAAGAATACTCAAAAATTGAGGTTCATTTTTTTTAAAATGAATTCTATTATTACTATTTATATCATAATTAAATAGAGATTGGTAAATCCAATATGGGACAATTTATTTTTTTAATAAAATATATCATAATGATATGATGTAAAATATGGTCCTTGTTATTCTTTTTGTAATGGTTATAAAATTCTATGGGAAATTTTTTTTAGAACAAGGTATAATAATTATATATTTTAAATGGTACTTCAATAATTGTTATCAGGATAAAATTAATTAAAAATATTTTATCATTTTTTTATGATAGAAAAAACATTAAAAATAAAATAATTTTTTATTTAAATTAAATAATTATGATTATTAAGTAGAAATAATGAAATATTAACTTAATAGAATCAAAAGTATGACAATAATATATATAAATGTGGAAAATATTTCATTATGAATAGTTTTTTATAAGAAAATTTTCCCATCCATCCATATTGGGCTTGAAAGATCAACACTAATGTGGGAAAATACTTGGCATACTCAACCACATGACTGAAGTAGTCGTTCCTAGGGATCTCAGAGGTAGTGATCTTGGTTGAATCAAATGGGGAATAACTTTGAATTATTCTCATATGGTTGTTTATAGAACATGAATGTCATACGTTAGGAAAAGTTCTATCCTGGTTTATGTATAAGGACCACCACAAGATGACCCCATTATAATATTATTTTTATATATTAAAAACTATTAAAATATATTCCATATTGAATCTATATTTATAAATGATGTGGGGAAAATTTTCATGTTCTTATTCACACATTTAAAATCCCGAGTCTAGATATCATTTGTCTATTAAAATTATAAGATTCACTCAACAATTTTTCAATTTGTTTTCTTCCTCACAATCCCACCTCATTATTTATTGACATTAATTCACTCACTAGTCAAGTTCCACTATCGACATCCACCTTGATCACCTACATTGACCAATACAACATTCATCTCTATATAGTGTACCTAAATTCCATAATGAAAAACCAACACACAGTACCCTATTTCATTATTCCTTTCCCTGGTATCCACTCCAGATGTTTTTGCCCTATACATAACCAAAAAAATATAAAAACCAATTTCATATTAGATAAAATTTGTTAAATCAATCCCCATATTTAACTATTTTCTAAATTTAAGGAAATTATTTAATTAAAAAATTATTTCGGCCTAGTTAAATACCCTTTTCAAGTAATTTCTCGTAAAACATACAGTGGTTTCAACATACCAAATGACCTAGAAAAACTCAAAGTATCATTTTTTCAATAAGTTCACTATAACGACTTCAATGATTTTCCATTAATAAAACCCATTTGTCTATTTCAATCACAAAATCCCATTTATCAGGGTATCCGAACCTATATATAAGCCTGTACAAGTATTGTGAGAAACCATGTTCACTAGAATATGAATTTCCTTGATGAACTACTCTCTATTTATTTCCCTTTCTTTTCTTTCTAGTTTTAGAATACCAAGGAGGAACAATCCCGTTTCTCGGTTTATAGTATGGTATGTTTGTATATATATGTGTATAATATTTACAAATAATACTTTTATCTATTTTCAGAACTGAAGTTGTGTAAGGATATTTATTTCAATCATATATCTATGTTTGGAGAGAGATGTGTGTACTATTATCCAATTATTAAATATGTATATGACCTATAATTAAGTAGGATATATTTCTAAAACCAATTACTTTATATGGGATATATAAAAATCTTAATGATATAAAAGTTGTTCTATTTCATTTGAAACTTATGATATATATATATAGTCACAATTAACAATCATCTCATAAGTTCAATGATTAATATTTCATGTTTGAAAATGTGCCTTATTCTAAAATATGATATTTCCCAAGTGTATATTTTAAAATAATGCTTATGCAATGTTAAAATGTTATTCATTAAGATTTTTTGTGAATATTAATTTTTTTATTCCAACATATCAGTTAAGATTAAAATTTATCTTTTATTATGATTGGTTTCTTATAGAAAGATAATATATATTGTTAATAGTATTAATTTTTACAAGTAACTTTATAATAATAATTATTATATGTTATTTATTTAAACAATGACAAAAATTTTTATGTATAAAATCAAATATTTAATCATGTAAATGAGTATCTAATTATTTTATTCAACGATGAATTTATAATTTTAATGTTTATATTCTGATATAATTTTTAAATAAAATGGGCTTTTGAAGATAATGGATGAAATTACATTTTGAATATAAGTATGTTTATTATACATTAATTAACATCCCACTTATGTATGAAATGTTTATATGTCATTATATTTATTTTTACCAAATATAGAAAGTTATTTCCTATGAATAAATTAGGAGGATAATTTTATGTGAATATTTCTAATAAAATTTCATTGATTTTTATTAAATTTCATTGAATATTTCCATTTATTTTCAATGTTTTATTAAATTGTACGATATTGTGAATATGGAATGGAAATGGATTTATTTGAAAAAAATATTGATCAATCAGAAATTAATTTTTTTTATTTATCATTTTTGATATTTTATAATTGATATAAAATTAATATGAATTTTTAATATTATGTTTTAGTATTATTTCTGAAAACAAACATCTCAATAAGACGGAAATAAACCTCATGGGAGAAATCTAATTAGTTGGGCTATAGGAGGCCTGATTGGTCGTGCCAACCCAAGGGATGGACTGCTCAACGACATAGGTGTGCATTGTTGAATCAATACCATGAACACGGGACCATGGATAGTTAACTCCTGAATGGGCATATCAACCCCAAAAATATAGTAGTGAAACATGGGTCACTCTATAGAGAACCAAGAGGATGGAATCACTGGGATGGAATAGTCTTTGACTGTGGATTAGAGTCATCTGGCTACCACATTTAATTAATGTTGTGTGGGAGTCACACCCTGGTTTATAAGAGTTCACCTCCTACCTCAATGATATTATATGGGATAAATTTCTCCTGGAACTATTCAACAATACAAATTTTCATGTGCACCCCCACTCAAATTATTCGCCCACCCCACATAAATGAATCATTCATGGTCAGACAACCCATGTTTGGCTTGATATCCACTTCTACTATCAAAATTCATAACCACATGGGACAATCTCTACACCTTTTGTAGACCACCAATGTCCCACCCTAAGTATTATATGTTAATATAAATTTCCATATGATGGAGGAGTTCCAATACATTACATCAAAGATGCTTCTTTCAAAGATAAGAATTCTCTCACACCTAGTTCTATAGGTACCTATTCCTCCATTCATTGAGTGAGAAATAAAAACCATGCAATAAAACCTAAAGGATGCCCCATGAAGACCTCTTCTATGATAAAAATATCAAACACCTGAATCTATCATGTGTTTCAATATTCATCATAAAGTCCTCTCTATTGTAATTTTATAATTGGATTTTAAAAATACATTGAAAGTGAGGGTAAGGTGGTGATTGATTTTTAATGACCAAAGGAGTGGAATGGCATCTCCCTATGCCTATAAAATAAGACATTTTCAACACAGAAATAGGTCCAATACACCCCGATGATGATAAAAAGTGCCTCGAACACCACACTACCTTGGTTTTCATCATTCTATTGTTTTGTTTTATTATTCTTCCATCTATATGATTTCTTCTTCCCATACATCATCAATGAAACCACCTTGTATGGAGGGGTATAATATTGTTTGGTTGGGTGAAAGGAAGGGGAAACCTTTGTGATTCTTGGGTAATTAGTGTTATGAAATTAAAAATATATATTATTTTAATGGTTATCAAATTTATAGTTTATTTCAATTAAATTTTATATTATTTTCTGTTATTTGTTTATAAAATTATAAATTACATTTATTTAATTTTTTTTTTCATTCATTACTTTTGGATTTTGTCAACTGTTTAATCTAAAATTAAATTATAGTAGTGTTATACTGATCACTAAAAATGCGAGGAATGATCATTGGAGTGACTTGAATATTTTGGGAATTCTAATAGAAGATTTCTTATTCCTTAATAAATTTATATAATTCCTATTTTACCTTCATGAATTGATAAATCATAATCAATGATTTATTATTTAAAAAATTATATTTACTCTATTGAAATTATCATTTTAATAAAAATAATTGATTCATTCCTATTAAAAAAATGATTTCATTACAAAAGGGGATGACCTAACAAGACACAGTAACTTCTATGTCCTGTGAATTACAAAAACATTATCTTCCCTTGTGTTCAAGTCCTTAAAATCATATACATTTTATATACTTTTCATATGTGGTAAATATATTACAAAATTGTTCCATGGATATGAATATTGGATACTACTAATACTACACCCATAGGATTACAAAATTTTCTTTTTCTACACCCCATAATAGGTGTGTGTCAAAACATATTCCATAAATAGGGAGAAAAAGTGAATTTGCTCCAAAAAATTACATAACAAGGACTTAAAATGAGAAAATACTGCTTTCACTAATAGAGATACAAAGATGTTAATTTTTATTAGGATTTTTAATATTTAAATTTGTTTATGAAATCAATTAGAATTACTCATGTTATATCTTAAGTGTTCATTTCGTACAACAACTTGTGGTAATACATCCACAAAAGACCTTAAAGGGACATTGTGATAAATTGTTTCCCACAAAAAATTATCAGTTATCAATGAAATACTGGAAAAATGATATTGAATTGAGTCCAAATTATTCATGTGATACAAAACTTTCTTGGTCTTTCATGTGAAGACCACAATAAATACATTCATTAATACATCTTTTCTTGTCCGTGTTTCTTGCCAAGGGGAGTGGCCGAGGAGATATTAAAGTGGTGGGTGTAATGACCCAAAATTTTATCAATGAATGTTCCATTCTTATAATTATATAATATAGTATAAACCAAATATAATCACTTTTATAACAAAGTAAAAACATTAATAATGATGAATAAATTAAATTGGAGGTATTTCATGAAATTAATAAACCTATGCCAATGAAATAGCAACTTGACCTTTAGAATAGTTTTATAACCTTTTGAATATTAATCTATATAATATAATATAAACCTAACCTATGAATGTATAAATAAAATTTAATAATATAATAAATGATAATATGGAATAATTAAATCATTGTATGTGTAAATAAATATTTTAATAAGTAGAAATTAAGTGTTTGTATTATTCTAAAACATTTATGTGTGCTTATAATTTTACAATTTATATAATAATTTAAAATATAATTTAATTTGATTAAATATATTATCAAAATAATATTTTTATTTGTTAACATTATAATATAAATTTATGGGGCCTTAATTTTTTTTCAATATGTTTTAAAATCAGTTATAAATTTAATATTTGTATTTTCCATGTAAATGATGATTTTAAATAAATAAATTCTCATATTTTAAAATTTATTTCCAAAAAAGGAACTCATTTTTATATTATAAATGTCTAATGATTATACGGGTGTATTTTGGGATTTTTAAAAATTAAATGAATTTATGGTGAATATAAAAATACGATAATTTATGATAAAAACTAAATACAATAAAATTTGAGTCATTGTTCATGTATAGATGATGTAAGGAGAAAAGATAGAATACTAAATCCTTATTTTAGTATATTTAGTGATAATTCTCTGACTATTCATAGTTTTGAGACAAAATAATAATCTACTAAATAAAATAATGGGATAACACCCCTCTTCCCCTATCAATACGACCAACTAATTATTTTCCTCAAATATTCCAATATTTGAGAAATTTTTAAATTATCCCAAATCTCATTCCCATTACCCTCCCACACATACTAGTTATCTGGGTCTCATAAAAATACCATAAAAATTCCAAAAATAGGTTCTCAAGGTTGATAAATTCAATATGAAAACCCCTATTTCGTTTTCATTTATTTTCCCTTCAATTTCTTTTCACTCTGTATCCTATCCTCATATTGAGATATTAAAGAGGCTTGATAAGTACATTATATTTTATATACAATAATTTTAATATATTAATGGAATAATTCAACTTAAATTCTCTTCCATTTTCCTATAAACATGAAAATATTGTCCGTGGTTTGTTCATTTTCGACCACCTTGGATGATGTATTTTTATTTTTCCAATTCCACCATAAAATAAATTAATAAAAACCTTATAATTATTTAAAAAAATTAATATTTTTTCATCATCCTTTTTATGTATTGGTTATAACATAAATACATAATAAAAAATTACAAAACATTAAATGATTATTGAGACCGAAAACATCCAAAATTAGAGAAAAAAATTTTATCATTAAAATTTTTATAATGATTCATCCTAAAACCATATAACCAATTTATTTATAAGATAACTTAATATTATTTAATATCATTAATGAAATATAATAAAATATTTGTACAATTTTAACCTTTTTACACGAACAGTCATTCATGTATACATGTAATCATATCATGAAAAAACAAAGAAAACAAACACTGATGGATGATGAAATTGAACACTATAACTCATCGAAAATCCAATAAATGATATTTATATAAATATAATGAATAAAATTAGTGTATAAAATGTTATTTTTTGTTAATAAAATTAATTTGACTCTCAAGGAGACTAATCTGAAGTATGTATTCAAACATAAGGTATGGGGGTTCTCTAACTAAACTTCATTTCTGTGGGATTGCAATCTTCCACTCTATTTTCCATATGGATTTTCCATTAATGTTACATAAATATAATTTCATTATCCATACATTTATCTATTTGTATATACATGATTCATGTTATGTTTTATGAAAAATTAAATGATTTTCCCTACACAAATATTCTTTTCAAAAAATATATTCATAACTTCTTGGGAGATTGATTCTCCTTCACTCATGATTGATGATTAGTATATATATTATGTTATTAACTTATTCATTTGGGAAATTTAATTTAATTCAGTAATTCATGATTTATGAAAAAAAATCCCAATCCTTTTTTTGGGTTATTATGTGCCCATTATTGATATATGTTCTATGTGGAAACAATTATTATTTAGTTGTTATGATGTGACATGTGCACCTAGAATTATATTTATCATGTAAATGTTGTGATGTGATGAGTGAATCATATATTATATAGTGCTCCAATTCATTGGGAAATGTGATGTATCTCATTAGAAAATGTGAAAGACGTGTGAACATGATTCATGATTCTTTTAACAACTTTGTGTTGTAGTTGACCACTAAGTCATGATGTTTAATTTTAAGGAAATTCCACATTTCCTGACTTTATAAAATGTTACACTCTTTAACATGAAATTATGATGATTCTTTAATCATCCCTGATTAATTTTTATTAATAATCCTTTTACTTGTATTTAAGATCACCCCTTCTTTTTATTTATATCCTAGAGTGAATATTTGTACATTGGAGAACACAAGGGCCAATAATAAATGGGAGAAGGAATTAAATAAAATTTTTTTATATTTTTTAACAATTATGTATGGTCACAATATTCACCTGACACTAATCATTTGTATCCATGATTTTTTATACTTTTTTGTTCATTACCTTTAAAATGATGTAATAGTCTTTCATGAAAATGTAGCGTCATTATAGTTGCTATTAGATAATTGATAAGTTAAATTTGTAATTAGTCTTACAAAACCTTAGTGAAACCACTTAGTATGATACTATGTATATGTAAGAACCCAATAATATTTTTTCTAGAAAACATTTTATATATAGGGATCCCAAAAACATATCCCTTTATATTTATTAGCATAAAGGATAAATTATTTGTTATGGCTTGTTGAATTTTTTTATTTATGCTTTTATAATTTATAATATGGTCAGATCCAAGAAGAACCCAACCACCATCTCATGTGTGGTTAAATGAAATGATTTAAAAATGGAAAATCTTGTTCCTTATGAGTTGTATTTCAAAATTTCAAGGTGATGCTTACCAATATTTCTTGGGAAATTAATAATAAACTGAATAATGTTGAAAAACCTCTTTCACACAAATAGGAGAAACTAGATATCATGTATTATCTGTAAATTATTATTCAGAGATGGAGAAGGTAAATATATCCATTTATAATCTAGATGGATAGGTGGTCCAATGGTGGGGTTTGATTATGAACACCAATACAGTGGAAAAAATTTATGATAGGGAATGTGATGGCTATAATATAATTTTTTAATCAAGTATTTCCCTCAAACACTTTATACCAAGATGAAGAGAGAATTTATATAGATAATGTAAAATGATTGTAAATATGTCCAAGCTTATAATGAAAAATTAACAAGGATTTCAAATTACTCATCCGGTTTTGTTATCAATAATGATACAAAATAGATAGATTCGTTAGATACTTAAAATCAAACCTTTAAATTGATATTGGAATTCAAGACATTGCGAGTTATGAAGATGTTTTTCTGATGTTATATAACAGTGGAGATAGGGTTTGGAGAATGGAACCATTGATATTATGTGATGAAACAAATGACGTATTTTCAAGATGGTTATATAAGGATAAACGTGGAATTAAAAATCAACAACTCAGTTTTCATATGTTTTGGAAGAAGAATAATGGGGTCTGCCTCAAAGGGAATGAGAAATTATATAAGTTTGGTAGAGAAGGCCACCAAGATCATGAATGTTAATAAGAAAGGATGAATAATGAAAAATTAGTGGAATAAAAAAAACACATTTGGTTTAACTAATTACATTTAGGGAATAAGGGATCTATGAAATATAGACTAAGAAACCTCATGTTCTTGAGTGTACTCTGCTTTAACATTCCCAATAACCATTTGACCCAAGGAATTTTTATGTCATCATGACTATATAGGTGGATACACATAATGATATGTTTATAGGTATGCTGTTAATTCATTCATGAATTGATATTGTACTATTGGTGTTCATTACATGTATTCTTTCATATCTAGACATTTTGTTTGAACTATTAGAAAACCAACTTAAAAAACAAAGGTTTAGATATCTATGAAAACATAAAATGGGGAAATTATTGCATTAAGATAATATAACTCCACTATAGATTATGTTTGATGACTAAAACTCCTATAAAATCTCATAATACTTCATTCATTGGAGTTTGATGCAATTTTGGGCATGTATTTGGAATATTTATTCATCGCTAACATCAAATTTCAATAAAGGGAATCACTCTTCACATCCTCAAGAATCCTGAAATTCTGTACATGATTATAGAGGATGATGAATATCCTCTGGAGTCATCATCACATGTGTTAATATTATTTACTTATTATAAGTCCTTTCCTGCTCAAACCATTTAGATAAAGGAGAGAATCATGCTCGAAGACATGCCCATTGTGAGGTACTACATTTATTTCTTCCCTAATGAAATTCATGGTATATATCATCACTGTTAGGTGGAGTTATCAATTAAACATATTCTTGTCTGTCTTCCTGTATTAGTGAAAACTTAAATAATGGACACCAATTAGTTTGAGGAAATAAATAAGTAGTTGTAAGAGAATTTGGACAAGGTTTTTATATGATTGAGTGCTTCCCCATGGGGTGAGATAGTCCAATTTTTCAAGAAGAAGGATGGGTCAATGTGCCTCTACAATGATTATCGTGATCTCAACAAAATCATGATAAATTAAAAGTATCCCCTTCTACAGATAGATGATTTATTCGATGAACTTCATGGGGCCAGATATTTTTCTATTGTGGAAATTAATTCAGGATATCACAAATTAATGGTGAGGAAGGAAGATTTTCCTTGGATTTCCTTTCAAACAAGATAGGAACACTATGATTTCATAGTGATGACTTTGAGACTCACTAATTCTCCAAAAATATTTATGGAATTAATCTATATACTATTTTGGTATTACCTGGACTAATTTATTGTTGTCTATATCAATGATATGTTGATATAATCTAAGAGAATGGAGAAACATGAGGATGGAATGATTACTATTAAAAAGACCTATAGGAGGGGGATTATATATTACAAGAATAGAAAATTTATGTTATGGATGAAGAAAGTATCATTTTGGGATCATGTTACCACCATTAAGGGAGTATTTTTGGACCCTTCCATGATAAAGGAAATCGATGAATATCCCAAACCATCATCCATAATAGAGATCCATAGTATCATTTGTATAATTGGGTATTAAATTAAATTTTTTAAGAGAATCTCATAAATTTAAAACTCACTAACCAAACTAAATCATAAGGGAGAAATGTTTTTTGGGACAAATGAATATGAATATTACTTCATGGAGTAAAACAAAGAGACTTATCAGCACAACATTAGTGAAACATCCAACAGGTGGAGAACTCATTGTGGTATACAAAGATAATTAATAAAATGTAATAGTATATTTATAGATGAAATATGATAATGTGTTATACTTGGCTTCTTGGTAGTTTAAAAATCATGAGACATACAACCCCATGCATGATATAGAGTTGGAAACAATTATCATTGCAATGAAAATAAAGCAGCATTCTCTCTAAGGGGAGAATTATGACACATGTAATGCTCTTAAGAGCCACAAGTATATAGTCAAAAATAATAATCTTAATATTCACCAGTGATGATGGTTGGATATAATCAAGGATTATGACTACGGAATCCACTAACATCCTTGTAAGGAAAACAAATTTATAGATGCTATAAGTTGGAAGGAAACTAAAACATTATCATTGACGTGAATTTGTAAGGATCCAGTAGTTTTAGATATTCAATGGATGAAAATGGGAATAATTTTGGAAGGAAAATCAATATTACATTCTAAAATAATTTATCAACAATACCTCATGGATAAAATAAAGGATTCTAAAAAAAATTATGTTGATATTCTGAATAAGGTGAAAGCTATGAGAAAGGAAAACTACTTTGACTTTAAAATCAATCAGGAATGAATTTTAATATTTGGGCTATCATAATGTATACAATGTAATCTAGATATAATGAAATAGGTTAATAATGACACAAATATCTTGTAATTCCCTTATCCAAGTTACCAATAGTCGATGCATTATTTTAATACAATGTCATTATTACAAGGAATCAATTTCCAAAGGACTGATCTGTTTAGCAGTCTTAGAAAATATATTACATACATGAACATTACATTATAAAATGAAAAAAACGACAAGATCATTGTCTACATTGACAACATTAATATCCCTTATAATATCCCAATAGGTTTGTCAAAATATACTTTTTAGCATCTTGGGAAGAATAAAACATAGAAAGGGGAGAGCTCGAACACTCAGTAAGGATAAAAATATAGTATAAACCTTCAAAAATAAGCAAAAAAAATTAAGGCAATGTATAAAACTAAAAAAATCCTTCTAAAGTTAAACATCAGCATAATATGAAAAAGATAAATCACGTAATGCCATTTAATTATTCACATGGATATTATACTAGTCAAATAATAACATGAAATATCCATTGCCAATTTTATAATGATGTAATGAAAAATGCCAATCTTCATAAAGTGATTTATTTGAAAATAAAAAACAAAAATGTTTGGCCAGAATTCATAATCAAATAGTCAAAGGCATGTTCCAGGACTACAAATAAGATTTTGAAAAGGCATTGTACCAAGACACTAGTTTGTCTTAGGAAAGCTATCGATGCGTCGGGGAGCAATAATGGTCTCCACCCGTCACTTTCTAAGTTCAATGCATTCCTCACACGGAAAGGTTTAAACATAACATAAACATTTGTATTAAAACTAGCTTATGAAATGTCAATAAATTATCCGTAAACTATGAAGGAATTAAAAATAACACATCCATAGTCAAACATATCACAAAACCTTCAATACAATATGGAATATTTGTATAATAATAAATCAACCTCGATCAATAATAATATCTAGAAAAGAATTTTTACATAGTTGAAAATGATCAGTAAAAATCACTGAGGGAAATATCCCTTTCTCAAGAAATAATTTAAATGTCACATAATTTATAAAGGAATTCATTTAAAAGATATTTTTTAATAAAATATTACCATACCACTTTGAAACTATTTAAAGTAATTAACATTTTAATACTTTCATGTCCATATAAATAAATCCTTACATTTTTTTTAAAACATGGACAGTAACGAGAAAGGCTTAGAAGAATAAATCTTTAAAACATTTAAAATGAGGTTTTTGTAAAAAGTAACTTAAAAATAATCCCTTGAGAAACTATTGTATGATACTCGTAAATGGATAATAATTATGTCCTAGTAGATACGTATGTAAAACCAACCTCGGATAATAAAGAGATTGTGAAATTAACTATTACCTAGCACTTAACTTTGGTCAATGGTACATTTAAACTCTTTTATAATGACGACAGTATGTTATTAAATTATACTTGAACCATATTATTGTTTATTATATCATAAATGATTCATTTTTGACTTTATACTACCCATTTAATAACAACTTCCATGTTAAATTAACATATTTGGTAAAAATTTCTTTCTTTATCGTAAATCTTTTAACTTCTTATTCTTCATCGTATCATTTATATAATTATTTAAATACTTATAGAATATAAAAATTGATTTATATATCATATATATTTAAAATATAAAAATTTCTAATAGATAGATATATGAAATGTAAGGCACCGTTTATGGATACGTTAGGCCGTACGTACGCATAAAATTTGTTTCCGTTTTCATATCGTATTGAATGGAAGTAAGAGAAAAAGATATATGTAAGTACATATATACATACATATATATCTGAAGTATCATTATTATGTCATATATTACATAATTATTAATAATATATATTTTTATAATCATCGTTGAATGGTGAACGTGGGAATGAATCTCATGTTGTCGTGGAGATGGTAATATATACGTACGCACGAGTGACAATATAATTATATTGATGGTGAAATTGTATGTAATTGGAAGGTATATCATAAATACAGAATCATTAACTTTTTATTATTTAAATCAGTTATACTCATTATTATACTCATCCAAATAATGAAATGTTTGGATAATAAACGACACCATGACATAGAGATGGTAAGTTTTATGTACGCACGTATGGTGACATTGTCACTTACAGAATGGATAAAATAAATAATATAGTTGAACCATATTTATAATGACATCACAGTATTCAGGAGGTACTAAATTTATTATTTTGGTATGGATATAACAATGAAATAGGACATGGAAGAAGAAAGGAACTTGAAAGAGGGTAGTGAAATTATTACCTCTTTTTTCGAGTGTTTCCTTTTAAGTTGATAAAAAGGTATCCTTAGGTTGAATTTATGATAAAATTAAATACTATTGGTTTATTTTTCGGAAGTTGGGAGGATATTTGGGAGGGGGTTGGTTGAGTCAAATGGCTTTGGATGAGTGATTTTGAGAAAAGGGGAAGTGCCCTTTTATAAGAGAGGTAAGAGTCCCTTTAGGAAAGGCTTGAAATATTATTTTATAATAAAATATTTTTCAGTTTATAATGGCTACCAAATTATTTATTTCTATTATATTCTGGTGATGGGTTGAAATCCTCTCAACCAATAGGTTTTAGAAAGGTTTAGGTCACCATATTATCCTTATCTTTTAGATTTATCCATTACTAAAAGAGGTTAACTTTTACCATGTATTCTATTATTACTATTATAAATATTTAATAAACATGATATAAAAACAAAATAGAACCAAAAGTTGTTCATTAATGATATACCTATAATTATATAAGTTCATTGGAAGATCCTTAGATTTTTAGGACAATTATATAATTTAATAATATAATATTTGTTTTAAAAACTCATTTTTGTCACTTTTGAAACTATTTAGTATTTGGTTTTTGTGAAAGTCATGAAAACATGATTAATTATAAAAAAATAAATTCAATCAACCCTAACTTTTCATATTCAACTAGAAAATTCTTAGATTTCATAAAAACATTGAAATTATATTTAGTTTAATATTTATAATACCATTTATTTTATTCTTTCATTAATATGGTTATTACTTCATCATCAATGTGTCGTAAATAAATGAAATTATTTAATGTATAAAAAATATAAATAAAATACCATGATCTATGAAGCCATTTTTTCTTTCTAATGAATATTTATAGTGGAATTTATCTTAAGTATAACTCTATAGAGAAGATGTTTTAGTTATAAAACATTGAATTTAACACTTTTAACTCTTCTATAAATAAAAAAATATTAAATGTCCTAATCTAATCCATTTGGATAAAAGAGGATAATAGTTTATTCCTTAGGTTTTTTATGGTATAATTAAACTTATCCAATATAATTAAGACATGTGTTAGGGTAATTATAATATAATTTTTACCATTAATTACCCTATTTCCTTTTAACCGTGGTAAATAAGTCAAAAGTTACTATTCAATCAAAATTATTTTCATCTTATTGAACAAAATTTTACTTACTAATGTCAACAGTGTTTCTTGGATTTTTGAAAATCAACTCACATATGTGTAAAATTAAATTTTATGCAAATTTGCAAACATTCCTAGAAGGTGGGTAAAAGAGGTTAAAAAGTTCCATAAAATTTTATACATCTAATATTATAATAAAATGACTCCAATGAATTATATTGAATTATGTAGAAATTATACATCTATTTTTAAATAAAACAAAATAAAATAAAATAAATAATTTTTCATATAAAAATTCATTTTTAAATAATAACGCAGTGTTTTTCAGTCTTCATCAAAAATTTAATGTTTTCAAAAAAATACAAAAAATTCACACTAAGCTAATTTTGATATTCCAAATTAAAAAATAAAGTATATTTTACAAAATTAAAAACATAGAAGTTGCATCTTTTAATTTAAAATTAATTCCTGTTGTCAAATCCAAAAAGTAGGTTTTTAAACAGAAAAAACTACCAAAAAGTAGGTATTCAAATCCAAAATGCAGTTAATACTATTCATAAATGCTTTTTGAACTGCTAGTTTGGTAAGTAGTTGTGCCCTGAAACTTGGTGTTGCATGTAGCGCATGATCTTAAATTAATTTAATGAGATAAAATACCATGAAATCATGGGGTGTTAAATTATCACCCCTTCAATAAATTTCATCCTCTATATTAGAAATATTTCTCTAAAAATAAAATTTTAAAAATAGAAAAATACCATTGTTGACAATCCACATCGGAAATTGGGTTAATAAAATGTTGTCTTAATTAGAGGGAAAGGGAATGAAAAAATCACCACCATATTATGATATCTATTAAGATAAAATTGGTGGAAATTACTGACACATAATTAGAGGAAAGACAGAATTATTTATAGGCAGTCATTGAGGGAATGAATCACAAACAAGTGTAAAAATGAGGGCCTCCAAGCCATCAATTTTTTATGATTTGAAATATCATTATTCAACAAAACATAAGGTATTAGGATAATACATTTATGGTTTTAATATTCCTTCCCTATATTTTAAGACTTTATTTATTCATAGAATAAGTGGAAAAAATATACTTGAAATGTAGAGTTTCATCATTCAACTAATTCCTACAACAAACTCATCTTTCACTCCTAATGATTATAGAATTCCAAAATATTCTATTTATCATAATCTTATAGGGTTCCAAAAATAATTAATTTATAATTAATTTGTCATAATATTTTTAAAAATACTACGTTATGAAAACCAAGACATTATGTATGCTAGTGGTAGGTGATATACCCTTGTCGCCCTTCGGGTGCAGGTTCATGTCTCGCAGCCTTGCCGGATTCAACGGGTTGTCGCCCAACCTCCGGGTTGTCCTTTTTATGACCATCCAAAAATAATCTCAATACATGATTTACCTTAAAAATAGTATCCAATACCAAACATAATATATTCTATCTTTTAGACTTATCCACAATACTTCTATCATAACTCACAAGTCCTGAATTTATAAGGAACGTCACATAATATACTTGTGAATAATTTCATTATAAGGACCTGACCTTAAACATTACATAATATTGAATTAAATGAATAATTCACATTGAGGATCTTTTGAGGTTTAGAGTTTTAGAGAATTAGGAAATAACTATTACATCTCAAAAGATTACAAAGTATAAAATTCTACACAAATTCCATTTTTTTCATAAAATAAAAACTCTTGAAAAAAAGATTCATGTCTAGTTCCATGTTTCAAACAACATGAATTTTCCTTGATCCAATCCTTCACCCTTTTAATCTTTAAGTCCTGTGAAAAAAATTTAAAACTTGGGATGAGGCTAAAATGCTCAGTAAGGTCTATGAAATAAATAAATAAAACATTTGATCATAAATACATACCAAACATGAACTCTTTTATTTACCACATGACATTATAAGATTTTATGAATCACACATAGAAATAATAAATCGTAAATGTAATTTGTGGCATCCATAACATACTTAAAATGTAGCTATCACAACTACATAGGGAGTTACTTTGGAATACCCATCACAGTATATTCCATAAATCTCTTAGGAGAAACATTCAATTTTACCTCCATCACGTTAATAAATGCATTGGAGAGCTATCTCGGGCTCACCCGCCCTAGGTTTATCATGGAACCACCCATATACATAAATAATTCTCATGAACCATAACATTTTCATAACACATAACATAAGCAAAAAAGAAAGATTGAATTTCCACATTTCAATAACAAAATATCATTTCAAGATATTGAAATAATAAATCAATTATAAAAATAATTTTCAATACCAAAATACATAAAAAAGAGTATTTGGTATTTATTTTTCCTTTTAAAAACATTCCATCTTGTTATGGAATCCAAAGATCAAATAATACTTGCGGTAGTTGAATGGTCATTGTCACCACTTACGTAAAAAAGCATTAATTTTTGTTTTTTAGTAAAACTAATTTTAAAAAAACATTCCCTTTGTATGAAATGAAAAGTCAAAGGAGTTTATACACCATATAAAATAAAGTTGTGTATAAAACTAAATATGCCTTAATGAAAAGAGATTGAGATGAAGTCCCTTACCTCGTGTCTGACTTGACTCGATCGTTCTTTAATCTCCTGAATAAAAAACTAAAGTAAATTTCTACTTTCTTAAGAACCTTTTTCAAGTTTATAATTCCTTTTATATCACTTATTACCATGTTATAAACATTATATAATCATTTAAGTTAATAACGTTCATTTTGTCGATATTTGGTACTTGAGTCAATAATGATCACCTTATATTAACAAGTTGTCCATGTGATAAATAGCCCATTATATCTAGAATGAAATTCATTATTTATATATCATATATATCATATATATCTAGTATATATAAAAATATTTATAATAGTACATATCATTTTGTGGTATGAATTGAAATGTACCATTCATGAAGACGATAAGCCGAACGTGCGCATGAACACTACTTTCATTTCTATTTCTTATTTTAATGAATTTAAAATATAATGATACATAGTTATATTATAATTTTAGTATAATTACATATATAATATCATTAACTCCAACCTTTATACATCCCACATATGGCATTAACGAGTCATATCACTTTGAGGGGGCGGTAGTCCTTACTTCCTCAAATGAAATTATCATGTTTACACATAATGGAAACCAAAAACGTATGATACAAAAAAAAATGAAGAAGAATAAAGAAAACATGAACATAATATATATCATATATAAATAAAGTTCCATCTTAATGGCCACCATGAGAAGCGGTAGGAGATAATCAAACAATCATCGTTTCGTGAGACGCTAGTTTTCCATCCATAGAAACATTATGTTCTTCACCCATTATATGGAGGTGAGTGTAAATGTAGTTATAATCCTTTACATTACAATATCCTTTTATAATGGGGATAATTATGTTTTTATAAAATAAAGGAATAAAAAGAGTTGAGGGGTTGGAGAAGTAAAATAAAAGATATGAAGTTAAGATAAACTGTTACCTTTAATATATGTAACTTCCATTGGTTTGAACCAAAAAAACTTCTTGACGTGCCTTCTGTCTAAGTTAAAGATTATAAGAGGAGGAGAGGGATGTAGGTAGATTAAATGGGTAGAGTTTGGACTAGCCTAAAGGCATGAGTGGTGTGATGAATTGGATATAAGTGAGGGATTTTTATAAGGGGGAAGAGGAGCTCTTTAGGAAAGTGTGAAATCATTATTTTTTTATAAAAATATCTTCTCCTTAAAAGGGTCAAAAAATAATTAAAGTTGAAGATAAGATTACTCATATTATATATAAAATCATCCAATCAGAATTGGACATGTTTTGGATAATATTTTAATCATTATAAACTTATTTCGTTAAATCATTTATTAAAGAGGTAAATACTGCATCATTATTGTGTCACAAATAATTTATATTATTTGATGTCTAAAAATTATAATAAAAATAATATTATGTAGGTAATATTTTTATATTTGTAATTAATATTTATAGGGAAAAATATTACTTACATAACACAATATAAAAATTAATTTACCTAAAGATATTTGTTTTTTTATTTTTTCCTTTACATTAAATTAATTAATCTAAAGTTTCATTTTCTTTCATAAGTTGTTCCATGGTGTCCCAAAATAGACCCAAAGATTTATATGGAAATACATTACTCAAATAATATGGTTAGGAAATGTGTTAAGGTAATTTTGAATTATTACAACACTCATTTTTCCTAGAATTACCCTATTTACCTTTAACCGCGGTAAATAAAAGTAAAAAGTTACTATTGACCAAAAATTATTTTCATCTTATTGAACCAAATTTTACTTATTGATAACAACCATTAATGTAAGATTTTATAAATTTAATTCACAGAAGTGGTAAAATATCATTTAAATGAACAATTCAGTTTTTTAACTATTACTAAGTGGTTTCACTATTCATAAAAAATGATGTTTTTTTTTGAAAAATTCCAAAAATTCGGCCTAATCATTATCGGATATTTCGAATTCAAAAATTATGTCGATTTTTCGAAATTCAAAACATATAACTGGTATTAATTAATTTAAAATTAATTCCCGTTGTTAAAATAATTAGGTTGTTTTTAAGAAACAATAACTATCAAAATATTGACACTTGTTTATGTCCAATTTCAAAGTGAAGTTAATTAAAATGACAAAAATTTACTTAAATGGTAAAAATATATTCTAATTACACATTAAAACAAATTAATATGATAATCTGACCATATAAATAAATTATATTAAAAGGCACTTTTGAAATAAAATACAATATTTTTCGCTATTCATTAAAAAATGAACTATATCATAAAAATAACAAAAAATTACTCAAAGTAAAATTTCAAATCACCATTATAAAGAACGATTTTATTTGGTCAATTATAATGTATTCAAGTGACCCAATCTATATTTAATGTGGGTTCACCATTAAAAGGCAGAAAATCGTCCTTTTAATGTAAATTATGCTTAAAAATAGATTCTTTCACATTTTAAGCCTCTAACTTTTTATGGGATAAATGTAAATACATTTAACAATCATATTGTAGTTAGTTTTTTTCATTCTCTACTATACAACATAAATGATTTAACTAACATTTAAAATTATAATATTATATTATTAGTGTGCAATGTAAGATTCTAAAGAAACCTGTTGTTGCCTATTGAGTACACTATCGAACATAGCAACCACTTTAAAATAAAATTAATATTTAATTAAAAAATATTAATAAATCTTAAATATATCATATTCATAATTTAATTATGATGTTAAATCCTTCCCCCATTTTGGAAATTGCATCCACACAATTTTATTCACATATCAAATAAATGGGGGTATTTATCCCTCATAACATTTTAAGATTCCCATGTTGCCTCATCAACCATATAGTTTTGCCGCAAAACCTTTACTTGGCGAATTACCTTATTTCGCAACACTTTATCCCTATGGTCAAGGATTTGAACTTTTTGTTCTTCATAAGAGAAATTCTCTTCCAACTGAACTACCTCTGGGCTCAAAACAAGAGACGGATCTGGCATATAATTTCCCAATATCGAAACATGAAAAACATTGTGTACCAAGGATAAACATAGAGGTAAAGCCACTCTATACGCAACTGATCCAACTTTCTCCAGAATTTAATAATGTCCAATGAACCTCAAACTCAAATTTCCCTTCTTACCAAAATGCATCACACTTTTCCTTGGAGAAAATTTAAGAAAGACATGATCACCTACCTAAATAGAAAGATCCTTCTTCCGGTTATCTGCATATCTTTTTTGTCTGATCTGAGCCGTTCTCACGTGCTTCTGAATCAACTAAACTTTCTCTACCATCTCTTCTACCAATTCTGGTCCCATCAACTTCCTTTCACCTACATCATCCCAAAAGGATGGAGTTCGATAATTCTTTCCATATAATGCCTCAAATGGAGCCATCTGCCTACTAAAAGGAAAACTATTATTATTTGAAACTTTAACCAATGAAAGATGTTGGTCCCAACTTCCCTGATAATCCATCGAGCAAGCACGTAACATATCCTCCAATGTCTGAGTTGTTCGATCTGGTTTCCCATCTGATTGAGGATGAAAAGTTGTACTAAAATTTAATTCAGTACCTAATGACTTCTAATGGCCTTTACAAAAGTTAGAAGTAAACCTGGGATCACGATCAGATACAATAGATAGGGGAACTCCATGCAACCTGACAATCTCTTAAACATATAATTGAGAAAGTTGATTTAGAGTCAATGTATCCCGAATAGGAAGGAAATGAGCAGATTTAGTCTATCGGTCAACAATAACCAAGATTTCATTATTACCTCAAGATGTCTTTGGTAATACCACAACAATTTCCATTAAAATATTTTCCCATTTCCACTCTGGCATCGATAAATGCTGAATAAATCATTTCGATAACTGGCACTCTACTTTAACCTACTGACAAGGCAAACACTTCATAGTAAAATAGAAATATCTCTTTTCATTCCATCCCACTAGTAAAATCCCGATGATCTCTGTACATCTTAGTACTACCAGGGTGAACTGAAAATGGAGAACTATGAGCCTCACATAATAACTCATTCATAAACTACGAATCACAAGGCACACAAAATCTCTTACCAAACTCAAAACACAATCATTATCAACGTTAAAATTAGGCAACATACCCTTATAAACCAACTCTACCTTTTTCTGCAACTCACTGTCTTCTTTCAGTGCTTGAATTATTTGGTATGATAGAGATGATTTCACTGATGCCTGAAACAAAATAGAATAATTTCCTGCACAAACTACTTCTATGCCAAAGTTCATTAACTCAAAAACCAAAGGATCTTGTTCCAAACGCAACATGGTTAATGAAGCAGTAATTTTTGGACTCAAAGCATCAGCAACATTATTTGTTGTTCCCGGATGGTAATGGATCATGCAATCACAATCCATGATTAATTCCAGCCATCTCCTCTGTCTCATGTTAAATTAATTTTGAGTGAATATATACTTTAAACGTTTGTGGTCAGTATATATTTCATATTTTACTCCATATAAGTGATGCCTCCAAATATTTAAATCAAAAACAACATCATCTAATTCCAAATAATGTGTATTGTAATTTAACTCATGTGGTTACAACTATCGTGAAGCATAAGCAATTACCTGATCATTATACATTATGACACAACCCACTATTTTCAACGAAGAATCACTGTAGATAACTAACTTCCCATCTTTAGATGGCAGTTCCAAAACTGGAGCATTCGCCATTCTGCTTTTCAATTCCTAAAAATAATCATTACATTATTTTGTCCAGATGAACATAACACTTTTTCTAGTAAACATAGTCATTGGACTAGATAAACGTAAAAATGTTTCAACAAACCTCCAGTAATAACCTTCCAAACCAAGAAAACTATGAATCTCAATTATATTTATGGGTGTTGTCAATTCTTCAACAACTTTTGTTTTAGCACGATCAATATTTATGCCATTTTTTGAAACAACGTGACAAAGTAAAGAAATTTTTTGTAACAAAAACTCACACTTGCTGAATTTCCCAAATAGTTTCATTTCTTTCATGGTTTTCAAGACAACCCTTAAATGAATTTAATATTCCTCCTTACTTTTGGAATAAACCAAAATATAATCAATGAACACAACCCCAGACTTATCCATAATCTCAAAAAAGTTCTATTCATAAGATCCATGAATACAGTATGTGCATTTGATAAACCAAAATGCATAACTACAAATTCATAATGGCCATATCTTGTACGAAACGCAGTCTTCGGAATGTTTTCTTCCTTTACTTTCAACTGATGGTACCCCGACCTCAAGTAAATCTTCAAAAAATACTGAGCTCCCTGGAGATGATCAAAGAAGTCATCTATATGAGGAAAATGATACTCATTCTTAACAGTGATGTTATTCAATGATCTATAATCAATGCAAAGTCTCATTGAACCATTATTCTTTTAAAAAAACAAGACAGGGGCACCCCATGGTGATGTTCTTGGTCGAATAAAAGCATTATCTAATAACTCCTGCAATTGCTTCATTAACTCTAAATGTTTCATTTGAGCCATTCGATAAGGGGGTTTTGAAATTGGATTAGCATCAGGAACTATGTCAACAGTAATTTCGACTTCCCGATCTGATATAATACCAGGAAACTCATCAGAAAAAACATCAAGGTACTCATTTACCACTGGCACATCATTAATTTGAACGGTTCCTTTAATTTCAACAATATGTTCAAGGTAACATTCATTTCCTTTTATTAATTGTTTCTCAGCTTCCTGATATATTACCAAAAGCAAGGGTTCTTTCTTGTACACAAACTGTAAAGATTTTTGAAATGAAACCTATTTAGAACTATATCCAATCATAGCATGATAAATAGAAAGCCAATCCATGCCCAAAATAACATGAAACTCTACTAGAGGAAAAACAATAATGTTTGCAAGTAGATTCTTTCTGCACATAATGATAGTAATGTTCATCTATTTTCTTTTTGTCTCAAAATTTTATCTAGGTGTTTTTAACATAAGTTCTATATTCATATCATGAGATGGAATTCCCAATTTACTAGAAAACTTCTCAGAAAAGAAATAGTGTGTAGACCCTGAATCAAACAACACATTGGTATACTCTGAAAAATGAAACAGTGTACCTGATACTACTTCGTTCGATGGCCCAACATCCGCTGAAGTTGTTGCAAATGATTTCACCACCCTTTTCTGCTTGTAGTCTGGTTGCTTTCCTTCATTTGAGTTCTTTGTTGGAAACTCATTTTCATAGTGACCCATTTCATTGCACTTGAAACATTTCACTCACTGGAAATCATATTTTGTCTTACCGTTACCCTGATCATTTTCAGTGTAATTAAGAGCCTTATATCCCATTTTACCACATCGGTAGCACTTACCCAAATTCAGAAGGCATTCCCCAGCATGCTTTTTACCACAATTTTCACAAATTGTAAAGGTAGGTTTCTTACCATCAGAATTTTTTGAAGAGTTCATCCCTTTCACCTGCCACCTAAACCTATTATTTTGTTTCTTTTCAAAGAACACATGATCATCAAAAAAACTCTATTTCCACCTTCTCTGCACAACGAACAAGTTTTTCATAACTTTTTACCTCACGAGAAGCTAAAGTTCTCCGATACTATGGATTTAATCCTGAGTAAAAACGGTTTATTTTACTATCAAGATCTCGTATGAAATTTGTAGAATACCTTGCCACTCAAGAGAATTTTTCTTCATAAGTAGCCACTGAGTCCTCCACATTCCTTAATTCCAGGAATTGTTTTTCCATCCTATGACGAACCTCCTTAGGAAAATATTTCTCAAGAAACGTACCTTTGAAGTCATCCCATTCAAGATCATCAATTTCCTCACTCTCCCTGATATTTTTCACCATCGTCCACCACTGGTCATCTTCACCTTCAAAACGGTAACCAGCAAGACTATCCTTTTTATGGTCTGAACAACCCATGACATCGAAAATCATTTCCAGTGATTTAATCCACCCTTCTGCTAGCACTAGATCAGATGATCCTCTGAATGATGGGGGATGTTGCCTCATGAAAAACTCCACTACTGACATGTTCCTCTGTGGTTGATCTGGCTGATCTCATAAATGGATACCATAAATATTTATAGCCTGAGTCAACTATTCCATCACTGCAAAAAACTGTTCACATCTGATTCCAACCATCTTAGGTTGCTGATTTGGAAGGTTGTATTCCTCCTTATGCCGTCCCAACATAACTTTATTGTTTCCTCTGTGGAAGTCCATTATAAACATAGAAATATCTTTGGAGAAGCAGAATGGTCTTCTGTAAATGCTTTATGATTTCAATATTAACATAAATTACATTATGGATATTAATTTAACAATACCCTAACTCCTAAAGTTATCTAAACTGACCTTTGATACCAACTATAACGACCCTACCTTAAAAATTACATAATATTGAATTAAATGAACCATTCACATTTAGGATCTTTTCAGGTTTAGTGTTTTTGAGAATTTGGACATAACTATTATATCTCAAAAGATTACAAAGTACACACTTCTATACAGATTCAATTTTTTTCATAAAATAAAACCTCTTGAAAAAAAGATTCATGTCTATTTCTCTTGTTTAGACAGCATGACTTTTCCTTGATCCCATCCTTGTCCATATTCATCTTTAAGTCCTATGAAAACATTCCAAAACTTGTGATGAGCTTAAAAAGATCAGTAAGGGTTATAAAACAAAGAATGAAAGCATTTGTTCATAAAAACATAAAAAACATGAACTATTTTATTTACCTCATGAAATAATAAGATTTTATTATTAAAAAATAGAAATAATAAATCATAAAAGTAACTTATGGCATCCATAACAGACTTACAATGTAGCTATCATAGCTACATAGGGAGTTACTTTGGAATACCCATCACAGTATATTCTATAAATATCATATGAGAAACATTTACTTTCATCTCCATCACATTACCCAATGAATTGGTGAGATATCTCGTGCTCACCTGCCCTAGGATTACCATGGAACCACCCGTATATGTAAATAATTCCCAAGAACCATAACATGATCATAACATATGACATAAGAATAAAGAAAAGATAACATTTCCACATTGAAATAAAAAAATATCATTTCAAGATATTAAAATAATATATCCATTCTCAAAATTGTTTTCAACACCAATATACGTAAAAAACAGTATATGGTATTTATTTTTCCTTTTAAAAACGTTTCAACTTGTTAATGAAGCCAAAGATCAAATAATACTCACTACAACGGAAAGGTTGTTGTCAACTCTTATGTAAAAAAGAATTCCTTTTTTCAGTTAGCAAAATGATTTTTATAAAAAGATTCACTTTGTATGAAATGAAAATTCAAAGGGATTTATACACCATATAAAATAAGGACTTGTATAAAACTAAATATTCCTCAATGAAAGGAGATTGAGACGAAGTCCCTTACCTCGTGTCTAACTTGACTCGATCATTCTTTAATCTCCTTAATAATAAAATAAAGTTAATTTATACTTGCTTAAGATCCTTTTTCAAGTTTATAATTCCTTTTATATCACTTATTACCATGTTATAATCATTATGTAATCATTTAAGTTAATAATGTTCATTTTTTCGATATTTGGTACTTGAGTAAAAAATGAACACCTTATATTTACAAGTTGTCCATGTGATCAATAGTACATTATATCTATAATGAAATTCATTATTTATATATCATATATATCATATTTATCCAATATATATATTTATTTATTTATAATAGTACATATCATTTATAGGTAAGAAATGAAAGACACTGTTCATGGAGACTCTAAGCCGCACGTAAGCATGAACACTACTTTCATTTCTATGTATTATTTTAATGGAATTAAAAAATAATTATACATAGGTATATTTTAATTCAATTATAATTTCATATATAATATTATATATAATATCATTAACTCTATCCTTTATACATCCCACACATGGCTTTTACGAGTCATATCAATTTGAGGGGGCGGTAGTCCGCATTTCCACATTTAAAATTATCATGTTTACACATAATGGAAACCATAAAGGAATGATAAAAAAAATACAGAAGCATAAAGAAAACATGAACATAATTTATATCATATATAAATAATGTTCCATCGTAATCGCCACCATGAGAGGCTGTAGGATATAATCGAACAATCATCGTTTCGTGAGGATTTAGTTTTCCATCCACAGAAACATTATGTTCATCACCCATTAGATGGAGGTGTGTGTAAGTATAGTTAGAATAATTCTAAAAAAAACCTAGTATATTGAAGATACTGGTGTTGTTATAAAATAATGGAATAAAAATATTTTTTTGGGGTTATAGAAGTAGAATAAAAGAAAATAACTTAAGAGAAACTGTAACCTTAAATTTGGGTAACTTCCTCTGGTTTGAACCAAAAAGACTTCTTGAAGTGCCTTCTACCTAAGGTAAGGAATCTTGGAGGAGGAGAGGGATGTAGGGAGAATAATTGGGTAGAGTTTGGATGAGCCTAAATGCTTGAGAGGTGTGAGTAATTGGATATATGTGAGGGCTTTTTATAAGGGGGAGGAGGGGCTCTTTAAGAAAGCGTGAAGACATTATTTTATTATAAACATATCTTCAGTTTCAAAAGGTCCAAAAATAATTACAGTCTAAGATAAAACGACTCATCTTCTAAATAAAATCATCCAATCAGAATTGGACATGTTTTGGATAAAATTTTAATCATTATAATCTTATTTATTTAAACCATTTATTAATGAGGTAAATACTGCATCATTATTGTGTCATATATAATTTATATTATATGATGTATAAAAATTAAAAAAAACTACCATGATGTAGGAAATATTTTTATCCATCTGAGAATATTTATAGTCTATATTTTTACTTATATAACACCATATAAAAATTAATTTACTAAAAAAAATTTGTTTTTGTCATTTTTTCCATTACATTAAATTAATTAATCTAAAGTGTCATTTGCTTTCATAAGTGGCTCCATGAGGTCCCAAAATAGACCCATATATATCAATGGTCTACCATTACTCATCTAATAAGTTTATGACATGTGTTAATGTAATTTTGAATTATTACAATATTCTTTTTACCTTGAATTACCCTATTCACCTTTAACCGCAGTAACTAAAAATCAAAAGTTACTATTCACCAAAAATTATTTTCATCTTGTTGAACCACATTTTACTTTTGATAATAAGAATGTATGTTGGACTTTCTAAATTCAATTTAAAAAAGTTGTAATGTTTCATTTAAATGAAAAAGTCAGTTTTTTAACTACTACTAAGTGGTTTTACTATTCATAAAAAATTGATGTTTTTCATAAAAATACAAAAACTTCAGCGTAACCATTATTTGATATTCTGAATTCAAAAATTATTTCTATTTTTCCAAATTCAAAACATTGTTTCGGAATTAATTAATTTAAAATTAATTCCTCTTGTTAAAACAATTAGCCTATTTTTAAGAAAAAATAACTATCAAAAGATTGACACTTCTTTATGTCCAATTTCAAAGTGAAATTAATTCCAATGACCAAAATTGGATTAAATGGTAAAAATATATTCTAATTATTCTTTAAAACCAATTAAAAAGATAATCTATCCATATAAATAAATTATATTAAATGGAACTTTTGAATTAAAATACAATATTTTTCACTATTCATTAAAAAATGAACATTATCAGAAAAATACCAAAAAACTACCCAAATTAAAATTTGATATCCCCATTATAAATAATTATTTTGTATGGTCAATTAGAATGTATTAAGGTGACCAAAAATATATTTAAATAGGGTTCTCCATTAAAAGGCTGTAAAACGACCTTTTATTGTAAATTATGCTTAAAATTAGATTCATTCACATTTTAAACCTCTAACTTTTTATTGGATAACTGTAAATACATTTAAAAATCATATTGTAGTTAGTTTTTTTCATTCCCTATAATAAAAAAGGAAGGAATTAACTATAATTTAAAATATCAATATTATATTATTAGTGTGCAACGTAAGATTCCAAAGAAACCCGTTGTTGCGTATCAGGTATGCTATCGAACATAGAAACCCCATCTAATTAAAAATAATATTTAATTGAAAAATATTAATAAATATGAAATATGTCTTATTCTTCATTTACTTCAGATGTTGCATTCATCGTGTATTCTTTTAAAACGTTGTAATAAAATGAATTTCTAGAAAACCATATTTGAATAGGTATGTAGTTTCATATTCCTTATTTAAATCATCGAATACTAGATATACTCCTAAAATCCGTAAATGTTCTAAACTCCAATAATGATGGATTATAAAAATCATTAATCAGTTTCAAGGTAGTTAAGAATATCGAAAATAATTTATCCTAATCAATCATATATTTTTCGAAATTCACTACCTCAGAATCAGAACCATGTTATGGTTTATCTTTCACTAAACCATATATTTTCCAAAATATTTAACCTGTTATTGAGTCACATTTCTTGGTTCCACACAATCTCATGTCCTTAATGAAATAGAACAACAGTACAATTCTTTTTATACTCTATAATTCTTTTAACATGTACATCATTAATAAAATACTCAAATGGAACAATACTTTAATAACTATACAAGAACTCTAATCTTTCCTCTTCATATTTGGTTTTATAATAACTTGATTATTATCCAATAGTAGGATTTGGGGTTTACTTTGATGATTTGGACATTTTTTCGCTTAGTGTCCCAACTCCTTGTAGATGAAGCATTGTAGATTTTAAACCTTTTTTACCCTTACAATCACGTAATTGGTGTCCTTTTTCCCCACACTTATAGAAACTATCATTCCCTTCAAGCATTGAGCAAGGTGATTCTTTCCATAGTTATCACATATGGGAAAATCCTTCTTTCCCTTATTCACTTTCTCCATATTTCTCTCTACAATACTTTTTTTCTCATTATTCCCATAAAATTCATAAGACTCAGAGAATTATTTATTTATCTTATTAACACATGGTATTATTTCTTCACATGATGAAAATAAATGGGTGACTATTTCCCATTTAAATATCAGATATAACCATTAAAGATATGATCCTTCTAAATCATTCAATCAAGAGTATTGTTGGAATTATCATTCCTTATACTAGGTGCCATTTGAAAACAATGGAATATACTTGGATAGTTTATGAACAATAAGGCTTAATTTGAAAAATTTAAAATATCTAACGTAAATAGAAATTATTATGCATATAATATGTTATCATAAAAAAAGATTTATTTGGGGACATATTTACTCCTAAATCTATCATAATGGCTTATAATGGAAATATGAAATATCCTAAGAATTTCCCTCGGGTGTGTCATAACCAAGAGTGCAACAAGGCCCATTTTCATGTACCAGGATACCCATGGTCAATGCCAAAACTCACTGTCACAGTTTTAACTCCTTGGTACATCTGTGCCAGAGCCGCCTCTACCTGCTCGTATCCTGATAGAGTTGTATTTCTTAGAAAATACCCAAAATATATATATTAGAAAATGTCTAGGAAGTTATTTTATACTAATCCTCAAAGATTATCTTAGGGTAATGGTGTCTAATTAGAGTTTATCTAAATCTATTTCCAAGGTTGTTGCTAAACTCTCTCTGATACCAACTGTAATACCCCGACCCCAGTTCCCTAGAGTCGGTGACTTATTTTAAAACATTGGTATGATTACAAAGATTCAATTCATGAAGGACTGATCTATTTAGCAGTGTTGGGAAATAGATTACATACATGAACGTTACATTATAAAATGAAAAAACAAAAAAATTGTCTCTATTGACCACATTAATATCACTTAGACAATCCCTACAAGTCGGTCATAATATATATCTTCTCATCCTAGGAAAAATAAAACATAGAATGATGTGAGCTGAAACGATCAGCAAGGACAACAATATAGAAGATACCTTCAAAAATAAGCATAAACATTTAAGGAAATGTATAAAAAAATAAATCCATTTATAGTTAAACATCAGCATAATATGTAAAATATAAATCAAATAATGCCATTCAATTGTTCACATGGATATTTTACTAGTAGAATAATCACATGCAATATCCATAATGAATTTCAAAATGATGGAATGCATAATGCCAGACATCATAACCACATAGTCAAGGCCTTGTGCCAAGACTAAAAATAAGATATTGTCAAGGTCTTGTTCCAAGACGCTCGTTTGTCTAATGAGACCTACCGATGCATCGAGAGGCTATAACGGGCTCCAATCGTCACTTACTATGTCGAATGCATTCCTCATATGAAAAGGATTAAACAAAACATAAGCATTCATAGTAAAACAAGCATAAGAAATTTCAATACATAATACATAAACCATGAATGGTATACGAATAACACATCCACATTCAAACATATCACAAAACTTTCAATACAATATTGAATATTTTTATCGTAATAAATTAACCTCGATCAAGAATAATATCCTGTAATGTATGTTGACATAGTTGAAAATGATCATTAAAAATATTTAAGAGAAATACCCATTTCTCAGGAAATTATGTAAAAGTCACTTAATTTATAAAAGAAGTTATTTAAAATATAGTTTTGAATCAAACTGTCCCATACCACTTTGAAATTTTTTAAAGGAATTAAAATTTTAAAACATTCATTTCCATATATATAAATCCTTAAAAACCATTTTGAAAACATAAACATTAATGAGAAAGGTTTAAAAGAATTAATCTTTAAAACATTTAAAATGATGTTTCCGTAAAAGTCTAATAAAAATAATCCATTTGACAAATTTTGTATGAAACATGGAAATTGATAATAAATATGTCCTAATACATACTTACGTAAAAACAACCTCGGATAATAATGAGATTGTGATATTAACCCTTACCTTGCACTTTCTAGTGATCCAGGGTATGTTTAACCTCCTGTATAATGACCATAGTATGTTATTAAACCACACCAGGACCATATTCATATTTATTATATAATACATGATTCATTTATGACTTTTTAATATCTATTTAATAATTATTTCCATGTTAAATCTACATTTTTGATAATAATCGCTTTCTTTATCGTATTTGTTTTAACTTGTTATTCTTGATATTATCATTTAGGTAATGATTTAAATACATACATAATAATAAAAATTCCTTATATATCATATATATTTATAATAAAAATATTAATAGTAGACAGATATATGAAATGGAAGTCACTGTTTATGAAGATGGTATGCCATACGTATGAATAAACGATGTTTCCGTTCTCATATCATATTGAATGGAAGTAAGTGAATAAGATATATGTAAGTAAATACATATATAAAAATAAATCTCTAGTAGAATTATGATTAAATATATTACATACTTATTAATAATATATATTTTTATAATCATCGTTGAATGGTGAACGTGGGTATGAATCTTATCGCGTTGTGGAGACGGTAATCCGTACGTACGCATGAGAAACAATATCATTATATTGATGGAGAAATATTATGTAATTGGATGGTATATGATATATACAGAATCATTAACATTTTATATATATTATTTATATTAGTTATATTCATTATTATACCTATACAAATAATGAAGCGTTTGAATAACAAACGACACCACGACGTGGAGACGGTAGGCCGTACATACGCATGTATGGTGACTTAGTCATTTATTGGATGGAAATAATAATGAATATGGTTGTACCATAATTATAATTATATCATAGTATGTTGGAGGTATTGGGGTCATTATTTTGGTATGGACACAACAAATAAGGAAGAGGTGGAAGATGAAAATAACTTGAAAGAGGTTGGTGAAATTATTACCTCTTTTTCAAGTGTTTCCTTTTGAGTTGATCAAAAAGTCTCCTTTGGTTGGATTTCTGATCAATGTAAAAACTCTATGTTGATTTGAGGGATGTTTTTAGGATATTTGTGTAGGGTTTTTCTAAGACAAATTGCTTTGGGGGTGTGATTTGGAGAGAAGGGGAAGTTCAGCTTTATAAGATAGGTGAGGGTCACTTTTGGAAAAGGTTGAAATATTTTTTTATAATACATTCATTTTCTATTTATAATGGCTCCAAAATGATTTATTTCTCGAATATGGTGGTGATGGGTCGAAAAAAACTCTACAGATAGGTTTTGGACAGGTTTAGATCACTATATTAACCTCATCTTTTAGATTTAACTCTTACTTAAATAGTTTATCTTTTAACATGTATTCTATTATTATTATAATAAATGGTTAAAAAAAATTCTATAAAAAGTCAATAGAATATAAGGTAGTTAATTAATTATATACCTACCATTATATAAGTTATTTGTCAGAATCATAGATTTTTAGTCCTATTATATAATTTAATAATATAATATTTGTTTTAAAAACTCATTTAAGTCAATTTTGTCACTATTTAGTATTTGGTTTATGTGAAAGTCATCACAACGTGATTAATTCGAACCAAATACATTGAATCAACTGAAAATTTTCTTATTAACCTAAGAAAATTTGTGGATGTCATAAAAACATTGAAATTATATTTATTTTAGTATTATTTATAACATTAATTTGATTCATTCATTAATATGGTAATTAGTACATCTTCATTGTGTCAAAAATAAATTTTATTATTTACTTTATAAAATTTCAAAATACAGTACCATGATGCAGTAAATCTTTTTAGCTTTCTAATTAATATTTATATTCGAATTTCTCTATTGTATAACTATATATTAAAAATGTTTTAGTTATAAACTTTTGAATTTAACACTCTTATCTCTTCTTTAAATAAAATAATAATAAATGTCCTCATCTAATCCAAGTGGATCAAAGAGGTTCATATTTCATTCCTTAGATTGTTTTTGGTCGAATTACACTTATTCAATAGAAATATGACATGTATTATTGTAATTATAATATCATTTTTACCCTTACATACCCTATTTACTTTTAACTGTGGTAAATAAAAGTCAAAAGATAGTATTCACCAAAACAATTATTTTCATATTATTGAAAAAAAATTTACTTACTGATGTCAACCGTGTCTCTCAGATTTTTGAAATTCAACTCACAGAAGTGGTAAAATTATGTTTTTTGCAAATTTTCTGATGTTCCTAGAAGGTGGGTAAAAGAGGTTTAAAAGTTCAATAAAATTTTATACATCTAATTTTATAACAAAATGACTCAATTTAATTACATTATACATAAATAGGTATTATATATCGATTTCCCCTTAAAATAAATTTCAACAAAAATTCTGTATTAAATAAAAACGCAGTGTTTTTCACTATTCATCAAAAATTTAATGTTATCAGAAAAATACATAAATTCTCCCTTAGCTAATTTTGATATTTTGAATTCAAAAATAAAGTCAACTTTACCAAATTAAAAACATAGAAGTATCATTTATTAATTTAAAATTAATTCTAGTTGTCATGATTTTTAAAAAGTAAAAACTATCAAAAGATTGACATGTGTTTATGTCAAATTTAAATGTGAAAATACTTATAATTACCTGAATTGTATAAAATGATAAAAATAAAATATAAATATACTTCAAAACTATTAAAATTCATAATTTAAAACTATAAATTATTTTGATTAAAAAGGTTGTTTTTAATTAAAACTTAGTATTTTTCAGTATTCGTCAAAATATGAAATTTATCAGAAAAGTAAATTTTTTTTATCCAAACTAGATTTTGTTTTCCCACTTCTAAAAAAGAATTTAATTTCATTAAATAGAATATATATTAGTGTCAAAAATTGGTTTTAAAAATGGTTCTCCATTAAAAAGCGGTAAAATTTCATTTCTAGAAAAAAACTTCTTTAATATGAAAAAATGAATTTGTTCTTATTTTAGGTCTAAGAAACACATAATTTGGATGTTAAAATTATATAGTGTATATATGATTCAAAATGTAGTTTATACTATTCATAACATCTTTTTGAATTGCTAGTTTCATAAGTTGTGGTGCGCTCGAACTCGTTGTTGCGTGTAGTGCAATCTATTAAATTACTTTATGGAGATAATGTAATATGAAATCATGGGGTGTTACACAGCTCATCCTCCTTTATTCACCTAGGTAGAAAAAATATGTATTGATATTATTGACACTGAAAAAATCCCGTAACTCCCAGAGGAAGTTTCGGAATGACGAAGCAAAGTCATATTCGGAATCAGAGGCCCGATCTGGAGGCCCGGGATGAGGTGCACAATCTTTGCGCGCCCCGGTTCCGCTCAGCGAGCTTTTGCGTGCCGGCTGCACTCGTCGCGAAGAATTTCACGCGCCACGTAGATTCCGAGCCTGAGTTCGCCTATAAATAGAAGGTGACCCCGAACGATTTGGGGGTTGACAAATCTGAAGTGACTCTTGTGCGCGCAATTCGGCTTCCCCCGCGCGCAAGATGGGTCCCGGAATTTGAATCGACTCCCATGCGCGTAATAGCGCGCACAAAATGGTCTTGAGTTATGGTTATTTTCCGCGCCAAGTCGCCCCGGGATCCGCCCTTTGCGCGAGATCCCCCTGGCTTAGACTAATGTCCCTCCCCTTTAGGGTCCGCCCCTTGCACACAGTTCCTTCGCTTGCGCATAGGCCGGCCAAGTTGCGCGCAATCCTTTGCGCGCGCATCCCTGCCATGGGCGCACAGTTCCTTCTCGGGCCGGGATGTCGGTATTTTCCATTGCACCCTTATGCGCACCCACCTTCCACCTAGGGAATACCATGATTTGAGATACTCCTCCGCACACTGAGAAGCACCTGGAGTTGGCATATTCCTCTTGGTTCGTTTCCTATGTCATGAGTTGAGATTCTCATCATCAATTCCCCTAAGAAGAATGCCCTATCATTCAATAATAGGATACCTCTTGTTCCAAATAAGAGATGCCTTATTCTCCAAGCATGTGATGCCAATATTTCTATCTACATGACTATAAACTGTAGTAAACCCTGTGCTCCAAACATAGGATGCCTCTTGTTCCAAATAAGAGATGCCTTGTGTGCCAAGCATAAGATGCCTAATACCATGATTACAGTGGTGTAGTTTCAAGAGAGTTGGAATCCATTCAAACATTCCATCACTCCACCCCACTCTTTTCATGTCTTTCATTTGGATCTGCATCCACTTCCAAGTCTGGAAGGACCCCATAACAGTATGGATGATTGACCTATGGTCCGCCTACTGTCTTGGGAAAACGCCCCGAAAGGCTTTGGGTGACACTTTGAGTCAGGTCCTGTGTTTCAAACACATTCAGCAGTCGACCCGTCATTTTTTTGTCCCCATTCTAGGCTAACGCGATAGGATGCTGTGTTGCGAACATGGTTAGCAGATATCCTCTATCTGCACGCCTCACTCATTGCATTCCGAAGGCCACTCATGTGATTCACACTTTTCATATCCCTTTCTTCGGGCCGATTCCAATGCCCCTGGCATTATCCCGCTTATGCTCTTGCGCATAGGCGCATACCTCAACCCACCAGTGAGTTGGGATGCCCTCATGGCCAGACATGAGGAAGACATTGTGGGCAGCTTCCACGCATAAGCCCCGTCCATCGTTGCCGCTCCTTAGTGGCACCTGGGTAGCTTCCTTGTGTAATCCCCATCCACCATAGCCATGCAAACGTGGACCCCCCGGTGGTTTGCCCTGCGGTCCCCCTTCACCATGGCCTTGCTGATGACTTACCTTCCACAAGGGGTAGAGGGCGTTGGGCATGTAAGCCCTAGGGGTGTGGATGAAACCCACCTCATCCAAGATGTAGGACGTTAAACTGCTAAGCACAACGTCCTTAACACAAGACGTTAAACTGTGGTCCGACCCCGTGCTTCGCACGCAGGGTCCCCCCCCAGCTCAGACAATTTTTACGCCCACTCATCTCCACGGGAATGGACCCTTCCTCACATGGAATGAGATCCTCCTTGTCGGAGTGGCGTTTGTCCGCAGGGGAGGGGCTGCCTCAGAGCATAAGCCCCTAGCCTTTCTTGTGGATGATTGCACACGTACATCTCCGTACACCCCCCTGCCAAGGCCAGTGGAGTCCTTTTCCCACTGCGATTTGTCGCACCATGGGCCTCCACCCTGGAGTAAGCCCTGACACCAAGGGCTGCTAACCACGCGTAAGCCCCTGTTTCCTCTTTGGGCCGCTCAACGAGTAAGCCCCATTCTGCTTCTCATGGATGCACCCTTCGCGACGTGATTGTCTGGTCCCTGCTTCCTCTTGTTTCCCACACCGAGCATGACTCACATGGGCTTAGAGTGCGCGTCGACCATGAAATCCTCTTATGGGCTGCCCAGTGTGTAAGACCCATCCCAGCGAACTACATGGACTTTGATCCGTGCTAACACATGTTACGTAGGAAGCCTCCACGAGGTTCAAGCCCACCACCCGGTCGTCCTGACCGCTCCATGTCAGTTCCCTGAACACCTTGGGCTGCCTCAGAGCGTAAGCCCCAAATCTTTCATCCCGCATGACGTTAAACTGTATTCCTTCCCGCATGACGTTAAACTGTATTCCATCCCGAATGACGTTAAACATTAATCCATCCCGCATGATGTTAAACTGTATTCTGTCCCACATGACGTTAAACTATATCGCGTCCTGCATGACGTTAAACTGTATTCCGTCCCGCATGACATTAAACATAACCCCCCCTTGGGCCGTCTCAGAACGTAAGCCCCATGTCTCACTCCACCATCCATGCTGATCCTTACCCGGGCCGCCACATCCCGGTGAGATCATGCCACCCTTTCCCAATCCATGATATATGGGAAGCCGCCCACGTGTTGGCCCCAACATCGGTGTTCCCCCTAGGGATCCTTCAACCCTATCCATCTCCGCAAGACATTAAACTCGCGACATACCCCGTGTTAAACATGGGAAGCTGAGGAAAACCTCAAATGGTATACGTTCCCCGTGTTCGATGTGGGATGCCTCGGGCTTCCGCGCCCTCGAGAAGCCCTGTGATGAGGGACCAAAGACAGACATGCCAACAACGCCCCAAAATGACCATTCTCCTCACCACAGGTTGCTGTCCCAACAGGACCCCTTGGAGCGTCTTGACGGAAGCAGCGAAATTAACTAGCGTCCATTTAGATATGGCACCATGAATGAGATTCACGAACACGTCTTAAATCTATGAGGGAGACCCTGACTAGGTAATGAGCTCCGAGGAGGAATCCACGGAGGGAAGAACCGACATCCAATCATCCCGGTTTCAATCAAGGAGCAGACATCCCTGAACAAGGAATGGATGCCACCCGCCTTTGGAAAGTGGGAATGCGGGGCAACAAGCAGCGCGCCCTCCCCAGCGGACGGACGCGCGCGCCCCGTTGAAAGCGTCGGAAACAGAGATATATGAGAGCATGGTTAGTGTGATAATATAAAGGAGAATATTACTAAATATAAATCCATGTGAATGGTATTTAGTCATCTGATGTCTAAAAGGGACAACTATAAAGGGATGATTCAACCATTACCCATAAGAACATGGAAATGGAAAAAATCACCATAGAATTTTTCACCATACATCTAACAACAACAATGGAAAACAATGTTATATGGGATTATGTGGATCATCTCACAAATATATTTCACTATATCAAAATTTTAAAGGAATTATCACTATATCATCTTGCATTGATTAAAATCAAATATGTGTTAAGGCTACATGGGGTACCCCCATTGTTTGTATCTGATTTATATCCCAGTTTCACATCAATGTTATGGAAAATTCTACAACATGATATAAATACTGAACATAGCATTATTTCAGATTATCATCACCAAAATGATGTCCCATAATTGTGTAATATTCCCACATAGTAATAAATATTGTGAGAATGTTTAATTATCTTCAATGCGAGATGGACCAAAATCATCCTCAGATTGAATTCTCATACAACAAAAATTTCAACTCAATCATCCAAATGGATCCATATAAATTCCTTCACATCAAATATTATAGAAATTAGGCAAACTAGGATGAAGCTAGAGAACATAAGTTTATAGGACATGAAATTGTAGATGAAATGTTGAGAAATGTGAATCCCATTCAGAAGAACGTATCTTCATCGCAATGTTGATAAAAGAGCTATCCATATTATCATCGATGAGGTGTGGAGTTTATTATTGGAAACATTGTATTCCCATACATATCTGCGTGGAAGAGGATCATGATATTTGAGACGAAGTGAGAGTTAATTCCTTGGTACATCAACCCCTTCATTATTTTTTATCATGTCGGAGTTGTGGCCTATCGACTGGAACTTCCACATACCATGCGTTAATTAGATGTGGTTTTCAATTTATACCTCATGAAGAAATACATTTTATATCCCTCAGATGTACTTAATCAATCAGTGGTACGGTGGGAAATTGGTGTCTCTTATGATGGTCATCCAATGAAGTGCTTGGATTGTAGAGATAATGATCAATGCAACAATACTACTCACCTGGAAGAAGTTCTATGGTGGAACTATAAGTACGAAGAGAAAACAGGGTTATAAGATGAAGTAACAAAGACAATGTTTCCCCACTTATTTTTACTATAGCATGTAAAAAAAATTTGTGGGTAAAATTTTATATTGGGGGAAGAATCTAGTGACCCAAAATGATATAAATGGAACTTCCCTTATTATAATATTTTTATATTGTATTAACAACACATAATAAATTTTTGAAAAAAATAAAATCATTATAAATGAATAATGATTGAATTAAGAGTTATTTTTATAATATAATGATACCATCCCGCGAAAATATTGACTTGACCATAAGAATAATATTAATAACTTTAGGAATATAAATCTTACCAAATAGAATAGTTACAGCACCTATGAAAGGATAAATATATTTTTAGTATCATATAAATGATAATATTTTATAATTATATCATAGTATAGGTAAATATATATTAGAAATTATTAATTATGTTTTTATATATTTATAAAGAAAAATATTTATTTATAATTTTGAAATTAATAAAATAAAATTAAAGAGAATTAATTTTCATTAAATTCATTAAATAAAAAATATGTGTTTTCTTCTAATTAATGATAAGTAAATTTTCAATGTGTTGTAAAGTCATTAATAAATTTAAAATATATATTTTCCAAATAAATGATGATTTTAATGAAAAAATGTATTTCTCATATATATAAAACAGTTTCCTTAAATTGGAGTCTATTTTAAACTTTTACATGTCAAAAAATGGTACTGATGAAATTTTTGGATTTTTCTAAAATACATGAATTTTTAGTTAATCATAAAATATGATAATTTATGATAAAAAATAAATACATTAATTTTTTATTAATTAAATATTTAAGAAAAAAATCTCAAACTCTCATTTTTTATTGGAATATATTTATTAATAATTATAAATCTTATTATTGTCATGATCCAAAATAACAATCGAGTGAATAAAATAATGAAGAAAACCCCCCACTCATCCCTTATAAATACCACCACACCACCACTTCTCCTCACAAATTACATGATCTTAACATTTCCAAATTCTAACAAATCCCCTTCTCAAGACTCTTCTCCATGACCAATAACTATTGGACTCATCAAATTACTAATCCCTTTTCCTATTATTGTTTTCTAGGAGTTGAAATTCAAGAGGTAAATCCGTCTTTCATTTTCTTATATTTTCTATTCAATTTCATTTCATTCTTTATCCTATCCTTGCCTATAGCAATCCAAAATTCATGACAGCTATTATATCTTTATATTCTATTATATTATTAATGTAATGTAAAAATTTATATTCATGTCTCTTCATATTTTTTCTAAACCTGAAAATATTGTCCTTGGTGTACCGACTTAGAACCTCTCTGGACGATTCATTTTCATTTTCCTATACCACCTAAATGGACGGTCCTAAAATCATTGTAATTGTTTATTTTTTTTGAATTTATGTTATTAACATTTTAATATTCTATAATTAAAATAGATAAATAATTCTAAATGACTAATCAATAAGAGTTTGTTTTGATCAAAAACAACCAAAACTTACCTAAAAAGACATTCTATAAAATTTATATAATGATTCATCATCGTAATATATAAACAAATGATTTATAATATAATTTAAAATACTATAATTTCATTAATAACATATAGTAATAGTTCTATATTATTATTCCCATTTTACAAAAACATCCATTCATGTAGACAATGTTAAAAAATCATTAAAAGCAAGAAAATGAACACTCTTGAACGTGTAAATTGAACTATATATCTAACTAAAAGGAATATAAATGAACTAAATAAATCTATATGGAATCAAATTAGTATAAAAAAGGTTCTTTTTTTAATTAAATAATTTTATTTTATTATCTAGGGGATTGATGTGAATAAATCATTTGGACATAGGGTAAGGGGATTCTCGTACCGAATTCCATATACTTGGTGTTTCTCTATTTCAATCCATTATTAGAATGAATTGTCAATTAATGAAATATAATAATAATTTATTTATACTTAACTTTTCTCATAAAGATAGGCATGTTTCAAATTTAGTTTTTCTGAAAAAAATAAAATATTCTTCCTAAATTTTTATTCATCCAAAAAATATGCCTTTTACTTATCCTAATATTTCTTATTATCCACTCAAGATTATTGATTCCTATAAAAAATTATGTTATTTCTTTTTTTGTATCTCCAATTTTATTAATGAAGGAATGATTTTGGAAATTAAACCAATTTCGTTCCACGGGTCATTATTATTGGATAAGGTTATACAAAATATACACAAGAGGGGGGTGAATTGTGTATTTTTAGAAATCTTTACGAGATTTTGTTCTGAACTTCTACTTTAATCAGATGAATTAATGTAGTGGAAATTTAAATAGCAGAGAGAGAAGATGTATAGTGGTTCGGGGAATAGAAGGCCCCATGTCTACTCCACCAACACTCTACTCCATGAGTTTAGTGATTTTCACTATCTGGTCCTCATTTTCACAGACCGTTTCACAACTGAGTACAGACAGATGACACCTTTACAATCTAATGCAAAACAAAGACTTCTGGTTCACTCAAAGAACCAACACACCTTAGAATGAGAAGTCGGTCACTGTAGAATAGAAAATAATGATTTTTGTATTCTGAAAATAATTTCCAGATGTTCTTCACAATTGCAACCGCATGCATTTAACAATAGATACATCGTCACCTTCAGAAATAATGATCTTCAAAAATAGGTCATTTTAAGTCAATCTCATTGAAGTAGATATAGAAATATAACTCATAACATCAGTAGTACCAAATTCATAAATGATATTCGATGTATAACGAATGAATCTTCTATCGTGATTTTTATTCTTCAATAAACACAACTTTGTCATTCTTCATTAATCAGCAGATCTGTATGTTTTGATATTCTCTGTTTTTCTTCCTCTTTTCTCAAAATGATCGAGATATCACATATCTCTATTTGAAAAATCTCATATATATATATATAATAACGAAAAGCACTTCTTCTACAAATTTAGATCAACAGAAGTCACCTGTTGACTTACAATATTCAATTATTTGAATTTACAGAGTAGTCGTAACTTCCCTGAAGACTCAGCATGAAAATCTCCTTTTAATTAGATCATTAAACCATTGATAAAATAGCTTTGAATCACTAAAATTCGGGCATTAAAATCGGATTGAAATCTGGCTTGAAATCAGCCTAATTATCAGCTTGCTGATCGTTGCATAAAAATATAGATTTTTAATTCTCCGATGCCAAACGTATGGTTGAGTTGTACAATATGCATCCTCTGAACACAATTTAGATCATAAATGTATGGTTGATGATGTAGGGTAGGAGAAATGTAGTTGATCATAAAGGTAAGGTTCATATCACTTTCATCAAACGTAAGGTTGATCATAAACACAGGGTTAGTCATCCATACATTTCTCTTCAACATTCTAACATATGATAAAAGATCCATACTTTTAATTGATCCATACATTTCCAAGAATGCTTGGTTGTTTACAAAAGTGAGGTTTATGAACCATAATTTTGAGAATCAAATGTAACATTTAACACTTACATACAGTTCTCCTTCCATAATTTTCTTGTATCCCAAATGTAGGGTTATTTTTTAATCTTTACCGATAACGTATGGTTTATTAACCATACTTTTCAATTATCTCATAAAGTATACGCTGCATTTCATCCTTACCCTACATTTCTCCATGTAGGGTACGAATAGTGTTTCCAAATGCGCTAAAGTATATCTAGAATATATAGATCATGAATAGTGTTTTTAGAAGATGCTAAATGTGAATACCATAGAAATTAATTCTCGTTGTTCAAGAATCTAAATATTTCATCCAGAAATAAAAATATCCTGAATAATAAATTCCAGAAAAATAAATAACAAATAAAATCATTATAAAATTGTTAATGGTATTTGTGAGCATAAAAATTTTCATAATGAGATATAGTATTATTCTCAACAAACTCCCCTCCGAAAACCAACAATATGTATTGTTTAAAACAAATCTTGCTCAATAATCTCCCCATTTTTGATGATCACAAAACCCATTGAATAATTAATGAAATTAACTTACAAAAATTAATTAAATATAGTTTTGAATTTTGAAAATACAATATTAGATTTAATTTAATTTCTCCTTTTATTTGATCCATTTTAATTTCTCCCCCAATATAAAATAAAACAAACAAAAAATGTTGTGTTTATCCAAATTTCTACCCCTTTTGTGATATAAAAAAGAATGAAAAAATCTGGAATATAACACAGATTAATGTAGCACTGAACTTAAGTAAATGATCTAATTAACTATTTTTCAATAATTAAATCTGGATTATTGGAATATCGAAATAAGGACAGTAAAACAAATAAATATAATGAAACATATTTTCATAAAAATTAAAAATATGATAAATACATGAATCAAGGTTTGGCCAGGGTTCAGGTAGGGTCTATCTCTTCTGAACTGTAGACTTGATTTCTTTCTACTGCTCCCTGAGTCTTTCTTCCTTTTCCATTAATAATTACAATATCTCTTCGAATTGATTCAGCATGAGTCTAAGAGATGGCTCACATGATGTCAACTGATCAACCAAAAATTTATGATTTTCTAACAAGACTGATAAAGGAGAACTATTGCATTGAAGATCATGAAATATGTCACTTATATTTCTCATGGAAGCTGTGATAGCTTGATACATTCTAAGTAAATTAGGTGATTTACCTGACCCACTAAGAGCACTAGTTCAAACAGATGCAAATTGTGTCTCCATAAATAATTTGAGATCTTAGAAATCTGACTTCAAAACCATTTCAGATTTTAATTTCACAACAACATTCAGCATATCATTATTAAAAATTTCAAGTTCATGCCTTGAACTGTACCATCCTCAAGTCTCTAAAATTTCAACTGTCTTGATTCTTAGGCTCTTCTCAGAGTAACATTTTCAGATTCCAATTGAGAAATTTTTTTGAACGTCTCTTATTCTTATTTATTCCCTGAATTAGAAGCACTCTGTTCTTGATTTTTATATTCAGTTTAGTGTGATGCAGCAGTACTAAAGGTAGTGAATCTGCATTAAATTTTTCTTTTTTTCTTTTCCTGAGCTGGTTGATCCGCATATTTTTCCTCAGAGTCTTTTTCAGTCTCTTACATAGAAAAATCTTCTTGAAGTAATTCTGTTTGAGGTTCAGAAACATGCTCATCACGAACATCAGCAATTTGGTCTTCCATTAGTTTTTCTAAAAGAATATATTCCGGAGTTTCCTAAGGTCCAGCCACTTCCTCACCGGGCTCTTCCTCCTTTTCCATCTCTGAAATTCTTGGTGCTATCCCTATTTGAACAAATTTCACAATGATTTTCTAATCTGGATCCAGCTCCTTAATAAACATCTTCTTTATAAAAGTATAACCAAAAAGAAAATACATAATTTCCTCAGATTTATATACAGAATCTCCTATATTTTTCAAATCAAAATTAAAGACTCCTTCATGAGGGTAGTTCAAAATCTGACCAATTTCAACTAAAGAGATCAAGAAATCCTTATCCTCTATCTTAAATAGTATAGTGTCCTCATTGTCTCCCAGACTGAATTGTACAGACTAAAAGAAATATCACAGTTCTAATTCATACAAAAACTCTATATTCTCACTATTGAAAGTCTATTCGAGATTTTGAAATGACAGTGATTGTTTTAACAACAAGTTCATGTGAAATAGCTAGTCAAGATCAATTACCTTTCCCTATGATTGTTTCCTTCCTTCTGAGCATTGTTTCTTCGAATTTCTGGTCTCAGCCTCATCAGTTATCTTAGTCTTTTTCATTTCTGTAAGAATCTCTGAGGGTTTGAAGTTTACGGTTTTAGAGGTTCGAAAATTATGTTTTGACAATCTCTGGTGTAGTTTCACAGGTTTGAAATGTTTTTAGTAGAAATGAAATGGTTTATAAGTCTAAAGGTTTTCTGACAACCTTGATTCCCATGTTTTCATTAATCATTACACAAAATTTAAATATAAATAAAATTGATTACGTGGAGAAAAGAAAGTTAACCTGTTTAAAAAAAGAAATTACAAAATTATTTTAAACAGTATTAAAATATAGAATCATCGTATTAAAATAAAACTATATTTAAAATTAAATAAACCTAGAACCCCCTTAATAAAATCAAACCTTTCACTAGGTAGTGGTTTAGTAAAAATATCAGCTAATTGAATTTCAGTACTTAAAAATTCCTAAGATATATCCTTTTTAAGAACATGATCTCTTTTAAAATGATATCTAATATCAATATGCTTAGTTCTAGAATGATAAATATGATTTTTTGAAATATTTATAGCACTAGTATTATAACATAAAATAAGAGTTTTTTTAAAATTTATTCCAAAGTCCATTAGAGTGTTTTTCATCCACAACACTTGTACATAGAAATTGTTAGCAGAAACATATTCTGCCTCAGCTCTTGATAGGGTAACTGGATATTTCTTTTTACTTGACCATGACACATAGGAGTTCCCTAAAAAGTGACAATTTTCTGAAGTTCTTTTCCTATCTAATCTAAAACTCCCAAAGTCTTCATCTGAATATGATATTAAATTAAAATCAGATGTTTTGGGATAAAGAATAGATTGAAAAACAGTTCTTTTTAAGTATTTAAAATTCTTTCAATAGCAGTTAAATGATATTCTTTAGGATTTGACTGAAATCTTCCACAAGGACATACTGAATACATTATATCTGGACTGCTAGCCGTAAGTTATAATAAGCTACCAATCATACCTATATATAACTTGTTGTCAACTGATTTTTCTAGTTTTATCCAAATCATGTTTTATTTTAGTACACATAAGAGTTGTATATGTGTTGATGTTTTCTTGTCAAAATTTATTTAATAAACTAGTAAAGTATTTTTTTTTGATTCAAAACATCTCCAAATTATTTTTGAGAAATTGGAAGACCTAAAAAAGGAATTTCATTTACCCATCATGCTCATTTTAGATTCTTTTTGAATTATCTTTAAAAAATCATGACAAAGAGATTAATTAGTTGATCCAAAAATTACATCATCAACATAAATTTGAACAAATAAAATATTAGAATTTACAGTTTTCATAAAAAGTGTTGGATCTTCCATTCCAACAGTAAAATCATTTTTAAATAGAAAATAGCTTAATCTTTCATACTAAGATCTTGGAGCTTGCTTAAGGTCATAAAGTGCTTTGGTAAGTTTAAAAATAGTATCTGGTTTTTTAGAATTTTCAAAACTAGGAGGTTTCTCAACATAAACTTCGTCCATTAAATAACCATTAAAAAAACCAAACAAAATATCCATCTAAAATAATTTAGTGTTTATATGATATAAATAGGCTAAATGTATTCAAATGGATTCTAATCTAGCTTCTGGTGCAAAAGTCTCCTCATAATCTATGCATTCTTTCTGATTATATCCTTCAGCAACAAGTCTAGCTTTATTTCTAGTTATTATTCCTTAATCATCTTGCTTATTACTAAAGATTCATCTGGTTCATATCACTGGATAATTCTGTGACCTTTCAACTAATTCTCAGACTTCAATTATTTTGAACTTGTTTAATTATTCTTGCATTTCTATCTTCAAGCATTCATCATCTCAATCTTCTTCTATAAACTGGAGTTATAATTGGGATAGAAAGGCAGAGAATTCTACAATATTCCATATATTTATTCTAGTTTTTATTCCTGTGTCAAAGTCACCTATGATAGTTTCTAAATGGTGATTATTTAATGTTATAGTCTATCTAGGTAGTACACTCATGGGTTCATCAGTATCATGTTCTTATGAACTGGACTGAATATCATTTATATCTTTTTCAAAAACATTTTTCTAGTTTTCAAGTTTCATGTTATCATTAGAGTCATATTCATCCATTTGACCTGTCCTTTTCTCAAAGGGGTTAGATTCATCAAATTTATCATTAACTGATTCTACAACAATCCTTGAATTCCTATTATTGACTATATAAGCTTTGTAGGTGGCTGAATATCCTAAGAAAATGCCTTAATCAGATTTCAGATCGAATATACCAAGATTGTCATTGGTGTTCAAGATGTAAACATAACATGAAAAAACTTTAAAGTAATTTACTTTTGGTTTTATGTTATTCCAATGTTCATAGGGTGTCTTTTTCAAAAGAGGTATAATTAAAACTCTATTCATTATATAGATAGCTATGCTTACAGCTTCTGCCTAAAAATAGGTAGGAAGACTGTATTCATTTAGCATAGTCCTAGCCATTTCATGAATAGTCTTATTTCTTCTTACAACAATTTCTTTTTATTGAGGTGTTCTTGGTGTAGAGAAGGTGTGGTTAATACCCATATTTGAGCGGATGGAATTAAATTCTGGATTCTCAAATTCTCCACCATGTTCCCTTTTTAATGAAATTATTTTAAAACCTTTTTCATTTTGAATAGTTTTACAAAAACATTCAAATAAAGTAGAAGATTTATTTTTAAAATTTAAAAAGAAAATCCCTGTAAATCTAAAAAGTCATCAACTAAAACATATACATAAAATTTAGCAGCGAAGCTTGCTTCTCTTGAAGGTCCAATAATTTGTATAAGTTATGTTGGATATGATGTAGTCATTTTGTTAATAGATTTGAAGGATGATTTGTGTTGCTTCCCAAGTTGACATGCATTACAGAATCTGTCACTTTCAAATCTGATACTAGGAAAATTAGAAACTAATTATTTCTTAGATTATTTATGTATAACATATAAATTACAGTGTCTAAGTCTCCTATGCCAGATCCAAGATTCATTCACTTTAGCAGTTAAGTTTTTTACTTTATGTTTACACAAGGAATTTAAATAGAGGGTATACACATTTTCAGTTCTAGGTTCTCTAAATTGAAAAATTTATTTTGAAAAACCGAACCACAATTTTTAGTAAAATCAACAGCGAAACCATCATCACATAGTTGAGAGATACTTATCAAATTGTGATTCAATACTTGTATATAATGTACATTGTTTATTGAGACAACTTCTGGGTCTCCAACTGTTCCAATTCCAATGACTTTCCATTTGGCATTGTCACCAAAAGTGAAAAGTCCACCATCTTTTTGAGTGAGTGTAGGAAAATTCGATGAGTTTCTACTCATATGCCTTCAACAGCCACTATACATATAACATACTTACCTTTTTCTTTTGTGACCTGATCCCTCATCTATTTCTGCCATAAAACACATGTATGCTTTCATATTTACTTCTTCCTTCTCATAGTATGATTCATATGTGATACTAGAGCCTTCAGATACACTCCATGTAGCTTTCATGGATTTATTGTCTTTATGCTTTTAATCATTTCTTGTGGAGATTTTTTTTCTTGTCTTATTTTATCTAAGGACAGTCGGGTCTGATATGCCCCATTTTCTTGCATTCATAACATCTGACATCCTTGTGAACCTTTTTGAAGGATTTTCTGAAGCCCTTCCCCTTTCAATAGAATTTAGTGAATCTTCTTGCTAGATAAGCCATTTTAACATCATAATTTGATAAATCAAATCTTTTTTATTTCTCTTTTACACTTTTCTTCATATTTATAGTTTTTCTACGTGATGACGCTTTCAAGGCAGTGTCATCTCTTTTAAAAAGAACTTTATGTTCATTTTCATCATCTTCCATCACATCTTCATACCTCATTAGTGTTCCAATCAGTTCACTCATGGTAAAATCTTTGACTGGTGTCGACTGTCTAATTGCAGTCGAGATTCCATTCCATTTTTTAGAAAGTACTCTTAGATATTTTAAAGTTTGATTAGATTGTTTAATGGGATCTCCCAAAGTGGTTATGTTATTGAAAATCTCTATCAATCTTCCAATAATTTGAGTAATACTTTCACCTTCAACCATTCTGAAAGTAACAAATTTAAGCTTAGTAGTTTCATATCTCATTTCCTAGATATTGTTAGTTCCTTCATAAGCAACAGAAATAGTTTTCCACATTTCATATACTGTCGGGAATTGAGATACTCTGTTAAATTAATTCGGTCCTAGACCACATATAATTACATACATTGCCTTTGAGTTCATATAATTTTCTTCTTCAGTAGCTGCACTCCATGTTCCTGGTTTCTCTAGTATTTCATATGGAGTCAGAAACATGGAATATAATTTTTATCCATGATTTTTTAGATAGATAATCATTCGAAACTTCCAGCATCCATATTTATCTGCATTGAAGTATGATGCTCCGACCATAGAAATTCCATCTCTTGTATCATTCATCTTGCTCTGTGTATAATCACATAAATCTTGTTAAGGCATTATCAAGAATCTCAACCTTTGATGCCAATTTTTGTATTGTATTATACCAAATATAGGCAAGAGGGGGGTGAATTGTGTCTTTTTAGAAATCTTTGGGAGATTATGTTCTTCCCTTTCACTTTAATCAGATGAATTAATGCAGCATAAATTTAAATAGTAGAGACATAATATGTATAGTCGTTCGGGGAACAGAAGGCCCCTAGTACACTCCACCAATGCTCTACTCGACGAGCATGGTGATTTTCACTATCTGGTCACCGTTTCAACAGACCATTTCACAACTGAGTACAGGCAGTTGACACCTTTACAATCTAAAGAAACAAAGCCCTCTAGTTCACTCAAATAACCTACATAGCTTAGTATGAGTATCTGGAAACTCAAGAATATAAAATAAAGATTTTTGTATTCTGAAAATACTTTCCAGATGTTCTTAACAATTGCAATAGCATGCAATTGATAGTAGATAGATCTTCCCCTTCAGAAATAATGATCATTACAAAAGAGTCATTCTGAGTGGATACCATTTGCAGTAGATAAAGAAATATGACTCAAAACTTCAGAAATATCAGATTCACAAATGGTCTTTCATGTAGAACTAATGAATATTCTCTCAGGATTTTTCTTCTTCAATAAATAGTTCTTTGTCGTTATTCTTTAATTTGCAGATCTGTATGTTTTGATAGTCTCTGTTTTTCTTCCTCTTTTATAAGAATGATCGAGAGATATCATATCACTGTTTAAAAAACTCATATATATATAATAACAGAAAGCACTACTTCTTCAAATTTAGATCCACAAAAGTCACCTTTTGACTCGTGATATTTAATTATTTTAATTTATAGAGTAGTCGTAACTTCCCTAAATATTCGGCCTAAAAAGTTCCTTTTAATTCAATCCTTAAACCATTGATAAAAAAACTTCGAATCACTCAAAGTATTGCTTTAAAATCGGCTTTAAATCCAGCTTGAAACCATCCTAATAATCAGCTTGCGGACCGTTGCATAAAAATATCAATTTTAAATTCTCTGATGCCAAACGTAAGGTTGATTTGTACTGTATGCGTCCTCTGAACGTAATTTAGATCATAAACCTAAGGTTCATGATTTAGGGTTGGCTGTGTATGGTTGATCACAAACGTAAGGTTCATGTCACTTCTATAAAACCTATGGTTGATCATAAATGTAGGGTTAGTTATCCATACATTTCTCGTAAAATTTTAAATGTTTGATAAATGATCCATACTTTTACATGATCCATACTTTTCCAAGAACGTATGGTTGTTGAAAAAATTATGGTCGATGAACCATACATTTGAGAAACAAACGTAACATTTAACACTTACGTACGGTTCTCCTTCCATACTTTTCTAATATATCAAACATATGGTTCCTTCCTAACATAGTGTAGTTTTTCAATCTTTTCCAATAATTTATTATCAATTAACCGTACATTTCACTTATCTCAAAATGTATACACTTCATTTCATCCTTACGCTACGTTTCTCCACGTAGGGTATGAACATTGTTTCCAGAACATGGTAAAGTAGATCCCAAATATGTAGAGTATGAACAGTGTTTCCAGAACACGCTAAATGCGAATACCGTAGAAATTAATTCTCATTGTTCATGAATCTAAATATTTAGTCCAGAAATAAAAATATAATGAATAATAAATTCCTTCAAAATACTTAACAAATAAAATCATTATAAAATAATATAGGGTATTTGTGAGAATTAAAAATGTCATAAAGATATATAGTATTGTTCTCAACAAAATCCACCTTTAAAAACCAACAATATGTATTGTTGAAAACAACACATGATAAAAAATTATATTTCCATAATTGATGTATGTTCTACGTGTAATGCATGATAATTTAAATGTTATGATGTGATGGTTGTATTTGGAATTATATTGTGCATAAAAATGCTATGATGTGATGGGTGCACCCTAAATTATATAGCACGCTTTGTAGGATCAAAATATTATATGAGATTCTCATCTAAAAGAGGGGGTGGGTGTAAATTGTAAGTTTAAAATTTTTAATTTTAAGGCTTAATTAAATATATTTTTAACAAAGTTGAACTAGGTAAATTAAAAATCCCTCTTTTTTTATCAAACAAAGGGATAATTGGTAGGGACTAGGTGAAATAAAAAGGGTCATAATCTTAATGAGACTAAAATTAATAAGACTCGAAAAAGTTTAACTTAGGGAATGATTATACCTTAAATATTATATAATCATTATTTATGGAAGTAAGTATAAGTACAAGAATGTTTAATAAGTTTATAAATTCTTTTTTTAACATTATGAAACCGAAATAAAACTTGTAACAAATAAAGTAAACAATTATTAAATCATTTAACCCAAAGATAAGGGTATACAATAACCATGGAGAAAATTCCCTTGATTTATATTTTTAAGAATGTTTGTCTTACCCACACTAGGGTAATCCCTCAATAAGAAAATCAAAGTATCTCTTGCTATCCCCGTAAGCCATTAAATATTAAGGTAGTAGACACCACTATCTTCCTATCCTTGGAATTTCTAGAACATTAAGGTATTTAGAACCTATATCTTCCTATCTTTGTAATCCCTCGATTATACTTATCAATAATCGGAGTTTCACTATGCAAGATGAACACCTTATTTATGGTTGAACAATATTTTCTCAAAACACACAAGGCATGGGTGTTTCTCTCTATAGAAATCACTTTACATCATCACAACATGTAATATCTTTCCATGTGTATTGATCTCATTGAAATGAGATCCTATTTATAGGAATAACAGTTACAGTCAACTCCCTCCTCCAACTATCATATTTTTCCTCAAATCATCGAGGGACCTATACATGTGTCACTCAACCAATGGATAGTTAAAAATAGATTGTACGACATTGTTTCATGAAAGAAAAACCTGGGAAAATTATCATGATTAAGTAATAAGGATTAGATATACATGAAACTATATGTTATGAAACTTTTATAATTATGAATAATCGGACTCTAAGTATTTTAGTAAACCGAGTATGAATATGTTAATAAATGCAGTTTGATTTTGAGGAATTCAGAGTCTGAATTCTGAGAAATTCAGATTGGAAAATCTGTGAAATTTGGAGTCCAAATTTCAGAGAATCTGGTGTTTCATTTTTAGATAATTCAGAGTCTGTATTTCAGAGAATTCAGAGTCTAAATTTCAACGAAATTGGAGTCTCAATTATAGGGAATGTGAAGTCTGAATTTCATATAATTATTGGTATAAATTTCTTTGAATCTAGAGTATAAAAATAGGATGAAAAAGAGTCTAAAAAAAGATGAAATTAGATTCTGAAAATAGAAAAACTCGAAAACCTATTAACTATAAGGATCCAAGGATTATATTGGAATTTGATTATTCTTAAGATGAACCGATCATAAGAGAAATATTTCTATACTTGGATGAGGTAAATTAAGTATAACATTGTAAATTAATTTGACGTTAAAGAAAATAAATTTCCTCATATATAGAAAATAATCATTTAGGAGAATGTGTTTTTGATTTTCAAAACATAAATGAATAGAAAAATTCATAAGATATCATATTGACTTAACAATCTCACCCTTTTTGGAAATGACAAACCATGTTTTGAAAATTAATATTATGTTTGGAAGACATGAAATAAAAAATTATCTCTCTTATATTTGTGTCTTAGTGAATATGACTAACCCCCCCCCCCCATTAGGTTTTGAAATCCCTAAGGATTGTATTCTAGTCTTTATTAGAGAAGTTACTTCTTCTTTATTTGGAAAATAATCTTATAGTAGACTTCCCCTTACTTAATCTCCCCATTTCATAAACTCCCTCTTAACATGATATTCTCTTCAATATTTTCTTCACATTTATGATTTTCTAAGAAGGAATGAAGGGAATAAATTTGGTGCCTTAATGGTTCGTAAAAAAATAGAAAAAAAAGTATAACAAAAGATATTTCATTAACATTGGAAAAGCAATTTTAGTACAACAAAAGATAATAGTTTGAATTAGTCATCCTTCTTAATATCTAGAATAAGATTCTTAAGGATGGCCTTAATCTTCATGATCTCTTTAGGAACTTCATGGTACTTCTTGAGAAACTCTTCTTGATCCTTGTACTTCTCATAGAGAGAATGAATTATTTCATATTCAAACATGATAACTTTTTATTTCGACTTGAATTTCTCTACTAACGTTTCTAAGGTATTAGAATCTCTATTTTGGGAAATTGAAACCATGTTAAGTTTGAAATAGGGATTTTTATCTTCTTGAATTTTGGTTTCTTTCTCTTGATTCAACAATTTTGAAAGGATTATAAAGTTTTCCTCAGACTTATTGAGAGTCACTTTGGAAAAATCAATATAATTACAGAAAAAATTAAGATCATAAACTAACGATTTGGACCAAGTTTTAATTTTCTTGAAAGATATTTTATAATATTTATAGTTGATGAAGAATTTTTGGAAATCCATTTCATTCTTGATTAAATTCTCTATAAACAAATTTTTAGAATACATATTTAGGTTCACTTATTGTTGAATAAGCACACACTATGATTCATTATTTTGAATGGATGGAATAGAATCCAAAATATTATACAAATATTACACCAAAAAATCACATCCCAAGGATGATGATTCAGAATCTAAAACATCTTTCCCTGGATGAGTATCTTTAAAATTTTCAACTTACATAGGCTTTGATGATTCAGCTATATCACCTTTCTGAGGTGTATCAGGAAGGATAATTTTTATTTTCTGAACAACATTTCTAATAACACTAGATTCATCTTGATCTATTCGTTGAATATTAACATCCTATTCATCTTTTTAAACAATGACATCATTTTTCTTGATCTCTTTAACAAAATCAATTTTATTATATTCCTCTTTATTATAGTGTTTTTCTTTATCGGAAGAAATATTGGTGGATGAGTCTTGGGAATTTCACATTGAGAGTTTATCATAAGGACTCTTCTATTCATGATAATAATCCACAATTTTAATCACATATTCACTATCTTCCTCTCCTTTTTATTCTACTTGTTCTTCATGTTGAATTTTTCCCCTCCAACAACCTAATCCACAACTATAACTCATTTTAAGAGAGCATCTAGAATCTAAACATGTTCTGAAGCATTTTCTACATCTTTCATCAGTATCTGAATAATATGATCTTGATATTATTTCTCTATTTGTTTCTTCTCCTTTCCTTGTTTTTCTATATTTTCAGCTCCTACAATCCTTACAGCCTTATCCTCCATAAGGTCTATTCCAAAAATAGGATCATCTTCTATTCTGTTATTCATTTTCTCCCTCCACTTAGCAAAAAAATAATCAAAAAACATATTTTTCTTCTTCAGTTTAGTGGGTACTGATTGTGGTACTAGAATGGGTACCGTTGGTTGATGTTGTAGCTCTTTATCCTCTATTTTCTATGAAGGTTCAGCAACATCATCTTTCTTAGCTTCCGTCTGACCATCCTTATCCATAAGATAATAGAACTATAATGATTCAAAGTTGAATTCTATAATCATTATTCTTAATGTATCATCACTGAGAAACATGATCTTTATATTATTATCCTTTGAGAAGAAATGCATCTTTAAGGATTCCAAACATAAGACAATTATGTTTTAAATGATTTCCAGATACATGAAATCTAAGACTTAATGTTACCACCCTTGATATTGGATATTAATTGAAGGATATACTTCACTAAGTATATATTTATTAGATTTACTAAGGAATATAAGAGAAAGATATCACATACCTTAAGATAATCATTATCACCTTTCCTTGTGATAAAGAAACCTTGCATTCATAAGGCTACCAATGTATGATTCATTGAGAGATGAGAAGTCATTGGATTCTTATAATTCATTAGTCCAAGTAATTTATAATATTTAATATTCACAAATGATCATTCTTTGTAGGGTAACCAGTGTGAGAAATGAATTGATTCACCTTCATAAAGAATATCTAGGATACTAGATTCCTTGTTGAAGGATAAAGAGTACGGTTCTCTATAACTGGTGAACATAAACATCTCTATTCCACCTTAATCATAAAAACTAATAGAGTGGAATAATTCTACTTAACTTTCCGAGTAGATCAAATCATGATTATTCTCTTTATCAACTTACAAACTTTACCCATCATTCACCTTGATAATATTTGAAATAACAGAGTTATACATCATAGAGAAATTATTTCCTACTAAACTTTATCAGAACAATAGCCTGCCCTTTGGTTATTTTCTAGATTGAATCTTCATCGGAGTCTGAGGAGAGGCTTCAAGTGAAATTAGGAATGATAGAAGACTGGAGAATCAGAATGTAAGACATAAATAGAATAAAATCCTCATTTCCAAAATCTGAGAAAACCGTTGTTCGACAAGAACTCGGGGACCATTTAAATAGGGTTTACAACATAATTTCTAATTCTAGGATAGATCCAACAGTTGATGGTATTGTGATCTGATATGATGGTTGATATTAATCCCATGGTTGGATTCTTAGATTTCAATATTTTTAGGTTTAATGGGAAAGTCATATTTATGGAACGTAAATACGGTAAGGTTTAATTAAAACAATATATAAATACCAATAAGTAAAAATTAAATTACAAAGATTTATGTAAAGAATTATAACATCTTGATAGTTTAAAATGAATTTTTAGTATTTAAAAGGATATTCTTGAAGAACATATTTTGTAGAAACTTTTATGATGTTCTGAAAATTTTATTTATAAGAAAATAAATTCCATGTTATGGAAATGAATTTAAAAAAAAGAAATGTTTTATGTTTGAATTTTTTTTTTGAAAAAATAGCTTCTATATACAATTTGAGATCTAGAAAACTTTATAAAATAACATGAAATAATTGAGTTTAATTTTTTTATAAAATAATACATAATTCTACTCCACATATGAAAAGTGTTTTTAATATAAGGATATAGGTTATAACAATAAATTAATATCGAATATTACCTTTTGTTTACCATTCCAAACTTTTTTTATTGTTTTATAATATATTATAGGGTACATATTTTGTAAAAATTTTAGTAAGTTGATGTTTCATTTTGATAAATTGAGGAATAATATCTACTTTAATTGTATGATCCCAAAGAATGTGATGACTAATATAGATGTTCTTTTCTCAAGAGTTATATACAAGGTTTTTAAATATGGAAATATCACTAGTATTATCCAACATTATCTGTATCTTGGTAAAACTTGTGCCACCATCTACGAGTGTGTGTTGCGTCCACAATACTTGATCATAGAAATTCTAGTTACAATATATTCAACCTAAGAAGTGGAATGTGAAACTGAATATTTCTTCTTTCATGAACAAGAGCTAATGAATCTCTTAAAAATTACATGTTCTAGATGTTATTTTTCTATCCAATACACTTCCACCAAAAGTAGAATCCAAAAATTGTTTTATAAAAAAATAATTTCTCGAAGAATAAAAATTTATTAAGTCCATAGTTCCCGTTAAATAATGAAAAATTACTTTCAGAACTTTTAAATAAGATTAATTTATATTATATTGTTATATTGAACATAAGCATACAAATAACATTATTTATGGATGAATAGATGTTAGGTATAATAAACATTCCATCTTACATCTAAAAGATATTTGATATTCTGTTTTCCCAGCTTCATCATCATAATGAAAATTTTGAGGAATCGATTGGAGTATTTATACTTTCATTGTTGTCATATCCATAGTTCTTGAGAAGTTATTTAATATAATTGTGTTGATACATGTATTTTCCTTTTAATTTTTGAGAAATTTGAAATCCAAGAAAAATGTTAACTCACCCATCATACTCATTTGAATCTTATATGTCGTGTGATTCATAAATGATTCAATAAAATATTGCTGAGTTGATCTGAATATAATGTTGTCAACATAAATTTTAACAATAAAAAAAATTTCTTACCTTTCTTTATAATAGTAGATGGATCAACAGTTTCCATAAAACAATTTTTGAATAAAAAATCATATAAGTGTATCATAGTAGGATCTAGGGGATTTTTTAAATCCATATAATGACTTTTAATGTTTTAAAACATGTACATGATGTTTTGGGTCTTCAAAACTAGGAGGTTTTTTAAAATAATTTTATTCTTGAAGATATTCGTTAAGCAAAGCACACTTCACATTTATTTGAAAAAGATTTAAATTAATGAATATTGCAATGGCAAGTAGTATTTTAATATATTCAAGTTTAGCCAAAGGAGTATTGGTTTCTTTATAATATATTACTTCTTGTTGATTATAACCTTTAACCACTAATATTGCTTAATTTATTACAATGACTCGATTTTCATCACATTTATTTATGAAGACCAATTTTACTCAAATTATAGATGATTCCTTAGGTCTTTCAACCAAGGTCCCTACTTTTTTCCATTCGAATTCATTAAGTTTATATCGCATAGAATTAATCCAATAATTTCCCCCAAAATATTCATTAGTGCATTTAGGTTATCATTGAAATGAAATGCTATATATTCTACTTAATTTATTAAAAAACATCTATTCCTTATAGGTTGATATACATCACTAATGATTCTATCAGTTGGATAATTATTAAGAAATAAAAAATGTTGGTTTTGTAAATTTTTTTCATCGACATAAGTAAGAAAATCATCGAAGGTAAATATTTCGAAAACATTTTCTTGAGTATTTTCCTCATTATAAGAATCATCCATAAAAGGTTAATAATTAGTTTTAGAAAACACATCTAAATATGTCAGTTGGGGTTTTCTATAAATAAATGTATCAGTTTCATCAAATTTAACATGTACGTTTTCTTCAACAATATAATTTTTTTTGTTAAAAACACTATAAGCCTTAGAAGTTGTGGTGTAGCGTTTGAAAATTACTTTATTAGATTTGAGTGTTAATTTTTGAAAGTTTTCATTAGTATTCAATATTAATTCTTTTCATCCAAATATATTGATTTAATAATATCTAGGTTTTATACCATTCAACAATTCATTAGGTGTTTGATTAAGAAAAGTTTTAATTAAAACTAGATTTATAGTATAAAAAGTAGTAATAAATGCTTCATCCCAAATATTTTTAGAAATAGAATATTCCCTAAACAAGGTTCTAGTTATCCATTGAATAATTTGATTTCATATTTCTAAAACACCATTTTAATGAGGAGTTATTGGGGATGAAAAGTTATGAGTAATGCCTTTCTAACTACAAAATGTTTTAAAATCTAGAATTTTAAATTCTCCTATGAGATCACTTTGGATTGTTATCAATGGAAGGGTTTCCTCATTTTTAACTTGGGCTCTAAAAAATTTTAAAATATGAAAAGGATTTATATTTCATATCTAGAATATAATCCAATGTAAATATAGTTTAATCATAAAAAAATAGTATTTTCCTCCAAAACTTCTCGTTTTTATGGGGAAAAAAAGTTCAATATGCACTAGTTTTAATGAATCTAATGATGGTACTTCACTGATTGATTTAAATCATGAATTATGTTACTTTCTATATTGATAGGGATCAAACAAATTTGAAGAATAAATTCTAAGACCCCGTAGATCCTTAAAAAGCCTTTTCATTGTGATTTTGTGTAGGTTACTAAGGTTACAGTGTTCTAGTCTTCTATTCCATAACCAATATTGGTCTTCCTTTTCACTAAGGAAGGATATATATTTGATCCCAAGTTCTTCTATTTTATGTGTGTTAACATTATCATGCCTATGACTAGAGATTATAAACGCTTCCTTGGAATAGTGTACTAGATTTATCATTCTTAAAATTCACAAGATAACCTTCCTCACATAATTAGTTTATTCTTAAAATGTTTTTCTTAATAACTTTAATTAATATAACATTTTAAATTGAATATTTTCCAAGAATTAAATGTTTACCTATACCAAAAATTCCTCCTTGAGCATTATCTCTAAATATTACTTTTACTTTTTTCATTTTAAAAATCTTCTCAAAGACGTTTTCGATACCAGTAAAGTGTCAGGAATATCCACTATACTTGTACTATATATATTTTTTGGTCCTTAATTTATTTTCATTAAAATAAAAGGGTTAGACTCTGGGAATACCATCATTCTTAGATACTTAAATTTTAGAAAGTAAAATCTTTGGTTTCCACATTTACTTAGGAAAATAAGCTTTATGAAAACTGAAGGATTGGGTTTAATTTGAAGAAACATTATTCTCCTAATATCCACCACATTAACACTTGGTATAAAAATGATATATTGGGGGAAAAAATTATTATTATTAAAAACAGTTTTTGAGTGAATAAAACCAAATGTAAACTATTAATTGGAGGAAGAATTAATGAATACATTTTATCAAATTCTTTCCTTCCAAAAGAAAAATTTGATAATTGTATCTTAATGTAAATATTTTTGGATTTTAGTATGATGACCAAATTTTTATCATTAATGTAATTAGTTTTAGAAGATGAGTAATTTTCTAAAACATTTTCCATTTAAATAAAATTTTCAATATCCTTATAAAGTTTATCCTTCTCAGAATTTACTTATTTATGGTTTCTAGAAACACATTCAAAATGAAGAGTTTTTTACCAGGATACATTGAATAATTTGATACTTCTATTATGAAAATAGAAATTCTAGAATTAGATTTCTCTAACTTATTCGGTATCTTATATTTCACATTCTCATGAAATTTGGAAAATCTATAATCTTATTAAAATGAAGTTAATGTGTTATATAATGATACGGATGATTCATAATCTGAAGATTCATAATATTATTCATCTGCATAATTTTCGTTTAAAAAATATTTGTTATGTATTTAAAATTGTGTACCTTATCAATAAAACAATGATTTTGACTAGGTAATCTAGATATAAGACAAATATTCTTCTGAGGAGTTACCACCACAAAAACCTTGGTGTGATTAGAATTGAAGACATTGTTATCCTTATATTTGTAGTACATCCTTCTATTCATAGAATGATTATCAATTCTATCTTTTCTATTAAACATTTGGAAATAAGGTCCGATTTTTCCATCCTTTTTTCATTCATAACAAGTTACTTCAGAATCTCTATTTCCTTTCTATCTATATTCATATATCTATACTAAAAATATTTATTTCCCATAATCTTGGTCATCCTTAAAAAAATATTGGAATTCTCATTATCAAACTAATCATTGTCACATGATTCAGATATAAAAACATAATTCTTATATTTATATATAGTTACCCTTTCAAAAGTCTTGGATTTAGATTTGTTAGTGAAATATACACTTACATTACCATTATTGTTTTGGTTGAAATAAACACTTCTCTACATTTATGATTCATGTTGAAGAAGAGTTCAAATAACTCATTATGAGTAATGTTAGACACTTTCCTATTTTCATCAATAGTTTTCCATTTTTATTCCCAAACTTAGGGAATTATATAATTTATATTTTCCATAAGAACATCATCATCAAGGCCATTGTCTCCCAGCTATTGAATATTGGTGGTGATAGTCAAAAATATTTGTTGCAATTTTCAAACAGGTTCTCCATAAAGATATAAAAATCCACGGTATTCCGCTCTTAACATAGATCTTCTTATTTTTATCACTTTTGATGTTTAAAATTTTTTTACTTCAGTTTCATCAAAATACAATTGGAAACATGACATGACAATATCTAATTGTATATATTTATGGTCATTGAAAACAAAAAGTATTGTATTCATTGTAATTTAGTTTATATTCTTGTTTTTCATGGTTTGTGAAGGATCTAACTTCCTTGTCTGGAATTTTGTAGTCTCGAGTAAATATAAAAAAATTGTCCACTATAGTATTAATAACAAAATTTTTCATCCTATCTCTCTATTATTCATAATCATTACTATCAAATATTTGTCTTCTGGTAGGATTACAGTTTTCTATTTAACTGAAATTCATACCTACCATTTCTATAAGAAAAATACATCTCTATAAAAAAGTATTAGTTGAATTTTTTATAAAAACTCATTAAGAATAATAAGACCATGTAAAATATAAATAAGAAACATTTGAGAAAAAAAACTTGAGCAATAAAAAATATATATTAGTATTAGTATTTCAGAAACCTCATCGGATACCAATTGTAGGATCGAAATAGGATATGAGATGCTCAATTACAGGAGGGGGTTGAATTGTATGTTTTAAAACATTTGTTTTTATCCTTAATGAAATATGTGATCAACAATGTTAAACAAGATAATTTCACAAACCCTTTTTTGTTATGAAAACATGGGGATAATTGGAAGGGATGAGGTCATATTAAATGAAACATAAACTTAATCAATTTAAATTTAAGAAGACTTAATAATTTTTAACATAGGTAATGATTCTACTTCAATGAGAAGGGTATCCAACAACCGTGGATAAATGTCCCTTGATTTATAATTTTATGAAATTATGTCTTACCCACACCAGGGTAAGACCTTAATAAGAATATCAAATATATATTTCTATCCCTACATGCCCTCAAACATTAAGGTAGTCATTACCTCTATCATCCTATCCACGAAATTCCATGAACATTAGGGTTTTTAGAAATAATTTCTTTTTATACTTTTAATCCATAAATTGGACTCCACAACAATTGGATTCACACTAAGAAAGATGGACAAGTTGTTCACGGTTGAACAAGATGTTCACAAAATGCACAAGGAATGAGAGTTTCTCTCTCTGTAAATCACATCACAACATCATAGCCTATGATCTATTTCAATGTGTTTTGAGCTTAGTCAAATGAGATCCTATTTATATGAAAGACATCAATGGATGGCTTCCAGCTCCAACAGTTATATTTACCTTGAATTTCAGAGAGAATTGCACATGTTTCACTCGAAAAATGGTTACTTTTAAAATATATTGTATAACATCGTTTCATGTAATAAATACATGTGAAATATTATCATTCATATGGAATAAGGATTCAATAAATTTGAAAAAATATGTTAAGAAACATTGAAAAGTATGAATAACTAACCTCTAAGTATATTAGTAATTAGAGTCTAAATATGTATAATATGGAGTCTACTTATGAGAAATTCAGAGCCTGAATTTTGAAGAATGTGGAGTCTGAATTTTGAGGAATTTGGTGTCTCAATTCTATGGAATTAAGGGTGTGAATACAGAGTAATTTAGAGTTGCAATTCTTAGGAATTTAGAGTCGAAAATTTAGGAAATTTGAAGTCTGATTTCTTGAGAATGTGGATTATGAATTTCATTTAATTTAGAGTCTGAATATCATAGAAACTTGTGTTTGTATTTTATAGAATTTGGAGTCCAAAAACAAGATGAAACGAATTCTAAAAATAGATTAAATTGGATTCTAAAAAATAGTGATACTTGATAACAAAGAAACATTATGTTACTAAGGTTTATATAGGAATTGAAAAGGTTATAAAATATCTTTTTTTACTTAGTACTCCAATGAATTGTCTAATGTAATGCATCTTATGAGACAATGTGAAATGATAATGAACATGATTTTATCTTCTTCTGAACATTCTGTGGTAGATGACCACTAAGAAATGATTTTTTATTTTAATTAATTTCCACATTCAAGGCCTTTATGTTATATTCCCATAAGGATTATTATGTTATGATAATTTTTATACTCTCCCTTATTTTATTTCACACTTTAGTCTTCTTATTAGGATATTATATCACCCCTTGTTTTGATATATATCATAGGGTTAATAAATGTACTGAGGAGAACACAAGAACCAATAAGAAGCTAGAGAAGGAGGAATTAAAAAAATATAGTTTCTTTATTATATAAAGTTTATGTATGGTCATAATTTTCCATTGATACTAAACCTTTGGATCTTGTATTTGTATCACTATTATTTTCATTATCTTTAAAATTTTGTACTGGTCATATATGATACATCACAGTCGATATAAAGAAAAGTCCACTTTTCGCATGAGGGAGCAGCTAAGGAGTTGGTTTTATATCTCATAACCCAGTAATATCCGTGATTAGGATGATCTATAAAAAATTTTCTTATAGAGGTTCATCCTATCCTCTTTGTGTAGAACAATTCAGAAGGAGTTATAGACCACTCAAAAATCTATTGGGTATGATCATTATTAATTCTATAAATCTTTAATGAATATTTTTCAATGTGTCCTAAATCAAATTGTTTAACAACTACACTTAGTAGTGATCATATAAAATGGATTACTAGAAAATAATATGATCCTTTTGAAATTATCATATGGGGTGAATTGATTGAAAATCATCATCCAAATATTTTAATATTAATGAAAAGACCTCTTGGAATTATGAATATTTCAAGACATGAGGGACATATATGAGGGGTATTCATAAGTATCAAACTTCTGACTCATCACCTTCGCTTGAAAATAAAAATGAAGAATTGATAATCATGGTAATATAGGTTGATGTAAATAATGTAAGTTAAAAAACATAACCATTGTAAGAATGTGGATTATGTTCGTCAACCAATCCTTAAATGGATCATTGTGTTGTGATTCATGGTATATAGATTCAGGTAGCTATATTCCTACAAAGTCAATTTCCATAGAATCATCAATAGAGAGAATGTAAATCCCAATAAGGATTTAGAGGTCATAAAAACAACCAAACCCCATTTCTCTAATCATCGACCTTTCCAGCAGCAATATAAAAAATCAATACCATTCCAAAAAAATTACAAATATCCCTTCTAGCTACAACAAGACATTCAACCACAAAAATTCCAATAGAAATCATTTGAACAACCATAAACCAATGCATCATCAACTGAGAACAAGAAAATAAAATCCAATGAAGAATTTTTAAAAGAAAGATTAAATTATTTATCCAGCCATTTAAAAATAGATTTTGATTTTATAACAATGAATCTAGGAAATATTCCAGCATAGAAAATTTTAAATCCAAATGGGAATGTTAATGAAGTTAGAAAAACATGTGAGAAAGATCTTCAACTTAATAAAAAAGGTATATTGGAAAAATATAAATAAAAACCAAATATCAACCAAACAACCCAAAATAGACACAACTAAAATAAGAAAAAGGATTAAAATGGAGGAAAAAGACTATAACGCACCATTACATTCTGAATTAACATGATCAATATTGGTTGATGAATCGAATCATTAAAGGGATATCTAGGAGAAATTCTGGAAATTTGAAATCAACATTCCATTGCTAGTTATATTATTCCAAATCCCAAAATATGCAATTTTTCTCAATTAAATATTAACCAATTAATGAGACATTATGGGGATGATGAATCAATAATATAAGGTGTGTATTATCAATTATCACGTCACAATTTCGAAAAAATGACATGATCAAGTGATATTTTCTATTACCCCAACTATTGTTTCATTGAAATTTTATTAATATTTGTGTGATCATTATGCATCCTTAAATATCATACCAATATTTATCATTTAATCATTGAAAATAGGTTAACTAAATCTCCAACGAATTATTTTACACCTAGAAAAATGATCCACCAATTTTTTATCCAGAGTTTTCTAGGATGTGTTTGTACGAGTAGAAGGACTAATTTATCTAGAAGATTTTTATGTACTCGATATGCAGAATGACAATGAAATGAGGTAATCAAAAATTATTTTTCAATAAAAATTCCTCAAAACATCCAAATTGATCATTAATGTATATGAAACGATCCTCACTGTGGAGTTGGGAGTTAGTAAGGTCAACATAAAAGTGAATGAATCCAAATGGACCCTTCAAAAAATCATTCAATATTTGATATTTTCCATGATGAAGGTATGGGTCTGTAAGAAGATTCAAGTATTATTTGGTAATTATTATCCTTATAATATCACTTTTAAATTGAAAATTCCATTGAAGAGGAGATTACTAAAAAATTAAAAAACATTTAGTTTATAACATAGAAATACATCACCTCTAGCATTATATATAATTTTTAGTAAGAAACATCTATAACACACATTTCCAGGTAAATACAATATTTTGAAGTGGTGAATTTGAATTCATTATCTTCAATAGTACAACCCACAAATATTAAATTAAAAACAATCCCATGTGACATAAAATATGATTATTTTTTAAATGGGATTACATGGGATTCCATTTTATTTTTGATTGATATATAATGTTAAAAGAGGTGATATATTTTAGAAGTAACATTTATTCATTTTTTAAATGAATTAAAATTCATGTCTTGGATTTCAATTTAATTTTGATTTTGAATGATTTAATATCTTTTTTTAAATAGATATTTTTTAATGATTATTTCATCACAAAAGTTTTTAAAATAGGATATATAATGACGTAAATGAGCTTATTTAAATATGTGTGGTGTCTCTCCTTTTTTATTAAATTCATTAATGGTCATTTTAATATAATTTTACTGAAATGGGATTCCATTGGACATGTTTTAGAGTTTAAATAAGAAATACAATATTTTAATGTATGGTTTTGAAATATAAATATTTTTTTTCAATATGAACAATCCTTGATATTTTGAGACATATTTTTTTGTTGATTGAACATATGGAACCATGATAAATAAATTGTATTTTAAGGATATAATTGATTCCCCATTGAGTTTTTAACCCATTTTGTGGATTTGTAATCACCATGTGATGATTATTGCTTTTCAGGTGTGGGGATATGAATAGAGATTTCATTAATATGTGATTTATAATTATGGTACTGTTTACATTATTGGTGATGTAGTTGGGGGAGAGTAATTTATTACTCCATGTTTACTGATATTATCATTCATATTCATTAATCTCAAATTCTATTTGGAATGAGAATCCCTAGCAACATTAGGTTATGGCCAATAGAAATCATTATTGTTTATGGAACTTATAGATGATTGGTACACATTATCTTATCGTAACATATTATTTTTCTTAATAATGATAGATTATTTGTAGGAATATGTATTATTTTTAGTCAAATTATGATTTCCAGAGTACCATTCATGTAATAATATTTATTTTGAAAGTATATATGTCTTGAAACTTTTGTATCATTATTGGCTGGTTTCATATGTATAACCTTCCAGAATGGGAGCCACATATAGGTGCCCCGAGTCGGTATGCCTCATGACCTAAGGCACACCTCCTTGTATACCAAAGGCTACTGACTGGTAACATTGGACTATTATAGATCTTGGAAGACTATACCATATTTTATCACTATAAGACACTAACCGATATAAAAAATAGAAAAACAATATATAAGCATCACAATTACTATATCATAAGATTACCCAAATATAAAATAAAATATTTAACTGAAAAGTGAATAATGATATGATAGTGTATGTGTACAAGTGTCTCATTTTTTTTACTAAATGTAAAGACACTAAAGAACCACTCTATGATCTCGAACCACTTCTGATTCCCTCCACCAAGATCTATATCTAATATACAATCTAAAAAAGGTCCTTTCCCATATCCTATGTATAACGAAATAATTTCTATATAGGTAGAGATATGGTAGACCAAGTAGGGTGTCAGTACAACTTAGTACGCCACCACCAATAATGTGTAAAACAATCCAGTCAAACAATGTATGTAGTTGTATAATTAAAAATATAAAATACCTAAATAACTAGTTACCATATTATTTTTTATTTTTTGAATAATTATATTAACTCAATGGTTGATGTGGACACCTGTACCTCAATACTAACTTCATCTCATACTGTACCCTAAAGTGTTCCTTATATAATACAATATCTAAATACATGTTTCTTCTTGTTCCAGAGAATGATGTATTCGAAGGTGATATGGTATCTCGACACCAGATTCGACTCATGTTGGAGTTTGAATTAATCTTTTGTGAGGTCAAATCATGGAGTACCATTATTACCTTTCTTATTTAACTAATTAATGACCATGTTGCAATTCATTTAATTGCTCGGTTTGAATTACCATGTTACCAACTTATATTCACAAATAAATGATCATATTACTATTCATTTAACAACACAATTTCAATGAGCTTGTAACCATTCACAATTGTGGCCTGAATGAGCATGTTACAATTCCCCATTTAATAATAAAAAATTGATTGAACATGTTACCATTCATAATAGTTGGCTGCATGGGCATGTTTCCATTAACCATATTATAATACATAATTGAATGAGGATCTTACAATTATTAATAGTTGGTTAAATGAGCATATTACCCTTAATAATTTAATAATACATAATTAAATAAGAACATTACCATTCATAGTAAATTTTTAAATGAGAATTTTATCATTCACCATTTAATAATATATATCACATTTATCTCATTTATCAATGTTAATCAACATTAACCAGATTATCACACATAGAAAATCAACTCATCAGGTAGGATTAATCAACATTAAACCTCTTATCCCAATATAACAATAATTAATTTATCAATTAATCAATAAGCTCATACTTATTTCTAATTCAACAAAAATAGTCTTCAGACAGATCCGCTAAATCAATTCCCAAATTAATTATGGACATCACTATATTTAACACAATAATTAACTAATCACTTAAATTATCAATTTAATTCCACAATTTAAAAACCACATCAATAATATTAATTACATCAACAATTAATTAATCATATAAAATTCATTAATTAGTTCAAAAATTAATTAATTAATTATATTCTATTAGTAAATTCAAGAATTAACAAAACACATTAATAACATCACTAATTAAAAAATTAGTTTATTAGATAAATCCCTATAAATAATTTCCCCAAAAAATTAATCATATCAATACGTCAATAAATTAAATAAATAATTAATCAATATCCACAAACGCAAAATAAATAATTAATCGGATATTTATTTATCTCAATGCTAATCTCAATAACTCATAATTAATTATAAAATTAATTATATCAAATTCTAAATGTCAATGAAACATAATTAATTCTATAATTAATTATCTCAGATAAATTAATAAATATCCCAAAATTATTTCTAAAACTAGTTATCTTAAATTTATACCTCAATATCATATTATTTTTTGATAATAAATCATATTATCTTAGGAACACAAAATCACGTGATTTATTATACAAATAATCACATGAAATAATATGTTAATTATCCCAATGATCCAAATTATTTAATTCACCCATTAATTAATCAAATCCACTCAATTGTTTCATCATAACAATCCTCAATAATTAATTTACTAATTATTTTATCTAACCAATTAAATAGTATTAACAAAAAACATCAGTAATTAATTCACTAATTAATTAATCAATAAAATTTTCTGTTAATTAATTATATAATTAATTAACACATACAACCCATCCAAATTAATTAAAAATTTAATTTTCTACAACAATCGCATTAATGAATTCAAAATTAATTAATCTCATTCAACGTATTTAATTAATTTTACAATTAATTTTCCATTCCACATTTCATTAATTAATTCATTATTAATTAATCTTATGCAGCCCTGTCAAAAAATTCTCAAATTAGTTGTCTATGTAAAATTAAATTAATAAATTAAATATTCATTGATCTATTAATTTAATTATATAATTAAATAATCTCATTACTCAAATTAATTAATTTTTCACTTCATTAATCCCTTAATTTAATTAAAAAATTAAATGATACCATTACTCATATTAATTAATTTAATGATTAATTAATTCAAACCCACAATAAAAAAATCCAAAAACATAATTCATCAATTAATTATTCCAACTTAATCAAATCAATAAGCCTGTTTAATTAATCAATAAATTATTATATCTCAATGAAATCAATAACCCTAATTAGATAATCAATTAATTGTTATATATCCACAAATGTAATTATAATTACAATCATGGATAATTAATTCTACAATAAATTATCCCCCTTTGTCAACTTCAATGTAGCAATAACTACCCCGTCCATTAATTATTCAATTTCAATAATCTCAATCTCACCATAATTAATCCAATAATTAATTATCCAAATCCAAATATCATAATATTATAATTCGTTTACCAATTAATTATTCATGATATAAAATCCCAATATCCATATTTCTCATTTTCCTTAATTAATTAATTAAAATAATTAATTAATTTAATAATAATATTAAATTTCTATACATATAATATTTATTTTACATTTACTTGCACAAAATTTTAATCAAGACTATGGTATTTGAATTTTAGAAAACCAATAATAATAATGGTGATGAACTGTTGCATACGGATAATCCCAATCTGAGCTTTATCAGACATGAACGCATCGTAGAACATAATTTAGATATGACTCTTTGAAATAAGAGTAATCCATAATAAAATATCTTAGTTTGGGATACAAATTAGTTCCTAGAAACCTCTCAATGAGAACCAGTTAATCTAATAGCAACAGAACCAGATTTATATTAATAACCAGAAGAAATTCCTTAAAAATCTAGGTATGGACATCCAAGATCCAATGAAATATCACTTCCGGATTGAAGAAGACTCAAAGAAATTAATGAAAAAATAAACACAACTAGGAGGTAGGTACACGAAGGGTCTTCAGTCGATGATCATAATGATAGAATGTTTTTTGTTGTAGGAGTATGTGTGAGGGATGTTTTGATTCGATGAAAGGTAGTGCATGTGGATTTTCTAGCCACCAAAATAGTGTTTAGAGGTTATACATGACACTAAAATTAGTTTTAAAATACTGAGATTCAAAATTAAATGTCATGAATTTATATTTCATGTCATGTAATAATTTCCAAGGGAACTAATTTAAAAACATTTTGAAAAATTAATTACAGAATACTTGTGGTGAAATCCAATTACATGTTGTGAATAATTACACATTGTGAAATATAATTACACATTCTGAAATATAATTTCACATGGTCAAAGATTAGAAATTGTTAAATCTAATTTCACATGGTGAAATATTACACGTGTTTAAATCAAATTTCACATGGTGAAATTTAATAGGTTTAAATTTTCCTTGTTTAAAATAAATTTAATCCATGAATTAAATTCAAAACAACCCATCATGTCCCAAAATTAAAAATATTCTCACCATAAAAAAGATGATATCTTACAACATGTGATTAAAATATTGTTATTGATAATATATTTTCCATATTCTATTGTCATTAATCATTTTACATGATTATTTTAATTATATATCATTGTAATTTTTAGTGCTATCATTGTAATTTTTAGTGCGGTCATTGTTTTTGTTGACAAATGTGTGTTTTGGAGACATACATTTATATTTTTTCATACATTTATCGACAAACTATTTTGGAAGAAATAATTTTTTTTATTCCAAAATGGATTTCCAAATTTAAAATTTTCTTATCACAAGTCATGATCTTGATACATGTTTTTTAATGTATTAATCACTTTTAAAAAAGGAATACAATAAAAATAAATTATAAAAATTAACGATATATTAGTTTTTGGTTTGAAATTCATATCATAATGTTTTATTTTTATAAAATAATAAATTATATAAATTGCAAAATGAATAATATAGTTCTCTTGAGTTATGACATGATGGGTGGTTTAACTCACATCTATATATTTATAGATTATAGTTTTCTCTTGGATTTACAAGTGTTATTGTAGAGAAACCCCAGTTTATAGGGAGTGTTTATCAGACAAGGCATGAGTTTTTAAATCATTATATCGTCAACCTAAGCCAACATTTTATATGATTTCATATTTTTTGTTTTATTTGAATATATTGTGATATGTTATATTTCATAGGGAATTCTTTTTTATACAAATATGATGAATCCGTGATGTTGATTATTACTTATTGGTTATATCCTTTTGTTGTTAGATATGATAATTTTATACTTTATACATTTCCAATGTAAATGATATCTATACTAGATTATCTATATAATTTAGAATGTCTTCCTTATCTAATTTATGTGAAAATAATTTTACTATATCTTTTTATGATATCTATATATTATTTTCCATATCAGTGTTATAGGCAATGAATTTCATGAATTCTAGAATTCTCGAACATGTGATTTTTCAAGTATAATTTGCTAGATTTATTACACCTACAACAATACTTTCAATGTAATTATGAAGAAGCATGATCACCACATAAGGGGGAACGATATGGATCGTGAAACCATCAAGGAAATTGAATTGAAGGAGATAATTTATCCTTACTAGACTATCCAAATTATTAGAAGGTGAATCCATTATATAGACTACACATTAAATTGAATATAATTACCATGGTTTTCATCCCATAAAATTTTAAATCCATCTGTTCTATAATAGTGATCATAATTATAACAAAAAAACATGTAAAATTATATGATATAGCTTGTGTCTCATACGTCAAATTAATGTTTTCCCATAATGTAAGGTGAAAATATCTGAAAAAATATCCAATATAAAACAATAAAAAATTCATATATCACAACAATATATTCACTATTAAATTATCATTTACTTATCAAATGATTTAAAATCCATTCATTAAGTTATTTTATTTTTTCACACATTCAAATATTCATTCATTATATATTACTAGTTTTCATTTTCATACCATTTTTCCAATATATGTCATTAAAAAATAATATAATTTTCTAAATCACATTATATTAAAAAGAAAAAAATAATATTTATAAGAAAATATAATAATTTTTTTAAATACATGGTTTAGTGAGATATCATTGTCATCCTAAAACACATTTCAATTAATGTATAAAACTATATATACAAAAAATGAAAAAATATTTTTCAAAATATCATATGAATTCTATGAACTAACAACTTTCATTGGGTTATACTGAAGTGATGTATAAATATCAAAACATAATTGTATGGAGAATAATTTTTACCAACCCACTTGGATTTAGGTACCATTGTTCAGTAATTAATTATTTCCTATGAGGTCTCAAAATAGTTCATTCATTCTCTACATGGATTCTCGAGCTATGAAAACAAACATCACCCTAAATAGAAGATATCAGTGCTATTCACAAAATACATTGGAAACCCCCATGTTAGTAGAGCAAATTTGAATAGAGATTAAGGCCATAAAAATGAACAACGAAAAAATGAGTTTAATATTTAAAATCTCACATCCTATGGAGACACAACCATCATTATCCTGAGTGGGGATCATTAACCTGTTTATGAACAATCCAATGAGTCTTGATGAACAATTATAACTAGATCACACCATGAAATACTACAAAATAAGAGTTATACTCATGAAACAATATTCACATCATAGAGCCTAATGTCTGCTAACATTTCTAAGAGACCAATATGAGACCACCATCAATTAGAAGGCCAAACCAACCCACAATATGCCTTCTGTGAATTTTTAATCCCCAATTGTTGTATAAAACATACAAGGTATAAGAAAAATTCAACATTTATGACATCAACATGTAATAATAGTTATCAAATTAAATATATTTCCAAACAAATGTGTCATCTTCCATCCATAATTCAAAAATCTGTACAAAAGTAAAATTAACATTATAAATCCAACATCATATATAAATAGATGATAATTAATATATGAAATATCACTCTACATACTATAATTCTGATCCCCACTACATGTTCCATAGATATAATATAATCGACTAATAATGAAAAATAAATATTTTCATGAAATCATTTATATAAAAATCACACCATGATATTTTACGAATGAAAATGAGTTTAAATATACTAAAATATTAGTTATTTTGTAGTCCTAGATAATGTGATAAATATATTTGGGATAATTGTTAAATAAGGGATCTATCTAGGGATTCTAGAGGATTCTTTTTATTCTTTAGGAAAAAAATATGTTTTGGATATCCAAAAAATTCATATAAATGAGTTTATAATCTGGTAGGGTTTAGAAATAAAATATTGAACCCCTTACCTTTGTTGGTGTAGAAATAAATGCTACAAGATAAATAAAGAAGGTCGTGGATTGTTCAAGGTAAATTTGGGAAAAAAACTCCATAATTAACATAATTAGTCACACTCGCAAAGCTCCATCAAAGAGACCCCTCGGCACTACGTGCTTTAAGGTGGATGGTGGTACCTACCTTCGTTTGACAAGTCCTAAGACTATGTGAATGTATTTGACAGACAAATCTACTATTCCATCTAAGCATATCCCCACTCGCGGTGTCTTTTTTTACATCATGTATTACTATATAGGAATCGCAACTCCTGCTTCTTATAAATATGCGGCTCTACCTCACTATAAATGAAATATTACCATAACCTTTCATCTTCTATTCTTCCTTTTCACAATGCTCCCAATCATTGATATCCTGACCCAAAAACTTATCTTCCAAGGTACTGAAGCATCATGATGCACAATTTCTATTGTTAAAAATACGATATGCATGTAGTAGTGATTACTTTTATGAAAGCCTTCAACATCTTTTATGGAAGAGGAGAGTCAAGTTAATAGAGGTTTCATGAAGAATTAATCATTCATGAATATATATTATATTAATTTAGAAACCTATTCTATGATAATTTAACCATGATTCATGTGGCCCTTACCATCAGAAAACACCCAAGATTCACATAATATCCTCATAGTGAGGCACCTTTCTTTGAGAGATCCTCTTGTATATAACCCTTCAGGCATCCATGTGGTGATTTCATAGTCCCTCACATGGTATCCCTTATTGCGATGTCCTAGATAATTATTTTGGGCATCGGTAGGCTAATAAAATTTTATTTTTGGAATAACCACTCTAAAGTGGATCCCACAAGTGACAACTCATCAACCCTAATCCTTTTGGTAATTGTTGATGCCTTCACATCCCCATGTGTGGGCAAGAATTAACTATGTATGTCCATAGGATGAATGGTGAGTCCTCACTGTCCGAGCTATTGGAAATTAATCTGTCATTCCACATCATCCTCTATACACAATGTTAACCTGTAGACTCTCCCCTTGTAATACCCATGGGGTGTAACACCTTGGGCATTCTCCTTATACAATCATCTCCATGGGAGTGTGATATTTATCACCCTCATTGAAGGGAAATATATCCTCCTTCAATATAATGAGATCCCTCTTATGCATCCCTTCGGGAGTAATCCCCAATCTCCTTGTCCCTCGGAAGCTTTAGTTCATATATGTTAGGTCTAAAAGGAGCCTATATTCAATGGGGGGGGGGTGAATCAAGGTATGAATATTATTTATCTAAATTCTTCCTGCCCCACTAGCTCTTGACCACTTTATTATAAGGGTCACTTTGTTTTCACTTGTGTGTTTATGATGATATCTTCTTTTATTCTTTATCTGATGATGAAGCTTTGAATGCAATGTAGTGAAGAAAGTAGTCAGACACATAGAGTTTTACCTGGTTCACCCTCACTGGTCGACAACCAATGGGCATACAAAAGTGATGTTCCACTGTACCAAATCAACTGAAGATCACTACAAATGATGTATGTGCTATATCACTTATATGAACAAGATCACTACCTTTATAATGTTTTGGGTTAGCTCACTACTTCCCAAGGGTCACTCATTGTTCCTCTCTCTTTGGATCACTATCGATAGAAAGGATAACCTTCTTCCTCTTGTAAATCTCACTCTTTTAGAGGGTATCCAATCAAATTTTATAGATTTTTATGTCATTTCATTATCACTAATGAATGCCTCCTCATTTGTATAAAGATGATCTATTAACATCCAAATTTCATCCATAGATGAATACCACTATTCCATTGAACAATAGACAATCCATTTTGAAACTATTTTTCAATTTAATATACCATTGAAAAGATCCCACTTTTTCAGTGTTGAAATAAACCTTCAGAATTCTCTAACCATTCTCTAATGCTCACAGGTTCGCAGAGCTCACAGGTTTATAGAGCTCACAGGATCAAAAATCTCACTAGATCACATAGCTCTCTAGATCGTAGTACTCACTGCATTACATAGCTCACATGGGTCTTTACGATTTCTATGATCTAATAAATACTTTGGGAAGTGAATGTCATCTGCAAAGACAAACTAGCCTTCAAGGTGTGCCTTTCTTTCACGGAGCTCAACTGCCTATGTGAATTCCCATTTCTATCACAAATCTCCTTGCTCTATAAATCTCCTTCGAAATTTGAGATCTTATTGTTTTTTTGTTGATCTCTCTACTTCTATTGAGGGGGTCTAGGACTATTTATAGATGATTCCACTAACTCCAGAACCTTCCATTCAAATTCATCACCACATATTCTCAAATCGGAATTTTCTTAAATTTCCTTTGAAATTATCTATAAATCGTAATGTACCATGAATTCTTTCGGATCACAGAGCATTTCATAATCTTGGAGCATTCTATCAATTCATTTGTGCCGCCATAGCAAAGCTTTTCTGCAATACTACTCACCTCTATTGTTCATGATGACTGTCGTAATTGTAGAGCTCGCCCCCAACATTCTTCTAGTCTACGAAATCCACATGAAGAAGCCCAATTGTTTCAATACTATTGAATTTTCTATATTTTGATGAGATCTTCTAGGAAATTAACTTTTCCTGATGCTCACCAAATTAGAAATTTTCGACCCCAAAAATTTGGCAATCACTGGACAACGACGTCACCTTTATTTTTTCTATGGTACTACCTCTAGTTATTGAATTCTTTTTTTCATGGTTTATTATCAACAAAGATAGTCAACAACATCTCTAGAACTCAAAAACTCACCATGAGACCCTGCATTGTCAACAAACACAACCAACCTAAAAACACTTCAATGTTACCTTGAAGTATTTTTTCCAAACAAAATTCCCCACAACACCTATGATGGGCGTAGATTTCATGACATTATCATCATGTCTACTTCTACCTCTTTCTTTTGAAACTGATCTAGACTCACATGGGTATAGAGGATAGTAATAATCGTCAAATATACGCACCTATCCCATCTTATTGTGTAAACCATATTCCATCTCCATCGAACAACATGGATTTTTACCCCGATCTTATAAACTAGTTTTGTATGAAGAATATCTGAGGTAAAATTATACTCCAAGGTAAGCATGTATTATCCCTCTTGGGCATGTACCCTCCTAATATGAAATCTTCCATTTATGGGACAAATCTCCTAGATCGACATCCCTATGGTGTTCTGACCCATATACCAAGAATTCACCCATCACTACACCCTTATCCTACTGAGATCACATTCCATCCATTATATCCAATTTAGTAGCCTCAATGTGTAATCCCTAACCACTTTCCATAGATATATTTTCCCAAAAAACCATGAATATTTTCCATATTGTCAATGGGAATCTAGCCATGTGTAATCCCTGATCCCATCCTCAACTATGTGGAATTTGATAGATGTATCATTCAATGGGTACATAGGATTCCTCACCGAGGTTCAATGAATTCATCCATTTGAATTCTTGTATTTCCATGAATTTTTTATCTCTCGGGGTCTCATTACCTAGAACTGAGGCTACACATACTTTAGGTCCCAATCCACGCACTTAAAGCTCATGAGTTACCGCCTTAGGTGTCTCATCGTCCCATAATAAACATTAGGGATTTTGATCCATGTCTCATACACTGGGTAAGTAAGAATCCTCATCAAGGTTCAAGAAAATCACCACTCACATTATGTTCATTCTATCCATTCCCCTTCAACACATCCCGCATTTACATATTGAGTCTTTTCCATACTTCCACATCCATGTGAGATCAGGAAATCCATTTGTTCTATAATAGTGTATAACTCCCATCCACATCATCACTACTAGAAGAAGCACATGAGATTGTAAAAATGGTTAAGCCCTACATAATATACTTTTATCCACACAAGAGTGATCCACTTATGAAATTCAGCTAACCATGTATAACCCCAAAATCATCCCTTACAACTACATGCTTTTTCATCACATTCATATAAATAGGGTATGTCGGAGGCCCCCCGGAGATCAATCCCATTCAATGGTAATCCATGGTGTCCCCCTCAATGCAGTCCAACTCCTTGACCAACCTTTAGTGGTTTTAAGACCAGACATCTTATTGTGAGATGTTTCTGTTAATGGGAAACATCACTTGGGTTTTTCATTGGAGAAATTTCTACAAAACCAATGGTAAACATTGGTGTCCACCACATTGGGGTACACCTACCTAATCCACCGTACGTGGTTTCGAGCTCATCATTCATAGTGTCACATCATTCCCGTTATGGTTCACATCATATGGGTTCCTCGTCAGAGGCATTACTATGCAATGAATGGTATACATTAGTGTTTCCCTATAATGTATATACAAATTCACTGTGAAAAAACTTCTCATTATGAGATGCACCACCCCATGTCCACTCTCTATGGACCTTCGGATTAATTATACCTATAAACCTTCTAGGTTTCCCTTCCTAGAGATATTCCTCTTTGATCCACCTTATCCAGGATTCAAGATCAACCAGCCTCCATCTCTACATCAGGTTAAACTCATATCCTACCTCTTATTAAACATGGGATGCCTGAGGAGATCCTCAGAAAACATGCCTTTGGAATAAGATAATGTTTAATTTCCATCATATTCTTCAGTTTTCAATAACATTGAGAGGCCATATAATGATGATGAACACTAGTGACCAATGTTCCATCATCTAGAACTAGCACTGATTCATCGTGTGACAACTCTCAATAATAATGGTTTCTACCCTAACTATACCCTGTGGAATATATATAGAAACGAAATATAATTTAGTGATTACCATGAAGAGATGGAACCATGAATGAGTTTCACTAAGAACAACTTAATATATACTGGATACTCGAAATAGAAGATGAGTTCCAAAGAGGATTCAATGGAAAGAGTAATTGCCATTCAATTTTCTGATTTAGATCTATAATCATAAATTCATTGATGAATTGATGGATATATCCCACCTTTGAAAATATGGAATCTGTGGTAAATTTCATTTTATTAGCGAAAGTGAATGGTATGTGATAAGTGGAAATGCCCTGACAGAAATCCACAGAAACACCTTTAATAATTTTATAATCCCATAGAACAAAATTTTAAAATAATAATAATATATTTATTTATAGACATGAGATAAAATAATGAAATAAAATTTAATTATTATTTCTTCAAATAAAATTAAATATTTACTATGTCTCACTAAACCTATAAAATTCATGTGTAGTTCCTCATAATTATTTATCGATGCTTTATTGATGAATATTTTTTATTAAAAAATTAATAATACCTTAAATAACAATAAATATTAAAATATTATATTTTAAAAAAAGAAAACAATTATTTATTACATATTCAACTCAGATAATATTCAATAAAATTACTAGGGATGTTATAACGTGTCCAAGAAAAACGAATGATTATTAAACTATATTAATAAAACATATTAATTAATATTGTTAAATAAAAAATAATAATATTTTATTTAACTCTGATTCTGGGTAGACAGAGTGTGTGACCCTATAGGCCTCATTCCTAGTGGAATTAGGTGCAACATAATAAATTCCAATGTTTTTATATAGATACACTACAAGGAACCCATAGAGAATGGATTTAATTACACAATGAAATAATACCTCATACAGATAATTACTCGTTAAAAAAGTACATTTATAATGATAACTCAAATATAGTAGGTTGTATGTTGGCTCCAACAACATATGTGCTTGATATATCCTTTATTTAATTTCTAGAAAACAAAATTTCCTATTGAACATTATGGTCATTAATTTATTTAGGTTATGTCAATTCCATAAATTATTTTGATATATCAACTTTAGTTATAAAATAGAAGGGATTAATCCTTTCCCACATTATTCATTAATAAACTATTACTCCGGACACTCCCCACATATCATATATAGTCTTGAGAAATTGTGGTCATATTAATATATCAATTTACATGACATATAATACTAATTTATTTTAATATAAACGTATAAGTTTGAATACATACATCTGTATCTATGAACATCTGATGACACATAAAAATATGATTTTTCAATTTGTAGTTCTTATTCTCATAATATCAGACACTGGGTATTACAAAGGGTGTACACCATGGGAAGATTCCTAAAAGTCATATGAGTGTCTACTCATGATATCTTGTATCATTTTTACCCTTTTTATTAATTAATCTAGCTATAGTACTTTTATTTAAGAATATTATCAGGGAACTTCTGACTTCTCATCATAGTAGGGAATTTTTATGATCTTTCAATGATATATCATCTATTATGAAATTATCACATGTTATGTCAAATAGAATGAGAATCACTACATGATAAAGAGATTATTAATATTCATAACAACGAAAACAGGTCAACATAATTCACACAATGTTTGGTTATAGGGAAGAAATTTTATCTAACTTCCACTTACACTATAGCCTAATGCAGACAACCATGAGTCAACTAGCTCTCACATGATACTCATGCTTCCTCTGAGATAGGTTATATGTAAATTTTTTCATCAAGTTTTCTACTATGATAACTCTTATTTCTATATAATCACTAATATGATAAAATTTCATCAAGTGGTGATACTTTAGGAGTATGTTATTTGTCAAATGGTGTGACCCAGACTCTTTAGCAACAACAACCAGTCCATTATTATCACATTAAAGTCTTATAGGGTGATTACTGCATGGTGACATTTCATGCTCCTAGAAAATGTTCTTTATTTAAATGGATTCCTTATAAATATCAGAGGATTTTACATACATTGGATCTACTATAGAATCAGTAACAACTATCTAAGTTTAACTCTTCTAACTCAAAACTATTTCATTGAGAAAGAAAACATATATTGATGATAACATCATACCATTCCGTTCTATTTTAAAACTTGCATTATTATATCTACTAAGGACTTAATCCTCTTCTGTTCCAAAACACCTACTCATAACCTTAGTTTTCATATATACATGAGGATATCATTAACTACACACCATTGTTGTTCTCCGATATCTGGTTGAAATCTTCATACGATGCTCAGTACATATTAAAACATCATATCTACTACCTAAAATTGAATACATGATTAATCCTATCACTTAATCTTGTCGGTTATTACTATTTATATCGTTGTCATTTTTTTCTATGGATATATTTTTATAAAAATATCTATACCATAGGGAATCATGAACCATTACTCTATTTGATTGTTCAATATTAAATCTATTTAGTATCTATTCAATGTATGTACTTTGACATAGTATAAGAAGCCTCTGGGATTGGACATGAATGATATTTCTACCATAATTTTTGGTTTCTACACCTACTCGCACCATTGAAAAAACCTTTATTACCCATTATTAATAAACTATAAGACTGGCATGTGATTTACAATAATTTATATTAAATAAAAATATACTAGTAGCCTAAGGGATTATTTCACAATAAAACTGTTCTTAATACATTAATCACATTAATTATTAATGAAATAAAATTCATTTGTACCGTCATTAAATTGAGTCTTCCATGACATTGATGCTTTCGTCAATATATAAGCACATCTCTAAAACACGAAAATAATTTTTCATCACCTAGAGTCAGAAAACCTTCTAATTGTGTAAAATAGACATATTCTAGAAAGATCCCATTATGGAAAAAAGTTTTGACAACCATTTTCCAAATTTCATAGTCATGGTAAGATTCTGTATAATGTAGAATTATAATGGATTAAAACATGTAAACAATTAAAATTAATTCATATTAGTAAATTTCATATCAATGTTTAAACCCTTTAGAGAGTTTCATTGATTTATACGTGTTTTCATAACCATTCATGTTTAGTTTCTTCCCAAATACCCATATACACCCATATTTCATTATATCAGCTGGAACATTGACCAGAACCCAAAATAATTTCCGATACATGGATTCTGTTTCAAGATTCATGGCCTCTTTCCATCTTGAATTTTCTGAGATTTGTACTTCCTCTTTTAAGGATATAGGTCCCATTTTGTACACCAATAATGAGCCTCCATTTTATATTACTAGAAAAGAAAAATATTTGGTTCCCATGTATATCTTGTATTAAAATATAGTACTAATGTTTGAAGAACAACTTCTTCCATGAGAATCTATAGAATTGGATCATGTACTAACTCTTATGTATCAGGGGATTGAACGTCATCAATTTTAATCTTTCTCCCACTTTACCTTTTGAGGTTATTCTTCCTCACCAAAAATATGGATTGAATGGAGAAATTTGGTTTCTTATCTAAAGATTTGTATATGTAGTATTCATCTGTTTCATTATGATGCCTAATAATTATACACTTTCTTCTCTGGGGTGTTGGTTTTTTGCATGTGAAGGACCTAAAAAATTCCTAACAACCCTACATATTTGTATATGACCAAAAATATTTTTTTCATTCAAATAAATGAAGGAAATTCTAGTATCTGGTTTTGTTGGAGGTCTTTTGAATTGTTATGTAGTATATTTCAATATATATCACCAAATATATAGTGGATGATCTACATCACCCATAATCAAGATTCCTATTTCTAACAAGGTATGGACCCTCCATTCATTAACACCATTACACTATGGTTTTTATGGTTCAATTAAATGATATAGAATCCCAATTTCTCGAATAATTTCACCATACTCTGGGTTAAGTTTTTAAGGACCTCAATCCAATCGAAGCTTCTTTTCTTCATTTCATGTTGATTATATTTACTAGTTTTTAATTGATTGAATTTCTCAATGTACTTGGAATTATACCTTTTTATTTAGACATATCATTATTACACATCTCATTAATAATTATTATAAAATATGAATAACCATTTATAGCTTCTACGAGAAATAGTCAACACACATTAGTCTGTACCAATTAAAATAGCTATGTTTCCCTATCACCCTATCCATCGAAATAATTATTTTTCATTTTCAAATTTAATAAAGCATGATATATTTCATGTGGTTTTATCTCAATAGTTTCTAAATAACCATCATGATGGGATTTTTTCAAATGATTCTTATTTACATGTTAATATTGGTGATTCTATACCTGGGTGTTATGTGATTCATCTGATCATAATTCTATATATATTAGCAGTATTTTTATAGTAATTAATACATAATGACCATTATATAGATGTTATATAACATAAAAAATGTTGTAATTATAATAGAATCTTCTTTTATTTCCAAACATGAAAATAAAACTGTCAGTATCTCAGCATGATAAAGAATTTATTTTCATTGTAACAATGGGTATATAATTTCAATCACTAAAAGTAAATATCATTCATGTTTGAAATGAAAGAATGTAATCACCAATGAACAAAGTAGTAATCCTTGCACCATTTGAAACACATCAATACACAAATCATATAGAACCCTTTTAAAATATACAAGGGGCTTATGATTAGATATAAACATGATTACTAAAAGAAGCATCTAATACCAATGTGAATATATAGAAATGTTACACTCAATAATAAATTCCCATTTATCTTACCATTACATTTGGGTGTACTTCCACTTCCAGTTTCCTTTCATACAACATGGAAATCTTACTTCCTCTATTTCCTTTCCATTCACCTGAGTCGTTATATTCTATTAAAGGATATTATTGGGAGATTTTGACTTTTTATTATTCATGCGGACCATTTCCTTATTATTCCATTTCTTATTCAATATAAGGACTGTGGGTTTTTCTTGAACCATGAAGTTATCTACATGATAAATCAATGATTGAAGATTGGAATGTATCTTATAATTATTACTCATATTACAATTAAAATATAAAAATGGAGATCTATTGGGTAGTGATGAATTTTAGAGATCTATGCACAAGTCATTCATGAATTTAATTCCTTCAATTTATAAGTATTCAATATATCTGAAGAACATATATACATGAGGCCCATATGGTATCAAATATCAAATAGTAGTTGAATAAATAGAATTTGAGATCATGAATCTCTCATATCTCAACTATTATATATAGAAATGAAAAATTGCAGAAATTGTGATATACACATCCATGCCCTCATTGTTATTAAAAATATCATTTTAATAGATGATTGTATGAAAGAAAAAAAATTATTCAGTCATCATAATGTATCTCATAAAGTGATATCTCATCATAAATAGCATCATTTATCATCACACCTTCAATTGGTTTTTCTTTAATGTAAATTTTCCTTTCCTGACATAGGATAATAAAAACAACCTATTCCACTCAAGTAATTTCTTGCTGGTGAGAAAGTTATCCTTTTTATGTATGGATCATAGTTCTACATTTGAAATAATTTTATTGTGGTTTATAAAAATAATATGTGATCATTTTCAGAACATTATATAGTAAAATTAGAAAAAATATTTAAATATTGTATTTCTAAATCCCAAATGATTTTGTTGAAAGCCAATAACAGTCACCATTGGCTTAAGAATATAATATTGCAAGGAAAAATTAATAGAATGGATCCATATTCCCACTCTCACTGCCCGATCACTTGGTTATTACAGAACCATGAATGGTTTAGCTAGGAATTCCCAGTGCCAACTACATTAAATCATAGATCCTAGATCAATTATTTGGAATACTAAATCCTGAAATCCCTATTTGGATTTCCTCAACCATTGACTCTTAGTTACACCATTTTCTATTTTTGTTTTAAACCCTTGATGTGAACTAATTTATGTCACCCCAAAGCATATAGTTATATCTTTCTGATAATTTTAATCACCCCAACTTTGGTTGGTGAGAATCTATACACTATTGTACTATTTTAGTTAAATTATTGGTATGCTCAAACAAATAAATATATAATTTATTGATTTTATGTTTTATTTATAAATTTATAATAATTATCATTATTATATATTTTTTTAATTTTAATTGGTTTTACTCAAGTCCTTTACAATTTCATTGATATTATTTACCCATAAAATATTTAATATAGTTGTATCCTATAATATTTTTAATTCATTAATTCATTTGATAATGACCATACATGAATAATGAAATTGATATACAACATGATATAAAAAAATAATAAAGTGGTGTAACCGTTATATTTTAATAATAGAATGATTTTCTATCTAAGGATAATATAACCATCAATCTATTGGTAAACACCATGTACCAATTAATGTTCATCTTGCATCATTTCACTTCTACACCTATTTATCTCTCTTGGATTGGTTGTATTTATGACCTTAACATTAATCTATACACTATCTTGGGTGATCCAGCCAATAAATTAGCATTTAGTCAAATGTATTTCAGGTTAAGTGGTTTGCATAAAAGAAACCATGGGCATGTATGAAATTATATAATTAGAGGAGATATGGCATGCATAGGGATAATTAAATATACAAATAAATTATATGAAACTGATCACATACAATGGTCCTAGTACAAACTCAAGACAAGCCTCCCGAAATGAAGAAAACATTTAATTTTTATTATATTATAATTTTATTTAATTATGATATATTATGATTGAAAAATTAATTATTTTCTTTAATAATTCAATTTTTTAATCATAACTCATAATAAATTTAATTTAGATTATCTTCCATATAAATTTTATAAAAATTAAATAAATTTATTTTCAATATAACTTTGTACATAGATTTAACATAGGGGAATCACTTTGTGTAGATATCGTAACTACCCAATATGTATTAAACTCATATACCCCACTCTTGTGACATGTGGCATGCAATACATATCAAATATATTAATAATGTGTATTATCAACATAATGATTAAAAATATTACATGATTTATCTATCATGTGTTATGATTCTATGTACATAGATTTATAACTATAATATTACGCATATATGAAATACTAATATGATAATTACAATGTTGTAAACTAAAAATTTATATATATTTAAACCCCCACACATAGAGGGTCCTATCAATATATTTAACACAGAGAATCACATGTTGATAAGGCTTACACATTATAATATATTTATTCTAATTATATTAAAAATATTTCTGTAGATATTTTTTTCATGAATGTTATATAATTTTATCCTCTCTAACCGTCTATCCAGGGAACACGCCATGGGAATCAATATGTAATCCCTACCATGGAAAATATTTTGAGTATATTGTGTGTACATGGGCTATAAGGTGTCTAATATTAAGGATAAAAGGTCACTAATATAGTTTTTCTGGTAATAAGATACATGGAACGTCTATGTATAATAGACTACAAACAATGTATGTGGTCTATACAGTGTATACTACACCTGATCATGCATTGTTATGACTTGATCAAAAATTTATGTATAATTAAATTCACCATGTGTAATAAATGCACAAACCTGGAAATTGTTTCAAATTAAGTCATTTTTCATTGTACAGTAGTACAAGGTTTGTACCTCCTGGTTACACGGTGTGTATTATTTTTTTTTCTTGCTGGATTCCATAATACCATCAGATGAGATAATTGATTTTATTACTTTTAGTAAATTAATTGGTTTAATTATATTTATAAAAAATTAAATAGAAAGATTAATGCCATCCAATTCATATTAAGGAATTGTTAAACAAGATATGAAAACTAAGTGAGAAATATTTATGTCAACCAATGATAATTAAGTAACTATAGATACATTTTTTATCCATTTGATAACACATTTAGGTTCTCGGTGCAGTGAAATAGTATGGAGGGTTGTTCCCCAAATTGATTTTTTCATGATTGATTACCAGTATGTGATTGTAAAGATGATAAAAACCATGATCAATCAAATTAAATTAATAAAGTCAAAAATTTGATCAAACAACAAAACTAGTGCAGTAGAATGCCACATATATTTATAATTAATTTAATAAACTAATCAATTACTATGAGAGAATTAATTTCTTTTTTATGGAACTATAAATTCTTTTTCGTTATAACATTGTTGTGTTATAAGAATCCAGAAAAAAAAAATCAACTATAGGTTATCTATTCATATTCACCACATCACTGAATGTCACCTTAGAAATATCCGGGTTCATGAATGGTCGATCCTATTGCTTGTATTGCTTTCCTTGATCACACGACAATCTCTTCCATGTTATTTTACATGATTGTTCTATACATGAGAGTAAATTATGGATGAGGATCACCCTCCTTTATGGATACCATTCATTGAGAAAGAATATCTCTATAAATTTGAGAGGATTTATCAATTTCATTGTTAAAAAAATCAATTGAATCTCCATAAAAGTAATATGATTGGTTTTATAAAATTCATTGGTTTATAAATAAATATTTGACCATGTAACATATAATATTTGTTCAATCATTGTGGAAACCCATGAAAATAATAATAATAATAATACTTTTCGATATGAAAAAAACTCTTGAATTAAAAATTAAAAATTATATATTAAAATATTATTCAATATATAGTATTCTACTCTATACTTAAAATAATGGTCTGCCATTCCTTCAAATTAATTAATGGGACTTGAATAATTACTATTTATTTAATATATAAATGTTTCATCATTATTCGTGAAATAATAAATAAATATTAAATTCAATAAAGAGAAAATAAATAGTTATTATAAATTCCCCTCACATTATATTCACCTGAATAACTGGTGAAAAAATATATGAAATTAAGAAAAAGAAGAATTTTTTAAAACCATATCTATGACTAATATTTTGTAACAACCTAATTACTTTTAAAATTATTTCTTTTCATTCTAAAATTAAATAGTTATCTTAATTATAAATATATAATTTAATAAGAGGTATTTATAGAAATTAAGAAATCTATAAAAATAGAATATTTAACACATCTATTATAGTAGAAATAAAATAAATATATCTTATAAGTGAATGAATGATATATTTATATCATTGATACACTAAATAAATGTTTCAAAAATGAAAAATTAATTGTTGTTATTTTTGGAACATATAAATATTTATTTACTATGTTATAATTATAATAGTTATTTTATGAGAAATTTATATTCATAAAATTTAATGGTAAATTAATATTATGTTGTATTAATAATATTAGATTATTTTATGAAACATTAGTTAATTTTTCAAAGTGTTATAAAATCATATATAATTTTTAAATTAATATTTTTTGAATAACTTAGGATTTTAATTTTAAAAAAATTTCTCATTTGTATAAAATGTTTCTCATAAAATGGAGATAATTTTTTAATTCTATATATAAAAAATGGATGGATTTTTTATAGGGATAGATTAATTTTGGGTAAATAAAAAAATACAAAATTTATAAAAAATATACATTATAAGTTAAATAAACTATTCTTTGAGTCAAATCTTATATGATCACCATAATATATAACACACCATGGTTATTTTAATTTATTTAGTTATAATGATCAATTTATTCATTGTCTTGATCCAAAATAATGAACTAATGAATTAAATAATGAGAAGTCTCCCCTCTCCTCCACTATAAATAAAACCTCTCACCACCTCCTCTCATCAAAACTAAAAATCATTTTAGATAATTTAGTTACTTCCAAATATAATTTATATACCTCTTCCACACATCCCAGACCTTTTATTCTTACCAAAAGGCTAAACCCATGTGCCATATAGATGTTCTGAAGGATGGGAATTAAAAAGGTAAAATCCTCTTTTATTTTATTTTATTTTATATTCATTTTATATTAATTTATTTTTCTATCCTATCATAAATTGTATAACGATATATGATTACTCAATTATCATAAATATTCTATAATTTTACTATGTTACTGGAAAATATATCATCAATCTTCTCCACTTCTTCTCTTATTCAAGAAAATGAAATCATCTTCTATGATGTGGAGATTCACCGCCTTTATGGACGTTGTATTTTAATCTTCCATCAATTCATTAATGGATGGTCCCAAAAACATTATAATAACTAAACATAATTTAATATGTAAATTAACAACATTAAATGATCTAGAACTAATTTATATAAAAAAATTTAAAAAAAATTATATATTTTTTATTATCAAAAAAACCACCAAAACTAAAACACACTTTTATCATTAATATTATATATAATTAATCATCCTCATATTATAAAAAAATGATATATAGTAACATTTAATATTTTTGAAACATATTAAAATAATTTCAATCCAGTTATACAATTTTTCATCCATTCGATAAGCAAATCCACAATGAACCAACCATGAAATGCATGAAATAAATGCATAGGAATCAATTAAAATAACAATATATTATAATAAAATTTGTTGAATGTTGTTATTAAAATTTTATATATGGTATAATAGATATTAATTTATTTCTATAATATATCAATAATACACTTTAAACCATTATATAGGATATTAGATCACATTTTATGTAAGACGAACATGAGTTAAGGGAATATTCATTAAAAATAATATATTAAATTTCTATTATTACAAAATTAAATAGGAATGTATTTATGGTGAAATTACTAATTATTATGATTAAATTATAGTCCTTGTGAATTATATATGATGAACGGTGGGACCTATATCCCCTTCGAAATCATTTTATATGTTTATATTGGAGGTAAATTGTATGGTTACTCCATGTGTAACTACAATGGTTAAATCATAAGGTAGCAATAAGGGATACATTTTAAGGTAATAGTGATTGTTATAAATCATATTCGTGCCTTAATTGTTATAAAATTATGTAATTAAAGTCCCAATTTTACTTTAGGGTTTTATTTATGTTTTCTATTTTTTATGGAAATCACATGTTTTCACAATGTAAGTTTATGATACATTATGGGTGAGATATGTGTATTTTTTAAAATGATTTCCTATGTTAATAAGTATTCATGGATTAATTGTTTCATTCATTCTTTATATGTTAGTTACTAATATTTTCACCCTATCCCATGTAATAATTTCTTTTCAAAGGATTTATGGTTAGGTAAAGGAAAAAATGATGCCAAGTTGATTGTCGTGAATCCTTTTCATGAATGTATTACATGTTTTGTTTAAATATTTTGTATTGTAGATGAAATTGATCATATTTTACAAGTTCTAATATTGTATTCTTATTGGTATATATGTTCTATTTTTTTCTGAATTCTATTAAAATATAATCATAAAATATCATTGGTAGAATAAGAAAGTGAATTCTAAATGAATTTACTAGATTTTGTAATGTTTATTGGACTGTCTTTCTTGATGGTATTAGATCGTGTATTTGATAACATCAGGTGTTACAATTCTGTTAATAAATAATCATAAATGATTTCTTCTTATATTTAATTTGAAATGATTTATTATTTAAATATCACTACGATGTTTTATCATATATATGTATGTTAGTAATGGTTTTCCATAGAATAAATTGGGAAGATAATGTAGGAACTTATCAAGAGGATAATATCTTTTTGAATTCATAATGATTGATGTTGGGAATCAGAAATGATAACATTTTGATGGTGATATACAAACTAAATTAGGAAATTGTTTTTGGAATCAATCCAGGAGAACAAATAGAGCTACCATAAAGGAACATGATGATTTTGGAACATTGTATGAAGCAACACCAACACTATATTAGTTGATCTTCTAATATATTAGCATCTGAATGAATATTAAAGTACTAAAAAAGATATGTTATATTATGATTTTTTTATAGAATCAAAAGTTTAGTCTTTTTATAATCAATTTGAAGGTCAATACAACTACTGTTGGTCAATATTCATTAATATCATGGATAATTATGAGACATATACCTTGGAATGAGATAAATTGATTAACCAGTTACTTGAAAAATATATTCCTCTGGTGTTTTTACTATTGATCGAAAATAAATTCCTTGAATTTAAATAAAAGGAAAGAAAAATATGTGGTCATCTATGAATAAAACGTCATTTGATTTTCATGGCCATTTCCCTACAGTGAATTTAAATGTTTTGATATTTTTTTTGGTTGTTCTGAAAGGGTAGGAATTTATTTTAATGATGTTCACATGTAATATTACAACAAGTAAATGAATACGTCTATATTATAATAAATTGGTATGAATCAATCAAATAAATATGAATTAAATAAATAATGGGTTTTATTTTGTTAGGTGTTTGGTGAAAATCACTCTGGAGAATGCCTTACCAAATCTTAGAAGTGTTTTTAATGTGGTAAATTAGGATTTACTTCTTGATATTGAAATGAAAAAATCATTTTAATGGTATGTTTAATTTGTGATAAGAAATATATAATCTATTTTAAATGTGGTGAGATGGGTCATTATGAGATTACTTGTACAATGAAAAATAAAATGATGGGTAGAAACTAGATTATATGTAGAAATGTGTAGTAAAATATTTTGTTACTACTATTGTAGATTTTGGTCCATCCAATGTTGTAGTAGCAGGGACATTTTTTGTTTATTCATATTTTTTCTACTATTTTATTTGACATGGGGTCTACACATTCCTTTAATTCAAGGAATTTTTCTATAAAATTTGAAGTTTCTTCTTAATAAATTACACCATAGGTTGTGGTAAAAACACCATGGGGACATATTGGTGAAAAAAGGAATTATAATAATCATATGTATTTTTTTAGAATTAAATTGCATATAGAACTTGTTTTTTCCATAGCATAGTTTGATATTATTTTTAACATGGTTTGGATTTCAATTTTTCAGGATATAATTGATTGTAGAGTAAGAGAAGTTGTTTTCAATAATGAATTTCATTTATTGTACAAGAATGAAGCCATACCACCGAAAACATATCACGAAGACAAGAAAATGTTAAAAGATGATAATTGATGTTATCTTTCACATATTTTTAAAAAAAGGGAATAATTAAATATAATTTATTGATAGTGGTAGATGAGTAAATGGATGTTTTTTAGATTAGTTTTCATGTGTTACATCTGATCAATATGTTCAATTTACTATAGTCTTAGAATAGATGATAATACATTATCAAAAACCCATTATAAAAGGTATCAAGTTGAACTTTTATAATTGAAAAATAATTTTCATTATTTTCATGATAATGGTTTCAACAATCCTAGCACATCACTGTGGGGTGATCCTATTTTTTGTTAAAAATAATGAAGGTTCCATCATACCAATCATTTATTAATCAACGTTGAATAAAATTTCTATTACGAATAAGCATCCACGTCAACATATTGATTACTTTTTGATGATCTTTGGTGAGCTCATTATTTTTACAATATTGACATTATATCCTAGTACCATCAAATTAATATAATGGAGGATGTAATTCTGAAAAAAAGTATTACAAACTATATAAGAGAATTATGAGTTTTTTTATACCCATTGGTATGTTAGATTCCCCTACTATAGTAATAGATCATAATAATTTAATCTTCTATGAATAATTATATATTTTTATTGTTATTTTTATTGCTGAAATTAATTATTATTAAATGATTTCTGAGTATCATAAAAACATATAAGGATTTTTTTGAAAACAGGCAATGAAAATTATTTATTTTATTGGGATCATTGAAAATTGAGAGGGGAATACAGTTTATCCCACCAAAAACATAGGTTGATGAATTGATGAGAAACTAAAATGTTATAATGATTCATAGTTTTCATGGATTAACAAGTTATTACTAACATTTTTTAACGTAATACACAGTTACCTAACCCTCTAACTATGTTAACTAAAAGGGGTTAAAATAGTTTGGAATGAATATTGTGATGTATTTTGGGAAATAATAACAAAACTACTGAATGATCCATTTTTGGCCCAGCCTTCCAAAAGTGTGATTTTTTTCCTCTATTGTGTTGCTTCATGGAAGGGATAAAGTTGTGTTATGATGTATAGGGATCACGTAGTTTCTTGTTCTTCATGAAAATTTAAATATCATGTATTAAGATATATTTGGAATTATTTGGAAATAGATGATATGGTTTTTAATTTAAAAATATAGGGATATCATTTATATAGAGAAAAATGATAAATTTATACCAACAATGAAATTTTGATGTATATATTAACTCAAAATAAATGGAACATGAGGAAGAGATGTTGGATTGGATTGATAATGGATAATGATTTCATGATCAATTACGATTATGTAATTTAAAATTGAGATATGAATGCCTTGAGCTATAAACATCATTCATCCTTAACCATGATATGATTGGAGAATTACCCCTATTTTATAATTTATTGAATTTTACCTTGGATGTTGTTGGTATATGAAATTCATGCATTTTGATTCTGGTTTCAGTTTCTTCATCGCAATCAGAAATAATGAATTAGAAAAAAAATTAAAGATGGCGCGTTACTAAAAAATGTAAAATAGTTTAAGTTGGTATTTTTCTAGAATTTAATGTTTGAAAATAATTTATTTTGAGATTTGGGAAGATATTATATGATCCTAGTGAAATATAATTGAAAAAATAGTCTTCATATGATGCTCACAGTTCTCTATTTTTAGTTTAACCTGGAATCACTTAGATATAACGATACCTTCACTAGTATTACTGGTCGGATGGAATGAAAAGTGGATTTTCAAAATTTGCAATGAAATTTTTACTTTAAAATAGTTTAAATTATCATTTCAACAACCATGGGGGTTGATTAATCCATTTCCAATGCCATATGGGAAAGGCCTTCCTATGTCATTGGGAACTAAACTATATTTTTTCACAGCCTTTCATCCATTATATGATGGATAACCCTTATGAACAATTTATTCATTAGAAGACATGTTTTTTTCTTGATAAATGGTTTACCAGGGAGGTTGGGATCATCATATTTCTTTAGTTGATATTTATTATAATATCAGTTTTCATTACATTATACATATACCACCTTTTGTGGTATTGTATTTAAATTAGTGTCAAACTAAAACAATTTGGGATGATGTTAGTGACATGAAGTTTAAGGTATCATAATTAGAATAGGATGTGACTAAGAATGTAATTATGACTAGGAAACACATGAGTATATCTAAAAAATAAAGATAAATTATATAGGTAAAATTTGGAAATAATTTTATATTGAGGTATGTTATCATGATTTCATTAAAATTAATCCTAGGAAATGTGTTATGTGGTTTCTTGAAAATGGAAACCAAAGTCCATGGTTCATTGGACCTTTTGAAATCATGGAAAAAGTTCAACCAGTTGCCAACCAAGTAGCATTGCCTCTATTTTTTATATTAGTCCATATCCTTAAACATTGCATAATATTGAGTTATTTCAATAATTCAAATTGAGGATATTTTCAAGTTTATATTTTTATATAATTAGGTCATAACTAATACATAATAACTCGAATTTATACTATGTGGATACCACTACAACAATATCCATATCTTCCCCAATATATATCTTTCAAAAGTAAGAATTATTTATTCTTATTGATAAAAATTTTCTTTTATTATTCCTTTTCCTTACCCACCATTATACACTTTGAAATAATTAATAAAAAATGGGATGAGAAAAAAAATCATAGTAAGGGATATAAAATTATGAATGAATATGACAGTCCATGTATATTTACAAACCCATTTAATTACAAGAATCTTGAAAATAAACATAGAAATCATAAATGATTATGTAAATTATGGAATCAATATCATAATTATATTGATGCTTTCACATCTACATAGGGTGTAACCTTCATGGTAACGATTTGAATACCCATTAAAATATATTCCCTAATTCTCTTAGGCAAAACCTTTTTGTTTAACTCCGTCTCTTTTCCCAATGCACTAGAGAGTAATCTTTGGATCACTCACCTTTAGTTTATCAGGGACCACCTAAATAAATAAGAATGTTACAGGAAAAATAACTTAATCACAACACATAAACCATGCATACTGGAAAAATTACATTTCCACATTGTTATCATAAGATATCATCTAATGATATAATCAATTCTTTCTAAAACCCATTTTCAATTCCAAAATACCGAAAAGGGTATTATGGTAATTAAAAAAATTTAAATGACTTATGGTTTATTTAGGAATCCAAATAAATGATAATGGTCACGATAATGTAAATTTATTTATCGTCACACATGATAAAAACATTGATTTAATTTTTCTGTAAAACAATTCATATAAAAAAGATTCATTTTGGAAACAATTTATTTAAATTAAAATTAAAAGCGGTTGATTATAGACCATTTAAAATATATTAGTGTGTAACATCAAAATATGCCTCAAGGAACAAATATGGAGACGATGTTCATTACTGTGGGTTCGACTCATCACAAACAATATTTATATTACTCTTCATCGGTTGATCACCTTTGAAGAAATCCTTAACATCTCTAAGATGGATGTTCTGCCTAAACTATGTAATAAAGAATGTGGGGAGAGATTAAAGGAATCTGATTTTGTAGATATTTTCTGATGGGAAGGGTTCTTGAAGTGTGAGTATTAGAGAATAGAAGGTTCCTTTTTATAGGAGAGGGAATGGGCACCCTTGGAAAATATGAAATTATTAAATTAATATAAATTATTTTTTAACTGAAATGCCTCCAAATTTATATATGTCTATAATTAGATAAGGATAATTTTAAATACTCTCATAAAATAATTTTTATATGTGTGTTGATTTTATTTTGTCCCTTATTTTTTTGTTTTACACTTAATTATTTTCCTTTAATTTTAATTTTGGTACCAACATTTAAATTATTAAGAGGATATTAATTTTAATTAAATGTTTTAAATATCCAATACTTGTATATTAATGAAATTTTAGGCCATATAATAGAAACATTGGTATTTTATAAATTTTTTAGGATTTCTATATAAATTTATAAATTACTATTTTTATAAAACAACAATTTTTCCAATTTTTACAGTAGTCATTTTATTGAATTTAAATGAAATGTAATTAGAGAGATAACTTATAACCATATCATTTAATAGTATTATAACATGTGATATCTATAAAAAAACATTGATGGCATAAATTATGTAAAATAAATTATATTTTATTATTTATGATAACAATTATTTGATTTCATCATTAATAAATACATCACCCCATCTTGATTATGTCAAAAATAAATTCAAATATTTAATTCCTAAAAATTTAAATTAAAATACCATGATGTAGTAAATATTTTTTAATTTATAATTAATATTTATTGTCAATGATATAAATTATATAAACCCATATTAATATTGTTTAAGTAAGAAGATATATGTTTATAACATATTTCCCTTTAGTTTAAATTAAAAGTTATATGTGTCATAATCACACCCTAGTGGAATACAAAGTGAAAATTTTCATACGAAGGGTTTTATTGGTTTCTCATATATCATCCAATAATATTAGTATAATATTTAGGGTATATTTATATTATTATAATAATAGTTTTACCCTTAATTACCTTATTACCCATTAACCATGTAAAATAATTATAATTACCAATGTTAGTATTCATCATGTCTAAAAAATAAAAGGAACATATATACACACATTGGATCCTTTATTTCAAAATATGGAATCCATTTTTCAAAATCTAAAACATATAAATTTTAGTAAATAACTTAAAATTAATTCTTGTTGTCAAATGTATAAAAATCAGTTTCTAGATGTAAAAACCATCAAAATATTGACATGTCTATATATCAAATTTCAAAGTGAAATTTCTTGTAATAAAAATTTTGGATTAGTTTATATGACCATAATCCTATTATAAATTAAAACCAATTAAATGAAAATCTAACTATAAAATAAAATGAGTCAAAAAAGGATGTTTTTAATTAAAATACAGTATTTTTAACTATTCATTAAAATAAGAATATTATCATAAGAAACTAATATTTCAGCCAAAAAAATTAATGTTACTCTTCAAAAGAAAATTTTATCATGTTAGATATTACTTATAAAAGTGTCAAAACCATATTTGTAATGGGTTATCCATCACAAAGAGAAAAAAAACCTTTTAAAAACATTATAGTATTTATGCTTAAATCTAGATTTATTCTAATTTTAAGCCTCTAAAAATTTTTAGATTAATGTAAAAACATTTAATAAACACGTGTAAAAAAAATATAGTTAGTTCTATTTCTTCCTACAAATAAAATATCGTGGACATAACTACTCTTTATAATAATAATAATAATGTCATATTTTTCGGTATAACTCAGTCTTGTGTGAAAAAATAAGATTTCAGAGAAACCTATTGTTGCTTGTCGAGAACAATATCGTAAATAAAATTAAATTGTATATAAACTCAAAATTTTACTCATAAATATTAACCAATATAAAAATGTCTTATTTTATAATTATATTTGATGTTACATCCTTCCCCCACATTGGAAATTACATCCTCAATATTTTATCCTCTTATCAAATAGGTAGAGGTATTGATCCCTTTTAGAATTTTCATATATCGATGTTGTATCTAAAAAAATATGGGTTTTCCAAAAAATTGTAACATGATAAATCACCTTATTCTGTAACACCTTCCCTCTGCAGTCACTAATCTAGAGCGGTTGTTCATAATAAGAACAATTCTCTTTCAATTGAACTCTTTATGGACTCAAAAGATGAGATTGATCTGACAAATACTTTCTCAACATTGAGACATGATTAACATTTAGTAAATGGGATAAAATGAGAGTAAAATCGACTCTATTGGAATATGATCCAACATTATTTATGATTTAATAGGGTATAATGAACCATGGACTCAACTTTCAGTTAATAACAAAACAGACCACACTTTTCCATGGTGAAACTTTGAGAATGAAGTGATCACCTACCTCGAAAAAAAGATCCTTCTTCCAGTTATATTCCTAACGTTTTTGCCTACACTGAACTTTCCTCTTGTGTTTCTGAATCAATTTAATTTTTTCTATTATCTCTTCTACCAATCCTGGTCCCATCAACTTCATTTCACGTACTTCATCCCAAAATTTGAGATTTCGACACTGCTCTCCATATAAGGCCTCAAATGGTGCCATATGTATAATATAATGAAAACTGTTATTATAAGAAAAATCCACCAATGAATGATGTCGATCCCAGCTTTCCTGGTAATATATTGAATAAATACATTTCAAATGCTCCAATGTCTGAAAATTTCATTTTTATGACCATAATACTAAGGATGAAAAGCTATACTAAAATTTGATTCAGTATCCAACAATTTCTGATGGCCTTTCTAAAAGTTAGATGTTAACCTAGGATCATGGTCAGATACAATGGAGAGATGAGCTCTATGTAACTAGTCTATCTCATTAACATACAACTGAGAATGTTGTTATAGAGATAACGCATCTCAAATCGTAAGAAAATGAGATAATTTAGTCAATATATGAACAATAGACCAAATAATATTGTTACCATGAGAAGTATTATGTAATCCTAATATGAAATTCATTGATATAATTTCCTATTTCCATGATGGTATTGGAAAAGGTTGAGGCAAATCTCTCCACAACTACCTCTCTAATTTAACCTGTTGATAAATCAAACACTTACAAATAAAGGAAGAAATATATCTTTTCATTCAATCCCACCAGTAATAGACTCGAATGTCATTATACATCATATTACATCCATGATGAACTGAAAATGGAGAAATATGATCAGCACATAACAACTCTTTATTCAACTATGAATGAAAAGGTACCAATAGAATCTTTACAAATATCAAAACAGAATTATTAACAAAGTAAAATTCAGAAAAAAATACTCTTTTGAACAAACATAACCTTTTTATGAGACTCATAGTATTTCTTATCTACTTGCTCAAAAGTGTATAATAAATATGGTTTCACTGAAAATTGAAACAAAACAGAAGAATTTCTTGCACCAATAACTTCCAATACAAAATCCATTTATTAATTATCTAAAGGATCTCATTCCAAACATTGCATGGTTATTGTGGCATTACACTTATGACTCAATCCATCAACCACATTTTTGACTTTTCTAGGATGGTAATGTATCATCTAATCATAATCCTTGATTAGTTCATACTATATTCTTTGCCTCATATTCAATTATTTTTGAGTAAATATATATTTAAAATATTTTTGATCGATATATATTTCACAGTTAACTTTATAAAAATTATTCCTCAAAATTTTTAATACAAAGAATACAACAGCTAATTCAAACTCATATGTAGGGTAGTATAGCTCATGATTTTTCAACTGGCATGAAGAATTTTAAATTACCTGTTCATTATTCATTAGTACACAACCATGTACTTTCAATGAAGCATCCCTATAGATAAAAAATTCACCATTACGATAAAGTAATTCAAAAACTGGAGCATTGAACAATCTATTTATCAATTCCGGAAAATAATCATCACAATCTATATTCATGGTGAAAATAACTCCTTTTCCAGTTAATATAGTTAGTGAGAAAGATAACTATGAAAAATTCTCAACAATCCTCTAGTAATAGACTATTAAACCATGAAACCTATGAATCTTGCTTATATTTGTAGATCTTGGCCATTAATAAACAACATTTGTTTTAGCAGGATCAAAATTTATTCAATCTTTAAAAATAATTTACTTATGAAAATAAATTTGTTGTAAGAAAAAGTCACACTTTTTGAATTTACAATACAATTTCATGTCTTTAAAGGGTTACAAAACAACCATTAAATTACCTTCATGCCTCAATAATCATTTAGAATATAACAAAACGACCTCAATAAAAAACCACAAAGTTATCCATGAACTGATGGAATATTCTATTTATAAGAACCTTGAATACAACTTCTGAATATTTTAACCAAAATGGAACAAATTAAAATTAATAATGGGAATATATAGTAGGAAACACAATATCCATAATTTCTTCCTCCTTTACTTTCAACTAATTATTCCCCAACCTCAAATCAACATTAAAAAAATACTGAGCTCCCTAGAGCTGATCAAATGAATCATCGATATGAGTAAATGGATACTTGTTATTAATATTTATGTAATTCAAGGTTCTATAATCAATGAAAAGTCTCGTTAAACCATATTTATTTTTAATAAAAATTGTAGGAGAAATTCTTTTTGATGTTCTAGGTTGAATGAAACCATTTTTTAATAACTCCTACAATTTATTCTTTAGCTCTAAAAGTTCAATTTGAGCTAATAAATAAGGGGGTTTCAAAAATTTAATATAATTTGGATATATGTCAACAATAAATTAAAATATATAATCATGTATAATACGAGGAAATTGATTAGGAAAAACATCAAGATACTAATTTACCACTTGAACAAAATTAATCTGAAAAATTAATTTGTTTTTAATAATATGTGCATGGCTACATTAATTTCCATCATTATTAGTTTCTCACCTTCATGAAATGTTATTAGAGGTATGGGTTCATTCTTATACACAAAATGAAAGTATTTCGAGAAAGAAACTGATTTATCTCAACAATCAATCTTATCAGGGTAAATAGAAAGCCAATCCATATTTAGAATAACATCAATCTCAATAAAAGGAAAACCAACATGGTTTTTAGGTAGAATCTTTTCACAGACAAGAAGAAGAATATTCTTATAATTTCATTTTTTTCTATATTTCCCCCAGGTGTTTTTAAAATAAGATCTATATTAATTTATCAATGTGGTATTCCTGATTTACCCAAAAAATTCCTCAGAATGAAAGGAATGTGTAGATATAGAATCAATCAACACAATAGAATAATCTGAATAATCAAACAATATTCAATTTACCACTTCATTTATTATCCCAACATCTGCTGAATTCATTTAAATGGACTTTTAAACACCATTTTGAAAATAATGTGACTACTTCCAATCAATTGAGTTCTTTATAAGACAATAATTTTTAAAATGACCCATCTCATTGTATATAAACCATTTTAGCACTTATAAATAATAATTATTCATACAACTACCCTAATATGTTTTACTGAAATTGTGAGCATTATGTAGAATTTTACCACATCATATGAACATGCAATAATTCAATGAAGATTCTCTGGTGTTCTTTTTACCAAAGTTTTTACAAACTATAAACATTATTTTCTTATGATCGTACTTTTTCAAAGTATTATTCCATTTCACTTACCCCCTTGACCACTAATTATGTTATTTATCAAATAACACCAAATCAGTTTCAAAATCTATTTCCACCTTCTCCGCACATATAACAATCTTTTCATAAAATTTTAACTCATGAGAATCCATTTCCCTTTGATACATTCTATTTAATTATGATTAAAAATGATTGATTTAACTATAATTATCTCAGATTAAATCCAAAGCATTCAATTCTAGTTGAGTGAGTTTTTCTTCATAACTGGCCACTTAGTCATCCTCCTACCTAAATTCCAAGAATTTATTTCTATACTATATTATCCTCCTTAGGAAAATACTTCTCAAGAAACATTCTTTTGAATTCATCCAATTCATGTTCATCAATCTCTTCATAAATCTTTTTACCACAATTTTTGAATTGGAATGTTTTTCCCTCTTGATATCATCCGAGCATAGCATCCCTATTTCCTATATGGAAAACCATCCATAACAAACAAATCATAGAGAAAGTAACATGGTAATCTTCATATAACACCCTTAGATTTTATGATATATATTATATTTAATTTATTTGATGTATTTTGTTATATGATACACCATGATTAACATTCACTACACATGAAACCATATTAGCTTGTCGTATACACAACACTATACTTGGATTGTGTTAAACACAATTTCATTTTCTTTTGATAGAAATCATTTCACTCAATAGTTAGTATCGAATTTGATCATTGTATAAAAGAAAAATGTCTAAATTATGTTATATGCAACAACAATGGAATATTGTAATAAACTCAACACCAGATTGGCTTGAATTACATGCAAGAGTGACCTTCCTTGATATCTTGAATTGTATGCAATACCGACTTTCACTAAATAACGATATATTAATAAAATATTATTAATGAATGAGATATAAAATTGACATTATGAATAGTATTGACCAAGTCTTGAATTTTATATTACAATGACATTCATATTATGTATTCTTTTTAACATGATATAAGAAAAAATTCATTTTATCAGATAAAAGAAGTATTCTTAAAAGAATGCAGTTTTGACACCTTTTGAAAGCACACAAATATTTAATCTAATTTTTAACACTATTATATATTCTATTTGACAAAATAAACATCTTATTTGTTATAAGGACATAAAAATTTACTTTGATTTAATTTTTCGTATTTTTTTGATAAAATTCATATATTTATGAATTATAAAAAAATACTGCATTTTAATTTTAAACTATCTTTTAATATAATATATTTATATAGTATTATTTTATTTTTAATTGTATTTAATGTTTAATTGGATTATATTTTTATCATTTAATACTATTTTGGTCATTTTATGTAATTTCACATTTAAATTGGTCATAAACATTTGTCCATCTTTGATAGTTTTTATTTCTTTAAAACCCGCTTTCTGGTTTTGACAATGGGAATTAATTTTAAATTATTAATGAATCATATCTATTTTCAATTTTAAAAAATGTATTCCATATTTTGAATCAGTGGGTAAGAATTATGTTAACATTTTTTTAATTGTTTTGGATATTATGAATAGTAACTATGATAAATATTTTTCCCACAGGTACAAGTAAATTTGGTAAATTAGGGAATAAATCAAATGATAAAGATAATAAAATTACCCTAACTCCTTCCAAAATCCAATTAGATGAATTAATGATGGAAAATATCAACTAAGGGTTGTAATTGATTCATTTAATGTACTTTTTTTCAGGAAAGTGATGTAATTATAATTAAAACAATAGAAAGAGACAAAATGTCACTCTCTTATATCATATAAGTATAATAATTTTTATTTAGTGATAAAAAATAAACAAATTTAAAATAAATAGTCTTAAAAAACATAATGAAATTATCTACATCATGTGAATTTATTTTAAATTTTTAGAGATTAAATAATTACCATTAATGATAAAAAATATTGTAATGTAGAAATTATTTTATTGATTGAAATATCAAATAAACAGTTTTCAAATTTAAAAAATAAATATCATATGAAATAATAAATATTCTCCATAAATTTTGTAGGTGACTATGGGGTTTTTATAGTGTATGAAATATTTTGGTTCAAATTTATCTTCTCATTGGATTTTATTTAAGGTCAAATAAATTAATAGATTCAATGTTGACATTGTTGATATTGTATAAAAAAATATAATTTTATATTATTTAAAAATCACATAAATATTTAATATTTACAAATATAAAATTATATGATCTAAAATGTCCTAAAGTATCCAATTATTGACAATTGACAACACAAATGTAAATATTTAGAACCATTTAATATTTAGAATATTATTACCATAAATAAAATTAAATATCTTCAATAAAGATAAATAAAACTGATAAGGTTCAAAAAAATCAAAACAAGTCTAAATATAATTGGTTGAAATGATTTAGAACCATTCTCATCTTATCTTTTAAATAAATGAGTTTCAGAAAATTATAAACCAAATATAAATTAATTATAAATTAATATTTCAATACATTCCTAAAGTTCCCCTCCTCCATCTTATAAATGATGACCACCTATACTCACTTACTGACTCCATTATAGACTTTTGGCTCATCAAAAATCTTCTAAAATAAGCTCCCAACAATCCTCCCTTCCTTTTAGAGGCCAAAATATGAGAAAAAAAATCCAACGTATGGAGGCCTTTTGTGCAAATCAAAATAATATACTTGAAAAAGAGTAGTTTTAGACTCATATGAAAGAAATCAGACTTAATGTATGTGATAATGTTTCAATCTCATTTATATACGATATTATTTATATATAAGTACTTACTGGGGGTATACTTACGAACCATTTAAATTTTTTCTAAATTTTTTATAAATATTTACAATACATCTATGTCTGTCTAAAATCATTTTTATGCATTTTTTTAATTTTACTAAATGTTAAGGATGAAATCTTTATTTCATTTTCTATATGAGAATCCTTTTGATCTTTTTAGTAAACGTACATGGAGAATATATTTTACTTGGAATGAATGGATTTTTATGCCGACATAATGCCTTATTTTAAGGAAACATACTCTAATCAATTTCATGTTTGATTTCATCTAAATTAATTTCTTTTAAAATTTCAAGACATTTTGGTAAAAGAAAATTGATGATGAAAGGTTATTTTCCTCATGAATTAAGATAAATTATTTTATAAAAAAATTCCATCTAAGATGACACTATTTATATAGGGTTATGTTTCTATCCCCATTATTATTATTATTTTATTGTGTTTACGATGGAATGATATTTTATATGAACTATATTATAATAAAATTATGTTTAAAAAAACTATTTAATTTCTTGGGTTATGCTATTATAAATGATTTATTTATTTGTGGCACATGTAAGAATGATTTCAATCTGAGTTTGGTGGAAACTAAATCTTCCTCCAATGCATGGGGTAAAGATTTATATCAAAGAAGACAGACTTGACAAGAATGGAAAGTAAATCTGGTTTAGAAAAACATGGATGAAAAGAGATATAATTCTGGTTCAATAATGTATGGCTGAAACCACAATTAAACCCCCTTCCATAATGGACTTTTTCCATTATGATTATCTTGGTAGCAATGACTTGGAAACTATGGAAATTATATTATGTGCTTATTTGTTTTCCACAATTCCATGTTTCATGCCAATGTTATTTTATCATGATAAATATTCCCTTATGATCCAAGCCTTATGTACTGCCAAGATTTATTTCATGATTCATGATTTTGATATTTAAATTTTATATTGATGTGTTTACATTTTTATGTTTATGTTTTGTTTTATGTTCTCCATGTTTACCCATATTGAGAATTCTATATCATCCTTTTTATATTTTCTTTTCACCAAGTTATAAAGAAAGGTTTTAGGTAAAAAAAGGGGGAAGAGAACTATGGGATATATGGAAGATATTTCACAAAGATATAATATTATGTTCTATGTTTCCAAATAAATTAAACTAATGTGCTCTTTGGGTGTATATTTGAGTAATTTATTAACTCTTCCAAAAAAATAAATATAATTTTCATGTACATAAAGCTTGGGTAGTTAGAGTTGGTATCAAAGTGAAGGTTTAGTTATCCTTTGGAAACAAGGATAAGAAATATTTAGTGAGATCCCTAGAGATTCTACTAAGGATAGTTCTAGAGATTTTGTGAGGATATGTCTAATTAATGTTTACAGTCCTATAGTTTATTGTTCTTATCATGAATAACCTAGAGTTAAATAGAAGATATCATATATTTAAATATTAAAAGTCATTTACCTTAATTATGTGTTTATATTCTCTAATATGTATTTCTCACACTTTTCATTCTGGTTTTAGTCAATATCCAGAACTACATATAACATTGTTATCCATTGAATGTTTTTTATTTGAAAATTATTAGAATTGTAATAATCAATTTCCTAAGTGGAAATATCACGAAGAGAATCATGATGATTATATGATTATTAGTCAAAATGTAGAGGATAAATAAATTGTAAATGACTTGTGGAATGTTTGTGACGTTATTCCAATATTTTATTAATTCAACCTATGAAGTTTGAGGATGATAACCCTTAAGACCTAATTCATACTTTAGGGAAGACAAAGATGGTTGATCCTGAATAATGGTTTAATAATAATGTGGGATTGTTAAGCTGTATATGTTAGAAAAATAAATGATTATGTTATATGAATCATGAAATATATAAGGTTGTTTAGTATAATTTTTTCATTATGGATTGGAAAGCATATTTCGAATAGTTCTATGGATCAAAAAAGGTTATTTAAGGGTAAGGTGATACACTTATAGAACACTTGATTAAGGGAACGATAACCCTTAATATGTACCTTATATTCAGATAATGATGTTTGGATAAATATATGTTGGATGTGAATAATTAAATTGGATGATTCTAGTTTCTTGGAAACTAATTATAGAGTAATTGACAATTGTGTTATTCTACAATGGATGAATTATACAACATTTTTGGACTTAAGAAATATAACCAATAAAATCTTGGATAAGGGAATATTTATTTATTCAATATAGATATATTGTAATTTGGGTTATTACCATGACTTAATAGAATATATGATCAAGTCATTCAAATGTTTGGAATGTGACCAATAAGATACACCATAGGATATATGGGAGAAAAACGAAGGTATTCACATCCTTGTTATATGATATTTCATGAAATTGTTTTTATTACTATGAGTTTGGACATAAGTATTTTGGAAAATTATAATGGTTAGAAAAGATTATGTTGGGAAGCAGATTTTATTTCTTAAGGCTAAAATATTGTTTTAATATTATTTTTTGATTTTTATAATTGTATTGTTTTATAAAAGGGTCAACCTGTAGGGCAGCGAAAACTGTAGAGAACCAAAGCTTGACGTACATATATAATACATTACTTTTGCAGAATACATAATACATAACAAAAAAAGACCCACATGGACCGTAATAGTTTAGTGTATTTGGAAACTTGGAACGTAATCTTCTAATTGTGGTGACAGATCTTCAACATCTCCCATAAAGATCTTCCACTTTTTGTTTCCTTACCTAAAAAATTTCTTTTAACCCTGGGGGAAAATAAACCATAAAAAGGGTGAGCTCAAATGCTCAGTAAGGCTAAGAATGGATAAAATAAAACATACCATATACATTTGAACTTAAAAACATGAACATAATGTTTAAACAACAAAATCCAGAGCAACAACTTAAAACATGGAAGTGCATAAGGAATAGATCATAATGGAACATAAATCATGATAACATAGACTGGGAATAAAACATGTAATTGTGGATTCCATTAATGACATGTAATGATTTCCAAAGTAGCCAAGGCATTGGTGCCAAGACAATCTTAGTGGACAAAGTCCCATTCTGAATTGAGTTCACTCCTCGTTTCAGTCCTGAAACACTGAACCGGATTAACTTACCATTCTAGACATGTCTATCTCATGAGATATAAAATCTTTAACCAATTCACTGGAGGGAGATATAGGTCCCACCCATCTCATAATGAAATCATTCTTACTTGTGCCACAAAATAAACATACATCATTCATAATAACCCAACAAATAAAATGGGTTTCATAAACATCATCCCATCATCACATAATTGATATAAAATAAATGGATATCATTTAATAATAAGAAAAGTGAAACCATGTAAGCCATAGAGACATGATACTTGAAACATACACATGTGAAATAATGCCATCTTAGATGAAAATGGTTTTGATAAAAAACTTGAAATGAATTATTGAGAAAAATATCCTTTTTTCTTCAAAATCATTTTCTTTTAACAAAATTTCATGCAATTTTAAAAGAAAAGGTTTTTTTTGAAAATAGTCAAGAAATATTTTGTAGGAATCTTCATGAAAATAAGGCTTTATAAAACCATAAAAATCATTTCATTCAGTATAATTTAAAAAAACATTCTCCTCGTACTTTTGTCGGAAAAGTCAAAAAGTGCCTCGTACGTAAATAAAAGAAAGATTCCTTACATACCATGTAGTAAAATTAAAAATGGGTAAAAAGGACATTAAAAATACATAAAAACACTTTTAGGAAACATGGATATGGACGATAATAATAACCCCAGTAAATACTTACGAATAAGAAATCTCAGATAAAAATGAGATTTTCAAAATTATCCCTTACCTTAGGTCCAATATGCTTCGTACGTATCCAAACCTCCTGTATAGTTATTTAAATAATGTCATTGACTCATTACAGAATCATATTCATTTTTATTATATCATATATGTTTCATTTATGACTTTATATAGCCCGTTCTTTTGTAAATTCAATGTTAAAGCAGCGTTTTGGGTAAAATCATTTTATTTATCGTATGTGTTTTGACTTGTCATTCTTGATATTATTACTTATATACAAATTTACATAATTCCAGAATGTAAAACATGATTTATATATAATATATATTCATCATATATATATTATAGATCGATAAAAGGAATGAAATACACCGTTCATGGAGACGGTAGGCAATATGTACGCATGAATGCTTTTTTCGTTTCCCTTTTGAATTGAATGGAAGTAAGTAAATGACATACATAAATCCAGTATCATTATTATTTCATATATTTCATTATTATTAAATATATATATTTTTTGATCATTCATGAATGGTTAACATGGAGAGTGAATCTCATCGCGTCATGGAGACGGTAGTCCGTACGTACGCACGAGCGATGATATCATTCTCCTGATCATGGAATTGTATTGGAGTGTATGTATACTATTTCAGAATCAATATAAATTTACAATAATCATATATAGTTATTATTTACACCATTATACCCATCCAAGTAAGGTGGTGGTGGAAAATACATTACACCACGACGTGGAGACGATATTCCGTACGTACACACACACAATGATTTCGTTTTCCGTAGGATGTATAGATGGCTAAATAGGGTTGTTTCATACTTATAATAACATATCAGTATATGAGTGATACTGATGTTATTAATTCATAATGAAACAACCTAATAAAAAGAAGTGGAGGAAGAAACAAAGTTGAAATAATAAGTAACAGACGTTACCTCTTCTTTGAAGCGCCTCTTTGAGTCCTCCTCTTAGGGAACTAAAATTGGTCTTTGAAGAAGACCAGGACCTCTAGGATGTTACTAGGGAAGTGGATAAGAGAATTTGGCAGGGTTTGGCCGAGCTTGAAGGCTCAATGTGGTGTGAGGAAGAGAGTGAGGAGGTGCCTTTTTATAAGGGAGGAGAGGGCACCTTTGGAAAAACTAAAAATATTATTTTATTATAAATCCATATTTGGTTTTAAATAGATCCAAATTGATTTATATAGAATCTATGGTGGGGATGGGTAGAAATCCTCTCATAAAATAGAATTTTGACATGTTTAGTTTTCTATTTTATTCTTATCATTTAGTTTTAACTTTAAGTTAGATAATTTTACTTTTACCATGTCTTTTTATGTTCTTACACGATAAGGTTAATAAACATAATATAACAAGCCAAACGAACCCCAAGACTTTTATTATTAATATATATAACCTTATCTAAGTAATTTGGCCGAACATTAGAGTTTTAGGAATAAAATATAAATTAATCATATAATATTTGTTTTAAAAACTATTTTATGTCAATTTTGACACAATTTAGTAATTGATTTTTGTGAAAATAATAACAGAATTATTAGTAAGAAAAAATTTACTTAAATCAATTATATCATGTCATATTAAGCTATAAAATTAGTGTAATTCATAAAAAGTCTCAAATTACATTTATTTGGGTATTTATAACATCAATTATGTCAATATTTCATTAATAAGATAATTACTGCATCATCGTTTTGTCATAAATAAATTAAGTTATTTAATTTCTAAAAATTACAAATAAAATACAATTATGTAGGAAATCTTTTTAGCTTTCTAATGAATATTTATAGTCTAATTTATCTTATTTATAACCCGATATTAAAAATTATCTACCTATTAAACATTGATTTTTACTATTTTAACCCTTCTTTAAATAAATTAATAATAAATGTCCTAATCTAATCCAAGTGGGCATAAATGGTCATATTTTATTCTAAGGATGTTTATGGTCCAATTACACTTATCCAATAGAATTAGGACATGTGTTAGGGTAATAATAATATCATTTTTACCCTCAATTACCCTATTTACTTTTAACAGTGACCAAAAAAGTAAAAAGTTACTTTTAAAAAAAATTATGTTCATCCCATTGAACCATATTTTAGTCCTTGATATTAAACATGTCTATCGGATTTTCAAAATTCCACTCACAGAAGCGGTAAAATTAAGTTATATGAAAAATTCAGTTGTTTAACTACCACTTAGTGGTTTCACTATTCATCAAAAAATGAAAGTTTCCAGAAATATACAAAAAATTAGGCCTAAGATATATTTGATATTATAAATTCAAAAATGAAGTCTATTTCATCAAATTAAAAAAATATCATTTACATTAACTAATTTAAAAATTAATTCCCGTCATCAAAACAAATAGCGTGTTTTTAAGAGATAATAACTATCAAAAGATTGACACCTGTTTATAACTGATTTAAATGTGAAATTACATACAATGACCAACATTGTATTAAATTGTAAAAATATATTCTAAAAATAATTTAAAACCACTCAAATTAATAATTTATCACTATTAATTATTTTGATTAAAAATGTTGTTTTTAATTAAAATTTAGTAATCCTCACTATTCATCACAATATGAAAGTTATCCGAAATGTAACAAAATTTCACCCTAAGCTAATTTTGATATTCCGAATCCAAAAATGAAGTCCGTTTTGAAATATACAATCAATTAAATTTAAAAAAGTGGGTATTACTATTCAAAACGGCTAGTTCATAATAATATTATAATAATATCTCATTTAGTGAAACTCGGTATTGCGTACTCCACACGCTATCGTGGAAGGTCGCAATTGCGTGTAATGAAATCCAAGCCAGGGATGTGTGTAGTGAAATCTCCTTTTGGTGTAGCGTACAACACAAGACATTAATGAAATTGAAAACGAATATTTTTCATAAAATCTCGGGGTGTTACATTCTACCCCCCTTAAAATGAATTTCGCCCTCGAAATTCGTCGGGGTTATAAATGGTTTACTACTCGAAAGTTTCTTTAATAGAAACCCACATCATTAAAAGGAAAACCAAAACCAATCTCTAAAAACAAAAGTATGAAACATAAGGGTTACCCAAATAAACTAATCATTGGGTTTCTACATAGGTGAAAATTTGGATATGGAAGAGAAATCTAACCATCATGTTCTGATAGAGAGTGGTAGAGAACATGGCTATGGAAAATCCAGAAATCACAAAGCCATAAATTTGTGACGATCTAAGGTACCATCAAATTCATCGGATATAAGAGCACTAGGACAACATTTTTTGTTTTCAAGATCATTTCCCCAAAGCTGATGAAATTGGAATTAGAAGAAATACTTTCATGGTTTTGGTACAGTCTCACCATTGGTTGTTCTTTGGACAATTTCCACTTCATCTATTAAATAAATGAAGTTGAATTTGTCATTTGTGATGTGTTAGCAGATCATGTGATAGAATGATGGGTCATTCCATCTGTCTCAAACAAAATGTTAGAAAAGTTATCAAAAAATACATAAGTCCATATATGGTGAGATTAATCATATATGGTTCCTAAAATGGACTTAAACATCATATATCATATTTCTTAATATAATAAAACTAGTTTCTACTAAACAGAGACTTCTTGTAGGCTAGTGGTAGGTGATAAAGGTCAGTCGCACTTCGGTTGTGGGTTCGATTCCCACATCCTTGTCCGACGCGATGGGCCATCGCCCATCCTATAGGTTGTCCTTTTTCTAAAACTAAATTACTATAACATCCCATAAATAATATCAAAAAGACATCTGTCCTTAAAAAATACTAACCTATGTCCAACACAATCCATTCCAATCTTTAGGCTTATCCATAATTCTGCAGTCCACTCTCATATTATAATGAAAATTATTACCAGAGATTTCATATAACAAGAACCTTAATAACATCATTGATCCGCATATATCATAAGATATGTCTTGTTTGCCACATTCCAAACATTCAAAGGCCTTAATCATGTATTCTCTTGAAAAATGAATACCCATTGAACCTTAGTGAAAACATGAGTGCTGTCAAAAGATAACTCTTTCCACATACCAAAACCCCAAAAATTGTATATACTCAAACCATGATATAACAATCTCCTTATATCAGTCATGAGCCCATGAATACTATCAAACATTTAATTTTCTCCTTATCCCTTAATTATGTGCATATCATCTACTTTCCAAAAATATTTGAATAACCTTTCATGGTCACCAGTACCATTCATCATATACCTTCAAATTATTTAGGAAAGACAATAATGTAACAATCCTTTTATGATTATTTATTCCATAGTACCATACATTATTCTTTATAAACATACAATCATTCCACTAAATTCTTAAACCACTGACTGAGCTTCATCATTTCTTTCATCTCATATTTCATTTGTAGTCTCTTCATAATCATCCACATAAATACTACTCATATGAACATGCTGATTCTCTTCATGAGATTTTCCCTTAGGGAATTGGTTTGCATAATGCCCATACATTCCACATTTAAAACATATAGTCATTGTTGATGTCGTAGTAATAACATTATCCTTGTCCATGGTATTAACTAAACCTTTTCCTTTATACTTACAGGATTTGTGTCCTTCTTTCCCACAAACAAATCATCTTCCAGTTCATTTGAAACAATCTCCTTGATGCCTCTTCCCACATGATTTACATAGGGGAAATTGAACTTTCTTTCCTCTATGATCATCATGAAACTCCATCATTCTATTATTAGACGAGTTAGGAAACTTACCAAATTTGAGTTTATTGATCATATTATGAGATTGATGATTAGGCATAATAATGATTTTTGGACTTCCAAATCCCATTTCATTTGGTTGCTCATGAAGAACATCATTCCATTGTCCATCATATCCTCCATTATCGTGAATCATCTTGTTTCCAGCCATTTTCTAAAACCCAAAAAGAATAGTGTCAGAGGAAAAAATCATAATAAAGGGAAGTAACTTCAATATCTAATATCTTAGGTTTAATATTATATCGTTACCATAATTCTAGGACTATAACCTATACTTATACTTAACCTTAGGGACATCCCTATACATACCTTATAAATATCTCTAGTGATCTCACTAACATTTTCGCATCCTAGTTTCCAAAGGTTGACTAAACCTTTCCTCTGAAACCAACTGTAGAGACCTGAAGCTTGACATACATAGATATTACATTAATTTTGCGGAATGCATAATACATAAAAAAACAGACACACAAGGACCATAATAGTTTAGTGTCTTTGGAAACTTGGAACGTAATCTTATAATCGTGGTGAAAGATCTTCAACATCTCCCATAAAGATCTTCCACTTTTTGTTTCCTTACCTAAAAATATTCTTTTAACCCTGGGGGAAAATAAAACATAAAAAGGGTGATATCAAATGCTCAGTAAGGCTATTCATGGATAAAATAAAACATACCATATACATTTGAACATAAAAACATGAACACAATGTTTAAACATCAAAATCTTGAGCAACGACTTAAAACATGGAAGTACGTAAGGCATAGATCATAATGGAACACAAATCATGATAACATAGAATGGGAATAAAACATGTAATTGTGGCCTCCATTAAGCACATGTAATGATTTCCATAGTAGCCAAGTCATTGCGGCCAAGACCATCTTAGTGGACAAAGTTCCATTCTGAATCGAGTTCACCCCTCGTTTCAGTCCTGTAACACTGAACCGGATTAACTTACAGTTCCAGCCATGTCTATCTCATGAGATATAAAATCTTTACCCAATGCATTGGAGGGAGATATAGGTCCCACCCATCTCATAATGAAATCATTCTTACTTAGCCACAAAATAAACATACACCATTCATAATAACCCAACGAATAAAATGGGTTTCATAAACATCATCCCATCATCACATAATTCATATAAAATAAATGGATATCATTTAATAATAAGAAAAGTGAAACCATGTAAATCATAGAGACATGATACTTGAATCATACACATGTGAAATAATGTCATCTTAGATGAAAATGGTTTTGATAAAAAACATGAAATGAATTCTTGTGAAAAGTATCCTTTTTTCTTCACAATCATTTTCTTTTAACAAAATTTCATGAAATTTTAAAAGAAAAGGATTTTTTGGAAAATAGTCATGAAATATTGTGTAGGAAGCTTCATGAAAATAAGTCTTTATAAAACCGTAAAAATCCTTTCATGTCGTATAAGTTAAAACAAAATCTCCTAGTACTTTTTTCAGAAAAGTCAAAAAAGTACCTCATACGTAAACAAAAGAAAGATTCCTTACATACTGTGTAGTAAAATTAAAAATGGGTAAAAAGGACATTAAAAATAAAGAAAAACACTTTTAGAAAACTTGGACATGGACGATAACAAAACCCCCAGAAAATACTTACGAATAAGCAATCTCGGATAAAAATGAGATTTGCAAAATTATCCCTTACCTTAGGTCCGATATGCTTCATACGTATCCGAACCTCCTGTATAATGATTTAAATAATGTCATTGACTTATTACAGAATCATATTCATTGTTATGATATCATATATGTTTCACTTATGACTTTATATTACCCGTTCCTTTGTAAATTCCATGTTAAAGCAGCGTTTTGGGTAAAATCATTTTTTTTATTGTATGTGTTTCGACTTTTCGTTCTTGATATTATTAATTATATCCTGATTTACATAATTCCAGAATGTAAATCATGATTTATGTATAATATATATTCATCATATATATATTATTGATCAATAAAAGGAAAGAAATACACCGTTCATGGAGAGGGTAGGCTGTACGTACGCATGAACGCTGTTTTCGTTTCACTTTTGAATTGAATGGAATTACGTAAATGACATACATAAATCCAGTGCCATTATTATGTCATATAATTCATTTTTATTCATTATATATACTTTATGATCATTCATGAATGGTTAAAATGGAGAGTGAATCTCATCGCGTCGTGGAGACGGTAGTCCGTACGTACGCACGAGCGATGATATCGTTCTCATGATCGTGGAATTGTATTGGAGTGTATGTATACTATTTCAGAATCAATATCACTTTACAATAATTATATATAGTTATTATTTACACCATTATACCCATCAAAGTAAGGTGGTGGTGGAAAATAGATTACACCACGGCGTGGAGACGGTATTCCGTACGTAAACATGCGCGGTGATTTCATTTTCGATAGGATGGATAAATGGTGAAATAGGTCTGTTTAATATTTATAATAACATATAAGTATATGAGTGATACTGATGTTATTACTTCATAATGAAACAACCTAAGAAGAAGAAGTGGAAGAAGAAATAAAGTTGAAATAATCGGTAACGGACATTACCTCTTCTTTGAAGTGCCTCTTTGATTCCTCCTATTAGGGCAATAAAATTGGTCTTTAAAGAAGACCAGGACCTCTAAGATGTTTTTAGGGAAGTGGAGAAGATAATTTTGTAGGGGTTGGCCGATCTTGAAGGCTCATTATGGTGTGAGGAAGAGAGTGAGGAGGTGCCCTTTTATAAGGGAGGAGAGGGGAACCTTTGAAAAAAACTAAAAATATTATTTTATTATAAAGCCATATTCGGTTTTAAATAGCTCCAAATTTATTTATTTCGAAGCTAAGGTGGGTATGGGTCGAAACTATCTCATCCAAGAGAATTTGGACATGTTTAGTTTACTATTTTAACCTTATCATTTAGTTTTAACTTTAAGTTAGATAATTTTACTTTTACCGTGTCTTTTTGTGTTTTTACACTATAAGGTTAATCAACTTTCTATAACAAGCCAAAAGAACCCCAAGTTTTTTATTACTAATATATATAGCCTTATCTAAGTCATTTGGCCTAACCTTATATTTTTAGGAATAAAATAACAATTAATAATATAATATTTGTTTTAAAAACTATTTTATGTCAATTTTGACACTATTTAGTAATTGATTTTTGTGAAAATCATAACAGAATGATTAGATCGAAAAAAATTGCGTAGATCAATACTAACATGTCATCTTAAACATGAAAATTAGTTTAATTCATAAAAAGTCTCAAATTACATTTATTTTTGTATTTATAACATCAATTATGTCAATATTTCATTAATAATATAATTACTGCATCATCGTTGTGTCATAAATAAATTAAATTATTTAATGTCTAAAAATTACAAATAAAATACCATTATGTAGGAAATCTTTTTAGATTTCTATTGAATATTTATAGTCGAATTTATCTTATTTATAACCCTATATTAAAAATTATCTACTTATTAAACATTGATATTAACTATTTTAACCCTTCTTTAAATAAATTAATAATAAATGTCTTAATCTAATTCAAGTGGGCCTAAATGGTCATATTTTATTCCAAAGGTTGTTTCTGGTCGAATTACACTTATCCAATAGAATTAGGACATGTTTTAGGGTAATAATAATATCATTTTTACTCTTAATTACCCTATTTACTTTTAACCGTGGTAAACAAAGTAAGAAGTTACTATTCAGCAAAAATTATTTTCATCTCATTGAACCACATTTTAGTACTTGATATTAAACATGTCTCTCAGATTTTCGAAATTCCACCCACAGAAGTGGTAAAATTATGTTTTATGAAAAATTCAGTTGTTTTAACTACCACTTAGTGGTTTCACTATTCTTCAAAAAAGGAAAATTTCTAGAAAAATACAAAAATTTAGGCCTAAGCTATATTTGATATTATAAATTCAAAAATGAAGTCTATTTTATCAAATTCAAAACATATCATTTACATTAACTAATTTAAAAATTAATTCCCGTCGTCAAAAAAATAGCGTGTTTTTAAGAGATAATAATTATCAAAAGATTGACACTTGTTTATAACTGGTTTAAATGTGAAATTACATCCATCGACCAAAATTGTATTAAATTGTAAAAATATATTCCAAATATACCTTAAAACCACTCAAATTAATAATTTATCACTATTAATTATTTCTATTAAAAAATTAGTTTTTAATTAAAATTTAGTAATTTTCACTATTCATCAGAATATGAAAGTTATCCGAAAAGTACCAAAATTTCACCCTATGCTAATTTCGATATTCTTAATCCAAAAATGAAGTCCGTTTTGAAAGATAAAATTTATAAAATTTCAAAAAGTTGGTATTACTATTCAAAAGAGCTAGTTTATAATAATATTATAATAATATCTCATTTAATGAAACTCGGTATTGCGTACTCCACACGCTATCGTGGAAGGTCGCAATTGCGTGTAATGCAAGCCCTGTCAGGGATGTGTGTAGTGCAAGCTCCTTTTGGTGTATCGTACAACACAATACATTAATGAAATTAAAAAAGAATATTTTTTATAAAATCTCGGGGTGTTACAAAAACCCATCTCATCAGACAAGGATGTGGGAATAAATCTCACACCCAAAGTGAGACAATACTTTATCACCTACCACTATCCAAGGAGAAGTAACTAGTTAGTATAAATTAGTTTTATTTTATTTAATTTCTATTATAGATGATGTTTATATCAATTTTTTGAACTATATTCTATTAATCTCCCCATAGATAAACTTATGTATATATGAAAACATGTGCTAACCATTTTGTCATAAAGAATGATGGAATGACTTATCATTCTATCGCATTATCTGTTAACATGTCAAAAATAAAAAATTCAACTTCATTTCTTTAAATAAGCGATGAAGTCAAAATTGTTCAAGGCACGAAAAATGGTGATAAAGTACCAAAATCAAGTATGTAATTATTCTGATGAAAAATTATTAAACATTAGGGAAAGGATCTTAAAAACCCAAAATGTTATCTTAGTTACAAATTACCCTTTTAATATGAAGGTCCCATAAATCATCACTGATTTATTTCCTTTTGTTTGTTAACTTTCTATAAACATTTTTCGCTATCATTATCCATCTAAACAAGATGGTTATATGTTTCTTCCAAATCCATGTTTTTACTTACCATTTATGTTATCCTATGTGGAAACATAGTGATGAGTTACTTTGGGTAACCATTAGGTTTCTAAAATTCCTTTTTATAATGAATTTTTAGTATTCATTTTTATGATGTGGGTTTCTTTGAAGTAAACATTGAAGTAGTAATCTGTTTATAACCCTGATTAATTTTGATAGAGAAATTCTATTTATGTTTTGTATAATGTTACCCCTTAGATGTTATGAGATATATTATTTTTAATTTCTTTTATTTATTTTTTTGTGTGCTACACCATGATTATATTACACTATACACAACACCGTATTAGCATGTCATATAGGCAACACTATACATGGTATGTGTTACACACAATTTCATATTATATTGATAGAATTCATTTCAAGAAACCATGACTATAGATTTTATTCAATATATAAAAAACTATGTTTTCATTATGTTATAAACAACATCAAAGGAATCTTTCACTAAAAGAAACATTGAGTTGTCTTGCGTTACAAGCAAGAGCGACCTTCCTCGATAGCATGCGTTGTATGCAATACCAAGTTAAAATAAATAATAATATATTATTAAAATATTATTATTTATTGGGTTATAAACAAGAAAATATGAATAGTATAAAAAAACATTTTTATTTTTATATAACTATGACATCCAACTTATGTATTTTATAGAACATGATAGAGGAACAAATTCCTTTTTCAGATAAAATTAGTATTATTCCAAAAATACAGTTATGACATCTTTTAATGGAACACCCATTTTAAAACTAATTTTTACCACTTTACAATAATCTGTTTGATAAAATAAATATCTTCTTTGGAATAGGGACACCAAATTTTACTTTGGATGAATTTTGGTTATTTTTCTGATAAAATTTATATTTTAATGAGTAGTCAGAAATTCTACATTTTAATTCAAAACTATGTTTTCATCTAATTTATTTTTATAGTTATATTATCTTATTAATTGGGTTTAACTTATAATTGGATTTTATTTTTATCATTTAATACACTTTTTGTCATCGGATGAAATTTCACATTTAAATTGGATATAAACACATGTCAATTTTTTGATAGTTTATACTTCTTAAAACCCACTTTTTAGGGTTGACAATATGAATTAATTTTATATTAAGTAATACAAGTTATTTGTTTTGAATTTTGAAACATGTATTCCATATTTGGAATCAAAGAGTCCAAATTATGTTAATTGGTTAATTCAATTTTTTTATTTTAAAAATAGTAACAATGATAATTTTTATTTACCCGAGGTAAAGGTAAATTGGGTAAATTAAGGTTACAAACAATATGATAAATATAACAAATTACCCTAACACCTAAAAAATCATATTCTATTAATTAAAAATGATCAATATCAACTAATTTTCATAATTTATTAGTTTAATGGAATTTTTTTCCATGAAACAGATGTTATTATATTTAAAACAAAATAAAGTTACAACATGTTACTCTCTTTTATCTTATAAGTTAAATAATATTAATATGATGATAAAATTTCTAAAAGATAGAACAATAATAGTATCCATAAATACAATGAAATTATCTACATCATGTGAGTTTTTTTAGAATTTTTAAAGACTAAATAATTACCCTTAATGATGAAATAATAGTGATGTAGAAATTAGTTTATTGATAGAAATATAAAATAAATTATTTTTAGAGCAGGGTGGCGCGCAGTGGCGGTGCGCCGTGGAAGAAGGTTGCAACTATGATCTGCAGTGGAGGGGGGCCCATGGTCCGTGGGTTCAGGAGGTTCCCGATCCAGGAGGACCAGAATGGTGGTGTGGTGCCATCCGACAACACTCCTGAGCCAGGTGGCGCGCTGCAGGGGAGGGCCGTAGCGTCGATCTGCAGTAGAGGGCGGACCCGAGCACGCAGGTCCTTAACGGGATGGTCAATGCGGACTGGCTAACCGTTGCAGTGCCAACTGGAACCGTGACATGAAGTCCTGAAAGAACAAAACCGTTCAGGTGGCGAGTGCCCCCCCCCATGCTCGTCCTGTGGGATGAACGGTTCCATGGCCAGCAGGTCGCTACCAGCTGGGTGGGCTGGGCCGGACCCACAGTCCAATCGAGGAGCCCCTGGCCTCAAGGGCCTCACCTGCGGCCCCCAGGCCGAGCCCACGGCACATCGGGATGAGCCCGTGACCCAGTGGGCTGGACTAGTTCTAACCGTACCAGGCCATGCCCCGCCATCCCGGGCCAAGACCCTCCTCCTTCGGGTCAAGCCCAGTGGGCCGAGTCAGACCGTATCGGGACCCCTTTTTTCCTAGTTATGCTTAAACGGGTGTATCTAATAAACTAGACTTCCATTTGGAAAAACATCACCTGCTCCAGAACCCTTAGTATGTGTTGATACCTTCGAGATACACCTTGTGTGACTCAGAGAAAGTCGGATCTTGGTTGGGTTGGATCATACCAGAATCCAACTTGGCCATCAACAATAAATTACATATAATATACAGAATGGGAGTTCGGTTGACATGCCGTCTATTGCGATGGAACACTTATGACATGGAAGATCATTGTGTTAATTCTTTGTGGGACATTGTTTTGATGGAAATAGTATTGATTTCTTGAGGAGTGGATCCTCCAAGAATCATGCTTACTTTGTGTGGGAATCTAGTGGCTAGTCGAGATGTGAAAAATGAAAAGAAATACTATGTGGATCAGCACCTGACGATCGGATGTGGGTAAACACCAATAGATCCTTTGTGGATCAACACTGAGAGATCCTCTGTGGATTAGCACCGAGTGATCCTTAGTGGATCACAAACGAGCGATACTAAGTGGATCAACAGTGAGTGATCCTGCGTCGATCAGTACCGAGTGATCCTTAGTCGATTAACTCCAAGCGATCCAGTGTGGGTTATCAGTAGAGATTCATGATAGAATAATATGATCTTACTTTATAACTAAACATCTATACTTTTGTACATTTTTTAGACATCTTGTGAGTTGTCTTTTTCTTTGTGCATTGTGATTGATATCATTCTTTGTGGTTTTTCATTTTGGAATTCTAAGAGACCTTTGGTGGTCTTAGGGTCCCAACTCAGTATTGTTATACTCTCTATGAAATGGAATTTTCCTGCACCTTGTTCTGTCTTGTGAAGATGATTAATATCTTGACTGAGTCTTGAAGAGGAAGGGCTAGATGGTGCTCGTAGGTGATTGACAGATGGTGCACGAAGGATACCGGTTGGCGTGGAGAGTTGTATGATGAGTTGTACCTAGCCTTCATGTAGGATCCTGGGTGGATGACCTCATGAGCTTTTTTTCTTTTTTTTTGTACATACTTTTCTATTGGGCTTTTATTCTAGCCCCTTTACTTTTAGTACTTACTTTTACACTCAGTGGTGGTCTTTCGATGTGGTTGTACCATTCTAATTCCATTTTTTTCGTGTGTGTAGTGTTCCATGTCTATGTGTGTATTGGTTTTGAGGCAATAACTTCCCATTTATGGATATTCCTTTTCGGTGCTATTCGCCAATGCTTGGCCTATGGAAGGTGGGCTTGGAGCTATCACGACATGGGCCCTGGGGAACGGGTCATGACAAAGTGGTATCAGAGGGAGTCAATTTTACTAAAAGAAAAAAGTGTCTATTTTTTCAGTGGATCAATAGTGTTAAGTGCCTTGAGTTCATATTTCAGTTCAGGGAGTCTAGTGTTGGCTCAGAGGCCAGCGTATCCATTCACCAGGACCAAAGATTCTGTTTTCCCTCACAGTACACGAAAACACTGATTACGTGTTTTTTTGGAAATGTTTTTATTTTTATCTCTTTAGAGTTAGCTCACCAGGTATTAATTAATGAATGTGGTTCATATTGATTCTCTTTCAAGATGACTCCACATAGATGGCCAGCCCGGAATCCATTGCATGACCATGAGGATGGTCCATAGTGTGATGATGCTTCAGTACAAAGTTTTCTTCCTGAGATGGTACCTTCAGGTGGTGCCCTAGGGACACCACTACCTGTTGGTCATCAGTTACTAATAATAATACTGGTAGAGGAAACTTATAGGCTTAGTGAATTACACATGTTTCAGTGACTGATACCCCTTAGGATCTGCACTGAACCCAACCCACATGCGATTACAGACTGGATTGAGGTGGTGGTCGAGTTTCCATCTAGAAAGGGAACCATTAGACTTTTTCTATGGAACAATCGTGATCCCTTTCCTTACATAAGAGGTTATATTGCTATAAAATGCTATGGGGGTGTGTGTTCCCAATATATTCTACAGTTTTGACAGGACTCCATGCCATTAATTGGGTATTCATCGAGGTTTTACAACCATTCTATGTACTTGATTAATATGATATAACCAGTGGTTCAAGGTTTGGACTTTCAAGTCAGATGTGTTTAGGGACATCTGAGCTAGAACCATTATTTTTTGTATTTCTACTTATTCTAGGTTTCTAGAGAAAACCATTGAGTTTTAAAATTCATTAGCTAAGTAGATACAACTAGTGAATGTCACCAGTCAGAAAGTAGGAATCCAACGTCAGTCTGGGGGACATGGATGTGTAAATGTTTTGGGAAGACTAAGTGATAGGGATAGATGAGTCTATAGGGAATCAAATGCGGAAGAGGGGCTCGGAGAGTATGAGTAGGTGGTATGCATTTCGATATATTACAACAATCATCCCAATGTGGTCCCCACTAGGATTAAGGAGATGAAGGATAGGGGAAGGGAGTCACTGCATCCTGTCAAAGAGTGTGACCCAATGGCACCATGAATGATTTAAGTTACTGTATGTTTCTACTACTATCTTTTGTAATAATTATACATTGGTACTAATCATTCCTTCATGTCACAAATCTTTCTCAAGACCTAGAGTTTCTGGTTTTTATGGTTAAACTAGTGACTTGACCCTTAGGTATGGAGATAACAATTAGATGAGACTCGATAATCACACTTATCTCGATTGTTTGATCTAACCATTAAGGATAGATTTTTGGGTGGAACATCTTTGTGGAGGCATCGAGGCATTACGATGTTAGTTTGGGTTTGGACTAGCCATCCATAGTTCATGATAAAATTTTCTATTTTTGGGAAAAACATATATTGTATATCTACAATGTTGGAATGAGGTTTTGCTTGGGTAGTGAAAATTGAAACCTTGGCAGCGTGGGATAAAATCATGCATATGAGGGTGTAGTTGATCACTCTAGAGTCGGGCAACCTTACCCTAAAGGCAGCATGTGTTTTGAGTATTCAGTTCCCAACAGCAGTTGAAGAGTGCGGGAAAATCCATTATAAAGATGTTTCTAGGATTACCTCCATATAGGGAGAGGGAATTATACATGGTCTTGTACCTAGGGAAGGTACCGATAAATACAACTACATATTGGATGGCTCCAACTGAGCATTGGTACCTAGAAATATAGTTTGGATACTTGAAGAGGAATGTATTAGTAAGAAAAAATGTTTGAGTTTATGTGTGCACTAAGGGAACTTTAACCAACTATCCATAAATAATGAATACCCTCTATCAGAGGATCGATACACCAATCAGTTAAAAGGGGTAGACTTTTTCATGGATGGAAATGTGCCTGTAGGATTTTCAGTAGTTGAGACTATAGAGATGTATGGAGTTCCACTAGGACTATGACTTTATGATGGTCTATACTCCTAGAATGGGGGATGTGGTGGCAGAAACACTCGGCAAGAGGTCTGGTCTATAGTTTCGTAGTGTGGTGACAAAGTAGCTAGCCGCGTTTTTGATATATCTTCAGGGATAGTGATGGAGCATCTTACCTCCAATCTATGAATATCACTCCCCCACTCCTTTAGCGAGTTTGCGAGGAACATCATGGGGATGTGGACTAAGAGACCTGAAGTGTTCAGTTATCCTCAGGAAAGTCTCCTGAAGGATTTTTTGATGGTGGGGATAACATGATCCTTTTCAGAGGATGCACTATCGTACCAGTGAAGCTACAAGTGTAGGTGAATGAGGGAGTCCAACACATCCCCTCTAGCAGAACATTTGAGTGTGGGAATGGTGTACTAAGACTTTTGGAAATAGTACTGATGCCCATTGATGAATAAAGTAGTGGAAGAGTTTGTATCATGATGCCTCACTCGTTTCAACGTGAATGCTAAGAAGCGGGTTCCATCGCACTTTAGCACAACATTTTAAACTAAGACTGATGGTCAGATGGAGCAGACCATAGGGATTTTGGAGGACATGCTTCTTGCTTGTGTCTTGGATTTTGGTAATAGTTGGGAGAATCACCTAAAACAGGTGGATTTCACACACAATAATAATTATCACTCCACCATCAATATGGAACTTTTTGGGGCCCTGTACGGGTGACCGTGTAGTTTAAATATATGCTTGATAGACCAAGGGGAGTCAAAAACTAGGTGTCCAAAGTTGGTATGAGCTACCACTGAGAAGGATAAGATAATCTAGGATATGATGAAGAGAGAAAAGAGTAGGTAGAAGTCATATTCCCATAGGAGAGAGAGACCCATAGAGATTGAGGAGGGATACCTTGTCTTCCAATGGATCTCACCCTGAAAAAGATTGCAGAGATTCAGTTGGGGTGTCATGCTGTCTATGAGGTTCATCAGTCCTTTCCAGATTCTCCGAATAGTTTGAATGGTGGAGTACTTCCTAGATCTTCCCCCACAGATGCATAGGGTGTATAATATTTTCCATGTATCATATCTGAGGAGGTACGTGTATGATCCATCACACGTTATCGACTCGAGCGATCTGATCATTGACGATGGGGAGACATTCAAGGATTTTATAGTGGAGATAGAAGATCGACATGAGAGGGTCCTTCATGGGAGGTTGATAATTATGGTTCGAGTTTGATGGCATCACTAGAAGCTCCAAAATATCACATTGGAGTGGGAGGGTCAGATACATGCTCAGTACCCCCAATGTTTTCCCCTAGCCTTATTGCGACATTCAGAGACATAAAGGCCGAAGTTGGAGAGGGTGTAAAGACCTAGAATTTACATATAATATTTTTTTAATCAAATGGGATTATTAGGAGAGAACATAAATTGACGACACATGATTCTGAGGCAAAGACTACCCGAAATGATCTGTCAAAAAATATTTATGCTTTAAATAGCGTGTGCATGAAGTTTTTCTAAAGAAATTGAATAAATATTATACAGGTTCCCTGATCAAAAAAATGAGGGAACTGTTGTGTTTAGGATGGCTGGTTTAGCCTAGGTGCGACTTATATTTAGTCGGTTCATGCCTCCAGTGAGAAATCCCAAAATGGCATAACTATAAATAAAATAATTAAATAAAGATTTTTTATTTTTCAAATGATTATAACTCATGAACGTTGACTCAGATTAAAAATATTAGACTACTTTTGAGCTCGTGAGCGTATTATTTCCTTAGGCATATCCTAACCTTGGCCGGTGGAGGCCAACAATGGATGTTAGTTTTTGGCTCTAAATAAAATAATTAAGTAACACTTATTTTATTGTTAAATTATTCAACTCTTGAACGATAAATCACATAGGAAATATATAAGTACCGTTTAGCTTGTGAGGTTGTGTTTTATTTAGGAAGATCCTAACATCGACCAACACATGTAGAATGTGATTGTTAATATTTTTTGACCTTTCTTATTGTATATTTAGTAAATGTGTGGAAAAATATTTATATCTTTTGTACCATTACTCTGATTAAAAATCTGATGGCACCGTTGAACTCGAAGCGCTAAGATTCACTTAGGAGAAACTTAACATTGACTGGTAAGGGTCGAAAGAAAAATATAATATTTGGACATTATAAAAAAAATAAAAAACAACATAATGGGTTATTTTATTTAATTCTTTGTAACTTTTCAGCTACGGTCGCTGGATAGCTAGGTTGTCAGACTATTTAGTGGTTGGTTACACCAGGTTGTGTATGTGGACCATCGGGAGAATTAATTGGTTCATTAATTAAAATCATTAATGAACTTCAGTAATTGGGTGGAGTGTTGATCTGCTCTTTTATTATTTTTAAACAAAACACGATCATGAGTTTTTAGAGCAAATAGAGGATACTCTGATGAGGTTTCGAAGACGTCTTCCACCAATGTGGAATGGAGCTTCGACAACTGTTGGAGGATTCGAAGAAGGGAAATGAAAAGGGCCAATGGATGTTAATCTTCTCTATCGTCCGCAACACACTCGAATGTGGACACTCCTTCTTCATCCGCTTCTATTTCAACCAAACTCAAGGAAGGGGGTTATGTGCTAAATTTCTCCTTTTTTCCCCATTCAAGAATATGTTTTAAACATGGATCAACCATCCAATGGGTTGATCTATGTTTAGTTAATTAATGAGGGAGGATAATGAAGGGTTTCTTTATGGGAGTTTTTATGATTTAATAATCCTTCCCATGTCATAACGCTAACGTAGAGGGTGTGCACCAAGCTGAACAAGGCCCTGACCCTCCACCGATGTTGGGTTTGTGGCATTTTTCAGGGGAGACCAAGAAATATGGATGAATAGAAAAACTTTGGGCCGTGTGGTGTATGTACTATCTAGGGAGGCCCAAATCCATATACATGAAAGGAATTAGACCTCTGGAGCTTCGTCGGTGTCCTGCAGAAGCATCGCTGGTGCGGCAGTGCCGGCCACCTTAGGAGGTGGAGGTAGGTGACCACCGGCTGCGAGAAGGTGGCGATGCTTGAATGCTAAGTGGTGAAAAAAATGGATGGACATACATTTCTGGATGCGTCAGACTAGGGAGGTGCACTACAGCAGTGTGCCGTAGATGAAGGTCTCGACTTCGAGACACAGTAAATGATGGACCCATGGTCCATGGGTTTCACATGTGACCAGTCTAGCGGGAATGATCACGTGGTGTGGCACCATCCATCGCCATGTTGAACCGGGCGGCGGCCTGCGGCGGCATGCCGTAGAGGATGGTCGTGTCTTTGAGCCACGATGGAGGGTGGACCCGCACCCTCGGGTCTATAACGGGCCAGTCCATGTGGACAGGCCACAAGGTGCGGAACCCAATGGCACTGTGGCTTGAATACCTAAACTTCTGAAGTCATTTGGAAGGATAGAGGACCCCCCTACACTCGGAAACCAGGCTGAGTGGTTCTGAAACCCGGTGGGCCACGCCCAGTAGGGTGGGTGGGGTTGGAACGACGTCTTCTTGTCCATGCCCAACTTGGTGGGTGGGGCCGAACCCACGGCATGTTGGTCGTGCCCAGCTGGGTGGGTGGGGCTAGACCCGTGGCCTACGAGACGATCCCATGACCTAGCGGGCCAGACTAGGCCCATCCGTACCAGGTCGAGCTGAGCCTCCTTTAGGCTGGGCCCCGTGGGATAGGTCGGGTCGGTCATACCAGGTCGAACCATACCCAGACCGCTTTTTACCCAGTTACGCTTAAACGAACATATCTCTTAATCCAGACAACTGTTTGTCGAACTGTCTTTAGCACCAGAGACCATAGTATGAGATGTTCGTTTTGAGATACTCAATGAGACATTAATAGAATTTTAGAGATTGGACGGGTTGGATCGTACCATATTCCAACCGGTCCCTCGGTACTAAAATGCCTATAACATACAGATCAGGCATCCGGTTGATGAACCATCTGTTGCGATTGAACCCTTAATACATGGTAGATCATCAGGTTACTTTTTCATTGTATTTAATACTAGGGTGAAATATAGCTGATGTATTGAGGATAGGATCCTCCTTGAATCATGCGTACTTTTTGTGTGAATCTAATTGCTAGCTGAGATGTGAAGAATGAATAGCGATCCTATGTGGATCTACAGTGAGTGATCCTATGTGGAATAGCACTGAGAGATCCTATGTAGACCACCACCGAGTGATCCTGTGTTGATCAACACCGAGCGATCCAATGTGGATCAGCACCGAGTAATCCTTTGTGGATCAGCACCGACCGATCTTGTGTGGATTAGCACCATGTGATCCTGTGTGGGTCAATAGAAGAGTCTAAAGAAAGAATAAGATGATCTTCCTTTATGACTGAACATATGTACTTCTGTACTTAATTTAAACATAGTGTGACCTATCTTTTTCTTTGTTCATTGTGATTGAGATCATGATTTGTGGGTTTTCCGTTGTGGAATTCTAAGAGACCTTTGGGGGTATCAAGGTCCCTACTGAGTATTGTTATACTCACCCATGCACAGGATTTTCCCACACATTGTGTTGTGTTAGGAAGATGATGGAGAATTTGACTAAGTATTGAGGAGTCTGGGCTAGATGGTTCTCAGAGGTTTTTAAAAGACGGTGCATGGAGGTGACCAATTGATGTTGAGTGCCATAATCACGAGCTATACCTACCCCTCATATAGGATCCTTGGAAGACGAACTTAGGAGTTGTTTTTCCATTTTGTTTTAATTCCATTTTAGTTGGGCTTGTATTCTATCCCCTTTACTTAAAGTACTTACTTTTATACTTAGTAGTGGTTGTACCATTCTTCTTCCATAATTTTTTTCTTGTGTTTAGTGTGCCCTATCTGTGTGTGTATTTATTTTTAAGCAATGCCACACCCTTTTAGGGATATGCATTTTCGGTTCTAGTCGCGAACCCCTAGAATATAGAAGGGGGATTGGGTTGTCAGAACATGGGCGCTGGGGGACGGGTCACTAAAAAAGTGTTTTAAAATATAAGATTAAATAATGGTATAGTAAAAGGAATAATGACACATAAGTGAACAGTGGTTGATGTTTTCTTCTATATCAAATTATTTTGTAAAATGATTATTTTTTTGATCCTTAAATTATTAAATTAAATATTATTTGACTTATAAAACTATTCAATTAATTTATGGGACTCTTTGAAATGATTGTAATCAAATACTTAAATATTGTAATTTAATTTCAATTTTAATATTGAACCCAAAAATAATATGTTATAATTGGATATATAATAATTTTAATATATGAAATAATCCAAAATTTTATTTCTTTTAATATTCATAACAATCATTTATATTATATTTATATTATAGTAACAAGCACTATGTGAGTTCTACATAATAAATTATTATAGTTATTCCATCAGTGAAAATTTAAATTATATTAACAACATAAAAATAAATCAACAATATTTGTGTTGTGATTGTAAAAATTAATATAACTAGTTTTATAATTTCCTAAAAATATTACAGATATTACAATAATGAGATGGGTGTTTTTAATTTATTCATTACATAAAATAATATATATTATATATTCAATTGAAAGTCAAAAAATTTTAGACATTTTGGTTGAAATGATTGTTTGGTTTAAAATAACATATCCAATAAAATTTACTCAACTATCATGTATATTTTTATTTTTTATCCCAGATTTATATTCTTCTTTTTATCATTATACCATTAATTTGGGGAAAACTATTCCATATATAAAGAGTAAAAGTTGGACAAAATAAAAGGGAAAACTTAACCAAGTATGAATAAGATGATTCAAAAAATTGAATCCTTCCTTGAAATCTAAATTTATAAATGTGGAAAGAATAATTGTCTATATAATTCAATGGAATGAAAAGAAAAATGTGTTTAGGAAAATAAATTTTTAAATAAAAATTATGTTTTACTAAAATAAATTACAATGTGAATTCTAATATAATTAATTAGATTATAAATAATTATGGGGAAAGTTTTTTAGGTTTTCACAATATTAATAACACAATGTGTCTTGTTATCTATCTAAATTTACTATAAAATTTATAGTTTTAATAAAATTTATAATTTTCACTATTAATTAAAATATAAATGTTTCCCGAAAAATCATAAATTATCACTCTAATTAAATTTTTAAATGATGATTAGAAAAATTATATAATAAAAAAAATTAATGTTATAAATTTTTTTATAAATTCCATAATTTGTTTTACATAATTAATGTATAATCATTAATGATGGAAATTTTTTTTTTAGAAAACGACTAAAAAAAATTGATTCCATATTTATTATGTATTAATTAATAAAAATTAATTATATAAAACAATTATAATTTCTTTATATTATTTGGTTATTAATATTGATATTATTAATTTTATAACCTTTATAGACTATCAAAACTAAATATTCTTATTTTTAAGGTATTTTTCCACTCACGAAAAGTTTAGTGTTAAAATTTATGATGCCCATTAATAAAAATATTGATTTTTTTTAATTAAATAATAAATACATTGGTCCAGATAAAAATTTGTTGAAAAAATGGGATTGAAAGTTAAAGACTCCCCACAAAATTGAATAAATATAATTGGCAAAAACACATCATCCAAGATATTCTGAATATTTTTAGATGAAAACAGAATGTAAAAATGTAAAATCATGTAATAAGAAAGATGAAATTTTTTAGATTTTAATATTTATTTAACATATTATTTACTAAATACAGATATGATTGTAAATAATCATGAATAAGGATTTGATTAGGAAATAAACCCTTAAATATAGTTTGACATACTTCATATGTGTTTTTAAAATCATTTTTAAATAATTTAAATATATTTTACATCAATTAGATAGCCATTAACATAATTATAATCTCACATATACGCCACTTTTAATATTTCATCAAATTTTAATTAATTATTTTAAATTACAATCTATATATCTAAGAGTGATATATTTATTTATTCATTTCAATTTCAGGTGCATATATTTCTTCCTTACATCATTTTCATGGATCAATAATATAAAGATTTATAATTATTATTAATATATGAAATATATTAATTATAATTTTTTTTAATTTATCTTGAATGGTGGACCTGAAAAATGAATCGCATTTCTTAATCGAGGTGGCAATCTAAATGTACACATGAGCAGCGTTATCATTTTTAAAAATTGGAGATATAAAATGTTTAGTAATATATATTATTTTTATAATAATTTTTCATAAATAAATATTATATATAATATCTATAACCATCATAAAATCCTTTCATTAATTGTTTTTATGGACAAAAAAATATCCTTGAAAGGCATTAGTCTAAACGTATATGGGAATGATTTCGTCATTTTCCATTTGACAAAGAATGATATAAAAATTTACCCTTTAATAAAAATAATAACATATAAATTTATCTTATATACTGATTTTATTATATAATCATGGATATAATACAATTTAATGAGTTATACTAACATTTAAAATGAAAACAAGGGTCTAAGAGTTAAGCCTTTTATTTATAAACCAACCATACGTTTATACCTAAATTAACAATAAGATGGTATTTTTATTTAATGTGGACAAGATGGATATCTAAAGGGATGAAATAAAATTATTTTTGGGTATTATTATATATAATTTGATTATTATTTGTGGATATGATAAGATAGTTGGATTCCTTTTAAATGTGAGTGAAGGGAAACAATTTGAATTTATCAAAATATTGAAACATATAAAATTAATAGTAAATGAATTTGCAACATAAAGAATAATATTTAATTAGTATATAATATATGATCTAAATGATACAATAGAAAATATTATAGTATTTTTTTAATTTATTTTCATTTTTATCGCTCAAGTATCAGCTTCCCCACCCCCGTTTATCTATTTTAACATTAACTATAATAACAAAACCTTATGGTTTTTAATTTTCATAAGTAATGAATTTTAAGAAAAATTTTTAAATTAAATTAATTATTTTTAATTTAAATATCTCCTTAAATTTTTAAAATTAAATTTCAATACGGTGGTGAAATTAATTAAAAAAACAAGAAAGTAAAATATTCCAAAAACTTTAATTCAAAAAAATAATTTTTTGTATAAGTATCTATTTATATAAAATATATTTATAATATTGATCACAATAATGTTGATTTAATAATTAATAATTTATAGGATATAGTTTAATTTTTTACCCAATTTTATATCAATGGATTCCTTGTAATTATTTGAAAAGTGTAGTTAGTTTTATTAAAAAAAATTCACTCTTCTATATTTCTTTTCAAAACATTTCTAAAAAATAATTTGTAAATAAAATTGAAATTATTATTTCAATGTTTTTATTAAATTTAAAAAATAATAGTTATTATAATTATAATTTATTTATCAATTATATTCTTGAATAAATATTTTTTTATTTTGTTTTTATGTATAATGAAAATCCTTCAATAATTGATACTCAGATGTTAAATTATTCACACATTCAAATTTTTCTAAATTTTAGAAATTTATACTCATAAACATTGGTCTGTAGTTTTTATTTGTTTTATTATTTTCTCACATATCCTCTTCCATATTATTATTTCTCTAAATTAACTTTACCAATCGATTCAACTGATTCCTATATTTGTTTACATAATGTAAATAATAGAGATAACCTCTTCACGGAAACTCAAATAAGGTATAATTATATTACATCATAGGTGGGAACACTCATTTTATATAAAATATAGTTTCTATATAATTTTATAGAGAAAAAAATGAACATTGTAGTATTTAGGTGAAAATAGAAATTATATACTAAAAATATAATATTTTATGAATTTTCAAATGATGTAATGGGTCGATGAATTGGTTTTCTTTTCTTTTAGAATCGTATACACCATATGAAATAGATACCTTTATGAAAATATAATCCCTTGTTAATTTTTAAAAAACCTTCTTTTCTATTATCAAAATATTTTCTTTGCAATATGTGGGCTACATTAATACGAGTTTAGGTAGTATTTTCTTTCATTATTGTATCCTAAAAATGATCTTTGAATAAAAGAATCTTTTTAGTAACCTCATACAATAAAGATTGAGTATGAATCCTCAATAAATAAAAATCTTTAATATGGTTTTGTTTGTATTCATTAGTGTTTGATATTTTCGTATAGATTTTCTACTAAAGGTAATTATTAACACCACATACCATAAAATGTAGTCCAGGTGGTCGTAAACTTATACTATAATGTATTAATATTTCATTCTGATATCCTAAAATTTTTATAATGATAGGTTATTCTCAAGTTTAACATGGTTTTAATAGCCATATAATTTTTCTTCCATGATGTTTATGTAAATTAGAGATCATAATAAAATTTACTTAAATGAATTGTACCGTGATGTTTACAAACCAAATTGTTATATATCAATGAAGAGAAATTTTTTGGGTACATCAAACATATTAGTGAGTAAATGATCAGACTCAGTATGGTGATAAATAATAAACTATAATTAATAACTCATTATATGAGTTCTTGTAAATCTTGTGGTGACCTCCATAGTAATATTTTCATTTTTCTATATAGTAATAGGTTTCAGTTTCATGAATCCTTTTTAATGTTGATGCTCACATATTAAATTTTTTAAAATATATCATGTTGATACATATTCTAAATATTAATATGTCATATTATCGAAAAAAATCATTCAAATCCAACAAATATTATACTTCCATTAGATAAAAATAATTCATGTTACCCACTTCATCAAAAAATTATTTCACTATATAATTTATGGATATAAAAAATATCATCTTTTTATGTTTTAACACACCATCATTATAAAAAAATCCACCAAGTTACCAACAAAAAATATTTACTTTTCTTATCTAAACACACATCATCATACTTGAAATTGTTTTATTTTATATTAATGATGGATTTCAAATACATTGGAAAATGAATTACGTTTCCCCTCCATAAATAATTATTATAATCATATTTACTAATTCCATGAATAATGAGTCATTGAAAAAACCTATATTAAATATAAATCCATGATTTTCCCTGCTAAATTCAATTGATTCCTTATTATGATTCTCAAGGTGTCATTTTATTGTTAATTCATAATAAAACTCTTTTTCTTCATTATAATTTTCCTTGGTATGATCTACTTCTTTGAAATGATATATTTTAATCACATGTTATCCTTATGTATCTCATATTTATCACCATTGGAATAATTCCACTATATATTCGAGAAGATAATTACATTTTCTATCTCAAGGTGATGGTTATGATAGTAAAATTCATATATCATTTACTACCACGATTCATGTGAAATAACATTATCATTCCATATAAGGAATCATGATGTTCCTTTTTTATGAATCACTATATATCCTATATCTATCCCTTCTGGATTAGAATGTCAACACCAAAATATTGATGGAAATTATCATTTTTACTGAAAAATTATTATATTCATTCATATATAATAATATAATCCATTAACATGTCAAATTTGATTATAGGATTTCTAATAAGTATTTTTTTTAAAACAATCACTCATAGAATCATGTTAATTAATTCAGACTACCTACCTTGTTTATTTTTATCAATAGAATAAACTTTTTATTTTCCTTTACCTTAAGAGGAGAAAATGGTTTTCCATCCATAGATACAACATTTCAAATAATTAAAATATTCAAAATAAGAAATTCCCACATGAAAAATTACTTTTAAAACTCTAACTATATATGATTCTCACAAATGATTTAGAAATTCCAATTATAAACTTCACAAAATTTTTAATATAGAAATAAATAAAAAAATAACCCCTAAAAATATCTTGATGTTTTTTATCACACATTGTTAATCATATCCAAAAAAATAATTGGTGCATTAGTCAATTAGAAGGTATTCAATATAAATTTGTATGGACTACGTGTTATACAATATTTATCCACTAGAACACATTCATTACTTACTCAACACTCATGAAATCTTGAATGAAGTACAATATTTGAAAAATAATAATCTCCAAGATGTTGGTAAAATAACTCATTAATATAAGATATATGATACTGACTAATCATTAAAATGAAATTGATTTACCTATAATTTATATTAGACTCAGTGTCATATTTTTTTCTAAAAAAGGATCCCACCAAGGAATGACACATTTCCTTATGAATAACCTATCATAAAACTCCAAATGTGGTATTTAAATTACACTAAATCCATTTTCAATATTCTATAAGATCTCATATTATGGAACCCATAATTTTTATTACATCAAATTTCATTACATTTTTCAAATAGAGGATCCTTAAATTCTACTGTCTTGGAAAAATGGTACTTGACACATGAAAACATAAAAAAATCATTCATTCAACTTGAAAAGAATCTTGATATGTTAATCCTATGTACAATTACTGCATCTCATAACCTAGGGACATACAACAATTTAGAGGGTGAGAAGAAGGCCCATTAAGGGAAAAAATTGAAGTAATTTACCTATAAACTTGAGTTATATCAATAAGAACATGGAGAATATCATAAAGGAATGATAAAGAGGAATATAATAAATTTAATAACATGAAAAATAACTTCAAAATTGTGGATAAGATCTTTAATTTAGACAATCATATGCTTATCACCAAGGTCCATCCCTAAGGTGTGAGAAAAATTACAATGCTAATTCACCAAGGTACCGTAAAACCTGACATCTATAGAGATTAATTTTTTCACACAATGCATTGGAATGATATCAGGGATATACTCTTAATATGTAATTATATTCATTTATCCACATATATCAAAATAAAATATTTCATAAATAACCCAAATATAATAAAATAAATGAATTTCATATCAAAATCACGAAGTTTTAAAAAGTACATAAAAACATGACCATCATGTCATTTATAACCCATGGAAAGGGAAAGAGAGTTTATTGCATGTCAATTCTAGAATAAAATATATAAGTTTTTGTCTTGATGAATTTTACTATAATTGAAACAGGATTGGGTACTCACCTAAATCAAATAAAATAATTTATTTAGAAAAAGAGAGGGATTTTGAGATGAAAATTTTGCTGCATTATGACTATGCCACATGGTTTTAGAAAACATTAAAAAATAGAAGATATGGTCAAAAAATCCATAAAAGACTCATAATATTATAAAGGGAAATAATATATTATAAATAATAACAAGGTTTTGAAACCGGAAATATATACCACATAAAATATATTTTGAATGGAAAAAGGGAAGTTGAGAATTCCATTGCAGAAATTTGGCAGCCTAACGACATCATCTAAAATATAGAAAATGACTTTATCTGGGATAAAATGGTATCTAATCACATGGAAATAAAATTAACATATATTATTATATATAATAACATTCACTAATATAATAAAAAGGAAATTAAAATACATAACATAAATGAAGCCTCATATTAAATGAGGATGGTGAAAGGTTCCCTTACCTTTAAGAGTAAATTCAAAAACTAGATGTTTGGGACCTTGGGGGCTTGAGGGAACATTGGGAGGATTTAGTGGGAGGTGAAAAGGCAAGATAATTTCTGAAGAATAAATTTTAAGGAATGTAATGAAGTAATGGGTGGGTATTTATAACAAAAGTGAGGTAATATTTTATTAATTTCCAAGGGATACCTCGTTAGTGGTATTGGAAAAACTATGGGCTTTCCCATGGTATTTTGCCCAGGGTTTTGGAAACATGATAAAAACCATATAATATTATATTCCAAATGAGTCTACAAACATTTTAAATTACATAATATTTCATTATGATGAAATAAAACACCCTGAAAACACAAAAATTGTATTATTTACTGTTCACTGAAAAATAAATAATTTTACAAAAATCTAATAATTTCACCAAAACATTATATCAATGTTCTGAATTCAAAAATGAACTCCATTTTATGAAATTAATTTTTTTAATATGATATATTTAATTTTTATGTAAAATAACTATTTTCCAAAAAAATACTAATACAAAACTAACAGTTTCTGAAACAATTATTTTCATATTCTATTAGATGACATTACCATAATAGATGCCTAAATTATATTTATACATTATTAATTGAGGAAACTATTCTAATGGCCACATTACTATTCATAAAGTAAATATTACTATTCATAATTTACTATTCATAAAAAATTATTTTGATCTTATTAGACTCAAAATTTCATACTGATCACAAATATATATGTCCATTTTTTGGATATCATTTAAAATTATTAATAATTTATAGTATAAAAAATATTTTAATATACTCTTTTTTTAAATATTCTTCAATAATATGAAACTTCTAAAAATTAATCCTATATTTATTTTAATATTTAAAATTTAAAAACATTACCATAATAAGATATAACAATTTTATTTATACAAAAATAATACAGAATGTTTCTAAGACATCATTACATATCCCCTTATAGCACCTGCATAGGACGTAATAGTAAGGTCTGCAATGGTTATAGAATCTTGTGATGCCTCAGACAATATTTCTCAAGTGGTGATTTTTATCCACATAAACTTTTCTCATAGGTGATTACATTCAAGATTCACATGTTGAAGCTTAGATTTGGCTTGGTCTAGGGAAAATCCTTGTAATGCTATGTCTTTCCCAAGCTCCAACAAACATGCTTCGTTTGGCCTGTGTTTATTGGATGTGGTAAATGACTCTTCATTTTGAATTAATTATATATTATTATTTATATTTAAAAAAATAAAAATGTTAAAAATTATTTTTGTTTCCAATAGTCATATTGACCGATGGTCATATAATGGTCTAAACCCATTGTTCACATTTCAGTTTTACTTATATATTTTTTTTATTGATTATGACATAGTAATACATACATTTTTAAGCCAAAAAATATTATTCAAAAGTTTGGGTTGTAACTTTCTTCCCCCCTTAAAAACATTCATCTAGTATCCTCTGAATAGAAATGGCATGGGTTCTTCTGCCTCATAGACTCCTCTTGTTCCAATGTGGCTTCATCATATTTGTGGTTCCTCCACAGCACTAACAATGTGGGTAGTCTTGTTGATTAACACCTATTCTCCACAATCCAAATCTCCACCGGATAGTTCTCATAAGAGAGGTCATGTTACGTTTGTACCACCGCAATATTTAGTACATGGGAAGGGTCAGGTATATACTTCCTCAAGAGGGATACATGGAAAACATCATGAATTTGTGCTAGATTTGGAGAAAGTGAAGGATGATTAAACAACACTTCTTCATGATCAAGTATTTTATAGGGGCCAATATACCTTGGGATGAGCATGAAATTATTTCAAAACATCCAAAATATCGTACAAAGTGAAATTAGATGAAATTATTTTTCATTAACATCCAAATACAAGTCCTTATGATAGATGTTGGCATAACTGTTTTGTTAAATTAGAGAAACCTTAATGTGTTGATGGATTTCACAAACATTTTCTATCATCTCTTTCAAAAGATTAATCCCATGAAGTTTTTTATCACTAGATTCATCCCAAAAAGTCGGAGTTCTACATAGATTCCCATATAGTGATTCATAGGGTACCATATGAATGCTCGAGTGGAAACTATTCTTGTAAGAGAAATAATCTAATGGGAGATGTTGATCCCATCCACCCTTAAATTCTATTGAGAATGTTCTCAGAATGTCGTTGAGTGATTGAATATCCTTTCCGATAGGACATCATCTTGGGGGTGATTGGCCATACATAAATTCAATTCGGTACAAAATACATATTGAATACTTCTCAAGAATTTTGATGTTAACCCGGGGTCATGATATGATACGATAGAAAGTTGAACTCCATGTCGCCTTACCACTTCCTTCACATTAATCTTGGAAAGTTGATCTAGAGAAAAATCTTCCCCAATATAAATAAAATGGTATGCCTTGGTGAGACGGTCCACTATATCCCATTTCACATTGTTTCATTTGGATGTTCTCAGGAGACCAGTGACAAAGTCCACAGTGATATTGTCCCACTTCCATGCTCTTATGGGTTGTGGTTGTAATAACCATTTAAGAATCCATCTCTATGACATCACTTACAGACATAAATGGCTCATAGTAGTGTTTTCAGCAATCTCCCTTTGAATATTATCCCACCAAGAATGATCACTAAGTTACCTATACATTTTATTTCTTCCATGATTTATAAAGAAATTATAGTTATGAGCTTCATCCATCAACTCATTCTTTATTTCAAGAATAGATTGAACACATAGTATTGTATGAAAATTTAGTAAACTTTATTGATCAATATTTAACTCATGAAAGTTTACATCCTTCACATCCTCAATCTTATTTTTTAATAAAGGATATTCATTTTAAGATTTCTAGATCTTCTCTAGTAATTAAAGTTGAGAAATAATATTGGATAAGGTTAATGATGTCCTTATGTTATAATTCCCATGTCCATTTTCACTAGGTCTTGGATCAATAGATCCTTTTTAATCCTTATCATGTATAAAATGATAGGGTCTTTCCATGTAAATGCATCAAAGAATTTGTTTTCTCTTCCGGGATGATAATAAATTGAACAAGTATTGTTATTAAGAAGTTCCAACCATCTCCTCGATCTCATGTTCCATACCTTTTTTCGTGAAAATTTACATTAATAATTGTTGGTCTATATATATAACACATTTATCTCCATAAAGATAGTTCCTCCATATCTTCTGAGAAAAAACAAAAACAATAACATCATGATCAAGAATAGGATAGTTCTTCTCATGAGTATTTTAATGTCAAGATTCACAACAAATAACATTGTTATTTTTTATGTGGACACACAAAATCCCTTTCAGATATGCATCACATAAAAATAAAAAATACTTCTTTTCTTGAGGGAAGATTTAACAATGGTGCAATAACCAATCACTTCTTCAGTTCTAAGAAGCATTCCTCACAGTACTTTTTCCATAGGAACATGACCCCTTTTCGAGATAACTTGGTTAAGGGATTATAAATTCAAGAAAAGTATTTGACAAACCTCCTATAATATCTCGTTAATCCAATGAAACTATGAATCTCAGTTATGTTGTAGGATGAAGCACTCCTATATATCCTTTTTCATTTCAGGGTCAACATCGATTCATTCATTGGTTACAATGTTCCCCAAGAAAGCAAAATGATATGACAAAAAATCACAATTTATGAACATTCTGAAAACCATATACATAATTAGAGTTTTAAAAACTAACACTTAGATAATTATAATGGTCCTAGAGACTTTTCAAATATATTAGAATATCATTAGTAAAAAACAACCAAAATGTTTTCAATATAGTCTTTATAAAAATTATTCATTAAACCCATAAAACTAGCAGGATATTTCGTCATGCTAAAATCCATTACAAAAAATTCATAACTCCCATATCTTAACTGGATGGTAGTTTTTGGAACATTCTATTTCTTTACCCTCAATTGATCATAACCAGATCGAAGATTAGTCTTAAAGAAGTATTTATCCCCACAATATTGGTCAAAAAATTCATAAATTCTTGGAATTGGGTATTTATTATTCCCTATGATCATGATTAGTTGTTTATAATCAATGCATGGCCACATTGATCCATCTTGGGTCTTCATAAATGGAACATGTGCACCCCAAGTAGACACACTCGGTCAGATAAACCCATTCTCCAAAATGTCATGGAGTTGTTTCTTTAAATCCTCTAGCTCCAAATTTTTTATCCTATATGAGATCTCCGTAATTGGATGAGATCTATGTACGAGTTCAATGATGAGCTCTACCACTCTTTCTTAGGGTGGTCTGGGTAACTCCTTATAAAATATTTCAAAATATTCATGGATGAAGGAGGCATTTTGTATTTTTATACTCTCATTTACTTCTTATTTTTCACCAATAAACACCATACATAGGGATATTGGAGGTTCTTCTTGACAATGATAAGGTTCATATATATCTCCCTAGAAGATAACAGTTTGATTTCTAAACAAGACTGTTTCTATTTTCCTAATTCTACATTACATAATTTCACTATACATTGAGATCCATTCCATCCCTTGTATAATTTTGAATTCCATCATGGGACTGACTACTAGATTTTTGATAATATTGTGATCACTAATGTAAATAATATAGTTTCTAAAAAATGATGATGGTTTGATAATCTCACTAAGAGTCTTGACTAACAACTCCACGTTGATAAAATTAGGGGTTGATTATAAACATTTCACAAACATAGTGGAAATAAAAGGGTGTGTATAACTAGAATAAAAAAATATTATTTGAAAGATTTGAGAGAATAACATGAGTACCTAACACCAAATCATTTGGAGCATAAGCATTAGTTATCATGAATGAAAAAGTATGACCTTGATCCATAGGCCTTTTCTGAGCCTAATAGTTATTCCCCTCCACTACCCTATGATTTGGATAGTGATTGGAAAAGTGCCCAGACGTACAAACATATAGAATTGGACATCACGTTTGGCCTAAACCATCTTCCATTTGTCGTTAGTGTTGGTATGTTGAGGCTTCACCTCACTATGAAAATTATGTGTGATATGGCTATCTCTTCCACACATGAAGCACTTCCCTCTCTTGAGAAGATAATTCCCCGAATGCTTTTTCCCGCATTTATTATAAGTGGGTTGTTACACTTTCTTACATCCTCTTCCCTGATCAGTGTTCCTCTATAATATTTTATCTATTGAACTCTTCTGGTCAATGTATTTATAAGACCACTATATCTCATCAAATTCCAGTTCGATATTCATATCACTATTTACGATCCACTCATAACTATCATAGTCTCGGTTGGAAATATTCTTCTGTAGATGAGGTATTATTCCACAAAAGAATATATCAACTTTCCAATTAGGATCCATTGAAAATCATGATGTGTAACATGAATGTCTTGTGATGTTCAACAAATAGATTCCAACATATTTTTTATCCTTCTGCTTCAGGTTGAGAAACACCTTCTCCATTTTTGTTCTCATCAAATGAGGGAAATACTTATTTAAGAAGATCCATCTGAACTATTTACACTCCCACAAATCATCATTCACTCTTGTCCTCATGATTTTAATCAGTTCCCACCACTGATATGCTTCTACCTCTTAACGGTAAAATACTAGGGTGAATTTTTCATGTTCTGAATAGTGGAGCACAAAACATTCCTTGTCGATTTAGTTGATCCATTGTTCAAAAATCAGTGGGATGGTATATCCTTTGAAGGATGGTGGTCGTTGACACCTAAAGGGCTCAATATAAAGTTGTTACTTTCATGGTGAAATCGGTCTCTTTGCATGATTCCTGTTTTTTCCCACAACATGAGTCAGTAGTTTCATTATTCTCATGATTGATTCCATTCTGGCTTCAATTGGAGGGTCATCAGTGCATGGTCCATTACAGTCACCATTTTCAGGGTTCCTCCTATTACCTTCCATTTTATATAAGAATAAATCCTAAGTGCTAAGCTTATGTCATTTACGAATATTTTAACTATAAAGGATATTTATGTCTTAAACTTTAATGATTAAACATATTATTCTTTAACAACAATTACATTTCTATGTAAATCCTTCGTAATTATTGATAAAAATCTTGTGATTAACTAACCACATCCCCTAGAAGTGTCAAATGAATATTGTAGAAATGAATTTTTCATTCAGTAGTTCGCATTCATGTCTATCTCAAAGTGGTGTTTGTGGGTTTTACCCTAGATACATTTATGCTAGAGCCACATCCACATTTTCATATCTAGATACATATTTATTTTATTGGAAACCACTCACATAATATTTCACCAAAATACCAGGAAGATTTCCTATATTTAAAATTTTTCTAAAGGGTTATTCTTAATTTTTTTATATATTAATTTCCAAAAATAGAAAATATATCATTTGAGACCAACTATGGAATCAATAATTTTTATTAAATATCTTTTCATTATATTTTAGAGATTGAGGATATTTAATTTCTTGTGTCTTGGAAAATTTATATCATACATGAAAATGTAAAACAATATTTTAAAACTATTTAATATATTATTGATATATTAATCTTATGTATAATTAATTCATCTCACAACCTAGGGACATACATAAATGGAAAGTATGAGGATAAGGCATAAAAAAGAAAAACATGTGAAATAGTTTACATGTGAACATGAGAGATATCAATAAGAACATGAGGAATATTATAAAGGAATGATAAAGTGACATATCATAATAATACTATATTTAAACATATCTTGAAAATTATTTCTACAAAATTTAATTTACATATTCATAAGTATATCACCAAGGTCCATCCCAAATATTTTATAAACATTACTATGATTATTCACCAAGGTGTCATAAAATTTGTCATCTCTAGAGATAAATTTCTTTACCCAATGCATGGGAGAATTATCTAGGTTCACCCTTAATATATCTTTATTTTCATGTCTTCCACATAAATCATAATAATAAATTTCATAAATAACCATAATAGAATAAATGAAATGGGTTTTATATCAAGATCATGGTGTTTTAAAAGGGCTTAAAAACATTATCATTATGTCATTTATAAACCACAAAAAGGGAATGAGGGTTTTATGTATGTAAATCCTAGAATTAAATATATCAATTTTTATGTCTTCATGAATACTCCTAGAAATTATATAGGTTATTTTATTCACATAAATATAATAATATAATTTATAGAAAAAATAGAGAGATTTTGAGATGAAAATTTGGTATCAAAATGGCTATGAAACATTGTTTTAGGAAACATTAAAAGAGAGGGGAAAGGGGTCACCCATTAATAAAGGACACATAATATTGTATAGGGACATAATATAATGGAAATAAGAACATTTAAACGACACTTGAAAGACATACCATATGAAAGGGAACATGAATGGAAGAAGAGAGGTTGAGAATTATCTAAAAATAACTTGACAACCTAACATCGTCACATAAAAAATCTGAAAATGAGTTGCTGAGATATAAACGGGTCTCTCATCACTCGGAAGAAAAATGGAAAGAAATAATGGTATATAAGAACATACACCAACATAAGAAATTGTAAATTAAAATACATAACATAAAATATGTCTCTGACTAAAAGAGGAGGGTGAAAGGTTCCCTTACCTTGAAGAGTAACTTCAAAAACACCATGGATTGGACCATGGGGGGCTTGAATGAATATTTTGGGGACTACATGGGAGGTAAAATGACCGTACCTTCATTAAGTAGTAATTTTTAATTAATAGAATGATGTAATGGGTTTTTATTTATATAAAAAGTGAGGGAATATTTTATTAATTTCCATGGGACACCTCATTATTAGTATTTGTAAAATCCTGGGCTTGACCATGTTATTTTCCGATGGTTTGGTCCACTTGAGACACATAATAGAACATTTTAATCTAATGGACTTGAAAAACTTTTTAAATTACATATTATATTATTATGATGTGATAAGACACACCAAAAACTCAAAAACTATATTTTTTTCTATTCACTGAAAAACAAAACATTATATAAAAAATCTCATAAATTCACCCTTAAATAATAACAATGTTTGGAATTGAAAAATTAACTCAATTCATGAGAATTAATTTTCTAAATATGTGATTTTTAATATTTAAATAAAATCACTATATAATTTAAAAATACTAATACTTAACTAATAATTTATGAAAGAGTTATTTTCTTTTGTTATTATACCACATTACCATTAAAAGCACTTGAATTATATTTGTACATTCTTAAGTGAGGTTATTATTCCATTGGTTTCATAATTATTCATAACTGTAAATTTACAATTCATAATTTAATATTAGCAAAAAATTAATTGATCTTATTTGATTCCAAATTTCACAATAATCACAACTATATATGTCCATTTATTGAAAACCATTTCACATTATTAATTTCTTAAACTGTAAAAAAATATTTTTAAATAATATTTGTTAACATTCATCAATAATATGAAACTTCTAAAAATTATTCCTATATATATTTTGACATTTTAAATTCAAAAGTATTATCATAATAAGAAATTAAAATTTTATTTGTACTAAAGGATTAGACAATGAAACTAAGGCCTCGTTACATAGCCTCGTATAACATCTATATAGGAAAAAATAGTAGAGTGTTAAATGGTGATAGAATTGTGGGGTAGCTCAGACAACATTTCCTGAGTGGTGATTTTTATTAGCTTAAGATTCTCCCATAGGTGATTACATTCAATATTTACATGTTGAAGCTCATATTGGGATTGATCGAGAGAAAATAAAAGTGATTCTACCTCCTTCCCAAACTCTTTTAGATGGGCTTTGTATAGCCTGAGTGTACTGATGATTCCATCAAATCATCTTTATTCATTAATTATTTATTTTTATTTTTATTTTAAGAAACAAATTTCAATGTTAAAAAATATTATTGTTTCCAATAGTCATATTTTCTATTGGTCTTATAATTGTCAAAACCAAATAGTCACAATTCATTTATACAAACATTTTTTATTGATTAAGACATATTAAGACATAAATTTTCTGGAAAAAAATATTATTCAATATATATGGTCATTAGAAATATATGTTATTTTATGGTAATGTATTAGTATAATAAAAAACCCACCATGATGAAAATTTTGATGTTTGGGTTGTTCTTTAGGAAACATATCAATATATTTTTTCAAAACAATATTATATTCCTTCATATAGAAACCATTATTATCGATCATTTTGATCTTTTCTTCTTCTCCTATATAAAAATTATGTTCAATCACATGGGATTGATCTAATAATGATTTAGTTTTCAAAATGGTTTTCCGAACATAAGTAATTCGAAAACATCATCCAAAAATCTCTTTCCTGAGTAATTAATCATTTGGAATGTGTATTAAAAACAATTCAAAAGAAACATTTTAATCAATATACAGTAAAAGTAAAAAAAAATAAAAAAATAAATATTGTACATCCATGATTCATACTGTGGGAATATTGATATAGTCTTGTTTTAATAATATTTTGTCTATGTGTCCTAATTTATGACTCCATTATTTGTCATATAAGAGAATATTTAATTTTATATAAATATATAGAGTATATAAAAGAGTTGGATGATCCAAAATTGAATAAATAATTAGATAACATTGATGATATGTTCCATGTACCTGATACAAAAAAAACTGTGAACATGAATATAATCTACGGTAATTGCATAACATTAGTATTTTATCAATTTTCTATTCTATATTAGGTTCCCTTTTTATTAGTACTTTTGTTGTCATAGTGACCAATATAGTTAAAAATGAAATATAAAATAATTTATACTATCTAAACATTGTAATCATGAGAATATTCGATGTTTTCCACCACTTATTGAAATTAATTTTTTGTCCATGCATGTACGATTGTGTTTCATTCGACCCATATAATGTGTTTAAAATTCCTAACCCTATTGATCCACACATCAATTTTTTCATAAATTTATGCTAATACATCCACTTATCTTTCATCCCACTAATTTCATAAAACATAGATAATTATATACCTTCATTAATATAAAATGATATTATATCCTCATATGATGATAATATTTTGGATAATATTTCACATCGATGGATTAGGTTTATCCCATCAACAAAATAGCATATCTTTTACTTTAATTTTTTTTAGAAAAAATATTTCTTGTAATCCTTATAATGTAATCATTATATGTATATATACAATTTATTCTTATATTTATATTAGGTATAAGAATTACCTTCATTTCAAAACATTTTTCATGAGAAAAATTTATTTCTATCAAATGTTTGTCAAAATTCATAACTTCATGCTCTATATTTCAACCACTTCCTTATTCATTTGTATCAAGGACTATTAATGACATGAATCCCCCATGAGATGACAAAATAACATGACTAAAATTTCCAATTTAGTACCTTCCAGGGTTATATATATTTTACTACAAAACTTATCTATTTTTAAAATAAATCTGAATTATGGATTCCAAAAAATGATAGAGTCTATTGTTACATTAAACTATTTCACATTTTACACTATGATTCATATTAACATGATGACTCAAACAACCATGAATAGTGGTAATAACATGATTAAAATATACTAATATATTTATAATTTTTTCATCTAATGATCTATCTTCATTTCCATTCCCTTGTGGTAAATCCCTTTATAGATTTTTTTTATTGATATGATTTATATTCCAACTTCTACAAATCATATCTAGACAATTAAATACAGAAGAATATATTTTAATATTATTAATCATAAACTAGAATTATAAAACAAGTTTCATACATAATCAATTTAATATATTTCTTCTTAAAAAGTATAAAAATAATATTCTTATTATTCTTAGGAATATTCTCAAATAATTAATATATTTTGAAATATTCCATAATTTTTTTTAAATATTTTTACAATATTCCTATACATAAAATCTATGATTCTATATCCATGTAAGTAGTCATAGGAAAATTCATTATAAAAATGTAAAAATAATGTTATTACTTCATAAAACCCTTATATATTTGTTACCCCAGTGTTTATAAGTCCCACAACCACAACGACATTCCAATATTCAATCATAGATGTATTTCCTTGGGAAACTAAAAAATATATATTCAACTAAAACATTATTAAATTACTATACACATAGAATTATCCATAGTGTACATCATAGGGTTATTTTGTCAAATCTATGATTTCCAAATCTATTTCCCATGTTTTACACAAAACATGATCTCATTCAATAATAATAACCTAAATCCTAGAATCGCATATATTGTAGTGACTTCTTCACATTTACAATATTTATTAGAGGACACATCTTATAAAATCCAGACCCTATCTATACATTTATCAAGATAATTAATAGGTAATATTTCCCTTGTATTGAGTATATCAATTATGGGTTTTACCAGGTGTAGATTTTTGTAGTAATTGGGGAATTTTTTAATGAAGTGGGGAATTTAATGGTTGGCACATGGATTTACAAAACCATTTGGTCGTCACAAAAAAAACGTGTGAACTGAGAAAAAAGGGGATTTACATTGTTGTACAATGTCTTTTCAAACATTAAACCCCATTTTATTAACAATTGACCCACCACACCCAAAAAGGCTCATTGTTAAGGCATAATAATTGGAATACAGTTCACCGCTGCCTAGGAAACCAAGAAAACAACTTTTAATAATCCAAAATTGGTTTTCAAAATCCTTATCCCCACTATAATTCACTATAACATGACCCAAATAGACCTTAATAATTTTCTAATATTTTGGGAGGCTCTTAGGTGGATTCTAAGTTCATTCGACCTCCATTTTTGAGGATTCAATGTCTGAATAGATGATTTGTGCCCATCCTTTAGTAAGAGAATCTATTCTCATATAGTTTCCTACCACTCTATCATTATTATATCATCATTTTAATTGATGTTTTTTTCTATTAGTTTTGGAACTAGATATATTTTTATTGCATCATGTATCTTTTGACTTGACATTTAGGTTTCAGATTTAGATTTTTTTCATCATCGTGTTCTTGATGGTTTCATTTCAATTGGGGAGTTGTGATTAAAATCATTCATCAATGATTTTGAAGTAGGTATTCTAAATTCAATTCACATAGTAATTATTTACTATTCCATGTATGTGTTGTATAATTTCATTTAAGGTATTTGAAAATTGAGTCTTTAATTGAATAAATTATTTTTTAATTAAATTATCGAAACATGTAATTTATTTTAATAAATTTACATGTTATTAATAATTACGTTAAATTTTTGGAAAATTATAATATTATGGAAGTAGAATAATTAATTAGTTTAATAAGTAGTTGGATATTGAGATGGTGGAATTTTGTAAATTAAGTTTTTTCAGATAATTAATGCGATATTGAGATTATAGGTTATGATTAATTAATTTTTGAATTAATTAATGGGATATTGAGATTATGGAAAAGGATTAATTAGTTAGGGAGTTAATTTATGGGTTTTATGGATGAAATTTTTCAAATGGATTAGTGGTCATTTTAAATATTATTCAATTTGATTTAATTGAAGAAATGTTGTCCTGTGATAATCTGTGGTGGTATTCCAAGATGTGAAATGAAGATAAAAGAGGGTTAATGTTGATTAACCATGATTGGTGTGATATATTTGATGTTTATTTGATATATGTGATATATTTGTTAGTATTTGAGATACAAGTGTGGGATCTGGAATGAGGCTCCAAAAAAACTAATGTTTTAATGAGTGTAGGACTGTTTTCGAGGATCCAAATAGAAATATGATATAGAGAGTCTAGTAAAATTAATATTGATCCGAATAACCATGTTAAATTATATTTTAGGTAGGGAAGGAGTCACTAAATTCCCATGGGGTGCTAGACACAATGTTCTCCACCCATGACATTGGAATTAAACCATAGTTCCTATAGGGATGATATTAGTTGAAATGGAATTTTAAATTATTATCATTGTTTTTGGATATGTGATATTCTCTAGGGATAGTATAGACTCTAGAATAGGATGAAGAAGGTTTTAAGGGTTTGGATGTATTTGTGAAGCCAATGGTTTATGGGGTTAATTTAATCAATGATAACATCGATAATTGTTTACTTATTCATTATAATTTATTCTTTATATAATTGATTACATTTTTTTGACTATATAATGATTTAGAAAAAATCTTTTATGGAAAATAGAGTTTTTCTCACACTGTACACCTGCTGGTTGATTAGTACATTAATAGATATAATATTTTTTTCCAGGATAAGGGAATGATCCCTATGTTAGATTGATGATTTGTGGTGGGGAATGAATGAGGTAACCAGACATTATTCTAGATTCTCTTGAGTGTTTTCGGTTTCTTAATTTATTTTGGGAATTGTATATTGAAAATTTACAATTACATATCATGAAACACCTACTATTTTGATTGGAATATTTTATTTCCTATTTTTTTTATTATGTGATACTAGATTGATTTGGATATTTATCATTACATTTGTTTTTTCTTATTTATTTATATTTTTTGTACATTGATAAAAGTGTATATAATTCCCAAGATCATGATTATACCATCACTACTAGATAGAATCATACGTAATATTAGTAGGCCTACTTAAGGTTATGTAAAAGATCATCTTAGGGAAGTAGACTCTGGAGCCTAGATCATAATGATAAAAGGTGGTATCAAATATGTTTTTTTATTTTGTATTACTATTTAAGAAGGGTGTATAAAGAAATATGTGTAGTCAGTGATTTGTTTAAATATAATTCATGGGATTAGATGAAATATGGATGAGGGTAAAACCCAAGTTCCCATGACGATATTGTTGTTATTAATGTTTTTTATAGTTGAATATTATTTTACCTCGAGTGATGAAATTGATGTGTGATTTGATTATGTGTTGTGATATTTTAATCCTGGATCGATATGTTATGAAAATTGAGCATCTAGGCATCACACTAGGAACTTGTGGTTAGTTTTTTTTACATTCATCATTTAAGAAATCATTGGAAAATATGTTTGGGTATGCTATTAAAATATCATATTTGTTCAGTTCATGTGTAATTGTAATTAAAAGGGTACTTAATATGAATTTGAAGTTGTAAATAACGAAAAATTTGATTAATTTTTGTTTCTAATGAGAAACTGGAAAATAAGAATATGTCCACATTGTTAACCGAGGCCATCACAAAGGATTGTTAGGTGTAGTGATCACTGATTGGTTTTGACCATGTGGTAGGAATGTGGTAATGAATAGTTTTGGGTTATTGTGAATACCAATATATAACTATGTTCATGTTTTGAAATGTTTCTTTAGTTGTGTGTTTGTCATTGTAGATGCATGCATCCACAATGATGTTTCAGGATAAGATGATAGGAGGACATGGCTATAAATGATTGACTAGTAGTAGAATCTGAAGAACTCATAGTTCCATTTGATGGAATGTAGGAGTAGTTTTATGAGAAAATTTCTCATATCATGTAGTTGTTGGAGAGAGATTAATAGTGGGTCATGAAGAACATGTATGATATACCATGAGAGTTTAAGTTAGTTCCCCTCATATCATTCAACAGAGAGGGTGGACCTGACATAGTTGAAATATGTATTTAAAAAATCCACACTATAATTGATCATTTAGAGACTCTTTGGGTAATTTCGGTAATATAGGATGCTTACATGTTATGAATATTAATGAAGCACTGGTGGGATGTTCAATCCTGGATAGGTTTGGTTGAGTGTATGGTATGGAATGAATTTCTAGATTGTTTCCTAGAGTAATTTTGTCACAAACAGAATCTGGTCGCCTTCAAAATCCTCACCCGACCCGGTCCATGGCAAGACCTAAAGGGTGTTCATGATCCAAATGGGCTAGCCCATGTTCCTGGGTATCATAAAATGAGAATTGGGAATGATTTACCCGAGTTTATAATCTTAAAACAACAAAAGAATCCAATAAAAAATCTGGAGTTTTCAAACCAAACAATCTTTTACAAAAAATCAGAACTGAAATACTTAGCTTAAAACAACTCAAAAAGACTATAAAAAATTTACAACACCAAAATTAAATATCCCAAGAACCTACACATGGCAAGAGGAACCTCCCTCAAGCCATCCCCACAAGACTTCACCACCATGGACCTGCTAGAAACCCGAACCAATGGTACAAAAAACTGTACCCAACCTGCGACAACAAAAATAACAAAGTCTACTTACACCAAAGGGTGTAAGTAGGGTTTGAGTCAATTCGTATTAGGATTCCACCACTAAGATATTTCATGTGATAAACATTTAATGATGAAAAGCATGCAAGTTTTCAAAAACATAAAAAAGCTAGTAACAATTTCTAAAAGATGCGACTTTGAATAAAAACAATTTTCAAGTGGGATATTTTAATGGGTTAACAATTTTAAAATAAATACAAAAGCTACTTAATTTTGCATCCAAATGTACCGTATGCTGACGGTAAGGATAAAGTAACTAATGAGCACAAGAAATAGGAAATAACCACTAGGCACTAGCCAACTGTGGGTCCTAGGTACCTCGTATCTCGGTGAGAGTATCCATCACAAATATCCATTCTCATGAATGAGCCACTAGTAGGGAACATACCCATAACCTAGTGGTCCCCAATAATCATCATCATAGTTTAGTTAGAGTTTTATGCATCAATCTTGCTAAGTGAAATAGAGGCCAAACCCCACGGATTCACTAGCATACTAGTACACGTCCACCAACCTAGATACCAAGGTATTACCCTTGTACTCAAACAAGTTCAACAAGTCAAGAAATATACATTGAACATTAAAATATCATTTCCACATCACAAATTCACCAAAAATCCCATATGTATACCACACAAGTCACAAAAATCCATTTTTCATTCAAAATGATTTTGAAGTCCGACTCACACCAAAATAGCCCACAATACATTTCACATTTCTTCAACACTTCCAAAAAAACATTAAACACTTTTATTAAACAATTATAAGATATTTCAACTCATATAAAAGCCCACACACATGGAAAATAACACTTCATTCATAATCAAAAATTCAATTTTTCACATCACACTCACATAAAACACTCCACATCAATTTCAAATCACTTTCACACCTCAATATCTCCTTCAAAAAAATTAATAAAATATTTCCAAGATGATTAATATCACATAAAAGCCTTTTCACCAATGAAATGGACCTTTTAAAAATATACTCCTACCAAGACAGTTTGCTGATATATTTTCACCTACTACACAACTCAATAAACCATTCAAAACTTTCATAAAAAATTATAAGGAGTATACCCAAACATTGCACATAAAACCCATTTCAAAAACATATTTTTAATCCAAAAGCACAACATGACCCTACCAAAATAGAATTGGAAGCCCAATCAACATGTAATAATCCACTTTCAAATGTTATATAATCACCTTGAACAATATGACAAAAGATACCCATATGAACACACAAATCCGTAAAACACATTCAATGAGTATTACAAGGTTATACACATAAACCCATTCAAAGACACCACCTTTTTAGGCCCACATGGCACTATATCATTACCCAACCATAATTGGCAGACCCTTTAAACAAAAAATAAATCACTTCCACATTTTACAAAACTACCACAAGAGATAACACATGAAATACATTTGAAGAATACACACTTCAAGAAAAAATGTAACTTTAATACCAAACGCTTTACTATTTCTACCAAAAATGGTTTTCTCATAATTCTAAGCATATAAGGAACATCAAAAATTATTTAATCAAGCAAACTAACTCATCATTAAATGGTTACCCACGGAATCACATACCGAAATCGTCGAATCCCTCAAAACAAGCTGCGAAACATCAACCGCACCACCCTGGCACCACAAGGATGATAAATCCACCCCTAGACCACAAATATTCACCAGAAATACCCATGATTAAACCCTAGGTACGAACCCTAGGTTCTGGACACTTTGGAACATCAAGAAAGATGGATGAAACCCTAAGGAAATTGAAGAAGTGGTAGGGAGGAACACTCACCTTGAAAAATATTGAAGAAATTACCCCGAATTAACAAAATGTTGAAACTCAAAGCAGAAAAACCTGATAGTTGGGCTCGACTGATGAGGAGGAGGTCATGTGGGGACTGAAATGGTGGAAAAAGAGTAAATATTTAAGGAGATATGAATGAATAAATTTACCTCTTCAAATCGGCCCGATGTTAGAAACCCTAATAAGTTTAGCACTAAATATCTATTAAGATGATATCCAAAGAGAGGAGAGAGAACTTGGGTGCGCGACAGGGTTCACAGGAGACGTCTGAGGCTTGGAATCACCGAAAAATACTTAAAAATTAATATGTTATTAATTAATAAAATTTTATTTTTGAAACTGGAATGGGGCTTTTGGCCAGGCCCAATCCCTTAAATAAAAACCTATATACACCCTGGTTATTGATTTATAAAGGCTCTAATATACAATGGTGGTGTTAATATGTTAGGGAAGACCATTTAGGAATTGGAATGAGTGAAAAATATTAAAAAAAAGAAAAAGTTATAAAAGAGACAACATTTATTTTTTAATCTGGAATTGGGCTCACGGTTTGGCCCAATTCACGAAAACTCACTCATTCCACCCTAAAAGCTTGAGAAATCACAAAAACAAATGATAAATGGAAATTAAATTAAATTTAACTTTAAAATAATTTATGTATGTGACAATTCTCCCTACCATGAAAACTTTCCACCCTGAAAAGTCACATCATGGTCAAAGCAACAACCAAACCCAACTGAGTAACCAAGAGGTACTCCCTTGTCAGGTTTCACCCCCAAAGGCCAAAACACCTCCAGTGATCAAATAATGAAGGATTACTCTCACAAACAAAGCTTACAACACTTTTCTGAAATGATCAATCACATTCATAATTTATCCCAAAATAAAACTCATTAAACACTATCCGAACAAGACTCAAGTAATTCACCCAAATGAACAACAACATCAAAGAAGGTTACACTTACCTTACTTTAACTAGACCTTTCGGTACTCCCCTATCCCAAAGTTTGTTAAAGGAAGATGTAGGTATCCAGATAGCTCTGAACTAGACTATCTACACAAATCCAAGACCATGGAAAAATCTATGATACTGGTACGGGGGGACACAAAAACGCTCCCCACCAAAAGAGACAACCGATATTTTTTTCCCGAGACAGAATTAGGAGAATAATAGGTGGAGGCCTAAATAGACTCACCAGTACAAAGGATATAATTCCTTCTTAAATTTACAAAAGAACTTATATAAGACTCATTTTGGATCTCCCCATCATAAGAACCAACCATATTAACCAACCAGCACTGGCCGGTAAAGAAAGACCAAAAAATTTAAAGAGTTGGGGCGACCACATGGTTAGTTTTCACAATTTGGGAAACCATACACTAATAGTGGGGATCCTTCTATCAATATGGTTTTCTGCGGCATGGTCACTATTAACCAACTGAAAACCGTGTTCTCAAACAGTCTAGACAAACTTCAATCCTTTCTCCAATGACTCAGTGGAAACTAAAGTGGCAGGGAATAGCATTGGGAGATGACATGGGTACACGACCCTCTACTTATTTCCACCGAACATGGAAAACATAAGAAAGATTATGACACCATAGGTTTAAAATCTTCCTAACTTTTATACTGAGGATATGACTTTGTACAAGGGTTTAAATGACCCTATGATTTCCCCTGACAATGAGCCAGCTTCTCTCTAAGACCTATGGCTGGAGTTCAAATGATTGAAGCATCTTCGGCCTCACAGTTAGGCTTTGGAAACCCCCTGAGTTATAATTCTTATTTCGTTACAAACAAAAACTACGCCGCAATCCTTGATAATTTTTTCCAAGGCATAACACATTCCAAACTCACTCAACCCTAACTAAACATTTCACTGAAATAGGGGCTTAGAAAATGTACACATATCACACCTTGTTTGTTCGGGTGAGAAACAATAGAAGTAAAGAACACATATACTCACCTTCCTCTAAAATGGAATATTTTTTATGTTTTTTCAACCGAGAAATTCTCCCAACATAATAGATACTTTCAGATTATTTCCCAACATTCACCTTTATGGTCAATTGAGCACATAACATCAAAAGGCATCACCGAACATGACCATTGCGACTAATATAAATAATGCATGGAGAGGGACCTTATACAACATCCCAAAACAACACACAATTCTAGAAAGTGGCCACAATATCCCCTCGTGCCCTCATTTCTCACACTGGTAGTTTAACGTGAACTCCTTCTTCGAAGAGACTACGAAGGACCAAGAGGACCTCTTAGACACAATCCAGATACTCATCTAGGTTAACAACCCCAGCCCACTACCACCTTCGAAAAATCAATAAACATAAGAAGCTAATATCTCTTTAAACCTTCCATAGTCACTCTCCCACTACAAGAGGATACAAAAAATCAAGAAATGAAAGGTTTTAGACTCAATCTAAAAATCTCATGAAAAATATTCCTTATATTGATCAACTGGAGGGTCTTCAAATGGCGAAACAATCCGGGTTTCACTTAAGTTGTGAAATAACCCTTAATGGGGCATACCTTATCCAACGATTGAACCTAAGAACCCAACAAAGATGGTCCATTGGTAAAGATATACGAAAAACCAGATCCAAACACAGAAGGTAACCATCGTAAAGGCATCCCAAAACATTTTTCAAAAGAGACCACTAACCGTCCCTACCACACAGGTCACCGACCAAACACAAACGCAAAACACAGTTCAAACAGGAGGGGTTCTTGGACTCAAAACTTACCACAAAATCAACATTATCAAAAACCCATAATACAGACTATACCAAACTATTCATCAAGACATCATGTTTTTCTTTAAAACTATTTCTTTGAAAAAAACTATTTAGAAGTAAGCATATCCACCAATGGTACACTATGGGCCTCACACATGCATGTTTTTGTGCCACACCAGGTGTAACGCCCCGGCCCTAGTTACCCAGAGTCGGTGCATTATTACATAACATTGGCATGATCACAAGAAAGATCAAATCTCGAAAGACCGATTGGTTTAGTAGCCTTGGAAACACTAGATATATTCATAAGTTTTACATTACGTCATAAAATGAAAAACTACTACAACAACATAATGTCTCCACAATCCACACTATTATCCCCTCATAAATACCCTGCAAGTCATTCATAACTTACTTCTTCACATCCTGGGAAAGATAAAACATAGAAAAGGGGTGAGCTCAAATGCTCAGGAAGGATAACAATATAGCGGAACATTCAAAATAAGCATAAACATTTAAGGCAATGCATTACTAAAACAAAAGACTTTTAAACTTGAACTTCAAAATAGTATGTCAAAAGTAAAATGAAATAATGCCATTTACTTGTTCACATGGATATTCTACTAATCGAATAATCACACACAATATCAATAACCAGTTTCATAATGCTGGAATGCATAATGCCAGACTATCATAACAACATAGCCAAGGCCTCGTGCCAAGACTACAAATAAGATTTTTCCATGGCCTTGTGCCAAGACACTAGTTTGTCTAATGAGGCCTACCGATGCATCAAGGAGCTATAGTGGGCTCCACCCGTCACATATTAAGTCCAATGCATTCCCATATGAAAAGGTTTAAACATAACATAAACATTCGTATTAAAACTAGCATACGAAATGTCAATAATTTCACCATAAACTGTGAATGGTATAAAAATAGAACATCCATAGTCAAACATATCACAAAACCATCAATACAATATAGAAGTTTTGTATCATAATAAATCAACTTCAAGTAAGCGTAAAATCCATCAAAGGATGTTGACATAGATGAAATCAAAACACTTTTTAGAGAAATATCTCTTTCTATTTTTGAAATCTTTTAAGAGCCATATAAAATAAAACATTTTATTTGAAAATATTCTTATAAGCTTGTAAGGAAAGATTTGATGATTTTATAATGGTGGAAAATAACCGCACCCGCCGTATAAGTTAAAAAAACATTCTTACCTTAATTCTGTCGAAAAGGTTAAAAAGGACCTTGTTTTGAAAACGACGGAAAGATTCCTCTTATAAAAAGTCAAAAAAGGGTATAAATGACTTTAACCCATATTCTTGTAAATAATAAAAATGTTTTGAAATACATTTTTATGAAAACATGGATGTGGATGATAAAGAGATCCCGATACATTATTATGTATAAACAACCTCGGATAATGAAGAGATTGTGAAATAACCCTTACCAATTTGGTATCTTATGAAACATACGACCCATGAAAGAGGTATCATACAATGAATATGTAAATACACATAAATTAGAGTGTATTACACAAAGAATATAATTAAGGGCAGTACATACACCACACAAAAGGTGATGGTGGCAATATGGCATGAATCTCACGGGAATAAGGAGTGAGATGAAAACCCCTTACCTTGTAATTTTACTTGGTTGGGGTAGGTTAACCTCCTGTATAATGGTGAAATAATTGTCATTAAATTATACAAGAATCATATACATTAATATGATATCATATATGATCTTTTAATATTGATTTGATAATAATATCTTAGTATTATCATTGTTTCGGGTGTTAACTTACTTGTTTTCTTTTATATGTTTTGTTACGTAAGACATGTTTGTAAATGATAGGTTGTATATTATTCATATCCATAATTATATAAAGTCCTTAAACATCAGTTTCTAAATCATCAAATGATAATTATACTTGAATGGATACGATGGAGAATGAATCTCATCGCATTCGTGGAGACGGTAGTCCGTACGTACGCACGAGCGACAATATCATTCTTTTGATATTAAAATAATATATAAATGGATGCTATATCATATATACAGAATCATTAACATGTTATATTTATTATTTACATGAGTTACATATCATTATTATACCCATCCAAATAATAATATATTGAATAACAATTACACCATGACGTGGAGATGGTAAGCCGTACGTACGCACGTATGGTGACATGTTATTCAAAGGGTGGATAGAATACTGAATATGGTTGTACCATATTTATAATAACATCACAGTATATATATGATACTGGAGTTATTATTTTATAATGGTAACAACAAATGAAGAAGAAGTGGAAGAAGAAAGGAACTTGGAAAAGGGTGGTGAAATCATTACCTCTTCTTCGGTTTCTTCCTTTTGATTTGATCAAAAGGGCTCCTTAGGTTGGCTTTCTGATCCAACTAGGGCATCTAGGTTGTAGTGAGGGAAGTTGGGAGAGTATTATGGCAGAGTTTGGCCGAACCAAAAGGCTTTGAAGGTGTGAATAAATGGGAAGGAAGAGTGCCCTTTTATAAGAGGGGTGAGGGGCACCTTTGGAAAAGCTAGAAATATTAGTTTATATTAAATACATATTCAGTTTCTAATGGCTTAAAAGTTTATTATTCAAAGGTTAAGGTGGGGATGGGTCTATGAAAACTCAACCAATAGAATTTACATAGGTTTGGGTACTTATATTAACCTTATCTTTAAGTATTAACTCTAAGTTAATTAGTTTCACTTTTACAATGTCTCTTTGTATTTTTATATAATATGGTTAATAAACATACTATATACATCCAATCGACCCCCAAGTGGTCAATTAATGATGCAACTATCATGATATAAGTCTTTTGGCCGCAACTTAGATTTTTAGGAATTTAATATCAATTAATAATGTAATATTTGTTTTAAGAACTCTTTTATGTCAATTTTGACACTATTCAATAGTTGATTTTTGTGAAACTCATAACAGATTGATTACTTCAAAAAAAGTCTATTAAACAATCCTAATATATCATATTATCCTATAAAATTAGTTTAATTCATTAAAAGTTTCATATTTTATTTATTTGGGTATTTATAATATCAATTATTTTAATTTTTCACAATTATGATAATTACTCCATCATCATTGTGTCATAAATAAATTAAATTATTTAATCTCTAAAAATTAAAAATAAAATATGATCATGTAGGAATTATTTTTATATTTCTAATGAATATTTATAGTCGAAAATACAACATATATAACCCTATGTAAAAATTGTTTTTCTAAAAGATATATGCTTGTGTCATTTTTGTATTCATTTTAACTTAATTAAAATAAAGTGTCCCTATCACCTACAAGTGGCACCATGGGGTCCCAAAATCGACCCAAAGATGCCTATGGTCGAACATGTCTCAACCAATAAGTCTATTACACGTTTTAGGGTAATTTAGTATTATTATATTATTATTTTTTAACCCTTATTTACCGGATTTACCCTTAACCATGGTAAATAAAATATTTACCGCAGAAATTATTCAAAATGTCTAAAAATAAAAGTTACCTATTTACACAATTTGAACATCCTGATTCAAAATATGGAATCCATTTTTCTAAATTCAAAACACATAAGTGGCAGAAATTAAATAAATATTAATTCCCGCTGTCAAAACAAAAAGAGTGTTTTTAAGAGATAATAATTATCAAAAGATTGACACTTGTTTATGTTCAGTTGTTTTGTAAAATTATGTCCAATGACCAAAATTATATTAAATGGTAAAAATATATTATAAATATACCTTAAAAACACTTAAATTCATAATTTATCACTATTAATTATTTTGATTAAAAAAGTTGTTTTTAATTAAAATTTAGTAATTTTCACTATTCATCAAAATATTAAAGTTATCCGAAAAGTACCAAAATTTCATCTTAGGATAAATTCGATATTCCGAATCCAAAAATGATATCCATTTTGAAATATAAAATATATATAATTTCAAAAAGTAGGTATTACTATTCATAACGGCTAGTTTGATTGTTTATTAAAACTCGGTGTTGCGTACAGCACACGCTATCACATTATTCAAAGAGAAGCGTACTGTAGAAGCTTGGGATGTTTCATTTTAAATTTTTGATGTTTCCATTTAGTAAAAAAGTTTATAATATTGTATTTAAAAAGGTTTCACTATTAGATTTTGATAAATGTGCAATACTGAAAATGAATCTATTCTTGCATTATGTCTAAGAAACTCATAATATGGATTCTAAAATTATAAGTATTATATAAAGTTTAAAATTTAGTTAATACTATTCATAACCACTTTTGAATGGATTTTTTGGTAAGTCATGGTGTGATTGAACTCGATGTTTCGTGTAGTGCAAGTTATTGAATTATTTTGAAGAAATAAAATACTATGAAATCTTGCGGTGTTACATTCTCCCCTCCTTCAATAAATTGCGTCCTCGCAATTTGAAATTCTTTTTCAAAAATAAAATGTTGAAAATAGAAAATATATTTGTGGGAAAACCCACATCGGAAATTGGGTAACTAAAATTTCGACTTAATATGAGGAAAAGAGAAATGAAAGGGTCATCACCAAATTATGATCTCGATTAGGAGAACATTGTTGGGAATTAGAGACATATAATTGGAGGAAAACATAAATATTTATAGGTAGTGATTGAGGTTATCAATCACAAACAAGTATAAAATTGAGGTCCTTAAACTGATCAGTCTATGATGATTTGAAATACCATCGGTTCAACAAAACATAGTGTATTTGGATAACCCAATTTTGACGTTTCAAAATATCTTAGTTGAAATCCCACATCGAAAAATGAATTAATGAGGCCTCTATTTAAAATAAAGAGTGGAAAGTATGAATATTACCGAAAATAACACATAATAGGGTTCCATATTGGAAAATATGGATATGGAAGAGAAATATAACCATCAATTATCTGATGGAGAGTGGTAGAGAACATGGCTATGAAAAGGCCAACAATCCCAAAGCCATAAATTAGTGATGATTTAAGGTACCATCTAGGACAAAATTTTTGTTCTAAGTTCCTTTTATTAATGTTGAGGAATTTATTTATGATATTGGCTAAGATCATAATGAGATATACTTACTTTATAATTAGAGTTTTATCCATTAATAAATTTCTACCACAAACTCATCTTTCACTCTAAAAGATAATAGAACGTAAAAAAAATTTTCTATTTATACTATTTGTACAGGGTTCCAAAATAAATGAATTTATAATTAATCTACCAGTTCTTTTAAAAAAATCTACATTATTTAATCCAGGACATCTCGTGGTCCAGTGGTAGGTGATACACCCTTGTCCCCCTTCGGTTGCGGGTTCAAGTCTCGCAGCCTTGCCGGACGTGACGGGTTGCCGCCCGACCTCCAGGTTGTCCCTTTTATGGAAATCCAAAATAATACAAACTAGAACTATCCAAAATACATCTGTCCAAACTCACAGTCCAAAATTTATAAGGAAGGTAAACATAATGTAGATCCTTTTTACCCCGTAATAGCATATGAATACCTTCATCATGTATTCTTTTAATACACTGAAACATCATGAATTACCATATTCCTTATTGATTACATTAATCATCCCTTATTCCATATAGAATGCTGGATATACTTCATCAATCCCAAAAAATTTTTAAACCCCAACAATGATTGAATATACAAATCATTAATCAGTTCCAAGGTAGTCAAGAATATCTAATATAATTTTTCCAAAACAATCATGTATTATTCCAAAATCACTACCTCGGTATCAGAACTATATTATGGTTTGTCATTCTCTCAACCATATATTTTCCAAAAATTTATCCTGCTATTGAGTCACTTTTCGTTGTTCCACACAATCTCAAGTCCTTAATGAAATAGTACTGCAGTACAATCCTTATATACTCCATAATTATTATAACAAGTACATTGTTGATACAACACTCAATTGACATAATCAACATAAGAACTCTAATCATTCCTCTTCATCTGTGGTAGTATCATAACTTGATTATTATCCAATAGCATCATTTGCGGCATAGTCTGATGACTGGGACATTGGTTCGCGTAGTGTCCAAACTCCTTGCAAATGAAGCATTGTACATTTGAAACCATTTTCTTACCCTTGCAGTCACGTACTTTGTGCCCTTTTCCTCCACACTTATAACAATCTCCCATTCCTTTCAGGCAAGTTCCAGGGTGTTTCTTTCCACAGTTATCACATATGGGAAAATTCTTATTTTCCCTCTTCCCTTTATCCATCTTTATCTCTTCCATCCTTTTCTTCTCTTGATTCCCTTCAAAGACATAAGACTCAGTAAACTATTTACTTATCTTATCAACACATGATATTATTTCTTCATATGATGATAATACATGTGAGACTATTTATCTTGTAAATTCTGGCTTATGAACATAAAATATATGATACTTCTTTCTCTTTGTATCATGTGCATTGATACGGTTTCCATTTCTTCCACTAGGCGCCATTTCTAAACAATTGCATAAACTAGATCAGTTTATGAATCAAAATACATAATCCCATACTTATAAAACACTTAACATAAGTTGAACTATTTATTGATATAATCCATAATCATAAAAAAAAATTCATTGAGGAAGTATATACTCATAAACCCTTCATAATGATTTGTAATGAAAATGAGAGTTATCCTAAGCATGTCCCCTGGGAGTGTCGTAACCAAGAGTGCAGCAAGGCCTGTTGTCGTGTACCAGTTCCCGTTCAAGTCTAGCTCAAAGCGGTGTTTTCGGGTTTTACCCCTAGTTACATCTATGCCAGAGCCGCCTTTACCTGCTCGTATCCAGACAGGGATGTATAGCTCAGAAAACTCACAAAATCTCTACAATATTAAAATTCTAGGAAGTTCTTCTATACTAATCCTCAAAGTTCATCTTAGGTCTACGTGCTCTAATCAGAGTTTATCTAAATCTATCTTCCAAGGTTTGTACTAAACTTCCTCTGATACCAACTGTAACACCCCGACCCTAGTTACCCAGAGTCAGTGCATTATTACATAACATTGGCATTATCACAAGAAAGATCAAATCCTGATAGACCGATTGGTTTAGTAGCCTTGGAAACACTAGATATATTCATAAGTTTTACATTATATCATAAAATGAAAAACTACTACAACAACATAATGTCTCCACAGTCCACACTATTATCCTCTCATAATATCCCTGCAGGTCATTCATAACTTACTTCATCACATCCTGGGAAAAATAAAACATAGAAAAGGGGTGAGCTCAAATGCTTAGTAAGGATAACAATATAGCAGAACATTCAAAATAAGCATAAACATTTAAGGCAATGTAATACTAAAACAAAAGGCTTTTAAACATGAACTTCAAAATAGTATGGAAAATGTAAAATTAAATAATTCCATTTACTTGTTCACATGGATATTCTACTAATCTAATAATCACAGACAATATCAATAACCACTTTCATAATGTTGGAATGCATAATGCCAGACTATCATAACCACATAGCCAAGGCCTCGTGCCAAGACTACAAATAAGATTTTGCGAAGACCTTGTTCCAAGACACTAGTTTGTCTCATGAGACCTACCGATACATCGAGGAGCTATAGCGGGCTCCACCCGTCACATATTAAGTCCAATGCATTCCCATATGAAAAGGTATAAACATAACATAAACATTCGTATTTAAACTAGCATACGAAATGTCAATAATTTCACCATAAACAATGAATGGTATAAAAATAGCACATCCACAGTCAAACATATCACAAAACCTTCAATACAATATAGAAGTATTGTATCATAATAAATCAACTTCAAATAAGCGTAAAATCCATCAAAGGATGTTGACATAGATGAAATAAAAACACTTTTTAGAGAAATATCTCTTTCTATTTTTGAAATCATTTAAGAGCCATATAAAATAAAACATTTTCATTGAAAATAGTCTTATAAGCTTGTAAGGAAAGCTTTGAAGATTTTATAATGGCAGAAAATAACTGCACCCGCCGTATAAGTTAAAAAAACATTCTTACCTTAATTCCGTCGAAAAGGTTAAAAAGGACATTGTTTTGAAAACAACGGAAAGATTCCTCTTATAAAAAGTCAAAAAAGGGTATAAATGACTTTAACCCATATTCTTGTAAATAATAAAAATGTTTTGAAATACATTTTTAAGAAAACATAGATGTGGATGATAAAGAGATCCCGATAGATTATTATGTATAAACAACCTCGGATAATGAAGAGATTGTGAAATAATCCTTACCAATTTGGTATCATATGAAACATACAACCCATGAAAGAGGTATCATACAATGAATATGTAAATACACATAAATTAGAGTGTATTACACAAAGAATATAATTATGGGTAGTACATACACCACACAAAAGGTGATGGTGGCAATATGGCATGAATCTAACGGGAATAAGGAGTGAGATGAAAACCCCTTACCTTGTACTTTTCCTTGGTTGGGGTAGTTTAACCTCCTGTATAATGGTGAAATAATTTTCTTTAAATTATAAAAGAATCATATACATTAATATGATATCATATATGATCTTTTAATATTGATTTGATAATAATATCTTAGTATTATCATTGTTTCGGGTGTAAAATTAATTGTTTTCTTTTATGTGTTTTGTTATGTAAGACATGTTTGTAAAGGATAGGTTGTATATTATTCATATCTAGAATTATATCAAGTCCTTAAACATCATTTTTTAAATCATCAAATGATAATTATACTTTAATGGATACGATGGAGAATGAATCTCATCGCGTTCGTGGAGACGGTAGACCGTACGTACGCACGAGCGACAATATCATTCTTTTGATATTAAAATAATATAAAAATGGATGGTATATCATATATAAATAATCATTAACATGTTATATTTATTATTTACATGAGTTACATATCATTATTATACCCATCCAAATAATAATATATTGAGTAACAATTACACCACGACGTGGAGACGGTAAGTCGTACGTACGCACGTATGGTGACATGTTATTCAAAGGGTAGATAGAATACTGAATATGGTTGTACCATATTTATAATAACATCACAGTATATATATGATACTGGAGTTATTATTTTATAATGGTAACAACAAAGGAAGAAGAAGTGAAAGAAGAAAGGAACTTGGAAAAGGGTGGTGAAATCATTACCTCTTCTTCGGATTCTTCTTTTTGATTTGATCAAAAGGGCGCCTTAGGTTGGCTTTCTGATCAAACTAAGGACTCTAGGTTGTAGTGAGGGAAGTTGGGAGAGTATTCGGTCAGAGTTTGGCCGAACCAAAAGGCTTTGATGGTGTGAAGAAATGGGAAGGAAGAGTGCCCTTTTATAAGAGGGGTGAGGGGCACCTTTGGAAAAGCTAGAAATATTAGTTTATATTAAATTCATATTCGGTTTATAATGGCTCCAAAGTTGATTATTAAAAGGTTAAGGTGGGGAGGGGTCGAAAACAACTCAACCAATAGAATTTAGACTGGTTTGGGTACTTATATTAACCTTATCTTTAAGTATTAACTCTAAGTTAATTAGTTTCACTTTTTCAATGTCTCTTTGTATTTTTATATAATATGGTTAATAAACTTACTATATACATCCAAGAGACCCCCCAGTGGTCAATTAATGATGAACCTATCATTATATAAGTTTTTTGGCCTAAAAATAGATTTTTAGGAATTTAATATCAATTAATAATATAATATTTGTTTTAAGAACTCTTTTATGTCAATTTTGACACTATTCAATAATTGATTTTTGTGAAACTCATAACAGATTGATTACTTCGAAAAAATTAAATTAAATCAATACTAATATATCATAGTATCCTATAAAATTAGTTTAATTCATTAAAAGTTTCATATTATATTTATTTGGGTATTTATAATATCAATTATTTTAATTTTTCACTATTATGATAATTACTCCATCATCATTGTGTCATATATAAATTAAATTATATAATCTGTAAAAATTAAAAATAAAATACGATCATGTAGGAAATCTTTTTATCTTTCTAATGAATATTTTTAGTTGAACATACAACATATATAACCTTATGTAAAAATTGTTTTTCTAAAAGATATATGCTTGTGTCATTTTTGTATTCATTTTAACTTAATTAAAATAAAGTGTCCCTATCACCTACAAGTGGCACCATGGGGTCCCAAAATCGACCCCAAGATGTCTATGGTCGAACATGTATCAACCAATAAGGCTAGGACACGTTTTAGGGTAATTTAGTATTATTATAATATTATTTTTTAACCCTTATTTACCTGATTTACCCTTAACCGTGGTAATTAAAATATTTACCGCAGTAATTATTCAAAATGTCTAAAAATAAAAGTTACCTATTTACACAATTTGAACATCCTGATTCCAAATATGTAATCCATTTTTCTAAATTCAAAACACATATGTGGAAGAAATTAATTTAAAATTAATTCCCACTGTCAAAACAAAAAGTGTGTTTTTAAGAGATAATAATTATCAAAATATTGACACTTGTTTATGTTCGGTTTAATTGTAAAATTATGTCCAATGACCAAAATTATAATAAATGGTAAAAATATATTCTAAATATACTTTAAAACCACTTAAATTCATAATTTATCACTATTAATTATTTTGATTAAAAAATTTCTTTTTAATTAAAATTTGGTAATTTTCTCTATTCATCAAAATATTAAAGTTATCCGAAAAGTACCAAAATTTCATCTTAGGATAAATTCGATATTCGGAATCCAAAAATGAAGTCCATTTTGAAATATAAAATATATATAATTTCAGAAAGTAGGTATTACTATTCATAACGACTAGTTTGATTGGTTGTTAGAACTCGGTGTTGCGTACAACACACGCTATCACATTATTCAAAGAGAAGCGTACCGTAGAAGCTTGGGATGTTTCATTTTAAATTTTTGATGTCCCCATTTAGTCAAAAAGTTTATAATATTGTATTTAAAAAGGTTTCACTATTAAAAGTTGATAAAAGTGCAATACTGAAAATGAATTTGTTCTTGCATTATGTCTAAGAAACTCATAATATGGATTCTAAAATTATAAGGATTATATAAAGTTTAAAATTTAGTTAATACTATTAATAACCTCTTTTGAATGGATTTTTTGGTAAGTCATGGTGTGATTGAACTCGGTGTTGCGTGTAGTGCAAGTTATTGAATTATTTTGAAGAAATAACACACTATGAAATCTTGGGGTGTTACACCAGGCACCCTCCTCATATCCGTTTCAGAACTCATAACGTCATGCCATCAACCATCCATCATCCCATATAACCCCATTCATGTGGTTAATAATGCAAATAAAAAAGGATAAAACAAATATTATTTCCACTTTTCAAAAACAAAACGGTCAACCAACACATCCCTTTTTTCCAAAACTGCTAACCAGGAGATCAAAATCCCAATTCAAATATTACAAAAATTTTCAGAAAGACACAAAAATTTATACAGGAACTCAATTTCAAGATTCTCGCATCAATTTAAAAACATCTCATCCCATTAAAACACACTTTTATTGTTTAGAAAACTCTATTGGAATCAATTTCCAAAACCAACATCAATATAGTTGTTGCTTTCAAAAGAGGTGTAAGCACACCATTTTCCATTTCAAAAAAATTATGAAAATTCAGTTCCACCATTTCATTAACAAAACCATTCCCTAATTATTTGAAAATAATTTCAAAAAAAAACTTTACGCTTCTTAAAACCAAGTCACTTTAAAACCAAAGTCCATGATTTCAAATCTAAAGAACACAAGACAATGTGAGAGAAAACTAGTTTCAGTGGGTGACTTGGATATATGGTTAGCGAACATAATACAATCAGTTCACAGTCACAAATAGTGTACTAGGGATGATCCCTGGCTCCATATGGATTTCTAGGCCCTGTGAGCTCACTGAGACCATTAACCAAACTCTCTTTTCATTTCCCCCAACCATCATCAAACCAAGAAAACCAAAGGACGTAGATAAAACCTAACTTCCCATGGAAACTTGAATATTGTCATGATGTGTGGTGATCAGGCACACTACCCATAACTATAATACCAATTCCCTACAATACTAACTCCTTACTATCCTGACTCTTCCCCAAATAACATGACACAAAGTGTTAACCTGAACTGCCGCTGATACCATTTTGTCTCGAACCGAATCTGGTCGCCTTCAAAATCGGCACCCGACCCATTCCATGGCAAGAACCGAAGGGCGTTCCCGATCCCAACGGGCTGGAACAAGTTCCTAGGTATCATAAAATGAGAATTGGGAATGATTTACCAGAGTTTATAATCTTAAATCAACAAAAGAAACCAATAAAACGAATCTGGATTTTTCAAACCAAACAATCTCTTAAAAAAATTCAGAACTGAAATACATAACAAGAAATCAACTCAAAAAGACTATACCAAAGGTAAAAAAATGAAATATCCCAAGTACCTTCACATGAAAAGAGGCACCTCCCTCAAGCCATCCCCACAAGAATTCACCACCAAGGACCAAATAGAAACCCGAACCAATGGAACTAAAAAATGTAACCAACCTGCGACAACAAAAATAACCAAGTCTACTTACACACAAGGGTGTAAGTAGGGTGTGAGGCAATTCCTAGTAGGATTCCACCACTAATATATTCCATGTGAAAAACATTTCATGACGAAAAGCATGCAAGTTTTCAAAAACATAAAAAAGCTAGTTACAATTTCTAAAAGATGCGACTTTTCATAAAAACAGTTTTCAAGTGGGCTATTTTAATGGGTTAACACATTTAAAATAAACACCAAAGCTACTTAATTTTCCATCCAAATGTACCTTATGTCGACGGTACGTTTAATGTATATAATGAGCACAAGAAATATAAAATAACACCTAGGCACTAGCTAGCAGTGGGTCCCAGGTACCTCGTATCTCGGTGAGAGTAACCATCACAAATATCCATTATCGTGTACGAGCCACTAGTAGGGAACATACCCATAACCTTGTGGTCCCCAATAATCATCATAATAGTTTAGTTAGAGTTGTAAGCCTCAATCTTGCTAAGTGAAACTGAGGCAAAACCCCACGGATTCACTAGCATACTAGTACACGTCCACCCACCTAGATAACCAGGTTTTCCCCTTATGATCAAACAAGTTAAACAAGTCATGAAATATAAATTGAACATGAAAATATCATATCCACATAAAACATTCACCAAACAGCCCATATGTATACCATACAAGTCACAAAAATCCATATTTCATTCAAAATGATTTTGAAGTCCGACTCACACCGAAATAGCCCACAACACATTTCACATTTCTTCAACACTTCCACAAAACCATTAAACAATTTTATAAAACAATTATAAGATATTTCAACTCATATAAAATCCCAAACACATGGAAAATAACACTTCTTTCATAATCAAAAATTCAAATTTTCACATCACACTGACACAAAACACTCCACATCAATTTCACATCACTTTCACACCTCAATATCTGCTTCAAAAAATTTAATAAAATATTTCCAAGATGATAAATATCACATAACATCCTTTTCACAAATGAAATGGACCTTTTAAAAATATACTCCTACAAAAAAAGTTTTCTGATATAGTTTCACCTACTACACAACTCAATAAACCATTCAAAACATTCATAAAAAATTATAATGAGTATACCCAAAATTCGCACATAAAACTCATTTCAACAACCTCTTTTTAAGTCAAAATCACACCAAGACCCTACCAAAACAGAATTGGAATCCCAATAAACATGTAATAATCCACTTTCAAATGTTATATAATCACCTTGAACAATATCACAAAAGATACCCATGAGAACACATAAATCCATAAAACACTTTCAAGGAGTATAACAAGGTTATACACATAAAAACATTCAAAGACACCCCCTTTTTAGGCCCACAAGGCACTATATCGTTATCCAACCAAAAGTTTCAGCCCCTTTCAACAACTAATAAATCACGTCCACATTTTCCAAAACTACCACATGAGATAACACATGAAACACATTTGAAAAATACACACTTCAAGAAAAAATGTAACTTTAATACCAAATGTTTTACTATTTATACCAAAAATGGTTTTCACATAATTAAAAACATATAAGGAACATGAAAAATTATTTAATCAAGAAAACTAACTCATCATTAAATGGTTACCCATGGAATCACCTACCAAAATGGTCGAATCCCTCAAAACAAGCTGTGAAACATAAACCGCACCACCCTGGCACCAAAAGGATGATAAATCTAGCCCTAGACAACATATTTTCACCAAAAAGACCCATAATTATACCCTAGGTACAAACCCTAGGTTCTGGAAACTTTGGAACATCAAGAATGAGGGATGAAACCCTAAGAAAATGGAAGAAGTAGAAGGGAGGAACACTCACCTTGAAAAATCTTAAAGTAATTACCCCGAATTAACCAAATGTTGAAACTAAAAGCCGGAAAACCTAATAGTCAGTCTCGACTGATGAGGTGGAGGTCATGTGGGGAATGAAATGGGGGAAAAAGAGTAAATATTGAAGGAGATATGAATGAATGAATTTACCTATTCAAATCTGCCCATTTTTAGAAATTCTAATACGTTTAGAACTCAATCGCGACGAAGTAGGGCTCCAAAGAGAGGAGAGAGAGCTTGGGCGCCCTAATGGGTTCATGTGGCACTTTTGAGGCTTTGAATCACCAAAAAATCCTTAAAAATGAATAAGTTATAAATTAATCAAATTTTATTTTAAAACTGGAATTGGGCTTTCGGGCAGGCCCAATCCCTTAAATAAAAACCTATATACACCATGGTTATGGATTTATAAAGGCCCAAAACTACAATGGTGGTGTTAATATGTCAGGGTACACCATTTATAAATTGGAATGAGTGAAAAATGTTAAAAAATGAAAGAGTTATAAAAGAAACAAAATTTATTTTTAAATATGGAATTGGGCTCACGGTTTGGCCCAATTCACAAAAACCTACCCATTCCACCATAAAAACTTGAGAAACCCCAAAAACAAAAGAAAAATGGAAATTAAATTAAATTAAACTTGAAAATAATTTATGTATGTGAAAAATTTTATCTAGAAACACAAATACAAGAGAGAGTAGCTATGTTCATGTGGTTGAATCAGAGGAGTATGTTTGTGATAGGATATGCTAGTCACATTACAGATCCATAATGGGTTTCTATTGAATTTTAAAGGGATGAGGTGGAAATAGAAAGGAATCTATAGGATGACCATAAATTTTATATTAATTGACAGTTTAATATATTTTTTCTGAAAATCATTTTCAAAAAACTTGATCATGTTTTCATTTCTAAAGGGAAACTAAATGAGGCTTCTAGTGGTGGATTGGTGGTATCGGCTGGATCTCTTGGATGTATGGATTATGTGATTATAATGGATTGATATGATAATTCTTACCATAATGTAGAAAAGAAGGGTTTATAGGGGATAGATCAATAACTGGGGATCCTAACTAAATTCTATTCCACAAGTGTGTTTTCGATCGTTGTACTATCATTTCAATTTTCCCCAACAATCGTTTGATTTTTGGGCTAGTGGAATGATCAGATATAGTAAAAGGTTTTACAAGAATACATGATTTAAGGGTAATGATAAGGAATATTTTTAGAATCAAATTGTTGTAAGGGGTCATCCATGTAATCTTTTTTATTATACTTATTCAACATATATTTTTACCACAAGAGAGTTACATTTACATCTCCAGAGGTTGAAACGAATTTTCACCCTTTAATGTGGGATATCTTTGAAGGCCAACAATTTCCAATTCACCGACAACTGGAAGATAACAAATCATATGATTATACTCTATTATGAGATGACATAGTTGTAATCCATGATGTCTTTCCACCCATAGTTGACTGAATCCATGATTTTTTTCCTAAAGGCTTCTTAGGGACTCCTCTTGAGAGAGATGTGAAATATATAATTGAGCTTATGCTAGGGGCTGATCCAATTGATATTCCATCACATATAATGGAACAAAAAGAGAGTCAATGGATTAAGACTCAACTAGAATATTTGATTGATAATTGGTTTAATCATCATAGTACACCCCCTTGGGATTCTGTTATTTTGTTTTAATGGATGATTAATGAGAGTTTGTGATTTTCTCTTTTTTAAAGGTTGGGGCTGAATCTTCATATATTATTTAAAGAAAATACATCTTTCTTACTAGGTAGAGGGATACCCATTACATATCCCAAATACCAAAGACCAAGTTGTTAGAATACAATGCACAAAATCCCATTTTTGGGCCCAAAGGTCCCTTTAGTGAGTAGTACTACTATAGTACCCGGGTGCTACATTATTGTCGCTATTTTAGTTTTTGGTAATGTGCCTCAGCCACTATAGTTCTAGTGCTACTACAGTTCCCCCTATGCTATAGTAAAACAACAGTAACATGCTATAGTGCTGATATAGTATCCAAAAATTCATCTCTACCTTGATTTGATCATGGGTCTTTTGGATTCCATGTATGATCCTTTACCAGTTGGGTACAAGTTCATTTGCAGTTTGTGATTTTGTGTTGATTAATTAAAGATGAACTTGATTTCATTAATGAACTAGTATCCCCTTCCTCATATCAATGTTATATTTTTTCAGATTAGGTGAGATTGTTCTTTTTCCAAGATTAGCCTAATATTAGGGTATCATAATATGAGATTTCATCCTTTTGAAATACCATAGGCTAATTTCAGAAGAGGTAATGTCACATGGGTGCTTTTTTCATTTCCATTCAGGTTATCAAATACCCCAATAGTGTTTATGGACATGATGAACATAATCATCCACCAATACCTGGATCATTTTGTGGTATTGTTTTTGGATGAAATATTTGTGTAAAAATAAACTCATGGTGATCATTTCCAACATATAGACATCATCGAGAGTAAAATGAGAAAGAATAATCTGTACACCACGCTCTATAAGTGTCAGTTTTGGATTGATTTGGTGCTTTTCCGGGCTGTTTACATAACGACTAATGAAAGTACACCATTCCTTTTTTATACATGAGACATTCTCAGTGGATAAGTAGGTAGATTTTTACATTCCTGATAATTACATATGTTTGGGGTTCTATAGATTATGGTTACAAAGAGTGAATCATATATTACTTCATTAATGTGGTGGGACTTGTTGATGGAACTCAATGCACATGTTATATTGAGTATAAATATTCACATACATAATGATAGGTAGTCAAAACATACTATACATGTCCTTTTGGACATTCTCTGAGTGTGTGTTCTTAGCTTTGGTGGGTCTTGGGAGAGTCACACAATCATCATTGAGTTCAACTATAATAATAGTTATCATGTAATAACTCATATGGAACCATATGATCATATTTACTGTTGGCCATGAATATCATCTCAATTTTAGATGGAGGTAGGTGAGCAAGAGTTTTTGGGACAAATCCTTAGGTAGGATACAACAGAGAATGTTCATTTGCAATATAAACATTTTTATGGCTCAATGTATAAGAAATAATATGATGAATGATGTTTATAACCCCTATAGTTTACATAGGGTGATCATGTGTTCCTTAATGGTTTTCAAAGATTGTCTCACCACAGGATTCAGAGATATATATTGTTATCTCCAAAAAATTCTGGATGACTTGAGGTTATGGAGAGAATCTGACCAGTAGCTTACAGATTGGATCTCTACACAGAGAAATAGAGTTGTTCACGATTTCATTCATGTTTCCAAGATTTGGTGGTATCTCCATCAACATTCTCATATGAATGATGTTGATGACATTGATCTTCATATCACTTCATCCATTGAGGATAATTTGATACATGTGTTCAACCACATTGAGAATTTATTGTAGGGAGTGGACATACATATAGGTTGTTTATTGTGGAATCATTGGAATGTTCCGGAGGAAACATTATAGAGAAGAGAAGTTGATATGTGGACATGGTGTACCAAATTTTTTTACTCTGAATCTTATATATTCATGGCAGTACTACTAGAGAATGAGCTGTTAAAATGTTAAGAAATTGTAAATCCTGACCTTTTATGAAAATCTCATGACCATGAAAATTGGTAATATTTTCCCTTGTTTTGAGAGAATCTTGTTTGGGATTTAAATTTTAGTGTTTTTGGGATAAATTCAACAATTTTTGAAGGAGAGGAAAAGTTCACAACTGGAACAATGTTTTCCCAAACCATGCGCACAACACCACCAACTATGAAAACACGGACATAGAGGATTAACATAGATATCACATGGTTTGTAAAACGATGACCCCTAATTTTAGTATTATTAACCCCCTAAAAAAGTGCATTGTTAAAATTTACGGTTTTGAAAAAATTCCCCTACCCTAAAAACCATGCACAATAGTTTTAATAATCCAATACATGGTTTTAAAAATCAGGAACCCCTAAAACATCTCTTTAACTCAATCCAAATCAACCCTTAGTTTTCTCTCATTTTTATAGGATTTGGATGGATTCCATGGAATTATGACTACCATTATTGATGATTCAAAACTCATATTGATGATCTATACCTATCCCGGTAAGAGATTATCGTCCCATATGGTTTCCTCAACACCCTAATCATTCTCCCAACCATTTAAAGGATATTTTAATCTATTGATGATGGATCTAGATCTAAATATATTGGATCATGATTGTTTAAATCCTTGATTTAGGTTTCAGATCTAGATATTTTTATTCTCCATGATTTTGATCATCCTATTTCAATTTCAGATTTTTGTTGGATAAGGGTCATCAATGATTTTGACGTCGATGGTCTAAATTCAATTACAATATAATTTAATTCTGATTTCTCATATTTATTTTATAAACTTTATTAACAGTTATGAAAATTGAATCTTAAATTGAATAAATTAATTTTGGGAATCATTGAATTGATTTGATTTAATTTACATGTGATTATGAATTGGATTTAATTTTGGGGAAATTAGATGATTTTGCAATTAAATTAATTAATTCATTAATTCAGTGAAGGGATATTGAGATGGTGGAATATGATTAATTTATTAGTGAATGAAACAATGGTATATTTATATTTATTATTCAGATTAAATAAATAAATAATTAATTATTAGGATATTGATATTGTGGAATTGGATTAATTAATTAGTGATTTAATCAATGGGTCATATTGTAAAATGTTGATAAATAGATAAATTGTGATTTGTTCATAATATTATGTGTTATTAAATTGAATAGTATTGTTATTATGATAATTTGTGATGGAATTAAATTATGTGAAAGGAGGATAAAAGGGGGATAATTTTATTTAAAATGATTTGATGTGATATATGTTATGAATGTGTGTTATGTGTGGTATATGAGTTATAGTTTGAAATATGATGATGTTATAAGGACCGAGGCTCCAAATTAACATATGTGTTGATGAGTTTGGAATAATAAATGATCCTTTAAATACCCATATGAGATATAATGTATAATACAAGGATTTTGAATCTTAATACCCATGTGACCATAGACTATATGGCATGGATGGAGACTCTAAATACACATGGGGTTCTAGAATTGATGTTCTATAACTGTGAGACTGTAATTAGGCCATGTGTCCATTTGGAAGTGTCATAAGATCAGATTGAATGATATATGATGTTCATGGTATTGTGATATGTAATATTCCATGGGGATAGTTCATATATTGGCATAGGCTAAATTAAGAATTCGGGGTTCTGGTATCCTTAAAAACATGGGGGTTCGTGGTTGGTTTGATGATAATAAATGTGATAAATTTTTACTTATGAATTGTATATTATTATTTATAAAAATACATATATTATAATTGAAAATATGTTGGTTTTTACATCATTTGTGGTGGCCTACTGATCTTAACTAACACTATACTCAGGCTTCCTGATTGGTACCAAAGTATATTTCATGTTTTTAAGAATAGATAGTGGATGGATCCATATATTAGATTGTAAATTTGTGAGAGATAATGGATGAGGGTATCAGATGTGATTCATGACATGCTTGGGTGTTTTTAGTGTCATTATTTTTTTTTCGTTTTTAATATTAACACATTAAATGTACTTGGCATGACAAATCTATTATATAGATTAATATATGGGTTTTCAGGATTTGGTTATCATGATGGAATAGTTTTTAATATTAGTAATAATTTTTTTTATCAAACCTTATTTCCTTGGGGGTTTCTCTTTTGATAAAGAGTATATAGTCTCCTCATGATCAATATTAAACCCTTACTTTTGTTCGGTAGCCATAGGAATATGAGGAAGCCTACATGAGTTCGTGTAATAAACTGGCTCAGGGAACCCAGATCGGGTTGTTACATATATCGATGGACTAAATTGTTTTTTATTGGGGGGAAAAATATATTCTAGAATATCAAAAAATATTTCTAAAAATATACTTCATTATATTATATTTTAATATAAAAATATTATTCTATCTATTAAATATTTCAAATTAAATAAATTTACTTTATAGTGAATCTTGTCGAAAGGGATCAAAACAAAACGGTAATCTTATATTCTTAATAAAGGAATTTTTACAATTATTGATGTTGTACCACTAATAAGAAATAAAATATTGAAGCAATAAGTGATGATAAAACATTTACATGAACATAGTTAATATAGATTAAAAAAAATTACATGGATAACATTAATATTCAATAATCACAATGAAATCTAATGGTGGTTTCATAATGAAAAAACTCACAAAGTCATACATTGTAATATTTTGATAAATGAGTCTTTCAAAATTAAAAAACATAAATTAGTATTTCATTTTCCAAGTACAGAACCTATTTTTTCTCGTGACACCTACCAATACATTGATGGAATATGTAATTATGGGTCCTAGACATCTCTAAATATATCCAATTTACTCATCTTATTAGTAAATAAAAAAATTAATCAAAATGACTTCATAATGAATATCTATCAAAAACTGAAGAATAAGAATAATGAATTATAATAATTTTTCATAAAATAATGATAATCCTTTCCAGAAATTTTAGTTGAATATATAAATAAATTATATTATTAGTATAGTATATGATTCTTTATAGTCTACTAGTATTTTTGAAAATATTTTTGAATTAACACTAGAAGTTTTATTCATGAAAATTCCATTTTGTATTATAAATTAAATAATTAAAATATATATAAATATAAACTATGGGGAAATATCTGTTATACATAATGAACTATGGATTATTTCAATTATAATATAAAAGAAAATATTATACAAGAATATGGGGCACTTATTTCATGTGGTATTCTTCCAAATAATCATTATTGTTGGGACTAGACCACAGTAAACTCAGATATGATTTCTTCTACCATCACATTGGCATAAGATACCTGGAAACATAGTTAGAGGGTCCAAATAGATTATTAAACATCGTAAAATATACACATATAAGAGACATACAATACATTTGAATACAAAATTACCCCATATGTTTTTGAGGGTAAAATTATTCAAAATATTATAAAATGATATATCCATTGTAGAAAAATTCTTGGATTCTATATAATAGAAACAAGAAAAATAGTGTCAAAAAATTCTAAAGATAATAGAATCTATCATGTATAAAAAAGTTTATTCAATATGGAAATATAAATAATTGTGATGACATGGAATTTAAATAAAATTACTATCATTGTTGAATAATGAATAATGAATATGTGAAGGTATATAATGAACATGAATTCAATTTAAATTTATAAACTGATAAAAATAATCATATATATATTATCACATTGAAAAAAATCACGGGTAATTGAATCATAATCTATTTAAAAGAGCTGATTAATTATTGGAAGTCATGTTCTCCCAATCCCATGATACCTTAAACATTAATACCTATCCACATGAATGTTTAAAATATTCTGGGTGAAAAAAACATGATTTTATCCATGGCCATTCATAAGACAAAACTATAATGATACATCATTTTTACTATTTAAAATACTTGTTTACAAAGGTAATAGGTTCTTCCACAAATGATTTCATCTCAAGAGGATAAAGATTAATTGAAATTATTACATTAAATGGTCCCCAAAATGTGTTGTATTAGTCTAAAATATTCATAATAAATGAAATAATCAATTTAACTCACAAACAATTTGACTTATCAAAATATCTATATTTCATAAAAGATAAATATTAATCAATATATCCCTAGTTAATTAAATATCATTCCAAGTATAAAACCTGTGGAAAATGATATATGGTTTTTTGAGTAATTATATCCATAAAAGTGTATATTATTATTTAATATAAATTTAATTTCTATTGAAAATTATTATAAGAAAGTCATTGTTTCATGTGAATTTTTAAAATTACAAAATAATGGGAGATTGCATAATAACTTTTACTACATAGTAATTTTCATGAAATTACCCATTAGATAAAATATTTCAAATTCAAAAATATAATATCATAATGACTAAATGAATAATGGTATTATATGACAATGGGGATGTGTATAAACCCCATAAAATTGAATAATTTCATAATTTCAAACAATTTTCAATTGAATGTAAAATGAGAATAAAACCCTTACATTTTTCCTCAATTTGTCATAATCGTCTTAAATATACTATATAATAGTTCTAAACATATCATTGAAATATACAATAAAAATATTAATATTTATAACATAGATCCAGATCCTTTTATAAACATTTTTCACTCTTTTCATAATAAACCTTAATAATTTTCATTATTTTGGGTGTTAATTTATTTTTTTGTTAAAGTATGCTTTGACTTGTTATTTGTTTTTTACTCATACATAGATCGTGATTTAATTATCTATAGAATTTAAAACATGATTTAAATACCATATATATTCATAATATATATTTAATATGTTCTATAAAATTTGGTGATCTAAAATAAGACACACTGTTCTTGAAGACGGTTGGTCGTACATACGCAAGAACACAAATTCCATTTTGTTGTCATATTTAATGAAAGAAAAGTAAATAACATATATATAAATATATATTATTATTATTTTAGTGTATGTTTTATGAAATTTATAGTATATATATTTATTGACAAAATCCATAATAAATTCTATGTAAACTATGTAAGAATCATATCACTTTGTGAGGCGGTAGTCTACCAAACACCCTAATGACATTGTCAGATTCATGCAAAATGAAAGGATTATGTTTTGTGTGATATAATAATTCCAGAATTAAAATAAAATAAAATATATCATTTGTAAACTATAATTAAATAAATATTCCCAATCATTAAAGGTGGTACTGAAAAAACCTATGAAATTGGTTTATAATGTCATAGTCCTCCATACACATGAATAGAGAATTTAGAAACCATTTGATAGAATGGGGTTATTTTTCAGGTCATAATGTTGAAATAAAACAATATTTTTATATTTCATAAATATTATTTATAAAATGTACATATAATAATAATAATTGAAGGAGGTGGAGAAGGAAATAAATTAAAAACACTTTTTGAAGAACATCAAGTCTTCTTCAGGTATCTTAAATAGGTTTTCACAAATTACCTTATCAATTTTATTTATTTAAAATATGAGGTTTTAATATGATGTTATGGAATATTTTGGGAGATTTGGGATGGCTCTGGTAGATCCAAATGGATTTATAGGTCTGAAGGAGAGGGCAAATGACTACCCATTTATAGTTTGCATGGAGCGGAATTCTTGTAAATTATCAAAAGGATTCACTATTAATATGTGTCTTGTCCTTATATTGATCCAATATTGATAAATAACTATGTGGAAGGATAATATGGTAAATCCACACCTCCACCATAGAATATGACACATGTTTTATACAATTTGTTACCTAATTACTATATTTCCTTATTTTACAATTTTGTGTTTTTCTATATGTTAACTTGTTTTTTAACCATAGTAATTTCAAATTTAGAACTAAATTAGAGTGGTACTTATATTAAACCTTATAAACACATATTATAAATAATCTATATAATTTATAAGCTAAAAATTTTATGTGTGTATATAATTAATTTTAACAGAAGTGCATGTGATGTTCAAAAATATCACTTTACCCATAACCATGACAACTAAGAATTTATTATTTAATGGTAAATATGATAATTTTAAAAGGAAACATTTTCTATGAAATGAAAAAAAAATTATTAAAATTTATAAATCATTTTTAATATGAAACAATTTTTAGTAATTTTTTATCATTAAATATAATATAATTTGACTTAAAATAACATTAATGTAAATTTTTACATTGATAACATAAATTTAATATATAATATATTAATACAATTATTGATTTATAATATATTTAGTTCATTGTTGAGTAATTTTATTTTCAATTTTTTTTAAAAAAAGGAATATATTCCTTAATTCAATTTATATAACTATGAATATTTGTAGTTTTTTTTATTTTAGTTATTTAATAACTAAATAATAAGTATTCTGGTGTTTTTATAGAATTATAATTTATTAATATCTAAATAATAAACATTAACTATATTGATTAGAAAATAATTTATCATTATGAATTATATATTGATTCAAACATTTGTGGTTTTTCCATACCCCAATTCATTTTATATATTAAAATGTTGAAAAGTAATTCATTAGTCTTTTTCATGACATATGTTATTATATTGGTCACCTTCATGGAAACGTATCCCAATAACTCATAAAAATATATTCTATGGTGATAAGTGTATAAATATGGCATGAAAATGTGGTTTGAAGAATTTTGGGTCTTTTGTAAATATTATATTCTATGTTTCACAACCAACTAAACTCATTTTCTCTTAATGAATTGTAAATAATTTTTACACTTTTCACTAATCACAATGGAGAAAAATAAGGTTTTCAATTTTAGAAATTAGAATTTAAATTTATTCAATGTGTGGAACATATGTTTCATTATTAAACTCATTTAAATTCCTTAATTTATGTTGATATTATGTAATTTAAAATTTATCTCCTATACATGATAAGAATGGGGGTTTTAAAGTGGAAATATTCAAATGTTTGGAATGTTTTTATTTAAATATTTTATATAAAAATATATCAATGACCAAAATTGGAAGAAAATATTTATACAGTATCTAAATTTACGTTTAAAAAGTCCAAAATCTGATTTATCAAGAGAATTAATTTTGTTATAATTTCAAATTTCAATTAAAATTCATTATTTATAACTATTCATCAATAAATCAGAATATTTTAACAAAAATTAACTAAATTCACTTATGATAATTTTAAAAATATTATTTTCAAAATGATTTTTATTTTTTAAAATAATACTTAATGAAGTTTCAATATTTAGTTTTTAAAACAAGCATGGCATTAAAATATCCAAAAACAAATTTTATTAATATACATATTTATACGCATAAATTTGCATTCCTTCTCATTATAATAATATATAATAAATTTTATAACTGCAAAGAAATTTTATTGAATATATAATATATAAATTCATCTAATATCATATTCTAATAGTAATTAATTTCAAATATAATTATAATATACCTTAAACAGTAAAAATATATTTTTATAAAATCAATTACTTTTTATAAACTAGTTTATTATATCTATTTTTAATTCATTGTTAACTAATTAATTCAATCATATATTTTGATAAGTAATTAAAAAATATTTATAACTACAAATTAAATAGGAAAGTAAAAATTGTCAATTTAATAAATAATATAATTAGTATTTGGTAAAACTCGGTCTTTCTTATAACACATGGAATCAAATAGAGTTATTATAATGTTTAATTATATATAACATAGTATTGCATGAATTTCAAGAAATAGAATATGTTATAGATATTTAAAATACTAAATATATCATATAGTATCATCATGATATATTCATTTCTAAGATTGGTATTTCATTTCATACATGCTAATGATTTTTAAATTATTTTAGAATTGTTGGGGTGTTACCTTCATTGAACCTTAAATAAATTGAATCCTCCCAATATAAACATGATCTTCTGTATCCACGGTTTGAAATTTTAAAACACCATTTTCTAGAAACCCACATCATAATAGTGTTAATAAAACATGCCATTGATAAGAGATAAAGGGATGTGTGAAGGTCATATTGAATAACACATATCTTGGATTCCATATAAGAGGAACGTAGGGGAATGTGAGGATATGGACATCGGGGAAAATTGTAAATATTTATAGAGAGTTATTAATGGCACATATTACATGAATATGAGTGATCAATAAAATATTTTGGGGCTAAAAACCATAATTGTGTGATGTTTTTAAATACAATTTCATCAAAAAAGGTATTAAGACAAAATTTCTATTACAAAATAATTTTTACTATTGTTGAGTAATTATTTCACTATTTTTGAATATAGGGAAATATTATTACTTAATGCATTTCAATTTTGTAAGTAAATTTAAATTTTTTTATTTTTTTATCATATTCGCATTAAAACCATACTTTATTAAATGAATATCAAAAAATGGATTTTTTTTCTTGCATCATGAAAAATTAGATTTAACCGATGATGTGATTAATAAAAAGTAAGATGTATTTTTGTAAATCACTAAATACTTTTGAAATAACGTATGGTTAATATAATAATCCTGAACCTAGAAATGTAATACGCTTTTTCAATGAATTATATTTAATATTAAAATATTTTATCATAGAAAATTTGACAAATTAACTCAGACATCCTATACGCTAGTGGTAGGAATAAAAAACATATCTTAATTTCATCATGGGTTCAAACCACACCAACTTCCCCGATGCAATGGGTTGTCACAAAGTATACTATTTTTCCATTTTATTTAACTATAAAAAAGTAATTCCGATAATTCTCCCAATAATATTACCTAGAACAAATAAATAATGTCAATAATTAAATAACCTGATTACAATTGTTTAAAATAGAACATATTTTTTTCTTAATGTATAATAATATAATTTTATTATTATTTAAATATATTTCATGATCATATTTAATATAATGTATATATATACATTTTAAAAAAATCTTATAAAATATAAATAAATTTTTATTGAAATATGTTTTCCTCTAAAACATATACTTTCCCTAAATTTATCCAAAACATCATTCATATCTTTATACTAACATCACATAAAACATGCCACCAATTTTTTATGATTATGAAAATATCATAAATCATAAATTATTAAAAACCTGATACTATTTAGATCGATATTTATTCCATTGAAATAGAAAATAGTATACACCAAGAAAAAATATTTATATTTTCATCTAAACTTATCCTCAAATTACATCATAGTGATTTTTTTCTAATATATGTTTTCCTAAATCTATTTTTCATGGTTTCTCCTAAAATTAATTTCACATCAACTATAGAATATTGAACCTGTATGTCTGGATATGGAATATTCTACTATTACATAAGAATAATATGAAATGAAATTTATCCCATAGAACCCAATAGTTTTGTAGACTAGGTACAAAAGTTTAATACATGAGTTTTATCTTATAAATAAATACAAAAATTATAAAAAATTATATTTAGGATAGAATTAATCAATCTTTAGTAGCCCAATATATCATTCACAGTAATCTACATGGATTCATTATAATAGAACCAAATAAGGGAGAGCTCAAATTCAAAGTGATGGTTAATTACTATAGAATCTACCATGAATCAAAATGTATAATCATTATAGAATTGTAATTAATTGATCATAGATTCCATTTTAGTGACATTAAAATCTTGGATTGATAAGTAAGAATCAATATTGATCTGTATATAATAGAAAACCCATTCAATTTAAATCAACACTCTTAGAATAAAATGAATCCATAGAATATAAGATTTTGATAATCTAATTTATAATGAAAAATGAATCTGAATGAAGGAAGTGATTAATTATGAGAAATCAAGTTTCCCAAGAACATGGAACCATTACCATTATTAACTATATTTTTACATATTAAAAAGTTCAACATAAAATAGTCTACTTTGATATAACACATTCCATATGACACTACTATGACGATATATCCTCTAGGTAATTTAAACATTATTGTTATATATGTGAAGATCTTTGTTGAAACTAATTTCATCACCTTAGAGAACCAATTCAATTAATAGATTACTATCAATGATCCAATAACAATTTTGTACTAGTCCAAGCCATTCCTTATATATCTAATAATATATTTAATTGAAACACTATGTTTTATCAAATATTTTTATTCATTAGAGGATATATATTTATCAATATAACCCTAGTTAATCAAATAAAACTCAATGTAAAAAAATGTATGTAAAAAAGATATAAATTTTATGAAATAATCATATATATCAAAACAATGTTATGATTATTTGTGGTAAATATAACATCCAATAAAAAATATTAGAGGAAAATGATTATTTCAAGAGAAATATGTCAATAACAAAATAATGTGAGATTGCACAATAACATTAACCACATAAGTATTTTCATTAAAACCCCCCTAAAATTAAATAATTGTAATTTTAATTTTAATCACTATTCACAATATGTTAATTATTTTTTTACATTTCATAGGTTCTTTACATACAACACATAAAAGTGAATTTTTGTATAAAATATTATTCTCATTAGAATGTAAATGGTGATGAAAGGCATTACCTTATAGTTCCTTTTGACTCATTGCTCTTTAACCTTATATGTAATGGTTTTAGTAAAATTGTGAACATTTAATATCACAATATTAAAAATTTTAATATCATATATAACCATTACATATCCTGTTGCCACCTATTTTCTAATAATCATTCGTTAATTTCATTATTTTGTGTGCTAATTTTCTTGTTTTTCATGTATGTTTTTATGTTTTTTATTAATTATTAATTTAATCATGATTTAATAATTTATATAATATAACTATTGATTTAAATTATATATATATTCAATATAAATTTATTAAGTGTAATCCATAATATTTGGTGGTACGAAATAAAATACACTGATCATAGAGATTGTATGTTGCACGTATCCATGAACTATGATTCTATTAAATGGTCATATTAAATGAAATAAAAATAAATTTAAAATATATACACTATAATTTCATTTTAATATTAATTTAACATAAATAATTTTTTATTAAAAATAACCTTATTAAATTATATGAAAATTGTATTCAAATAATATCGCTTCGGGAGGAGGTAGTCTATTTCACCCATGTGAGACAATATCATAATCCCAATAAATTGAAACCCAATAATATGTCTAATATATTTTTATATAATAATAATAATAACATCATTAATATAATAAATATCATGTATAAACTATAAATCCAGTATTATTCCCAACTACGATAGGATGTAATGGAAAAATGAACAACATCGGTTCTCGAAGAAGTAGTTCGTCGTTCTCATGAAAGATGGTTTCATAACCCATATTATTGAAGAGTGTAATTATTTAGGTAATTAACTTGACATAAAAGCACACATATATTTTATGTAGTTATTTTATTATCTTTTCATGGTACAATAAAAATATAATTATTTTTATAGAAAATAAAATAAAAAATCATTTATAATTACATTATATATTCATTCGGTATCTTCTATATGCTTGAACTAATGCCTTATTATGATGGTTTTCAATAAAATATATGTAATCTTGGTTGATTTTTAGAAATTTTTTTGTGATTTGGGGATGGTTTGGATCATAAAAGTAAATTTAATGGTGTGATTGGGGGGGTTCACTCTTATTGTTCAGGAGTGGAATTATTTTAAATTCTCAAAAGTATTCAATATTGGAAGGTATAAGAGACCTCATTTAAATACCTGATTCATACTTAATAAGGATGAATTATTATATGGTTTATGCATACATATATCACAAAATAAAACACAAGTTTTAATTATTTTTTCTTTTACTCCAATGATTCCTTATATTACAATTTTGGTTTTTTCATAATGTTTACTCTTTTTTTAACATAGGGTGTTTATGCTTTAATAATAATTTCTACAAAGACTTGTTAGAAAATATATACCAACTAATTATAAATATCATATCAAATTAAAAGAGAATATATTATGTGGGTTGAAAATTAATTTCAATAGAATAGGTTTTATTTTGAAAAAAACACTCATATAACCCTAACTCTACTAACCAAATTTCACTATTTAGTAGTCAATATTGTCCCTATAAAATATAAATCAGTCAATGAATGTAAAATATTTGAATTGATTTATAATTTAATAATCACTTATAAGAGTATAGTATTTTTATTAATTTTTAATCATTTAATAAAATTTAATTTATCATAAAACTCCATTAAAACCAATACAAAATTTATAAATTTAAATAGAATTTAAAAAATAACAAGAAAATGGCGGTGTTAAAAATTATTATATTTACATATGTGTAAAATTAAATATTCATCTAAGATATTAATTTATTACTATAATACATTCAATTTAAAAAACATATAATATTTTAAGTATCATTTATTATAGTTAATAATTTAAAAAAGAAATATATCATTTGTGTTTATTTAGAATCTCATGTATTTAATTAATCTATAATAAATAAAGATAAATTATCATGATATTTAACTCATTTTTCATTAAATAGGATATATATTCCCTAACATATGTTTTCTGAACATATCCCAAAGAATTATATATTTTAATATAATTAAATTATTTATTCTTTCTGTTTCCTCCTTTAAATTATTATATAGCTCAACATCATTAAATAGTTCAATGCTAACCCAATAATATATCACATATTTATTAATGGTCGAAATATTTCCAACTAATGGATGTGGTGTATGATAAAGACCATTACAGGAGGTGTCTGAAGCACTTTTATAGCTATTATATTGTATAGTTTTTAGTATATCATTGTTAGTTTTTAACATGAAGAGTTCCTAGATTGAATTTGGATTTTTTTTGGAAGAATATGGATAGTGCATTATTATTTCAATTTTTCTTCCAAACTATGCGCCAATTTTAAGAAACAATTCAAATGAAAATAGAGGGTATCCCCTCAATTGTGCATGATTTTTCAAACTATTTTCAACTCTAGTAATAACTATGAGACTACGTTATTGGATGCGCATTATTTGGAATTTTCTTAGTAGAAATTATGTTCCCCATGTATGAAAATGTGTGTGTGGAAAATTATATCCTTGAAAATTAGGTTAAATATTATCAAATCCAAAAAATTCACCATATGTTGACCGAACCTATTCCTAAACCAATTTCCCTTATTACTAGAGCTTCCTAGATGGATTATATAGAATTATAACTTCCAATTAGGATGAATCAAATAACATATTTCAGATCCATATTTCATTATATGTCATATTATTGATTGTTCCATATAAATTTGTTATTTTATCGATCTAATCTATTTGATGTTTGATAAAATTTTCAGATCCATATTTCATTATATGTCATATTCTTGATTGTTCCATATAAATTTTTTATTTTTTGTTTGTGAGTGTTCGCCATCGATATTGATGTAGGAGGCCTAATTTCATTCCCATTTTCTTCTATTACAGTCTTGTTTATGTGTTATGGAATTTCAATTTTCACATTTTACTATTGAATCATTAATTGAGAAATTAATATATTAATTAATTTATAGAATTAAGAAATTGATTAATTTTGTTACCATGTGAATATGAGATGATTTGAAATTGGGAAATTTGATTTGGAAATTGTGAAAATGAAATTGATGAGAAGATATTAATAATTTTTTTAATTAAATAATGTAGTTTTGTGATTGTGGAATTGATATGAGATTCAGATTGTGAAATTGGTCAATTAATATGAAATTAATTAATATTTAATGGGGATTATAAAATGTTTGTATTGACCATAATGGGTTTTATGAAATAAAAATTATTACATGGTTTAATGTAGGATTTCTTATACTATTTCAAGAGATTAAATTATTAAACCATGAACTGTTTTGAAAATTGTGTTGGTATACAATAATTGAAAAGTTGATGAATCAGTTAATGGAGATTAATGTGGATAAATGTTATATGTGTGATATATGTGTTGAATTTACCTATGATGGGGGACATAGACTCTTTATTCAATAGGCCACATGTGATTATTCAAGAAATGTGTGTGTTATAAGTACTACATCATCAAAATACCAAATTTTATAGACTAATTTATGTTTTGGTGATATTTATGGATTCAAAATCCCATAGTGTTAGATAAGTAGTTTCATAAAAACTAATGCTTCAAATACTCACGAGGTTCAAGATGTGGTCTTATATGCCCGAAATGTTGGCATTGCAATAGGGATCCAATTGGAAGTAATATAAATTTAGTTTAAATGATATATGATAACCATGGAATTCGAATATGGAATATCCAATGGTGCTAGTTCAGACTCTTTTATAGGCCGATGAAGGAATAGATAGTTTGAGTGTCCTCTTGCCCCTAATGGTTTATATGGTCAAATAAAGAATTGTGAAATATATGTAAACAATTGTCTATATTTGTTGTAATTTATTATTTGTAAAACATCCTAAACTATCATTAACTATATAAATTTTTATATTCCATTGGTTGTGACCAACTTAGTCATACTGACAACCTACATAGATTTCATAATTGGTACCCAAATAGAATTCTTCTTTGCGGGATATGATCAAGGAAATATTACTATGTTCGATGTATGAGTCAGGAAAGAGCATCAATGAATATACTAGATATGGTTTTGGGACCCTCATCATAGATTCAATGTGTCATTAATTTGATTTTTTCCCTTAGAATAATGAATCTTATTTTATAATTACATATATACTATTTTAGTTTTGGTATTTTATTTAGTTTTAATTATAATGTGATTCTGGTATTATTTTGGAAATTGCTTATTTTATTACACTTTTTGGGAACATTAATAAGGAGCTTATAGTCTTTCCATGATTGATATTATAACCCAGTTACTATTTGGAATCATCTATCATACGAGGAGGTGGTTTTGAGCTCATTTGACCAACTGATTCAAGGAACCAGTGTGTTGCACATGCATCATACATCATAACTTTTTTTGAAATAGTAGGTGCCCTAGAACCAACTATTCAGTGCTTTTGATTACCATATCGTGTATACAGTTAGCTATGACTATTTTCATTTTACTATTGTATTGTATACTTTTCTATGTCCACTATTTATATGGTAATGTACAAAGATTAATTGTCATATCGAGATGTTGTAGAAGACCCCATCCTATTATGGGAACCTCAAGATACTATTATAGTAATCATAAATATATGTTCTATGGTCGAGAAAAATTTCACTTATTGGATACAGTAGAGGTTTTTCCATCAGGTGATGGTGGATCATAAATACATATACTTCATCTCATGGTGTTCGAACTTTGTTATCTTTATTAGTGAGATCATGAGGACATACCTGGAAATTGGAACAACACAAGTTTCAGATGTCATTGGATGTTCCAATCTAGAATCATGTGTAATGGTCTCCTGACTAGAGATCATTACAAATATATTTAATTTTATTGTGTACTTTTATAAAAGGAGAAAATTATTTAAATGAAGTCGTGGAGATGTAGTTTTTGTTGGGTGCGTCATTGGTGGAACATAATTGGTAAAATGGTCCTAAAATGATTTTTCTCTTCTATTTTATATAAGTAATATATCTCCGGACATGTTGATAAGGATGGAAGTACCTTCAGCAGACCACAACCATGGCAATCAAGGGTGTGTTCGTCTAGTTAGATCAACAAATAATAAAAAAGAAAAAGGGTGATGAAACGTTAGTGCATCCTACTTTATGAGATATTACAGACAAAGATGTTATATAACACAATGTGTGTTCGTAGGCTGGTTGTTGCTGATGTGACTATCATTATCTCTTTGGGGGCCATTATTGTTTTTTAGATCTCTATATTGGTAAGTGAGTAATATTTAATTATATTGAGAAATGGGCCTAGGGGGTCACACACAATAGCATATTAAATAATCTACCGTATTTAGTTGAATATGTGTTTTGGACATGGTGGACCCCGCCACTAGGGTCCGGGATTTGACTACGAAATACGATCACCAATTCAATAAATAAATTCATATTATTCTAGTTTAGAGTAATGAGAATTGACTTTATTTATTAATATATTTAAATGTTTAAATTAAATAATCAAAATATTAATTAACGAATATTTAACATATTTATGGTTCAAATAATATTTATGGGAACGATTTTTGATGTTTTGTACTCAATTATTATCATAAAATAAATTTAATATATTATACTGAAATTATAATAAAACTTATGACTCATATAAGTATTCATACTATTTCGTTAATAGTGCGTTGATTATTCGGGGGCCGGGTTGTCATTTAAAGGTAATTACATGACACTATAAATAGAAGAGTAGAAGTATTTTCTGAACATTATTCATGGTAATTCTCTCTCATATCCTCTATACCATGTTATAGAGAGAGAACCTCTAGATCCAAGGATCTCGTATTGAGCTCTCTCTCAAGCATCGAAAGAATAATGATGTGGTGATCATTGGAGTGTTGCAGGAATCATTAGAATTCCATGCTAGCTCCCTAACATTGATGAACAACGTTCTGGCAGTTTCGTGAAGTTCGTGTGGAAAATATATAAGTGTTCGATGTCAGATTTTTAGAACAGTTATCGCCAAAGACGACCAGATGTTTTTTGAGGATTCAAATTTAAACCAGGTATTTACAGTCTATTTTTCTACATAAAATCCTTTCCACAAGATCCTTAGTATAAATGGGAAGCTGTTCACTGAAATTGACAAGATTACATCGACCGTCAGTGATGTTTTTTAAATCCCAACTATTTTGGGGATTCCGATGCATTCTTGATCCCTTCATGTGGTATCATAGGGAGTTGTGTAGATTTTAAGCCAAATAAATTAACTTATCATTAACTTTAAAAGTGGTCATTATTAATGTCCTAACTCCACATACTGCACCTCAATCCGAAATTTTATGACTGTTCTGCGGTCATCGGATGTTTTAAGTTGTGATTAAAAAACAGTAGTTTAACAAGGTTCTAAATTATTTCACCATTGTTTTATTATATAAATCCATTTACACTAGAATAGTTTTTTTCCGGTGAGTATTTTTATTTATTTTAGTAATAATAATTTTGTTATAATAATAACCATTTTGTTAAAATAATAATAATAAAATTATTATAATATTGTTATTATAATAATTTTAGTATTATTATAATTATATTATTATTAATTTCCAAATCCTAAATTGGCTATTGTAAATAATTAAGGAATTCCTTCTTTGGTGGTCTTGGTAAAAAAGGGAAAATTGGAGGGGTTGGCATTCGCAAAATCTAAATGACCAAAATTAAAAAAAGGGTTGGTGAGAGACCTACAAATCTAGTCTCATATTAGAAAACCTAGGATGGGGGGGGGGGGATGCCCCTAGTCATCTTCCCTATAGAGCCACCCTATGCAGCTTCCCCATATCGCACTAGATGTTCCACATCAGGTCTTCACCTGCACTGCCCGGATGCCTCCATCCACCGACACACCACCCAACCCTCTTGCACTACCTTGCTCGGCCAGACCTGCACCACCTCCGGGCATGCTCCCTACATTAACATCTTCATGTCTTATCCCTCAATGTTCCCTGTTATTTGAACCATCATAGACCATCTGGGACTTTCCGATCCAGTATTGCAGCCACCCGATATTCCAAGTGGAAAGGTAACCTGCATTTCTCTCAAGCACTTCTTCACAGCCCAGAACAGACTTCAGCGGACCAGCCTAACCCATATTTCTTTTTCATAAAATCAGGATCACCCAAAATGGGACTACGTGGGTTCTCCCCAACCCGCACAGGCCCTGCCCATTGTTAATGGGTCCATAGTATTTTTAATTAATCCAAAGTAATTAAAAAAATTAATTTAATTACATATGATATTTAAATTAATTAAATTTTAATTTTTTTTTAATTATGATTGGGGCATAATTAATTTAATTTATATTTTGATTAAATTAATTATTTAATTTTATTTTTAGTTTTCAAATTTAATTAAATAAGTGGGACCGAACGACATTACAATATTGAATTAAAAATTAGAGGGAAATATTTAATTCAATTAAATTCTCTCCAATTTATATAATGCATGTTTAATTTTTAATTATGAATTATGTTTATATACATGAGTCAATTCATATGTTGATCATGATCTAGAGATAGACCGTTGCTTGTCTACTTCTTTTTTTGGAAATTTTTATTTAATTATTGCATGGAACATTGTAATAATTATTTTAAATGATTTTAAATAGTTATCTGCACATTGTCCCCATGTCATTATATATATAAGGGCTTCTAAACCCATTCTCAAAGTTGTATTTTATACCCCGATACCCCCTCCCCTGTGTGTGAGTACAATTATATAATGACAATATGAGATGTGACACAGTTCGTGATAGATTATGGAAACACACTAGACAAAAGATATGTTGCATTAGAGGGGCATACACTAAACTTTGAGTCGTAGGCGACACAACCCCATGAATGAACCCTTGGGGTTTAGGATGGTTCATTATTCCCTCAATAGATCAATTAATAGTACCAAATCTTGATCATGTCATAATTTTGTTTTTCATGATTTTTTAATTTTTTTGAACATGTTGTTAATGCTCGATCACATAGAATATATAATGAACATGCATGAATGATAAAATAAACACATAAAGAGATGATGTTTTCTATATATTACATGGTTAGTGGTGAGTGTGATCATATAGTATATCCTTATAAAAAAATAAAATTATTTATTTCCTCACACAAAAAATAATAAACTCCTCAAGGATATATTATGTCATAATCGCCTTCCGTTATTCTAATTTGGAAAAAACTGGTAGTTTTAGGTGTCAGTCATGCCATAGCTGAGGGTGCCACTTACTAACAAAAATTCATTATAAAAGTGATGGTTTTAATTAACTAAAGTGCGTGTAAGGATTATCCTTAGATAACATGCTCTCATTTTATTAGAATGCGTTGTGTAAATAAGTTTTGGATTTTAGAAGCTGGGACCTCAGTCAATAGGTCAAGGAACCATGAGTTCATGTAGATGGCGAACCAAAATCCGACCTCAAGCCCTCTAAGTAGTGGCATATCCATAGCTTGTATACTATGAGTGGTGGTTCCTTGACAGTTCCACTTGAAAACTCAAGCGACAGAGTCTTCAAATTCCATCATCGAGGGTTCCTAGAATCTAATAAAATTGTGGGAGACATTTTATTAATTATTTTAATAAAAATGTATAAACCAGTAATCTAGATAAAAGGAACCACTCTTCAAAAAATGATTTTTGTAGAAAAATGGAATGTTATAAGACATGTTTAAAAACTGCGATATTATAATGGAAAAAGTAAATTTCCACACAGACATGGGTATCCAAGAATTTTATAGGTGCTTGCGCATAGTATTATGATATAATAAACACAAGGTTATAGTGTTCCAAATACCGTTAAACTACCATAAAAAGCGAGGATGAAATTGCTCACAAGAGACTTATGTATAAAGAATATGATTGTTATGTCATTATAATTTCATCGATGTCTAGTTTCAGTTATAGTCACTACATCAGGACATAGATTATATAACATGAAGTCTCATATCCTAGAAGTTTTCAAAGAGATTGGGAAGCAATGATATAAATAAGGCGATGGTTATACCAAATTGTGTAAATTGAATGTTGGATCATGATCATTAAAGGATCCCTTTCTTATATCATTTTATCCCCTTTATTGAAGATATTTTTTATGTTATAAAATGAACAATTATTGATTAAACGCTTCATTACCTATCCAGGTAAGGTTTTACATGTAAATAAGAATATCAAAGATAGTATTATCTTTAATTCTTACGGTAAATAAATTTTATGATATGGTGAAAAGGACAAATGGAATGTATTTCCAATGGTACATTCACGACATCCCTCAATTAATGAGGTATTAACAAAATTATATTTCAATTTCATATTAAAAAGTAATACTATGGACATTTCAAGGAAATTATCTAAATTAATAAAGAACGTTGCCTTCTTATTATCAAAACATATTCATCAATTATAATTTTTTATTTTTACTACATTGGTATTAAATAAAATATATTGGTGATGTATTTGTATTCTAATATGGAAACCATGTATGTGTAGAATCATAAATAAAAGTTACATGTATTCTCTAAGTGGATGTGAAATGTTGATACTTAGGCCAGTGGTGAGAAGTACACGACTTCATTAATTACCAACTGAAATATTCATGAGGATTGATTATTGAGTATAACCACATACATTAATCTCATGTGTCCCTGGATGCAAGGAGAAATACTTGCAGGTTTTGGAATGAATATTGTTTTGGTATTTAAAACTCAGTCACTAGTTCAACAATACATGAATCATATAAAATTAGTGTTGAATATAAATGTAATAATTATACCCAGTTGTGACAATATAATTCTTTGTAATGTAAAAATCATAGTGGAAATCATGAATATACCAAGTATGGTATTTAGGCTCAGCACAACTAAATACTTTTGGTATTATCGATGTCTTTATATTGGACAAAGGAACCTTTAGAACAAATGTGTGTCACAATGCTTTTGGAAATATATTAACCAGTGAAAATGAACTATTCCATGTATAAGATAATGGTTTATATACATCATATGATTCATTTATATAATTATGGAATTTAAAAATGAAGTATGTTCATGGTCAAGATATATGAGCAACTTCAAGCTGGCATGCTGAAGAATATCTTGACTGTACAATCATTGATCATGATAAGGTACCATGAAGTAATTTGTAAACGCACATTACCATATCCACATCATGGAATTGATGATAATAATGAGAAATGTGGATGAAGTCATACATGATAACATTGATCAATAAAAATTTAGCGTGCAGTAATTCCTAAATGAAAATTTTATATATCAGAGTCATGTTGTATGGAGAATCAATGTTACAAACTACGACAACTTCCATTATATTTCATGAAGTGCTTTTCAAATAACGACGACATCCCATAACCATATACCAATTATAATGAATAATGGATAACATATGAGTCATAGTATAATGTAAATCTATTATGGCATAAAGACATATGTTTGGATGAAAAGGGTTTCAACATAAACAATGTTGCATCAAGAACAAACACATTATGCATATTTTGTAATCATCCTAACATTTTCTTAGGATATTACATAAATTCCTATGATAGAAAATATATAGCTATTTTACAGATTGTATTTCTATAAAAGGATACAAATCTCTTTTGAGATTGTGGAAGATAGATTGACTTGTTATTAGTCAATTATTAAGATGCAAAAATAGTTGGCAATTGAACTAGTTCCACAAGCGCATGTAGAACATAGTATGTTCCAGAGACACATACTATGTAGGAATGATAAAACCATGGTAATGGGGTTCATATTCATTGTGTTTAGTGATCCATTATTTTGAATATTTTAGTGGGAATTATTGTGAATTTGTACATGCCTAGTAAAATGATGGTACCAATAAGGATCTATTGGTTTCACCAAGTTGTTATGTCGAAATCCATTATAATTTTACTTATCATAGATAATATCTATTATCATCTATTTAGAATTGGATTTCATGACCACTAATCATGTATGGTGTCCATACGACACAAACTAAAAGGGATGGTAATGTCACAGATTTCTCAAAAAGGTTGAACGTTACTAAAATCTAGTTTAGGATTAATGTAAGCAACAAGATCATAGAATATACATTTGAAAAAAATTATTTTAATGTTTCTATGAGTGTTTAGTCAGAGATTCATGGTTTATCAATAAAAATATGTTTTGTGACATATGTAAAATATATATTGGTCATATAGTTAGTTAACACCAAGATGAATTTAATTCTCCAGTGATTGATTTAAAGAAGCAACCTATGTTCTAGGAAAAATAAAATACTAATGTAGATATATTGGTTTCTTGGTCATAGTAAATCTTACATATAATGACATTGTATTGAAATATAAAAGTTGGAACAATTTAAGAGATGAATTTTTTCTAGTGTCACATGGTATAATCTCTCCATGTTGACACATTCGGACATGGGAAGAGATAAATGTGGTGAATTACGATCTATACGTATAAGTGATAGATAAATCATGTATTCCATGATATGTAAAAGTACATATATTGACATGGTATATTTTAGAATTGAAAAATTTCCGTTATATCCAGGAGCACTGGAAAGGATGTAGTCAGAACTGTCTCCTTGTACGTCGACATGTACAGAAGATATATACATGGTAAGTGGAAAAGCAGGATACTAGTTTTTGGGGATACAAACTAGTATTCCATTGATCAATTTGATCTTCTATCAATGTTAAGATAAATAAGATGGGTGGTTCATGCTCTTATAAGAATGTTATATCCATAACTACAAATACTAAGTACGTTGTAGCTTTTGAGGAAAATAAGAAGAAGTTATCATATGTAATGATTTGTTCCAGCTCTTCGAATCACACCTAATGATAAACGTATTATCATAATGTAAATTATGATATTATACTATCAATTATGTATTGTTATGGTAGTCGAAAATTGGGATATACTAGGGATAACATCTCTTGAGAATTTTTACTCAATCAGACAAGGCCACAATTTCAGAATAGCCACATGGTAGAACCATGGTAGACCCAGTAACTAATGTCGTTACTCTGTAGAAACATGATTATCATATTGTGTGTAGCTAACTAGTTTTGTTATCATGTTGGATCTAGTGAAAGTGAGAGTGTTGAAATAGTGGGTTTTCATGACCCAATGAGTCAGTGCTTTTGAATACCATATCGTGTATATAGTTAGTTATGCATGATTTTACTTTACCATTATAGTGTATTATTTTCTGCATCCACTATTTAAATGGTAATGTCCAAAGATTAATTGTTTCATCAAGAGGTTATAGAATATCCCAGGATTAAATTAGAACCTTATTATATTATGACATTTTTCTTAACTACATGATATGTGGTTTAGATACATCTCCTTGATTGGACATAGTAGCTGTTTTTCCATCAGGTGCTAGGGGATCATAAGCATTGAGACTTTCTCTCACAAAGTTTACACTCGGTGATCTATAGTAGCAAGATCATGATGACATGACCAACAATAGTAACACCACATGTTTCATGTGTTGTTGTATGTTTATATCTATGATCATGTGTAACGGTCTCCTGTCCTGAGTTTATTACCAATGTTTTTCATTTGACTGTGTACTTTGAGGCATGACAAAAATCATGGAAATGATGTTGTAGAGAGGTAGTTTGTGTTGGGTGCATCATTGGTGGCATGACATTGGTAGAATGGTCAATATTGGATTTGTCACTTTCGGGTTTTTGATATAATATATCTCTGTCCATGTTGATTAGGATGGTAGTAGCTTCATAAGGCCATGGCCATAAAAGTCATGGGAATGTCTATCCATTTATATAAAAAAATAAAAAATCCCAAAAAAGGGTGATGACATGTGAGTGTGCCCTATTTTATTTGATTTTACAGACAAAGAGATTATATTACATAGTGTGTGTTCGTAGGTTAGTTATTTCTATAGTGATAGTCCTTATCTATTTAGGGGCCATGATGGGTTGCTAGATCCCACTCATGGTCTGTGAATAATATTCATTATTATCATGATAAGGCTCTAGAGGGTCACACAAAATAACATATTCAAGAATCATCCCTATTCAGTATAATTAGAGTTTTGGACATGGTGGACCCCACCAATGGGGTCTGGGATTTTTCCAAGAAATATGATCACAAATGAAATAAGTAAATTCATATTATTAATTTTTTGAATAATGATAATAGAATTTATTTTTTAATTTATTTATGATTTTAAATAAATACATGAAAAATACTAATTGACAAATATTAAAAATATTCATGGTTCAAATAATATTTCATGGAATGATGAGTCAGGTTTGGGACTCAATTATTATCATGTAATATATTTAATATATTACAAGAGAATGATAATAATATTAATGACTTAGATAAGAAGTCATAATATTTCATTATTAGTGGCTTGATTATTTGGGGATGCAATGGAATTTCTGGGTAATTACATGGCACTATAAATAGAAGATTAAAGGGGTCTTCCAATCCCTATTAACAAGAATTATCTCTTCTCTCCTCTCTCGCATGTTCTAGAGAGAGACATTCTAGATCCAAGGTGCTCAGATTAATCTCTCTTCCAGGCATCACATAAAGTGTGATGAAGTGATCGTTGGAGCATCGAAGGCATTGTCGAAATTCCACACTAGCACTGAACATCGATGAACATCATTCCTGTAATTTCATGAAGAATGTGTGGATAATATAGAAGATTTAAATATTAGATTCATCAAGAAACAATCAAGATGACCCATAGATATCGTTCACATATTCGAATTTAAACTAGGTATTCTACGATCAAGTGTAATGGTCTCATAGGGGAAATATTTTAAAATACCACCTACTTGGGACCTATGCTGCATGCCCAGTTGCATAAAAATTGGTATGAAATTATTTTTCGTTTTTTAGTTTTCCATTATATTTGGGAAGGTAGGCAGGAGATTATGTTGATTTGGTATGTGGATAAGATATCTTGGAAGGGATTATCTGACCAATGTGTGAGGGTAAATGTTATGTACCCTTGGAATGATTGTTGTTAATATTGTTTTCTATTTCTCATGGATGTTATTTCACATCATGTGATAAAATTGTTTTGTGATGTGATTATTGTTTCTATGATTTTATGAAATTTTATTCATGGACTGGTATGACATTATATTTTATTATTCAAACATCATTCTAGGAACTCAGTTTTATTTTGTGACATGCATAATTTTATACATTCTTATGGAAACAATGTTTTTGGTATGTTTTTAAATGGAAAAAATATTTTCTTTTTTGACATGGATTAAATGAAATGGTGCCTAATATAAATTTGAAAATTCAATATTATGTTAAATGTGGTAAAGTAATTGGTGAAAATGGATTTATTATGATATAATTGAATTGTGAATGTTTTTACACTTTATTATGATAGAATTATTAGAGGGATGTTTATTGGTAGTGATAGCTCCACAGTTATGATAGTATAGACGGTTTTAGAGGAATGTAATTTTATATATTACTATTAATAACTCTTATGTAAATGTTTTAAGTTTTTATGTGTCCTAATATATATGTTTGAAATTGTAGAGATACTATTCCATGATGACTTTTACTAATTGGGTGATAGGATGTTATGGCTGGAAATGTTACACTAGTAGTGGAACATGAGGTACCATGATTTCCAAGGGATAGATATAATGAGAATTTCATTATGAACATTACTTATAATATGATGTTTATGTAAAGTGAGGCAGGGAATTTTTTGAATGTAATATATAATATACCATAGGAGTCCTTATTGTTTTGTCATATGACATTCAGTAGAGGGGGAGGACATGAAAAAGTTTTTTTTGGATTAACTCTCTCTAGTTGATAGTTTACCACGTAGAGAATCCTTCTAAGAAAATTTTCAAGCTGTCGTCTTATTGGATACATTGTCAGGAAAATCACTCATTGTAAATCCAATCATGGGATGGATATATAGAGAATATGGAGTAAAAATATGTTCAAGATAAGATCTTAGAGATCTTTTACCCTATGATGATGAGGAATAAGTGATAAATAGAGTTTATGAGATTAACACATGGAATTATGTCCATTATGTACCAGGATAATATATTTATAGATTTCCAAAACATTTATTCCAGAATTTGTTTGATATGAGGTAGAAGTGAAATTTTTTTTAGGGTAAGATTCTCTATGAAATTATATACTAGGTGAATATTTTCATGCTAAATATGTTTTTAGAAGTTGTGAATACGACACCCATTTATAAGGGGACCATGAAGGAGGCCTCAGAATGAGGACATGATGTTTCTACAAGATCGTTAGGTGGCATGGAATAATGGATTATGAAACTTCATTATGAGAACATTGATTAGGGTAGTATAATGTAGAGTGTGAAAAGGAAATAATCAATTACATGGGACCTTACCTTAGAAACTAGCCACTGGTGCGGTATGTTAGGTCTATTTTGGAGACAATCCCCTGAACCCATGGTATAACTCCAATCTCGTGGAAGGATGATAAATATATAAAGGTTATATATTAATCCATGACATATGTGTAGTCATCGTAAAGATAGAAAGAAAAAAAGTACAACATGGGGATCTTATACACTGTATCAGTCAGTCAGTTGAAGTTGAACTATCCATTACTATAAATGTAGCTGGCATGGTGCTTCATGGAATGATTACCCATACCAGCATATTGTGCTACAAATGGGACTCAAAATTCATCACATGGAATATTTCAATGTCAGTTTCATTACATTAAACCATCATTTGTGGATAAAGAGGTTGAAATATTGGCACTAATATGTAATATTCTTGTACCCTCTAAGCTAGATAGTGTCTTTTTGGATAATGATTTCACTCATTCAATTATATCAGAAAAAATTGTTAATGTATTTAGCATGACTATGGAGTCTGAGAGTGGGGTTATGATGATTGAAAAATATTTTGGAGTATGGTAAAGAGATATCTTTTTTTGAAAGGTGCGTTCTCTATTGGATTTGGAGAAATATTTTCTATTTGGTCATTATATCCTTGACCAGTATAGCTCCAACTTATTTATCAGTATGTACTTGCTACTAGTATACTGAGAAATCATTTATTGCATCTGAAGGAGAATGATTTTAAGGTTTCATGATGCTATAAATTATATTCACCACTTAGAGTGTGATGTGAGGTTGTTCCATTCTTGTCTATGACATCATCAAAAAGTGGTGATCACCACCATGGATGCAAATATTTTTCTAGATTATGGGTTTGAGAATAATGATTACATAATTTTTAATGATACTATAAATCACCATAGTGTTCTTTATTTTTATATTCTAAGAAGGATAATGATACTCTACAACTATTTTCTATTACAAAATATTTACCATGATGATTTTGAAGAATTGATATCCTCTTCAATGTATCATTTATAATCTTAACTAGTTAATTTTAGCTTCTGATTTCAAAATGATTAAATTTAAATTAGGGTATCATCAGTTTGTATTTTGACCCTCTAATATACGACGAAGTACATTTTGATGATTTAATAGCCTTTATGAGTTCATCATGATGTCATTCGAGCTAAAGAATGCAATAGAATTGTTTTTGGCCTTAATGAATAGAATCTTCCACCCGTACCTAGATCTGTTTTTGGTGGTTTTTTTGAATGATATATTGGTGTACTCCATGAATGATGATGAAACATCCCAACAACATCACATCATTCTGAGTATACTATGTGAGAATCATATATACACCAAGCTATTTATGGGTCAATTTTGGATTAACTAGATACAGGTCATGGGTAAAATCATCTTACAGTATGGTGTATAAATAGACCCAGATAAGTTTCATGATGTAATGTCTTTGGAGAAACCTAAGAATGTATTTTATAAAAATAGATTTATGGGGTTTTAGTATATTTTCAAATGTTAATTTGGGAATTTTATCCTATGGTATCACCTATTTTGGGATGGACCATCAAGGGAGAGATCATTGAATTGTAGGGATCATGTGAGAAATATTTATTGTAGATGATGATGTTCCTAAATATGGAACCAATTTGTGATCATAATTGATCCTTTTGTATTGTATATAATTTATTTTTCTTCATCAGGGATTGGTCTTTGTGTGGTTTAGATGAGGGGAGATTGATTAGTGGTGTATGGGTCATGAACCTCCAACCAACATGTATAGAATTGCCCTATATATTTCCCTGAATAAGATGTTGTGGTTTATGAATTAAAGTGATGGAGGAATTATCAATTTAGAAAAGAGTTTAACAATAATAATGATTAGAAGAGAATGAATCATAACTTTTTACAACAATACTTTAATCTTTAGTATTATAGTTGGGTTGAGTATATGTAGTAATTCTTCTTTTATATAGCACATATTAATGGTATGGGTAACAATTTTCATCATAATTTAAGAATGAATACTCTTAGTCTGGTATTTTTTGGATCTAGGGATTAGCGGGAGATAATGAATTTATTAAATGAGATTCATGTTGTGGTTTAGGAGGTATAAGAGTAGATTATTCTCTTATCAGTTCTAGTGGAGTCTACACATTAATCTCTTATCTGGAAAATTCATTATCAAGGTCCTGCGTGTTGAGTATTGATGGAAATCCATGAAGGTGATTAGTACACATTATATTTTGAAATATATGGGGATGAGACCACCTATATCTGGAATCAGATTATAATTCTGATGCGAATAATTGAATATAAGAGGTGATAATTTCATGACTCGACGTTTTTAGTGAATCCATATGTGGAAAAAATGAAACATGACCTAATTCAATCGTTTTGGTGGTTAGACCTGATAAAAGAGATTGTAGGGTTCATGGAATAGAGTTACACCTATAAATAGTGGAAGAATTACTGTCATCAACATGGTGTTCTAGTATCTCCATCTCCCATTTTTGAATTGAAATGTGATAGAGTTACTGTGGGTATTTTGGTGGGTCTCAAGTAGATTAATTAGAAGAACAACATTATTTGGGTGGTTGTGGACCCTTTCAAAAATGTAAGACATATCATATTTTTATGGGTGACAATTTCAATGGATCATATGAGAGACATGTATATTAGGGATATAGTGCATATGCACGGGTTACCTATAGTATAGTTTTAGATCATGATTCAAGTTTTACATTGAGCTTATAGTAGAGCATAGAAAAGTTTATTCGCACTCTGTATTTACTGAGTATGGGTTTCCACTCACATAATGATGGTTTATGGGAATATAATATACATATACTTGAGGATATGCATGATTTGTGTGTCATAGAATTTACTGGGTCTTGGGAGAAGCACCTAAAGTTAGTGTATTTTTTCTATATCAATAGTTATCTAGTAACCATTTATAAATAACCGTATGAAAAAAATTATGGAAGTCTATTCATATCACCTTGATGTTGGATTGAGGAAAGTTAGTAAATGTTGTTGGGACTATGTCTTATCAAAGTTATGTTAGAGTAGGAATAACTAATTTGTAATCATATTTCTATTGATCAGAGTAGGATGAATTCAATTTATTATGAGAAATTTTGAACCATTCAGTTTGAAGTGGGTGATCATTTGCTCCTTTGAGTGTCTCCCATATTGGGTTACTGTAGTATTTAGAGACGAGAAAATTTATAGAAATGTTTTATTGGTCCATTTGAGTTTTTTGAGATTATTAGGCCAATGGAACACTAATTATCTATTCTTTAGAGTTACAATGTTATGAATTTTTTTTTTCATTTGTCACAACATCAGCGGTATCACCATGACCCTTACCATTTTATCGATGTGTATGATGTTTATCATGGGAATGATTTCTCATTTGAGGATAAGTTGATATATCTATTGGATCATGAAGAGAATGTATTGTTGGGAAATTATGTATTAATAGTTTGTGAATTTTTCCCCATGTCGTGAGTAGGATGAAACATTGGAGAGAGAATAAGATATGCGAGATCATTGGCCAGATATTTTTACCTTCAATAATAGAGATTCATGGTAGTAAAGTTCGAGGATGAAATTTCATAATCGGGGAGAATGTAATATTATCACCATTATGGATGGTGTACTAAGACCATTTATAGGTGCTCTTTTTTCTTATTTTCTATATAACATGGTTGTCTTTCACATTAGCGATTTTTTGGGTGAAATTTTATAATTTCAAGAATAAGTGGGGCAGTTCATCGGTGACACATGGTTTTACAAAATTCAGCAATCAATCTTGAAAAATCTGAGAACCCCAAATGAAGAGACTCACATGGATAGAGGATGGTTTTTAATTTTTCACAAATCTAGTAGTAAATTTTTGACACCTATCGAAGAGGTGTTTAGTTAGGCATATAGATAGGTCATACCTTTTCCCCAAGTGGGAAACCATGAGTGTGAGAAAATAATCCACTGATAATTTGATAAAAAAAATCCACAAACCCTTTATATTAACCCTAAGTCAGCCCAACTCAACCCTAATCCTATATTACTCATTTCTAGAGTTTCATGATGGATTAAAAGGAATTCAAACCTCCATTATTGACAAATTGATGCCTGGATTCATGATATTATCCTATACTTGTAAGATATTTCCTTCCTTATTAGTTTTCCCTATCCATCCCAACATTATGACATCATTTTAATGGACTTTATCCTCTATTATGTGTAGATATAGATATATGCTTTTATATATATTATCTGTTCATATTTAGATCTAGGTTTTAAACTCTATCTTGGTCTATGTCGTGTTCTTAATCATTCATCTTCAATTGGGGATTTCCTTTTTGAAAAATTCACCATAAAGTTTGAGGATGTTATTATAAATTCAATTACCATACTCATTAATTCCAATTTTATGTATTATTTGTCAAATTAAAATTTGAAATATTGACAATTGAGTCTAAAATTTATTAATTTTACCAAATAAATAATTTATGGGACCATGTTATTGATTTTATTTCTTTTTGAATATAAGATGAGTTAAACACAAGTTTTTTGATTTGGGTAATTATTATTATGAAATTAGGGGAACTAGATTAATTGAATGGTCATTTAATTAATGGAATGTTGTGAATGTGGAATTGATGTGAAATTATGATTATGTAATTGATCAATTATTGTGATATGAATTTATTAAAAATGAGGATTACAAGGTAGTTGAATAGACCAATATGGATTAATGGGTTTTATGAATTTAATATTACAACAAGGATTAATGATGGATTTATTATATTATTTCTTGTGATTTATTTATTTTAAAATGAATTGTAGTTATAAATTGTAATGGTATACAAGAAGATAAATGTTGATGAATGGGTTAATGGGCATTATCATTGATAAAGGGGGTATGTGGGATTAATGTGTTGAATTGCTATATTAGTTTCAGACATGTAATTCTACTCCAAATGCCCACTTATGTGATTAATATATAGACATGTGTGGGACATAGACTTATACATCAAAATTCAAAAAGTCATTAATTGATAAAGGTTTTTATAACAAGGAATACTAATTGAAAATCCCATTATAATAAATGATTTCTGGGAAATAGACTATTTCTTAAAATACCTAATGTGTTCAATAAATATAATTTTAGGAAAAAAAATGTTCTCACTTGTCCATTGATCAAATTGTTCTTAATATGAATAAAGTTTAAATAAAAAATTAAAAACATGGAATTATGATATTGTATATCCCTTGGGGATAGTTCATATTCCATCATGTGTTGAAAAAGTTTTTCGGAGCTTGGGTATCCCTATGAAAATGGTGGTTTATGTGGTAAAATTTTGAATAATGGAATATATGTTAAAAAAAATTTTATATCCTGAATTATATTATTTATACAACTTTATAAACAGTTATTGAGTTGATATTGTTTTATACACTATTGTTGGTGTCCTGCTGAGCTATATTCACACCCAACATAGGATAATTGATCTGTACCCAAAAATACATAATGCTTTTAAGACATGATAAGGGAGTGTGTATTATGTAATATTCTTATGTTTGGATGGAGTATAGATTAGGGAACAAGTCACATTGTTAGGGTTCTATAGGGACATTTAATGTGTCTTTTATTTTTTTTGTTAGAAACATGAAACATGTCATGGAATTACATATATACTATTTTATTTTTGTAATTATGCCATGTTTTTTACCATGATATACTTGAATTATTTTTGATATTATTTATTTTATTCTAATGTTATTATAATTTTAAAAATAGGGTATACTATCCCCTTGTTTGATATTAGTCCCTTGTTAATATTATGAATTACATAGAATAAGATGAGGATAACATAAGTTTATGTGGGAAACATAATTGGGGAACTAATGTGTGGAACCCTGGTTGGGATATCATAGTTTGACATGTTGGGGTCATTCATACACAACATATTCTATGATTAACAACTAACTAAACTCTTTTTCTCTTTCATAAATGAAATTAATTTCAAGAATTTTCACTAATAACATTGATAAAAATTAAGTTAGACTTATTAGAAATTATAGAATTTTTATATTCCATATTTGGAATCAATTTTTCATTATTAAAAAAATGGCATAATTTATTTTGAAATTGATCCTACAGAAGTGATGATTAAAAGTGTTTTTTATGTTAAAATGTTCAATATTGAACTATTTTTATACAAATATTTAATATAATAATGATTCTATTCACAGAAATTGGAAAAATATGTTTATAATATTTCAAATTTTACTTTAAAACCAATTTAAAATGTAAATTAACAATGTTAATTCTTAAGACAAAACCTTAGTTTTCAATTAAAATTTAGTAATTTTCACTATTTATCAAAAAAAGATTCTTTTTAGAAAAATAATAAAAATTCCCCTAAATATAATTTTTTTATTCTTATTTTATAAATTATGAATTGTTTTTTCAATTTTAATTTTGAAAAGTTTCAAAATTTAATTTTATTACAATTGTGACACTAAATGATTGAAAATAATATTAAAAAATTGTTCTTTTTATGCATAAAATTAGATTTGAAAATTTCTTATGAATATAAACGTGAATGGTTGAATTTAAAAAAAATTATTGAATATATAATATATAAATTTCATTTAGATATTACACTAATAATAATTAATTTAATTTTTAATTATAAAATTCATTTGGCACATAAAAATAAATTTTTATAAAAAAATTTCATTTATATTCAACTGGTGTATTATATTATTTTATAAATAATTTGTAACTAATGAATCATACCATATATTTTAATATTTTATTAAACCGCATAAAAAAGTATAAAAAATTTCATAAACCACAGAGAAGGGTATCCAACAACCTTGGATAAATTTCTCTTGAGTTATACATTCAAGAAAGTATTTCTTACCCATAATAGGGTAATCCCTTGAAAAGAGTATCAGAGTCTATCTTCCTATCCTTGAAAGATCTAGAAATTTTGTTATTCAGATCCTGTATCTTAGTATCCTCAAAATTCCTTAATTGATCAGCCAATCAGAGTCTCACTATGAAAACTAAACAAGATGTTCCCAGATTGAACAACTTTATCAATGAATTATCACAAAGAATGAGAGTATCTCTCTCTAGAAATCACTTCATATTATCACAACAATTTATATCTAGATGTGTGTTGTTTCTATGTTTCTAAAAATATTCAAATTGATGGGAATTTAATGGAGAAAAATCCTAATGGTGGGATCCTCCTCAATAGGTCATATTTTTTCTTATATATCTGAGAGACCTATACATGTGTCACTCATCCAAAAGTTATTCAAAAACAGATAGTATGAAATCATTTTATATAAGAGAACATGGGAAACATTATAATGTGTAAGAAACAAAAAATATGCAAGGAAAATTGTTTTGAATCTCATGAAAAATTAACATGTATAGGATCTGATAAAATGAAACATTATATTAAGGAAATGAGGAAACATTAAGAAAATAATTTAATAGGTATTTTAAGGATTTAGGAATCAGATGATAAAAACATGAACTATTATATTATGAAAAAATATATATTCAGAGTTTAAATTTTTAGGAACCCAGAATATAATTTATGAATATTTGGGAGAGTAGAAAAATTAGATATTCGAGTCTGATTTCTAGAGAATTCAGAATCATATTTCTGAAGAAATAGGTGTTTCATTTTTAATGAAACTGAATCCTGATTTCAGAAGAAATCAGAGTCTTATTTGAGAAGAAATCAAAGACATCTTTAAGAAGAAATTAGAGTCTAATTTTATGTGAAATCCAAGAATGATTTTAGGAGAAATCAAAGTCTTATTTAAATTAAATTAGAGTATGATTTCAGGAGAAATTCGGGACTGATTTTAGGAGCAATTGGAATTTATTTTCTCTTGTAATCGGATTCTAATTTTTGGATAAATTGGATTCTGATTTAAGGATAAATCAGAGTCTAATTTCAACTTATTTTTAAGTATGATTTAATAAGAAATAATATTCCAAATTGTTGGGAAATAAGATTCTAAGGAACTGTAAGGAATAATGATATGTAAGGATTCAATTTTTTACCATAAAAAATAGGGTTAGATATGGCTTGTGAAAACATTAAACAAGACATTGAAAAATAATGTTAAAGGTAAAACATTTTTAAGAGAAAGAAAATTACCATAAGAAAAAAATTCTTATAGAAATATATTTTTCCTAAAGAAATGTATTTGTGATTTTTAAAGCATAATGGAAAGGAATAGTTATAAGGGAACATATTGAATCAACAGTATCCCCCATTTTTAGACTAGAAAAAACATCTCATAAAATAATATAAAGAAAAAGGTTTTAATTTTTATCTTAAATGAAATATTTACTGACCATTACTTATTACCCACAATGAATACAAATAACACCCCATAGGTTTTGAAATCCCTATAGAAATAATTCTTGTCATTCATAGAGATGTTACATATTCCTTACATAAGAATTTCCTCTTTTAATAGTCTCCCCCTTTCATAGGAATATTAGTTTTTAATATTATTTGTTTTCATACTTTTCTCCCCTTTGTGATTTTCAAAAAGTAATGTAGGGAAAGAAAACAATTTCCCTAGTAAGGTTAGAAATATTCAAGAAAAATCAATTTAAAGATAATAAATTCCATTAATATGTGAAAAATTTGTTGGAGGAGAATACAAAAATGGATTTAAGAAATAATTCACCCTTCTTTTCCTTTAACATTATCTTTTAAGTTGTTCCCTTCATCTTCTTCAACTATTTATGATCATATTAAAAATTCATGATCATCAGATATTGATCCTGATATTTCTTTTCATGAACTTTGATTGTATCTTATTCATTCATAAGAGGAAATATTGATCTTGTAATCTAACCAATAAAATGAATATTTTACTAAATCGTTGAAATCATACATTATTTTCAGATCATTAATCTCTAACTTATACCACTTTGTCATTTCATTAAATGATTTCCTTTGAGTATCCTAACAAATGTGAAAAGTCATGAACTCAGATTCAAGTTTGAGAAGCTTTTCCAAGATAATGATTGTTGAATATGAAATATGGTTTATTATTTGATGAAGAAGTTGGAATTTGGAGTCAATACATGGAAATAATGGAATGGTATTCACTAGCTACTTTAAGGAGTAGATGACACAATCTTGTCCAAAGAAATATAAAGATTCATATGTAGATTCCATTTCTAGCGAGGGATGTTTACCTTTCTCTTATAATTTTCCCATAGATATTCCAACAAAATATTTCAAGGATTTTCAACCACAATGTTCCTATGAGAATTAATAACCACTAGCATTCCTTTCTGAGCTCAAGAGAATTCCTTCTCAACAATCGGGGTCTCATGCTCACAATCAAAAACTTAAATTATATTATCATCATCAACTTTCTCTTTATCAGCACATTTTCACCAATTTCCATAACATCACCCCGATAAAGAAAATCATGGTTACATATTTCATCATATGAAGGTTTATCAACCTCATCATGAGGATCACCATCTTTCCCTTATGATATTATATTGGTTGATTCAACATGGGAAGTTCAGATAGATATCTTTTCAAAAGGACTTTCCTTCCTATGATATTCTTCCTCCATTTTGATAACATCAACACTTTCCTCTTCCTAGTCTAATTAATCATGTTATTTTTTTACTTTTTCTTCTTCAACAGTGGGTTCCAGAATTGAATCATTCTTTCTCATATCTGCAACCAGAGTTTCAATTTGAATTTAATCTTGTAAAAAGGATTATAGTACCTGAAATTTTTCATATTCCATATCTGTATCTCTAAGAAAAAAATTAAATAATCTCATCTTCTAACATATTCTTATTTAAAATTTTTTTTTCACGCTTCTCAAGATTTCCAGCTGCATTATTTTTTAAGGACTTTGCCTCAACAGGGTCTAACATAAAAACATCAACTCCTTTATTAGTTTTCATCATTTTCTCTCACCACATGGATACCACTTCATTAGAAAAATTATTTTTCTTCCTCGATATTGGTGGAGTAGATAAAGACTCATGTACTGGTACTTTCTCTTTTTATACCGATTCATTTTTTTTCTTTGAGGTTTTCTTGAAACTTTTACCAGCTTCACCTTTCCTGCAGATAGCTTGAAAATAAAAATCATGAAGATAAAAGAAATGTACTATCTTAATACTAAATCCAATTTTCATCCATCTCAGAGTATAATCAATCAACAAAATTATCTTAAAAAAATTGGTTTTGAGATGCAATCAATTTTGAATGATTCTAGGAAATGGAAAACAATTTTGACTAGATTTCTCGAGACATTATAATCTGAAACATTAGTGTACCATTCTTGATATTCTGGATAGTAAAGGGAATTTACATGATGATGTTTATATTCCTTATATTTACCAATAAATCCATCCTGATGATATCACATTTCTTAAGGTAATCTTAGTATCCTTTTCTCAGAATGAGAAAACCATGCATCCATAGAGCTAGAAATCTATAGCTGGTTGAAAGATGATAGATAAGTATTTCATAAAACTGGATATAAATACCAACATGTGAAAACATTCAATTATAAATATTCATTCAAGGAAACATACATTCTAGATTTCTCAGTGAGAATTATTAATATTGACACAGTTCTTCCAATAAAACATATGTTTCGGAAATTTTTATTGTTGAAAGAAAATTTTAGGTTCTAAACAAATAAATAAAGCAATGAATGTTTTAGGTTCTATATTTTTTATGCAAATATAAAATATTAAACATATGTACCCCATATAAAAAGTAGTATATTAATATATGGAGATAGGTTTTAAAAAAATTTAATATGAATGATTACATAATGATTATCATTCCTATCTTCTGTTTAATGTATTAAAATCTACCAGAGGGTAATTTTTTTTTAAATATGTCAAAAAGTTGGTCTTGTATTTTGATAAATTGGAAAATACTATCTCCTATAAATGTGTGATACCTAATAAAGTGATTCATAATGTCTATGTATTTTACACAATAGTTATGTGTAGGGTTTTTTCATAGGGAAATGTAAATAGTATTATCACACATTATATCTGTTTCGGTAAAACTCATGCCATAGTTTGTGAGTGTGTGCTATAACAACAACATGTGAGAACAAAAACTTCCAAATGGTATATATTTAGCTTCAGTAGTGGAAAGTGCTACTGAGTTTTTCTTCTGGGATGTCCAAGAAACTAATAAATTTCCTAAGAAATGAAATGTTCCGGATGTACTTTTTCGGTCAATTCTACATCCACCAAAATCTGCATTAGATTTTTTTTAAAATAAAATCATTTCCATAAGAATTGAAAATTCTTAAATACATGGTTACCTTTAAATAGATTAATATTGTTTTTAATACTTTCAATTGATATTCCATTGGATTATATTGATATATTTTACATAATAATATAGAAAAAATTAATTCGGGACGAATAACTAATTTGTATAATAATGATTCTATCATACCTCAAAAAGATGTTTGATCTACTTGCTTCCCATCTTCATCAAGATCAAGGTAATTTTATATACTGATTAGAGTACATATAATTTTAGTTTTTTCATATCCATACATATCAATAAAATATTTAATATACTAATGTAGAGATATTTATGTTCCTTCATTTTTTTTGTGAAATTTGAAATCTATGAAAAAATGCTAACTCCCCAATCACACTCATTACAAACATAGATTTCCTGAGATTTTCAAATGAATCAGTTAAACATTGTTGAGTTGATCTAAATATAATTTCATCCACAAAAATATGAAAATCAAAACATTATTCTAAACTTTATTTATGAAAAGGGTTAGATCATCAATTCCTTTAACATAATTTTTTGGTAACAAAAATCTTGTTAGTCTTTTATAACAGGCTCAAGGGGATATTTTAAGTCCATATAAACCTTGGTAAGTTTGAAAAAAAATTACGATGTTTTTTGTCTTCAAAACCAGGTGGTTGTTCAATATAAACATATTCATGAACATATCCATTTAGGAAATCACACTTCACATCCATTTGAAACAGATTGAAGTTGAAGAATTCTACAAAGTCCAGTACAATGCGAATAGATTCATGTTTATGTACTAGAGCATTGGTTTCTTCATAGTCTATTCCTTCATGTTGATTATATCCTTCAGAAACTAATATTTCTTTTTTTAACGATTAAATTTTCTTTACATTTATTTATGAAGAAACATTTTACACCAACTAAAGAAGTTTGCATAATACTTTCGACCATTGTCCAGACTTTGTTCCTTTCAAATTCATATAGTTCATCTTGTATAGGTTTAATCAAATCATTGTCACCTAAATCTCCATCAGTTATTTTATGCTCAAATTGGAAATGAAATGATAGATATTATATTTCATTTATTATAATACATATAGTCATTATAGGTTGATTTACATCACCAATGATACTATCACTGGGATTATTTTTAAGAAAAAAACTGATTTGGGTTTTGTAAAAAAACGTTATTAACATTAGGTCAAAAATATTCTGTGGGTAAAACAACATTAAAATTTTCTTGATTATTTTCTTAATTAGAATAACCATACATCAAATGATTATATTCATTTTTTGAAAACCCATCTGAATATGTAGATTTGAGTTGATTAAAAAAAGGATTATTTTAATCAAATTTAACTTGTACTGTTTCATCAAATGTACAAGAATTTTTATTGAAAACACGATAAGCGTTTGAATTAGTGTAATATCTTATGAAAATTCCTTCCTCAGATTTGTGTGTGAATTTATGTAAGTTATATTTCATATTCGATATGAATACATTGAATTAAAATTCAATTAATTAAGAATCCTTAGGTTCTCAACCAATCCACCATTCAGAAGGTGTTTTATTAATATAATGTATAAATAAAACTCAAAATTATATTATAACAATAAGTACTAATAGATTCAACCCAAATGTGTCTAGAAGTAGAATAGTCACTCAAACATGGTTCTCATTATCTTTTTAAGAATTCGTTTTCTTCTTTCAACAACACCATTTTGTTGAGGTGTTGTTGAAGCTATGAAGTTATGAGTAATTCCCTTCTTATTATAAAAAGTTTGAAATTCAGAATTGTCAAATTCTCCCCCATGAACATGATGAATAGTTATGAATGTAATATTTTTCTCATTTTTGACATTTTGTGAGAAATATTTAAAATTAGAAAAGTATTATGATTTATTTTCTTAAAAAAAAGACCCATGAAAATATTGTGTAATCATTAAATAAAAAAAATAGTATTTGCATACAATAATTCCAGATTGTGTTTGACCAAAATTATCCATATGTAGTAACTATAATGGATCTGAAGCTTCGAATTCACTAACTTATTTAAATATGTAATTTTGTTTCTTTCAATTTTTATAAGGAACACAAACATTAGAATAATCAAAACTAATCTCAAGTAGAATCTTAGAAATTAACTTCTATGAGGGTTTTCCTAGGTTCAAAAGGTTACAGTGTCCTAATATTATATTCCATAACCATGATTGATCTTTCATTTCACCAAGGCACGCAAGATCATGTTTATTAATAACATTTATCTTCAGTGTAAAAAACTTCTCATTCCTATAGGTAGAGACAATAAAATATTCCTTGGAATTGTGTACTAGGAATTTATCATTCCTAAAATTTACAATGTAACTGTGATCACATAATTTTCTTATTATTATAAGGATGTTATTGTGATAGTTAACAAATAAAACATTTGAAATTAGTTATTCTCCTTGAAAAAATGGTACCTATACAAAAATTTTATCCCCGATGATTTTATCTAAATGTTAAGTTTCCACATATCACCCTGATAATATTTTCAAAGACGTTTTTGCGACATGTAATTTATGTGGGACATCCACTATCCATGTACCATGTATTTTTTTACTTCCTTTGTTTCAATGAAAATAATATTGTTCGACATTCGAAATACAAACATGTTTGGATCCGAAAATGATAGAAACTAAATTCATCGGTATCAACATTTTATTATAAATGTTCTATTTATTAAAACATAAGAATTTGGTTTTATTCAAAGAACTATTTTTCTCCCAATTTCCACCACATTTACACATTTTTCTAAAAGGTTCAATTTGGGGAACAAAATAGTTATCAATAAAAATAGGTTTTCGTTCAGTATAACCAAATCTTCAACAATTCCTTAGAGGATGAAGTTGTGAATAAATTTTATAATATTATTTCCATCCCAAACTAAAACTTGATAAATGATTCTTCAAGGAATATATTTCAAATTTTAGACTGATGACTAATTTCATATCCTTATAGTCATTAGTATTATTGTTTGAGTAATCCTCTAATTTTTTTTCTTAGAACACTATTTTATACATCCTTATAAAGTTGATCATACTCATAATTAACTCCCTTATTGTAGAGACCCAAAGCTTGACGTACATTGACATTACATTACATTTTCGGAATACATAGTACATAACAAAAACACACACACAAGGATCGTAATAGTTTAGTGTCTTTGGAAACTCGGAATATAATCTTCTAATCCAGGTGAAAGATCTTCAACATCTCCTATAAAGATCATCCTTTTTTAATACCTAAAACCTTTCTTTATATCCTGGGGAAAAGTAAACATAAAAGGGTGAGCTCAAATGCTCAGTAAGGGTAAACAAAAGAAATATCAATCACATCATATACATAAGCACATAACTTTTGGAAATCTTAACCTGTAAAAGAGATCATAATTTCATAACCTGGGATAACTCATGGCAGTGAAATGTTATCACAATAATTATAACTTAAAACATTAAACTTTGTGGCATACACACATAATCATAGAGAATCATTTCATGTTAGTCAAGACTCATTGTCAAGACTATCTTAGTGGACAAAGTCCCTTTCTGAACCGAGTCACCCTCGTTTCAGTCCTGTTTCACTGAACCGGTATATCCTACCATTCCAGCCATGTCTATCTCATGAGATATAAAATCTTTTCCCAATGAATTGGAGGGAGATATAGGTCCCACCCATCTCATAATGATACCATTCTTATGTGTGCCACAAAATCATAAATCATACATCATTACATAACCCATGTAATAAAAATGGGAATCTTAAACATCGTGACATCATAAAACAATTCATATAAGATAAAGGAATTCATAAAAATATTTCCATCACAACATAATAAAATCCATGTAATAATAGGTATAGAAACAGAACCCTATATTGTCTTAGAAGGAAAATAATTTTGATAAAACTCTGGAACTCCATTCTTGAAGAAAAATATCCTTTCTACTTCAAAAACATTTATCATGTCATACAATTTTAAACTAAAATAAGTTGATTAAAAATAAACTTGAAAACTTGTAAAGGAATATTCTAGTAAATAAGGTTTTAAAAATCCATTCATGCCGTATAAGTTAAAAAAACATTCTTCTCGTACTTTTGTCGGAAAAGTCAAAAAATACCTCGTGTGAAAAACGACAAAAGATTCCATTTATATCATTTACTAAAAAATCACCTAAGGGTAAAATAGGATTTAAACAATTGTAGGTGAATGGAAATAATATTACATATTGAGGAAACATGGATGTGGATGATAAAATACACCCCAGTAAATTCCAAAGTATAAACAATCTCGGATAAAAATGAGATTGTGATATTTCCCTTACCTTAGGTCAGATTTGCTTCACAAGTGTCCGAAAATCCTGTATAATGATTTAAATAATGTCATTGAATTATTACAGAATCATATTCATTGTTATTATATCATATATGGTTCGCTTATGACTTTATATTACCCGTTCTTTTGTAAATTCATGTTAAAGCAGCGTTTTGGGTAAAATCGTCTCATTTGTCTTTCGTGTTTTAACTTGTAATTATTCATATGATTGGTTAGATCATAATTAATTAATTCCAGAATATAAAACATGATTTATATATAATATATATTCAGAATATACATATATATAATAAATTAGTAAATGGAAATAAATACACCGTTCATGGAGACGGTAGGCCGTACGTACGCATGAACGTTGTTTTCGTTTCTTTATTGAATTGAGTGGAATTAAGTAGATGACATACATATATATACAAATAAATCCAGTAGCTTTATAATGTCATATATTTCATTATTATTTCTTATATATACTTTATAATCATTCTTAAATGGTTAACATGGAGAATAAATCTCATCGCGTCGTGGAGACGGTAGGCCGTACGTACACACGAGCGATGATATCATTTCCATAATTATTGAATTGAATTGGAGTGGATGATACAATATATCAGAATCATTATGATGTTATAATAACTATGTATAGTTATTATTTACACCATAATACCCATCCATGTAAGGTGTTGGTGGAAAAACAGATTACACCACGGCGTGGAGACGGTATTCCGTACGTACGCACGCGCGGTGATTTCTTTTTCCGTAGGATGGATAGATGGTGAATTAGGATTGTTTCATACTTATAATAACATATCAGTTAATGAGTGATACTTATGTTATTACTTCATAATGAAATAACCTAATAATAAGAAGTGGAAGAAGAAAGAAAGGTGAAAGAATCGGTAACGGGAATGACCTCTTCTTTGAAGCGCCTCTTTGAGACCTCCTCTTAGGCACTAAAATTGGTCATTGAGGAAGAACATAACCTCTAGGATGTTGTTAGGGAAGTGGAGAAGATAATATTTCAGGGGTTGGCCGAGAGTGAAGGCTCAGAGTTGTGTGAGGAAGAGTGGGAGAAGGTTCCCTTTTATAAGGGAGGAGAGGGGCTCCTTTGGAAAAACTAAAAATATTATTTTATTATAAAGTCAAGTTCGGTTTTAAATAGCTCCAAATTGATTTATTTCGAGGATGAGGTGGGTATGGGTCTAAATACTCTCATCCAATATAATTTAGACAAGTTTAGGTTCCTATTTTAACCTTATCATTTAGATTTAACATTAAGTTAAATAATTTTACTTTTACCGCGTCTTCTTGTGTTCTTACACTATAAGGTTAATAAACTTACTATAAGAATCAAAACGAACCCCAAATTGTGCATTATTAATATATATAACCTTATCTAAGTCGTTTTTCCTAACCTTAGATTTTTAGGAATAAAATAACAATTAATAATATAATATTTGATTTAAAAACTATTTTATGTCAATTTTGACACTATTTAGTAATTGATTTTTGTGAAAATCATAAATGAATGATAAGTTCGAAAAAAGTTAATTAAATCACTACTAACATGTCATATTAACCTAGAAAATTATTGGAATTCATATAAAGTCTGAAATTATATTTATTTTTGTATTTATAACATCAATTATGTCAATATTTCATTAATAAGATAATTACTGCATCATCGTTGTGTCATAAATAAATTAACTTATTTAATATCTAAAAATTACAAATAAAATACCATTATGTAGGAAATCGTTTTATCTTTCTAATTAATATTTATAGTCGAATTTATCTTATGTATAAATTCATATTAAAAATGTTTTAGTAAATAAACATTGATTTTAACTCTTTTAACCCTTCTTTAAATAAATTAATAATAAATGTCCTAATCTAATCCAAGGGGGCTTAAATGGTCATATTTTATTCCTAAGTATGTTTTTGGTCTAATTACACTTTTCCAACAGAATTAGGACATGTGTTAGGGTAATAATAATATCATTTCTCCCTTAATTACCCTATTTACTTTTAACCATGGTAAAAAAAAGTAAAAAGTTATTATTCACCAAAAAATTATTTTAATCTCATTGAACCACATTTTACTTACTGACATCAACCGTGTCTATCGGATTTTTGAAATTCCACTTATAGAAGCGGTAAAATTAAGTTTTGTGAACAATTCAGTTTTTTTTAACTACCACATAGTGGTTTCACTAGTCATCAAAAATTAAAAGTTTTCAGAAAAATACCAAAAATTTGGCCTAAGCTATATTTAATATTATGAACTCAAAAATGATTTCTATTTTACCAAATTCAAAACATATCAGTTTCATTAATTAATTTAAAAATTAATTCCTGTCATCAAAACAAATAGCGTGTTCTTAAGAAATAATAACTATCAAAAGATTGACACTTGTTTATGTCTGGTTTAAATGTGAAATTACATCCAATGACCAACATTGTATTAAATTGTAAAAATATATTCAAAATATACTTTAAAACCAATCAAATTAATAATTTATCACTGTTAATTATTTCTATTTAAAAAGTTTTTTTTAATTAAATTTAGTAATTTTCACTATTCATAAAAATATGAATGTTATCCGAAAATCATAAAAATTTCACCCTAAGCTAAATTCGATATTACGAATCCAAAAATGAATTCCATTTTGAAAAATAAAATTTACAAAATTTGAAAAAGTGGTTATTACTATTCATAACGGCTAGTTTTAATAATATTTTAATAGTATATTGTTGTTTAGTGAAACTCGTTATTGCGTACTACACATGCTATCGAGGAAGGTCGCGATTGCGTGTAATGCCAGGCAAGTCAAGGATGCGTGTTGTGAAAGCTCCTTTTGATGTAGTGTACAACACAAGACATTAGTGATATTAAAAAGAATATTTTTCATAAAATCTTGGTCTGTTACATTCTACCCCCCCTTAAAATGAATTTCGCCCTCGAAATTCGTCGGGGTTATAAATGGTTTACTACTCAAAAGTTTCTTTAATAGAAACCCACATCATAAAAAAGAATACCAAAACCAATCTTTAAAAACAAAATTATGAAACGTAACGGTTACCCAAATAAACTAATCACTGGGTTTCCACATAGGTGAAAATATGGATATGGAAGAAAATTATAACCATCATGTTCTGATGGAGAGTGGTAGAGAACATGGCTATGGAAAAGCCAACAATCACAAATCCATAAATTTGTGACGATCTAAGGTACCATTTGATTAATCAGATATAAGAGCACTAGGACAACATTTTTTGTTTTCAAGATCATTTCCCTAAAGTTGAAGAATTTGAATTAGAATAAATACTTACTTTATTTTGGTAAAATCTCACTGTTGTTCGTGCCTTGAACAATTTCCACTTAATATCTTAAATAAATGAAGTTGAATTTGTTATTCGTGAAGTGTTAGCCGATCATGTGATAGAATGACGGGTCATTCCATCTTTCTCAAACAAAAGTTTAGCAAAAGTTATTAAATATACATAAGTCATTCTATAGTGAGATTAATCATATATGGTTCCTAAATTGGACTTATACTTCATATATCATACTTCTTAATATAATAAAACTAGTTTCTACTAACCAGGGACTTCCTGTAGGCCAGTGGTAGGTGATAAAGGCTAGTCGCACTTCGGTTGTGGGTTCGATTCCCACAGCCTTGTCTGACGTGATGGGTTTTCGCCCGTCCTGCAGGTTGTCCTTTTTCTAAAACTATATTACTATAACATCCCATCAATAATATCGAAAAAACTTCTATCCTTAAACAATACTAACTTATGTCCAACATAATCCATTCCAATCTTTAGGCTTATCCATAATACTGCAGTCCACTCTCATAACATAGTGAAAATGATTACCAGATATTTAATACCATCATTGATCCCCATATATCATAAGATATGTTTTGTTGGTCACATTCCAAACATTCAAAGTCCTTAATCATGTATAATCTTGAATACCCATTGAACCTTAGTGAAAACATGAATGCATTTAAAAGTTAACACCTTCCACATACCAAAATCCTCAAAATTCTATATACTCAAACCATGATATCACTTAGTCCTTATATTAATCATGAGCTCATGAATACTGTTAAACATTTAATTTTCTCGTTTTCCCTTCATTATGCACATATCATCTTATTTCCAAAAATATCTCAATCACTATGAATACCACATTAGACCAATAAATAAATATTCCAATACTCCATGATACAACATTATTTTGGAATCCCATTACATAAACACTTAATCATTCCACCACATCGTTGTCATATTCAACATCACCAATAGTGATCACATGTGACTTCCCTTTGTCCTTTGCCTTAATTGGTTGCTCATGTTGATCATCACTAACCCATGTATTAGGGCAATTATTAGCATAATGCCCCATTTCCTTGCACTTGAAGCATTGAAGTGTTGGTGGTGCGTTCTCTGCAGTGTTTGCTTTATTCACATCATTAGAAACCCTTTTTCCATTACTTCGACACTCAGCTGCTCGATGACCTTCTTTTCCACACATAAAACATTTTCTATTCCCTTTAAGACAATCTCCACCATGCTTCTTTCCACACTTTGTGCATAAGGAAACATTCATCTTCTTTTCACCATTATTCTGAGATTTCTCCTTGAACTCCATCTTTCGTTTCTTGTCAAAACCATGAGATTGATATGTAACACCAACATCCATTTCTACCTTGATAGCACAAGGCACAATTTCTTCATAGCTACTGAAGTCTCTTATATTTAATGCCCTTCGAAGACTTGGTTTTAAGCCACTGAAAAATCGATCAACTTTACATTCAGGTTGGATAATAATGCCAGATTCATACCTTTCAAGTCTTGTAAAATTCGCTTCATATATACCAACAGATTCATCATCCTTCTGCTTCAGCTCAAGAAACTCCTTTTCCATCTTTGTTCGAAGAATACGAGGGAAGTACTTACTGAAAAACATGTTCTTGAACTCGTCCCATTCCATGGACTGGATTTCATCTCTTGGCCTCGTATTCTTGATAAGATTACACCATTGATCAGCTTCACCTTCCAAAGGATATACTGCTAAGATGACATTATCATGTTCAGAACATTGAAGAACTGAAAATATCTTTTCTGTGGTACTGATCCATTGTTCAGAAACAAGTGGATCTGAAGTCCCACTGAAAGAAGGTGGACGTTGCCTCATGAAGGACTCAATAGAATATTGTTCCCTTCTATGCTCATTTGGAAGTCCAGAATGATTCATAGCTTATGTAAGTATAACAATAAGATTTTGCACTCCATCTCCCATAACATTTGTTTGTTCAAGAGGACAATCATTGCATTTTCCATTTCATTGATCAACACGGTTCCTTCGGGTTCCAGCCATCGTCTAAAACCCAAAAAGATTAGTGTGAGAGGCAAAAATCATGATAGGGAAAACAACATAATAAAGGGGGAGTACCCTCAATATCTAACATCTTAGGTTAAATTCTAAGATCGTTAGTGAAACTCTAAGACTATAACCTATACGTATACATAACCTTAGAGACATCCCTAGACATACCTTAGAAATATCTCTTGGGACCTCACTAAAGTTCTCGCATCCTAGTTTCCAAAGGTTGACTAAACCTTTTCTCTGATACCAACTGTAGAGACCCGAATCTTGACGTAAATTGACATTACATTAAATTTTCGGAATAATTAGTACATAACAAAAACACACACACAAGGATCGTAATAGTTTAGTGTCTTTGGAAACTCGGAATATAATATTCTAATCCTGGTGAAAGATCTTCAACATCTCCCATAAATATCTTCCTTTTTTTATACCTAAAACCTTTCTTTATATCCTGGGGAAAAGTAAACAGAAAAGGGTGAGCTCAAATGCTCAGTAAGGGTAAACAAAAGAAATATAAATCACATCATATACATAAGCTCATAACTTTTGGAAATCTTATCCTGTAAAAGAGATCATAATTTCATAACCTGGGATAACTCATGGCAGTGAAATGTAATCACAATAATCATTACTTAAAACATTAAACATTGTGTCATACACACATAATCATAGAGAATCATTTCTTGTTAGTCAAGACTCATTTCCAAGACTATCTTAGTGGTCAAAGTCTCTTTCTGAACCGAGTCACCCTCGTTTCAGTCCTGTTTCACTGAACCGGTATAACCTACCATTCCAGCCATGTCTATCTCATGAGATATAAAATCTTTACCCAATGTATTGGAGGGAGATATAGGTCCCACCCATCCCATAATGATACCATTCTTATGTGTTCCACAAAATCATAAATCATACATCATTACATAACCCATGTAATAAAAATGGGAATCTTAAACATCGTGACATCATAAAAAAATTCATATAAGATAAAGTAATTCATAAAAATATTTCCACCACAACATAATCAAATCCATGTAATAATAGGGATAGAAACAGAACCCTATACTGTCTTAGATGGAAAATAAATTTGATAAAACTCTTGAACTCCATTCTTGAGGAAAATATCCTTTCTACTTCAAAAACATTTATCATGTCATACAATTTTAAACTAAAAGAAGTTGATTACAAATAATCTTGAAAACTTGTAAAGGAAGCTTGTTGTAAATAAGGTTTTAAAAATCCATTCATGCTGTATAAGTTAAAAAAAACATTTTTCTCGTACTTTTGTCGGAAAAGTCAAAAAGTACATCGTACGAAAAACGACAAAAGATTCCTTTTATATCATTTACTAAAAACTCTCCTAGGGGTAAAATAGGATTTAAACAATTGTAGGTGAATGGAAATATTATTACATATTGAGGAAACATGGATGTGGATGATAAAATACACCCCAGTAAATGCCAAAGTATAAACAATCTCGGATAAAAATGAGATTGTGATATTTCCCTTGACTTAGGTCCGATTTGCTTCGTAAGTGTCCGAACCTCCTGTTTAATGATTTAAATAATGTCATTGACTTATTACAGAATTATATTCATTGTTATTATATCATATATGGTTCACTTATGACTTTATATTACCCGTTCTTTTGTAAATTCATGTTAAAGTAGCGTTTTGGGTAAAATCGTCTCATTTGTCATTCGTGTTTTAACTTGTAATTATTCATATGATTGGATAGATCATAATTACTTAATTACAGAATATAAAACATGATTTATATATAATATATATTCAGAGTATACATATATATAATAAATTAGTAAATGGAATGAAATACACCGTTCATGGAGACGGTAGGCCGTACGTACGCATGAACGTTGTTTTCGTTTCCTTATTGAATTGAGTGGAATTAAGTAGATGACATAAATATATATACACATAAATCCAGTAGCTTTAAAATTTCATATATTTCATTATTATTGCTTATATATACTTTATAATAATTCTTAAATGGTTAACATGGAGAATGAATCTCATCGCGTCGTGGAGACGGCAGTCCGTACGTACGCACGAGCGATGATATCATTTCCATAATTATTGAATTGGAGTTGAGTGGATGATACAATATATCAGAATCATTATGATGTTATAATAACTATGTATAGTTATTCTTTACACCATAATACCCATCCATGTAAGGTGTTGGTGGAAAAACAGATCACACCACGGCGTGGAGACGGTATTCCGTACGTACGCACGTGCGGTGATTTCGTTTTCCGTAGGCTGGATAGATGGTGAATTACGATTTTTTCATACTTATAATAACATATCCATATATGAGTGATACTGATGTTATTACTTCATTATGAAATAACCTAAGAAGAAGAAGTGGAAGAAGAAATAAAGGTGAAAGAATCGGTAACGAAAATTACATCTTCTTTGAAGCGCCTCTTTGAGACCTCCTCTTAGGGCACTAAAATTGGTCTTTGAGGAAGACTAGAACCTCTAGAATGTTTCTAGGGAAGTGGAGAAGTGAATTTGTCAGGGTTTGGCCGAGCATGAAGGCTCAAAGTTGTGTGAGGAAGAGAGGGAGGAGGGGCCCTTTTATAAGGGAGGAGAGGGGCTCCTTTGGAAAAACTAAAAATATTATTTTATTATAAAGTCAAGTTCGGTTTTAAATAGCTCCAAATTTATTTATTTCGAGGCTAAGATGGGTATGGGTCGAAATCCTCTCATAAAACATAATTTAGATAAGTTTAGGTTCATATTTTAACCTTATCATTTAGATTTAACATTAAGTTAAATAATTTTACTTTTACCGTGTCTTCTTGTGTTCTTACACTATAAGGTTAATAAATTTACTATAATAAGCCAAACGAACCCCAAATTGTTCATTATTAATATATATAACCTTATCTAAGTCATTTGGATTAACCTTATATTTTTAGGAATAAAATAACAATTAATAATATAATATTTGTTTTAAAACCTATTTTATGTCAATTTTGAAACTATTTAGTAATTGATTTTTGTGAAAATCATAACAGAATGATAAGTTCGAAAAAAGTTAATTAAATCAATACTAAGATGTCATATTAACCTTGAAAATTAGTGTAATTCATAAAAAGTCTAAAATTATATTTATTTGGGTATTTATAACATCAATTATGTCAATATTTCATTAATAAGATAATTACTGCATCATCGTTGTGTCATAAATAAATTATATTATTTAATGTCTAAATATTACAAATAAAATACAATTATGTAGGAAATATTTTTAGATTTCTAATGGATATTTATAGTATAATTTATCTTATGTATAACCCCATATTAAAAATGTTTTAGTAAATAAACTTTGATTTTAACTCTTTTGACCCTTCTTTAAATAAATTAATAATAAATGTCCTAATCTAATCCAAGTGGGCCTAAATGGGCATATTTTATTCCTAAGTTTGTTTTTGGTCGAATTACACTTGTCCAAGAGAATTAGGACATGTGTTAGGGTAATAATAATATCATTTCTACCCTTAAATACCCTATTTACTTTTACCCGTGGTAAAAAAAAGTAAAAAGTTACTATTCACCAAAAAATTATTTTCATCTCATTGAACGACATTTTACTTACTGACATCAACCGTGTCTCTTGGATTTTTGAAATTACACTCACAGAAGCGGTAAAATTATGTTTTATGAACAATTCAATTTTTTTTAACTACCACTTAGTGGTTTCACTATTCATCAAAAATAGAAAGTTTTCAGAAAAATACCAAAAATTAGGCCTAAGCTATATTTGATATTATGAGCTCAAAAATGATTAATATTTTACCAAATTCAAAACATATCAGTTGCATTAATTAATTTAAAAATTAATTCCCGTCGTCAAAACAAATAGCGTGTTCTTAAGAAATAATAATTATCAAAAGATTGACACTTGTTTATTTCTGGTTTAAATGTGAAATTACATCCAATGACCAACATTGTATTAAATTTTAAAAATATATTCTAAATATACTTTAAAACCACTCAAATTAATAATTTATAACTATTAATTATTTCGATTGAAAAATTTGTTTTTAATTAAAATTTAGTAATTTTCACTATTCATCAAAATATGAAAGTTATCCGAAAATCACCAAAATTTCACCCTAAGATAATTTCGATATTACGAATCCAAAAATGAATTCCATTTTGAAAAATAAAATTTATAAAATTTCAAAAAGTGGATATTACTATTCATAACGGCTATTTTTAATAATAATTTTATAGCATATTGTTGTTTAGTGAAACTCGTTATTGCGTACTACACACGCTATCGAGGAAGGTCGCGATTACGTGTAATGCAAGGCAAGTCAAGGATGCATGTTGTGCAAGCTACTTTTGGTGTAGCGTACAACCCAAGACATTAGTGAAATTAAAAATAATATTTTCCATAAAATCTTGGGCTGTTACACTTATGGTTTTTAGATATATTATCAAAATCATGTATTTTTTTATCAATATATTTAGGAATATCTGATTCTTACTTTGTAAATACTGAAATTCTATAATTTTCATTCTCTAACGTATTTTCTATTTTACAATTTTCATTTATCATGGAATTTAAAAAATCTAGGGACTTATTCAAATGAAGGTATGGTATTTTATTCCGAAGAAGAAGATTATTCTTCTTAAGATTAAAAATATTCCTTTTCAATATAATTATAACTTAAAGAAATATAGGTTAAGAATTCAACGTTGTTTAACTTAGCCATAAGATAATGATTTTCAATATCTAATCTGGTTATAAGACCATTATTTGTCTGACTAGAAGATTCATATTATGAGGGTTCATTTAATGAGTCACCACTACTAGAACTCAAGGATTCATTAAACGTTAGGACTTTCCCAGCCTTATATTTGTAATACTTATTTCTATTCCTTTCAGAATACCTATCCTTTCTATCTTTTCTCTTAAGCATAGGAAAATTCAGTCTGATATTTATGGACCATTTTCGTTCATAACAAGTTACTTCTGAATCATTCTTTTTTCGGTCATTATTATTATATATGTACTGAAAATATTCCATTCCCACATTCTTGTTTTTCCTTCGAGTAAGATTGACTGGTCCATTCTCAGACTGATCAATATCACCTGGTTCAGATATTACTGTATATTTCTTATATTTTGACCTAGTAACTCGTTTAGAAGGCTTGTATTTCATAAGATTTTATGTATTAGTGGAAGAAACACTTCCATTACTGTTCTTCTTCTTATTGATGTCTGTATCTCTCTTAATTCTTGTTTCTTGCGGAATAAGTGTTCCAAATTACTCATCTAGAGTGATGTTAGAAATTTTCCTTTTCTCTTTAATAGTTTTTCTTTTTATATTACCACTCATTAGGAATAATATCTATTATCTAGTACACAAGAATACCATCATCAAGACCATTATCTCCAATATATTGAAGAATATTGATGATAGTTATCAATATTTGTTGAATTATTCAAATATATTCTCCATAATTAAATTTAAAACCATGATATTCATCTATAAACATAGAAATTTTAGTTTATATCAATTTTGAATTTCTAAAGTGTGAAAAATCATATTTCTTCAAGATAAAATTGAAACCTTCACAAGATGATATATTACTGTAGTAATTCTGGGTCCTAGAATATAAAAGTGTATTGTGTACCTTGTAAATTAGTTTATATTTATGTTTTTCCTGATTTTTGATGGCTCTAACTTCCTTTTTCTGTATCTTCCAATCCCCATTGAGAATTACAATGTTGTCTACTACAAAGTTAATAATAAAGGTATTAATTATATATCTCCAATATTCATAGTCATTTACATCAATGATTGTTGGCCTGGTAGGATTTAGATTATCTAAAGGACCAACATTCATTCCCTCTGTTATATAGGAAAATACAAAATATCATTTCAACAGAACTTGTTACTAGTAAATGTTTTTAAACAATGTAAATCAATATGAAAAACCTGAACAAGTACTGTTGAGGAAGTAAATTTGAGCAAGAAAACATATATGCAAGTATAACTATTTTAGAGACCTCCTCTAATACCAATTGTATAATTGGAATATAGATGTAGATGCTCAATTACAAGATGGGGTGAATTGTAGGTTTAAAAACATTAATTTTTATCCATATGAAAATCTACGTTAAACAAAGTTAGGAAGGATAGACTCACAATCCCTCTTTGGTTCATACCTAAGAAAAAAACAATTTTTTGAATATGATATTATTGATACTTTATGAAAACATATGAAAAAAGAATGTTGATTTATACTCTCTAGAATTTCTATCTAACCCACAGAAGGGTAATCCCTCTATAATAGAATCTGAGCTGGTCTTGTTTTCCACACACACCCACGATCAAAAAATCAGTTGGCACCTCTATCTTTATATCCCCGAAAGACCATGATTTATCATCCAATCAGAATCACACTAGACAGACTGAAGAAGTTGTTGATATCTTGAACATGTTGTTAACATCTTGAAAATGTTGTTTACACATTGAAAACAATGTTCACATATTGAACAAGTTCTTCATAGATTGAAATGTTTTTTTATAGGATTATCAAAATGTATTTGTGTCTCTATCTCTCTATAAATCACATCATAGAAATATAAAATGTATTATATAGATGTTTGTTGTGTTTAAATATATTGAAATATTCAAATGGATAGGTATTTATAGGTTAAAATACCAATGTTCGACTCCTCCTCCAATGATCATAATATTCTATAAATTTTGAAAGTTCTTGTATAGGTGTCACTTAACCAATAGATAGTTGATAAAATTTATGAAATGGTTTTATGTAAGAAAATGTGGGAAACATTATCAGGTGTATGAAACAATAAAAATTCAATGAAAATATTATTATTCGTAAGAAAAATTAATATTTTTAGGACCTTATAAATTGAATTTTTTACTTTAATAAATTGAGGTAACTATAAGAAAATCATTTAATCATATTTTTGAGAAATTGAGAATCGAAGTCTAAAAACATGAACAATCAGACTCAGAAATAACAGATAATCAGAGTCTGAATTTTGAGGATTCTAGAATCTTATTTATAAAGATCTCAGATTCTGGAAAAATTATATTTCAAAGTTTGATTTTTTGAGAATTGAGAATATGATTTCTGAAGAAATTGGATTCCAATTTAAGAAATGATCGTTATCGGATTTTTGGAGAAATTAGAGTCTGATTTTTAGATAAGTCAGAGGCTGATTTTAAGAGAAATTAGAGTATTATTTCACAATATATCAAGTCTAATTTTAGAATACATCGGACTAAAAATTCATGATAATTTTTAATTTTATTTTAGAAGATGTCGGGCCCTAATTTCAAAAGAATTCAGAGTCTGAAATTAGAAGAAATCAGATTTTAATTTTAAAAGAGATTAGATTAACAATAATGGGGAAATCAGATTTTAAGGAACTATAAGTTTCAATAATATTTAAGTATCTAATTTTTTGTTTTAAGGTCAGACTTGGTTTAAGAAAACATTTAAGAAGACAATGAAATCCAAGGGTAATGATAAATATTTTCTTAGATAAAGAAATTCATTCTTATGAAAATAGTTCTAAGGGAATGATAATTTTCATTAACAAAAGTATTTGTGATTTTTAAAACATAAGTGAACGGACTTTTCATAAGGGAACATATTGACTTAAGAATATCCCCATTTTTGGAAATTACAAACATATTTTCATAAAATATTATAAAGATCAAGGTTTTCATTTTTAAATTAAATGAAATAATTGTCTTCCATTATATATGAACCATATTCAATATGTCTAACATCCCATAAGGTTTTGAAATCCATATGCATTGTATACTTAACTTTCATAGGGAATTTACTTCTTCTTTACTTAAGAGTTTATTCTATAGGTAGCCTCCCCATATTTTAGGCATATTCTTTTTGAATATTTGTTTATCATTCTTTTCACCCCTTTGGGATTTTCAAAAAGGAATTGAGGGAATAAAAAAACTTTTACATGGAATGTTAGGAATATACAAGACAAAAAAATGGAATGATAAATAATTTTATTAAGATAGAAAAAAAAATTTATAAGAAAAAAAAATGTCATATTTAGAAAATTGTTAATACTTATTTTCAATCAGCATAAGATTCTTAATAGTTTCCTTCAGCTTCTTAAACTCCTTATGATCATCTTTAAACTTCTTGATCAACTGATCCTTATCCTAATTTTGCATTTCGAAATCAATGATTCTTTTTTCTTGAGAATTAATAAATTCACTTTGAGACCTTATCAACTCTTCTTTCCCTTTGAATTTTTCTTCCTAATCTTACCTGATTTCTCGTACCCCTTCCAAATTTAAAGAAATAGAATTCATATTTACATCTTGGTCTTTATCCTCTTTGATCAGAGAAAAATCCTCTTGATTCAACTTCTCAGAAAGACTTCCTGAAAAGTTCTTGTTAATGTCATATGACTTATGAAATGAACGATTTATTGAATCATGTAAATCTTCCATTATATTAATATAACTAATTAATAACAAATACCACATGGTTATTTATTTTCATGATATCCTATGAGCATCATGCCAATGTGAAAATTCATGAACTCAGCTTTATATTTGACAAACTTTTACAAGATAATTATTGTTGAATATGACATTTAAATGATTGATTCTTGAAATATTTGGCATCTGAAGTCAATACATGGAAATATGGGAATGGTATTCACTATATTAATTAAGGACTAAACCAAAAAATTGATTCCCATAGAATATTAATATGCTTAAGAATATTCCTATACTGGTGAGGGATGTTTCTCTTTATCTTATTCTTTTCTCTCAGATATTCAATCAATATATTTATTCATTTTTATGAATAAAAATTCCAATAAAAATCAACATCCAATTTCTTTCCTTCCATAGTTCTAGAGATTTACTTCTCAACTTTAGGAGTATCAGGCACACTATTAGAAACATCAATTATTTTGTCATCATCAACATATTTTTTATCAACACCTTTTTCACCAATTTTCATAACATAATTGATATGACTAAAATAATGATTACTAATTTAATTATATGAAGTTTTATCAAACTCATCCAGAGAATCATCATCAAATTTTTCTGTGACTATCTTAGTTCATTAAAATTGTGGTGTTCTATTAGAAAGATTTCCAGATGGACTTTCCTTCATAATTTATTTTTGCACAATTTTTATTACATGAAAACATTCCTCTTCCTCTTCCAATTCTACTTCTTCTTTTGGATTCACTTTTTAATCTTCAATAATGGTTTTCAGAATTTAACTATTCTTTCTATTATCTTGACCTAGAGTTTCAATATGATCTGACTCATGATAGAAGGATTCTGGTACTTAACTTTTTTAGATTCTTTCTCTATATCTCTTAACAAATCTCAAAAAATATTTGCATATGAAATAAACTTCATTAAATTTTTATCTTTTTATTTCTTCTCATGATCTTCACCTGATTTATGTTTTAAGGCCTTATCCATAGTATGTTAAAACCAAAAAAAATATTCTCCTTTATTATTTTTCTTATTTTTATCTCTCTAATTGTCTAAGTTCATCAAAAAATGTTTCTTTCTTTTTTGACATAGCTGTAGTAGATACTTACTCCGGTATTGGTACTTTCTCTATCGATTCTGGTTCATATATTTTCATTAAGGTTTACGTAGAGCCTTCACCTACATCACATTTCATTATAGTATCTTGAAAATTACTCTCATTAAGATCAAGTAAATCTCCTATATTAATATTGAAACTAGTTTTTATCCCCCCTAAATGTATCATCACTCCAAAAAATTATCATAAAATCTTTGGGTTTTGAGATTTATGGAATTTGGAATCATTCTATTGAAAAGAAAATAATCTTGGACAATATATCTAGATACATTTTAATCTGAGATATAGACGTTCCTTTCCTAACATTTCTGAAAGTGAAAAGAATGTACAGGATATGATTTATCTCCCATAGATTCACAAATAAATCCATCATTAAGATATCAAATTTTTTAAGGGAATCCTTTTCTCCCTTTCTCAGAATGAGAAATCCTTGCATCCATTGAGTTTGAAAGATATATTTGGTTAATGGATGATTGATGTTTGTGACGTTACTAATTTAAGTCCAAGGAACTCAACTGCCTTAACCTTACTAAAAGATCCTTCCCTGTCAGGAGACATGTGTGAACAAATATTTCTTCTCAATCATATGTTATATCTATAAATCTTGAAACCTTGTTGAAGGATAAAAAATAAGTATTTCCATATCTCTTGAATGAAAACAAATCTCTTCCTCCCTGTTCATAAAAAACAAACAATATCATTGAATTATATAATGAGATCAGGATAACTGAATCTTGATTATTTTTTTGGTAAGACAAATAGTTTTATATATATTATTTTTAATGATTATTGAAAACAGATAATCATACTTATTAATGGAATTTGGGTTCACCATCCTTTCTCAATAAAATAACAAATCCTTGATTTATTTCATGGAGGCCATAGTATTTTGTGAGGAAACATAAAGAGACATTGGGATCAAAAGGAAATAGAGAATATTGAATAGTTGATTTGAAGAGTGGAAGATATTCTGCCAGAAAACACTATAATAACCAATGTGGGATGAGAATATGGGGGTCCATTATATAGTCATCACAATGATGGTTTATATTCCCAAATTAATACAACATTTTAGATTCTCTTGATCGGATCTGAATGTTGATATCAACGCCTTATAATATTTTTGAATGTTCCCATATTTTTATATTTTAAGAAAAAAATAGTATTTAAGGAATGTGAATATGATAATATTTTCTTAAAACAAGATAGAAATACCTGCATGTTAAAGGACTAAACATATGTACCCCATATGAAAAAGAGAATTTTAAAGTAAGGATATAGATTTCAACAAAATATAAATTTGGATGATTAACATACAATTATCATTCATAAATATCACATAATGTATTGACATTTATTGGTGTTTAACGATTTTTGTAAATATGTCAGCATGTTGGTCTCATATTCCAATAAATTGTAAAATAATATCTCATTTATTTGTGTGATACCTAAGAAAGTGATTCGTAATGACTATGTGCATTTCAAAAGAGTGATGTGGAGGGTATTATGTTAGGAAAATGTCACTAATATTATAACACATTATTCATGATTTGGTAAAACTCATGCCATAGTCTTTGAGTGTGTGTTTTATCCACAACACATGAGCACAATAACTCTCTACTGTAACATATTTAACTTCCACAACAAAAAATTTTGTCGAGTGCTTCTTCTTAAGTAACCAAGAAACTATGGAATATATTAATAAATGAAAATATCCAAATATAATTTTCCTTTCCATTCAACATCCATGAAAATCAATAATGGGAAAAAATATAAAAATAAAATCATTTCCAGAAAATGTTAATGTTATAAATCCATGGATACCATTAAATAGGGAAAAATTATTTTCACTATTTGTAGAAGTGATTCCATTGTATTAGGTTGATATATTATATATAATAATATTGAAAACATTTAGTCTGGACAAAAATCTATTAAGTATTAAAAAATTCTATCATACCTCTAAAAGATGTTGATCTATTAGTTTCCCAGCTTCATCATGATCAAGATAATTTTGAGGTACCAATTGGATTATATAAAATTTTTGTGCTGTCATATCCATACTTCATAATATTAATTTTAGAATAATTATTTTGATATATATATGTTCCTTATGGTTTTTTGTAAATTTTTAAACCATAAATAAAAGATAACTCACCCATCATACTCATTTCAAAAATAGATATCACGAGATTCAAAATTTAATTAGTTAATGTTTTATGAGTTGATCAAAATATAATATCATAAAAATAAACTTTAACAATAAAAAATTGTCTTATATTTCTTTAAAAAAAATTTGGATATTAAGTTCCCTTAACATAATTGTTTTTTAACAAAAATATTTGTAGTATACAATAATAATTTATATGGGATTGTTAATATCCATCTATGTCTTTGGTTTTTTTGAAAAAAAGTTCAGGATGATTTGTGTCTTACCAACCAGGAGGTTATTAAACATAAAATTACTATAGAGCATATCCATTATGTAAATCACACTTCACATCAATTTGAAAATTTTTTATGTTGAAGAATTCTACAAAGGATAATAGAATATGAATAGATTCATCTTTATCTACTGTAGTGTAGGATTATTCATAGTGTATTCCTTAATGTCAATTATAGATTTTTGCAACTAATATATCTTTTTTTGTTATAATGATTCCATTTTCATCACATTTATTTCTGAAGACCCATTTTACACCAATAATATATTTTCCCATTGTTCTTTCTACCAAGGTCAAGATATTGTTTCTTTCAAATTCATTTAGTTTATATTACAAAAATTTATTTGAATAATCATCCCCAAAACCGTAATCAATTCTTTTATGTTTTAATTTAGAAAGAAATGATATATTTTCTACTTCATTTTTTAAAGAACTTCTAGATATTTTAGGTTGATTTACATCACCAATTATACAATCTCTGGGATGATTCTTATGAAATAAGTGACATGGGTTTTGCAAAACCTATTCATCAACATAAGGTAAAAAATATTCTTAGTTAAATACATGAGAAACATTTTCTTGTGTTTTTTCTTTATTATATGTATCATCCATAAATGGTTGAAAATTAGTTTTTGAAAAAACATCTAAACATATTGGTTAGGGTTGTTTAAAAACAAAAAGATTAGTTTCACGAATTTTAAGATGTATTGTTTCTTCAGCATTACATGAATTTTTGTTAGAAACTTTATAAGTCTTAGAAGAAGTTGAATAGCATAAGAAAATTCATTCCTCATATTTAGGTGTGAATTTATGTAAGTTATATTTAATATTGAAGTTGAATAATTTGAATCCAAATACTTTGAAGTAAAAAACATTATGTTTTCCTCAATTCCACTTTTCATAAGTTTTTTTAATATGAAAAGGTCTGAATAAAACTTTATTTATAGTATAGGAAGCCATACTAAAAACTTCAGCACAGATGTTTTTAGAAATTTAATATTCAGTCGACATGCTTCCCATTATCTCATGAATAATTTTAGTTCTTCTTTCAACAACACAATTTTTTTGAGGAGTTCATGGAGCTGAGTGGTTATGAGTGATGACATTCTTACTACAAGAAGTTTAAAATTATTAACTTTCAAATTCTCCCTCATGATCACAATTAATAGTTATTAATGGAAAATTTTCACATTTTTAACTATGTTTGAAAAATAATTCAATAAGAAAAAGATTCATAATTTTTTTCTAGAAAATATACCCAAGTATATATTATATAATCAAAAAATAAAAAAAATACATAGTATTTGCCTCTAATACATCCATTTTGTATTGGACTAAAAAGATCCATATGTACTAACTATAATTCATCATAATTTGAGATGTCACTAAATCATTTAAAGAATGACTTATGTTGAATTCTATATTGAAAATGATCACATTCCTTTGAAGAATCAAATCTATTCTCTGGTAGATCCCTAAAAAGTATTTAAATTGAGAGTTTTCATAGGTTATTGAGGTTATTGTGTACTAGTCTTCCATCCCATAACCAATATTAATCTTTAATTGAACTATGGAAAGGTAGATCTTGGTTCCTATGGTCTTCAATTTTTAGTGTATAAACATTCTCATGCCTATGAGAATATAGAATAAACACTTCCATGGAATTGTGTACTAGGAATTTATCATTTCTAAAATTTACAAGGTAACTTTCATCACATAATTGGATTATTCTTATAAGTTTGTGCTTAAAAACATTAACAAAATAAAACATTTCAAATTAATTCTTTTCCAAGAAGAATAATGTTACCTATAACAAAAAATTTTCCCTAAGGATTATTTCCAAAATTTACATTTCTTCATTTCATCTTGATAATGTTTTGAAAGAAGTTTTTGTAACCAGTCATGTTCTAGGAAAATACACTATCCATGTACAATGTATTGTTTTTGGTACATCCTTGGGTTTGAAGAAAATAAAATACTTAGACCTTCAAAATCCAAACTTGTTGGGATCTGAAAATGATAAAAGGATAAATATTAAATATCCACATTTTCATAAAAAAACTAAGCCTTATTAAATCCTAAGGATTGGGTTTTATAAATTGAGAATTTTTTCTCTCAATTTCCACGACATTGATACTTGGTGAAAAAATATCACTTCGGGGAACAAAATAGTTACGAATAAAAACATGTTTTGTGTGATTATAACCAAATCCTTAAAAATTCATAAGATAAAGAAGTTGTGAATACATTTTATCAAATTTATTCCTTCCAAAATTAAAATTTTAAAAAAGCTACATTAAGGAAATATATTTAAAATTTTAGTATAATGACATAATTATTTTCGTCATAGTCATTAGTCTTAGAGTTTGAGATAGCCTCTAAAACATTTATCTTTGAAAAAACATTTTCAAGATCCTTATAATTTTTTTCCTTCTTAGAATTTAATTCAATTAGTTTTTTAGAAATATTATCAGAATCATGATTTTTATGATCAATATCATTAGAAATATTTGATACTTCTCTTGTTAAAATAAAAAATCTAGAATTTTCATACATTGACTTATTTATTATCATTCAATCACCATTATCATGTTATTTAGAAAATCTAGAGACTTCTTCAAATTAAGGTGGGCTATTATATTATGAATAAGAAGATTATTAATCTGATGATTCATAACATTCTTTATCACGATTAATATAACATAAATAAATATTCGTTGAGGATTCAATATTGCGTACCTAATCCATAAGAAAATTATTTTCAATAGGAAATATTTCTATTATACCAATATTTTTCTGAATAGAACATTTATATTATGAGTATTAATCTGATTAGTAACCACCACTAGAACTCCAGGTGTCATTAGACAATAGTAATTTCTTATCCATATACATGTAGATCTTATTTTTATTCCTTTCAGAATTCCTATCCTCTTGCATTTTCTCATTACCATAGGAAAATCAGGTTTGATATGTCTGGCCCTTTTCATTCATAACAAGTTACATCTGAATATTTCTTGTAATTTCTATCATTCTTCTTATATCTATAATAAAAATACTTCTTTCCTACAATCATGTCCATCCTTAGAGAAATATTTTCTAGTTAATTCCCAGACTGCTCACTATCACTTGATTCAGATATACAAAAAGATTTCATAGCATTTGACCCATTAACTCTTTCAGGTGTCCTGGAATTCATATGATTTGCTGTAGTAGTGAATGAAATGATTCCATTACCATTCTTCTTGTTATTTATTTTTTCATATCTCTTCATTCATGATTTATTCTACAGAAGGGTTCCAAATAAATCATCATTGGTGATGTTAGATACTTTCATATTCTAAAAAATAACTATCCATTTAGATTCCTAGTCAATTGGAATAATATATATTATCTTTTCCAAAAGATTCTCATCATCAGGTCCTTTATCTCATATAGATTGAGTACAGTTGAAGATAGTGATAAATAATTGTTGAACACTGCCAAAAGTTTCTCCATAAGGAAACATAACTCCATGATATTTATCTATAAGAATATATCTTCTAGTTTCGATCACATTTTATTTTACATAGTGTGTTAGATCATGATTCTTCCAAATATTATTGGTATATTCCCAATAGGATATTTCAATATAGATATTCATGATCATGAAACATAAAAGGGTATCGTATACCACAATTTTTAGTTGATATTATTGTTTTTCATGATTTTTGATGGTTCTAGCTTCCCTTTCTGGTATCTTGTAATCTATAGTGAGAACCCCAAAGGTTCCTACTCATGTATTAGTAAAAAAGGTCTTTATTCAATCAATCTAATACTTATAGTCATTTAAATCAATGATTTTTGGTCTGCTATGATTTAGATTATATACATTAATTAATTCCATTCAAAAAGAAATTAAAAAATATCTTTTCCACAAAAAATTTTAGTAGTAAATGTTTTAAATAATGAAAATCATTAATTAAATACATCAACAAGAAAGGATAAGCAAGAAAAGTTGATTAAAAAATATTTGTTCGAATATGTATTTTTGATACCTTATCTGATACCAATTGTAGGATCACCATAAAGATGTATATGTTCAATTACAAGAGTGGGATGAATTATAAGTTTAGAAACATTGGTTTTTATAGTTAAGAAAATCTATTTTTATCAATATTAAACAAGATGTATTCAAAAAGACTTATTAGTTCTTAACTAAGAAAAAACATCCTTACTATCTGAGATTTTATATCTGATAAGAAAATATAAGATATTTTTACTTAGGGAAATATTCTACCTTAAAGCATATATAATCTTCTTTATATCAGAGAATACAAGAATAAGAATGAATAAGAATCTGATATTTTATTTCTTTATAAAAATGCAGCAGAAATAAAAACTTTTAAAAAAGAAATGTAATTATGTATAGGAAATCATTTAATCCGTGGAGAAGGGTATCCAACAAACTTGGATAATGGACTCTTGATTTATAAATTCATGAAATTCAATCTCACCCACACCAGGGTAAGCCCTCAATAAGAATAGAAGATTCTGTATTGTTATCCCTATAAGCCCTCAAGCATTAAGGTAGCTGACACCTCTTCCTTCATACACCAAGAAGTCCTCGATTCATTAGCCAATCGGAAATTCACTAGGTAGACTAAACAAGTTTTTCACATCTTGAATGAATTTTTCGCATCTTAAAAAAGTTTTTCATAGAATTAGAATAAAGCATGATAGTATCTCTCTATAGAAATCACCTCACAACATCAAAAAATTTAATATATAGATCTGTGTTGTGTCAATATATCTCGAAATATTCATTTGGAAGGGTCTTTAAATGGGGATATCACAATGATCAGATCCTCCCGCAACTTTTGTATTTCTACTTAAATTTTAAAGGAACTTGACCACCTTTTACTCAGCCAACCGTTATTTAATAACAGACTATCTGATATCAATTTTTGTTACAAAACATGGGAAAAATTATCATGTGTAAGAGACAACAAACATGTAAGGGAAATATTTTTAACCAGAGAAAACATTAACATGTTTAGGATGTGATAATAAAAATATGAAAACGTGAAAAATCATATTGTGAAAATAATAGATATTTCGAGTCTTAATTATCTAGAATTCAGAATATGATTTATGATGATTTTGAACTCTGAAAAAAATGAGAGATCAGAATCAGATTTCCAGAGAATTTGGAATCTGATTTCTAAATAATTTGGATTATGGGTTCAGAATAATTCATAGTATGATTTAATGAGAAATCAAAGTTTGATTTTAGAAGAATTCGGAGTTCGATTTTTGAATAAATCTAAGTAATTTTAGAGAAATCAGTGTTTCATTTAGGATAAACCAGTGTCTGATTTTAAAAGAAATCAGAGTCTGATTTCAAAAAAGTTATGAGATTTATTTCAGGAAAAATAAATGTATGATTTTCGGAGAAATTAGAATATGATTTATAAAGATATCATAGTATACTTTCAGTAGAAATTAGAGACTTATTTCAAGAGAAATCAGAATCTGATATAAGAAGAAATCAGAGTATGATTCTAGAAGAAATCAGAGTCTGATTTTAGAAGAAATATGATTCACAATTTCGGGGAAATCAGATTCTATGAAACAGTATGGTTCTAAGATATGTAAGGATCTGATTTTTGGGATTAAGAATAAGATGGTTAGACTTTATTTTAGAAAACATTAAATAATTAATATAAAACGACAGGTACGGGAAAAAATTCTTAGAGAAAGAAACATTCCGTATTGAAAATAATTCTTAGCAAATGATAATTATCCTTAAGAAATGTGTTGGTGATTTTCAAAACATAAATTAATGTAAAGTTCATAAGGGAACATATTTAATCGACAAGATAGTTTCTAAAGACACTATACATTAAATCGATGAAGATAGAGGGGTATTAGTAAGATAGTAAAGGAATCACAATAAATTCATAGTGTCCCTACACTGGACAGAATCCCTTTTGAAATAGATCCTCCTTGACCGTTAATTTATTTTATCCAAAATGAAGAGAAGTATTGGAAACGTATTGATCTCTAGGTTTTTGTTCAAATAACTCATAAATATGGGGTTGAAGATATTTTTCCTTAAATTTTATATTGATAAGATCTTGATAATCAATGAATATTCCAATTGATCAATATTTTTTCAAAACAAATAGAATAGGTGCACAACAATTTGGCGCACCAGGGAATACAAATACCTTGTTAGGAATATCATTGTGTTTATTATTTAGTTCTTGGAACTCAATTTGGTTAATTCTATAATGATTCATTACAATTGGAATTAATTCATTTATGAGTTATTTTGAAAACTAGACATCAATATTTACTAGAATATAGGGAAATTCATCCATAAACGAATCATGAAACTCCCATATAGTATGAGTATCCTAAATGGTGAGTTTCTCCCCAAATATATGATATAGATAAAGTTCCATTATATGAATAAAAACCCACATGCTGAAATTAATTTCCAAGGGAAGTTCATATTTATCCATGCATCGATTGATGATCATAGATTCCTTCGAAATATGAAATATGACTCGCCTTCCTTGAATGCTGATATAATACCCATATAGTGAAAAACAAACCATTATAGGAATAAAATCTAATTAATCTTAAGGAATGATCACAAGATTTTTGGAAGAACATTACCCCAAACTTCAACTAGATGTGATTTATAATGATGAGATGTGACCATTGATTCATTTATAGTTTTACTAAAAAATTAAATATATAATTATTGTGTCATGTAAGTGATAACCTTAGAAAATTCATCATAAATAACAGATTAAGACAATATATATTCAAATATAACTATAGTTTCCTTATAGTGGATGGTAAGTGTACTTTTCACGACTTTATTTTCAAACTCCACATCACCAGAAGGGATCATGATAGATTATCCTTTCAGATTTCTCTTAAGAGATTGGTGATGTCAATCAACATCAATAACCATTGTATTAGTGAATTAATTAGAAACAAATCTCATTTTCTTTGCACTAGTATCATTTTATTGTGGGAGGTAAATTTTTTATACCCTTTTCCCTGTTTGAATCAATAGTTATATTTTACACATCTCTTCAGTAGTTAATTTTCGGCAGACCTTCATTACCAAGCTTAAAACATTTAATAGTCCCCAAAATATTTCCCCTTGTTTATTTCAACATTTTTATCTTAACATATTTTTAATTTTTTCCATTATGATTTTCTATTTTTTACTTGAATATCATATTTATCTAATTATCAAACCCATAATTTTGATGGGTGACTCCAATTTTATTCAATACCATGAGAGAACATCAATAAATTTCCCCAAAGGCCCTGAAGTACCTTATGGATAATACCCATCATATAATTTTATCTAATCCTATGAAGAATCGATCAACCTTACACTCTAGTTGAATGATGATTCTACAATCATAAACTGATAGTCTTGTAAAATTTTATACATAGGTATATAAGAATTGTTATCCTTTTTCTCTAGCTCAAGGAACCAATTTTCCTTTTTCAAATGAGGTTAATAAGAATTTACATATTAAAAAAACTAATTTACTGAACTTGTCCCATTCTATAGTGTTAATGTTATTTCATTGCCTCATATTATTGATAACATTACACCATTGATCTACTTCACCTTCTAATGGATATACATTGAAAATTATTTTATCATGTTCTGATCATTGGAGAACCAAATGAATTTTATTCAGTTTTACTATTCCATTGTACAACCACCAATAGATTAGAATACCCACTAAAATATGGTGGATTTTTTCACATCAAGGACTCAACAGAATGTTTTTTCCTCTTTTTCTCATTTGGATTTCCATCAGGAATAATAGGTTGATATGGTTGTGTGAGCCAAGAAACATGATATTGCTTTCTATCTCTCATAACATTAGGTTTTATAGGAGGAAAATAATTGCATTTCCCATCACATTTATTAATAAATGCGTTCCTTAAGGTTCCATCCATTGAATAAATATATCCTTATTAAATACTCTAAGCTATAATAATTCTATAAGGAAAACAACATAATCAATTGAAATTACATACAAATGTTTTTATCATGAACACCTTATGTTTTATTTAAGTTTATTAATGATCATCACTAAAATGATGATATTTTATCCAATAAATCAAATTATTCATAGGATTTTTTTAATGATTTCCCATACTAGTTTAAAAAGGTTAAATAAGCACTTATCTGATAACAACTATATCATCCAATAATTTTAATATATATATATATATTACATAAAACGGTAGAATATTAATTAAATAAAATCTAAAAACCAATCCAAAACCATATAAGATTAGTGTCTTTAGAAAATGGTAAAGATAAATAATTTTTATATTAATTGTCTATATTGACTCCATATTCTTAATTTATAATTAGAACCTATTTTGGAGGATCTTACATAATAACTTTCTACATATATTGTGAAAAGAATTAAATAAATGGGCGATCTTAGATTCCCTACAAGGGTTACTAAGCGATAAATCAATCATATAATAATAATTATATATATGAACAATAAAAATTCCATTTTAAATTATTTATACATATCATAGATCATGATATAATTTAATGGGATGAGTCATAGATGTTCATAGAGATCATATTTTACAATTTACTAACATAAGAAAAAAGTTTTGAATACACATATGCCTACAAAATCATTTCCATTTTATTCAAATCATACTTCCAAGTCATTAAATATTGACAACGTCCTTTTCGAAATGGGGATTACTCCCCATTCCAGCCCAATGATATTGAACTAATATAATTTCCCATTACAGTCCTAACTATATCATGAGATATAAATATTTACACAACGAGTTAGTGGGAGATACAAGTTACACCAATCACATTATGAAAACAATACATATGTGTTCAATAAGAAAATAATTCATCTATTAAATAAAAACACATAAAACGGGTATTCATAAACATTATTCCATCATAACATAACCTATGAAAAAAAGAAATTTGTTTAAAAAATATCTTTTCATAATAAACATAAAACAACCATAAGATTAATAGGGGTGGAATCCCCAAAATAAAACACCCATTAGTAAATAGGTAACATAAAATAAAGTTATTGTAGATAGAAATTAATCTTGAGAGATCCCTTGATATAATTCGTTAACAAAAGAACCTTTATTTGTTGAAAACATTTTCATTTCATAAACCTGCACTCAATTGAAAAACATGTTCCCTGGAAATGATGTTTTAAGACTGTAATGGATCCTTATATTCTATAAGGCTTCATCAAATCCTTAAAATTTCTTTATTCCATAAATTTTTAAAAAATATTGTTCTCATACATTTTCCGAAAAAATAACAAACACCATAATTTATAAAATCAAAAAAAGATACCATTCGAACCATTTATTAGAAATTCAATTATGGGATAATAAAAAATTAAATAATAATAATAGTAATGATAATTTTTCAATTTTATTATTCCTCATAGACATGGAAGATAAATATTACTTAGTAAATACATATATATAAATAATCTCAGATAATAATCATATTGTAAAATTAACACATAGATTAGATAGATTTACGAGTACCATTCAATTTTCCATTTATATAAATTAACAAAAAATAATTCTAATGAAACAAATTAAATTATCTACAAAAAAATTATGTGAATGAAAAAATGGTTACATTAAAAAATATTGAGGGGCCGAAATAATTCACAAAGAAGAAAATATTTTCATTTTTGATATCTAAAATATAATTATTGGAAAACACATCATAAAAATGATATTGATATAAAACATTAAAAATGGTATAGGGATATGTTAATATCACATGATATAATATATATTTTGGATAAAAATTTTAAATTGAAATGATTTTTATAATCATATAATATACGAAAAACTAATTTATGTTGATTGAAATCATTAATCACAATGAAGTGTACTTTATTAACAAAATGATTAAATAATAATTTCTCCAATAGAAAATATTTATCAATAAATAAATAAATTTTATTTTAATAAATAACTATAATCTAAATTTCTGTAGACATTCGAGATGAAAAATGTAACATGTCATTCATTAATGTGCTAGTCTATACACAGAACCCGTAACAATTCCATTTTTCATTGGATGAGGATGATGTAGTCTATGGTTTTTGAGTTAATATATTAATGTTACATTTTTAAATAATAAATTTTTATTATATTTTTATTCATATAAAGACTTATAGGTGGGTGAAATAGATTTACAGAGGGAAACAATATTGGGAGTAAACAATATTGACATAAAGAGTTCTAATGATCTTTTGATGGATACTATTAGAATGGATGATGTGGGTCACATTCATAAAATAAGGGGATTGATAATTTAAAGTAAGGATATAATTAATTTTATCATTATCATTTTTTATTTTAATCTTAATGGGGAACTGTGTCATGTAGTAGGTGGAAGTGAGCTCCTTTGATGGGAGAAATATTGGTAAATTATGTTAGAATAGAAAATTAAGTGACTGGTAAATATGAAATTCTATTAAATGTATTTGTGCTAGGTCAGGAATAGTTGTTGAATATTTTATTTATGATATTACTCCCTAAAATTGTCTTATGGAAGATAAAAATTCCCTATAAAAATAAAAAATCTATCCATTTTATTTTTCAAATTTTATCCAATCACAAAATCAATTAAAATTTTTCCAGTGTAATAATTTTTTTCTAGAATGATAAGAAATTAAAAATTACTGTTCCTTTACAATACGAATCACTATTTTTACTCCATTTAATATAATTAAATTTATATGTATTTTATAATATTTATTTTAAATTGAAATATTTGATATATATAAATAACTATTTTGGAAGGAAAATTAATTTTTAAATATTATGTATTTAATGTTATTCCTTTTATGAATTACTTCATTATATAATATTAGTATATGATTTATTTTATTGAATAAGATAATATTTTCATCATTTATAATATAACAATTTAATTTTGATACCAAAATACACATTGCATTAATGAAACAATTCATTGAAAAAATAATTGTTTATTGTAGTAAATAATATTTTAAATGTAATTTTATTTATTTTAAAATAGAATATACACTTAGAAAATCTAAATATTTTCGCTAAAAATAATAATAACAATTTATTTACATTCAAATATATATTTTAGAAGAAATATTTTTATTGGAATCTTACATAATACAAGAAAACTATTTTTTATAAATTGGGATCTATTATGAATAAAGGTAGAATTTCAAATTATATTCAGTGTGAAAATATCTTTATGAACATTAATATAATTAATATTTTATATTTTATTGTATTCCATAATTTTAAAGAGTGATGATTTAACTGAAATGAAAATGACAAATAAAAAATATAATTCAATGAAACAAATATTTTTATCTCTAAATAATTTTAATCATTAATCATTATGGTTGATTTTTTATAATAATAATTTATTGAATTTTATCAATAAATTATCATTTAATGAATAATTTAAAATTTCCAATTTCAACAATTCATAATAATAATTAAAATACACAATGTATATATATATATAATATTATTTGGATTAATTTTTTTTATTTCATTATAAATTTATATATTTTTTAATTATTTTATACATTTAAAAAATAATAATATAATAATTTGATAAAATTATAATACATTATCCTTTATTAAATGGTCATATATTTAATGATTTTATAACCTATTTTAATGGCTCTATATCCCCATTACAAATACCAATTTTTTTTCATTCCTACCTCTTAAATCATAATTCCCATTCCTAAATTATTGGTAAGATTATTTCAAATTGATATCTATATTGATATAATTTCTATGATTGTATATTTATTTATACAAATATCGAAATTATGGGTTGGAGATAATCATTGGTATTTATCTACTATAATGTTTTTTTATGTCTTCACATTTAGCTACAAATTTTAATTCATCCTCCTATACGATATTTAAGAATATTGTGTGAATAAAAATATAGACTATATTTTAACTTGAGTCATATGAATTTTTTATATTTTTCACTATTAAAGATTATTTTTTTCACTTCATTTTGTATCAATTTAAAATAATTTCTTAACAAAGTAAAAATAATTTATAATTATTAGGTAAATAATTCATTACATATGTATTTATATATATCATGGAAAGAAAATGGAATCGTATTCTATGGTTGTTCCTTGAAATTTTAATTTCAAGTTATTACTAATATTTAATAATGGTATCTAACTTATATAAATTTATCAACATATTTCTCTTAATGGGAAATATTTGTTAATCACATAGATAAAACTAAGAAACCCTTCTTCTACATTAAAATAGATAGATCCTAAATATTTAGTGTCTCTACCATATGATTATAAGAATAAATTATATTTATTGGGATTAGTTAATTCATGGGGATTAGGAAAACCTGTGAATTGAAATATGATCAAAGATGGATCTTGAAAAAGATATTTTATGAAATCAAATACAAAAATGTGTTTCTATTGATAAATATATATCAAATCATTGGAGGTCTATATTTGATTATATAATATTTATTCATTGATATACTAGAGTATCAATATAAACAATTACATAATATAAACCAAAGTTCACTTTAGATGATATGTGTTCATCAATTATGAAAATCAACATAAGTTCTTTTCATATCACAATCCCTTATATGTTACTTTGGTCAAGGTTGTTTCTAAAATCTATTACCCTCATTTTCCATTATTTTACTGAATGAAATTACATAGCCCCAAAACCGAAGAAATTAAATCATTGAAGTGTGGTTTTTGAAATAATTAGTTCTATTAAACATTACATACGGATTGATAACCTCTATATATCTTAGGAATAAAAATTATCTTGACTGATATAGTATGATCTTGGATCCCTATATCCATTCCCTCGGTGATTTTTGGGTGTTGGATGTCCCAAATGAAACATCCAAAGAGATTGCTAGAGTATGGGGTTTAAATGGGTTAATATATGATTTAGATCCATGGGTTGAACTAGAGTGTTTTACTCTATTATTTTGAAGACCCAAGGGTGGAAGATAAGGGATTGAACGAGGATAAAATGGATATATCCATTTTTCAGTTGGATAAATCATATAGTTTTTCTAAACATAACAACATCATCTCTGTCTAGTTCTACAACATTGAGAATGGTGGTTTCATCATTGTAATTTTTGAGTCCACATCTATTTTGGGGCTGGTTATGGCATGTGTTGTAGGTTTGGTTGTAGTCTCTCTTCCTTTTATTGTAGTATTTAGGTTGTGGATCTATCTATTAATAATTGTTGAATATTCTTCCTGGGTATGAAACATGTTTAAAATGGATTTCATTGTAGTCCGCCTATTTTAAAATATAAAATATTGTGGTCCGAGGGGCTGGGTCGTGGTATTATAAAACTCAATGGGCCTATACATACCTCTAGGCCTTCAAACCAATTATTTACTGAATCATCCACTCTAATAATAGGAACCCTAGAGATTTTTTTGAAATCATAAATGTATCCTTCATATATGTATCAAATAATAGTAGTCATACATCTCTCTCTGGTTATCCAAGGTATGTTCTTCCACAATTCTCTTCTGTTTTTCTATATTTTTTATCAAATTTCCACCCATTCCCAATTTCCATGATATTTTGATAAATATCTGTCATTCTACAATAGTTTACATTTTCTTTTTCCATTTTTTTCTTGAAAAAACATGGTTGGGGATCATATTTTCATCCTGGGATATTTTATTTGATATAAGCAATGGAATACTTCTTCACTTTCAAAAACATCACATGATTTAAGTAGGGGATTCATTTCTTCTAATTTTTAATGTACAATTATAAAAAATTAATGGATTATCCATTTTTATGGTGCTATAACTATTACAATATTACTAAGATGAATTATATTTTAGAATAGGTTTATGTAGAGAAATAACATACAGATTATTTCACTATTATAACAGTTCCCTTCTTGATAGGTCATGTAGTTTTATATCAATACTATAATTTTATTAGAACGTATTTGTTATTTTTTCTATAAGTATAAATTTTAATATTTGGATAACGAATGTATACAAGTTAGTAAATTATTGGTTGGGAAAAGAATTAAAGAAGCTGAATTTTTTATAAGAATGTTATTTCATATAATTTAATAACAATAATATTTATTCTATATTATTTTTTTATTTTTGTTTTCATATATTAAATGAATTCAAGAAACTAGGATGAGTTTAAATGGTGAAATTAAAGAAAATACATGTAAATTATGAATTTTTCATATCATTGTATAATGAAACGGTTATTACTCTAGACAGAACATTCCAACAATTTCAAATCTTGTTATAGGTGATTCCATTGGGTTCCCATAATTAGGTACTATGAATAATGAAACTATTAATCAATGATGGTATAAAATTATTTTGTTATAAATACAATTCATGTAGTTTTAGGGTGAAAATTTTTTATGAATACTGGATGCATTGTTTCTTGGTAAGTGAGATCCCATTTTCAGGTTAAGGATGAATGCATTTTTTTTACGATGGTCATTACCCATTTGAAAATTACTATTGTTATAATCATTATATATGAGATTTATTTGACGTTTGATGTGATATGATCCTTGTATGGATGATGAAATTTCAAAAGGGGGCCCTATGGATTTGGTAGAAGTTAACTCCAGATATAGATAGATTCATAGAGATATGGATGATGGTTATGGGGATGGAACCATGATGAAGTAAGTAACTGATAATGGGTTAACCCATTGTTTATATAGTTACTATATTTTTTTGAATTAATATTCCTTATTTAAGGATGTTAGAGATTCAGGTTTTTCTTTATTCTATTCCCTACTGCATGACGCAACTCAATGTTCTTGGTTGGACTTCTCATAGTGGTAGATTAGTATGTTCTCCTAGAGTACATGGAATTATTGGTTTGTAATAATTTTTAATAGTTTCATAATCCAAAAAGTCATTCATACTAGAATTAAATGCATTAATCATTATAAACTATTTACTTGGTTTCGATTATGAATAACGATATTGAATTCAATTTGTCGACTAATGATATTTTTCATCAATGAATTTAAATAAATGTATATGTAATTAAATAATTAATGGATAAATTTCAATAATTTAAGAATTAATTTTATGTAACTCGTTTAAATTTATGTTTGTTAGAGGATATATGTTCTATTGTACCGATATATGTATGATTTAGTAAAGGTACATAATATTGCTTATATTAATATGCTATGCATATAGTGTGGTTGTGAGATATATTAAATATTATAGGTTTTTTGATTTGATACATTATTCCACATATTTTGGATTAGTGACTTACGCCTAGTGGATTATATGTGGGTGTTTTCCCTATTATTCTAGTAGTGAGGATGTATGGATGACTTCCTAATTTATTCCCTCTCCCTTATCATCTATGTCTCATATAATAGTCTTCATAGTGATTATTTTTTCTTATATGTCTTAAGAGGAATATAGTGGATTGCAATCATTTCACTCAAAGGTATCTCCTAATATTGTAACCAATTTTTTATTACATGTGTGAAAATAATAGAATGTAATGGATTTTGCTACCATATTTTATGTATGGGATATGATGGTATAAGGTATACTATCTAATGTATGAAAATTTCAGACAAGATGTGGTGCATCTTGAAAATTACATGGTTACTATATGGTGATGTGATACATGATTTTTAGATAATGTGATGCATGGGGTTAATCTTTAGATATGTTTATCCAATATATATAGGGTAGATTCATTTGGAGAGATAAATATCATAATGTGGGATTTTGGGGATGGGTGAAAATCCAATGGATGGTGTAACATTTATCATTATTAATTTTTGGGAAATTTTCACAATTATTAGTGTGATATATCCATTGAGAGGTTGGTATTCTTATCTTGGTATTTAGATAGTTAAACTTGTTTCTTAATAGTCTTTAGTATTCTATCATTATGTTTTGTAAAATTGGATCTAGGGGGTATTATACTATGTAAATTCATATCATTACACATTATATATGTAAAATAGAATTCATGTTATTGGTAATAGGATAGATATTGGTCTGGATATCACTATCAAGTGCATTTATAGGATCAATTTGGGATTTTTGGTTTTTTATGATTTATTATCTTTGGGTACTTATATTTTTCCTTAGCATTTTTTTGTTATATATGATTTTCCATCTATGAAATTTTTGATTATATTATCTTTATTATTAGGGTATAATTAGTACATATTTTTATCAATGCGATGATTAGGATCACTTGTAGATAAATTATTCCCATTTATATTCACTATAACCTATGTTTTAGTCACTAACCATAGGAAAATTTGATGAGGGGATCATTTGGTCACCATCACTCATCTCTCATTACCACCACATGAGGGGTGCCATATAGTGGTAGAGGTCCTAAAATCAGTGTATCAATGCAGTATGTATATGGGTGACGTGGATTTAGGAGTTAGTAAGATGGGATAATTATATGGGTTGGTACAGAAATATTTTCATCTAGGATTAGTGATAGATATAAGAACACGTGACTTACTAAGACATGAGTATATAGGGACCCAACAAATCAGATGCACATATATTTATATTATTTAATTCTAATTAATATAATGATACTATTTACATTATAGGAACTGTGAATTGATAATTCATAATGTTTTACTTATACAAATTTTTGAAATGGTTAATTTGTGAAATATATTAAAACCTTAAACATGAAAAAAATTAATTATATAACTAATGTTACTTTTTGAATTTTTTTTGTTTTAGGAGTCCCAAAAAAACATCTTCTTACATGAATGGATATATGTCTACATCATCATAATTTTATCACTAAAGTGGGTTTGTATGATGTTCTAGTAGATCACCAAAGAGTAAAGGTTGATGAAAATGACAGTAAGATGAGTTAGCTAAAAGATTCTCAACATGAAAGTCCTCCTATGTGTGAGGTCTCCATTTCTGACATAGTTAAAGAAGACAGTTTGGAGTAAATTTAGATAATTTTTATCTGGATTCATTGTTAGAATATTGTATTAGATTCATTAGATAAGATGATTCATTGTGGAGAAGTGTGGATATGGTGCATATTGTTCTTCAAGATGGTGGGAATTCAATAGTATTATGGGATATGATTGTGGACTAGTAATGATAGTAGTTTAATTCAATGGCCATATAGGTGGTTATTCATTATAAGTATCTTATACATTGACATGAGACTTCCTTCATGAGGGTGTACAAGTTCCATTTCACTACCACCCTCTTATATGATTCACAGTTATCGACAGTTTAGGATGTTTGTGTGATAAAATTAGAGAATTATTTTCATTTAGAGATCTTGGACCACATGACCCTACTCTTGATGTCTGTATATATGGAAGATTTGGAAAGAGTTGAATTTTTGAGAGGTTGATAGCTTAAAAAAGTTCATCTTAAGAGTATATATGTCATGATTAATCACTAATTAAATTTTCTACCAATGGTTTCAATTTTATAGATTGATGTGATTCTATCCAATCACGGGTAGGTCCTATTCATCATCATTATATTTCTCTATGGGTTAAGGATCTCAGACAATTTATAAGTTAATTTATTGGGTCTCCCTATAACCATATATAAAATAGGTGTTTGCTTTAATAATAAATTGTGGCTTCGACCCCAACCTTTAAAAAAATTAAGGAGGTTGCTGTTATTATTATTGAGTGTACCCAAAAATTATTATTAGTTGGTGTGTTATTGGGGTTCAATAACAAGTTCTTAAATTGGAATTTTTTTAACCGAGATAGTAGCCTTATGTATCTCCATCTTTGGATAATCATTTAAAAGATTTTAAATTTATAGGTTAAGATATAAATTCTCCTGCTATAGAGATATTAGATCCTGGACATGTAGGTGTTCATCATTTAGGTCATAGTGGTTTTACAGAACATCCTTGTATTCTTGTTGATCTATATTTCTTTATATTGGGATATCATAATATCGTTCAATGGATCCTTTTTTTTATTTTATAAAAAAATAAAATATTTGATTATTTATGGATCTAAATATGGAATCATATCACATTCTCTAATCCATCTATTATTACTTGAGACATATTGGATTCGATTTTCCCATTATTTAACTCTTCTAATGAGAGTATTCAATTATTTTTTTGAATTATATAGATACTATGTTATTTTACCTAGAATTGTAACTCAATGGGAGACTTCCTAGGTTTATGGATACATACATATAACAATTTCCACTTCTTGGATATATTGGATTGATTGTAACCAATTGTCGATTTAATTTGGAGAATGGTTTTTTTTTGTGGATATTAGTGGGGATCTAGAAATGTTTATTGGTGTTTGAGACTCTCTAATATGTCATAGGTGTGTATTGATCATTATTTTTTAGAAGGTTTATATGATGATGAGTCCATTAGAGGATCAATTGAAATGTTTTTTTGGTGTTGAAGAGTGGTAGTATAATTTCATCACCTAAGAGTCTATAATTTCCTCCCATAATGGGAGATCGAGTATAAAATAGAACTACAACCAGGTTTGTGTCCTATCTAAATTTATCGATATAGGATCGTAAGATCCAATACTCACATATAGGTAAATAAATGTTTATGTTTTTGTTAAACATACCCTGATTCATGAAAGGAAGTCATTCTAGAGTTTCTCAGATGTTTTAGGGGGATTCCATGAGGTTCAGGACACAAAAGTATAAGAAAATACTCCAAATAATGTATATCCCATGGTTGGAGGACTATTAATATTAACCATATTCCGAGATAGGGAAATTTTACTTCCATACTCCCTTTTAGGTAAAGGCTGGAACTCAGGATCTGCATGATTTTTCAAACCATTTTAGTTCTACCAAATTTCCATGTGTATTGGACCATCTTCGATAGAGGGATCCACACATTTGATACATTGTTTCTCAAAACCATCATCCAAACTATACGTCCATTAGAAAGTTAAAATTTTTAACTATCCCATCATTGGATTAAATTAATTTCCTCCAAATTTCTTTTATATTACTCCTCCTATAGCTTGTTTGATGAACCAAACAATCCTATACTTCATAGGGGTCTTCTCCTTCAGTTTTTAGGTGATTGGAGTGTTATCTCGTTCAAATTGATGATAAAGGTGTGTATTAACATTGGTGACATTATTTTTCGTGAACATGATTGGCCTATTGTTTAATCTCCATTCTAAGCACTAAAAGAATGTTTTTATAAGTTTTTCATCATCTTGTGGTTAGATTAGATTTATAGAAAATCAACGGTTGTGTTTGGGTGAGAGGTTTTCTACAAGAATGAGATTTTCGGTTTCTATGCTTTTTCTCATAGTCTTGATGTTGTATATGAATATATTTTTGTTCCAATTTTTTTCCTTATTGTGTTCTCATGTGTTTATATAAGCATGATAGTGGGTCATTTTTGTGATATTTGAGACCCATTCCAAAAATCATAAGGTCAATTAATGATTTTATATGAGTCATAGGGATACCCATATAGTAATAAGAACACTTGTGGTTGGTGAAATACTTTGTTAAAAAATAATATAGGGTAACTATGAAGTTGAATGGGGTAAAAATATAGATTTTTATATAGTCATGGTTACTGAAATAATTGAAATATTTATTGGATAGGTTTTATGATGTTCCACTATGGATTTTGAAATTGTTAAAATTATGTTTTTAGGTTTTGTATTATCTATGGTTTTTATATAAAATATAATGGTGTTTCATAATTCGATAATGATTTTTAAAGGAGTTTTTGAACTCAAGGTGTTTAAAAAATGGGTTCCTAATATATTTAAAATGGTAGTTTAATTTTGAGTCTGGTTTTTCATATATAAATTTCATGTTGGTCTATTTTAACGAAGTACAATGAATATTTTCTCTTTTTAAGTTTTTTTTTATTATGAAAATGACCATTGTGAAGGGTGGTTTTTTTTAATGAAATGTGATGTTTTTCAGTGGCCCTCAAAAAATTAATCTCTTTATGAAATTCTAAAAATCAATTGGATTCTGTTCTTAAAATGATGAGTTTTAATGGTCCCATGGAATCAGGGTAAATGATAAATTATTTATATTCTTTAAAGTATATAGTGATTTGATAATGATGAAAATGTTTCAAAATGTAATTTTTAGGGTTTTTTGGATTAGATGCACCAATTACCATCTAGATTTGTGGAATGATCCGCCATGTTTTCTACCAGATAACATAGTATTAGAGATATTGGAATGAATCTCTACTCCATGTTTTTTTGTGGACATATAGATTCTCCAGGATCCCGGATAAATAGTATATTCAAGGGATGGAATGACGTTACACAACACAAGGGTATGTATATAAACAATGATAATGTAAAAATGAAAGTCAAACCAAAATTTAAATGTACTTATTTCACTCATGGAATAATTCTAAATGTCTTCCAATTTGTGACCCAGTGGTCTGGATGGAAAGATATGACATACTAGATCCCTGTTGGATTTTTATACTAAGGCTAATCCATTGCTGACATGTGTCCCTTATGACATTTGGCAGGGGTACCCATATTTATGATCTATGGTACACTTTAATAATGAAATGAATATTCTAATGGAGTTGTGAAATAAAATTGTGGTATTTCAATTATAATTACTTGACCGAAATCAAATATGTATATGGTTAAAATAAATGTTCTTAAATGTATAACATATTTTTCCATACTATTTATTATGTTATTGCACCATAGTTTATCTTAATACACTATTTTATATAATATTAATATCATTAAATACCACTGGTGGAGGTCTACTGAGTTGTACTAACACTATCCTTGGACCTCCATTTCACATGGGTAGCAGAGCATATGCTACTTTTTTTGTAATAGTTCAATACATATACCAATTGTCTGGTTTGTGAATGGGATATTTTTTTGAAGAATGGGATGTCGTGGCTGAGTTCAGACTCGGTGATGTGTTCTATATAATGTTGGTTTTTTTATTATATTTATACATTTATTTTCATGACATCCTTTCATCAAGAGTATATATATCATTTTTGTATCAAATTTACATAGAGTTATTATTGGAACATGACATATATTTTCCATTTATTGTTTATGTTAGTTATTCTATATTTTTTTATTATGTTGTGGATTTAGTATGATAATAGGGTATAATATCCCCATGAATATATTTATAACCACACTAATTACCCGATGACTCTAGTATATGGGGTCGTATGACTAAGGTAATGTAGAGACCTGTCTCAGGGAACCTCTTATAGTGGATACTGGATTTATGATGATAATAATTGGTTTCTTATGTGGTGCCATTTGACATAATTTTTTTAATGGTAGACATTAGACTTCCATATTCTGGGGCACGGAAATGAGCCCATACCATGTTTCCTTTATCCCCATATATTAGTGGAAACCAATGTTTATAGGGGTTTAAAATGTTCTAATTTTTGATTTTAGGGTTGATTGATACTTCCACCTCGATTGGTACTCTATGATGTGATTTAATTGTTTCATTATTTTTTTATCTATTTTTCATTATTTACTGATAGGCTGACTTCAATCATGTATCATTCTAATAACATAGGATTGATAGGGTATCCACATATTTCCTACAATTGATCGTTCATTGGGACACACATTTTGTTAGATTAGTTTTTACATTTGATATATGATTTACGATCTATCCTTGAAATGTTTATGTAATTATTTTTTTGAAATACGAATATGAATTATGATTGGATTTTTTTAAAATTTTGGGTTAATATAAATTATTTTGAAATCATATATATATGGGTTTTGAAAATGGAAAATATTTAGTATGAGAAACCATGGGAACATAATGTGTATGACAAATTAAGAAGGGGAAATGAGAAATGATGTAACTAGTAGGGTCATTTGGAATACGAATCCCGAGTGTTTTTATCCAAAACTATGTATGGGTGGGAAAATTCCCTTGGTTGTGACCTTGGTTATTAGTCATGATACATTATGGAGTTATATTTTTGATAATGATATTACACTATATTAATCTTTATTGGGTTATGGACATGGTTTATGAGATGGTTTCTTGTAATGTGGTTGTTGTAACCCTTCTGGGTTTTTCCTCAATGGCACTGTGAAAGGGTTAATTATTTTGGAGATGTAACTCCAGTTGTGGATATGAGTTTATAGTCCAAGAAATTTTAGGGTAGCCTCTTGGGAATTCATACAATCATTACTGGTGCTTTTTAATGTCATGCACAGATGGTTGATTCATAGGTGGAATCGATCCATAGTTGGTGACATCAAGTTTTGGTAAATGGGTATTGTTTTATTCTGTTTTCTTCCCTGGGAGCCACATGAGATCTTTTAGTTTGTTATAGGGATGGTTTTTAGAGAACATTTCATTTAAGTCACTAACCTGTTGATTTTTATGATTATTAATAGAGGCCTTGATTTTGATATATTTCATCCATGAGAAGGGTGAAAAAATCGTTCATGAATAAGTTTTTTTTGTGGGTTACACCCATGGCAAGGTTGGTCACATAGTTGGTCTTATTTGTGAAAATGGTTTGTTTTTTTTGGAGATTTTTGGAATTCCATGATGTTGATGGGGTTGATGGAGCTAGAAAAATTTTCATATGAGTATATAGGATCATGCGATTACATCTGATGATGTACAACCAATATGATCTAGAGTCATGATCCATGTGTTGGTGTAGTAATATATTATTCCTCAGGGAATATAATGTGGTAAGGATGTGGGGACATTCTAGGAAGGAATGATACAATGGGTGATGTGTAAAAAGGTGGATTGGGATATGTTCCTATCAATATTATCTCTGATAAAAGTAGAAAGAACGCAAAAATATGGATTGTGTAGTGTGGATCATGTTTTATCATTGCGTTTAGTGTAAATCACAAGGGTTTTGAATTGGTAGTTAGTTTTGGATTGAAATCCCACTCAAGGTCTGGTTAGTGAGTGTTGATTAGAATTTATCAGGTAGTGGATTACAATACATTTTCCTGATTAAGTTGTCACCATAGAGGGATGTTACATTAGTGATTGATAGTTATAGTTGTCTTCATCCTTGAATTATTAGTGTACATATAGTTAGACATTACCATGATGAATATAATGAAATCATTTGGGATATATTGAGAGAGAACTGGTTTTACACCATGATACCTAATTTTTTTGGATGTGGAGTCTTCTAGTGTATAAGATCAATGAACGGTACATGTGAAGCCTTATGGGGGAAGTACATAGTCATCCATTTATGGGATAGGGCCTCTGGATGAAGTGAATTTTTAATAATTACACGGCTATGTTATTTTTTCATGTAAAGATTAGTGGGTGTTTTTGAAATTTTTCTTTAGTGGAAACTGGATGGCCATGCCAATGTTTTGGGTTTTATCATGTGGTGGAATTTTTATGTATGGTGGTTGAAATTTCTGGATGAATGTTTTGAAAATTATACTCCTAAGTAGGTATGTGCTATGTTATTCATATTTGGATTGGATAGGTAATAAAGTGGATGTTTTATAATTGGGATGAAAATATGAATCATGTGATGAAAATGTTTTGAATCCCCAAGAAATTTCTAGATGGCCTTGGGTGTGGGGGTTTATCTAGAAAATAATTTTCCACGGGGTGGGGGATTTTTTAAAAGAAATTAATGATGCGTGTTTTAGAATCGTTCGTTGGAATTATAAGTCATGACAGTAGATTATGGATGTGGGTGTTGTCTATTAAAACTTCAATGGTGGTCTTGCATGGACTTGTGTAGGTGTATTTCAGAGAAAATGGATCGTCTTTATGCATGAATTCATATTGGTAAAGTGGCGATGAAATATGTGAGTAATGAAGTCATGAATTCTATGATACATTAGCTAGGGTAACTCTACTGGATGAGAAAAATGAGAAATATTGGTTAGTTTCTAACCATCTTTGTTGGATGTTTTGGATGGTTAATTATGTTTCTAAAATTTAAATGGGTTTGAGGGATTACCTATTAATCCTTAGTAAATATGGGGACTATATAGCTTCTTGTTTAAATAATTTTGACTGGTTTTGAGGAGAATGATTATGTATTAGAGAGTAATGAGATCCTTGATGGTGGAGTTTTACCGAGAGTCGAATGATATATCATAGGTGAATCAGTTTAAGGTTGCATTTTTTATGGGAGAAGGTTACATTGTAAGTTTATGTCACGACCCGACCCTACCCAGTCTCGAGCCGCAACTACCCCAGGCCCGCCTCCATAGGCCAGGGGCTGGCGACTAGCGCCGAAGGCACAACAACTCAGGGAGGCCTTTGCCTAAGCACCTGTACACACACACGCAGCAAACTCAATGCAACAGTGCAGAGTAAAAGTAAAGACAAGAAAAGAAAAGGAAAGGGAAACTACTATATATATACCACAAATGTGAATCAACCTCTATTCAGTACAAGGTACAAGCTGAAATGAAAAGGGTCAAACACGCGTCCAATTAAAAAGGTGCCACAACCCGACAACAGGTAAACAAGAAGAAACTGCTGACGAGTCTCCCACCTGGAACCCGGCCACGACCACCGCAGGAGGTCCAAGCTCCCAAGCTCCTACGCTCCACTGAAGTCACACTCCACCTGTCTGTCGTCTGCAAGGGCACACCAAGTTCGGGAAAAGACCAAGCAGGAGTGAGTAAAAAAATACTCAGTAGGATACCCCGAAGGCTCGAGGGAGCAACAAAGGAGGTACCGAAGGGTGAGCAGTAGAGAGAAGAAGGAAAAGCAAAGGTAGTACAACAGAGAGTGAAGTATAGAGTCCAGCTCAACCTAACAAAAGAATGGAAGTAGACTCGTCCAGGCACAAGGAGCAGGAAATAGAGAGAAGATGATCTTTCCATCGAGTCTTCGCTACCTATAGGAGGAGATTAGACTCATCCAACCACGAGAATCTTGACACGGAATGCACGTGGCATACCCCGTGTGTCTTCGCCTCTCCATGAGGGAGAGTAACCAAGCCCAAGAAGTTGGTACTCGAACAAGGTATATTCATATCCTTATGCTCAGCAAGAAGCCTGAACAATGTCGTAAGGGGATCTCCATCCCATAGCTCAGCCCAAGAAAAGTGTCACCAACAGTCCCATACATAACCATCATCGTCGCCCAAAATCCCGAACGTCTGCCCTGAACTACCAGCCAAGGGGCTCAATCACCACACTTCGACACTATCTGCTTTGGGAGGCACTGACTCGCCTGCACGGTTTTAGATCGTGTCTCAAGAACGTGTCTCGGTGGGGAAATTGCACCTCGTACTTGAGAGTTCTGGGGGAACGTCAAACCACAACTCGACACTGCCCCACAGTCGAGAGGTCTCCTCAAAGTCAAGATGCTACATCACCGACCCGTACAACCAACGGTCCCGCTCTGGTAATCACGGAGGAAAGCCACAGACCAGCCTAGTCGAGAGGACTGAGTCTGGAATGTCAACCAGTGTCCCCACTGCCCAGCCCTGCTGGAGGGTAATTCATAACCAGATATCGGGTGACCCACTATCCAGCCTTGCTAGAGGGTAAACCCTAACACATCAACCGGCGACCCGCTGAGAGATCATCGGGTGACCCACTGCCAGTCTCTGCTGGAGGGTAGACCCTAATAGCATCGGGTGACCCACTGCCCAGTCTCTGCTGGAGGGTAGACCCTAAAAGTTAGTGAGCAACCCACTACCCAGCCCTGCTGGAGGGTAAGATCGAGGAAGTCGATGAGTAACCCACTGCCCATCCCCGCTGGAGGGTAAAACATAGAACCACTCTTCCATCTCTACAGGAGGGTAAAACACTGGCCGACCGAACATGGAGTGGGGGTCGCGCAACCACCCAACTCCAGAACAGCTCTCCTAAAAGAGGTGAAGCGTCTGCCCTGACACCGGGTGTCACTAGCAACGCTACAGGCCAATCCATCGAGAGCGAAACCGGGGGGAGACCACTCAACCCTACTGGTCAAACAAACGAGCACAAAGCCAGGGGAAATAAACTCCACCCTGCTAGACAAACAAACGAGCACAAAGGGAACCTCTAAGTCGTGAGAGGTCCAAGTACGCAAAGCAGAACACGGCACGCACGTGGGGCGCACACGACTTGTGGACCCATTTCAACCACAACCAAGCACACGAACGTCTTAGGTACAAACCACACGTACCTCCAAGTGCTCCCGTATACTCCCAGAGTATACCTCGTTACAGCCCATAGGCTATCGTGCACTCGACACCCAACGTCAACGCGAAGGCGTGACATAACAACTCCATCTTACCACCTCATCGGCTGAGGCATAACCAACCACATCTCATGAACCATTTATATAACTCTCCCAAGAGTGCGCGATCAGACACCAAGGGTCCGCTACAAACATGGTAGGATGAACCGCCACCGGAGCACCTCTCATGCTTCCACATTTAATAAGATCATGTATAAGGTTCTGCACAACCAAACGGATCGCACCGTGGTAATCCTCGTGGAAAAACATGCGAGATCAACTACTTACTCACCTCCAACGGATATCCGACAGAAAAGTCGCCAACACCGCCTCACGCCCGAACGGCGTCCCGTGATCCCGAGCGTCGGCCCCGAAAACAGTCGGGCGCATCGCACCATTGAGATTCCCTCGGGAAAACACGTCAAAAACACTAATCACTTGAGTGCAACGGATATCCGGAGAAAAAGGTGCATCCCAGCGCACCGCACACTAGCAATGCCACATGGGACCCACATCCTTGTCCCAAAACTCAACGAACGGATCGCACCATTGCGATCCTCTCAAAAAATCACACACGATGGACTATTCATTTGTCCAAAACGGTTGCCCGGTTATAAAGCTGGAAATCACCGTCAACTCCCGAAACGGCCCTCGCAGGGCCCGCACCATTGTGCAGAATTACAGCGGGCAGACTGTTCCAACGCGATGCCCTCCGAAAAACACCCAACATCGACTGCTCGCACGCCCCGAACGGACGTCCGAGGAAAAGTCAGGAAATGCTGCACGCAGCTCAAAAGATGGGCCATGGGGGCCACACCTCAACTTCGGCCTCTATGCCCGAAACTGCCCTGGAAACCTCCGTCTTAGTGCCAGGGTCACAACGCCACTGACAGCGCTCCAAACGGACGTCGGATGCGTCCGCGCCGCTCAAAACAAGATTCCCGAAAAAAAACGACATTCCACTTTAAGATGCGTCGCGCCTCCGAGGCCCAGTGTTTAGGGAATTAAAAATTCCCGAAACCATCTCAAAATACTCGTCTTAACTCAAGGAGCGCGTCTCCACTGACGGCACATGAATCCGACACCCGAGCTTCCTTTTAGAGGCGTTTTAGAAACTTTTCGGACCAAAGGGTGGGCTGGGCCGGTTCGGCCGGCCCACTCACTACCTGTGCCGGCCCGCGTTGCCCGGACAGGCTGAGCCCATCCGGCTGTCTCCCCACGGGACCCGCAAGGCGCGGGTCCCTTGTCTATGGGCTAGGGTCACAAAGACCCCGGGTCTGCGTGCCGCGACGACCGGCCGAAGCCGGTTCGCCCGCCCCCACACCCCCCCCCCCCCCCTTCGCGCTCCGCGCCCGCGGCTCCTGCGGCCGACGACCGCCGGACGACCCCGCTCCCCCGGCCGCCTGCCGCCTGAGGCGCTCGCCGCCGCTCTGCTAAAGCCCGACCCAACGCCGCTCCACCTGAATCCGTCGTGCCTCGGATAGCCGGAGCCCCCAAACTGGTTGGCAACCGCCGGGATAACCCGAAATTCCCGCAATCTTCGGCGAACGATTGCAAACGACTCCGAGCTCCGATTTCAAAACCTAAACAAGTGTCAGAAAGAAAAAATTGTATACTACGCGTTCATGGGATTCGTTCGAAAATCTGACAGAGTTTCAATACAATTATTTGAGTTCGAAGTAGGTGCGGTGAATGAAAAACGCAAAAGACAAATCCTACCTCGTGTGCGTTGCCCGAAGCTTCACGGGCGATCCGCCGGGGCCGCGCCTTGCCGGAGAGGAGGAGGAGAGGATAACTCCCTTTGGTTTCTACCTTTTGCTAGATAACGAACAGGGTAAGAAGATGGGAGGGGGTTAGGGCTTTAAGTAGGAAAATAATTAATTAAAACATTAATTAATTAAGACTCCCAAAATAGCCCGCATCCGAAGCACCCGACAGGGTCGAGGTTAAGCCTTTCCTAGGGTAAACACCACCTTCTGAGCACAACAGCAGTCTCAGAATTTTAATCCGTGGCCCCGTTCAAAAGTTATAAAATTTAAGGTCTGAAGCCGCTAAATTACGAAAACACCCCTGGAGCCATTTTTCACAAACGGCCTGCGCCCGCAAGACTTATACTCCTCCTAGGGTAAACGATACGCTCCGAACTCAACGGTTCCCTCGGGTTCCCAATCCGAGCCACCGTTTAAGAGATACTAGCGTTTCGCGATTAGACAAATAAATTAATTTATTAATTTATCCGTTTAACCTTCCTGAAGCGAGCGAGGGGTCCAAACATCCTGCGCCGACAATTTTTATGTCATTCCTAGGGTAAACACCCCATTTCGGACCCACCCATACACTTGGATCTCTAATCCGGATCACCATTTAGGAGTTATCCCATTTATTTGGCGTTTCCAGTGTGAACATACCTAAAATTAAATTCCGCCCACTCCGGGGCTCAGAATCGCACACCATCTGAAGGCGATGCTCTGGAATATCATCAAGAATATTCCAAAGTCTTTCATAGCAAAACCAGGTTCTTACATCATTCCCTCCTTCAATCTTTTCGTCCCCGAAATGAAAAACTAGGGAGGAACACAGGGTACTAAGCTCACACCTGGCTTTCTCATACCCAGAAGAACCCACGCACAGCTCTGCTTCACCGCACATAGACCAAAGGATTGATCTGTCCATGCTAGGTCAGCCCTTGCCGACGTCGTGCACCCATTCCAGACTTTGGGGTTAGGGCAAGGCGGTAGGGTACCTCGCCATCCCTTTGCACGGTCTCAAACGGCCCGAATGCCCTCGGGGATAGCTCACCTCCCTGGTCAAACCTCTACATCGCACGCCGTGACTGGAATCACCGCCCGCACCTAAAACAAGGCCCGGTGATTCCCTCCTTCAGAATATCCATATGGTGAAACACCCAAGGATATCTGGCCACACAAGACTCCACAACCGAGGCTCTCTTACACGCTCGGTGAGCTATGGAGTCGACACCATCGACTAATGGAAAAGGTCTCACGCCTTTTTCCTTAAAAACACAGGGTTACACCCGATGCCCTGCGTCACCCTGGTAACACCTCAAACAAGGAGCAGGGAGAAAAGTCTTCCACACGCAGAGTCTAAAAATGATACTGAAAAAAGTAGAAGAGTCGCAAGGGGTGCCTCTCACCATCCCATGCTCTGCAGGATGGTAGACATCCAAAGCTCGTGACTACCCACTATCCCAACCGTCAGCTCCTGGAGCCTGACGTGGACTACCTTGTGTTGATGGGGAGATCTCGTAACATCGTCCCCCACCTCCATATCCTCCCACTCCTCTGCTAGCACCACCTCTCTGGCCACTACTCCGATCACAGTGCTGCCTCTGCCGTGGTGGTGCGCCTGCTGCCTGCCCGAAGCTCTCAGCAACTCGGGTTGGGTACTCTCGTGCAAACTGAACTCGCCTGTCACAAGCATAGCACCGGCGCTCTCTGGGATGCCCTGGTGCCCTCCGACGCCACTGTGGTGTACGACCACGGCCCGGGATCCACTAACGGAAGGGCATCCTCGGCTGAGGCCCTGCGCCTTTTCGCCACAGTGGTCTATGACCACGTCTCCGAAACCTGCAGTGGGAAGGCCACCCGCATCGAGATCCTGTCCTCCGGTGCCTGCTAGCTATGGAAGACGTCCCAGCTCTGACGTGCCAGCTACAACAATCAACTCTAGAACGTGATAGGAATCCCTCTGTCACCAACGCCATCTCTGGCACCCCGGGCATATGTGGGAATGACCAAGGGTACTATGACAGCACGAATCTCTCGGCGGAGACCCTGCTCAAACTTCCGCGCTCGAAAGTTGTCGTCATGGACCAAGTCCGGGTAAAAGCGTGCATGGTCTGAAAAACTAGCCGCGTACTCGGCCACCGTCATCCCTCCCTGCTGAAACTCTAGGAGATCCTTAATCCGAACGGAGCGCAAGCAGGAGGGGAAAAACTCCTCACCAAATAACAACCGAAAGTATCCCCATGAAAGTGACGACTCGTCAAGAAACCGTGTCACCAGACTGCACCAATTCCAAGATGATAGACAAAAAAGGCTGGCTAACAAAGCCACTCTCTGACCTGACGGCGTCTGCACAAGCCTAAAAAGGCGAACCACTACCTCGAGCCAAAGCTCTGCTACCTGAGGGTCTGGCTCACCAATGAACCTCTGCGGTCCCTACCGCTGGAACTCACGGAGCGCGCTCAACCTGCGCTCAAGCTCTGCCTGCTCCACTGAAACTGCATGCTGCTCAACAGGTGGGGGTGCTGCTACCGACCCACCCGGAGAAAGGGGCTCGCATGATGGGTCCTGGACTGTGGCCTCGTAGCTCACAGGGTCGTCGTCACGAATCAAAGCTGGTATCCTGGATGGCTGTCTTCACGGAGACATCCTGAATATTATCAAGGAGTGCCTCAGTCAGCTGAGCATATATGTATATACCAATATCAACAATGGGGAGTTGACTCAAGAAGGACAGTCAAAGAATCAATCCTACGTGATGCACAAACAAATTTACCTGCAAAAAGTGTCTCAGCATGCCGAGTCGACAAGCGGTTTATCAAGGTCCTGGTGAATGGATAAGTCGGCCGCCGCACCATCACTGGACTCCCTGGCATGAGAGCCGCACTCGAGACACGTTAACACTGTTGCCCTATATCCCAACCAATTCGTCTTTTAGGGATGTCCGCACAATGTCCCAAAGAACGAACCACCTCGGATACCACTTTGTCATGACCCGACCCTACCCGGGCTTGAGCCGCAACTACCCCAGTCCCGCCTCTATAGGCCAGGGGTTGGCGACCAGCGCTGATGGCACAACAACTCAGGTAGGCATTTGCCTAAGCACCTGTACACACACACGCAGCAAACTCAATGCAACAGTGCAGAGTAAAAGTAATGTCAAGCAAAGAATTGAAAAGGGAAACTGTATATATACACCACAAATGTGCATCGACCTCTAATTAGTACAAGGTACAAGCTGAAATGAAAAGGGGCAAACACGCGCCCAACCAAAAAGGTGCCACAACTCGGCAACAGGTAAACAAGAAGAAACTGCTGACGGGTCTCCCACCTGGAACCCGGCCACGACCACCGCACGCGGTCCAAGCTCCCAAGCTCATACGCTCCACTGAAGTCACACTCCACCTGTCCGTCGTCTGCAAGGGCACACCAAGTGCGTGCAAAGCCCAAGCAGGGGTGAGTATAAAAATACTCAGTAGGATACCCTGAAGGCTCGAGGGAGCAACAACAGAGGTACCGAAGGGTGAGCAGTCGAGCGAACACGGAAAATCAAAGGGAGTACAACAGAGAGTGCAGTAAAGAGTCCAGCTCAACCCAACAAAATAATGGAAGTAGACTCGTCTAGGCACAAGGAGATGGAAACGGTGAGAATATGATCTTCCCGTCGAGTCTTCGCTACCTATAGCAGGAGAGTAGACTCATCCAACCATGAGAAGCTAGACACGGAAAGCACGTGGCATACCCCGTGCGTCTTCGCCTCTCCTGGAGGGAGAGTAACCAAGCCCAAGAAGTGGGTACTCGAACAGGGAATATACATATCCTTATGCTCAGAAAGAAGCACGAACAATGTTGTAAGGGGATCTCCATCCCATAGATTAGCCCAAGAAAAGTGTCTCCAACAGTCCCAAACATAACCATCATTGTCGCCCAGAATCCCGCACGTCTGCCCCGAACTTCAAGCCAAGGGGCTCAATCACCGCACTTCGACACTATCCTCTTTGGGTGGAACTAACTCGCCCGCACGGTTTTATATCGCATCGCATGAACGCGTCTCAGTGGGGAATGTGCCCCTCGTACTTGAGAGTTCTGGGGAACGTCAAACCACAACTCGTCACTACCCCACAGTCGAGAGGTCTCCTCAAAGTCAAGCTGCTACATCACCGACCCGTACAACCAAGGGTCCCACTCCGGTAATCACAGAGGAAAGCCACAGACTAGCCTAGTCAAGAGGATTGAGTCTGGAATTTCAACTGGTGTCCCCACTGCCCAGCCCTGCAGGAGGGTAATTCATAACCAGATATTGGGTGACCCACTGTCCAACCTTGCTGGAGGGTAAACCCTAACACATCAACCAGCGACCCGCTGCCCAGCCTCGCTGGAGGGTAAACCATAACACGTCATCAGGTGACCCACTGCCCATCCCTACTGGAGGGTAGACCTGGAATAAGTCGACAGGTGACCCACTGCACAGTCGTGCTGGAGGGTAGACCTGGAATAAGTCGATAGGCGACCCACTGCCCAGTCGTGCTGGAGGGTAGAACTGGAACTAGACGACGAGTGACCCACTGCCCAGCCTTGCTGGAGGGTAGAGCTTGAGAGGTCATCGGGTGACCCACTTCCCAGTCTCTGTTGGAGGGTAGACCCTAATAGTGTCGGGTGACCCACTTCCCAGTCTCTACTGGAGGGTAGACCCTAATAGCGTCGGGTGACCCACTGCCCAGTCTCTACTGGAGGGTAGACCCTAAAAGTCAGTGAGCAACCCACTTCCCAACCCTGCTGGAGGGTAATCCCGAGGAAGTTGATGAGTAACCCACTGCCCAGCCCCGCTGGAGGGTAAAACTCAGAACTGCTCTTCCATCTCTACAAGAGGGTACAACAATGGCCGACCGAACACCGAGTGGGGGTCGTGCAACCACCCAACTCCAAAACAGCTCTCCTAAAAGAAGTGCAGCGACTACTCCAGCACTGGGTGTCACTAGCACCGCTACCGGCCAATCCATCAAGAGCAATACCAGGGGGAGACCACTCAACCCTGCTGGTCAAACAAACGAGCACAAAGCCAGGGGAAATAAACTCCACCCTGCTAGGCAAACAAACGAGCACAAAGGGACCCTCTACGCCGCGAGAGGTCTAAGTACGCAAAGCAGAACACGACACGCACGTGGGGCCCACACAACGTGTGACCCCAAGTCAACCCCAACCAAGCGCACGAACGTATCAGGTAAAAACCGCACGTACCTCCAAGCGCTCCCGTATACTCCTAGAGTATACCTCGTTCCAGCCCATAGGCTATCGTGCACATGGAACCCAACGTCAACACGAAGGCGTGACATAACAACTCCAACCTGCCATCTCATCAGCTGAGGGACAACCAACCACATCTCATGAACCATTTATATCACTCTCCCAAGTGTGCGCGATCACACGCCAAGGGTCCGCTACAAACATGGTAGGACGAACCGCCACCGGAGCACCTCTCATGCTTCGACATTTAATAAGATCATGTATAAGGTTCCGCACACCCAAACGGATCGCACCGTGGTAATCCTCGTGAAAAAACACATGAGATCGACTACTTACTCACCTCCAACGGATATCCGACGGAAAAGTCGCCAACACCGCCTCACGCCCGAACGACGTCCCGTGATCCCGAGCCTCGGCCGCGAAAACAGTCGGGCGCATCACACCATTGTGATTCCCTTGGGAAAACACTTCAAAAGCACTACTCACATGAGTGCAATTGATATCCGGAGAAAAAGGTGCATCCCGGCGCACCGCACATGAGCGATGCCACGTGGGACCCGCATCCCGGTCCCGAAACTCAATGAATGGATCGCACCGTTGCAATCCTCTCGAAAAAGCACACAAGATGGACTATTCATTTGTCCAAAACGGTTGCACGATGATAAAGCTAGAAATTACCGTCAACTCTCGAAACGGCTCTCGCGGGGCCTGCAACATTGTGTGGAATTATAGCGGGCAGACTGCGCCAACGCGATGCCCACAGAAAAACACCCAACATCGACTGCTCGCACACCCCGAACGGACGTCCAAGGAAAGGTCTTGAAATGCTGCACGTATCTCAAAAGACGGGCCATGGGGCCCGCTCCTCAACTTCGGCCACTATGCCCAAAACCGCCCTGGAAACCTTCGCCTCAGTGCCAGGGTCACAACGACGCTGATGGCGCTCAAAACGGACATCGGATGCATCCTCGCCGCTCAAAACAAGATTCCTCGAAAAAAAGGACATTCCACTTTAAGATGTGTCGTGCCTCTGAGGCCCAACGTTTCGGGAATTAAAAATTCCAGAAACCATCTCAAAATACTCAGCTTAACTCAAGGAGCATTCCACCGCTGACGGAACGCGAATCTGACACCCGAACTACCTTTTAGATGCGTTTTAGAAAATTTTCAGACCAAAGAATGGGCCGGGCCGGTTCGGCCGGCCCACTCACTGCCTGTGCCGGCCCGCTGTTCACCGCGCGGGCTGGCCCGTGTTGCCCAGACCGGCTGAGCCGGTCCGGTTGTCTCCCCACGGGACCCGTGAGGCGCGGGTCCCTTGTCTGCTGGCCGTGGTAATGAAGACCCCGGGTCTGCGTGTCGCGACGACCGCCCGAAGCCGGTTCCCCCCCCCCCTTCGCGCTCCGCGCCCGCGGCGCCTGCAGCCAACGACCGGCCGCCTGCCGCCTGAGGCGCTCGCCACCGTGCCGCTGAAGCCCGAGCCGACGCCGCGCCACCTGAAGCTGTCGCGCCTCGGACAGCCGGAGCACCCAAACTGGCCGGAAACCACCGGGACAACCCGAAATTCCCGCAAACTTCGGCAAACGATTGTGACAGACTCCGAGCTCCGATTTCAAAACCGAAACATGCGTCGGAAAGAGAAAATTGTATACTACGCGTTCATGGAATTAGTTTGAAAATATGACAGATTTTCAATACAATTATTTGAGTTCGAAGTAGGTGCGGTGAATGAAAAACGCAAACGACAAATCCTACCTCGTGGGTGTTGCCCGAAGCTTCACGGGCGATCCACCGGGGCCGCGCCTTGCCGGAGAGGAGGAGGAGAGGAGAACTCCCTTTTGTTTCTTCCTTCCACCATATAACGAACAAGGGAGGAAGATTTGTGGGGGTTAGGGCTTTAAGTAGGAAAATAATTAATTAAAACATTAATTAATTAAAACTCACAAAATAGCCCGCATCTGAAGCACCCGACGGGGTCGAGGTTAAGCCTCCCCTAGGGTAAACACCACCTTCTGAGCACAATGGAGGTCTTGGAATTTTATTCCGAGGCCCCGTTCAAAAGTTATAAAATTAAACGTCCGAAGCCGCTAAATTATGAAAACGCCCCTGGAGCCATTTTTTACAAACGGCCTGCGCCCGCGAAACGTATACCCCTCCTAGGGTAAACGGCACGCTCAGAACTCAATGGTGCCCTCAGTTTCCCAATCCAAGCTGCAGTTTATGAGATACTAGTGTTTCTCCATTAAATGAATAAATTAATTTATTAATTTATCCGTTTAACCTTCTGGAAGCGAGCGAGGGGTCCAAACATCCCGCGTCGACAAGTTTTATGTAATTCCTAGGGTAAACACCCCATTCCAGACCCATCCATACACTTGGATCTCTGATTCGGATCACCGTTTAGGAGTTATCACATTTATTTGGCGTTTCTAGTGTGAATTCACCAAAAATTAAATTTCGGCCACTCTGGGGATCGGAATCGCACGTCGTCTGAAGGCACTGCTTTGGAATATCATCAAGAATATTCCAAAGTCTTTCACAGCAAAAACTGGGTTCTTACAGATTAAAATGTTATCATCTAAATACTGGAAGATAATTGTTTTTGGAAAACCCCATAGTGGATGGTTTGAAACTATATGGTAAGATGAACATACATAGTAAGTCTAATCAACGACTAATTTATTGGTTTAATAGAATGAGTATTTTAGAAATTATGGTGAATATGAGATAGGTAAAGATATTTAGAGCCTTTAAATGGATGGTTTTTAATATGCACTCTGGGTGATTGCGATGGGAAGGATGGATGTGAGTGTAGGGTGGATTTTGGGTGCATTTTTGGGCACAATGAGTAGGGAAACACATTAGGTACGTTGTGAAAGATGAGTTAAAGTCAGGTTGATCTCATTTTCATTGCTGATGGTTCCCAAAACATATATCTTAGGATTCAAATATGATGTGTATGGTAGGGAGCATCATTATAAGAAAGTGGTCGGTTAAGGGTGTGAGCTATGGTATAGGTCGGATAGGATTGGATGTGAGCTACCCTGGTGTTTCTATGTTGGTAATAATAATTCGTTTGGGTTTGAAACTATTGTTTATACTAATATTGAGTTTATTGTTTGGGTATTATTCAAATGTTCCGACACTTAGTGATGCCATTTTACCTTGAGTGATATACCCATGTAGTCCAAGATACATTTTTTCAATCTTTGTATTACTTTAGTCAGACTAATGTTTGGTCACCATTAGAAATTTGAATACTATGTGAGACGGACCCATGAAATTTCATAAATGATTTTTATAGATTATTAGACCAATGTGGTTCTGATTGGATCTACCATGGTAGTGTAGTTCCCTTTCCAAATATTCTTGTACAATGATACAATGATGGTACTAGAAAATTTCAATATTTGTGTATATTGGTAATGTTTATATTTACGTAGATTCATATTTGGAGGGGCAATAGTTTCATGATTCTTGGCCATGATTATTGAAATATTATTAGGGTGGGGCATGTTATTTGGTAAGTGTGTAGTGATTTCATGTCCATGTTCAAGAGGAAACCTGTGAGGTTTGGGATGGTAGGTGGTTCACATTGCCTATCATGTTGGCCTTGAAGGATCAGTACATCTTGAATGTGTGGTTCCAAGTGAAGCTATTATAAGTTAGGTAGGTTCAAATATCATGATCTTACGTGGATGTAATACCCTGACCATAAAATCCTAGAGCTGGTGTATTATTTTATTACATTGACTTGATTTCAAGGAATCAAATCCTGATGGGATGATCATTTTAGTAGTTTTAGAAAACCATATTACATACATGATACCCATAATAAATTGGGAAATAAAAAATTAAAATATTTAAAGACTCATCATCCTTGAAACTCATTCAATGTATTCATCAACATAAAATGTGATAAGAAAACATAATAAGGGTACACTAAAATGATCTGTAAGGGAATGAAAAGTGTGAGAAATAATGAATTTATTGAGATAAATCAACATAGAAAGGTAAATAACTATTAAATCATTGAATTAAAAATTATATATAAGAAATAGACAATTTTGAATTCTAAGAAACTAATTCACATTCAATTTCATCAATAAAATGCGAATGAAATGCATACATTAGTTTTATTATATGATAATATAATTTATAATAACAATAATAAATTTCACAACGATGAAGGTAACAACTAATTATTGAACTTCATTTCTAAGATATGTGAAAAGCTATTCCTTGAAGACATTTCACAAAATATTTTAAAAATATATGTAGAAACTTGTTTAATTTGTCCAACATACTCATCTGAGGAGAACATTTAAATGCATCAAGGGGATATATATTGTCAAGTCCCCACCAATCACTATATGTACAATGTATTATACCTTTAGAAAAATTGATTCAATTAGTTAAGAATACATCTTATAAAATATATTTATTGAATAAATAAAATATAATTATCAAAAGTTTTGCAATCTATGGAATGTAACCAAAAGGGTTGTTTATATTGATGAGTTAAAATACCATTGAATTATAATTAAAACATTATTTTGGAAAATAATCCCTAAACTTTACATAGTGAACTATATCACATAGAAAATTTTTATTCATAATCCCGATGAATGAATTACACTAAATGATACTTAAATTACCATGATAATATAGAGAATCATGATATATTAGGTAAAATTTTAGTATATACACAATATAAAATTGAATTGGTTTATAAAAACAAATATGTCTCAATAGAATGTGAATTTATCTGAAATACATTACTTTTTGTTTGATTTGTCATGGTTGTCTCTTCATTACTAAATAATAACGTAATGTTATTTATTTACATGATTCATGACCATTTTCATGTTTATTTATTTTATATCACATACTACAGTGATTTTTATATCTATTTATGCAATAAATAGTATGTATGGTGTTTTCACCAAATCTGGGTCATGTGTCAAAGAATTCATTTGGTTGGTATAATATGGTCAAAAGGTTAATTACATAAAATAATATAGAATAATATCCATGATTTAATTATCATATTAATTTATCAATTATACTTCTAAAATTATTATTAAATATTTCTTTTAATAATTAAACAATAATAAAATCATGGAGATAATTGGTCATACGTACACATGAGCAACATTCCCATTTTTCAATGACTATTACAGAAATAAAGCAAGAGAATCTATAAATTTTAATAATGGTAATAATCTCATAAGAATTTAATTGATCATATATAATAATATATATGGTTTATGTGATGTAAAAGGAATCACATTATGCTGGGGGTGGTTGTCCACATGTCCGTGACTGATGTTATCACTTTTTAGTGTATGAACCGGGTAACAAAGACAATGATATATTATAGTTTTTGAATGGTTAATATTTAATTAAGATCATATGGATATAAATTATTCTACACATTTTATATTAAATCCATAATTTATACATTCATTTTATAGTGTAAATGAATCACATCGCATTGAGGAGGCAGTATTACACACTTCCAAAAATGATGTTATGATTTTAAAAAAATAGAGTGCATAAATGTATATATTAATATTTAATTCAAAAATCATAATGAAATTCTAAAAATAATACATAACATATGCAAATAAATTTTCCATCATAATTTCCACCCATGAGATGTGGTAATGGAAAAAATTAACGACATCATTTTGTGAGGTGGTAGTTCCCCACACACATAAATAGTATGATAATTGTCCATTATATGGAAGTTTTAGTAATTTTGGGAATAAAAATTATAATAAAAACATATTAGTATATTAATTATTCTTCATATAATATGTGATAATTTATTAAGAATATTTGAGGGGTGGATAATGAAATAATCACACTAGAGAATGAGGAAGGATGTTACCTTTTATTTAAGAAATTCATTTTTGTTTTCACCAATGGGATTCCGTTGATGGGTTATTACCATGTTTTTTATCATATGATAAAGGAATTGATTTTGGGATATTATTTTACTATAGGTTTTGAGATACCTAAGTATTTAAATGTTTCACTAAGTGGAAGGGTTGAGTTTTTTTTCATGTTGGAGGTGGTGTGGTGTTTCTGTAATGTTTTTAAAATGGAATCCCACTGAAATTTTTATTTTGAAAATATGATCCAAAAATAAATTAAATTCAATTCAAGGGAGGAAATGTTCTAAATATAAAAATTAAATTACTTTTGGAATACATTTATTTTCATTTTTCGCCCTACGTTTAAGGTTTAGTCCATTGTTATGCTAAATTTCATCTTAATTGCTAGAATTAATTTTAATTACATTCTGAAATATTTTTTTTGATAAAAACAATTTTAATCTTTTATGTTATAAATTATTATCATTTTAATTATGGAATAAATGTTTTTAAATAATACTAATTTACTTGGTAAAAATTATATAAAAAATAAACACGTAGATTAGATGACAATGGTGGTTTTCAATATTAAAATATTCAAATGTTTGATATGTTTTTATATCCAATTTAAATGTGAAATAGTATCCAAACAAATAAATTAGATATAAGGATTTAAAATTTATCTAATTAATATATATTAAAAATAAAAAGTATATATATTATCCATATAGATAAATTATATGGAAAACTAGTTTATAAACAACATGCAGTATTGTACATAAAACATCAAAAAATGAATTTTGTAGAAAAACACAAAAAATTAACCAATAACCTTTTTTTAATTTTCTAATGAAGAAATTTTGTTTAGTTTTTAAAATTATATTCATTATAGAGTATAAATTCATATTTAATCTAGGTGATCAATTAAATGGTTGAAAATGTACCTTTAATAAAATATATGTTATTTTATTTAATAATGGGTATGTTTTAATGTTATGGGTATCAAATATATATGATGGATGAAAAAATTTCCTATTGAATATATATATATATATATTAAATTATTATCAATCACTGATTTTATTTAATTTAATTTATACGGATAAAATGACTTCATGATTGTAAAAATGGGTTTTTATAAAAACATTCCCACTATATTAATTTTGTTCTTATATTTCATTATAATTAATTTATAACTAATGAATCAGAAAATAAATTTTCATAAGCAAGTCAATCCTATTCATAACCAATAATTTAACCATTAGGTTGTGGATTAATATATTAAATAATATATTTGGTAATAATAAATTATTGTTTGGTAAAGCACAGTCTTATGTGTTATGAAAGGTATCGAGGAACATTAGTCTTATACACATAACAAAAGATAACCTCAGTGTTCTATATATATAAATATAAAATTTATATTTTATTTAACATAATATAAACTTCAGTTTTCATATAATTTAATCAAGGGAAAAAATTAAATTATTTTAAATTGATCATATTATGATGTCTTCTAGTAAAAAATTATAAACTCTTTCATTAAATTGTTTCATCTCAATTCAATATTGATCATGGAAATCAAGGGATTGATATTTGAAAATAAATTATCAGTGAAAAACACACTTCATGAATTGGTTTAATGACATATATTTTTATTAAAAGGTAAAGAGATGTGTAATGTTCTTGTAACAAGGTTCCCTAGTATGAGAACAGTGGTGGGAAAATTAAACATGTGTATAGAAGAAAAATATAACAACTAAGATTTGATAGAGAGTGATAAAGAACATGTATAGATTAATATTTATTCACACAAATACATAAACCACAATTATGAAAATTTCTACTAATTTCATAAAAAAATATGACAATTATACACAATTTGTTTTCAAGGAAATTTTCCCTATAGTTCAGTACTCTTTCACTGTAAAATAATATAAGTAAATATATGATTCTATTTCATAAACAAAAGCTTATCCTTCTGTTTGTTCCTTGAACTATTTAATAAAAAATTCTTATTAGATGATGAATCCTATAGTGATATAATAAATTATCCTCAAAATTTTTTTCCAAAGATATAAATGAAACATTTCGTAAGTTTCTATAATTTTTTTTTAAAAAATATGATCCATCAATTTAGAATGAAGGTCTCAAAATTTCCAAAATTAACATATAAAATAACTAGATGTGGATTTTTGTCTCACATACTAAACATGAAAATATGGTAAAAACATGAATTTCTATAAAACTATATAAAAACAAATATGCTTCCATTTCCACAAATATAACATATATAATTGGAAATATTACTCAAATACAAAAAATATTTAAGCACCATAAATGATATCAAAAACTAATTTTTGAATAAATCATTTCTCAATTAAATGGTAGTGAGTACTTATCTGATTTACGTTATCCAAAATAATAATTTCTTTATCCATAGTTATTTTTAATAATATTAGGAACATAATAATGATTATATTTCTCATGGACTTATTTTTTTTAAAAACGTTTTACATTCTACTGAATAAAGTCTCTTGATACTATTTAACATACGATCTCAAATCATTAACAAAAACATTATTTAGTAAAACTATTATTTAATTCAAAAATAATATTATGAGAATAATAATAAATATTTGGTTTGAATATCTATATATATTATCATCTAAATTATTCAACTTTTTTTTTCAATAACATATTCTTGACTATGATCCCTTAGTTTTATCTGAGTTAAATTACCTTGATGGACAGGGAATCTATTTCCATAATCTTTTATCTCCATGCATTTGTAATGTTGAATCATAGTGTTTTCAAAAATACCATTTCATTAATTTTCCTAGTGGCCCATTTCTTTGAACTTATAATAAGCTCTCAATCCTTTCAGACAATTACCAGGCTGATTATTTCCAAATTTTTCACTTGTGGTAAAAATATTCATTACCACCTTCCAATTATTTTCCTTTTAATAATCCTTTATGTTCTTCTGTTTCTTCTATTTGAAACGATACAACTTTTATATATCTTTTTCTATCTTGGTAGAACATAAACTTTATCGTGATATGATTAAAATTATTAAGACCCCATATCCCATCAGATTCATTGATTAAGTCCTTCGATGAAATGATCAATATTTCTTTTCATGTTTCATATGAGACCTATAAAATTACTTGAAAACCTATTAAGGGTTTCCTCATACTCCACAAATCATTATTCCACTATTTTCATTAAAGTAAATAACTTTCACTTCATATCAATATTTTTATCATGAGGTATGTATTTGTTGAATAATGTCACTTTAAAAGTTCTTTATTTAATTATTTCTATTTCTTATTCCTCGCTAATATTTTGGATTGAAGATAAGCATTGATCTACACCTCCATTAAAGAAATATATGTAAAGTGTAACCTTTTCATTTTACCCAAATCTTAATTCCATTAATATCTTATCCAATGACATAATCCTTTTCTCATCCTCTATTGGGTCAGTAGCCTAACTAAATGATTGGGGAATCTATCGCATAAAGTAATACAACAATGGAGAATTTCATTGGGGAACAAGTTGCTTCATATGGTCATGGTTATATGTCATTACCTGATTATGTAACACTAATAATTTTATATCCTTGTAATATCCAATACCAACAATATTCGTTTCTGTAGTAGGAAAATATTTACATTTTCCCTAAGTATTCAAACAATTCATCTTTCTAGAAACTGTTTCTAATAAATTTTATATAAATAATTGTATGATAAAATTACATAACACAATGTATAATATAAAAACTAGTGAAACACTAATCATAAATAGAAATAAATTCCCATCACATTTCTCATCATAATATACAAGGATTATATGGGGATATCATTAAAATAAAAATATTTCAAAATGGATAATATGAAAATTCGAATCATCTTAAGTGTTTCCCCATGGACTGTCATACGAGGTGCGATTTAATTAATGTAGCCGTGTACCGGGTTATTTTGAATCAAACTTGAAACACCTTTTGAATGATTTTTCTCATATGTACATCTGTGTGTGGACCATTCCAAATTTCATTATCAATATAGTGATGTACTTCTAGGGATACCCACATAATATATACATAAAAACTCCAATTTGTTATAATATACTTATCACTACTGGAAACTAAGGATTTACCAATGGTTTCAAACCATTTATTAAGGCTACCAAACCGTTGGAATACTATATAACAACGGTTTTCCAAACCATTGGTAAGTAAGGTGTTGGGATAGCCCATTACCACTGTTTTTAGTCTAACTGTTGGGAAAGGCAGAGTAATCCGAGTATTCCCAATGGTTTGTAAAACCATTGGGAAATGCAGTGTAATCCGAGTATTCACAATGGTTTGTAAAACCTTTGTAAATACTATCATTTTCATGTTTTACCAATGGTTTAATAAAACCATTGGTAAAAATATGTACAACACTATACCAATGGTTTTAATAAATCATTGGTATAGTGTGTTTCTAGAATTTGGCAGATGAGCCACCTAAAATCTACTCCACTGCACACTCAACAGCAGACACCTGCATACACTCCTAACAGCAAAAAAACACATACTATAGCATAGAAAAGCATATAAAAAAGGAAACTCTTAGAAACAGGGAATGTACCACAATTATAATCATGTATATGAACTCAATTACCCTATGCAATATAGAATTCATAATTTAATTCACAATTGAATACATGAAGAATTAATTATGTAATGAATTTTGAATTATGAATAAATAACACATAAAAAATGAATTATGTTGCATACATAAATCTTAATTTTATATAACACATATATAATATGAAATACAAGTGATTGGGGGTGTCCCGAAGGTGGGGGTGTCTAGGGGTGGGGGTGTCTAGGGGTTGGGGTGTCCAAGGGTGGGGGTTGTCCACGGGGGTGGCGGTGTCTAGGGTGGTGGGTTATAAAAAATTAATAATATATACAAAATTTCATTTTCAATAACACATACACAATTTAATTGTGAAATTAGAAGCTAATAACCCCCAAAAGAATGTATCAATAGAATCTGAATATGGTTGGTCAGTTTTCCGTATAACACTTGTTTTTACTTAAAATGATGTCCATTTTAAACAAAAGTCATACACTTGGAGTGATATCAGCCACACTGTGACTTAGATAGAGGCGTGGTTGACTCATACACATCACAGATGAGTCATAAATTTTTTTCATAAAGTATCAACATAATCTGAATGCGTTTGGTTGGTTTTCCTTATGCCAGTTATTTTTTTCACTTAAAATGTTTTCAATTTCAAATAAAGGTGAGACACTTTGAGTGGTTTCGTCCACAACACGCCTTAGATTGAGGAAAGGTTGACTTGCACATGTCACATACAACCCATGGATCATTGTTCTAATGTATCAACACAATCCGGATACGTTTGGTTAGTTTTTCATATGCCAATTTTTTTACTTAAAATGATGTACATTTTAAACAAAAGAAAGACATTTAGAGTGATAACGGCCACACTGTGCCTTGAATTGAGGTGGGGCTGACTTGTACACGTCAAATATGTCCCATGGATTTGTTTTCTAATGTTTAAAAAGAATCCAAATTCGTTTTGTTAGTTTTCTTTATGTCAGTTGTTGTTTTCACTTAAAATTATGTTCATTTTAAACAAAAGAGAGACTCTTTTAGTGGTGCTGGCCACACGGTGACTCATATTGAGGAAGTTTTGACTAGTACTTGTCACATATGACCCATGGATCATTTTCCTAAATTTTAAACAGAATCCCATGCATTTAGTTGGTTTTTCATATGTGAATTTTTGTTTTCACTTAAATTGATTTTCATTTTAAACAAAATAGAGACACTATGAGTGGTGTCAGCCACACCAAACTTCGGATTGAGGTGGGGTTTACTCGTAAATGTCACATATGACCCTTGGATCATTTTTATAATATTTTAATAGAATCTGAATGCATTTGGTTTGATTTCCATTTGTTAGTTGTTGTTTTCACATAAAATGATGTTCATTTTAAAACAAAAGAGGGACAGTTTGAGTGGTGTCGACCACACCGCGCCTTGTATTGAGGAAATGTTGACTTGTACACATCAAAAATGAACAACATATCATTTTACAAAAGTATAAACATAATCTGACTTCATTTGGTCAGTTTTCCATATTCCAGTTGTTGTTTTCACTTAAAATCCTATTCATTTGAAATAAAAGTGTGACAATTTGAGTGGTTCTGGCCACACCGGCCCTCGGGTTGAGGTGGGTTTGACTCTTACACGTCACATATGACCCATGGTTCTTTTTACTAATGTTTTAACTAAATCCAAATTCCTTTGGTCAGTTTTCCGTATGTCAGTTGTTGTATTAACTTAAAATGATGTCTCTTTGAAACAAAAGACAGAAACTTTGAGTGGTTCTGGCCACACCACACCTTGGATTGAGGCGAGGATTACTCATACACATCGAAAATGACCCATGGATATTTTTCCTAAAGTATCAACACAATCCGAATGTGTTTGGTCAGATTTCTGTGTGCTAGTTGTTTTTACTTAAAAGAGTATCCATTTTAAACAAAAGAAAGACACATTGAGTGGTACTAGCCACACCGTGCATTGGATTAAGGAAGGGTTGACTTGAACACGTCAACAATGAACCATATATCCTTTAACTAACGTATCAAAATAATCTGAATTCATTTGATTGGTTTTTCGTTTGCCGGTTGTTGTTTTCACTTAAAATGTTGTCCATTTCAAATAAAAGTTAGACACTATGAGTGGTACCGGCCACACTGTCCCTCAGATGGAGGCGGGGTTGACTCATACATGTCATAAATGACCCATGGATAATATTTTTATGTATCAACAAAATACAAATGTGTTTGGTCAGTTTTCCATATGCCATTTGTTGTTTCCACTTAAAATGTATTCCAATTCAAATATTGGCGAGACACTTTGAGTGGTGTTGGAACCACCACGACTTATATTGATACATGGTTGACTCGTACAGGTCACATATGACCCATGGATCATAGTTCTAATGTATCAACATAATCAGAATGTGTTTGGTTGGTTTTCTGTATTCCAGTCGTTTTTACTTAGAAGAGTATCCATTTTAAACAAAAGAAAGACACTTTGAGTGGTACCGGCCACACAGTGCCTCAGATTGAGGCAGGGTTGACTCATACATGTCACAAATGACATGTGGATCATTTTACTAAAGTATCATCATAATTTGAATGCATTTGGTCATTTTTACATATGCTAGTTATTGTTTTCACTTAAAATGATGACCATTTCAAACAAAAGTTAGACACTTTGAGTGGTACTGGCCACACCGCACCTCAGATTGTGGCAAGGTTAACTCATTCACATCAAAAATGACCCATGGAGCTTTTTTTTTGAAGTATCAATAGAATCATAATGCATTTGGTCTGTTTTCCGTATTTTAGTTGGTGTTTTCACTTAAAATGCTTTCCATTTCAAATAAAGGTGAGAAAATTTGAGCGATGTTGGCCACAACACAACTCGGATTGAGGCAGGGTTGAATCATACACAAAACATGTGACCCATGTATCATTGTCCTAAATTTTAAACAGAATCTAAATGCGTTTGGTTTTTTTCCGTATGTCATTTGTTGTTTTCACCTAAAATGATGTCCATTATAAACAAAAGAAAGACACTTTGAGTGTTGTCAGCCACACCACACCTCTGATTGAGGTGGGGTTGACTCGTACACATCCTAAATGACCCATGGATTGTTTTCCTAAAATATCAACACAATCAGAATACATTTGGTCGGTTTTCTGAATTCTATATGTTGTTTTCACTTAAAATCATGTCCATTTCAAATAAAAGTGAGACAGTTTGAGTGGTGATAGCCAGACCAGACCTTATATTGGGGCGGGGATGACTCTTACACATCACATATGACCCATGGATCATTTTCCGAAAGATTTAATAGTATATAAATGCATTTGGTAGGTTTTTCATATGTCTATTGTTGTATTCACATAAAATGAAGCCATTTTGAAACAAAAGAGAGACCCTTTGACTGTTTTCAGCCACACTGTGCCTCGGATTGAGTCGGGGTTGACTAATTCTCGTCACAAATTACCCATGTATAATTTTACTTAATTATCAACACAATATGAATGTGTTTGGTCATTTTCCAAATGCCAATTTTTTTTACTTAATTGAGTTTCCATTTTAAAAAAAAGAAAGACACTTTAAGTGGTACCAGCCACACCGTGCATTGGATTGAGGTAGGGTTGACTTGTACAGGCCACAAATAACCCATGTATCCTTTTACAAGTGTATCAACAGAATCCGAATGCGTTTTGTCAGTTTTCTGTATGCCAGTTGTTGATTAAACTTAAAAGGTTGTCCATTTCAAATTAATGTGAGACACTTTGAGTGGTACCAGCCACACCACACCTCGGATTGAGTCGGGGTTGACTCTTACATGTCATAAAATACCCATAGATCATTGAGATAAGGTATCAATATATTGAGAATACGTTTGGTCGACTTTCATTATGTCAGTTGTTGTTTTCACTTAAAATGTTTTCCATTTCAAATATAGGATAGACATTTTGAGTGGTGCCGGTGACATCGCACATCGGATTTAGGTGGGGTTGACTCATACATGTCATATACGACACATGGATTGTTGTTCTATAGTATCAACACATTCCAAAAGCGTTTGGTCAGTTTTCCATATGCCAGTTGTTTTTACATAAAATGATGTCTATTTTACAAAAAAGATTGATAGTTAGATTGATACTAGCCAAACCGCTCCTCGGATTGAGGCCGGGATGACTCGTACATGTCACATATGACCCATGGATCGTTTTTCTAAAGTTTCAACATAATCCGAGTGTGTTTAGTCAGTTTTCCATATGTCAGTTGTTGTTTTCACTTAAAATGATGTCCATTTTGAACAAAAGAGAGAAACTTTGAGTGGTTCCAGCCACACCGCGTCTCAGATTGATGCAGGGTTAACTCGTACACGTCACATATGACACATGGATCTTTGTCTTAAATTTTCAACAGAATCCAAATTCATTTGGTTGGTTTTACATATGTAAATTTTTGTTTTTACATAAAATGATGTTCATTTAAAAAAAGAGGGCCACATTGAGTGGTGTCAGCCACACCATGATTTGTATTGAGGTAGGGTTGACTTGTACACGTCAGATATGACCCATGGATAGTTTTCCTAAAGTATCAGTAGAATCTGAATAGTCCCTTTTTCATATGTCAGTTGTTGTTTTCACTTAAAATGATGTCCATTTTAAAGAAAAGAGAGACTATTTGAGTGTCACTGGCCACACCGCGCCTCGGATTGAGGCAAGGTTGACTTGTACACGTCAAAAAAGACTCATGGATTGTTGTGCTAAAGTATCAACACAATCTGAATCTGTTTGGTCAATTTTTCATATGCCAGTTGTTGTTTTCATTTAAAATATTGTCCATTTCAAATAAAAGTGTTACAGTTTGAGTGGTGTCGGCCACATCGGCCATCAGTTTGATGTGGGGTTGGCTCGTACATGTCACTTGTTAATTTTGATTGTCGTTAAGTGAGGATTGATGATCCGAGTGAGTCTAATACTCTCCATGATTCCACTTTTTGATTAGGGTTTGCACTCTTCTCTCATATTCTTCTAAAGCTCTAAAACCCTATTTTTCGGTGGGATTTAGGATGAATCTCGAAGAGAGAATAGATTGGGATTCAGGGTCCAGGAAGGAGGGTTGGGGTGTTGTCCGGGGGCTGTCCGGGGTCAAGGGAGGATTGTGGGGGGTGCTATATGGGGGGTTGTCTGAGGTCCAGGGAGGAGGGTGGGTGGGGGGGGGGGGGGGGCTGTCCGGGGTCCAAGGAGGATGGTGGGGGATGTCGGTGGGGGGGGGGGGGGGGGGGGCTTTCCAAGGTCTGTCCAGGGTCTACGGAAGAGGGTGGGGGCTGTCAGCTATCCAGGAAGGAGGGTGGGGATGCTTTCTGGGGTCCAGGGAGGAGGGTTGGGGGGCTGTCTGGGGGGCTGTCTGGGGTATATGGAGGATGTTTGGGGGTTGTCCGGGGGGCTGTCGGGGGTCCCGAGAGGAGGGTGGGGGGGTAGAGAACTATTAAAATAATGTAAAGATATTATTATTGATTTACTTCAGATGGACTTATAAGGAGGAAGAATTTCCCACCCTATGTAAAGAGAGATGCCTCTAGTTTAGAATCCAAAGGGGACTTCCCCAAGGCTTCCTAAATCATAATCACTATGAATCCAAGGTAGATGTTTTCAAGGTATTCTAAACCAAATCATCATGATTCCAAGGGGATTTGCAAATGGAATTAAAATCTATATTTTTAACATGAATCCTTGGTTGGTTTCTTCAATGAATTCCAAATCATTAATCATAGAACAAATACTCAAAAATTAAATTAAAATTTATTTATATTCATTTTCTTTAAGAATCATATAATAGGCACATGTCTCAGGTCCATTTATGTGTTATAGGCATCCAAAATCATTCACTCATGTACAATAACTCATTTTTGACACCTCTATGGTCATACCTATCATTACACAATTAGTTCCCCAATTCAAGCACTCCCCATGGGTGGATAATGTTAAGGCATCTACACTAATAAGTTTTTCATTTCTTATTAAAAGGTTTAATTTCATATAGTATTGACAAAAACATTTATTTTTAAATTTGAGATTAATAATACTGTATATCAATGATAACAAGATTACTGAATTAAACTTGTAACTTATCTAACATTGTTATGGATGTATACACATGCCAGCATGGCTAGTGAAAAGCACCCCACCATCATAAAAGTGAGTATTTGGTAGGAAGGAGACAAAATATAGAACGTACAGTGAGAATCATATTTAATTGACACTAATGATATATTAGTACAGTCATCTTAGGAATCCAATTATCACTCATGACTAACTATGCCACTATAAACAACCTGGAGTGTATGTGCTTTCTCTATGATCTCAACAACAACATCACACATTCTTACCATGATGTGAATCAAGTGGAATATGGATGATATTAACACAAAATTCCAAGCAATAACATGACTTCTAAGAACTAAAAAATTATGGATGGAATTAACATATAATTCATTTTGAATGAAATTTTATTCACATTAGTACTTATCCATATAGACCAAACCAATAATATAATCACTATATGTGTTCCAATGTCAAAGCCCAACACAGACACCCAAATCAACCGGAAAACAATTGTCATACACATCCAAATCTAAACAGAAAACCAAAATAGTATATATAGAACCTTAAAATGAATGTATCCCTTACAGATTAGATGCAGAACAACAAATCCCAACACACACCCACTTGCACACCCCCCCCCCCCCCCATCAGCACATCCCACCCACACCCCCACCTATACACCCCCCCACACACACACATACCCACCACACCCTAGTAGACTTTCCTTACATAGACCCCTCCTCCCCAACTCCTGCACCCTGCATAGCCCACCCCCACCTGCATAGCCCCCTTGAAGTGGTAGCATACTGAATAAAATTTATTCTTTCAATGATGGTCAGTTTCCTATGTAATAAATCCCTACCTTATGGAACAACCTGATAACATTTATCAAAAATACGAAACCATAAAAACAAGGTTAAACAATCACCTTTCATATTTCCCTTACCATGATATACAAGGTCATATAATATAAGAATTTTTTACCACCAAATATTATCTAGAATGGAAAAATAATGATTGGAAGAATCTATTTCACAATCCCATGGAACAAAAAACATATCTCTAGATTTTTATCTAAAATTATAACAAATGGTAACCATCCCATAAAATCGTTTCATGGGTGAAACAATATTAATTGATCAAACAAGCACTAACCCACAAAATGACGTACGGGGAAATGATGCACTAAACTGTACAATGGGAACCATCAAATTAAGTGGTGCAATAGTCACTAAACCAACACACATTATGATATTAACTATCTTACCAAAAGATATCACATCCCAAGGAGGAGAATTAGTTTTCCTCCATCACAATCAATATGATTCCATCCATGTAAAATGAATTTTGACCAGGTTCTAATGACTTCAATCTTAATATATATGGTGAAACACATCATTTGACATTAAAATATTAATAGGTAGTCTAATTATATACACATAGTATTGGTGAATAAGAACATAGTTACATTAAACATGACACTAAAAAAGTTGTTATCAATCCTACTGAAATATCATAGCGAAATGTTGATAGATCAAGCACCATGTGTCAATAGAAGTTCCAGTTATAAGGGTCTACACCAAATATCCCATTATCATACACTCTCATTTCATCATAATAGGAAAGGGTATCAAAAAAATCTATTGGGTATCTACTCCCTGAGGATTATAAGATAATTTTTACTAAAGAACATAATACTATATTATAGATGTAAAATTAAAAGATCTTCAACATGATGAAATAGTTGAAGTGTAGAACAAAATCCAAAAAAAAAATAAAATTACAATTCTTTGGTTTACCATAGAGCACGAACATCTGGTTCAGGCCAAATCAAATCATAAAACAAAAAAAATAGATGGAAAACATTGAACCTAAGTTACCACTTACAGATTTGATGTGAAGAACAAAACAACTATCCGTTTTAAGGGTGAATGATTTTTCTGAGGGAGAGATCTCTATGTCTCATGATTTAGGTCTGCAATCCGGTGGATGGGGGATTGGGGCTGGTGATAATTATATGGGAAAACATTCCCAATAGTTCCAAAAAACCGTTGGGGAAAGTAATCTTTACCAATGGTTTTTTTAAACTATTGGGAAAGGCTTACTAAAACTTTACATATCCAAATGGTTCTGTATGACTGTTTGTTAAAACTCATATAAACTAATATATTCCAAAGTTTTATTGAAAACATTGGGTAATGAACTATCAACATCCCTAATCCAATAGATTTTATAAACCATTGGAAAAAATCCATTTGTATATCCTCTATTTTCAATAGTGTATCCTTAGTTTCAATCACAAGGTTACATTACATAATATATGTTTCCTAATTCTAGTTTCCACGGTAATTTCTAATATTCATTTGATTTCTACTATAATTACCAAACCCCTGAATCAGGTAAATGGTGCATTGTTTTATTATATTTTTGTGATTATATGGAATGAAATCCTGAAGGATTGATTGGTTTTGCAGTTATAGAAAACCAAATTACATACATGATATCAATAATACATTTTTCAATAGAAATAATTTGTACTCAAATTAAAAAACTCATTATCCTTGAAACACAATGAAATGATTTATCTTCATAACATATGGAAAGGGAAAAAAATAAGGGTTAGATAAAATTATATTTAAGGGTATTTAAATGAATAGAAATAATGAGTGGAAGAGAATAAATCAACATGGGAAGGTGAAAAACTGATAACAAAAAACATTAAAACAAATATAAAACGAATAAACAATATAAAATGATAATAAACTAAAAAAACATTCCATTTAATAAATAAACTGAGAATGAAATTTTTCCATTGATTTTATCATATAAAAATATCATATATAACAAAAATATTAATTTTAATATATATGATGGGAATTCCTAATTACTGGAAATCATTTTTAAGAAGCATGAAAATGTATATGATCAAGAGAATTTCCAAGATTGATTAAAAATAAAAGTATAAACTCGTTTTATATTTCCTATTTTTTCACCTCATTAAATTCTATAGATGCATCAGGAGCTATATAAGGTTGAGTCCCCACCAGTCACTACATGTCCAAACAATTCATCATATCGTATAATTTATTCAATTAATAAGAAAAATTATATGTCATATATCTATATTTAATAATGAATAAATATTTATTAATATTTACTCAATGAAATATTTTTAACATTAGTGTATGTTGACATTGATCAATGATAATACCTTTTAAATAATATATATACATTCTTGAGGAAAATAATCATTAAACATTCCAATCTTTCCTAGAACACATTGAAACATTTCAATCATAAAACCCATTAATTAAATATGTTAATTTAATTTCATAACATAATAAGTATAGTTATATTAATGATATATCTTTTAAAAGTGTATTTTATTCACCATATAAAATTTAATTGATGTATAACAATGAATAAGTCCAAATGAAAATGAAATTGATAGGAAATCTACTACCTTGAGTTTGATATGTCAGGTGTGTCTTTATATTCCTACATAAGAAAATTATTTTAAATTTTTACTTGGTTCATAACCCTTTTAATTTTCACTATTAATTTTTCATAACTTACTACAATTTTTTTCAACTAATTAAACAATTAAGTTTATGCCATGTGTTTTTTATAAAATTCAGTTCATGTAGGAAACACAACTATGGAAGGTGAACTATGGTCAAATGTGTATTTATATTAAAACAATAGAGAATAATATTCAAAATATAATTATAATATAAATACATAAAATATACAATTAATACAAATTATAAAATATGGTTATGATAATCAAATCAATTTTACAAACATGAAGATGGTAGGCCATACGTATGTATGTGTAACGTTGCCATTTTTTAGCGATCGTTATGGAAATAAGGTAAGTCACAATATGAATTTTAATAATGATAATTATATCATAACTACCATTTTTTCTAGTCATATATACATATATAAATATATATAATTATTTTTTTAACAACCCAATGTTTTCAATAGAAATTCCTGATGTGGAAGTTTTTTAACACTCTTTGCCACTCCCTTTTTGTATTTTTTTACCAACTTTTTTATTTTAATTTTTTTTATTAAATTTTTGACAACCTTTGTGTTGTTGTAATTATAGTGTAAAATAATCAATTTTAGTTTAAATCAATTTTTTTAATATTCAATTTTGTCTTTTTAAATAATTCATTAATTAAATAATTTATTTTAATTTTATTTTTATTTATTACTATTTTATTTTTATAATTTTTCATTCTAGTTAGTTTAGTAATTTATTAATTTAATTAATTATTCTTTAAATTGTAAATAAATAACTCATTTTAGTTGTTAGTCTTTTAATATGTTAATTAGTTTTAAAATTTTAATCTTATTTAATTAATATTTTTATTATTTTAACTAATTCTTTAATTAATTGTCTGAAAAATTTAAGCGAGTTACTATAAATATTTTAATTTGTTCTTTATGTAATTTTTTTATGATTTTTAACAAATATAAATTCATTCATTTGAAAAGATAATTTATTTTATTATTTAACGTGGTTGTTTTATGTTTTTAATTCCATTCTATTTAATTTAAATTATTAATTGATTTATTTTTTTTAGTTTCATTATAATATTTTATTTATTTAATTTTTCTTGTTATGTTGGATTGCAGGTGTTGCGGTCACAGAACCATATTCTTAAACGGTGACTATGTCACCGTTTCCATGCAGCCATAACGGTGACTGTCTCATCATTTCCACAAAGCCTTAACAGTGACTGTCTCATCGTTTCCACCCATTTGAAGTGTTAACTATCTCACCACTACAACCCATTTGTAACGGTGACAATGTCACTATTTCCTTTCCTTTTAATTTCCTCACGGCGCTTCCTTGCACCTCATTGTGGGCTATTTTTCAACATTCTTCCCTATTTTTTCCCTTCCTCACCGTTACCATACTCGCTTCCGGTAGTTGTTTCCCTTACCTCACTGTTGTACAAAATTCTCAAAGATACCGTTTCAGCCTAAGTCCACCGTATCCTGCTCCTATCTCACCATCTCAACATTCAACCTGTGGCACCATTTCATCATAGAACCGAGGCGGGATACACTAACTTGGAGTTTATTAAAAAATATCACGGCGGGTACATAAAATCACACCACGTGGATCTTCTGTTTCCAGGAAAGAAATTAGCTCAACATGTGTGCATCTTTTTCATTCAGTTAGAAGCAACTTCTCTGATGACAAGCACAGGAGGAACATCACAGTGAAATCAACACATAGAGGCCATAGAACTACTCGAGGGGAGATTCTAGAGACCTCGATAGGGTGATGAATGCGAAAGAGACGGGAGAGACATTGATCAATTAATTAGAGTAGCAGAATTGCAGGAGAGAATTCAGGACATCAATTCAGGGATAGAGGGAACCAAAGACAAGCAGAGAGGTTTGGTTCCAGACTAGGCCAATCAGAACAATAGAAACTTACAAAATCTTCCATCACGATTAATTTGGAGCAACGAGAGTTGCAGATCAGAGCATTTTCAAACCTCGATTCCCATGGTGGGACATCAAGCGGATTCCAGAATTGCTTCTACCATCAAGCATTATGAGTTGGAATTTCCGGCAGCTCAAGCTGGGAGTTCGATCTTATTAGTTTTCCCTACACTCTTTTTTTCTACAAGTTATTTCAATATGAATTTCATTTCTCTTAACTCTATTTTTTCATTAAAACCAACCACAATGTCCAGCTAAATTCCTTCCAGGGGCAATAATATGGTTGATTTGATTTGTTTAGTCTTATTCATGCACCACATCTTTTTATTGGATTTTATATATCATTGGTTACAGATGATTTTATTTTCAAAAAAACAGGATCGAGTGAAAAATGATCTTGATTGAATTTTTAATTTTATTAACTCACTAACAAGAGAGTTGTGCTCGAATGAGAGAGAGACACTGAACCCAACTGAAAAGTTGATCCCGGTGACATCTGAACTATTTCCACCATTGGATGGAATAACTTTTAAAGTCGAAGGACTGTAAGAGCTATTTCATTACAAACTTATCAGTTGAAAAATCTGGCCAGTTAATTTTAGTCAGATCCATATTTTAAAAACTCCAGTGCATGAATGAGGCTGAGGAATATCGAATCGGCTAGTGGACTTTTCCCCCTAACTCATCTATTGGTTGTTTTCACCACAATTTCTCTTTCTACTCTATCTATTCCCTTTTCACTCAATATATCACCCTCACTTCTTCACACACTGAATCTCATTCAATCCACTTCACAACCACCAATTGTGTATGCTTGTTTCTCCGTGTGTGTTTTAGTTTAGTTTTTTTAAAATATCTAAACACAACATGAGGCCTCCAGGTGGTTTGACCCTATCTTACCACTATCTTAAGTAGTAAGTATGTTATAAATTTTAGTTTGTCGCTCGTGCCCAATGACGCGTGAGCAACAAATTTTGGCTCCATTGCTGGGGAATGCCAGGTGCGTTTAAAAAAAACATACAAAAATTCACATAAAAAATCCCAATGAAAAAATTCACTAAAAAAAGTTGAAATTTAAAAAAAAATTGTTATCATGCCGCATGAAAACCAGGTCTATGTGTGAACACTTAGTACTGGGTAACCCAGAAATTGATAATCACCTCAAGGACGTGAAAAAGAAAAAAGACAAGGTCAAAATGGAAGATAACAGAAATGAAAACTTGAATAAACCACTTCCTGAGAATTTGAAATAACATGTAATGATAAACCCATATGGGAATGAAATAGTTGAGAGGCACAGTTTGAGGGAGTTATTTTTACCTTCAGTGTCTAGCAACCCTTCTTGCATTAGACTCTCTCCGACCTACTGCCCGTCCTAGATTCCAGCAGCCTCTTAGGTAGTAATTCCAACCCCAATCCCAACAAAAGGCTGAGTCATCCAACTCAAAATATGAAGTGAGAGACATGTTCCATCAGTTGATAGAGAGGTTTGATGAAAAAAAGACCAAAAATTATTTTTATGATGTTTAAATGGATGATATAAGGAAGAACATGGAAATTCAGATGGGGTAGTTGGTTAGGGATGCTAGTAATAGAGAAAAGGGTAGGCTACCCAGCACCACTAAAGTCAATCCTAGAGATAATTCCATGGCTGTGACCACCAGAAGTGGTCTCTAAACTCACCAAGATCCTAGGAAAGAACCCCAAAATGATGAAAATGAAAAACTGGTTGAAACATGAAACTCAAATAAGAAACAACCTGAATCTAGAAAACTGGATAGCACCACTGGAATCCCTCCAGTTCATGTTGTTCCTACTCAAAAACCCAAAGAAAATGGCTTGAAAAACAAAGACAATAAAGGGAAGAAAATTGTTGAAGAAGAATCTGCAGAGATTCCCCCAATTGTGAGGAAATTTTCCCCCATAAACCCCTTCCCACAATGAATTAAGAAACCAATTCATGATTCTAAACAGTTGAAATTTTTGAAAGTGGTTAAAAAACTGAACATTGATATCCCATTCATGGAAGCATTGATTCAAATCCCAACATATCTGAAATCACTCAAGAAACTCACATAAAACAAAAATTAATTAGAAGAACTTCCCACCTATAGCTTAATAGAGGAGTGGAGTACAGTCTTGCAGAATAGGATACCTCCTAAGCTTACTGATCCTGGAAGCTTTGTCATCCCATGTACATTTGGGGATAGAGGTTGTATGTTCAACTGTTTGTGAGATATGGGTGCTAGTATAAATCTGATTCCACTGTCACTTTTTTAGAACCCGAGAATAGGAGTTCTCCAACCCACCACTGTTGTGTTACAACTTGCTGATAGGTCCATTACTCATCTAGTGGGTAAGGTTGATAATCTGTTATTGTGGCTAGGCAAACTTTTTTTGCATGCTGACTTTCTTATCCTTGATATGAAGTGTGACCAAGAGGTTCCAATCATTCTTGGTAGGACCTTCTTGGCCACAGGGGGACCTGTAATAGATGTGTCTAAGGGGAAACTTATTTTCATTTTGGGTGAACAGAAAGAATAAATTAATAGGATTATGAAAATCCAAGAACCCACCCTCCAAATTTCCCTGAAAGATGAGATGTTAGTTGCTAAGAGTAGTGTTGATTAGGAGGAAGAAGAGTTTATGAGAATGATAGTGGAGATATATTGTGAACCTAAAATCCCTGCTTCCTATTGCATAGGGATCATCACAATTAAGGATAGAGAATTTGTTGATGAATACGAGGGAGAATTCTTGGAGAAGATAGATGAGTTTGTTTTGGAGAACATTATTACCCAGAGATAAGAGTCTCTGTTTTAGGAGATATCTTTTGGAACCTCTGGCACAAAAGAAAGAGCCTTGTCTACTGCCTTCTTTAAGAGGCAGCATGAAGACCTTGGGCCACCCAGGCCCATGTGTCTAACCTCAAGCCAGTCACCACCCACCATTGAACTCAATCCCCTCCCTTCCCATCTCAAATATTCCTTTTAGAAGAAAATTCCACCCTTCCTATGATCATTTCATCCAACCTAGAAGTGGGCCAAGAGCACGATTTGCTTACTGTTTTGAAGAAGTACAAGTCTGTCATAGGTTGGTCGATTGTTGATATCAAAGGGATAAGTCCAGCCCTTTGTATGCATAAAATTCCAATGGAACCTGAGTGTAAGACCAGAGTAGAAGCCCAAAGAAGACTCAACCCCAACATGAAGGATGTTGTGAGAGAAGAAGTGATTAGGTTGCTTGATGATGGAATTTTTGTTTTCATATTTCTGATAGCCCCTGGGCCAGTCCTATCCAGGTGATACGCAAAAAAATCTGAGTGACAATTGTCACTGATGAAAAGAATGAGAAAATATAGATAAGAGCAGTGAATAAATGTAGAGTTTGTATAGACTACAGAATGTTAAATGCTTCCACAAGAAAGGATCACTTCCCTATGCCATTTTTGGATCAAATGTTAGAGAGATTGGCAGACAGTGAATTATTCTTCCTTCTTGATGGTTATTCTTGTTACAACCAGATTTCCATTGTAGTAGAGGACCAAGATAAACCCACCTCCACCTATCCATTTGTGATATTTTCCTACCAGTGGATGCCCTTTGGCTTGTGTGGTTCTCCTGCCACTTTTCAGAGGTGCATGATGGTAATTTTTTAAGACATGATTGAAAGGATAATTGAAGTGTTCATGGAATATTTTTCTGTTGTAGGAGATATATTTTAGAAGTGTCTGAAAAACCTGGAACTAGAGTTAAAAAGGTTCAAAGAGACCAAATTAGTCTTAAACTAGGAAAACTGTCAATTCATAGCCACTTTAGGCATTGTTTTGGGACCCAATGTTTCTATGAAGTGGTTGGAGGTCGATAATGCTAAAATTGAGGTCATACAAAAGTTTCCCCCACCTAAAAATTCCAATGTAATTAGAAGTGTTTTTGGTGATTCTGGGTTCTACAAGAGGTTCATTAAGTACTTTTATAAGATTACTATACCCCTGTTCTCCCTACTGGTTATGGAAACATCCTTGGTCTTCGATGAGACTTGTCTAGAGGCCTTTAATTTTCTCAAGGAGAGGTTAACTAATTCACCTATAATCACTACTCCTGACTGGAAGCTTCCCTTTGAGGTTATGTGTGATGCAAGTGACTTTGCAGTAGGAGATGTGTCCAGGAAGAGGAAGGATAGGAAATTACATGTTATTTACTATTCAAGAAATCTACTAGATGATTCCCAGATGAATTATTCTACAACTGAAAATGAGTTGTCTACTGTGATGTTTGCATTGGAAAAGTTCAAGCAGTATTTGATAGGATAAGAGATAATAATTTTCACATATCATTTAGCCCTTAAGTATTTTATGGCTAAAAAGGACTCAAATCCCATACCCCTGAGGTGGACCTTAAATCTAAAGGAGTTTGATTTAGTAATTAATGATAAGAAAGGGCATGATATTGCAGTTGCCGATCACTTGTCCTGATTTCCCAATTCCCCAAGTAAGGAACCAAAAGAGATCAACACTTCATTCCCTCATGACTAATTATTTTCTTCATCTATTCATCATTCTTCTTGGTTTGCAGACTATTCCAAATTTCTACCAGCAAGATTCATGCCCAAGGATCTCTCACACAACCAGAGGAAGATGTTTATATTTGAACTGAAATATTATTTTTGGAATGACGCAATTCTCTTTAATATTAGGGCTGATGGGATTCTGAGAAGATTTGTGTTTGAGGATAAGAGTTTACCCATACTTGACAGCTTCCACTCATCACCTAGGGGTGGCCTCCATGGATGAGAAAGGACTGCTCAAAAGGTCCTCCAGGCTAGTTTCTACTGGCCAACACTATTTAAAGATGCTAGTAGTCTGGTTATTGGCTTTGCAAAATGAGAAATGTTGTGAAATGATGGAAGAAGGCAGGAACTACAGCAAAAAGGTATTCTGGAGGTCAAAATCATTGATGTGTGGGTCTTGGACTTCATGGTACCATTTCCATCCTATTATGGGAATGAGTACATTATGGTTGTTGTAGACTACATGTCCAAGTGTGTTGAGGCAATAGCTCTTCCCTACATTTCAGCTACAAGTGTTCTGAGATTCATTAAGAAAAACATCTTTTCCATATTTGGTGTGGCTCGAGCATTTATCAATGATAATGGGTCTCAATCCAAGAATTGTAAGTTTAATGGTTTAATGGAGAATTATGGGTGTTCACATAGAACATGCACTAGTTACCACTCATAGTCCAGTGGGCAAGAAGAAGTTTCAAATAGAGAGCTCAACAGATTTTAGAGAAAACATTGTCTAGATATAGGAATGACTGGTCAAGGAAGTTGGATGCAGCCCTTTGGGCCTACAAAACTTCTTATAAGACTCTTATAGGGATGTCACCATAAAGGCTTCTCTTTGGAAAAACATGTCATCTACCTATTGAGTTACAACAGAGATCTTATTGGGCAGTGAAGGCTCATAACATTGATTTTAAATCTACTGGAGAGAGGATGCTGCTAGAGCTGAGTGAGTTGGAGGAGATTAGAAGAGATTCCTATGAGAATTCTGAAATTTACAAAGAAATAACAAATGATTTTCGTGACTCAATCATTCAAAATACGAATTTCATGGTTGCTGAGAGGTTTCTTCTTTTCAATCCTAGATTGAATCTATTTCTAGGAAATCAGATGTCCAAATGGTCTGGAACCTTTACCATTGTTCGAGTCTTGGTTAATGGAACTTTTGAGGTGGTTGGAGAAGAGAATCAGCCTTTCTTAGTTAATGGTCAAATAATAAAGCACTTCTTTGGAGTGCAGCCAAAAGGCATGGCTACCATATCTCTGTTGGAAGAATGAGTTGATTCAAGTCTAACTGGGGACTATAAACTCTGTGTTTCTTGGGAAATAACCCATGGTTTCTTAGTAGTTTCTATTTTATTTTATGTTTTTCAATAAATTTAATCCATGCGGCTTGTTCTTTGGTTCAATTGCTTAACTGATGATGGTTCCTCACGATCTGTTATTGTTTTAGAGAGAGTTTTGGCTGCCAGAAACATGGCCAAGAAACTCCAAGGGAGAAATCCACTGCATTTTATAGATACCATTTCTTTATAGTCATTCTATTGTGTTACTTTTTTTGAACTCTAAAATTAGAAATCTTATATTACGTATTTGAACTTGTAGGTTAATGAAGAGGAGTAACAACCATGTGATTCTGAAGAGGATCTCTTGATAAAAGTCACTATTAAAGGTCCAATATTTCAATAAAGTGTTGTTCTGCCTTTTTTCACATTCAATTACTTTCTTACACTTCGCTATAAACTAAGTGTGGGAGAAATCCTCCTAATATGTGGGAAATGACTGTGTTTTCTTGCATGGGTGTTAGCTACTAGTATCTTATGTGTTGAAAATGTATTGTGAACTTATTTTTTGTAACATGCTTGCACCCACTATTTTTATTTTCATTTTGTTACTGCTGCACATCACAGTTAATCATGCTACCATTTGAAGTAAATTGTTAAAATCTTTTGTCTACTCACAATGATTCAATGTATGATCATTTTAGGAATATAAATTCACTTCGTTGTTGGTGATGGCTGGTGGGGTTGGAATCTTCTATTTTTGTTTGTTTTCGTTTATATTTTCTTTTACTTTTTCTATGGCAAAGAAATTTTTTGAACTTCATTGATACCCCTCCATATCCTTTTCCAGCTGAAATTTCCATCTGTATTGAACCTAAAATCTCTTCCACCATAGAATATAACAATGGGGAAAATTTATGGTTTTATGTGTGGGGGTGATAGAGGGGTCATTCTAGTGTCATGTTGAATTCCCCCTTCGGGAACTTGTGGTTCTTTAAAAAAATTGTCAAATTTTATCCTTTTTTTCAAAGAAAAATGATTCAATTTTCCTTTAATTTTTTTCAAATTCATTCATCAATTTATGGTCAATGGAGGTTCAATGTTATTTTAATCATGTCTTATTGAGTGGAAAACTGTCTGTTGGTTGTGGATAGTGGCATTTGGTTAGAAACTCTTTAGTATGAATGATTGCTGAGTGCAATTGTCCACTATCTCTATAGATCTGTCTGTTTAGGAACTGAAGATGGGAGTATGATAGGGCAGGTTTTGTGGGAGGATGATGATGACTTGGAGTAACTAGAAGTTATCACTGGAACCTATGGGACTCAAATTTTTATTAAATAATATTCAATCACTTAAGGATGTCAATCCGAATGATTATTAAATTAGTCCTTTCTAACTGGAGTAAAATGGGAAAATGGGATCCCACAGTGAGTATCTGTGACATGGTGGATTGGGTGCATTTTTGTGAATAAATAAAGCCAATTTCAGTTTTAATATGTTCTATGCACAGTGCTCTGCACATGGAATATGGCTGGGAAAAAATGAAATAAAGTTCCCTCATAAAAAACGAACTCATTATGGTGAGGCGAATTTTGAACCCATATAAAGAAGGGAGAAATTGAATCTATTAAATTTCATTTGATTTGAGTAAATAAAGTGATCAAATTAATGGACTTTAATTTTTAGAACCTTGGGGGAGGTGAGAATTGAAGGTGCAATTGGTTAAGTTTTGAGTTCCATTTCTTCTAACCTATCAACACTCCATTAATCCATACTTGAATTGGATGGTGAAGTAGCGTAGTTAATGATTATAAATTGGGGGAATAACATACTTGATAGTGTGAAAATTTTTGATTATCTTGACTTCAAATGGGGTTTTGAAGCTAGATAGGACATCATTATTGAACAACTTTTGAAAAACCTGACTCAGTGGTTGGTCGTACTCCTTTGGATATTAAAGTGTAATCATGAACCTTTTAATTTGAGTAACTCACTGAAAAGTGAGTTATTCTAGAATGAGAGAGACACACAGAACTCAACAGACAAGTTGAGCCCGGTGACATCTGACTTTTTTTTACAATTGGATGGAATGACTTTTACAGTCTAAGGACAATAAGAGATATTTCATCACAAACTCACCAGATGAAAAATCTACCCAGGTACTTTTAGTCAGATACATTTTTTAAAAACCCCAGTGGATGAATGAGGCTGAGCAATATCGAATCGACCAGTGGACTTTTCCCCTGTACTCATCTATTTGTTGTTTCACCACAATTTCTCTTGCTGCTCTGTATACTCCCTTTGCACTCACTAGCTCACCCTCACTTCTTCACACACTGAATCTCATTCACTCCACTTCACAACCACCACCTGTGTTTTCTTGTTTTTGCGTGTGTGTTTTTGTTTAGTTTTTTTAGATTTCCAATCACAACATGAGGCCTCCCTATGGTTCGACCATGTCTTTCCACTATCCTAAGTAGTAATTAGGTTATAAATTTTAGTTTATCGCCCATGCCCAACGACGCACAAGCGTCAATTACCTTCTTATAATTATTTCATATAATCTCATTAAATCACAACATAATGAACTACCGAGTACTATGTGACATTTAATCATAATTTTGAATCTTTTGTATTTGGAATTTTAAAAATCTGACATTCACAGTTGTGATCAGCAAGATGTTTGGAGTCTGATAAGACCAACATAATTTTTGGTGAATAGTAACATACCCTTATAAATAGTAATGTTACCATTATGAACAGTTATATAACCAAATTAATGGTAACTTTATCTGTGATAGTGTTTAAAGAAGAATTAATTTGAAGAATGATGTACCTATATTTTGGAATAAGTAAATAAATGTTTTAAAACTGTTTTTTAGAAAAAAACAATTATTTTAATTTATTATTAAACTAATAATATTTATAAAATTATTTGAGAAAAAGTTTGTTCAGATTTGGATTCTACACGTTGAAAAATGGTTAGGTGATTTTTTGGGATTTTTGAAAAAGACATGAAATTTTGATGAATAGTAAAATATGATAATTCACAATTAAAGCAAAAACAAGAATTTTTTCATCCTGATTATGTCCTGGATGATTTAAATGGCTATTGGTTCAAAATCACATGTACATATTACTGTTTTTTTCTCAATAATCATCACTATTTTCTATGTTATGGAAAAATAATTAACTAATGATTATAATATTAGGAAAACTCACCTCCCCTCCAATATAAATACCACCCCTCTTTACCTCTTCTTTTCACTCGTCTCAAGAATTTTTCCTTGCTATATTCTCCTAAAATCACTCCTCAAGCTCCTCAAACACGTCTATAAGTGCTTATCATATTCAGACATCCAAATCCACTACCATTAAGAGGATCTCAAGGAAGGATGTTTCAAGAGGTAAATTCCTCTTTTCTTTTCGTTCTTTCTCTTTTGATGTAAATTTCTTTTATTACCTTGCCTCATCCAAATTTCCTGAAAACTCCAGTTACATACATGTACATAAATAATTTTTTATAATCGAAGAAGTTATTATCAACTCTCTTTTACTCTTCTTTTATTTTAGTAGTTAAGGTACCAACCAAGATGATTGAATTTACCAAATTCAATGATTATGGATTTTTAATTTCCATTACATCCTTCAATTATAATAATGAACCTATATTCATGATTCAAATGGACCATAAAATATTTATTATTCCTCATCTATATTTCTGTAATCCTTTTTTACCCATGTATTTGAATTATAAAATGAAGAAAAGTTCATTGTGGCAAAAACAGCCAATTAACCCAAAAGGATGTCACAAAAATTTACATAATGATTCAAAATCACTTGAAGTATCCAAATTAAATTTTCAACCATGTAACATTATGTATGTTCAATAATAATATGTATGCTCAATTCAGGATGAACGTCTTCATCATACATGTTTGTCTCACCATGAATTGATCATCAAACCCAAGGAAACAAATGGACCCGAACAACAAAATTGAACCTTATAACCAATCCAAAATGTCTTCAATGAACTAAAAAAGGTTAAACTAAATCAACTAAATATATAATATGTTATCTCATTAGTAATTAATAAACATAATTGTTTAATTCAGGTCATTAATAACAAGTGGAGAACACTAAGACACATAAGGTAAGGGATCCTATCTATTTCACATTTATTTAAGAATGTTCACTATGTTATTCCATTTCATGAAGCCCTATTAAGTACACCTGATTCCATGCTGATAATTTATAAGGAATTATACCCAAATGTAAAATATTAAATCAGGTTCATTATAATTATTTTTACCAAAAATGAGATTATATATTCGACGTATTTTCATATTATAAATGATATTTGAAGGTCCAAACTCATTTATGATGTTCCATTATTCATTATCTTCAGAGATATACATATTTTTATGCGATTCACTCCTCAATACTTCGAGACAATAAAACTTGTTTTAAGGAAGATTCTCGAATTCATAACTGTTTTGAACTGCACACTATCCTCTATTTTAAGCCACCAATATCATTATAAAATTTGTCTTTTTATTATTAAAACCTTTATGATTCACTTCTATTTTTATATAAATTTTTTCCCTTTTTTATTTTAAAAGAACTACTGTATTTTCCTTAAAACCGCAAAAAAAATGTTTTAATGCCAAAATTTATCAAATACATTTTTTACATGATTTTATTTTGGTTTGAAATTAGTTACCATGATAGATGTCTATTTTACATTATGAATGTCCATTTATGTTCTATTTCCTTTCATTCATGGACGCATTCACGATACTCCCATTGGTTATGCTTTATGACATGATTGTGGTACCCAATTATTTCCATGAGTAACGCTTATGTTTATATAAAATTGATTATGTTTGATTTTTAATGCAGAAAACCTATTTATGTAATGTAATATGGGTTCACCAAGATATAACTCCAATTAATTGGGTAATATAGAGTGTAATGATATGTTATGTGTCATGGTCTTGGTAGTAAGCCTTGGCTTGTGATACTATGTGTAACTATCTTGGGAATTAGCCTTGGAATGTTCAACCATGGGAAACTGTCTTGGCAGTTAGCCTTGAATCATAATAAATTCTTGTTTTATATTTCTACCACATTTCTATGATTCCATGTTTGAATGATCCCATGTTTATATGTTATGATTCAATATGTTACATGGATTTTTATATCTTAATATCACTCCTTCCAACGCATGTGCTAATGCAAGGTTCTTATATTTATTCCCTTGTGAGGATTTTAGCTCATACCATTGTTTATGTTATCTTGAGGATATCCTATGCAGATCTATGAGCACAATGGATGATAGGATCTCATTATGTAGTTTAAATAAAAATTTATTTTTATTATTTTTATTACATACCGAGTCTCCAAAGACTCTAGACTTTACATTCCATGGCTTGTACTCTGATGTATTATTATGCATAAAATAATTTAATGTTATATGTAAAAGGATTTGGTCTCTATAATTTTGATGTGAATATAATCACATCCTGCTGGGGATGTAGTAGTCCACATGTCCACGACCAGTATTATCACTTTTTGTGTATAAAAAGTGTAATAATGAGAATGATATATTATGTTTTGAGAAATTAAATTGTTTACTGAATATAATATTGATATAATTTATATTTCATCTAATTAATTAATACCACCCATTATTTGTTCCATGTATAGTTTGAACAAATCAATTTTCTTTGAGGAGGTGATAATGCACACTACCACAAATGATTTTATCAAATTCCTACCAAATTGAGTGAATAAAGGTATATAATAAAAATTAATTAAATAAGAATTAATAAATTATAAATATCATTTATATAATATATCTCACATATAAATCATTGGTCCAAACCAATTTACAACAATTATTTGTTGTAATGGAAGAGCAAATGAAGTCATTTTTTGATACAATATTTTCCCATACACAGAAATGGTATGTTCATTAGACACTTGATGGTAGTGTTTGTAAAAGTTGGTTGAATCCTTATAATAAATTCATATAAGTTTACTTATCATAATGGGGATATTATTTATTGATGGAGTAAGCCAATTTTAGGGGGTGGTAAATTGAAATAAAAAAATATCTTTAGGAATGATGTTACATCTTCTTTGGGTAACTCATTTTTGATTGTACCAAAGGGATTTCATGGATTGATTTAATCACAATTATTTGATTCTAGGTTGTGGGGAGGGATATTGGGAGCTTATTTGAGCATATTTTTAATGAGAACAATGGCATGAGAGGGGTTAATTTTTAGTTCTGTGTTATAGTGAATGAGGAGTGGCATTCCTGTAGTTTTTTGAAAAGGGAATTCCCACCCCCATAAGTTATATAAAAAGTTAACCCAATTATAAGATGATTTAATACATATTAGAGTAGCGTCTAAATAGGAAATTAAAGGTATTATGGGGTATTTTCTAGGTCGTATTTCTTTATATTATTTTGATTTAGTCCTTTTCTAATCTAAACTTCATCTTAATCACTTTAATTAATTGTAATTATTTTCACTAAAGTTTTTGGCCAAAAACATTGTTGGGTTTATTAGAAATTATAAATTAATATGATTACTAATATGTATTTTATTTTTAAAAACTAAAATCATAAATGGGGTAGAAATTAAATTTAAATTAATATTGCATACCAGACAATAATATTTGTATTTAAAATCAAATGTTAAAATGGTTTTCTATGTTTATATATCCAATTTGAATGTTCAATTAATTACCGTCACATAAATTGGACAAATATGTCTACAATTAATCTAATCAAGATTTAAAACTAATAAATACTATAATTTAACACTATAAATAATGTATACAAAATTATGTTTTCAATTAAAATTTAGTATTTTTCAATATACATTAAAAATTTAAACAATACAAAAAAATACCAAAAACTCTCCCAAACATTATTTTGACACTTCACTTTAAAAATGATTTTTATTTTGATATATTTTAGTACTAAATTACTATTTTTTAAATATAGTTGTCGCATTAAAAGGTGGTAAAAATATTTATATAAAAATATAAATTTTGTCAAAAATATTGGTTTTTTATAATATTATTCTTATCAAATTAATTGTATGAAAATGAAATATAGTTGATTTAATAAATATTATATATATAACATTAATATAACAAAAAAAATTAATTAATTTAATTTATTAGTACAAAATGGCATTGTAAGAATAGAAAATGTTTTTTTATAAAAACATTCCCTTTATATCAAATTTGGTCTTATATTCATTTCTAATTAAATTGCATCAAATGAATTCAACCATATATTTTAATAATTTATTTAATCATACTAATAAACATCACATTAAAGTAAATGTTTTTTATTATTATATTAAATAATATTATTTTTAATAATATATTATTTTTCAATAAAACTTTATATCGCATGTTATTCATGCCATTGAGGAATGTCATTCATTTATGTAACACCAGATATCCATGACATTCCATATAGAGAAATATAAATGTCGTGTTTCTTGTAACATAACCATTAAATTGTGTTTCATATAATAAAATATAGAAATTAATATTAAATTTATTATAAAAGGAAAATATTATAATGCCTTGGGGTGTTACAGTGGAGGTATATTCTTATTTAAATTTTTGTTAAACGTCCACATTTTGGATAATGAAGTGGAAATTGGAGATATGTGACTATTTGGTGGTTTTTTTAGGTATTTGAGACATTAAAGGAAAACTAATGGGGAAAACAAGTTCATAACACGTAGTCGGAGCATTGTTAGTAATAATAGTATGCCTGGCCATAGAGACCATGTGGCTAGAACCCCTCTCAAAAAAAGTCTGGCACATTGTAACCAAATAGCTTTTCAAATAGTGGAGGTTCTCACAAGAGATCTTGTGGCTTATACCATATTGGATAGAGGGTATACATGTAATGAACATGGTGTGTCCAATTGTCTGGGAAAACCTTATAGCCTATAAAAGTATGGAATTTCAAATTATTACCACATTGGATTATATAAGTTTCCCTTGGATTTATTCCTATACTCCTTCTCCTATAGATTCGATGAAGAATAAATCCCTCCAACACATCCAAGGGATATTTCTCCTTAAATTTATAGGATTTTGGAGTGCTTTATGATAAAAATATAAGCTCTATATGCGTCTCTTACTCCATTTCATTCCTTCTTCTAGAATAGTCTTGTTGTGTTTTTTAATCTCCATCATAATCCGTAAACCCTTGTCATTGTAGGGAATTATTCATGATTTTATTTGAGTCTATTTTATTTAAAACCATGGTCATTATTTGGAGATTATTTGTCTTTGAGTGCCAGATATGTAGACTGTATGATTTTTCGAAGAGGCTTGATGTTACATATGTGTTTTTATTTGATCCAAATTTAATTATTATTTCATTCTCCATTAATATTCTATGGAATGCGGGTTTTCATTAATGTTTTATTTGAGACCCTTTACAGTCCCCATTGGATTCATTGATGATTTTTCAATTGACCTCTTTTTACCCTAAGGGTATTACAAACCCTTTAGATCTCTGAAATGAAATTTTGTGATCTATGATATGGTAATTATGACAGATCGTGGGTTGGAATTGTTATTTAAAAGTAGGCATGGTTAGTGGGAAATTATTATTTTATTTTTCTAATTTTATAAAATTCTTAAGATTATTTTTAAATTGCCAAAGTGATGTTTCTTGAGTTATAACATAGATATAGTTTTTAAATAAAGTATTATGGTTTTTTACAACTGGGTAAGGATTTGGAAAGGAGGTTCCAACAGAAAGGTGTCTCAAAAAGGGGTCAGTAATATATTTTAAAGGGCAGTTGTATTGTGTGGGGGTTTCATGATTGTGGAAATGAAATAGTGGTGTATTTTAATGAATTTAATTGAATGGTTTGCCTTTCATTATGCAATAATGTAAAAGATATGGACCCTTGTTAAGGGTAGTTTTTATATGTTTAATGAAATTATTTTTCTTCTCAAGCCCCCCAAAATGTATTAAGTATACTTTATGAAATTATGTAAAGGGGGTTAGGACATCTAGTTATATGTTTGGATTTGATAGTTTATTCGGATACATGAAATTAAAAATGATTGAAAATAATAAAATTCTATAATTATGTGACAATGATTAAAATGTATGAAAATATAATGATCGGGGAAGGTCGGATGATAAGTGCTAATTCCAGATTATAATCATGGATTGATGCACCTTGTGTGTTTACAAGTGAATAATGTTATGGGATATTGGACTGACGTTGAACTCTTGGGGTTTGGGTGGGCCAGAAAGATGATCCTAGAACCATGGTGCACAGTAATTTTGTGGGAAGGTATAAAGATCCTGAACACAGGGGTACCGAAATGGAATTTCATATCATACTTGGGGTTGTCATACATGGTGTACCAATTATGAGTTGTACTAAAAGAATGTTGCTCCATGTTTTCTATCAATGTACAGATGGTTTGGATGACCCGCCATGATGTAACAGATCAATGTTGGATTCATGAGATTGGGATGCTTTATTTATGACTTGTGACCCCTATGATATAAGGTAGGGGTGACCACATTGATGTTTTCTAGTTCACTGGTATAATAAAATGGAAAAATGAATGTCCTGATGAAATAAAATGATGAAATTTCCATGGAGATTTCATTACTGATATGAAATATATAAATGGTTAATTAATAATTGTTTAAATTTATAATCTATTTTAAATTTCTATTTATAAAGTAACTACACCCTTTTTTATCTTCATTCACTATTGTTAATACTGAATATCATTTTTGACACTAATAGGGGTGTCCTACTGAGTTGTACTAACTCCCTACCCAGGCCTCCATGGAACTTGAGTTCCCACGAATAGTATAATCCCAGGTAACCATGTTATAAGAGTTTATTGAGGCAATATTATCATTTTAAAGATTTTTTATGTGTATGCATCCTTTAGTGAAATATATCAAGAATATTCATGAATTTCCTTATCATATTTTTATTAATGATATCCTCATTTTTAGTAACATTTTTCAAATCTATTATACTTAAATAACATTTTTACTGAAATAAGACATTCCCTCTCGTTGGTCAGAATTACATTGCATTCAAAAACCAGGTTTTCAAAAATGCATTCAAAAGATCCTTGAAAATCATTTTAAAGAAAAATTGATTTTTTTAATATCATAATTTATATGTTTTCAATGTAACTTTTTAAGTGATATGTTTTCATAATGATTTATGTTATAATAATCACTTTCATAGAATAAAGTATAGTTTCCCCAAGAGATGTTTTTAAAAGAGCTTTCAAAATTATTTCCCATATAAGACAACATCCATTAGAATTTCTCATGCCTTTATGGGGAAATTATTCAATGTTTCCATTTATATTCATTATCTAAAGGAATTTTCTTTGTATGGAATGATGATTATGAATCCATTTCAATTTCATGGGTCATTTTATTTTAAAACATGCTTTTTTCACATGTTATGTTCATTAAGAAATTTTTACAAAAATTATCCCATTCTTTACGTTATGATATGTTTACATGATTTTGATACCAATTAAAATTTTTGAATTATAATATATCAACTTATGATTCTATGGAACATGTATGTATTACTTAATTATGTGATAGTTGGGACCTAGATCACCCTCCCATGCATTGGTTAATTATTTATATCGCATGAGATAAACAAGGACGAAACATGGGATTAATTGATTCAAAAATACAGCACTGGAATGTAGGTTTACTTGATTTAGTAATATAGGGCTAAATGGATGGTTTACCAGAATTAGTAATAGCAGACTAGAATTGGGGTTCACTCAATTTAGTAAAGGACTTTTCCCTACTAAGATAGTATTGGAATTGATTCCTTGTCTACAATGGAAATCAGTATATACTTATGTGTTTCCTCAATTCCTTATCATACCCCTAAGTTTTCCATTCATTCTTTTTTCCTTTACATACTTTTTATTAATGTCTTATGAACTATAAATATTTATGCCTTCATTAATATATATGATCATTGATATGAAGTGCATGATCTTTGATTTTCATGATCATCTTCTCATACCGCTATGCTCAGGATTAGGCTTAAAATTATCCCTTTTCTACCATTAATAAATATTTGAGCTCACCCATTTTTTTCATTTCCTAGGTTTTTAAGATATGTATTATCTTTGATCATTATTAGAAGGGTGTTAGACATGAAGAACCTAGTGGGAGATTATGTAGCTATATTTTTTACTAGTTTTATTTTTCAATTTTTCCAAAGGCACTATTCTAACAATGTCCTTTTGGAATCAATTTGCATATTGTTTATATATTTAGAAAATTTTATGTAATGTATATGTTTGTAAATTTATGGTCTCTACACCCTCTCTTATCATACATTGTCATTAATTAATTTTCTTGGAATACTTAAAACCATTACAAAAAAAGGCTATATTATCCTAGTTCCTTTGGAAAATTGGAAACATAAACACTAGTACATAGATGATCTATATCATATCCATATAGGTTATTATTTTATATCACCCAACTGTAAATAATCACACATTATTCTTATATTAGTATTCTGGGAAAAGGAATCATAAAAAGGGTCAGACCATATGTTCAGTAATGGAGAAGAATGGAGATATGTACATATAATAGTGAGAAAATGGGTATGATAACATTATCATGAGAAAAAAAGATACCACCATGTATATCAAATATCATATACATGAATCATGTCATAAATATTTTCAGTTCATAAGACATGAATCATAAGGAAATAAATAACAAAAACCATGAAATCATAACATAGGTTTAAAACAAGAAATATTGGTAGACATATAAGAATATAGAATGATTTCACATATTAGTCAAGGAATTAAATATATGGACATAATAGAAGAAAAATAACAATACTGAACCACATTCACAACCAGTTCCAGTCTTTTATTACTAAAATGAGTTTACTCTTTATTCCAGTCTTGTAATACCAAACCGAGTTCATTTCTCATTCAAGCCTAATAATACTGAACAAAGTTCATCTCTGCTTCCATCCCTATAATACTAAACCACACTCATTTCTCTTTAATTAAATTTCATCTCATGACATATAAAATCTTAAAAACTTCATTGAATAAAGATATAGGTCCAAACCATCTCATAATGAAATCTTATATAAATGTTCTAAAAACCCATAAATATCTATATCATAACCCATGAAGTTAAATGGTTATCAGAAAAAAATTATTCACATAAAAACATGTGTAATTGATATAGTATTAATAATCATTTCACCAAATTATATCTTATTTAATAGAAATGGATTTCATAAACATATATCCCGTGAAGGAGAAATGATTTTTATAATCAAGAAACCCATGAATGTGAAATAGTTTTCATAACCATATACCCCAGTAATGTGAAATTTATTTCATAAAGGCCATGACATCAAGAAAAAACCTTTAAGATAAAGAATATAAATATATACTTTAGATCATTTCCCATAAATACATCACAAACATCAAATGATGTAATCTTATATGGGAAATGTTTCTGAAATATCTTTAAAAAACATTTCCTGAGGGAAATATCATTTCTTTTTGAAAAATTATATTTAATACATAAAAATAGAAGACAATAATTTTCTTAGAAAATTTATATAGAACAAATAAATAATACCTGAAACTATTTTTAATGGTGTTTCTTTGAAACCTTATAAAATAATATTCTAGATATTTTAAAAAAGTTTTTCTTGGAAAACATTTTTAAAGCATATAATGAAAACTTGAAATTGTTTTATAATGATTTATTATAATGTAACATTGAAAAAATACAATTATTTCTTCAAGGTTTTTTTAAGACCATTTAAAATGAATAAATATAAATTATGTTTAAATTTGTTTTGAAAAAAATTCCGTTGAAAATAAATTTAATATATATAATAAAATATTGATTTTTTTGAAAAAAAAATTAATTTAAAACGTATGAAAGAATAATGAAATTGTTTTGAAAGCCATTTGATTGAAAATATTTATAAAAATAATTATTAAAAAGATAAAAAATTAAACATGAAAATAGTGTTGGATGAATTTATTATAGGTAAATACATACTTTTTATATGAGGTAAAAATAACATTCCTTTTGCATTGTAAAAAGGATAAGTAAATTAGGCGTATGTAGGAAGAAAAGAAGATTACCTTAAAAATCGTTTAAATAAAAAAGGGTATCTATTTATATAATTATTCATAGGAAATTTTTATTATAATATTTTAAACCCTTTCTATAAATCGTGGTTTTTAAGGAATAGAGATTTCTGACCGAAGAGAGGGAAAAGTCATGTTTTCTTAAACAGCAATTCCTTACAATATTATGTACCATAGAGGAATAAAATTATACAAAAACATGAATATATAATGAATATCCTTATTAGAATAAATTTTATGAATTTTCATTATATATGTTTCATAATATTTCATCAATGAAATCATAAACATAAAAAATCTCAAAATGTGAGGAAACTATTTCAATGAGTTCTTATCACATTATAACATGTGATCATAGTATCCATGTAAGAAAAAGAGATTATCGAAATCTAAAATTATCTTTAAAAGTTGTATATTAATTAGAAAAAATATATAATTCAAGAATTTACACCTCTGTGGAGAATTTAGGTGCATAAAAAACATGAGTGTCAATGGCGGCAAATTGGTATTATACAATTTTACCGGTTTGGTAACTTTTTAAAAATAAACACTATAAAATAAATATCATATAATTTATATGAAAATAACAAAAAAAAAATTATAAAAATATATTATTACATCATTTTTAGTATACTCGTCACATAAATGGAATGATTGGTGAATAAAGCATATATATCAAAAAAATAGAAAATGAGATGAAATCCCCATACCTTGTTTCATGACATTTTTCATACTCTTTCAAAAAAAATGTTTAATAAATATTAATTTATGATAATTTTTTTACAGAAACATATTTTTATATTTAATATGAAATATGGTTTTATTATGAGCTTATATTACCCTTTTGTAAACAATCCTTTGTTAAGGGTTCACTTTTGCAAATATTATATTTTTTTCTTTTCATGTGTCTTATTTTTTATATCTTATATCCTTTTAATTATATCATGTCTCCAAAATTCAAACCATGATATAAATATCATTTATATTCATTATATTATTATTGTTATAATAATCTATAGTATATATATGTTTGAAATGAAATACATCATTTATGGAGGTGGTAAGCCATATGTACAGATGTAAATTGATTCTGTTTTAATTTCCATTTTAAAAGAAAGAATCAAATTTCAATATCATTATATATGTATGTGATATCATTATATTATCATTATAATGTTATATATATATATATATTATAATTTTACTAATCACATATTTATTACATTTCATGTAGTGTGTGAATGAATCGCATTGCTTTGAAGGGGAAGTTGTCCACACTTCCTAAAAAAGTTATCATATTTACACACAATGGAAATTAAAATGGTTATGTGTTGTAAAAGGAATAAACATTATTAAATAAATAATAAATATAATATATAACTTATATTAACTTAGTTTCTATGACAATATCCACCAATAATGGTGGTAAATGAAAAATGAACAACCATTGTTTAGTGATGGAGTAGTTCGTCGTACATGTAAATAATATGTTTATTACCCATTATATGGAGGTGTTTAAAATTCTAGTTTTCCATATAGAATGAAAATATCCTAGTACATTGATCATAATTTTGGTTTTATTAAATCATGTAATAATTATAGAGGATTTTGGTGGAGAAATAAAATAAACAACACGATCTTGAAAGAAGACGTTACCTCTTAATTTGGTATGTCTCTTTGGTTTTTTCCAAAATATTTTTTGTATATAATTGTGCCATTAGGGAGGTTTATAAATGTAATTGAGGGATTTTAGGAGAAAATGTTAAAAATTTTAGTCGATTCAAGGGCTTGAGAGGATTGGGGATGTGGGAGGAGAGAAGGCCTTATTATATTTGAGGAGTAGTGGCACTCTTGAGAATATTTTAATAGATACTTCCATAAACATTGTTCATGTTTAAATCGGGTCAAATAATGGGTCCAATTTAATAAAATTGATAATAAGGTGGAAATATGGCCATTAAATGGCTATTTTACTAGTTTCTCGTTCGTTTTGACTGTTAAATTTAATTTATATTCCTATGTAAAGTTTAATTTTCCCTTAAACGATGTAATTAGTTTTATTTAATTTCACTAATATTATGGTCCCAAAAAACATGTCCTTATAAGACATTATAAATTATTCATATTACTAATATTGAATCCATTTTTACAAATTCCTTTCACTAATGTGGGAACAATTAATTTACATTTAATCTCTTCGATGGGATGATACACTTGGGTTTTAAAGAAATAGTGATCAATTGTTTGCTATATTTTCAAATTAAATATCAATGTGTAATGTATTAAATTTTCCTAAATTTTATTATTTGAGAAAAAATATTATATAATTAAATTTTGAAATCAATTTAATATAAAATTTTTCCTCATAAATACAATACATTAAAATTCAATTTTGAGCTAAAATTCAGTATTGTTCACTATTCATTAATAATTTACACATCAAATAAAAAATCCAAAAAATTACAATAAAATAATTTTTATACAATTATTTCAAAGTTAAAGTCTATTTTTACATATTATATATATATAATATCCAAATGTTATATTTATAATTGCTTTAACACACATTTGTTAAAAATGCCTTAAAATGTTGGTTTTTGAGATAAACAATTAGGGTTTTTCTGATGTTATGTCAGTTAAATATATTGAATGGATATTGAAAATAGTTGATTTAATATTAAACATTTATATTAAATTAATAACACCAAGTAATTAATTTCATTTTATGGTAAAACATATTTGATACCAAATTAAAATTTCTATATGTATTTAATCATTTTTAATTTTTAATTTATTATTTTCATATGAATTCATCTTATATTAGTTTAAACTGTTTATTTTAACAAATTAATGAATATTATTCATCTCATATAATTTAATTTCATTATTATATATTATTATATTAAATAATAAAATTATTTTTTTATACATGGTCTTACATGTTACACAATCTATCTAGGAATGTCCTTGTTGCGTGACATGCATGCTACCCTTAGTGCTACTTTTTGAGCTAGCTGAAAATTAATTTTAATGTATTACATTATAAACATGGTGTTTCTTATAATTAAATCTGAAAATAGTAGCTTAATATAAACTAAACTGTTTATAGTGCTATAAGAAATTAAATATATGAAAAATGCTAAATTAATTTAGAAAATATAATTCACAAAATCTCAGGGTGTTATAGTTGATATTGTAGTTGTAACTTTACAATGGAAAAAAATATTAAGAGGAAGTAGAAGAAAAATAATCGTTAATGATTTGGAAAATATGATTTCCTCTTTCTTGGAGAACATTATGTATATATACTCTATAGGACACTAGTGTTGGTTTCTTGAGAAGACATGATCCTCTAGAATATGGATAAGGAACTTCAGAATGGAAATTTGCAGAGGATGGACAACCTTTAAGGATCATTGTGATGTGGATATGTGAGAGAGTAGGTTCCCTTTTATAATTGAGGTGATATGCACATTTTAAATATAAAAAATATTAATGTATAATAAAATCAATATCAATGAAATTGATTTTAATCAATTTCACACTATAATTTTAAACCAAATAATTTTTATTAAACCATTGGCTTCATATTTTAATTTTAACTACTGTGTGAAAATTATCATTAATAAAAGGTTTTTATTTTTTCCTATGTGAAGTAAATTAAATCATACAATTAAAATTTATCTAATTTTTTTACAATATATTGTTTTTTTACATTTAATGATTTTTTTCTTATTTTTAAATACTTTAATAAAATATTTTTTTGATGAAATGTTTTTAATGTCAATTTTAACAGTGTTCATTATTTAGACATTTAAAAATATAGAGATAAAAAGTCATCTTCAAAGAAATGATTTTACTATATCCCAAATAGGTCATTCTCTTCATGATGATTCATTTATCACATTAAATATCTGATATGTTATTTATTTTAATATTTTTAATTACATTTATTTGATATTTCCTTCAAATAAATTCCTTACTACATTGGCGTTGTGTTGTTATTTAATATACATATTTCTTTTCTAAATTTTTCCAAATAGAAAATCATGATGAAGATAAATATTTTAGATTTAATAAGAAAATTTATATTCAAAATATCTATTTTGGGTAACCTTATATTAAAATGGTTATATTAATTTAAAAGTTTTTAGATATCATTAAATCATAATTAAGTAGAAGTTAACAATTAAATAATTTCTTATAATTGCCCCAAGATGTCAAACAGATATTTATATCATGAAAATATGTTTATAAATTTAATAAATTATAGTTATATTTGTTTATAAAATTAACTTTTCCCAATGTGTCCACCAATTGATATTAAAGAAAAAAGTGAAATTTTTTGTCTTTAAATTATTTAAAGAATTAATAGGAAATTTTGATGGAAATGACTCATTTATATGAATTAATTTATATCCATAAGTATAAAGGGTTTAATTTTAACATGAAAATTATTTTACCAAGGTTACAATTCGTATTGGACATAAAAAATGAAACAATCCACCAAATTTTGTATTACTAAATATCAATTTGGAATCCATTTTAAAAAATTCAAAATAGCATATCAGTATAATATAATTTGAAATAATATAGTTAAAATACCATGAAAGAAAATGTTTGAAAATATATACCCTTTAAAAAATAAAAAAGTTCTTATAATAAATTCATGTATAAAGTCTGTTTCAAATATTGTAATTGGATTATTTAAAAAGAAAATGAAAAAAATAAAAAATTAACACTAATCCATTAAATAATTTTAGATTTTATATACATTAAAAGAAATGTATAGTTTTAAATTAAAATAATTAGTTTCTCTATTCCATTAAACTTTTTTGATAATAAATAAAATAATTTCAATATGATTAATTCAAAATTTAATTTATTTTATCAATTAAATTTTATAAAACTCATAAAAATTGAAATATGATAATTGTTTTAAATATAAAATGTCTTTTAAGAATATGATGATTTTAGTAAAAATTGCATTATCACTTAATATGATCATATTTAGTTATCAGTATTTCAAAAATTAGTTATCTATATTTATTTGCTACAAATTAGTGTAATGTTTATAATATCAATTTTATAATAATAGCATATTATGGTTTTTTTGAACCCACAATTGATTGCAATATAAGATATTGAAAAATTTATTTTATTTAAATAGAATAATTTTATTAATATATATGCATGTTACACTCTACCACAATTAAAATGATTTTTGAAAAAAAAGTTCATAAATAGAATTAAAATAGAAGAGGATACCTATGACTTATCACATCCATATGTTCCCACATATCAAACATAAATTGGTGGTCCCTCTATAAAAATTTAACCAAGCAATTTTTTCTTCTTTCATAAAACATTCTTTCTACGATACATAATCTTTATAGGATGGACTTTATAAGGGTGGTATTTCTTCATGAAATTGAGAGATATTATTTGGAACTTCCAATAGTTAAGGTACGTTCCCAAGATTATCTGTAATTTATAATAAACCAAAATACCTAGGGATTATCATTCCATTCTCTCAAAATATCATTAATCTTTTCTAATGATATATTTATATAAATACTATGTCAATCACTTCAAACAATAAGTCCCTTTGTTAATTTTTAGTATAATGTTTTTGTAGAATCTGGGAATATATTATATGTTGTTGAATAGATCTAAAATTATCTCAAATTATTACTACTAGATTAGGTCCCATTAGAATTCATTCCCAAAATACATCACAATATGTTAGATTTCTAATCTTCATAACATAATGGGATTCATAATGATCCATCATAATACTATATTGAAATATATTGTTTCATGAAAATTATATCATATATAGGTGTCGATCCCAACTACCATTGAAATCCATAAACAATATATCAACATGCATTCTAGTGTTTGAATTCTCATCTTAGAATGAACGTCGATCAGATGATGATTAACAATGTTGAAACATAACACTGTATCCATATCCTTCTCAATACTTTTCTAGAACATCGAGATGAACCACATATCCCAATCATATATAATCAGAAGTGGTACTATATAAATTCATACCACATCATTGTTAAATATAATGTAATTCTAATCCGGGGAAAATAATTCTATGATAGAAATAACATTTTCTGATATTACACAGAGATTTACTATAAACCATATATCATTATGAACATTAGATGTTTTTGGATGTTCTATGAAAAAATAAATAGTGATTTTTCCCATTTCTATTCTGGTAATGGTAATGGATGTAAGATCCCATTAAACATCAGTCTCTCTTCCATAACATTCTGACAAAAAATGAACCAAGAAACATATGCTACATTATCTTTCATCATTCTATCTAGCCCTAAATACTATTTCATGTCTATATAAGTCACAGTTCATCCAATATAAATAGAGATTGATGAATAATGTGTATCAATCAATAAATCCTTCTTTACATCATGTATTTTAGAAGGATCTAATGGGAAGCATGATTGGTGACTTGGCAGAACCACGGTGGGGAGCATGATTGGTGACGCAACAGATCCACGATATTTGACAGGAGGAGTACCTCAGCAGTCCAAGGATAGTGGGTGGTTTACATGGTGTCGCAGCAGGCCAACTGTACTCGATAGAGGAGGAGTTCTCCAGTAGCCGATTTTTTAACAATGTGACTGGGGATGTTACTTGATACCACCCCTAGAATAAAATCCTGGTTGAGCTGAGTCAGTTTTTCTGTGTTTTCCTCATGATTGAGATGGATACCTTTATAACATAGGTATTTGTATGGGCATATAACTAAGTAAGGTTATTTGCATATTTCACTCTTTGTGGATTATCCTTGGTGGATTTTGTGAGACCTTAATGGTCTCGGGGCCCTGAGTGTGTATTGTTATTCTCATCCCTACAAGGGAAATGCTCGCACCATGTTGTGTTGGATGTAGACAACGAACAGCGCTGAATGAGGCTGAATGTACCAAGACTAGACGATACCCAGAGGTGGACCATTCATCGTGTCAATATGCGGAGGAGACGGATCGACGTGCAGTGCTGAGTAGTTGATCTATAACAACCCTTCAGGTAGGACCCCCTGAGGATGTTCTGGTAGCTATCTTCTTTTTTTTCTTTTAATTGACTTTTATCACTGTTGTACTTGTACATTTCAGTTGGTCTTGTATTCTGTCCCCTATTACTTTCATCACTCTTTTGTTATACAGTTTACTTGATGTTTCTTCCAGCTGTGTGCTTGCTTGTGGTTGTGTTTACATGTTATAAAGGAAAATCCATCCATGTTTTAGGGAATTACGCCTTTGGTGCTAGTAGCCATCCTATGGCATATGTACGGAGGGTTTGGGGTTTTCATGGCACGATCCCCGGGGGACGGGACGTGAAAATGTTACTCCCATACTAGGCTTTATATATCACCATTTTCTGATGCATTTCCTCAGGTTATCCCATCAAATGCTATGTGTGAAGGAATTCATTAGTCTAGTAAAGGACGATTTCAATAATGATGTCGTGTTTTTATGTACTAATTTGTTATGTAATATTCCTAATTTCACAAGACATTGGACCTCTCGATCCTCGGAGTTATTTTATGTGAATGTTTATGTAATAAATCATGTTTATGTGTGTAATAAAGAGTAGGGTTTTTATAGTTGGTATCAATGTATTGGTTTAGTGAATTTTTAAAATAGAATTGAAAACCCTAGTGAATCCTTAAGGATAAAAATAAGTATAATAAAAACTTCCCTAAAATTGTTTGATTATTGAGTAAGTGGTTTATCAATCAAATACGTTATTGTCTGGATATGAGTAGGTAGAGGCGGCTCTGGCACTAATGTATCTAGGAGAGAAGAATCCGACAAGGAGTTTCTGGCATGACCCGTGGTAACCTGGTACACGATAGTGGGACTTGCTTCACTCTTGGTTAGGACACTCTTAGGGGACATTCTTTGGTAAATTCACAATCATAGTATGAATCATTGTTAAGGGAAAAAAATTCCCCTAATAATATTTGGTTGTATTTAGATCAGGAATAACATAGATTTAAGCCTATAAATTCATAAATTAAGGAAATAATAGATATTTATATTTCTTCCATTTTGTCTTGGGATTACTCTTAATGTGTTACCCCTAACATTTCCATTATTCTAGACAATGGCCATTAATATGAGGACTCGGGCTAACAACCTATGTGATGATCAATGTGATGACTCAATCCATGAATAATGGATAAACTCTATTGAGAATATCTTCTCCATCCTTCAATGTTCTGAACAAGAGAAGGAACTTTTGCATGCTTATCATATAGAGGGAGAAACTGATCAATGGGGGACATTGATAAACAAATACAATTCCTGAGGAGGAGATCATTGCATTTACAATGGCAAGAAGGCCGTCGTATTTTTATTGATTTTGATAATCCACCTTTCAATGGGTGAGGTGGAACCCTTACAGGGCCTGTAGGCATAAGTATTACATTGCCCATTAGTTTAGAAGAGTTCATTGCCTGTAGGCTTCAAACAATAAATACAACCCAGACTAACTACCTGGAACTACTCCTCCCTAGCATCTTCATCATGAAATCATCTCTCCAGCTTCACATGGCTGTTCAACTAGGCTATACCATGCATGTAGAGGCTTGAGATCAGGGAATTTGAATGAAAGTATTTCTGGTAAATTTTGTTCAATAAATATTTTCCTGCCACCCTTTGAATTTAAATGGAAAGGTACTTCCTTTCCATCAAGAAAAAAGATGACGAATCTTCCAGAGCGTACATGGAAAAATTCACAATACATTCATTGTATACCTCTGAAATTTTCATTACCCCAGAGTACAAGGATGCCCGTTTCTTTGGATGGATGAAACCTAGCCTACAGAAAGCCTTAGTGATCAGTGACTTTGATAGATATAATGAAATTGTCTGATGTGCCCTCAAGGTTGAAATGGAGATCGGTGAAACTCAGGGGTATCATGGGGATAAGAAGTGTAAGGTGGAATTCAATTATGGAGGTCCATTGGTTAAATCCAAAGGTGATAAGAAAATCCAATACCCACTTTATATTGGTGTGGAAAGAGGCACCCCAAAAATTTGATGAAGTGGATGAGGAAATTATTTATGTGGGGAAGAGAAGAGAACATGACCATTAATAGCCGACAAGAAAACACTGTGATTTAGACAAAGGAGAGTAAAGCTCTGTTCAACACTCAACACGTTGTTCATTGCTTCAACTACAAATAACCATGGCACCTTGAAAATCAGTGCCCTAATGCAGGTGTTTTCAGTGGAAACCAACAACCTCGAATGTGGTTACGGTGATATTTTTCAATCACTACCACTGATGATATCCATGGAAATGAAGTGGTGATAGGTACGCTAGTTATTCATTAATTAATAGAAAACTTGATTTTGGATTCCAGTTATACACATTCTTGTATATCATAAATTTTTTGTAAACAATCCCAACACCACCACTAATCATGGAAGAAAATATGTTGATAAGTGGAGAAAATGGGGAAATCATTACAACCAATGAAAATAAATCCACCCCTGTCACAATTTGTTTAATAAACTTCATGGAAATCCATGTCCTATTCCCTATGGTATAATATGATGCAATTCTCCACATGTATTGTTTTTCTTTATATAGATCAAAAATAAATTTCCATGAGAGGGAAATCACTCTCCATGTGGAGAATCAAACCCCGATTCTATACAAGTTAAAATAAAAAATATTAATCTTCATTAGAACCACCATCTCAAGCATGGATATTACTACCCAATAATTATGCATTTGTGGCTTAAATGATTGAGGCTAAGGAAGTTACCATCCTTGAAAACATTCATATTTTGAGGAGATTCTCTAGAGTGTTTTCCATGGAATTTAATTGTCTCCCTCCAATAAAATATGTTGAATTCTCAATTGATCTTATACCTGAGTCATTCCCAATATCCAAGGATCCATATAGAATGGCTATATTAGATTTTGAGGAGCTGAAGAAACAAAAATAGAAGAATTTGGATAAAGGATTTGTAGGCCCAAGTGCTTCACCATGGGCTTCACTAGTCCTTTCGTCAAGATGAATGATGAGTCAATGCACCTATGCATCGATTATCATGAGTTCAACAAAATCATGATAACGAACATGTATGCTCTTCCATGAATTGAAGAATTGTTCAATCAGCTACGTGGAGCACAATAACTCTCCAAGGTGGATTTTTTGTAAGGATATTACCAAGTAAGGGTAAAGAAGGAAGATATCCCCATGAATTATTTTCGTACAGTATACAGGCACTATGAGTTCATCGTAATGCCTTTTGGACTTACTAATTTTCCAGAAATCTTCATGGACATAAAGAATAGATTATTTAAAGATTATATCGACAAATTTGTGGTAGTATTTATAAAAGATTTTCTAATATACTACAAAACCAACGGGGATCATGAGGAGAATCTAAGAACTGTACTACAGACCTTTTGGAAGGAGAAACTCTATGAAAAGTACATCAAGTGTGAGTTCTGGTTAAAGGAGGTATCATTCATCAGTTATATCATCACAAGAAATGATTTATCTATTGAGCTGTCCATGAAACCTGCAATTGAGTGATGGATGAGGCCAACATCGGTGACAGATATATGTAGTTTCTTAGGGTTAGCTAGATGTTATAGCCAATTTCTGAGAAATTTATCATGAATTTCCAAACCTATTACCTAGATAACAAAGAAGGAAGTATTGTTTTATAGGATTGATTAATGAAAGGAGATCATCAATGTGTTGAAAATAAGGATTATCATTTTTCTTGTGCTCACACTATCCACATCTAGAGAACATTTGGTGTTATTTAGTAATTATTTGAAGAATGTCCTGGGACGTGTATTGATGAATACTGACAATATAATTTCCTATGCTTCATGGAAATTTAAAGGTCATGAGAAAAACTATCCAACACATGATATGGTGTTAGCTGTAGAAATATTTGCACTAAAATATTGGATTTATTACATCTTTGATAAGATGTGTGAAATATATACAGATCAAAAAAGCATCAAGTATATATTTACATAGAAAGAGTGGAACATGAACCAATGAAGATGGTTTGAGCTGATCAATGACTATTACTGCTCAATCAATTACCACCCTTGGGTAGATAATAAGGTGGAAGATACTCTATGTAGAAAGGACCTAGTGATTCTATCATTTAATGAGAATTTAAAAAGATCCAATCTTCTTATATTTGATGAATATGGACATGGGAATCAGAAATATGGGAACATCATCAATCATTTCATAAATGATTTCTCTACCGTCTCTTTTGGAAAGGTTAAAGGATGCTCAAAATGTCGATGTTGAAATTTAGAAGAATGTGGAAACTAATAGAAATGGTAAAACCTTGGTGCTCAATGTGACTGAAGAAGGAATTGTGAGATTTGGGACAAGGCTATGTGTTCCATTAAATCTTGAGTTAAATAATGAACTTTTGGATGATGCACATAATTCGAATTTCTCCATCAACCCACAAAAGACCAAGATGTATCGAGATCTCAAAGAGAATTATTGTTGGGATAACATGAAGATGGAGATCGCTGAGTATACATCAAAGTTCCTAGTATGTGAACAAGTGAAGTATGAGAGGCAGAGGACTAAGGAGATGATTCAACCATTACCCATTCCAGTAAGGAAATGGGATAACATCACCATTGACTTTTTCGTCGGACATCCGAAGACATCCAATGGAAACAATGATACCTAGGTTATTGTGGACCATCTTACAAAGACTTCACACTTCATTTAAACTCAATACAATATCTCATTGGATCAACTAGAAGGGATATATATCAAATAAGTGGTAAGGCTACATGGAGTACCAGTATCTATCATATATGATCGAGATCCCAGAATCACCTCTATGTTTGGGAATTGTCTTCAACTTTCCTTGAATACTGAAATAAAATTTATAATGGATTATTATCCTCAATATATTTTCCAATCTAAGTGGACTATCCAAACACTTGATGAAATTTTGAGGGCATGATCAATGGAATTTAAAGGAGGATAGGATCAAAAAATTATTTTGGTTGAGTTCTCTTATGATAACAGTTTCCACTCACGCATTCAAATTTCTCATTATGAAGATATTTATGGGAAGAGGTGAAAAATACCGAAAGGTTCAGATAAATATGGGGAGTGAAAAATCCTTGGTTCTTAAATGGTCGAAGAAATGGTGGAGAAGGTTAAGACCATTCAGCAGCACAATATACTCAGAGTCGACAGACCATCTATGCTTATAATAATCGACGAGACCTAGAGTTTAATGTAGAAGACATGGTATTCCTCCACATATCACTGTGGAATAGAGTTATGAGATTTAGAAAGAAGGGAAATATTAGTCCAAGGAACATCATCCCATTTTAGATCTTTGATTGCATTGGGGAAGTGGCCTATATAATAGCACTCCAACCCAACCTATCTCTAGTAAATGATATATTCCATGTATCACTACTGAAGAAGTACATACATTACCCATCACATTTAATCAATCCATAGTTGGTATCATTGTAGAATTAACTCTTCTATGAAGATAAGGCTGTGAAGATCTTAGATCATAGTAAAAAATTTCTACGAAATAAGACAATTCCCCTCGTCAAGGTGTTGTGGGGAAACCATAAGTTTAAATAAGAAATGTGGGAATCATAGTAAGTATTGAAGCAGAGAAACCCACATCTGTTTCAGTGTGGGAAAAGAAAATTTTGAGGTTGAAATTTCTTAAGGGGGGAGGATTGTAATGACCCAAACCTTTTTAATTGAAATTACTATTAAATTAATTTAATGTATTATTATGTAAAATGGTTATATAATATATGAACTTCTTTGGTTTTATGTTTTTGGATTTCAAAACACTTTTATGAATTGTTACCATTTCTAATATTGTTGTTGAATACTGATCACATGATTAGTATAAATATATAGCTTTAACAAATCAAATTTACTCAGAAAAAGGGAGTGATGACCTCATCCAGTAAAATTGCATCATAAAAATTCCATTTGTTAGAGCTCAAAAAGGAGGTGGAATCTTTGGGCTTCTCTCTTGACTAATCCCAAGACGATCATCAAAATGTTATGCTCGAATGGAACTGCCTACGTGAGAAGTGGAAGTTTAAAGAGATTACCACCTGATCGTTGTTATCTAAGCCACCCCAGGAGTCTGTCGCCATCGCACACCTTAACCTTAGGTCTTATGAGGGTGTTATATGGGGTAATTTGACCAGACCGTATCACTATGTATATGTGCGTTATTTTTGTATATAATTAATAATATTCATTCATTTTATTATTGTAACATTGTAAATTGTTTTTAATTTTTTTTAGCATTTTTAGTTAATATTCAATTAAGAAATCTGTATTGTTGAAATAATGGATTTTTTGAATTAAATAATATTTTTAAAAAATATTATTACTAAATTAATTTTTATTAAATATAAATGAGCTTATAATTTTTGTGATTACAATTGAAATTTTTATTAAGGCTTTAATGAATTGTTTTTCAAAACCCATGCATATATGATAAATGTCGATTTTTATATTAAAAGTAAAAATTCAAATTATTAGAAAAATATTTAGATAAAATGAATATTATTTTTTGAATCCAGATGTTGAAATTATCCAACAGTGAATTTTTCATAATTTTCTGAGACAGTCGATGTTTTAGGTAAAAATTTAATATCGTTTAAATATATAATGTGTTTTATGACATCATAATGAACCAATAGTGATGTAATAAAATACTATAAACATTATGTTCTACCAATATATGTTTTAAAATTAAAATGATTTGATTTTAGGTTTGTTTTATTTATTTTACAATGCTTGAGTCGACCCTCCAAGACTTCTAATTCATTTTAGCATTTTAAACTAATTTCCTTGAAAGTGTAACTCACCTCCACATAACCAAGCACAATATTTTAAGAATTTCTGCAATTGGCCACATAAAATAATGTTTTCCACTCCCCTTTGACAAAAACAATTTTAAAAAACCATGGTTTGTTTTGTTGTTTTGATTAGTTTAATGTGACGGTGTGAAAACCTAAATAATAAGAAATTTCCTATCCTTTCTTATATAAAACCACCCACGATCCCACTTCCTCTTAACTAAAAGCCTTAGGATCTCGAACATACCCTGATTTGTTCTATCTATAATTCCCCCAAGGTGTCCCAATCTCTTAATAAGCCTCTCTCCAACCCCTCCCATGCCTTTTAGATCACAATTCCAAGTAAGTAATTATTTACATTTTTATTTTTATCCTTGTTTCTTTATGTTGTAATACCGATTTGTATAACTAAAAATGTTGGGTTATGATTTAAAACCTCCCCCATAATTACCTATACATGGTTTAATGAGGATATAACCATTTATATCTCATTAATTACTCTATTGTACAACAGTTACTATGCCGAAATTCTACAAGGAATTTATATCTCATCTTTTACATTCAAGAAATTATTTTCTATTATAAATATAAATTAAATTAATTATGTTGGTAGATTATCTATATGACCCCTTACAAAAGATATAATTGATAAAATATTTGAATCCCCCTTATCTCTAACGAAACATTTTTTTGAATTCTTATGATACGCCATTACACTACTGAAATTACACTACAATTTTCAAAGCCAAAGTCATCGTGTAGTGAATACCATGTCCATTTCTCAATCAAGGGTATTAACATTTATGAACATTTACATATTGATTATGTATTTTCATGTATGAATTACACATTCCAATATTGTGTAGGAAATGGTGATTTTAAATGAATCCATGTTATATAATACATGTGGCACACTTCTGCAAAAAATGAAATGATCCAGAACAGTACACCCTAATAGCGCTCCAACGCATTGGGTAAAGAATAGTATCATGATAAGTTAAGTGAAATGAGGGTTTAATCATGATAGTTCAAGTGAAATAAGGTATTACTCATGATCCATGTGCAATGATCCTTGGCTCATGTTAATCACATGTAATGTGTTCCTGCCACATTTCCATGTTAGGATTATTGTGCTATATCATGCCTATACATTCATGTTTCTCTTGTGATCCTTTTTTATTATTATTGGATAACATGTAATGTATTCTTCTTGTTATAACATTTTTACTCCCTTACTAGGATTTATATATCACCATTTTTTATGAATTTCCCCAGGTTGTCCCATTCAATGCTAAGTACGAAGGAATGTAGTGGATATATACATGACATTTTAAATAAAGATATAGTGTCTTTATGTTCTATGATGTTATGTAATGTTTCTAATTTCATAAGAAAATAGACTTCTTGGTCCTCAGATTTATCTTAAGTGCATGTTTATGTTATAAATCATGTTTTAGTTTGTTATAATGTTTAGGGTTGTTATATTGAGGGGCACATTCACTATTATAATAGATTATTATTCTATCACAGTCAATTTAGAACTCAAGAACATTTATCACATTTTTTAAGAACAATACCATCCTTATACACCTCATAAAGAATCACTTGTATATATGTTTGATCATTAATTTGTGCCAGATATGATTTATCTCCTTCCAATATGATTTCCAGATCCAACCTTTTCAAATATATTAATATTGGATCATATGTTATCCTCATCATATATAATGTATAATTTTCCTTTTTACTCAATGAATCTCCCACATTGTTTTATTTCATAATAATGTAATTTATAAATAATTCATAACATTTAATCAACTCAAACCATATCCTTCATAACATATTATGCTCCTTTTGTGTGAAAATATTCATTAAACATTTATGATTAGTATATATATCACATATTTCACTATAAATATAATTTCTCTATTTATTTCATGAAACAATTTCCAAAAATAACTACATATCATATTTTGGTTAATTTTTCTCATGGATATTTCATTTCAGTGGGACATAAGCTACCACCATATCATTTTTCATGAGAAAAAAATACCATCCACTTCTTGTATTAATCAATGTAGATAAAAAACCTAACTTCACTAAAGGGTAGTGTGACAACATGTACATCGACTAACCATCATATCATTCCATTGAAATTATCTTCAAATTATTCCTTTCATTTGACCGTTACACTTTTACTAGACAATATGTTTACTGGATTATAAAATAATGATAAATCATTCAAAAAAACATCTATAATATATAGGAAAACCAAGAAAATTTCGTATCTTAGAACCATTGTTTGTCTAGGCTTGTTTTGTATAACCATCGTATTTTATGGACCTGTAGATATCCAATATCTTGAGATTATGTGACCAAAAAATAAAGAATTCTAAATCTAAAAGTCAGGCACTGAAAATTTTTCATGAGCCTTTTAATTTCTGATGTTCTGAAGTAAAATACTCAACTAATATTCAGGTTCTTCTTTACAATTTGATCATAAAATGACATCATATATGAATAGTAACAGAAACATATCAATATAGTCTCTAAATAATATATATATGAAATACAAGAAGTTAGAAGGGGAATTATCTTGACCAAAAGGAGTCACTTCATATTATTTGTTTCTATACCTTATTTGGAAAGTCATCTACGATATATCTTCATTATCGACCCATTAATGATGCTATTTAGAATGATTATAAATCTTGGAAATTTAATTAGATTAAAATATATGATGAAATAATTCATCAATAAATTTGAGATGATATTTGATTCTTGATATTTATCTTGTTATGTTCTTGATAATCAGTGTAGAGTCTCATTTATACATATTTATTCTTATCAAACAGAATAGGTACAACCCAAGGTGATAGACTATGTATTATATATCCCATTTCAATATTCTATTGGATTTTCATATTTAATTCCTTCAACTCAAGTGATTTATTCTATAATAAATCTTTGAAATATTCATAGCACATGGATTGAGTTCTATTTAAATAATAACTTCATGATTCGGTGGAAGACCTCAGAATTGTTATAGAAATATATCATGAAACTATTGTATAGTAGGTTTATCCTTAATTTTCAGTTCATAACCAACCATTTGAGATAGAGAAACATCAATTAAATAAATTATAACCTAAAATATGGTAGCAAGTTTCATTGGAAGTTCATATAAATTCTTAAATAAATAGAAGATCATTGATTCATCTGAAATATGAAACGTGACATACCTTCCTTGTTAATTGAAATGAGATCCATATATATAAATCCAATCCATTCCAATAATCATATGAAATTTAAGTAATGGAACTAAAAAAATTAAGGATTCAAACTCCCACCAAAATGAACCGGAGAAGAGTTATAAAAATGTGATGTGGATGTTTTTCCACTATGAGTTTGTATTCACAATTAGCTCAAAATCTAATTGTTGAGTAAATATGATGATACTCATAAAAATTGTTCAGAAATAAATGTTTGGTTGGATATATAATAAAATAATGTATTTTTTCATTTAGAGTGCATGGTATGTACATATTTAACCAGTTACTTGTTGTACTACACGTCACTAGTTGTGATTTTTTTCACGACCCAACCTTGGTCGACCCTGAACCAGAAACCCGATCCAGTCCTAAACATATCATGAAAGAATTCCATATCCCCCATAGGATGGACACTAGTTCCTGGCTCAAAACATACACTTTGGATATTTTGTCATCACAAAAAAAACATGGATCAAAATTAATAAAGGTCCTATAAAACTACAAGATCTAACAACTAACATATACATATAAATTAAATAGCTGACCAAAATATAAAATCTGACTAAAAAAGGTAAATCAATACCCCGATCCCAAGATCTCCATGTGACCCTTTGGTCACCTCCATACACAAGCCCAAAACTACTCCCATATGAGCAACCGCTAAGGAAAAACCATAAAAACAGCATAACCTACAACTAAAATGATATAATAAGTTTGAGCACTAAAATGTTGAGTACAGATTTCAAGAGTTATCCTCTGAATCCAAGTGTTTCCTTACCCAAACCTATCCAAGGAAACTAGTTTGAAAATAAAAAAACTATAAAATTAGGGTTTTCCACATTATAAAAACAACACAAAACAAACCTAAATATTTGAAACCAAAATCCATTTTTTATTAAAGTAACAATCTAGGGAAAACCAAGGAAGTGATAAAGAAGAATATATAAAAAAAATTTGTCATGGATAACTAGTTCAATAGAAAGAAAAAAATAGTGTAGATAATAATGGTAACCATGGGTGATCTTAAACATCCCTAGACAACCCCTGGATGTACATGGTTCTGAACCACCTTTCTGCGTATGGTGAAGCCCATAGTCTAAAACCCAATGATCACACTCATGAAAAAACAAGTGGAAATTATCACCTGGCCTCCTTATCTACCAGGGGAACCAACCCTAGTAATTGGGGTAGTTATGAAACCATCAATAGATCATCAATAAGATTTCGATGATCCCATGGTGGTTGTAATCATATTGTTTTTATTCGAGGCCAACACACATGTAACATCCCAGGTAAATAAAGAATAAAGAATTTTCATATTTAATAATATTTACGAATTAAATATTAATTTTAATTAAAATGGGTCTCTACGTTCGATAGCGTACTCGATACGCAACGATGAGTTTCTTTGAAAACTTACGTTGCACACAAGTAATAAAATAATATTATTTTAAATGTTAGTTAACGAGTAGCCGTTGTACTGGCGGTAATGGATAGAAATAACTAAAATATGATTATATATGTTTTTACATTTACCCAATAAAAGATAAAGGCTTAAAATACAGAGAGAGTTCAATTTTAGGCATTTATACCCTAATTTTCACGAAAGGTCCACTTATCACCTTTTGACAGAGAACCGTCATTAAATATTTTTTTGATCGATCTTATAAATTCTATTGGACCAAATATGACTCTTCTTTAGAATCGGGACATCAAAATTTACTTTGTGTAAATTTTGGTACCTTTCTGATAAAGTTCTTTTTTTAATGAATAGTGTAAAATGTTGTATTTTAATTCAAAACCTATTTTTAATATAATTTATTTATATGATTAGATTATATTTTGAATTGGTTTTAAAGTTAAATTAGAAAATATTTTCACCATTAAGTCCAATAGTGGTCATTGGAATTAATTTCACTTTGAAATCGGACTTAAACTAGTGTCAATCTTTTGATACTTATTGATTCATAAAAACACGCTATTTGCTCTGACAGCGGGAATTAATTATTAAATTAATTAATGTGACTTATATGTTTTGAATTTTTTAAAATAGACATCATTTTTGAATTCATAATATCAAATATAGCTTAGGGTGAATTTTTGGTAATTTTCTGAAAAACTTCAATTTTTGATGAATAGTGAAACCACTAAGTGGTACTTATAAAGACTGATTTTCCGTTTAAATGAACTTTTTCCATAATTGTGTTTTGAATTTCAAAAATAAAACATAAATGGTTGTAATTAAGAAGTAAAATGTGGTTCAATGAGATTAAAATAATTTTTTTGGTGAATAGTAACTTATTAAGTTTTTAATCGTGATTAGTGGTAATTAGTGTAGTTTAAGGTATAAATAATGCATTAATAATATGAAATGACCTAGACACATGTACCAACCTTAATGGTTGTGTCATGGCCGACCAAGACAAGCCATTGGTCAACTTGGGGACCCCATGGAGACACTTTGGTTGGGAAATGACATAAATAACTTTTTATTAAATGTTAATGTAAAAATGACACAAACATAATATGTTTTACAAAAACAATTTTTACATGGGGTTATAAAGATCAGATGTTTGATTATAAATTGTCATTGGAAAGATAAAAATATTTTCTACATCATAGTATTTTGTTTATAATTTTTAGACATTAAATAAATTAAATTATTTATGACATAATAATGATGCAGCGATGACATCATTATTTGACGATTTAAATAAAATAGAAAGATAATGTAAAATCTATAAACTAAACATGTCCAAAACTTATTGTATGGGTGGATTTCGAACCCTTATCATATTATCCACGAATTATATCAAAGTGGGACCTTTTTAAACCGAAACACATTTTCAAATAATGTAATATCTCTTTACTTTCCAAAAGTGCCCCTCCTCTCCTCTTATAAAAGGCACCCACCTCTACCACATTTCACACACTCCTCAAGCCTTTGGCTCGGCCAACCCCTGACCATTTACTCTCTCCACATCCCTCTCCTAATCCTAGAGGATTCCCTTTGGGCATAACCCTTTCAAAGGAAGCCTTTAGGCTCAAATCAAAAGGGAGTTACACTTTTAAAGGTAATTCATTCTCTCTTGTTCATTTGTTTTATTTTGCTTCTCCAACCCTCTAATCTCTTTTTATTTACTTCTTTTGTAACAAAACCAGTATCTTAAATATACTATGATGTTGTTATAAGATTTATTTGAGCTACACTCTCACACAACTACATCAAATGGTTAAAGAACATACGATTTCCGTGGATGGCGAAATTCTGCCTCCCGAAACGATGATTGTTCAATACGCATTTAACACCTTCAAAGGTGGCCATTATGATGTCACTATTTTTATATATGATATATAATATGTTTATTTTCTCTTTAAGCTTCTGTATTTTTCATTTTGGGCATACCTTTATGGTTTCCATTATGGGTTAACACGATATCTTCATTTAAGGAAGTGCGGACTACCGCCCCCTCAAAGTGATGTGATTCGTTAATGCCATATGTGGGACATGTAAAGGATGGATTTAAAGTTATTATATATGATGTTATACTGGAATTATAATATACCTCTATATCATTATTATTTATTTCCATTAAAGTATGATATAGAATTGAAAGTAGCGTTCATACATACGTACGGCTTACCGTCTCCATGAACGGTGCATTTCATTTCTTATCCCCAAATGTAATGTCCTATTAAAAGTACATTTATATAATGGATATATATAATTAATGATATATCTAAATGATGAATATAATTCTGGAATTAAAATATACATAACTCTCATTTAGTTTTAATTCCATTAATATGACAAAGAAATGAAAGTAGCGTTCATGCGTACGTACGGCTTACAGTCTCCATGAACGGTGCATTTAATTTCTTACCTCTAAATGATTATGTAATATTATAAATACATGTATATGCTGGATATATATGATATATATGATATCCAAATTATTAATGTCATTCTGGATATAAATAACCTTTGACCACACGAACAACTTGTAATTGTAAGAAGTCCACTTTCGACTTAAGAACCAAATATCGACAAAACAAACATTATTAACTTAAATGGTTACATAAAGTTTATAACATGGAAATAAGTGATATAAATGGAATAATGAACTTTAAAAAGGTTCTTAATCAAGTATAAATTAACTCAAGTTTATTATTCAGGACGTTAAAGAACGATCGAGTCAAGTCGGACCCGAGGTAAGGGACTTCGTCTCAATCTCCATTCATTGAGGCATATTTCGTTTTATACACAACTTTCTTTTATACGGTGTATAAACCCCATTGACATTTACTTTTATACAAAAGGAATCTTTTTCTATGAAGCGTTTTACAAAACGACAAAAAGTAATGTTTCTTTTAACGTACACGGCGACAACGACCTTTTCCGCCGCCGCGAGTATTATTTGGTCTTTGTCTTTCTCAACAAGCCGTAATGTTTTTAGAATAAAATAAATACCATATACTCTTTTATGTATTTTGGTATTCAAAATGGTTTTGAAAAAGGATTCTATTATGTCAATATATTTATGATATATTGTGATTGAAATGTGGAAATGTTATCATTCATTTATATTGGTTTTATGTTTTATGATTTTATATTGGTACATGGACATTTTAACGGGTGGTTACATTATAAACCATATGACGGGTGGTGCCGTGAATACCAGGACGAGTGGTTATGTTATAACCTCCAATGCATTGGGTATGGAAGTCTGCCGTATGGCTATTCCATTAAGTATGTATGGAAATTGGCCGTATGGCTATTCCATTAAGTGATATGTGTGTAAGTCGACCGTATGGTTATTCCACTTAAGTATGTTTATGTCCCAAGTTACCATTATATATGTTATGTGTTCTTTATATGGGTTTTATGCTAATTCTTTGGTTACAAAAAGGTAATTAATGATACTTTATTCAGTGAAGAGTTTTTATTACTTCATAAATGTGAAAAGTATTACTTTGATAAAGTATACATGGTTTACTTGTTGTTTTGATAAACTATGAATTTTCATTCTTTGTGTATCCCTTATTGAGATTTTTATGCTCACCCCAAGTTTTTTTGAAATGTTTTTCACATGACTTAATGTGGAATAGGGTCAAGGATGGGATCAAGGGAAAGTCATGCTTTATAAAACATGGAACTAGAAATGTTTCTTTTTAAGAGTTTTTTTATTATTATATGGAAACTTAGTAGAAGTTTCTACTTTTTAATCTTTTGAGATGTAATAGTTATGTTCTAATTCTCTAAAACTCTAAACCTGAAAAGATCCTCAACGTGAATTATTCATTTAATTCAATATTAAGTAAGGTTTAAGGCCGGGGCCTTATAGTTGGTATCATAGGTCGGTTTAGACAACTTTAGGAGTTAGAAAAGTGTTAAATTATAATATGATTGAAATGATATAGCATTTACGGATTACCATGTTGCTTCGCCTAAGATATTTCTGTGTTCAGAATGTTTTTCCGCAGAGGAAACAAAGTAGATATGTTGGGACAACATCAGGAGGAAGATAACCTTCCAAATCAGCAACCTGAGATGGTCGGAATCGGAACTGAACAGTTTGTTGCAGTGATGGAACAGTTGACTCAGGCTATAAATGGTGGTGGTATCCATGCACAAGATCAGCCAGATCAACCGCAGAGGAACATGTCAGTAGCGGAACATTTCATGAGGCAACATCCCCCATCATTCAGAGGATCATCTGACCCTGTGCAAGCTGAAGGGTGGATTAAAGCACTGGAGAAGATTTTTGATGTCATGGGGTGTTCAGAACATCAAAAGGTTAGTCTTCTTGTTTACCGTTTGGAGGGTGAAGCAGATCAGTGGTGGTCTATGGTTAAAAATATCAGGGACGCCGATGAGATTGATGCTCTTCACTGGGATGAATTCAAAGGTATGTTTCTTGAGAAGTATTTTCCTAAGGTGGTTCGTCTTAGGATGGAAAAACAGTTCCTATAATTGAGACAGGAGGATGATTCAATGGATTCTTATGAAGAAAAGTTCACTCGATTGACAAGGTATGCTCCAAACTTCATACGAGATCTTGATAGTAAAATAAACTGTTTTTACTCAGGGTTAAAGACAAAGTATCGAAGGGCTTTAGCTTCTCGTGAGTTCAAAAGTTATGAAAAACTTGTTCGATGTGCGGAGAAGGTGGAAATGGAGTTTGCCGATGATCAGGTGTTCTATGACAAACAATAGAATAAGAGGTCTAGTTGGCAGGCAAAGGGGAAGAATTCATCAAAGAAGCAAGGAGGTAAGAAAACCAAATATCCATCCTGTGAGAAGTGTGGTAAAATGAATCCTGGAGAATGTTTATCCAAGTCTGGTAAGTGCTTTAGGTGTGGTAAGTCTGGTCATATTGCTCGTAACTGTAAGGAAGATGATCAAGCAGGAAATGAAAAGCCAACAGTAAGATGTTTTAAGTGTAATGAAATGGGTCATTATGCAAACGAGTGTCCAATGAAGAACTCAACTGGGGGAATGCAGCCAGACTACAAGTAGAAAGGGGTGGTGAAATCCTTTGCAACAACTTCAGTAGATGTTGGGCCATCGAATGAAGTGGTATCAGCTCCAAGGAGCTCAGTAATTTTCGAAGATTGACATGAGGTCGGGGGACCATCTGTTGAAAGTAAAAGAAGCAGACGTTCCGAAGACTGCGTTCAGTACTAGATATGGCCATTATGAATTTGTAGTTATTCCTTTTGGGTTAACCAATGCACCTGCTGTATTCATGGACCTTATGAATAAAATTTTCCATGAGTTCATGGATAAGTTTGTGTTTGTGTTTTGAGGTTTGGGAAGAGGTTATGTGTTCCTTGTGATTCACAGTTGAAGAATGAGTTGTTATGTGAGGCTCATAGTTCTCCGTTTTCAGTTCATCCGGGCAGTACTAAGATGTACAGAGATCTGCGGGAGTATTACTGGTGGGATGGAATGAAAAGAGATATTGCTGATTTTACTGTGGAGTGTTTGACATATCAACAGGTTAAAGCAGAGCGGCAGTTACCGAAAGGGATGCTTCAGCCTTTACCAGTGCCAGAGTGGAAATGGGAGAATATATCCATGGACTTTGTTGTTGGATTACCGAAGACATCTCGAGGTAATAATGCAATTTGGGTTATTGTTGATCGCTTGTCTAAATCTGCTCATTTCCTTGCTATATGAGATACTTTCTCTCTTGATCAACTTTCCCATTTGTATCTTAAATAGTTAGTCAGGTTACATGGAGTTCCTCTCTCCATTGTATCGGTTCGTGATTCCCGGTTTACTTCTTACTTTTGGAAAGGCCTTCAGAAGTCATTGGGTACTGAATTAAATTTTAGTACAGCTTTTCATCCTCAATCAGATGGGCAGTCAGAATGAACAATTCAGACCTTGGAGGATATTCTACGAGCTTGTTGGATGGATTATCAGGGAAGTTAGGACCAACATCTTTCTTTGGTTGAGTTTTCTTATAATAACATTTTTCATTCCAGTATACAGATGACACCATTTGAGGCTTTTTATGGGAAGCGGTGTCGAACTCCAGCATTTTGGGATGAAGTGGGTAAAAGGAAGTTAATGGTACCAGAATTGGTAGAAGAGATGGCAGAAAAAGTTCAGCTGATTTAGAAACACATGAGAACAGCTCAGAGCAGGCAGAAGAGTTATGTGGACAACAGGAGGAAGGATCACTCTTTTGAGGTAGGTGATCATGTTTTTCTCAAACTATCACCATGGAAATGTGTGATGCAATTTGGTAAGAAAGGAAAGCTGAGTCCAAGGTTTATTGGACCATATGAAATTCTGGAGAAAGTTGGATCAGTTGCATACCGGGTGGCTTTACCTCCGAGTTTATCTCAGGTACACAATGTTTTTCATGTTTCAATGTTGAGGAAGTATATGCCAGATCCATCTCATGTTTTGAGTCCAGAGGTAGTTCAGCTGGAAGAGAACCTATATTATGAGGAACAACCGGTCCAGATTTTTGACCACAGGGAGCAGGTGTTACGGAATAAGGTGATTCATCAGGTAAAGGTTTTGTGGAAAAACCATGTGATTGAAGAGGCAACGTGGGAATCTGAAAGTGCTGTGAGGGATAAATACCCCCACTTATTTTGATAAGAGAATAAAATTGCGAGGACGCAATTCCCAAAAGGGGGGAAGGATGTAACATCCCAGGTAAATAAAGAATAAAGAATTTTCATATTTATTAATATTTACGAATTAAATATTAATTTTAATTAAAATGGGTCTCTACATTTGATAGCGTACTCGATACGCAATGATGAGTTTCTTTGAAAACTTACGTTGCACACAACTAATAAAATAATATTATTTTAATTGTTAATTAACGAGTAGCTGTTGTACTGGCGGGAATAGATATAAATAACTTAAATATGATTATATATGTTTTTACATTTACCCAATAAAAGATAAAGGCTTAAAATACGGAGAGAGTTCAATTTTAGGCATTTATACCCTAATTTTCATGAAAGGTCCACTTATCACCTTCTGACGGAGAACCATCATTAAATATAGTTTTGATCGATCTTATAAATTCTGTTGGACCAAATATAACTCTTCTTTAGAATCGGGACATCAAAATTTACTTTGTGTAAATTTTGGTACCTTTCTGATAAAGTTCTTTTTTAATGAATAGTGTAAAATGTTGTATTTTAATTCAAAACCTCTTTTTAATCTAATTTATTTATATGATTATATTATCTTTTGAATTGGTTTTAAATTGAAATTAGAAAATATTTTTTCCATAAAATCCAATAGTGGTCGTTGGAATTAATTTCACTTTGAAATCGAACTTAAACTAGTGTCAATCTTTTGATACTTATTGTTTCATAAAAACAGGCTATTTGCTCTGAAAGCGGGAATTAATTATTAAATTAATTAATGTGACTTATATGTTTTGAATTTTGTAAAATATACTTCAATTTTGAATTCATAATATCAAATATATCTTAGGGTGAATATTTGGTAAATTTCTGAAAAACTTCAATTTTTGATGAATAGTGAAACCACTAAGTGGTACTTATAAAGACTGATTTTCCGTTTAAATGAAATTTTGCCATCATTTTGTTTTGAATTTAAAAAATCCAACATACATGGTTGTCATTAAGAAGTAAAATGTGGTTCAATGAGATTAAAATAATTTTTTTGGTGAATAGTAACATATTAAGTTTTTAATCGCGATTAGTGGTAATTAGTGTAGTTTAAGGTATAAATAATGCTTTAATAATATTAAATGACCTAGAAACATGTCCCAAACTTATTGGTTGTGTCATGGCCGACCAAGAAAAGCCATGGGTCAACTTGGGGACCCCATGGAGACACTTTGGTTGGGAAATGACATAAATAACTTTTTATTAAATGTTAAAGTAAAAATGACACAAACATAATATGTTTTACAAAAAGTATTTTTAAATGGGGTTATAAAGATCATATTTTTTATTATAAATATTCATTGGAAAGCTAAAAAGATTTTCTACATCATAGTATTTTTTTATAATTTTTATACATTAAATAAATTAAATTATTTATGACATAATAATGATGTAGTGATGACATCATTATTTGACGATTTAAATAAAATAGAAAGATAATGTAAACTCTATAAACTACACATGTAAAAAACTTATTGGATGGGTGTATTTAGAACCCCTATCACCTTATCCACGAATTATTTCAATGTGGGTCCTTTTAAAACCGAAACACATTTTCAAATAATGTAATATCTCATTACTTTCCAAAAGTGCCCCTCCTCTCCTCTTATAAAAGGCCCCCACCTCTACCTCATTTCAGACACTCCTCAAGCCTTTGGCTCGGCCAACCCATACCCATTTACTCTCTACACATCCCTCTCCTAAACCTAGAGGATTACCTTTGGGCATAACCCTTTCAAAGTAAGCCTTTAGGCTCAAATCAAAAGGGAGTTACACTTTTAAAGGTAATTCATTCTCTCTTGTTCATTTGTTTTATTTTGCTTCTCCAACCCTCTAAACTCTTTTTATTTACTTCTTTTGTAACAACACCAGTATCTTCAATATACTATAATTTTGTTATAAGATTTATTTGAGCTACACTCTCACACAACTACATCAAAAGGTTAAAGAACATACGGTTTCCGTGGATGGCGAAATTCTGCCTCCCGAAACGATGATTGTTCAATACTCATTTAACACCTTCAAAGGTGGCCATTATGATGTCAATATTTTTATATATGATATATAATATGTTTATGTTTTGTTTAAGCTTCTGTATTTTTCATATTGGGCATACCTTTATGGTTTCCATTATGGGTAAACAAGATATCTTCATTTAAGGAAGTGTTGACTACCGCCCCCTCAAAGTGATGTGATTCGTTAATGCCATATGTGGGACGTGTAAAGGATGGATTTAAAGTTATTATATATGATGTTATACTGGAATTATAATATACCTCTATATCATTATTATTTCTATCCATTAAATGATGAGATAGAAATGAAAGTAGCGTTCATGCGTACGTACGGCTTACCGTCTCCATGAACGGTGCATTTCATTTCTTATCCCCAAATGTAATGTCCTATTAAAAGTACATGTATATAATGGATATATATTATTAATGATATATATAAATGATTAATATAATTATGGAATTAAAATATACATACCTCTCATTTAGTTTTAATTCCATTAATATGACAAAGAAATGAAAGTAGCGTTCATGCGTACGTACGGCTTACCGTCTCCATGAACGGTGCATTTAATTTCTTACCTCTAAATGATTATGTAATATTATAAATACATGTATATGATGGATATATATGATATCCAAATTAGTAATGTCATTCTGGATATAAATAACCTTTGACCACACGAACAACATGTAATTGTAAGAAGTCCACTTTCGACTTAAAAACCAAATATCGACAAAACAAACATTATTAACTTAAATGGTTAAATAAAGTTTATAACATGGCAATAAGTGATATAAAAGGAATAATGAACTTTAAAAAGGTTCTTAATAAAGTATAAATTAACTCAAGTTTATTATTCAGGATGTTAAAGAACGATCGAGTCAAGTCGGACCCGAGGTAAGGGACTTCGTCTCAATCTCCTTTCATTGAGGCATATTTCGTTTTATACACAACTTTCTTTTATACGGTGTATAAACCCCTTTGACTTTTACTTTTATACAAAAGGAATCTTTTTCTATGAAGCGTTTTACAAAACAACAAAAAGGAATGTTTCTTTTAACGTACGCGGCGACAATGACCTTTTCCGCCGCCGCGAGTATTATTTGGTCTTTGTCTTTCTCAAAAAGCCGTAATGTTTTTAGAATAAAATAAATACCATATACTCTTTTATGTATTTTGGTATTGAAAATGGATTTGAAAAAGGATTCTATTATGTAAATATATTTATGATATATTGTGATTGCAATGTGGAAATGTTATCATTCCTTTATATTGGTTTTATGTTTTATGATTTTATATTGGTACTTGGACATTTTAACGGGTGGTTACGTTATAAACCATATGACGGGTGGTGACGTAAATACCAGGACGGGTGGTTACGTTTTAACCTCCTATTCATTGGGTATGGAAGTCGGCCGTATGGCTATTCCATTAAGTATGTAGGGAAATTGGCCGTATGGCTATTCCATTAAGTGATATGTGTGGAAGTCGACCGTATGGTTATTCCACTTAAGTATGTTTATGTCCCAAGTTACCTTTATATATGTTATGTGTTCATTATATGGGTTTTATGGTAATTCATTGGTTACAAAAAGGTAAGTAATGATACTTTATTCAGTGAAGAGTTTTTATTACTTCATAAAGGTGAAAAGTATTACTTTGATAAAGTATACATGGTTTAATTTTTGTTTTGATTAACTAACAATTTTCATTCTTTGTGTATCCCTTACTGAGATTTTTATGCTCACCCCAAGTTTTTTTGAAATATTTTTCACAGGACATAATGTGGAATAGGGTCAAGGATGGGATCAAGGGAAAGTCATGCTTTATAAAACATGGAACTAGACATGTTTCTTTTTAAGAGTTTTTTTATTATTCTATGGAAACTTAGTCGAAGTGTCTACTTTGTAATCTTTTGAGATGTAATAGTTATGTTCTAATTCTCTAAAAATCTAAACCTGAAAAGATCCTCAACGTGAATTATTGATTTAATTCAATATTAAGTAAGGTTTAAGGCCGGGGCCTTATAACACATATGACTCGACTCACCTATTTCCACTGCACTTTCCAACCCCAAACTCAGAAACCAATATACGATAACCCATGAGGGATATCCCTCCTATAATGGTGCCCCATATAAATATACATACAATTCATATCACATGAAGTTTCTAATCTGGGCACTATTACATACACACATTTAAATAATTTCACAAAAACATAATGTTTCAAATAACACAAGCATTTTTTCAAACACAATCCATTATGGACATGGACAAAAAATTCACCTTAATGTGGAACTTCCAAATGGAGAATTACCCATTCCAAAATTACAAAAATTAATTTCCATTAAGATATTTAATAATTTTAGAGTGTGGTACAATTTTATAAAATAAACCAAATGGCCCCTCAAGCCACACAACCACCAAAACACACCCAATAAAGAAATGGTATTATGCTCAAAGATTTAATTTCAAAAAATTTTAAAGAACCACAAAAAGTGAAGAACACTGTTCGGAATGAAAGAACCATTTATGAAATCAAGGATTCCATGAAAACCAAAATTTTATGCACCACCTTCATTTGTGGGCACATCAATGTGTGCACCTAGTACACCAATGTATGTGCCAATATCTAACGGTACCTTATACATTCAAAGGGTTAGCCAAAAATATTTCCATAAAACACCACTTTCCATAAAACCATCACCATTCACCGACTTTATTTTAAACAAACCGAATCCAACACATTTAATCCATTTAAACCATACAAAATGGTTCTAACATAATAACCAATCAAGGACAAAACCAAATCATATGCACTAAACCATATTAATTAAGAAAAAATTCCATTGCAACATAATAATAGATATATATTTCATAGAATACACAATTACTCCTTAAATGAATAAAACTAATTCCGACCAGCTTCAAAGGTACCACATACCTAGGAAATTTACACAAAACTCATTTAAATCCTATTTTTAACAAACTAAATAAATTCCAAAATACCACAATATGTTTAAAAAGCACTGCATATATGTGAAAATAAATATAATAAATTTATTTAAATTTCCATGCATCAAAGTTAAGGCTTTATGAAATAAAATAAATGAAACTCCAATAAAAACCTTGTGCGATTGGAATAAAACATAAATGAGAGAGATATCTACCCCCACAAAAATCCACATACCCTATCCACAACAAAAAAACATCCACATGTGCCACCCCTAACTCTAGGTTTTAACCAAGGTAGGAATCCCCAATAAAAACCAAAAAATAGAGAGATAGAGGAGAATAGAAGAGGCAAGGGATGAAATTTATATAGAAACCATGAAGAATTACAAATAATTATTGAAAAATTGTCAAAAAAGTTTTCCAAAACAATTATGGAACCATATGAGTTCCCTAAGATCACTAGACAATAGTAGGGCTTCATTGGGGAGGTGGAATCACCCGAAAATAATTTTTGGGATAAAATTTATTAATCTATTAACGGGCTGCATGGTTTTTCTAGACGTTTTAGAATACCGTGTTCAAACTAGGAGACTAAAACTAGAACGTTTCTGAAACAAAGGATGTTTGAGTTGCATTATTTGGGAAAATTGTGCTCATACATGCTACTATAAAAATGAAAACCCCCCCCCCAAATGACACCACAAACACTAGCGAATCCCACCCAATGATCTTTGATTATTGTAAATCCAATATAGTGACACCGAGGGTGTAAAAAAACTCACACACATGAAACTTTATCCCAAAAACATTCAAAATTACCCTTAGTCAGTTTAGAAGAGAAAAATACCACCAAATCATAAGTTCATTTATTAGACACCCAATGTAACACCCCGAGCTTCCATGATACGCTTCTCATTCAATAATGCAATAGCTTGCATTGTACGCAACTTCGAGTTCTAAAACACTGCGACTAATCAAATTAGCCGTTATGAATAGTAATAACCACTTTTTAAAATTATATAAATTTTATATTTCAAAATGGACTTCATTTTTGGATTCAGAATATCGAAATTAGCCTATGTTGAATTTTTGGTATTTTTCCGAGAACTTCTAATTTTTTATGAATAGTGAAAAATACTTAAAAACAACTTCTTTAATCAAAATAATTTATAGTGATAAATTATACTATTTAGTGGTTTTAAAGTATAATTAGAATATATTTTTACCATATTATCCAATGGTGGTCATTATAATTAATTTAACATTGAAATTGGACATAAACAATTGCCAATCTTTTGATATAAATTGTTTCTTAAAAACACGCTATTTGTTGTGACAGCAGGAATTAATTATAAAATTAATTAATGCAACTTATATGTTTGAAATTTTGTAAAATAGACATCATTTTTGAATTTGGAATATAAATTATAGCTTAGGGTCAAATTTTGTCATTGTTCTGAAAAACTTCAATTTTTGATGAATAGTGAAACCACTAAGTGGTAGTTAAATAACTGATTTTTCATTTAAATGAAATATTACCACTTCTGTGATTTGATTTTCAAAAATCTGACATACATGGTTGTCATTAAGAAGTAAAATGTGGTTCAATGAGATAAAAATAATTTTTTGGTGAATAGTAACTTTTAAGTTCTTAATCGCGATTAGAGGTAATTAGTGTAGTTTATGGTAAAAAAATGTTTTAATAATATGAGATGGGATTTACACTTGTCCTACTCCTATTGGATGAGTAATGGCCGACCAAGAAAATCCATGGGTCAACTTGGGGACCCCATGGAGCCACTTTAGTTGGAAAATGACATAAATACCTTTTATTTAATGTTAATGTAAAAAAATGACACAAACATGAAATGTTTTACTAAAACAATTTTTAAATGGGGTTATCCAAGTCATATATTTGACTATAAATATTCATTGGAAAGGTAAAAATATTTCCTACATCATAGTATTTTTTTTATAATTTTTAGACATTAAATAAATTATATTACTTATGACATTATTATGATGCAGCGATGACCTCATTATTTAACGATTTTAATAAAATGAAAAGATAATGTATAATCCAAGGCTTAAACTTGTCCAAAGACTATTGGATGGGTATATTTCTAACTCTTATCACCTTAGCCACGAATTATATAAGTGTGAGACCTTTAGAATCCGAAAATCATTGTATAATAATGTATCATTTCAATCTTTCCAAAAGAGCCCCTCCTCTCCTCTTATAAAAGGCCCCCAACTCTACCACCTCATTCACACTTTCAAGCCATTTGGCTCGTCCAACCTCTATCCAAATACTCTCCCAAATTCCCCCTCTTACTCATAGAAGCCTCACTTTGGGCATAACTCTTCCCAAGGAAGCCTTTGTCTGAAATCAAAAAGAGTTACCCGATTTTTCGGTAATGTCTTCTCTAATGTTGTTTTGTTTTATTTTTATTCTCCAACCCCATAAAATCTTTTTATTCAATTTTTTGTAACAACACCAGTATCCTAAATATACTAGGATGTTGTTATAAGAAGGATTCGAGCTACAATTACACACACCTACATCTAATGGTTAAAGAACATACAGTTTCTGTGGATGGCGAATTTCTGCCTCACGAAACGATGATTGTTCAACACTCATATAACACCTTCAAAGGTGGCCATTAAGATGTCACTATATTTATATATGATATATAATATGTTTATGTTTTACTTATGCTTTTGTATTTCTCATTTATGTCATACTTTATGATTTCCATTATGGGTAAAATGCGATAATTTCATTTTAGGAAGTGCGGACTACCGCCCCCTCAAAGTGATTTGAATCGTTAATGCCATATGTGGGATGTATAAAGGATGGATTAAATGGTATTATACAATATATTATAATTTAATTATATTATAAATTTATATCATTATGATTTCATTACATTAAATACGAAATAGAAATGAAAGTAGCGTTCATGCGTATGTACGACTTACCGTCTCCATGAACAGTGCATTTCATTTCTTACCTCTAAATGTTACGTGACATTATGAATGAATGTATATACTGGATATATATCATATATATGATATGTACATCATGAATATAATTCTGGATATAATGGATATTTCACCACATGAACAACTTGTAATTATAAGAAGTTTATTTTTGACTCAAGTACCAAAGATTGACAAAACGACCGTTATTAACTTAAATAATTACATAATGTTCATAACATGGTAATAAGGGATATAAAAGGAATAATTAACATGAAAAAGGTTCTTAAGTAAATATGAATTAACTCTATTTTATTATTCAGGAGGTTAAAGAACGGTCGAGTCAGGACATGACGCAAGGTAAGGGAACTTCTTAACCCAACTTCCAGTCTTTGGGTTAATCTCCTACTTTCAAATTATTCCATGATATTATTATGTATTATTTTGTATTTTTACTTTCTTTATGTGTACCTATAGTGAATACACATAATATATCTATTTTATTTTAAAAATGATCTTTGTAAGGACTTCGTCTCAATCTCTTTTCATTGAGGCATATTTGGTTTTATACACAAATTTCTTTTATACGGTGTATAAACCACTTTGACTTTTACGTTTATTCAAAAGGAATATTTTTTATACGAAGCATTTACTAAACAACAAAAGGGAATGTTTTTGTCGTACGTATGTGGCGACAACGGCTTATCCGCCGCCGTGACCACTATTTGAGTTTCGGCTTCCTCTACAAGCCATACCCTTTTTTTAATGAAAAATAAATACCATGTTATACTTTTCTTTTATTTTGGTATTGAAAATGGTTTTGAAAGAGTTTTTATTATATAAATGTGTTGTATTGATATCTTTTGATTTAAATGTGGAAATGTTATGTTTCCTTTATGCATGTTTTATGTGATACGATTATGTTATGGTTTATGAGATGTTTAAACCTGTTCATATGAGGAATGTATTGGACTTAATAAGTGACGGGTGGAGCCCGCTATAGATCCTCGATGCATTGGTAGGTCTCATGAGACAACTAGAAGTGGAATTGGCCGAGGCCCTTTCCCAATTTGATTTATGGTTTTAGCCGAGGCCTTAATCATTTTAGACATCTTGGCCGATGCCTTGAAAAAATGTTTCAGAATGTCCGGCATTATACATTCCCTCATTATGAAAGTGGTTATTGATCTTTCATGTGATTATTCATCTAGTAGAATATCCATGTGAGTAAGTAAGTGGCATTATTTGATTTTACTTTTTCCATATTATGCTGAAGTCCATGTTTAATAAGGCTTTTGTTTAGTTATACATTGCCTTAAATGTTTATGTTTATTTATGAAAGCTTCCGCAATATTGTTATCCTTACTGAGCATCTGAGCTCACCCCTTTCAATGTTTTTATATTTTCCAGGATGTGAAGAAGTATTTTATGAATGACCAGCAGGGATAGTCAGAAGAGGATATGAGTGTGGACCATGAAGACTTTGTTATTAGTTTTTAACTTTATGATGTAATGTAACACTTATGAATGTATCTAGTGTTTCCAAGGCTACTAAACTAATCGGTCTTTCGAGACTTGATCTTTTGTGATCATGCCAATGTTACGAAGTAACGCACCGGCTCTGGGTGGCTGGGGTCGGGGCGTTACAGTTGGTATCAGAGGCAGTTTAGTAATAACCTTGGAAGTTAGATTTAGATAAACTCTGATTAGAGAACATAGCCCAAAGATAGACTTTGAGGATTAGTAAAGAAGAACTTCCTAGAATTTTGGTATTATAGAGATGTTATGATTTTTCCGAGCAATACATCCCTGTCTGGATATGAGCAGGTAGAGGAGGCTCTGGCATAGATGTACCTAGGGGTAAAACCCGAAAACACCGCTTTGAGCTAGACTCGAACGGGAACTAGTGCACGACAACGGGCCTTGCTGCACTCTTGGTTACGACACTCTCGGGGGATATGCTTGGGATAATTCTCATTTTATTTACAAACAACAATGAAAGGTTATGATTATATACTTCCTCAAAGAAGACATTTCTTTTTATGATTATGGATTATATCCATAAATAGTTCAATTTATGTAAAGTGTTTTACAAGTATGGAATTATGTATTTTGATTCATAAAGTAATCTAGTTTATGCCATTGTTTAGAAATGGCGCCTAGTGGAAGAAATGGAAACCGTATCAATGCACGAACTCCGTGTAGGGATTGCCCTCCTGCTCAAGATAATTATTGTGGATATGGAGATACAACTGGTGCTGATCAACTTATTACCATACTGGGACAACTCGCTCAGGTTATGAATAATAACCTTACTCGTATGGAGCGCCCTGATCTGCAACGTGGAGGATCAATGCTAGACCGTTTCATGAGGCAACAAACACCAACCTTCAATAGGAGTACATATCCTATAGTAGTTGAGCAATGGATAAATTCCTTAGAGAAAATATTCCATGCCTTGGGGAGTAGTGAAAGGGAGAAGGTTGTCATGGCAGTTTACCACCTCACTGGAGATGTCGATCAGTGGTGGTCGCTGATTCAAAACACAAAGGAATATGATGAAGTATCAAATATGGAATGGAGGGAGTTCAAAGAGCTTTTCATAGAAAAATACATTCCTCGTGACCATTGAGCAGATATGGAAAGGCAATTTCTGAGTCTAAGGCAGAAGGAGGATGAGAATGTCGCAAATTATGAGGCTAACTTTACAAGGTTAGAGAGGCATGCTGCCGATTATATACGTAACCCAAGGAGTAAGATTGATCATTTCTTTGATGGGTTAAAACCATTTCTCCGTCAAGCTTTAGTATCACAATCCTTCTCATCATACAAAGATATTGTCTCGTGTGCTATCAAGACAGAAAAGGAATTCTCTAAGTCTTATGACAAAAAAGTAAAGCAAGAGAAGAAGGGAATGGTGGAAAAAGAGACAGATAAAGGGAAAAAGGGAAAGAAGGATTTTCCATTATGTGATAATTGTGGGAAGAATCACCCTGGTACATGCCTAAAAGGAATGGGAGTTTGTTATAAATGTGGAGAAAATGGTCACCAGGCTCGTGATTGCAATGGAAAGAAAGAGGCTATCAATGTTGAATGCTACAATTGTAGGGAAATGGGGCATTATGAAAATGAATGTCCTAAGCATCAAGGAAACTTACCTCAGAAAAGGCCAAGGGATCAAGGCCAATCTTATGCTGTGACTACAGTTGAAGCGGAATAATTAATGTATTGGTGATTTGGGACTCAAGGATTATGTTCTGGTTATAAGAATAATGTGATATATATAAATATTGTACTGCAGTACTTTTTGATTTCAGAAAGGTTTTAATATGATTAAGGTAATCATATTTTTAGTATGTGACAATAAGAGAAACTTTTCTTTGTTTGGGAAATCTGATGTTACAATTGATTTTGGAATTTGGAGACCTTTTAGATAACGTCTGGACGGAGGTATTTTGGATAACTATTAAGGTTGGAATGGATTAAGTTGAACCATGGATAGTATTGTTTAAGGTTAAAGCATTTCTGAAGATTATTTTTGTAATATTATAATACTATAGTTTTAGGTAAAGGACAACCTGCAGGGTGGGGAATAACCCTTCGCGTCGGACAAAGCTGATGGAATCGAACCCACAACCATAGTGTGACAGGCCTTTATTACCTACCACTAGCCTACAGGAAGTCCCTGGTTATTACAAAATAGTTTTACTAATCTAAATGGTATGTGTGAATATTTGGAACCTTATACAATTAGGATAAAAAGAATATTTTTGATTTCTGTTACCATTTGGAGTAAAAGATGGGTTTGTGGTAAAAATTTATTAACGAATGAAAGTATACATAACATGTATGTATACTCCCTTACGTTCTTAGTAAATCTCCTAAATAAATTCCTCAACATTATAAAAGGTAAGTTAAAACAAAAATGTTGCCGGTTAACTTTTCCAACTGGGGATTCAATGACCGTTTAACCAATCACAAGTTTGTGATTTTCATGTAGTTAAACTTTCTCCTAATCCTGTTTTCTATAACTCTCCATCAGTCCTTGATGGTTTGTTTCTCCTCCATATCCATATTTTCATAGAATCCTAGAATGGGCTATATCGGGTGACCTTTGTACTTATCTTGCTTTCTTTTAATGTTATATATTTATTAACCTTATTTCCGATGTGGGTTTTCCACAAAGGTATTTTCTATTTTCAACCTTTTGTTTTCAAAGAAAATTTTCAAATTGTGAGGACACAATTTATTGAAGGAGGGGAGAATGTAACACCCCGAGCTTCAATGATACGCTTCTCATTCAATAATGCAATAGCTTGCATTGTACGCAACTTCGACTTCTAAAACACCGCGACTAATCAAAGTAGCATTATGAATAGTAATAACCACTTTTTAAAATTATAGAAATTTTATATTTCAAAATGGACTTCATTTTTGGATTCGGAATATCGAAATTAGCCTATGTTGAATTTTTGGTATTTTTCTGAGAACTTATAATTTTTTATGAATAGTGAAAAATACTTAAAAAAAACATCTTTAATCAAAATAATTTATAGTGATAAATTATACTATTTAGTGGTTTTAAAGTATAATTAGAATATATTTTTACCATTTTCTCCAATGGTGGTCATTAGAATTAATTTAACATTGAAATTGGACATAAACAATTGCCAATCTTTTGATATAAATTGTTTCTTAAAAACACGCTATTTGTTGTGACAGCGGGAATTAATTATAAAATTAATTAATGCAACTTATATGTTTGGAATTTTGTAAAATAGACATCATTTTTGAATTCGGAATATCAATTATATCTTAGGGTGAAATTTTGGCATTGTTCTGAAAAACTTCAATTTTTGATGAATAGTGAAACCACTAAGTGGTAGTTAAATAACTGATTTTTCGTTTAAATGAAATATTACCACTTCTGTGATTTGATTTTCAAAAATCCGACATACATGGTTGTCATTAAGAAGTAAAATTTGGTTCAATGAGAACAAAATAATTTTTTGGTGAATAGTAACTTTTATGTTCTTAATCGCGATTAGAGGTAATTAGTGTAGTTTAAGGTAAAAATAATGTTTTAATAATATGAGATGGGCTTGAAACTTGTCCTACTCCTATTGGATGAGTCATGTCCGACCAAGAAAATCCATGGGTCAACTTGGGGACCCCATGGAGCCACATTAGTTGGAAAATGACATAAATACCTTTTATTTAATGTTAAAGTAAAAAAATGACACAAACATGAAATGTTTTACTAAAACAATTTTAAATGGGGTTATAAAAGTCATATATTTGACTATAAATAGTCATTGGAAATCTAAAAAGATTTCCTACATCATAGTATTTTTATATAATTTTTAGACATTAAATAAATTATATTATTTATGACATCATTATGATGCATCGATGACGTCATTATTTAACGATTTTAATAAAATGAAAAGATAATGTATAATCCAAGGATTACACTTGTCCAAAGACTATTGGATGGGTATATGTCGAACCCTTATCACCTTATCCACAAATTATATAAGTGTGGGACCTTTAGAATACGAAAAGCATTGTATAATAATGTAACATTTCAATCTTTCCAAAAGAGCCCATCCTCTCCTCTTATAAAATGCCCCCACCTCTACCACCTCATTCACACATTCAAGCCATTTGGCTGAGACAACCTCTGACCAAATACTCTCCCAACTTCCCCCTATTACTCCTAGAAGCCTCACTTTGGGCAAAACTCTTCCCAAGGAAGCCTTTGGCTCAAATCAAAAAGAGTTACCCGATTTTGAGGTAATGTCTTCTCTAATGTTGTTTTGTTTTATTTTTCTTCTCCAACCCCCTAAACTCTTTTTATTCATTTCATTTGTAACAAAAACAGCATCCTCAATATACTAGGATGTTGTTATAAGAAGGATTCGAGCTACACTTACACAATCCTACATCTAATGGTTAAAGAACATACGGTTTCTGTGGATGGGGAATTTCTACCTCACGAAACGATGATTGTTCAACACTCATATAACACCTTCAGAGGTGGACATTAATATGTCACTATATTTATATATGATATATAATATGTTTATGTTTTACTTATGCTTCTGTATTTCTCATTTATGGCATACTTTATGATTTCCATTATGGGTAAAACGCGATAATTTCATTTTAGGAAGTGCGGACTACCGCCCCCTCAAAGTGATTTGAATCGTTAATGCCATATGTGGGATGTATAAAGGATGGATTAAATGGTATTATACACTATATTATAATGTAATTATATTATAAATTTATATCATTATGATTTCATTCCATTAAATACGAAATAGAAATGAAAGTAGCGTTCATGCGTACGTACGGCTTACCGTCTCCATGAACGGTGCATTTCATTTCTTACCTCTAAATGTTACGTGACATTATGAATGAATGTATATACTGGATATATATCATATATATGATATCTAAATCATGAATATAATTCTGGATATAATGGATATTTCACCACATGAACAACTTGTAATTATAAGAAGTTTATTTTTGACTCTTGTACCAAAGATCGACAAAACGACCGTTATTAACTTAAATAATTACATAATGTTCATAACATGGTAATAAGGGATATAAAAGGAATAATGAACATGAGAAAGGTTCTTAAGTAAATAGTAATTAACTCTATTTTATTATTCAGGAGGTTAAAGAACGGTCGAGTCAGGACATGACGCAAGGTAAGGGAACTTCTTAACCCAACTTCCATTCTTTGGGTTAATCTCCTACTTTCAAATTATGCCATGATATTATTATGTCTTATTTTGTATTTTTACTTTCTTTATGTGTACCTATAGTGAATATACATAATATATCTATTTTATTTTAAAAATGATCTTTGTGAGGACTTCGTCTGAATCTCCTTTCATTGAGGCATATTTGGTTTTATACACAAATTTCTTTTATACGGTGTATAAACCACTTTGACTTTTACGTTTATTCAAAAGGAATCTTTTTTATATGAAGCGTTTACTAAACAAAAAAAGGGAATGTTTTTGTCGTATGTATGCGGCGACAATGACTTCTCCGCCGCCGTGACCACTATTTGAGTTTCGGCTTCCTCTACAAGCCATACCCTTTTTTTAATGAAAAATAAATACCATGTTATACTTTTCTTTTCTTTTGGTATTGAAAATGGTTTTGAAAGAATTTTATTATATCAATGTGTTGTATTGATATCTTTTGATCGAAATGTGGAAATGTTATGTTTCCTTTATGCATGTTCTATGTGATACGATTATGTTATGGTTTATGAGATGTTTAAACCTGTTCATATGAGGAATGTATTGGACTTAATAAGTGACAGGTGGAGCCTGCTATAGCTCCTTGATGCACCGGTAGGTCTCATGAGACAACTAGATGTGGAATTGGCCGAGGCCCTTTCCCAATTTGATTTATGGTTTTGGCCTAGGCCTTAATCATTTTAGACGTCTTGGCCGAGGCCTTGACAAAATGTTTCAGAATGTCCGGCATTATAGATTCCCTCATTATGAAAGTGGTTATTGATCTTTCATGTGATTATTCGTCTAGTAGAATATCCATTTGAGTTAGTAAGTGGCATTATTTGATTTTACTTTTTCCATATTATGTTGAAGTTCAAGTTTAATAAGGCTTTTGTTTAGTTATACATTGCCTTAAATGTTTATGTTTATTTATGAAATCTTCCGCAATATTGTTATCCTTATTGAGCATCTGAGCTCACCCCTTTCAATGTTTTGATATTTTCCAGGATGTTAAGAGTTATTTTATGAATGACCAGCAGGGATAGTCAGAAGAAGATATGAGTGTGGACTATGAATACTTTGTTATTAGTTTTTCACTTTATGATGTAATGTAACACTTATGAATGTATCTAGTGTTTCCAAGGCTACTAAACTAATCGGTCTTTCGAGACATGATCTTTTGTGATCATGCCAATGTTACGAAGTAACGCACCGGCTCTGGGTAGCTGGGGTCGGGGCGTTACAGTTGGTATCAGAGGCAGTTTAGTACTAACCTTGGAAGCTATATTTAGATAAACTCTGATTAGTGCACATAGCCCAAAGATAGACTTTGAGGATTAGTATAGAAGAACTTCCTAGAATTTTGGTATTATAGAGATGTTATGAGTTTTCCGAGCAATACATCCATGTCTGGATATGAGCAGGTAGAGGCGGCTCTGGCACAGATGTACCTAGGGGTAAAACCCGAAAACACCGCTTTGAGCTAGACTCGAACGGGAACTGGTGCACGACAACGGGCCTTGCTGCACTCTTGGTTACGACACTCCCGGGGGATATGCTTAGGATAATTCTCATTTTATTTACAAACCCCTATGAAGGGTTATGAGTATATACTTCCTCAATGAAAACATTTCTTTTTATGATTATGGATTATATCCATAAATAGTTCCATTTATGTAAAGTGTTTTACAAGTATGGAATTATGTATTTTGATTCATAAACTAATCTAGTTTATGACATTGTTTAGAAATGGCGCCTAGTGGAAGGAATGGAAACCGTATCAATGCACGAACTCCGTGTAGGGATTTCCCTCCTGCTCAAGATAATTATTGTGGATCTGGAGATACAACTGGTGCTGATCAACTTATTACCATACTGGGACAACTCACTCAGGTTATGAATAACAACCTTACTCGTATGGAGCACCCTGATCTGCAACGTGGAGGATCAATGCTAGACCGTTTCATGAGGCAACAACCACCAACCTTCAATGGGAGTACAAATTCTATAGTAGATGAGCAATGGATAAATTCCATAGAGAAAATATTCCATGCCTTGGGGAGTAGTGAAAGGGAGAAGGTTGTCATGGCAGTTTACCGCCTCACTGGAGATGCCGATCAGTGGTGGTCGCTGATTCAAAACACAAAGGAAGATGATGACGTATCAAATATGGAATGGAGGGAGTTCAAAGAGCTTTTCTTAGAAAAATACTTTCATCGTGACCATCGAGAAGATATGGAAAGGCAATTTCTGAGTCTGAGGCAGAAGGAGGATGAGAATGTCAAAAAGTATGAGGCTAACTTTACAAGGTTAGGGAGGCATGATGCCGATTATATACGTAACCCAAGGAGTAAGATTGATCGTTTCTTTGACGGGTTAAAACCATTTCTCCGTCGAGTTTTAGTATCACAATCCTTCTCATCATACGAAGATATTGTCTCGTGTGCTATCAAGACAGAAAAGGAATTATCTAAGTCTTATGACAACAATGTAAAACAAGAGAAGAAGAAAATGGAGGAACAAGAGACAGATAAAGGGAAAAAGGGAAAGAAGTATTTTCCATTATGTGATAATTGTGGGAAGAATCACCCTGGTACTTGCCTAAAATGAATGGGAGTTTGTTATAAATGTGGAGAAAAGGGTCACCAGGCTCGTGATTGCAAGGGAAAGAAAGAGGCTATCAATGTTGAATGCTATAATTGTAGGGAAATGGGGCATTATGCAAATGAATGTCCTAAGTGTCAAGGAAACTTACATCAGAAAAGGCCAAGGGATCAAGGCCAATATTATGCTGTGACTACAGTTGAAGCGGAATAATTAATGTATTGGTGCTTTTGGACTCAAGGATTATATTCTGGTTATAAGAATAATGTGATATATATAAAGATTGTACTGCAGTACTTTTTTATTTCAGTAAGGTTTTAATATGATTAAGGTAATCATATCTTTAGTATGTGACAATTAGAGAAACTTTTCTTTGTTTCAGAAATCTGATGTTACAATTGATTTTGGAATTTATAGACCTTTTAGAGAAAGTCTGGACGGAGGTATTTTGGATAACTATTAAGGTTGGAATGGATTAAGTTGAACCATGGATAGTATTGTTTAAGGTTAAAGCATTTCTGAAGATTATTTTTAGAATATTATAATACTATAGTATTAGGAAAAGGACAACCTGCAGGGTGGGGCATAACCCGTTGCGTCGGACAAAGCTGCAGGAATCGAACCCACAACCATAGTGTGACAGGCCTTTATTACCTACCACTAGCCTACAGGAAGTCCCTGGTTATTTAAAAATAGTTTTACTAATCTAAATGGTATGTGTTAATATTTAGAACCTTATACAATTAGGATAAAAAGAATATTTTTGAGTTCCGTTACCATTTGCAGTAAAAGATGGGTTTGTGGTAAATATTTATTAACGAATGAAATTATACATAACAAGTATGTATATTCCTTTACGTTCTTAGTAAATCTCCTAAATAAATTCCTCAACATTATAAAAGGTAACTTAAAACAAAAATGTTGTCGGTTAACTTTTCCAACTGGGGATTCAATGACAGTTTAACCAATCACAAGTTTGTGATTTTCTTGTAGTTAAACTTTTTCCTAATCCTGTTTTCTATAACTCTCCATCAGACCTTGATGGTTTGTTTCTCCTCCATATCTATATTTTCATAGAATCCTAGAATGGGATATATCGGGTGACCTTTGTACTTATCTTGCTTTCTTTTAATGTTATATATTTATTAACCTTATTTCTGATGTGGGTTTTCCACAAAGGTATTTTCTATTTTCAACCTTTTGTTTTCAAAGAAAATTTTCAAATTGCGAGGAAGCAATTTATTGAAGGAGGGGAGAATGTAACACCCCGAGCTTCCATGATACGCTTCTCATTCAATAATGCAATAGCTTGCATTGTACGCAACTTAGAGTTCTAAAACACCGCGACTAATCAAAGTATACGTTATGAATAGTAATAACCACTTTTTAAAATTATAGAAATTTTACATTTCAAAATGGACTTCATTTTTGGATTAGGAATATCGAAATTAGCCTATGTTGAATTTTTGGTATTTTTCTGAGAACTTCTAATTTTTTATGAATATTGAAAAATACTTAAAAACAACTTCTTTAATCAAAATAATTTATAGTGATAAATTATACTATTTAGTGGTTTTAAATTATAATTAGAATATATTTTTACCATTTTCTCCAATGGTGGTCATTAGAATTAATTTAACATTGAAATTGGACATAAACAATTGCCAATCTTTTGATATAAATTATTTCTTAAAAACACGCTATTTGTTATGACAGCGGGAATTAATTATAAAATTAATTAATGCAACATATATGTTTGGAATTTTGTAAAATAGACATCATTTTTGAATTCGGAATATCAATTATATCTTAGGCTGAAATTTTGGCATTGTTCTGAAAAACTTCAATTTTTGATGAATAGTGAAACCACTAAGTGGTAGTTAAATAACTGATTTTTCGTTTAAATGAAATATTACCACTTCTGTGATTAGATTTTCAAAAATCCAACATACATGGTTGTCATTAAGAAGTAAAATGTGGTTCAATGAGAACAAAATAATTTTTTGGTGAATAGTAACTTTTATGTTCTTAATCGCGATTAGAGATAATTAGTGTAGTTTAAGGTAAAAATAATGTTTTAATAATATGAGATGGGCTTGACACTTGTCCTACTCCTATTGGATGAGTCATGGCCGACCAAGACAATCCATGGGTCAACTTGGGGACCCCATGGAGCCACATTATTTGTAAAATGACATAAATACATTTTATTTAATGTTAAAGTAAAAAAATGACACAAACATGAAATGTTTTAATAACACAATTTTTAAATGGGGTTATACAAGTCATATATTTGACTATAAATATTCATTGGAAAGCTAAAAATATTTCCTACATCATAGTATTTTTTTATAATTTTTAGACTTTAAATAAATTATATTATTTATGACATCATTATGATGCAGCGATGACCTCATTATTTAACGATTTTAATAAAATGAAAAGATAATGTATAATCCAAGGCATAAAATTGTCCAAAGACTATTGGATGGGTAGATGTCGAACCCTTTTCACCTTATCCACGAATTATATAAGTGTGGGACCTTTATAATCCGAAAAGCATTGTATAATAATGTAACATTTCAATCTTTCCAAAAGAGCCCCTCCTCTCCTCTTATAAAAGGCCCCCACCTCTACCACATCATTCACTCATTCAAGCCATTTGGCTCGGCCAACCTCTGCCCAAATACTCTCCCAACTTCCCCCTATTACTCCTAGAAGCCTCACTTTGGGCAGAACTCTTCCCAAGGAAGCCTTTGGCTCAAATCAAATAGAGTTACCCGATTTTGAGGTAATGTCTTCTCTAATGTTGTTTTGTTTTATTTTTCTTCTCCAACCCACTAAAATCTTTTTATTCATTTATTTTGTAACAACAACAGTATCCTCAATATACTAGGATGTTGTTATAAGAAGGATTCGAGCTACACTTACACACACCTACATCTAATGGTTAAAGAACATACGGTTTCTGTGGATGGAGAATTTCTACCTCACGAAACGATGATTGTTCAACACTCATATAACACCTTCAAAGGTGGCCATTAAGATGTCACTATATTTATCTACGATATATAATATGTTTATGTTTTACTTATGCTTCTGTATTTCTCATTTATGGAATACTTTATGATTTCCATTATGGGTAAAACGCGATAATTTCATTTTAGGAAGTGCGGACTACCGCCCCCTCAAAGTGATTTGAATCGTTAATGCCATATGTGGGATGTATAAAGGATGGATTAAATGGTATTATACACTATATTATACTGTAATTATATTATAAATTTATATCATTCTGATTTCATTCCATTAAATACGAAATAGAAATGAAAGTAGCGTTCATGCGTACGTACGGCTTACCGTCTCCATGAACGGTGCATTTCATTTCTTACCTCTAAATGTTACGTGACATTATGAATGAATTTATATACTGGATATATATCATATATATGATATCTACATCATGAATATAATTCTGGATATAATGGATATTTCACCACATGAACAACTTGTAATTATAAGAAGTTTATTTTTGACTCAAGTACCAAAGATCGACAAAACGACCGTTATTAACTTAAATAATTACATAATGTTCATAACATGGTAATAAGGGATATAAAAGGAATAATGAACATGAAAAAGGTTCTTAAGTAAATATTAATTAACTCTATTTTATCATTCAGGAGGTTAAAGAACGATCGAGTCAGGACATGACGCAAGGTAAGGGAACTTCTTAACCCAACTTCCATTCTTTGGGTTAATCTCCTACTTTCAAATTATTCCATGATATTATTATGTCTTATTTTGTATTTTTACTTTCTTTATGTGTACCAATAGTTAATACACATAATATATGTATTTTATTTTAAAAATGATCTTTGTATGGACTTCGTCTCAATCTCCTTTCATTGAGGCATATTTGGTTTTATACACAAATTCTTTTATACGGTGTATAAACCACTTTGACTTTTACGTTTATTCAAAAGGAATATTTTTTATACGAAGCGTTTACTAAACAACAAAAGGGAATGTTTTTGTCATACGTATGCGGCGACAACGACTTCTCCGCCGCTGTGACCACTATTTCAGTTTCGGCTTCCTCTACAAGCCATACCCTTTTTTTAATGAAAAATAAATACCATGTTATACTTTTCTTTTATTTTGGTATTGAAAATGGTTTTAAAGCATTTTTATTATATCAATGTGTTGTATTGATATATTTTGATTGAAATGTGGAAATGTTATGTTTCCTTTATGCATGTTTTATGTGATACGATTATTTTATGGTTTATGAGATGTTTAAACCTGGTCATATGAGGAATGTATTGGACTTAATAAGTGACGGGTGGAGCCCGCTATAGCTCCTCGATGCATCGGTAGGTCTCATGAGACAACTAGACGTGGAATTGGCCGAGGCCCTTTCCCAATTTGATTTATGGTTTTGGCCGAGGCCTTAATTATAGAAACCCGCCTTTTTATCACATAAACTTTCATTGCATTTTACAAAACCGAGGATCTTTAAGGTTTAGTGTCTTGGAAACCAGGAACTTAAAACATGAAAAAAAACATTCTTCTTAAACACTTGAAAGGCTTCTCCTTATGTTCATCCTAGGTTCATTACTGCATCTCAGAACCTGGGGACATACATCAATGGAAAGGGTGAGCAGAAGGCCCAGTAAGGAAAACAAGGGAAACATTTTACATGTGAACTTGAGATACTTCAATAAAGTCATGAAAAGAACTTTAAGGCATGAGAATGAAATCATGTGGCATATCATAATAAAAATAACATTTTCATAACTTGAATATGTGGCTACATAATTTAACATAGACAATCATGAACATATCACCAAGGTCCATCCCCAAGGTGTCATTTGAAAATTACCAAGGTTATTCACCAAGGTATCTTGAAAATTGTAATCTCCAGTGGTTACATCATTACCCAATGCATTGGAGATCTATCAGGGCGCACCCTTAAATTTGAATTTATTATCATGTGATACACATATATCGTCATCAAAAATTTCATAAATAACCCATATAGCATAAAATAAATGGGTTTCATTTCATAATCATAACGTTTTAAAAACTTCTTTAAAGACATGATCTTTACGTCACTTTAAACCCACGGAAGGGGAGAGCGGGTCTCATGTATGTAAATCCCAGAATTTAAAATAGAACATTTTGATATATATATGAATACCCCGGTAGAAATAGGAGCTTTGAGTATTCAATTTATAACATAAAATATTTTTGAGAAAAGAGAGAGGCATTTTGAGACGAAAATTCTGCAGCATAACGGCTATGTTTCCGGGTTTTAGAAAACATTGAAAAGAGAGGGGACATGGGTCCAACATTCATAAATGACCCATAAAACAGTATAGGGACAGAATATAAGGGATTTAATAACATGGTAATGAAATTTGAAAATATACCATATGAAATGAAGAACATGAAAGGAAGACAAAAATAAGATTTCTCTTATGAAAATTCGGCAGCCTAACAGCGTTACATAAACATCAACCAAAAATGAATTGATGAGATCAAATAGGGTCTCTCATCATATGAACATAAAAAAATCATTATGATATATATAGATATCATACCCCAACATAATAAAAAGGAACTTGAAATACGTGACATGGAATTAGAACTTTGAAAAGGGAGAAAGGTGCAAGGACCACTTAAAAGTTTAGTAGCCTAACGATGCCACTTAAACTTCAAAATACTGAATTGAAGAGATAAAATGGGGTATCTCATCATATTGTCATAAAATATCAGTATAATACACATAGAGATCATACCCCAACACAACAAAAAGGAACTAGAAAGAATTGACATGAAAGTAGAACTTCAAAACGAGAAGGGTGAAGAACCACTTAAAAATTCGGCAGCCTAACGGCACCACTTAAAACTTCAAAATACTGAATTAAAGAGATAAAATGGGGTCTCTCATCATTAGATCATAAAAGATCAGTATGATAAATATATATATCATACCCCAACATAAAAAAAGGATCTTGAATGAATTTACATGAAAGTAGAACTTCAAAATGAGAAGGGTGAAGAACCACTTAAAAATTCGGCAGCCTGACGGCGCCACTTAAAACTTCAAAATACTGAATTAAAGAGATAAAATGGGGTCTCTAATAATTAGATCATAAAATATCAGTATGATAAATATAGAGATCATACCCCAACATAAAAAAATGAACTTGAATGACTTGACATGAAAATCGAACTTGAAAAATGAGAAGGGTGAAAGAATCCCTTAAACATTCGGCAGCCTAACGGCGCCACTTAAAACTTCATAAAATGAAATAATGAGAGTAAGAGGGGGTCTCTCATCATATGAAAATGAAATGGACAGTACAATGAATATAAAAGAACATCCTCCAACATAATAACATGGAGTATAAAATAATTGACATAAAAGAGATCACTTGAAAAGAAAGAGAGGGGTCGGATCCCTTACCTTAAAATGTAACTCTTAAACCTTAAAGGATGGGACCTTGAGGGCTTGGGGGCACCTTGGGAGGACTCCTTGGGAGGTAATGAGACCAGAAATTTGTTGGGGAAGAGTGTGGAGTCGAATGGATGAAAGGAGGGCTTGGTATTTATAGGGAAAGTGAGGGGACAAGGCATTAATGGCCAAGGGACACCTCAAAAGTGGTTTTCTCAAAAGCATGGGCCCTCCCATGGTACTTACCATAAAGTTAGGACACATGGGGACCCCCACACAATAATTCATCACCCTTGGCCGGCCAACCCTTAAAAAAACTCATGAAATCATCATGACACAGTTATGATGTCATTAAACATACCGAAACCCTAAAACTGTATTTTCACTATTCACTGAAAATTCAACTTTCTCAGAAAGATCCCAAAATATCACCTTAATAAAATATCAATTCTCTGAAAAAATGAACTCCATTTTATAAAAATAATTTTCTAAATATTTTTAATTTATTTTTTAAATAAATACACTATTCACCGAAAATTCATTTTTTCAGAAAAAACCACAAAAATTACCATAACATAATATCGGTGCTCTGAGTTCAAAAATGAAATCCATTTTATAAAAATAATTTTCTAAATATTTTTAATTTAATTTTTAATTAAAAAAACACTATTCACCCGAAAAAACTAATACTTGAATAATAATTTATGAAACCGTTATTTAACCATTTTATTGAATCACATTACTTATTCAAGGTGCCTAGATTATTTTAAAACATTCTTTAAGTGAGATTACTAATCCATTTGGTCATATTACTAATCCTAATCATAAAATCACTATTCATAATTTACTATTCATCAAAAATCAAGTTGATCTTATTAGACTCCAAATTTTGTACTGAACACAATTGTTGAAGACCATTTTTTGAAAATCATTACACATTTTTAATTATTTAAGGTTTACATAAACATTTTTAAAATAGACTTTTTCTAAAATTCATCAAAAATATGCATACTATATTTATCCGGTCATTTGAAAATTCATAAACTTCATCATAAGAAGAAATCCCAATTTTTATTTAAAACAAAGTATTACACAAGGTAGTTACGGTCTCTTTACATAGCCCCTTATCACACCAGCATAGGACCTAAGTGTAAGGTGTGCTAAGGCGAGTGAGTCCGAGGGAGGCTCGGCCAACATTGCCCGAGTAGTAATTTCTATCAGTTTGAACTTCTCGCGAAGGCGATTCCGTTCTAGCTTCACATGATGAAGTTCGGCTTGGGTTTGGTCCAGAGCAAAGCCGAATGGTTCTACCTCCTTCCCAAGTTCTGTTAGATGGGCTTCGATCGGTCCATGACTACTAGGTGAGGACATCGAATCTTCTTTCTATAATAATTAACCAAGATTACTTGTATTTAGAGACAATAATCAAAACATTTTGTTCAAAACGGTCATATTGACCAATGGTCATATAACAGTCAGAACCCGATGGTCTCATTTTATTTATAATCATGTTTATCAAATAAAACATTTTTGTTGAGTATAAAAAATAAAATAAAATAACACATGAAATTAGGAAACAAGATTTATTCAAAATTTCGGGCCGTTACAATCTTCCCCCCCTTATGAAATTGCGTCCTCACAATTTTAAAAATTGGGTTTTGAAATTTCATTAAAAGTCCCACATCGGAAAAAGAGTCTGTGACACCATTACTTTAAATGAAAGAAAAGGAAGTACAAAGGCCACCCGAGTTTACTCATACTAGGATTCCATGTAGGAAACATGGACATGGAGGAGAAAACAAAGGGTCACGTCCTAAAGGAGAGTGATAGAAAACATGATTAGGAGGAAGTTATCCACCAGAAAATCCCAAAATTATGATATGTGCAAGCGGTCTTTGATTACCTAGTAGGGAACGTAAACCAACAACGTTTTTGTTTTATGTTCCTTTTCATTACTTTGAGGAATTCATTTACAACATAGAACAAAAACATAAGGAAATATATCTACCTTCATGTAGAGTTTCATCCTTTAATAAGTTTCTACCCAAAACTAATATTTTCTCTAAACTATGAGAATTCAAAACTACTTGGTCTCATCAAAACACAAGAATCATCTTCTATAGAATCTCATAATCCACAAAAGATTAACTATATATTTCTTTCATCTTTAAACATTATCCCAAAAACCGAAAGGGTAAGGTAAAACAACTCTTCAAAAAGAAATAATCCCATAGGAATGGAAACTACTTTTAAATCTTCAAAGTTCCATGGTACTACACAAATTTCATCATAGTCCATTCCATAAATAACGGTCCTTAAAATTCCTCAAAATAAACCAAACTAAGATTGAAACCCAAATACAAGAAGTATTTGATAACATAGTCTTCCAAAATAAACTTCATTGTTCATCTCCAAACAACAACAACCACTCCTAACATCTTATAACAAAAGTATCTAACCTAAACATATTTAACCCAAGATAGGTTAATCATTACCATAAGTAACCTAAATTACTATAAGTCCACCTTAAATTCATAGATTCTTCAAATATAAGTCAACCTTACTCCTCAATGAAAATACCGTTGTAATCTATTTACCTCGATCATATAGGGTCCCCAAAATAGTGAACGTCTTCCAAAATAAAAATCATATTTTAATCCCCTAATCATCTATGTCCTATTAATACGGAAATCGTATCATTTCCTATCACATTGGTTGTTGAGAAATGTTCTTCCATTTCCCGCCATTAACTAAGAAAAGAACTATAATTAGGGGATTAAATACTTAGCCAATAATCATGAAAAGAAACTTAAAGCATATAAGGATATCTTGTAGTTGAAAAGTATACCCTAACATGTGATCCCCTAGGTTCCCATCTAGGTTATCCATGATCATATATTCTTATGTGAATCTTTATTTTATTTTATCTTTGTTCCTTTAACAATGGTTCATACTAAGCTTATGAATTTACCAAAGCATATCCCCCGGGGGTGTCGTAACCAAGAGTGCCGCAAGGCCCGTTGTCGTGCACCGGTTCCCGTTCGAGTCTAGCTCAAAGCGGTGTTTTCGGGTTTTACCCCTATGTACATCTGTACCAGAGCCACCTCTACCTGCTCGTATCCAGACAGGGATGTATTTACTTGGCAACCCCTTACTCAATACTCACCAAAATACCAGGAAGATTTCCAATATTTTAACTTTTCTATAGGCTTCTTCCTAAAGTTTTCATATCCTAATTTCCACAAATAACTAAACCATCCTTTGATACCAACTATAGAATCCCGCCTTTTTATCACATAAACTTTCATTACATTTTACAAAACTGAGGATCTTTAAGGATTAGTGTCTTGGAAACCAGGAACTTAAAACATGAAACAAAAAAAACATTCTTCTTAAACACTTGAAAGGATTCTACTTATGTTCATCCTAGGTTCATTACTGCATCTCAGAACCTGGGGAAATACATCAAAGTAAAGAGTGAGCAGAAGGCCCAGTAAGGAAAACAAGAGAAACATTTTACATGTGAACTTGAGATACTCCAATAAAGTCATGAAAAGAACTTTAAGGCATGAGAATGAAATCATGAGGAATATCATAATAAAAATAACATTTTCATAACATGAATATGTGGCTACATAATTTAACATAGACAATCATGAACATATCACCAAGGTCCATCCCCAAGGTGTCATTTGAAAATTACCAAGGTTATTCACCAAGGTATCGTGAAAATTGTAATCTCTAGTGGTTACATCATTACCCAATGCATTGGAGCGCTATCAGGGCGCACCCTTAAATTTGCCTTTATTATCATGTGAGCCACATATATCATCATCAAAAATTTCATAAATAACCCATATAGCATAAAATAAATGGGTTTAATTTCATAATCATAACGTTTTAAAAACTGCTTTAAAGACATGATCTTTACGTCACTTTAAACCCACGGAAGGGGAGAGCGGGTCTCATGTATATAAATCCCAGAATTTAAAATAGAACATTTTGATATATATGTGAATACCCCTGTAGAAATAGGAGCTTTGAGTATTCACTTTATAACATAAAATATTTTTGAGAAAAGAGAGATACATTTTGAGGCGAAAATTCTGCAGCATAACAGCTATGTTTCAGGGTTTTAGAAAACATTGAAAAGAGAGGGGACATGGGTCCAACATTCATAAATGACCCATAAAACAGTAGAGGGACAGAATATAAGGGATTTAAGAACATGGTAATGAAATTTGATAATATACCATATGAAATGAAGAACATGAAAGGAAGAAAAAAATAAGATTTCTCTTATGAAAATTCGGCAGCCTAACAGCGTTACATAAACATCAACCAAAAATGAATTGATGAGATCAAAAAGGGTCTCTCATCATATGAACATAAAAAAGATCTGTATGATAGATATAGATATCATACCCCAACATAATAAAAAGGAACTTACAATACTTTACATGGAATTAGAACTTTGAAAAGGGAGAAAGGTGCAAGGACCACTTAAACGTTTAGCAGCCTAACGACGCCACTTAAACTTCAAAATACTGAATTAAAGAGATCAAATGGGGTATCTCATCATATTGTCATAAAAGATCAGTATTATAGAGATAGAGATAATACCCCAACACAACAAAAAGGAACTTGAACGAATTGACATGAAAGTAGAACTTCAAAACGAGAAGGGTGAAGAACCACTTAAAAATTCGGCAGCCTAACAGCGCCACTTAAAACTTCAAAATACTGAATTAAAGAGATAAAATGGGGTATCTCATCATTAGATCATAAAATCTCTGTATGATAAATATAGGGATAATACCCCAACATAAAAAAAGGAACTTGAATGAATTTACATGAAAGTAGAACTTGAAAATGAGAAGGGTGAAGAACCACTTAAAATTTCGGCAGCCTAACGGCGCCACTTAAAACTTCAAAATACTGAATTAAAGAGATAAAATGGGGTCTCTCATAATTAGATCATAAAATATCAGTATGATAAATATAGAGATCATACCCCAACATAAAAAAATGAACTTGAATGACTTGACATGAAAATCGAACTTGAAAAATGAGAAGGTTGAAAGAATCCCTTAAAAATTCGGCAGCCTAACAGCGCCACTTAAAACTTCATACAATTAAATGATGAGAGTAAGAGGGGATCTCTCATCATATGAAAATAAAATGGACAGTATAATTAATATAAAAGAACATCCTCCAACATAAGAACATGGAGTATAAAATAATTGACATAAAAGAGATCACTTGAAAAGAAAGAGAGGGGTCGGATCCCTTACCTTAAAATGTAACTCTTAAACCACAAAGGATGGGACCTTGAGGGATTGGAGGCACCTTGGGAGGACTCCTTGGGAGGTAATGAGACCAGAAATTCGTTGGGGAAGAGTGGGGAGTCGAATGGATGAGAGGAGGGCTTGGTATTTATAGGGAAAGTGAGGGGACAAGGCATTAATGGCCAAGGGACACCTCAAAAGTGGTTTTCTCAAAAGCATGGGCCCTCCCATGGTACTTCCCATAAAGTTAGGACACATGGGGACCCCCACACAATAATTCATCACCCTTGGCCGGACAACCCTTAAAAAAACTCATGACATCATCATGAAACAGTTATGATGTCATTAAACATACCGAAACCCTAAAACTGTATTTTCACTATTCATAGAAAATTCAACATTCTCAGAAAGATCCCAAAATTTCACCTTAATCAAATATCAATGCTCTGAAAAAATGAACTCCATTTTATAAAAATAATTTTCTAAATATTTTTAATTTATTTTTTAAATAAATACACTATTCACCGAAAATTCATTTTTTCAGAAAAAACCACAAAAATTACCATAACATAATATCGGTGCTCTGAGTTCAAAAATGAAATCCATTTTATAAAAATAATTTTCTAAATATTTTTAATTTAATTTTTAATTAAAAAAACACTATTCACCCGAAAAAACTAATACTTGAATAATAATTTATGAAACCGTTATTTAACCATTTTATTGAATCACATTACTTAATCAAGGTGCCTAGATTATTTTAAAACATTCTTTAAGTGAGATTACTAATCCATTTGGTCATATTACTAATCCTAATCATAAAATCACTATTGATAATTTAATATTCATCAAAAATCAAGTTGATCTTATTAGACTCCAAATTTTGTACTGAATATAATTGTAGAAGACCATTTTTTGAAAATCATTACACATTTATAATTATTTAAGGTTTACATAAACATTTTTAAAATATCCTTTTTCTAAAATTCATCAAAAATATGCATACTATATTTATCCGGTCATTTGAAAATTAATAAACTTCATCATAAGAAGAAATCCCAATTTTTATTTAAAACAAAGTATTACACAAGGTAGTTACGGTCTCCTTACATAGCCCCTTATCACACCAGCATAGGACCTAAGTGTAAGGTGTGCTAAGGTGAGAGAGTCCGAGGGTGGCTCGACCAACATTGCGCGAGTAGTAATTTCTATCAGTTTGAACTTCTTGCGAAGGCGATTCCGTTCTAGCTTCACATGATGAAGTTCGGCTTGGGTTTGGTCCAGAGCAATGCCCAATGGTGCTACCTCCTTCCCAAGTTCTGATAGATGGGCTTCGATCGGTCCAAGACTACTAGGTGAGGCCATCGAATCTTCTTTCTATAATAATTAACCAAGATTACTTGTATTTAGAGACAATAATCAAAACATTTTGTTCAAAACGGTCATATTGACCAATGGTCATATAACAGTCAGAACCCGATGGTCTCATTTTATTTATAATCATGTTTATCAAATAAAACATTTTTTTTGAGTATAAAAAATAAAATAAAATAACACATGAAATTAAGAAACAAGATTTATTCAAAATTTCGGGCCGTTACATTAATCATTTTAGACGTCTTGGCGGAGGCCTTGACAAAATGTTTCAGAATCTCCGGCACTATACATTCTCTCATTAAGAAAGTGGTTATTAATCTTTCATGTGATTATTCATCTAGTAGAATATCCATGTGAGTAAGTAAGTGGCATTATTTGATTTTACTTTTTCCATATTATGCTGAAGTTCAAGTTTAATAAGGCTTTTGTTTAGTTATACAATGCTTTAAATGTTTATGTTTATTTATGAAAGCTTCCGCAATATTGTTATCCTTACTGAGCATCTGAGCTCACCCCTTTCAATGTTTTGATATTTTCCAGGATGTGAAGAAGTATTTTATGAATGACCAATAGGGATAGTCAGAAGAGGATATGAGTGTGGACTATGAAGACTTTGTTATTAGTTTTTCACTTTATGATGTAATGTAACACTTATGAATGTATCTAGTGTTTCCAAGGCTACTAAACTAATCGGTCTTTCGAGACTTGATCTTTTGTGATCATGCCAATGTTACGAAGTAACGCACCGGCTCTGGGTAGCTGGGGTCGGGGCGTTACACCCAACTAGAGCCTGAAGCAAAATATCTAATATCATGATAAAAATAGAGGAGTATTTGAGGTATGGTTGTGACAAGACTCCACACCACATAATATTTTTCCCCAAAAAAGTCTCCAAGACGAAATATGATCACGATTATAGTCAATTCTGAAAAAAAAACAAATAAAATTGTTAATCTGAGGCTGAACTTACCCTTCATTGGTCACACCTCACCATGTCAAGAAGAAATCAATGCCCCGGTCTGAGGGAGAATGTGAGAGGGTTCTCCCAACTACAAAAACTGAAGTAGCTTAATTACCTAAAAACATCATCACACTATCCTCGTGGGGGGGGGGGAACATGAAATTATGATTAGTATTTACTAATTTTCGAGAATGAAAGAAACAACTCCACCATAAGGGTCCAAATTGAGATCTTTTTATGGAGAAACCTATCATAACGGGAACCTGAGTGGGAAATCCCCAACCAGAACCAACAACCTTCCATACAAGGGTTATCAAAAACACTAGTGGAACTAAAAATAATCCTCCACACCAACCAATATTCATCCAAGAACCAGGGAGAAATCACTAGAAAAGTTCAATCTAAAACTAATAAAATGATCAACCCTACCGGTCATCCTCTTTTCAAATCCCAGATACATACCAATTCATCATCGAAGAGACCATAACTAAAACCAATTGGACTCATGTATCCAAAGTCCAATAACCTTTAGGGGAAAAATGACTCTAAAAGCTACATTTAAAATAAAAAAAGATTCTTTAACTATGTTTGGACATGTACATACAACCTTTACAACAATAGATTATCATAAAATAATATAATAAAAATGGTTAGGAGGAAGAAGACTAGGCATAAGATTCTAGTATAGCAGAAGATTCCTAAATATGAGAAGGCTTCATCCCAAGACCTGTGGCTAGCGATCTAATGGCTAGAACATCTCCTGCCACATAGTCAGGAGACACATCCTCTGATGAATAATTTTTTTGTCTAACTGATCTTCCTATCGAACATATCCCAATGAGCCAAACAAACACAACAATGGATTTTTTTTGGAGGAATACAGAAAGATGGACTTGAGTGACCAAACCGGCCTCACTAAAATCAAATAAGCAAATTGTTTACTGATCTAGATGCTAGATCTGACAAAGGATGTTTTTTCAGAAAACGGTTCCTCTAGCACACCTCGTCCTCTAGATGGTGGACATTTATTAAAACCCACAGCCACTGATTTCACTCCAATAAGTAACTCAACCATGAATTCTTCATCCACCAACCAATTGATACTGGTTCACCAGACAAGAGAACATTCCCTAAAATTTCAGGATGAAGAACAAAAATAAAATGTGGGGCTTCTATCTCATCCAATGAGGCTACTTCAAGGAATAGGGACACAACTCCGTGAAATGCTCAACATAAAACCCTACTAACCACTGACCATACCAAACATTTCGCAGCTCTTCCAGCTTCTCCAGCTTCACCTAATCCAATAAAATCTGTTGAAAAAAAGTGGCTTTAATCACCTTCGAAATATTCTCACCTTGAACTGATGACAGCGTATCCATGTCCCATTAGTACAAGGCTGGACCCTCAAACAACCTCTAAACTGTATGGACAATAATATCTTCAGGAGTTCCCAACAACCTGAAAAAACTCATGACTTTCTCAAGAAACTCTATATCCTTAATATGACCACAATCACCCTGAAAAATAGTAAACACTCAATAAGGACTGGAAACCATGCATGACTGATTAGAGACCTTGTGAGCCTTTGTAGGCGGCATTTCCGAAGAAAAATGAAAATAAAAAACAAAATCCAACATCAAACTGAGGTAAAAAAATGAATTGCCTCAAACAAAAACCAAAATAAAACTAATGTATAATCAAGAAGCATACGTTGATCCAAAACAACTATCTTAGATTCAAACAAAATGTAAACACCACCAAAACATACTCTTTAAAAAACCACCATTTTCCATGAAGAAACATTTCCAAAAATCATTACTTCATTCCACTCCACATTAGAAACGCCATGAAAAACCATTGATTTCACAACCAAGCCAATGGAGTCTTATATATTGTTACATGGGCATCCATCCATTTTCGTCCTCACATGCAGCCATGAATGTTCCATACATACCCAAACCCATTTCAATGTTTGTAAAGAATACCAAGGGCTAATTACAATCAACATTATCCTACCAAAAACACTTTTAATGTTTCATAATACACGTTAGTAATTTAAAACCATTTGATGAAAAAATATTTTGTTTTCAAATCCATTTTTGTTTGAAAATCCACATTCATTTTCAACAAACACCCATATCAACCGAAACCTATACTAAACACAACTAAAAATGAACTAACAGATTGAGGAACCACTTTCTATTCCTATCTTGGTGACATGGTGGTGGGATATAACCTAAGTAAGTCATAATACCATGTGGAATTTTAACTGGGCACATGGACTCCACTTGGGTGACCACCCCTGGTGAGGACTTAACATGAACTGGAACACCTCCATTGTCACCCCTCAATCCAAAACAACCCAAAACAAAAGTCTAAAATATCATACTACCCCTTGTGAATTGCGATTCAGAATAAGAAAGGGTTCATGATTCCCTTCCCGATCCAAACTCACTAGTCTAAACAGTCCAAATATCTATCTATGAGACACCTCAAATAACAAAAACCTCCCCAGATACCATTTTGTTTAGAAAAAACCTAGGAAAATCCTAAACCAGTCACCCGAGCCAGTCTGCAACAAGTCCCAGGGGGTATTCCTAATCCCCCCGGGATGGCAACAAGTGCTACGAAACTAAACATACACTTAGGGAGTGATTTCAGAAAAAAAGAATCAGAATGAATAATTGAACAAGAAAAGTACAAGATATTACAACTGACATATACATATGTATTAAAAATTAGGTTTAAATACAATATATGAATAAAAATAATCAAAGATGAAAAAAAGATCCTGATCTCACGATCTCTGTGTGATCTGTTTGTCACATCCAACCACAAGCCCAAAAATTCCCCTAGATGAGTAACCACTAAGTAAAAAACTGAATAATAGCTGAAAATATGACTAAAATAATAGAATTACCATGAGAATAAAATTACCCTAGAGATGTCGAGATATATCCATTGAATCCAAGTGTTTCCTTAAACAATGATATCCAATGACACGATTTTGAGAATAATAAATCTATATAAGTATTTTTTTTCCAAATTTTACAAAACTACACACAACACATCTCATTTTCCAAACCAAAAATCATTTTTTATTATAATTCCAATGTAGGGAAAACTAGGGTAGTGCTAAAGTGGTATAGATAAACAATAATAGCATGAAAAATAGTAAATCATAAGTAAAACAAATAGATTAGATAATAAGGGAAACCATAGGTGATCCTAAATATCTTTAGAATACCCCTAGCCATACTCAGTTCAAAAACACCTTCTGTCATATGTTGAATCCCCATAGTATTCAACACATTGATCACCCTTGCTAAAAAACTAGTAGAAATTCCCACCTCAACAATATATCTATCTGGGGAAAAATCCCATATAATTGGGACTGGTAAGAAACAATCACCCAATCATATATTAGAAGTTGAGTAACCCATGGTGGTTGTAAGCACACTGTGTGTGTAGGAGTTCAACACACACATGAATCGGCTCAGCTATTTCCCCTTCACTTTCCATCACTAAATAGGATCACCAATATATGATATCCCCTAAGTGATATCCCTATTATAAAGGTTCCCCATATAAATATACATACACTTCCTATCACCTGAATGTCCCAATCGGGCCTCTGTAGCATACAATCATTTAAATAATTTCACAAATAGTTACTGTTTCTAATTTTGCATGTCTTTTTCGAAACCAAATCCTTTTAAAAAATTTACAAAAACATCCCCTTTAGTTCGAAGTTACAAATGGTACTTTACCATTCCCAAACACATAGAAAAGAATATCAAAAAATGTCTTTCATAATTTTTGGGTGATGCGCAGTTTTATAAAAAAAATTAAATGGACCCACAAGGAACACAGCCACCAAAACACACCCAAAATCCAAAAAGGCAGGTGATCAAATATTTAATTTCAATCCATTTTAAATAACAACATTCATAGAGGAAAAATTATTATAAATTAATATGGAATTATGAAATTAGGGATTCCATGACAACATAAATGGAGAAAGGGAAGTGAGTAGAAGAGGAAAGGGATATAAATGATAGATAAACCATGATGAATCACCAACCATTCTTGTGAATTTATCCCAATAGTGAACCAATATGATTCAATACGGGGGGGGGGGGGGCTCTGGTTGATAGAAAATAAATAGGGATTTGTTTTGAAGGTGGAATCAACCCCAAATTATTTTTAATGTTAAATGTTTTTATGCATGTAATGTACAACATGGTTTTTCGGTACATCTGCATAAAACATGTGCACACCGTGAGACTACTGCTAGAGTAGTTCTGAAAACATGAACGTATGAGTTTCATTGATGGGGAAAACCACTCTCAAACTGTGACATGTAAAAAATTTAAAAAACCCCCCAAAATGGAACCCCAAACACTAGGGAAGCCCACCTAATGATCCTAGAATGATTTAATCCCAATGTAGTGATATTGTGTGTGTCAAAAACTCCCTAACATGAAACATTCTACCATGTACATTCACAAAAAACATGAGATGGTGTAGAGTCCCGAAGCTTATCGTACATGGACATTACATTACTTTTGCGGAATACTTAGTACATTACAAAAACACACACACAAGGACCGTAATAGTTTAGTGTCTTTGGAAACTTAGACTATAATCTTCTAATGGTGGTGAAAGATCTTCAAAATCTCCCATAAAGATCTTCCTTTTTTTTTACCTAAAACCTTTCTATATATCCTGGGGAAAAGAAAACATAAAAGGGTGAGCTCAAATGCTCATTAAGGGTAAACAAAATAAATATCAATCACATCATATTCATAAGAACATAACATTTTGGAAATCATAACCTGCATAAGAGAGCATAATTTCATAATATAGGGTAAATCATGGCAGTGAAATGTAATCACAATAATCATAACATAAAACATGAAACTTTGTGGCATTCACACATAATCATAGAGAATCATTTCTTGTTAGTCAAGACTCATTGCCAAGACTATCTTAGTGGACAAAGTCCCTTTCTGAATCGAGTAACCCTCGTTTCAGTCCTGTTTCACTGAACCGGTATAACCTACCATTCCAGCCATGTCTATCTCATGAGATATAAAATCTTTACCCAATGCATTGGAGGGAGATATAGGTCCCACCCATCTCATAATGATACCATTCTTATGTGTGCCACAAAATCATAAATCATACATCATTGCATAACCCATGTAATAAAAATGGGATTCTTAAACAACATGACATCATAAAACCATTCATATAAGATAAAGGAATTCATAAACATAATTCCATCACAACATAGTCAAATCAATTGAAAAATATGGATAGAAACAGAACCCTTTATTATCTTAGATGGAAAGTAATTTTGATAAAACACTTGAATTGAATTCTTGAGGAAAATATCCTTTCTTCTTCAAAATCAATTTCTTTTCACAAAACATCATGCAATTTTAAAAGAAATATATTTTATTAAAAATAGTCATGAAATATTTTGGAGGAAGCTTCATGAAAATAAGGATTTATAAAACCGTAAAAATCCGTTCGTGCCGTATAAGTTAAAAACATTCTTCGTACTTTTTTCAAAAAAGTCAAAAAGTACCTCGTACGAATAACGACAAAATATTCCTTTCATATCTTTTACTAAAAAATCACCAAAGGGTAAAATTGGATATAAACTATTTTATAAATATTACATGTTGAGGAAACATGGATGTGGATGATAAAATACACCCCAGTAAATACCAAAGTATAAACAATCTCGGATAAAAATGAGATTGTGATATTTCCCTTACCTTAGGTCCGATTTTCTTTGTTCATGTCTGAAGCTCCTGTATAATGGTTTAAATAATGTTATTGACTTATTCCAGAATCATACATATTGATATGATATCATATATGGTCATATTATTAGCTTCTTGTTAGTAATATTTCATTGTTACTTGTTACTCGGGTCTTTATAACTTTTTGTTCTTATGCGTGTTTTGTCGAATAAATTCTTATTCTTATCTTTAGGTTATAGATAAATAATTTACAGAATGGTATTATTGTATTATATACCATATTCATTCATTCAATTCATTTATATAATCATTATGAAATGAAGATCATGTAGAACGAGTCGCATCACATCGTGGAGACGGTATGCCGTCCGTACGCACGAGTGATGATATCGTTCCTATGATCGTGGAATTGTATTGGAGTATATATATATATTATTTCAGTATCAATATTACTTAATAATAATCATATATAGTTACTCATTACACCATTATACCCATCCTTGTAAGGTGATGGTGGAAAAATAGATTACACCACGGCGTGGAGACGGTATTCCGTACGTACGCACGCGCGGTGATTTCTTTTCTCGTAGGATGGATAGATGATGAAATAGGGTTGTTTCATACTTATAATAACATATCAGTATATGAGTGATACTGATGTTATTACTTCATAATGAAACAACCTAAGAAGAAGAAGTGGAAGAAGAAAGAAAGATGAAAGAATTGGTAACGGTAATTGCCTCTTCTTTGAAGCGCCTCTTTGAGACCTCCTCTTAGGGCACTAAAATTGTTCTTTGAGGAAGACCAGAACCTCTAGGATGTTTCTAGGGAAGTGGAGAAGAGATTTTGGCAGGGTTTGGCCGATCTTGAGTGCTCAAATTGGTGTGAGGAGGAGGTGGAGGAGGTGTCCTTTCATAAGGGAGGAGAGGGGCACCTTAGGAATATCTCAAAATATTATTTTATATTAAAGTCAAAATCGGTTTATAATGGTTCCAAAGGGTCTTATTTCGAAGCTAAAGTGGGGATGGGTCGAAAGCCTATCAACCAATAGGATTTAGACAAGTTTAGGGTATCATTTTAACCTTATCAATTTGATTTAACTCTAAGTTAAATAATTTAACTTTCACCGTGTCTTTTTGTTTTCTTTCACTATATGGTTAATACACTTACTATAAAATGCCAAACGAACCCCAAATTGTTTATTATTAATATATATATCCTTATCTAAGTCATTTGGCCGAACCTTAGATTTTTAGGAATAAAATAACAATTAATAATATAATATTTGATTTAAAAACTATTTTGTGTCAATTTTGACACTATTTGATATATGATTTTTTTGAAAGTCATAACAGAATTATATGTTCGAAACAAGTTGATTAAATCAACACTAATATATCATAGTAACCTAGAAAATTAGTGGAATTCATAAAAAGTCTCAAATTATATTTATTTTGGTGTTTATAACATCAATTATGTCAATATTTCATTAATAAGATAATTACTGCATCATCATTGTGTCATAAATAAATTAAATTATTTGATGTCTAAAAATTACAAATAAAATACCATCATGTATTAAATCTTTTTAGATTTCTAATGAATATTTACAATCGAATTTATCTTATGTATAACCCCATATTAAAAATGATTTACTTATTAAACTTTGATTTTAACTATTTTAACCCTTCTTTAAATAAATTAATAATAAATGTCCTAATCTAATCCAAGTGGGCCTAAATGGTCATATTTTATTCCTAAGTTTGTTTTTGGTCGAAATACACTTGTCCAATAGGATTAGGACATGTGTTAGGGTAATATTAATATCATATTTACCCTTAGTTACCCTATTTACTATTAACCGCGGTAAAAAAAAAGTAAAAAGTTACTATTCACCAAAAATTATTTTCATCTCATTGAACCACATTTTACTTACTGACATCAACCGTGTCTCTCGGATTTTTGAAATTCCATTCACAGAAGCGGTAAAATTAAGTTTTATGAAAAATTCAGTTTTTTAACTACCACTTAGTAGTTTCACTATTCATCAAAAATTGATGTTTTTCAGAACAGTGCCAAAATTTCATCCCAAGCTATATTTCATATTCCGAATTCAAAAATGAAGTCTATTTTACCAAATTCATTACATAAAAGTTGCATTAATTAATTTTATAATTAAATCCCGCTGTTAAAACAAATAGCGTGTTTTTAAGAAACAATATCTATCAAAAGATTGACACTTGATTATGTCTGGTTTAAATGTGAAATTACATCCAATGACCAACATTGTATTAAATTGTAAAAATATATTCTAAATATACTTTAAAACCACTCAAATTAATTATTTATCACTATTAATTATTTCGATTAAAAAAGTTGTTTTTAATTATAATTTAGTAATTTTCACTATTCATCAGAATATGAAAGTTATCCGAAAAGTACCAAAATTTCACCTTAGGCTAAATTCGATACTCCGAATCCAAAAATGAAGTTAATTTTGAAAAATAAGATTTACAGAGTTAAAAAGTGGTTATTACTATTCATAACGGCTAGTTTTAATAATATTTTAATAGCATATCGTTGTTTAGTGAAACTCGGTATTGCGTATTACACACGCTATCGAGGAAGGTCGTGATTGCGTGTAATGCAAGGCAAGTCAAGGATGCGTGTTGTGCAAGCTCCTTTTGGTGTAGCGTACAACACAAGACTTTAATAAAATTAAAAAGAATATTTTTTTATAAAATCTTGGGCTGTTACATTCTACCCCCCTTAAAATGAATTTCGCCCTCGAAATTCGTCGGGGTTATATATGGTTTACTATTCGAAAGTTTCTTTAATAGAAACCCACATCGTAAAAAGGAATATCAAAACCAATCTTTAAAAACAAAAGTATGAAACGTAACGGTTACCCAAATAAACTAATTATTGGGTTTCCACATAGGTGAAAATATGGATATGGAAGAAAAATCTAACCATCATGTTCTGATGGAGAGTGGTAGAGAACATGGCTATGGAAAAGCCAGTAATCACAAATCCATAGATTTGTGATGATATAAGGTACCATCTTATTCATCAGGTATAAGATCACTAGGACAACATTTTTGGTTTTCAAGATCATTTCACTAAAGGTGAAAATTTGAATTAGAATAAATACTTACTTTATTTTGGTACAATTTCACTGTTGTTCGTGCCTTGAACAATTTCCACTTCATCTCTTAAATAAATGAAGTGGAATTTGTTATTCATGAAGTGTTAGCAGATCATGTGATAGAATGACGGGTCATTCCATCTGTCTCAAACAAAATATTAGCAAAAATTATATGCACAAGTCGATCTATAGTGAGATTAATCATATATGGTTCCTAAAATGGACTTATACTTCATATATCATACTGCTTAATATAATAAAACTATTTTCTACTAAACAGGGACTTCCTGTAGGCCAGTGGTAGGCGATAAAGGCCAGTCGCACTTCGGTTGTGGGTTCGATTCCCACAGCCTTGTCCGAAGCGATGGGCTGTCGCCCATCCTGCAGGTTGTCCTTTTTCCAAAACTATATAACATCCCATCAATAATATCGAAAAAACAAACAATACTAACTTATGTCCAACATAATCCATTCCAATCTTTAGGCTTATCCATAATACTGCAGTCGACTCTCATAATATAGTGAAAACGATTACCAGAGATTTAACACCATCGTCGATCCCCATATATCATAAGATATGTTTTTTTGGTCACATTCCAAACATTCAAAGTCCTTAATCGTGTATTCTCTTGAATACCTTAGTGAAAACATGAATGCAGTTAAAAGTAAACACTTTTCACATACAAAAATCCTCAAAATTCTATATACTCAAACTTAGTCCTTATATCAATCATGAGCTCATGAATACTGTTAAACATTTCATTTTCACGTTTTCCCTTCATTATGCGCATAATATCTCAATCACTTTGAATACCACATTAGACCAATACATAAATATTCCAATATTCCATGATACAACATTATTTTGGAATCCCATTACATAAACACTTAATCATTCCACCACATCGTTGTCATATTCAACATTGCCAATAGTGATCGCATGTGACTTCCCTTTGTCCTTTGCCTTAAGCGGTTTCTCATGTCGATCATCACTAACCCTTGGATTAGGGCATTTATTAGCATAATGCCCCATTTCCTTGCACTTGAATCATTGAAGTGTTGGTTGTACGTTCTCTGCAGTGTTTGCTTTATTCACTTCATTAGAATCCCATTTTCCATTACTTCGACACTCAGCTGCTCGATGACCTTCTTTTCCACACTTAAAACATTTTCTAGTCCCTTTAAGACAATCTCCACCATGCTTCTTTCCACACTTTGTGCATAAGGAAACATTCATCTTCTTTTCACCATTATTCTGAGTTTTCTCCTTGAACTCCATCTTTCGTTTCTTGTCAAAACCATGAGATGGATATGTAACACCAACTTCCATTTCTACCTTGATAGCACAACGCACAATTTCTTCATAGCTACTGAAGTCTCTTATAGCTAATGCCCTTCGAAGACTTGGTTTTAAGCCACTGAAAAATCGATCAACTTTACTTTCAGGTTGGATGATAATTCCAGAAGCATACCTTGCAAGTCTTGTAAAATTTGCTTCATAGGTACCAACAGATTCATCGTCCCTTTGCTTCAGTTCAAGAAACTCTTTCTCCATCTTTGTTCGAAGAATACGAGGGATGTACTTATTGAAAAATAAGTTCTTGAACTCGTCCCATTCCATAGACTCAATTTCATCCCTTTTCCTCGTATTCTTAACAAGATTCCACCATTGATCCGCATCTCCTTCCAAACGATACACTGCTAGGATGACATTATCATGCTCAGAACATTGATGAACTGAAAATATCTTTTTAGTAGTTCTAATCCATTGTTCAGCAACTAATGGATCAGTAGACCCGCTGAAAGAAGGTGGACGCTGCCTCATGAAGGATTCAACAGAATGTTCCTCCCTCCTTTGTTCGTTTGGAAATCCTGCATGATTCATAGCTTGAGAAAGTTGTGTGAGAATGGCTACAAGATTTTGCATTCCAGCTCCCATATCGTTTGGTTGCTCAGGGGGACAATCATTGCATTGCCCATCGCATTCCGCATTAACACGGTTCCTTCGGGTTCCAGCCATTGACTAAAACCAAGAAGAATAGTGTGAGCAACACTAATTATAATAGGAAACCACATAATTCAAGAAAAAAAAATTTTCATGCTTATGGTCTTATCCTAGGTTATTCATGGCCATTTCTAAGATTGTGTTCTATGCTTAGACTTATCCTTAGGGTTCTTACTAAGGTTTTCACATCCTAGTTTCCAAAGGTTGACTATACCTTTCCTCTGATACCAACTATAACGACCCCTACTTTACATACATTGTTAATACTTCGAAATTGAAGCACACTTATTACAACATATGACAAAACCACAAAGGACCGTATAGGTATAGTGTCTTTAGAAACTGGGAAACATAAACAACTGGTTCATAAATCTTCTACAGTGTCTCCCATTTATTTCATCATATCTAGGGTCCCTTTTAGCATATTCTACTTAATATCCATCTTCCTGACCTGGGGAAAAGAAAACATAAGAGGGTGAGCTCAAATGCTCAGTAAGGGTAAACAAAATAAATATCAATCACATCATATTCATAAAAACATAACATTTTGGAAATCATAACCTGCAAAAGAGAGAATAATTTCATAATATGGGGTAAATCATGGCAGTGAAATGTAATCACAATAATCATAACATAAAACATGAAACTTTGTGGCATTCCTACATAATCATAGAGAATCATTTCTTGATAGTCAAGACTCATTTCCAAGACTATCTTAGTGGACAAAGTCCCTTTCTGAATCGAGTAACCCTCGTTTCAGACCTGTTTCACTGAACCGGTATAACCTACCATTCCAGTCATGTCTATCTCATGAGATATTAAATCTTTACCCAATGCATTGTAGGGAGATATAGGTCCCACCCATCTCATAATGATACCATTCTTATGTGTGCCACAAAATCATAAATCATACATCATTGCATAACCCATGTAATAAAAATGGGATTCTTAAACAACATGACATCAAAAAACCATTCATATAAGATAAAGGAATTCATAAACATAATTCCATCACAACATATTCAAATCAATGTAAAAATATGGATAGAAACAAAACCCTTTATTATCATAGATGGAAAGTAATTTTGATAAAACACTTGAATTGAATTCTTGAGGAAAATATCCTTTCTTCTTCAAAATCAATTTCTTTTCACAAAACATCATGCAATTTTAAAAGAAATATATTTTATTGAAAATAGTCATGAAATCTTTTGGAGGAATCTTAATGAAAATAAGGATTTATAAAACCGTAAAAATCCGTTCGTGCCGTATAAGTTAAAAACATTCTTCGTACTTTTGTCGAAAAAGTCAAAAAGTACCTCGTACGAATAACGACAAAATATTCCTTTAATATATTTTACTAAAAACTCAACAAAGGGTAAAATTGGATATAAACTATTTTATAAATATTACATGTTGAGGAAACATGGATGTAGATGATAAAATACACCCCAGTAAATACCAAAGTATAAACAATCTCGGATAAAAATGAGATTGTGATATTTCCCTAACCTTAGGTCCGATTTGCTTTGTTCGTGTCCGAAGCTCCTGTATAATGGTTTAAATAATGTTATTGACTTATTCCAGAATAATACATATTGATATGATATCATATATGGTCATATTATTAGCTTCTTGTTAGTAATATTTCATTGTTACTTGTTACTCGGGTCTTTATAACTTTTTGTTCTTATGCGTGTTTTGTCGAATAAATTCTTATTCTTATCTTTAGGTTATAGATAATTCATTTACAGAATGGTATTAGTGTATTATATACCATATTCATTCATTCAATTCATTTATATAATCATTATGAAATGAAGATCATGTAGAACGAGTCGCATCACATCGTGGAGACGGTATTCCGTCCGTACGCACGAGTGATGATATCGTTCCTATGATCGTGGAATTGTATTGGAGTATATATATATATTATTTCAGTATCAATATTACTTCATAATAATCATATATAGTTACTCATTACACCATTATACCCATCCTTGTAAGGTGATGGTGGAAAAATAGATTACACCACGGCGTGGAGACGGTATTCCGTACGTACGCACGCGCGGTGATTTCTTTTCTCGTAGGATGGATAGATGATGAAATAGTGTTGTTTCATACTTATAATAACATATCAGTATATGAGTGATACTGATGTTATTACTTCATAATGAAACAACCTAAGAAGAAAAAGTGGAAGAAGAAATAAAGATGAAAGAATTGGTAACGGTAATTACCTCTTCTTTGAAGCGCCTCTTTGAGACCTCCTCTTAGGGCACTAAAATTGGTCTTTGAGGAAGACCAGAACCTCTAGGATGTTTCTAGGGAAGTGGAGAAGAGATTTTGGCAGGGGTTGGCCGAGCTTGAGTGCTCAAATTGGTGTGAGGAGGAGGGGGAGGAGGTGTCCTTTTATAAGGGAGGAGAGGGGCACCTTAGGAATATCTCAAAATATTATTTTATATTAAAGTCAAAATCGGTTTATAATGGTTCCAAAGGGTCTTATTTCGAAGCTAAAGTGGGGATGGGTCGAAATCCTATCAACCAATAGGATTTAGACAAGTTTAGGGTATTATTTTAACCTTATAAATTTGATTTAACTCTAAGTTAAATAATTTAACTTTTACCGTGTCTTTTTGTTTTCTTTCACTATATGGTTAATACACTTACAATAAAATGCCAAACGAACACCAAATTGTTTATTATTAATATATATATCCTTATCTAAGTCATTTGGCCGAACCTTAGATTTTTAGGAATAAAATAACAATTAATAATATAATATTTGATTTAAAAACTATTTTTTGTCAATTTTGACACTATTTGATATATGATTTTTGTGAAAGTCATAACAGAATTATATGTTCGAACCAAGTTTATTAAATCAACACTAATATATCATAGTAACCTAGAAAATTAGTGTAATTCATAAAAAGTCTCAAATTATATTTATTTTGGTGTTTATAACATCAATTATGTCAATATTTCATTAATAAGATAATTACTGCATCATCATTGTGTCATAAATAAATTCAATTATTTGATGTCTAAAAATTACAAATAAAATACCATCATGTAGAAAATCTTTTTAGCTTTCTAATTAATATTTACAATAGAATTTATCTTATTCATAACCCCATATTAAAAATGATTTACTTATTAAACTTTGATTTTAACTATTTTAACCCTTCTTTAATTAAATTAATAATAAATGTCCTAATCTAATCCAAGTGGGCCTAAATGGTCATATTTTATTCCTAAGTTTGTTTTTGGTCGAAATACACTTGTCCAATAGGATTAGGACATGTGTTAGGGTAATATTAATATCATATTTACCCTTAGTTACCCTATTTACTATTAACCGCGGTAAAAAAAAGTAAAAAGTTACTATTCACCAAAAATTATTTTCATCTCATTGAACCACATTTTACTTACTGACATCAACCGTGTCTCTCGGATTTTTGAAATTCCATTCACAGAAGTGGTAAAATTATGTTTTATGAAAAATTCAGTTTTTTAACTACCACTTAGTAGTTTCACTATTCATCAAAAATTGATGTTTTTCAGAACAATGCCAAAATTTCATCCCAAGCTATATTTCATATTCCGAATTCAAAAATGATGTCTATTTTACCAAATTCATTACATAAAAGTTGCATTAATTAATTTTATAATTAAATCCCACTGTTAAAACAAATTGCGTGTTTTTAAGAAATAATATCTATCAAAAGATTGACACTTGATTATGTCTGGTTTAAATGTGAAATTACATCCAATGACCAACATTGTATTAAATTGTAAAAATATATTCTAAATATACTTTAAAACCACTCAAATTAATGATTTATCACTATTAATTATTTCGATTAAAACAGTTGTTTTTAATTATAATTTAGTAATTTTCACTATTCATCAGAATATGAAAGTTATCCGAAAAGTACCAAAATTTCACCTTAGGCTAAATTCGATACTCCGAATCCAAAAATGAAGTTCATTTTGAAAAATAAGATTTACAGAGTTTTAAAAAGTGGTTATTACTATTCATAACGGCTAGTTTTAATAATATTTTAATAGCATATCTTTGTTTAGTGAAACTCGGTATTGCGTATTACACACGCTATCGAGGAAGGTCGTGATTGCGTGTAATGCAAGGCAAGTCAAGGATGCGTGTTGTGCAAGCTCCTTTTGGTGTAGCGTACAACACAAGACTTTAATAAAATTAAAAAGAATATTTTTTTATAAAATCTTGGGCTGTTACAGATGGGTTAGAAGAAAAAATAACACCAAAACACAAAGACTTTTATTAGACACCCAACACGAATCGCAATCAAAATATCCAACATCGAGAAATTAAAAAATGATGGATTATCCGGGGTTAGGGTGTGAAAATGTTCATGAGAATTTCCATTATTTTTTTTCCCTTTATAGGATGTTGAAATAAATCATCACTAGTAAACCTTATATTAAGAAATTGACTATAGAAATTCTAATTTTCATCACACATTTAATAATTATGTGTGGAAGTGAATTTTGTTTATCCTTTTATCTATATGCATCATTAGCTCTCTTTTTCACATCACCTTAGTAGTAAATTTCATAATTAAATTGTTTCTCATTCCTAAATAATTAACTAGTAGCATTAACAAAATTACATCCATGATTCATTCCAAACATTGATCATAATGTAAATATCATCTTCTTTTAACAATGATTCATATATTTTCCCTTGACTTGAAATTTTCCCAGATTATCTATCCTATAAGATTAATGGGTGACTACAATCACCATATCTACATTGAGATAACATCAAAATGTTTTCTTCATAGCTATTGATGTACATTAGGGACACTTACCTATAGAGACATAGTTTTAGGCCAATGAAAATTGAATCAACCATACTCTCTTTTTGAATGACAATTACATAAGTGTACCTTGTAGGTGTTGTAAAATTTGCTTCATGGGCACCAAAATATTCATAATTCTTTTTCATATTCTTAACGATACCTTTATCTATAATTTTATGAAAAATAAGTAGATTTTACTTATTGAAAAATAAGTTTATGAACTCATCCCATTCCATAGAGTAAATTTCATCTTCTTCCATTGTATTATTGATAATATTTCATCATTGATCTGTTTCACCTTCCAAATGATAGACATTAAAAACGAATTTCTCATGTTATGAATAATTGATAGTCTAAAATAAATTTATAGATGTACTAATATATTGTTCATCCACTAGTGTTTTAGAAGATGAAATGAAGGAATTTGGACGCTTTCTCATGGGGGACACAGAAAAATGTTGATCCATACTTTTCTTGTTTGGAGGAACAATATGATTAATAGCATGCATTTTTATTAATCAGAGAAATAGTATTAGTTATTTTATATTGCATAACATTTAGTTACACTGGAATAAAATCATTTCATTTTCTATTTCATTCAACATTTTTATGGTTCTTTAAGGTTCTTCCACTGAAAAAAACCAAAAATCATTATGTGGGGAATAATAATCATAATAGAAAAAACAAATAATTAAGGGGAATTACATTTAAAATATTTATTTATGATATTTTTTATTTTATCCTTGGTTACTTTTGATCATCTCTAAAACTCTAGGATTGTATCCTATACTTCATGTTATCATTTGGGTTCTTACAAAGGATATCTCATCCTAGTTTATAATGTTTAACGAAACTGTGATTTGATACCCAATATAATGGACCATAAAATTCAGAAATATATTTTACATCTAAATAGAATAATATAAATTACATAAAAATATGAATCCATAATAGAACCATATAATTTTAGTCTATTGGGTAACTAGGAAATATAAACAATTTCTAATAAAATATCTTCCTAGTGTCCTCCTAATTCCATCATAATTAGAACCCCATTTAACACTACATACATGATACCTTTCTTATTATCAGAGGAAAATAAAAATAAGATTGGCTGAGATCTAATTCTCAGTAATGGTAATAATAGATGATATAAATCATATAATAATCATGACACAAATTAACATAAAAAAATATTTTGGAAAATTGTATCATGTATATCAAAGATAATGATATGATTTTATCCGATATATATTATATGTTCTTAAATAAAATACTTCCCAATTTCATGAAAAAATAAATAAATTTGTATATACATATAAGAATACAAAACAACTTCCTTATTTGTCAAAGTTCTCTTCTAAAACCACTATATTTTACAAAGTCATTAACATAATCGGGTTCACTCAACATTCCATCCTTATGTTAATAACTTGAGATCATTTTCCATTATAGTTCAGTTTATATATTAAGATATAGATATCTAAACAATGAATTAGATGGAGATATAGGTCCCATAAATTACAAAATGAAAATAATACACATGTGTTTTATGAGGAAATAATTCATTCATCGTATCATATCACCAAAAACAAATAGCTTTCATAAACATCCTTTCATCATAACGTAACTCATAGAAAATAAATTGTTTGAAAAAATATCAATAGATGATAAACATAAAAAATACATAAAACTAATAGAAATAGTATCCTTGAAAAATTTATGAATTAAAACGTATGTTATATAATGAATTTTTTAGTATATTGAAATTACGTTTCTAAGATCACATGAAAATAATTTTTGAGCAAAATATCCTTCACACTATGAAAATGATTCCTTTTATTATATCTAATGAAATTTTAAATGAAACAATTATAAAAAAACATGACCTTGTAATATTTTGTGGTATGATTCAGAAAATTAAGGGATCATGAATGAATAAAAATCCTTTGATGTTGTATAATCATAATAAATATACTTCTCTTACATTTTCTTAAAAAGTAAAAAATTACCTCCACATGAAAATGAGAAAAATTTACCTTTCAACCCTTTTAGTAAAAATTAAACTATTTGTAAAAATGAATTTAGAAATTTTATAAGAATAGTAAAAATAATATGGATTTTTTATGAATCATTGACGTGGAAGTTAAACATTTCCTCGTAAAAACTTCCATATAAACAATCTCAAATAATTAGGATATTGTCAAATTAACCCTTACATTAGGTCATATTACTATTGTACATATTTCAACTTATAGTATAATGGATTAATGAATGTTATTTAATTAAAATAGAAGCATATTAATATTTTATGATATCATATATGCTCATATTATAACTATTTTGTTAATAATATTTCATTAGTACTCTTCTTTTGCGTGTTAAGAGATTTTATATTCCAATTCATGTTTTTCATATAAGTCTCAATTCATGTCTATAGGATATATTTATATTAGTAAATAATGATATTAAGGTTTTATATATCATATTTATTCATTATATAAATTTATATAACCATTTTTTAATTGTTAAAATTGAAAATGATTCACATAGCACCATTGAGACTCTTGGCCACACATACACATGAGTGATGAAATCAGTCAATTAATTGTAAAAGAATAAAGATTTTGATGGTATTTATTATGTTCCAGAATCAATATCATTTGATAGTTACAATATATATCTATTATTACATTCATTACACCCATATAGGTAATATATATATTGAAAACATATTATACCACAATGTAGAGATGGTAAGTCATAAGTATGAACAGAATGTACTTTGATTTTTTATAGCATATATTACAAGTGTAACATGGTTGTGACATCAAAATAAATAAAGAAAATCATATAGTTGATATTATATTTATTACTTTTGAATTTAAAAAAATACATTAATAGAATTTAAAAGAAAAAAAATCTTTGACGAGTCGTTAAAGATGATTAATTATTCCTTAGAGAACATAAATTTGATCTTCTATTTGGGAAAATATAGTTGGTTACATAAAAAAACCATATCCTCTTGAATTTACCATATATTTTTAATAAGTGAAAATTTAAGGGGATGGTCGAGTTTCAATGATAAAAGTAAAGTGATGAAGGGATGGGGAGGTTCCTTTTTCTGATTTGGTTGTGTGCGGTAATTTTTGAATATACAAAAATATTAATTTGTAAAATATTAAATCATCATCCAAATACTTCAATAATAAAATGCATTGAAATATATGAAGATATAAAGTTTTAATATCATAAAAAAATATATTACATATATGTTTTTTTGTATACTTTTTCAACTTATCATTTTGATTAATGCTTATGTAACATATTAAAATGTTATCAAAGGTAACAATGATTTTAATTTTAAATGCTTGTAATTTTTGCTCATGTTAATTAAATTAAATCATATATGAACAATTTATAAAATTACATACCATATAATATTTTTTTATACATTGATATATGCTTTATTATTTTTAAATAATTTAATAAAATGTTATTTTGATAAAATGTCATTAGTTTCAATTTTGACAGTTTTCATTAGTTTTACTTTTACAGATATCCAAATTCATGTTATCTTACAACCAAATAATTTATTATATCACTATATAGAAAATTTTATCAATAAATTTAATTTTTCAATGTAATTATTTTAAATTTAATTATTTTAATATTTCTAATTACATTTATTTGATATTTCTTATTAATAAATTAATTACTACATCAGTATTGTGTAATAATTTAATATAATTATATCATTATGAAAAAATAAAAATTAAATAACATGAAAATGATTAATATTATCTTATTATGGTTAATATTAATAGCATAATATATCTTTTTGTTAACTATATATTGAAATTTTCTTATTATTTAATATATAAAAGGCATAACTTTAATATTTATTAAATAAGATTTTCTATATAGCATAATTGCATCAAAGGGAACAAAAATAAAAAATATATTAATATCATGAAAATATGTTTATTATTTTGAATATTTATAGTTACGTTCTTTAATTACATAATTATTCCCCTGGGGGGAACTTAATTGAATTTAATGAAAAATAACGTGACATTTCATTTCATTCTCTAATTTATGTATCATATAATTATTTTTCATGCATAATTTTACATTAAATGACTTAATTTAGTTCCATCTATGTAATGAGGAATATTTTATTCCAAAAATTAATATTTTTAATGTGTTAGGGACTATTTATAGTCGTCAAAATTTTATTTTTACATAAATTAAAAAATTTTCCTTTTATCGTGGTAACAACATTTTCCTTTGATACAATTAATATATGAAAAAATTAGAAGAGAACTATTAACTAAATTTTACCTATCTGAATTAAAATCTAGAATTATTTTTTCAAAATTATAATTTCAGAATTTTTTTGTCATAATTTTAAATAATACTGGTAAAATTACATTGACAATAATTTTTCAAAAAACCCCCATAACATAATTTATTTTAATAACAAATTCATCTATAAATTCATTTTCAAAAACAGTAATAAGAATATATTAAATTCAAATTCAATAATTAAAATTTAAAAATAATCTAAAGTAAAATTTTACCTTGTAAGTACTTTAAAAAAATAATGATTTCAATAAAAAACGTATTCTCATTATTCTTTAAATTATTTTATGAAATCATAAAAAATTAATTTATAAACCTTTTTATAAAATAATTTCAATATTGAAAATAATTTTATAAATTTAATTTTCATGAACTTCTTAAAATAAATAGAAGATAAAGTAATTTTTAATGAAAATGTATTATTAAAGAGTAATTTGATTTTAATAAATACTTTTTGATCACTTAATATATTTATATTGAGTTATTTTTATTTAAAAATATATTTATTTTATTTATTCATATAAAATTTAATGGATGTGTTATATTTGTCATTTTATAATAATAGTTATTCATTTTTAATTTAAACTCGTGGTTGCATTCAACCAAAGATATTGATGAATTAAAATTATTTAAAGTGATATATTTCAAAAACAATTATATCATGTTTTTACATTATATCATGTGTTTTTAATTAAAATACTACCACACCCATGTTGGTAGGTAGACTAAAATCCAATATAATATATATGGGTGTTTTCCCCTATATCTCATTGGTGAGGATGGTTGGATGAACATACTTGCTGGTATCTCTTTCAGCTCATACATGCAATATTTTCTAGCATGATTTTTTGTCGGTTTAATCACCTAGAAATTACTATGGAAATGTTATATATTTTTATATGGATATTAAATAAATCTGAAAATCCATGTTTGATGCTCATAAATGTTTGTTTCCATTGGATTATAGTTACACAGTAATCTTATTTCATGAAATATATTCATGGTTAGCCATAAAGATCCTAAAATTTAGTAGTCTTTATAAATTCAATTGTTATTCCTTTCACAATATCCTTGGTAAATGGGTCATATGAAATTGTGGGGTTAGAAGCTCATTATGTGTAATCATGGAAGATATCATTCAATGATTTTATAAATGTATACAATTAAGAACATGTAACAACCTTATATTTTGTGAATTTTATATTTTAATCAAATATATCCTTATAAAAAATAATAATATGTAACACCATGTTAATCTTGAATTACACACATCACTGAATTTATCTTGCATGGAAGATGAAAATTATTTTCATCAAAATGTGATATATAATTAATGTTATTATTGAAATGAAACCTTAATTAAATAGGTGTTAATCATATCAATATTAATATAAATTAATAAAAAAAATTATATTAAATATAATGGATTTATCAAATAGAAAACATAACGATAAAGATTAAATTTATTTTGACATAATTATTCAGATATTTTGATTATATTATTTTATAAAAAACATGTTTTCAATTGATTTTTCTGAAAAAATAGTAAAAATAATTTTTAACAATTTTAGATATAATATTTTCAAAATAATTTTTATTAAATTTATATTTCAAAAATTATCTTTGAGCATCATTTTTAAAATATTTTGAGAGAATACAATTTTCAATAAATAATGAAAATACTGGGCAGTATTAAGAATTTTCATTTACATTGATGCTTTAAAAAACAACCCAATTAGTTTTTCATAATTCATAATGTACAAATAGTTGAATAATATAATTATTAATAAATTATAGGTCATTGGTATAAATTAAATATTTAATTTATATAAAATATTTTTTTGACTTTTAATGATTCCTTATTTGAAAAATGACTTTTTCATCGCGTGAATAGGATAAATTTTAAATTAATAATTTCATCTTCTGTGATTCAAATTTGGTAAGAGTTATTCCCTATTTTTAATCAGATTATTTTATATTATGTAATTTTTATAACATAATTTTATATTTAATTAATCGTAAAATCTTAAAAATTCATTTTCTATGGTTGAGGAAAAAATGTGTTTACTGGGGGATAAAATCAAAATATTAGGGTTAGGAATAACTCAGCATTTTCCAAAATCTGTTATAAAAAATATAATTAAAACATATATCTTATATATTGGAAAATGAACAATATTTATCATTTTGAAATGTGAAAAATGTTGGTACACATTTTTCTTCTAAAAATTTACAAGTGTACCACCAACCTCACTTATTAAAGGTTGTACAATTTTCTCTCTTAATAACACTTCCAAATACCATTAAATCATCCAATCCATTTATATATAACCTAATTAATTCCCTTATATTTTCTTGTGAGGACTATTGTTTTCCTAAATCCAACGTAGTAATCCTTTTCTTCCAAACCAATAAATATTATCTGAAAAAATACATAATATCCCAAATCGATCATTTTATATTATATCATCATGAATATCTAATAATTAAACTATGAAAATATTATATGATAACTAACATATCATCCATAAAATAATATGTTATTTTCTTAAATGTTTAACTATAAAACTTTTCCACATTGATCAAATGGGATATGAATTCAACATTCTCGTGTATGATGACATACCTTTGTTTGAATCGATGTTATTTTCTTTCCATTACAACTTATCACATAATTATTTATTGATAGATTTAATGTTAATATTTATATTCATTATATTATTTTCTTATTGAATTATTATATAATTTATTAATTCTTAAATTCTATTCCACATGAAAATGATAACATCATTCATCGTTATAGTAGACTACCTCCTCACGAAGTAATTTCATCTGTATTCACATATGTATTTTATGCAATATAATATGGACAAGTTTATATGAAATTGTATGTGATATATATGAAAATATAATTATTATTGATTGTTAATATAATATTTACCTTTATTTCTTTGAAACTATCAAGAAAAAGAAAGCATCATTCATGTGTGTGTACACCCTACACTCTCCATGAATGATTTATTTCATTTTATATATATTTATTTTATAAATTACATTAAATAAATATATAATAAATATATATGATATTTATATAATTATAAACATTATTTATACTAATTAACAATTAATAATGTAAAAATATTTATAATACAAAATTAAATCATACAAAAAACAAACCAGTTATTAACCAAAATGTTATTTTAATAAAGAATTGTTAATAAATAGGTGAATACAATTCATAAGTTAAATATAAATTGTATGATACATATGAATATGTTTTGAAACATATAAATATAATATTTTATATTGATTGTACATGAGGTTTTTAAATATATGATTAATTTCATGACTTAAGGTAAGGTATTTCTATTCTACCAGTTACATTTGAGAAACATTTGAAATATTCACAACTAATTTTTGAGGGTGTATATTCATCATAGTATTGAATTTTATGATCATTCTACTGAAAATAATTGAGACTTAAATATCCATATAGGTATTTTTCATTCAATTATTTTATGTTTTAAAGGATATCCAAATTGTAATATATTTTTTTCTCACTTTTATATATGTGAGATACATTACATATTAACAAAATGATTCTTATATGGGATATATATATAAATCACATGAATTAATTTTATATATCTTATTAATAAAAATAATGGTATTTACATTTCAATTTCATTATCTCAATTACGTGAGGTTTACAGTTAATTAGTCACCGAATAAGTAAGAGGTTTTCATATAATCTTCTTGTCAGTGAGGAATTTGTTATGTTCTGAAATTATCATCATTTATGTGGTTTATATTAAGGACCTTTTACATGTAATATTATTAATTTATTTATATAAATCAATTTTAGGATTCCTTTTTTGGTTATTCAGACATGAGGATTATGATTCAATGTTATCAAGGTGGTTTGAGTTTTATGATATAATCTCATCGTTTATCGGGATTGATCTTGAATATTCATTCAATGTGGAATTCATATCATATATATCTCAATAGAAACCCGTATTTTTATATAATTTAGTTAGGTTATGAGAATAAATATTTTCCCTTCTTATTATAATATTTATGTAATAAGAAATTTAAAATAATGTTTTTATAAAAAATTATCCTTACTTATCTCTTTGGTCAAAACCCTTTTTCATGGGTCATACTGATATTGAATCCAATATAAAACTAGTTATTTTAACATTGGTTGTTAAATGATAGAATGAAGAAAATATTATGGAATAAATTTCATTTTTTCGGTTCTGATATGATTAATGTTTCACGATCTATTAGATCCTATATGTACTATTTTCACCATTTATCTAGTGGGAGCTATATCTATCACCAATGCATGGGGTTATGGTTAATTATATGTGATCTCAAAGTTTATATGATAGGTTATACCAATTCCAAAATAGGTTACACCATAGGATATCCCAATCCTAAAAAAGGATACATGAGAAGTTATCACATGCCCGAAATATGGTACATTATTGGTTATCCAAAGCCTGATATAAGATACACAAAAGGTTTTCCCAATCTAAAAAGTGTTACATGGGTGGTTATACCAAGACTAACCATTTATGAATATCTTTTTAGTAATATTTGACATAATATTTTATTTTATTACGTGTATTCCACAATTTGATTTCATATTAGATTGTTACTTTTTCGTGGATCATTTTCTTCGATTCCATTGTGATTCATATATTGTAAACTAAAATGATTTATTCCAGGAGAAAAAAATTTAATCTATGTTATGAAGTATAGGAGTTCAAATGTTATTATCATATTATCATACCCATAAGGTCAGGTTGTACTAATATATCACTATTTTATCCTTATTGTGATTCTGAGTTACCATTTCGTATGATACATTCCCCTAGATTATGATGAATTTTTATTAAGTATATTATGTCTATGAATATTAATAAATGGTAATATCGATGTTATATACATATTATATCATTTGTAAAAGAATAAGATAGTGAAATCAGTTTATACGTACACTAAAATTCTACAGAATTCATTCTTCTCTTTGTGGAATATGAAATATATTCATGTACAAGATGTAATAAATATCTATGAGATGTTTGGAGACTGTATATGGAATCATATAAAATTCATAGTTAGTATTTATAGTCTTGCAAAATAATACCTTAGTGAGATTACTAGGCATATAATTATGTATATGTCTTGGGATTTTTCTAAGTATATGTATATACAAAATCAAAATTATAGGTAAATGCATTAAAATTATTGAAAAGTATAGATCCAGTGGTCTATATGAAATTATATCCTTATCTAGATTATTAAACTAGATTTTAATCGAGAATATAGGTATATAGGTGTAATTACTCCAAAAATTGACTATTGGGTAGGATTATATTATAATTGAATGCATGAAAATGGTGCTTATTGCACACCTCATTTGTCACTCTTAGTGGATGTGCTCTGGGAAATCAAAATCACATTACGAAACATCATGATGTTTTGAGATAATAAAATAGTATAAATATAAGGCTTCCTAAAATGATCCATGATTTAGAAACCATATAATGTATTTTTCATGAATATTTTTTGCAAACAATGATTATTATTTCTTAAGGTTTTCTTATTGGATTTAGATACTATAGGTAACTAGAAATAATTTTTTAATTTTTTAATATAATGGATGTTGTATTAATGAGAAACCAAATAGCTTGATTATTATAATTAAGGTTATTGTGAATATGAATATTTAGTTATATGGATATTAGATTAAAAACATAAACCTCATCCATCTGTTAAACACAATAGAGAAAAGAATGATACAGTTCAGTGAGATCTTGTATTGTGGAGACAAATATGAAATGATGACCATGTTTACTATATGTCAATAATGTGGAAAGAAGAACATAAGGGAATGTTTTAAATGAATTGTAAAATTCATTGGGTGTGGACAAGAATCAAATTAAGAATATAATTTATGGAAAAAATGAAAATGTCTATTAACATAGTTGATGATAATAATGTTATCCCTAAGGAATCATCAGTATTTGAATGTTATAAATCCTGTGAGTATGTGAATTATTATAATCGATTTCATAGGATTGATAATCCTAAATTGAACCAATAGTGTGGTATGATTTATGGTTATATTATAGAAGATAAATATATCATGAATTCCATGTGTAATGTATGTCCAGTTCAAATAATATTGTTTGTGTTAATTTTTAGAATCATAGTTAAATTATGGTAGATGAATTTCAACACAAGATTAATGTTTCATATTTTCATAAAAAAATTTATGGAATATATTAATTATTATTTGATAATGTTTTAAGAATGAAGTTGAATGAATGAAGTTTCTATGTATTGGAATTCATGAATTATGTTTCATTACTCATTTAATGCATTATTGTTTCTCTATAGAATTTTTTCATTATGGATATTATAAAATAATGTTGAACGTTACAAAAGACCTAGAAATTTTATTAAATACCAATAAAATATTATATAAAAAAACATGGTTGAGGGAAGACAACGATTAATATTCTTATGATGATGTGACAATTTTGTATATTTTGGATGAATTGATGACTGATATGGATAATGTAAATGGGATAGTATTGATGAACTCAGAATAGTGAAACGATTCATTGAGAAACTGGTTTATGTTCTAAACAACAGATTTAAGCTAATAATTAGACCTATAGAATATTTGAATCAATCTATTGGTTTACTCAATGAATGAGGAAGCTTGAATATTATAATTAATGTTTTATTGAAATGTTGTATATTAGCATACTTATATAGTATATATAACAATATTATTCACATTTTTCTCATGTAAAATTTATTTACATATTAATAATATTAGAAGAATTAATTTTATATTTATTATAGAATACATAGTAACATTCTTTACGTATTTTTATTTTTGGAGGGTTTATTATGTTAACAATTTATGGGATGGTTTAATTTGAACGTTGGATGGGGTTTTAATGGATAATTTATTACTTCAACAAATGAAGATTTATGAATATTTATAACCACTCTGAACCATTTTTTATTAAAAAAATGATAAAAGGAATTATTTATAAATATATTATAGATATTGTGATCAATTAGTTCGGTAGGTATAAAAAATTTATCTTTATTTGTTTTGGAGGAGAATATGTTGAAATTCATATAAGCACAACCAAAGGATTAAATTATGATTATAATATAACGTAAGGATAATACCTAGGTATATTAGTACCTTTGACATTCATCGAATATTGGGATTGTTTCCTACTACTTCATCTTTCCATTTAACCTGTATTAGTTCCATGATGTGTTGCATGCAACTTTATGGAGGATATACATACCTGATGAAAATACATGCACTAAACTCAGATAAAATTCCACTAGTGTGGTTTTTTTATGAGGAACCCTCCTTTGATATAATAGATTAGATAAAATTTTAAAAAAATTACGTATTCCCCAGTAAATGACTTTTGGTTAAACAACTATCCTGGGGATGGTACATTGCAACATTAAGATATAATAAGTTAATTGTGTCCTCATTAATTGGTATCAATGTGATAAATTTCAAGGGTTAAAATCATTTTAAAGGTGTAGATTTTAACACACAGTAATTTTTTTAAATATATATATTTGAAATAAATTTAACAAATTTTATATTTTTTGTGACATGAAATTCCATGTTTATTTTTTGTTATATAAAACAATGAGTTTATCTTGTCAATCATGTGACATTGAGAATTAATAAACTGTGATATCTTATTAATCTTGTTATTAAAATTAAATTCTTATCACATGGTCATGAAAAATAGTTATAGGAATATTAATATCTACTTTTAAACCATTAGTATATATGGTTTAATTTAGATAATAAAAGATAATATAAACGAAAATAAATTTTATAAAATATTTATATTTTTTGAATGTTATGTTTCCTCTAAAACAAATTGAATTTTGATAGATTATAATAAATGGAATTTTAAATCTATTTCAAATTGTTTTTTGTAAAAATATAATTCATTTTTATAACAAACATTAAAAAATTATCTTGGTGTAAATTTTTTATAATTATCATAAAATAATATTTCTCTTAGTGAACAGTGAAAACTACTGGTTTTTATTAATAATATTCCTTTTCATTTTAAACATATAAAAACATAAAAATTATTTTTATAGTATATTAAATGCAATAATAGTATAATTAGATATTTATTAAAAAAATATAGCTTATTGGAATCAATTTTATATTGATTTTGACATAAAATCTTTCTAATAATTTTAACATTATATCATTAGAAACTCATATTCTCATATATTTTTTAAATTAATACTAAATTATATTATTTTTATATGAATAGAATTCATGATATGATTTAAAAATTTGTAATCTGTATAATTTATATTATTTAATAATGTTATAAAAATTTTCCAATTTAATTAAAAGTTGAAAATTGAAAAAACATTACCATGGTAAAGGTAAAAACGACATTATGCAGGTATAATTTAAAATAAAAAGAGATACATATGAACCTGAATGTCACAAAAATCCATTTAATTGGAATAGTTTGACCCTACCTCTTATTGTTTTTATACTTGAAATTTTTTGATAATTTTTTCATGAAAAAAAGTTGGTATAGAATTCTCTTCTTTAAAATTAATTTCTATCACTCACCTCACTATAATTTTTTTAATTGCGAGGAAAAGACCCATTATTAAATATAAAAATAAAACAAGGTGCTAAGAGAGGAATGTGGCTAGACAAAAAAAATTTACCATCATTCAAGTTCGTAAAATTTCAAAATAACATCATTAATCAAATCCGTGTTGATTATAATCAGCATATCCCTAGTAAGATTAGTCCTCCAATAGACTAAAAGAAATACGTTGAGTCTTTCTCCCAGTTCAGATATATATAGTTATCATAGTCGACTTCATATGCGATTAGTACATCCTTGGCCTTTCCTTATTCAAATGTGCTGATGAGAAGACTTCAATGTCAATTGCCTTCCCTTTTTCAACAAAATCATTATATGTACCATTATTATTGTCGTATTTTGTCTCTATGTCAGTATAATTTTGTTTAATTTTTTTAGAAATCCATTGATTATTGAGATCATCATTAATATTGGATCCTTTTTTTCACCACATATAACCAAATTTGTAGAATGTGTCAATTTCCCCTTTCTTCCAGTGTACCATTAGAATATGATTGAGTGCATTTAATCACCCCTTGCTGATGATGTACATGGTTAAACAATTTTTTGACAACATGTTTAGAGGACCTATTTGGAACCATCCCACGACCTTCCTATCTAGAGGCCCCATCATTAGATTTCTATATTCCCTCAACCTATTTGTGAGGCCCATTCTACTAATTGATCACCTTACCATTCTGTTGGATAACCTATTCGATTTATATATAATGTAATCCTAGAAATTGGAAATTTTCAATAAGGAAACATATGATTAAATTTTCTGTAAACAAAAATACGTTTTTTGAAGTGGAAAAAACATCCCAAATTGAGAATTTTATTTTATTTTTTACACTACGACTTTTAATTATTTTTAATCCACGATAATATGTTATCCTAAATTTCTTCCATATAATGATTTGTTATTATTTTAATGGAATAACCAAAAATTTTATAATGTTCAATCAAATGGGTACAAAAGCCTTATTCTTATATAAGTAAGATTGCCTCTTTATGAACTAATGATATTTGTTTTAAATCACCGCTGCTCATGGAATGATAAAATGATATATTAATTTTCTAAAAATATTTTTAGGATGTAATTATTATTTTTGATTCATGTTATCAAATATTAATTATTAGTTTTTATTTTTTTGGATCTTGACAACATCATTCTTGTGTACAATAGACTACCACCCCCTAAAGTGATGTGATTTTTACTTTACATTAACATTACACAGAATTTAATAAGGAAAAGTGTAAATAAACACATGTGATATATTTTATAAATCAATAATTATTTTTTGGTACTATATTATTTACCATATCTTCCTTCAATCCATTTATTATATTTAAATAATGAAAATGCATATGTGTGACCTACCATCTCAATGGACAATTGAATTCATTTTATGTAATTATCTTTTATGGATTACAAAAATTACATATATAATGAATATATATGATATTTATAACATGATAAATATTATTTATATTATTTTACATTGTGAAATGTTATATAAAAAAAATAAAAAATCAATAAAATTATGAAAAACCATAAATTTATTTATGGAAACATCATTTTAATAAGGAATTATTGATTAATGTGTATAAAAATTCATAAGTAAATCATATATGGCATGTTAAATAAGTATATATCAATATTTAATATATAATAGACTAATAATTGTCTTCATATAATCTGAGAAGTATGAAATAAGTCGATACATTAGTTTATTGATTTCAAATATCTCTTTGATTCTTTGGAGAATTATTCCATATTCACCACCTATTTAATATTTTTTCTATATACACACCCCGTGCTTTTATTTTATGATTTTCATATAAAACATTATTTGGATTTAATCATCCATTATATGATCTACCTTTATATGGATTTGTTGTTCTATTATCACTAATGTGATAATGGATATATCTTCTCACTTTTATATCCCTGAGATGTATACAATTTTACAACCTGATATATATATCCATCATATAAATAGAACATGAATTCCATTAACCCATAAAATAATCAATATAAAGTGTATTTACATATTCAATTTAGGATAAATGTTTCATGGGGATGATAGCTTAATTGATACAATAGAATAAAGATAGTATTGTCTCAATTTCCCTTCATTGAAACATATGTTATGTGATACACATGTAGTCCTATATTTGATCTGTCTATAGAACCATTTACATGAAAATAATTTAATTTATTTTATGAAATTATATTATAAGTATCATTTATTATTATTTATTCATGGTGATTATGGCTTAATTTTACTATGGTCATAATGGGTTTATTTTACAATGTCATCATTTATCAAGATTACTTATGATTGGGATTCCAATGAGGAAATATAATTATATATATCTAAATAAACTAATTTATTTTATCCTAATCTTGGTTTTTCATGATAATCAATGTTTTACCGTAATTTATCTCTCATTATGTATATATGATTTGAAAAATGATTCTAAGGGAAGTCATATTTATTTCACTCTATGGTGGAAAAACTATTTCCATACAAACATATGTTTTAATATATTTTTATTATCAATTTTTTTAAAATTAAATACATAATTAATATATTTTATTCTTAATAATGATTTTACACATAATGTTATTAAATAAATATTCATATAATTTACAAAATATTTCATGTTCTGATTTTACTGAAAATTTAAAATCAAAATTGTTTTTATTAGTATGACATGAAATGAACATACCAATATTATGAATAATATTTTAGTTGAAGAAAAATTTATAATCTTTTAAAGAAATTTTATAATGAAAGTATTTTAATGATGATTTGGGTTTTAAAAATTGTTTTTAATATTGAAATTTCATTTTATTTAAGAAAATTTACGAGTATTTTTTCATTCAAAATCATTTTCAATCTATGTTGAAACATTTTACAATTTTATAATCATTAATATGTAAATCATTTAATAATAAAAAAATTATATGTATTTATGCTTTATCTATTTTACTACAAGATGTTTTCGAAACCCAACTCTCTCACACGGGGTATACCATGATATATACCTTATGAAAACAACTTATTTTTTCAAAGAATATTATATGATTAAATGATGAAAAGAATATAAAACCCATTTATTTTCATGGTATATGGTATGATGAATGTATTATGATATTTCAATACATGTATATATTATTTTTATTATGTGTAGAGTTGGACCTATATCTTCATGAAATGAATTGTGTAATGATTAATGTGATATGATCTCAATTAGTAAGAAAGGGGTTATCCCATGCCTAAAAGATGGCACACAGGAGGTTATCCAATGATTGAAAGAGTAAAAATGAGTTGTTATACTATGTATGATATAGGGTAAATTGGAAAACAACCCATGATCAAATGATGGAAGTCAATATGTTATACTAGTCCCGATGTAGGTATCTGGGTGGCCATCCATATCCTAGAACGATATGAAAGACATATTGGGTTTCCTTGAAAAAACAGTTTCTATGATAATGTGTCTTCACCACATATTTTTCTTATGAAAATTACACATTCTCATGGATCATGATCTTGGATTTCCTATTGATTTAACTCTTATGAGCATCCAATACATCTGTAGTGTCTCATTTTTATGACATATGATAAGTACATATTGGTTTTCAGATTTCTTTCTAATTTTACAATGACTGTTTATTCATTTTATATTGATATATACTTTTTCCATCCCTACTAAGCATATAAGTTAACAATAATTGTTCCTTATTTCCCCTATGGTTTGACGAATGGTTTTTTATAGGGTATTTAGATGAGGACTAATAAATTGGACTATCATTACAGGAGACATTGAATACTTATCAAAAAAAATATATGTATTGATATCTTTCACAAACATTAGTAAACATAAACGGTATATGTTCATGTAATTTTGAAATTTATTGAATATACATCAAAAAATATTTAATATATATGTATGAAAATTTTTAATGCTACAAAATAATGGAATGAAATTATAAATATGGCATATGAATATTTTAAAAATATTTCATAGATCATATTCATGATCCATATTATAAAATATTATTATTTTAAAAATACATGATCTCAATGAGTGTTAAGTCATCATCAATAAATCTCAAACATGACGTTAATGTGATATATGTGAGATATTTTAATTTGTATAACAAAAATTTCATATGTCAAGGATTATATAGATAACCATAAAATCATAATGGATCATGTATAGATACATGTCTACTATTTTATAATTGATTATACATCATGACATGTTTCCCATAGTTGATTATGAACATCTTCCTATTTCCCCTCTATGATCAAACACAAATTATGTTTTCCTATCATTATCACAATAGATATAAAATATTAAATAATTTATCAAATGGATATATAATTCCAACATATCAGATAATTAAAATAATAGACATGTGTTCAAAATGATCATAAATTCATGATAATGTCCAAATATTTGAAAATGGATATAAGTTTCATAAATATTTTTCATAACATCACTATTTTAAAAGGAATGGGTTTCATTTTTTTTTAATAAATTAATCATTGATAAATAAAGGGAAAATGAGTGTGTCTAAAATAATATCTTCATCACAATCACTAACCACAAATATTATAAACATTGATGGAACCATTAAATCATATCCTAAGTACATATTAAGTAAAATCAAATGATGCTATCATATATTTTAAAATATTTTCAATGATCACCTAGAAAATATCATGTGGAAAAAATAACATCCTCTTTTAAATCAAATTTTGAAATAATAAAAATACCATAATTATAATTTTTTTGAATATAACTATGTAAAAATGGATATTATACTTTTAATCCTTCATCATATATTATATTGAAAATAAAAATTCATGTCAATCATGATAAAATAATGATTCTTTACAATTATTTGATATTGGTGAAACACATCACATTAGGAAAGAAACAATAATATTTTCTCTTAAACATTCTATAATAATTAAATCATTGGGAAAAATTTATTTAAAATACCCGATTATATTATTCTAATAATAATTGAAAATATTTTTATAAATTATATATTTGGATGAAAATTAGGGTATGATCGAGTATAGAAACAATGTTTTGTAATTAAAAATAGTTGTTTAAAATATTAAATTCATAATGGGAGAAAAATGAATGATTTTATTAAATTTAAATAAAAAAAAGAAAGGTGAAAAAAATTCATGATTTTTATGTGGGGTTAGATCCTAATGTTTCATTATTAAAAAAGTAAAAATAAAAAATCCTTACAAACAATAAGATTTTAAAATACAAACTTTTAAAAATTTATATTAATCGAATAATATGAATCAATATATATATATATGTATTTATTTATTTATAGGACATAATTTCATCAGGATAATTATAAAATTAATCACTATACAATGTATTTCCCACACAAAATAAATAAATTGTGAATTTGGAATGTATCTCAATGAAATAAAAGATTGTTAAATATTTTAAACCATTAATATAAGGAAACTTCATACACATTAAAGACTCATTTATAATAAATCTAATATTATATTACATATATTTATAAAAAAATTATATATATCATACTATAAATGATATAATAATGATAATTTATTACCGATTTATTATCAATTCCTTGCCGAAATCTCATTTCATGTAATAAACACCTCCTTTATTTTTATGTTATTTTCAGTAATCTATATTATCTCACAGTTATATAATATAAATAATTTTAATAAATAAATAAATTAAATAAATGACATATATATTTATTATATATTTATTTATAGAAATTCATAAATATTAGAGATAGAATATGATTTACATCATTCATCAAGATAATAGGTCATATATACACCTGATTGTTTCTTACATTTTCAAAATGAATTGAATGAATGGATGGTAAATAATAAATGTGATTTATAGATATAATATGATTTCATATGCACCACATATATTTAATTAATTTCTCTATATTAACATTAGGGAAAAATATAATTTCAAATTTGAATCTCATAGCTTCTTGAGGCGGTAGTCCACAAAACACATATGGAGTGTCAATATATTCCCACAGAATGGATAGTAAGGATGAATATTAGAAATTATAACTATAAAGGTATACTTATTTTATTAATATCCTATATATATTTTCAATCCCAAATTATATCAATTAACGAGAGGACGTGATGGAAAACTAATTACATTAGCTCGTGTTGGGGTAATCCACTATACCGATGATCGAATGTTTCATTTCTAATTTTCCAGAAGTGGAGAAATATTTTAATTATTAGATTAAAAAAAATATAAGTGAGATAATTATTTTATTTTATTGTCGTATTTTGAGATTATTTTTTGGTGTGTAGTATTTATCATAAGAACTGTATATCAATAAAATTGCATCTTTTTCAGAAAACCTCTATAGGTTATCTTAAATAGCCTATATATGAAGGTTTCCCAATCAATATAAGGCCTCTAGGATGTATTCATGGAAGGGAGGAATTTATTTGGATATGTACTGGTAGAATGGTTGTATCTTGAAAGTGTGAAAATGAGAGTAGTGTATGCACCCTATTATATATGGTGGACATGACACACATATATGTTTTGAAAATAAAAGGAGTACCAGAATTTTATAAAAACCAAAAAGCTCCAATTAGTCTTGTTGTGGAAAATATATGAAATATGATCTAAATATAGTGAAAAATCATATTTTGATGATTTTTAGGTCAATTTACCCCTTATATGTTTAATTTAACCCATTTTAAGGATGTTTTATCCTTCAATGGACTAATTGTTTTATTTTTTTAGTAATTTATGAGATTAAATTAATATAACCATATTAAATAATATTAATAATCATTATTCCAAATTATAAATCAATTTTACCTAATTCCAATAATGGATGATGATAAATTTTATTTAAAAATAATAATGAAAATGTGATGAACAGGTTTATTTTTATTATTAATATTTTAAAATTATACATGATTTTTATATAAAAATGCTCCATAAATATTTTTAATGGCCTATTTTCTTTCATAATAAAATTAGTGAAGTAATTTTACATTTGAAATTGTTTTATTAAATATTTATACCCAAAAATTCTTTAAACTATAATGATGTATTTAATAAAAATAGGAATTTATCCATATTCATTAAACAAATAATATTTTTTAAAAATTATCAACTATTTAATGTATGCTAAATAATTATTGATTATTAGAAAAAAAAAATTTTATTTTTTCTCAAAAAGTAATATAAAATGCCTTTTTGTGAAATAAATATTTTCAAAGAATACAAATAGTTTATATGAAAACGAAGTAATTATTTAAAAATATATTTTCATTATCTAATTATTATATATACAATTTTTTTAAAAAATTCATTTGTATCCATACAAACAAATTTAAATTTTTTTTATAATAGTAATGTTTAAATAATATTATTTTTAATATCATATCATGGTTCATTAAATATTTCTCTTGGATATAACACAATCATTCAATGTAGTTAAGTTTATTTGAAATAAAAATTTCGTATAAAAAAGGTGTCTTATAGGACTTTCATAGTAGGATAATTAATGTTATCCATATAGAAACCATGTTTAATAAAGGGTGGGTCTATGCCAAATGTGAGAGTTCCATATTTATCAGGTAAATAACAATAATTGATTTCCCAATTAATTTATATAATTATATACTTCTAGTTAGGTTTATCTTATTTTTTGGAATTTTTGATGAATTTGAGAGATTTGGGGTGTAAAAATAACATTTTGGATGCATAGTTTAGAAGGACATGGTGTGGAAATGGGGATAGGTCAAGGGGAACCCTCTTTATTTTATGTATGGGTCAGGCGTTTTAGATTCATAATGGTAACTATTTTTTCACTAATATATGCACTTAAACATGAATAGCCATTGATGTGGCCTATATGCATATTTCATTATTAATATATTCTATATAATGTTTTTTTAGTGTTATCATTATATCAGTGTAGAGGGATATCACATGTCACTGGGAGACCATGAAACATCCCATATCTTATTGTTAGACCCTGTCATTTCCTTTAGACTATGTTTTGGTGGAATATGAGCACAGTTATAGAGGCCCTACCATTCTAGGAACTTCCCACTCACACCTAGTGGTCCATGCCACATGGTAGAATGGGAAAGTGGGATCATTCCATATTCTATAGGGTCTCTATTAGGACTATTATTCTCCATTTTTCTAAAAGGTGGTATACCTAATATACCCTCCCCAAATTAAACCCATTTTACTTCCAAATCATCAATATCACTCAACTCATCTTAAGGGATCCATAGAAATTCCCAACTCACTCCTCCTCTATTGATATCATTCCAACATTCTGGATTCCATGTGGATTTCATAATTTTTTTTATTAAAACCACAATTTATCATTCAATTAATTTATTTTATATTTTTTTCCATTATTTGTAGTATTCTCGACATGTAAACCATGATTTAATACAATAAATTTAATCATAATTTTCTTGTTTTGATATTATCTCATGTGAGACAATTTTTACAGTCTATAATTAAAAAATCAATTAGATTAATGAATAAAATACATATGAGTATTATTCTAGGAATATATATTTGTTTAATTGTGAAAATAATTATATACCAGAAATCATATTTTTCTCATCAAATATAAATTTTTACATTTATTCCTCGATATTCATATTCAATAAAAATTATTTAAACAATGTAGAAAAATTATCAAATCACATTAAAATTTTATATTAATAATTCATAATATTCTTATTTAAAACCCACATAATATAATCAAAAAATTTTTGGGGTTTAACACTTAGTATGAGAAATAATATGGTGGATGTTATTATAAATACATAAGGAATAAAAAATATAAAATTTACAAACAATAATACTATATTTTTTATAAAATATTATCATGAGACTTGAATATAAATATATATATATGTGTGTGTGTGGATGAGAAAAAAACAAAACTAATCACCTGGATTACAATAACTGATTTCATAATCATGGAATGCACAATTTTATACACCATAATCATGTCATCAATTCCTTGATCCAAGACAAAATTCTTTAAATGGACCTATATACAAAAAACCAAGATATAATGTCTTATGGGACCTACTTCACATCAAGGGGAAATAAAATATTTGGACCCACCCAAAAAATACTATGTTTAATTAAATCATCATATGTGATAAATTAATAGTCATTAATTTCTTAAAAAATAATCCTTCAAAATAAAAAATCGAGTTAATTATCAATATTTCACCATTATTTATTCAAAATTAATTAACATAAAATAATAACACATATATAATTGAAATTTACATATATTTTCAATGTTTACAGAATAAAAAAACAGTCAATCATTATTAGTCAACACGATGAATTTTTATTTTATAAATTGGGGTCTTTAAAAAATTCAGAAAAATGAGTATATGTTATTATATATACAATAAATGAAAAAAGATAAATCAAGGATAATAAACAATATTTAGATGAAAATAACCTCACTTCACCAAAATTGAATGTGTTTTAGTAAATACATGGCCTTTGGAAAATAAAGAGGAAAATAGAAGAGGATGATTTAAAAATTATAATTATGTGTTCGATAGGATCATAATATATTCATAATAACATAATCATTGAAGTGAAATGTTATTCATCAACATTTCATCATATCATATCTAATGGAAAATAAATTGGATTCATAAATATTTCATCATTTCATCATTGCATAAGTTCACAAAAATGAAAGGGATTCATATACATTATAATATGATAAAACCCTTTTAAATGAAAGTGGTTAGATTACCATATTTCTATTATAATGATAAAAAATCTATATAAAATCATATGATTGTATAATTGTATAGTATCCCTATTAAATATTACGTGACATCATATTATTTCATATTATGGATAATTATTCTAAATGATAACATGTTACATTTCTTGAGGAAAATATAATTTCCAATTTAAAATAATTTTTTAAGGATAAAAATTTATGAAATATAAAATAAATAATTTTATTTAAAAACTAAATTATTAACATGATATTTAATATTCAAATAATTTAGTGTTCAAGATTTCATAAAATACCATTCATGGAATGAATGTTAAAAAATTATTCCTTTTATATTTTCTAAAAAAGTCAAATGTACCTTACTCAGAAAGCTAAAATATTATTCCTTATAGACTATTTTTTTTAATTCAAACATTGAAAAAAAAACATAAGAAACAATTATATAATATTTAATATATATTAATTGAGTCATTTATTATAAAACTTTAATATGGTGGATTATATCTTTCCAAATGAAGAGATACTTAATTTTTGTTATCTTGAAAAAAGTAACTATGAATCCTGAGTACAATGAGAGATGAAAATTAAATGAATAAAATAAATTTCATTAAATTTATAGAGTAAAATATATCCCATGAGCTTCATGATATTTATATAATTTAATTTGATCATTATAATCCTTATCTAAGAAAACACTAATAAACAATTAGATTTTAACATAAAACATTTACCTTAATTGTATCTTTCAAATCATAATCCCCATGAAAAAAAACTATATAAATATTTATATCCCCTAATTTCATATTATTAATCATAAAATTATTTCATTGGATTCAAATAAATCTCAATAAATAAACAAATTTTGTATATTCCTAGTATCCAATGGAAGTAAAAGTGAGAAAACATCATTTTCCATAGGTCTGAATATCCTTCATAGTATTTAGAACTATAAGTATAATAAATAATTTTTTATTATTAATATATTATCTAGCCATATATATATATATGTATCATATGATATATAATTAAAATTTTTCAACCTTATAGCCTTATAATAAAAATTTCTAATTAAAATAATTTTTCATGTAATAACTACTTCCTTTTTCATATATGTATTGGTTTGGTGTATTCAGTCCATTTACATAGAACATGGGTCCATCACCTCAATAATGATAAAAATAACATAAATATATTAATTTTACATAATATATTCATTATACAAACAAATTATAATTAGAGATAAAACATTAATTACACTATTCATGGAGACGGTAGGTCGTACATATGTGGGGACAATGTTTCAATTTTCATTATGGATTGAAAAATGAAGATAAATAATATAAGACCATTATAGCTTAATGTTAATGTAATATATATAAAATTTATTAATTAAAAATGTCATAATTATGTTTTAAGTAAATAATATATAAAATATGAACAACAACACTTAATGAGGAGGTAGTCCATCCTACAAGTGACTCGCGTTATCATATTACGAAAAAATAAAACTTAATAAGGTATATGTTATATTAAAATTATATATGTATACTTATGATGTAAATATCATATATTAAATTTCAATACATAATTATATACATTATTGAGTGGATTATATGAATCAATGTGCACCAGGTGATGAGGTGATAGTCCACCGTAAAAATTAATGACTGTTTCATTTCAAATATGATCGTAGAAGAGATAAATGAATATTAAATAATTATATAACAGTGTTTGATTTTTTTCTATTTAAAAATAATTTTACTATTAATATTTTTTTAAACAAAATTTTTCTTCATAAAATGCTTTCAGAAATATGTATTTTGATTACTTATAATTTTATGAAAATTTTTAGAGACCTTAATTAAATTTTGAAAGTGTTAGAAACATTGTTTTAATTTTATAATTTATATTTTTAAAATAAATTATGATTTTAATTAAAAATTAAATTTCCCACATTTAAAAAATTATTCTCATAAAATTAATTTCATTTTTTAATTATATATGTGGAAAAATTGTTGAGGTGGAATTTTGGTATTTTTCTAAAATACATAATATTTTTTAGTAAAACACGACAATTTTCCCTATATAAACATTATGTGTTAAATAAAATATTTATTGAGTCAAGGCTTATGTAAGAACAATGTTCTATAACTCTCATGAATAAATAATTTTTTTTCATAAGAATAAATAATATTTATTTTCTTGAGAAATGTAATAAAAAACTGAACACAATATTGAGAAAACCCTCATCTACTCCACTATAAAAATCACCCTCACCCCCTCTTCTCATCACTCACCACAAGGATTGGGAGTAGTAAAAGTTATATTAAAATCCCTCCCTAATCCCATATCCCACGTCTATCAGCAGGTAGAATATAACGACCCATACTTTACATATATTGTTAATACTTCAAAATTGAAGCACACTTATTACAACATATTCCAAAACCACAAAGGACCATATAGGTATAGTGTCTTTAGAAACTGGGAAACATAAACAACTGGTTCATAAATCTTCTACAGTGTCTCCCATTTATTTCATCTTATCTAGGGTCCCTTTTAGCATATTCTACTTAATATCCATCTTCCTGACCTAGGGAAAAGAAAACATACAAAAAGGGTGAGCTCAAATGCTCAGCAAGAGGAAATAAATGAAATAAAAATCATATCATATCTTTTTGAAAATCATAACCTACAAAAGAGATCATAATATCTTATAATGGAATAAATCATAGAAGTGAAAATGAGATCCCCAGAATCATAACATAAAACTTGAAACTTTGTGGCATGTAAACATAATCATGGAAAATCATTTCTTGTTAGTCATGACTCATTGCCAAGACTATCTTAGAGGACAAAGTCCATTTCTGAACCGAGTTCACTCCTCGTTTCAGTCCTGTATCACTGAACGGAAATAACCTTCCGTTCCAGCCATGTCTATCTCATGAGAGATAAAATCTTTACCCAATTCATTGGAGGGAGATATCGGTCCCACCCATCTTATAATGATTCCTTTCTTATGTGTGACACATAATCATAAATCATACATCATCGCATAACACATGTAACAAAAATGGGATTCTTGAAACATCATGACATCATAAAACAAATCATATAAGTTAAATGACTTCATAAAAATAATTCCCTCATAACATAATCAAATAAATGTAATAATAGGGATAAAAACAGAACCCTTTATTATCTTAGATGGAAAATAATTTTGATAAAACACTTGAACTCCATTCTTGAGGAAAATATCATTTCTTCTTCAAAAACACTTTTCTTTTCTTAACATGTCATAAAATTATAAACTAAAAGAATTTGATTAAAAATAAACTTGAAAACTTTTAAGGGAAGCTTCTTATAAATAATGTTTTAAAAATCCATTCATGCTGTATAAGTTAAAAAAACATTCTTCTCGTACTTTTGTCGGAAAAGTCAAATAGTACCTCGTACGAAAAACGACAAAAGATTCCTTTCATATTCTTTAATAAAAACTCACCGAAGGGTAAAATTGGATTTAAACTATTGTAAGTGGATGGAAACAATATTATATATTTAGGGAACATGGATTTGGATGATAAAATACACCCCAGTAAATGCCAAAGTAAAAACAATCTCGGATAAAAATGAGATTGTGATATTTTCCCTTACCTTAGGTCCGACTTGCTTTGTACGTGTCTGAACCTCCTATATAATGATTTAAATCATGTTATTGACTTATTCCAGAATCATATTTATTTTTATGATATCATATATGGTCATATTCTTATCTTCTTAGTAGTAATATTCCATTGCTACTTGTTATTCAGGTGTTTATAACTTTTTGTTCTTATGCGTGCTTTGTCGAATAAATTCTTATTCTTTTCTTTAGGTTATAGATACCTCATTTCCATAATGGTATTAGGGTTATATATATAATATTCATTCATTAAATTCATTTATATAATCATTATGAAATGAAGATCATGTAGAACGAGTCGCATCACATCGTGGAGACGGTATTCCGTACGTACGCATGAGTCATGATATCATTCCTATGATTGTGGAATTGTATTGGAGTGTATGTATACTATTTCAGAATAAAAATCACTTTATAATAGTCAGATATAGTCAGTATTTACACCATTATACCCATCCAATTAAGGTGGTGGTGGAAAATAGATTACACCGCGGCATGGAGACGGTATTCCGTACGTACGGACGCGCGGTGATTTCTTTTTCCGTAGGATGGATAGATGGTGAAATAGGTTTGTTTCATACTTATAATAACATATCAGTATATTAGTGATACTTATGTTATTACTTAATAATGAAACAACTAAATAAGAAGAAGTGGAAGGAGAAATAAAGACGAAAGAATCGGTAATGGACATTACCTCTTCTATGAAGTGCTTCTTTGAGACCTTCTTTTAGGGCAATAAAATTGGCCTTTGAGGAAGACCAGAACCTCTAGGATGTCTCTAGGGAAGTGGAGAGGAGAAAGTGGCAGGGGTTTGCCGAGCTTGAAGGCTCAATGTGGTGTGAGGAAGAGGGGGAGGAGGTGTCCTTTTATAAGGGAGGAGAGGGGCACCTTTGGAATAACTAAAAATATTATTTTATTATAAAGTCAAGTTCGGTTTTAAATAGCTCCAAATTAAATTATTTATAATCTAAGGTAGGGATGGGTCGGAATACTCTCATCCAATAAAATTTAGACATGTTTATGTTATTATTTTAACCTTATCAATTAGATTTAACTCTAAGTTAAATAATTTAACTTTTACCATGTCTTTTTGTTTTCTTACACTATATGGTTAATACACTTACTATAACATGCCATACGAACCCCAAGTTGTTTATTATTAATATATATATCATTAGCTAAGTCATTTGGCAGAACCTTAGATTTTTAAGAATAAAATAACAATTAATAATATAATATTTGATTTAAAAACTATTTTGTGTCAATTTTGACACTATTTGATATATGATTTTTATGAAAGTCATAACAGAATTATATGTTTGAACCAAGTTGATTAAATCAACACTAATATATCATAGTAACCTATAAAATTATTGGAATTCATAAAAAGTCTCAAATTACATTTATTTGGTCATTTATAACATCAATTATGTTAACATTTCCTTAAAAGGGTAATTACTGCATCATCGTTGTGTCATAAATAAATTAATTTATTTAAAGTCTAAAAATTATAAATAAAATATCATTATGTAGGAAATATTTTTATCTTTCTAATTAATATTTATAATCGAATTTATCTTATGTATAAACCCATATTAAAAATGTTTTATTTATTAAACTTTGATTTTAACTATTTTAACTATTCATTAAATAAAATAATATTAAATGTCATAATCTAATCCAAGTGGACCTAAATGTTCATATTATATTCATAAGGTTGTATTTGGTCGAATTACACTTATAAAATAGAATTAGGACATGTGTTAGGGTAATAGTAATATAATATTTAACCTTAGTTAGCCTATTTACTATTAACCGCGGTAAAAAAAGTAAAAAGTTACTATTCAGCAAAAAATTATTTTTATCTCATTGAACCACATTTTACATACTGATATCAACCGTGTCTATCGGTTTTTCGAAATTCCATTCACAGAAGCGGTAAAATTAAGTTTTATGCAAAATTCCGTTTTTAACCTACCACTTAGTGGTTTCACTATTCATCAAAAATTGAAAGTTTTCAGAAAAATACCAAAATTTGACCCTAGACTAATTTCGGTATTATGAATCCAAAAATAAGGTCCATTTTAAAAAATAAAATTTATAAAATTTCAAAAAGTGGTTATTACTATTCATAACGGATAGTTTTAATAATATTTTAGTAGCATATCGTTGTTTAGTGAAACTCAGTATTGTGTACGACGCAAGCTATCGAGGAAGGTCGTGATTGCGTGTAATGTAAGCCAAGCTAGGGTGCAGTTAAAGATTCCTTTGATAACAAAAAAACGAAATATTACTCATAAAAATCTCGGGTGTTACATTCTACCCCCCTTAAAATGAATTTCGCCCTCGAAATTCGTCACTTTGTAACAAACGGATGAGGATACTTTTCCCTCATCATATCCTCAAGCTCACATGTAGCTTCTATAATTTGGTGGTTCCTCCATAAAACTTTCACCAATCGAGTGGTCTTGTTTCGTAGGACTTTTTCGCTATGATCCAGAATCTCTATCGGTTTTTCTTCATAAGAAAGATCTTGCTCCAGCGGTACAACTTCTGAGCTGAGTAAATGTGAAGGATCAGGTATGTAATTTCTCAGGAGAGATACATGGAACACATCGTGAACTTGATAGATATTCAGTGGAAGCGCCAATCAGTAAGCTACCTTTCCAACACGATCCAGTATTTCGAAAGGACCGATATATATAGGGCTCAACTTCCCCTTCTTTCCAAATCTCATAACCCTCTTCCAGGGAGATATTCGTAAGAACACTTTATCACCCACTTCAAACTCTAGGTCTTTTCTTCGGTTGTCGGCATAACCATTCTGTCGACTTTGAGCTGCTCTTATGTGTTGTTGAATAGATCTGACCTTTTCTGCCATTTCATCAACGAGATCAGGTCCTAATAGCTTTCTTTCCCCAACTTCATCCCAGCAAGTTGGAGTCCTGCATTTCTTTCCATAGAGAGCTTCATAAGGAGCCATCTGAATACTGTAGTGAAAGCTATTATTATATGAAAATTCCACCAAAGTTAGGTGTTGATCCCAAACTCATTCGAAATCCATAGATCAAGCTCTCAACATATCTTCTAGTGTTTGAATTGTTCTCTCAGACTGACCGTCTGTCTGAGGATGATAAGAAGTGCTGAAACTTAACTCTGTATCGAGATTATGCTGAAGACTTCGCCAGAACATCGAGGTAAATCTCGGATCCCCATCAGATATAATAGAAAGTGGTACTCCATGTAATCTTACCACTTCCATTACATATATCCTGGCAAGTTGATCTAGAGAAAAATCCTCTCTAATAGCAATGAAGTGTGCAGACATTGTAAGATGATCAACTATGACCCAGATAGCATTATAGCCTTTGGATGTTTTAGGAAGTCCTGTGAAAAGTCCATAGTGATGTTTTCCCATTTCCATTCGGGTATGGGTAATGGTTGTAACATCCCCTTAGACTTCTGTCTCTCAGCTTTAACTTGTTGACAAACCAAGCATCGAGAGACATATTTAGCAACATCTCTTTTCATGTCATCCCACCAGAAGTACTCTTTCAGGTCCCTATACATCTTCGTGCTTCCATGATGAATAGAGAATGAATAGCTATGAGCCTCATCCATCAGCTCCTTCTTTAATTTGGGGATGGGAGGAACACAAACCCGATTCATGAGCTTTATCCCATCACAATCAAGGTTGAATTTAGGAACATTTCTCACCTTCTTTTGTAACTCAAAATATTCTTTCTGTGCCTCTTCAATCTTCACATGTATAGATGGTTGAACATTCATTTGAGAAAGACAAGATTTTTACCCTTCCATTATAATTCCAAGATCCATCCTTTGTAAATCCATAAATATTGGATCTTTTGTGATCCTCATCATGGATAAACTAGCATGGTCTTGTCGACTTAATGCATCTGCCACCTGGTTTGCTTTCCCAGGGTGGTAATGGATTGAGTAGTCATAATCCTTAATCAGCTCCAACCATCTTCTTTGACGCATATTCAGCTCCTTTTGTGTGAAAATATACTTTAAACTTTTATGATCACTATAAATATCACAACTTTCACCATAAAGGTAATGCCTCCAAATCTTTAATGAAAAGATTACCGCAGCTAACTCCAAATCATGTGTTGGGTAATTTTGCTCATGGATTTTCAACTGTCGTGAGGCATACGCTATCACCATATCATTTTGCATAAGAACACACCCCAATCCCTTCTTGGATGCATCACTGTAGATCACAAGCCTTTCTCCACTACAAGGCAGTGTGAGCACAGGTGCACTGGATAACCTTCTTTTCAACTCCTTGAAATTCTCTTCACATTCCTCTGTCCAAACAAACATAACTCATTTCCGAGTCAACTTGGTGAGTGGATTAGATAATCGTGAAAAATCTTTTACAAAACATCGATAATATCCAGCCAAACCAAGAAAACATCAGATCTCAGTTATTGTTGTTGGTCTCGACCATCTTTCGATAATATCTGTTTTTGCTGGATCCACAGATATCCCCTCTTTTGAGATTATGTGAGCAAAAATGCAACTTTTTGAAGCCAAAATTCACACTTGGTAAATTTTTCATAAAGCTTCTCCTTTCTCAAGGTCTTCAATATAATTCTCAAGTGATCTTCATGCTCTTCCTTTCTCTTTGAATAGACAAGAATATCGTCTATAAAGACTACCACAAATTGATCAAGATAGTCTCTAAAGACTCTATTCATTAGATCCATGAAGATAGCAGGGGCATTAGTAAGACCAAATGGCATCACTATAAATTCATAGTGTCCATACCTTGTACGGAAAGCCGTATTTAGTATATCCTCCCTTTTGACCCTTAATTGATGATACCCTAAACGAAGATCAATCTTGGAAAATTATTGAGCTCCGCGTAGTTGGTCAAATAAGTCATCAATGCGTAGGAGAGGATATTTTTTCTTGATAGTGATCTTGTTAAGTTCTCGATAATCAATGCAGAGTCTCATTGATCCATCTTTCTTCTTAACAAATAGAACAGGTGCACCCTAAGGTGACGCAGTAGGTTGTATGAATCCCTTATCAAGATTCTCTTGGAGTTGCTTCTTCAATTCCTGCAACTAAATTGGGGCCATTCTATAAGGTGTCTTTGAAATAGGAAAAGCACCCGGTACGAGTTATATTGAAAACTCAACTTCACGATTTGGTGGAAGTCCCAGTAATTCCTCCGAAAAGACATCATCAAAATCTCGTACGATGGGCATATTCTTAATCATGAGTTTCTCACCAACCATTTGAGATAAATAACCTTCATTTAGTGGAATCAATACCCATAAAATGGAAGAAATTTCCACTGGAAGGTTGTGTTCATCCTTGCATTGATAGACGATCATAGATTGATCTGGATTATGAAATGTGACTTCCCTTCTTTGGAAATTGATATGAGATCCGTATAAAGAAAGCCAATCCATGCCAAGAATCACATCAAATTACATTAAAGGAAGGATCACAAGATTTGCAGGAAGCACTTTCCCACAAACTTCGATCGGAGAAGAATTATAAACTTTTGATGCGACTGTTGTGCCATTAGGTGTTGTCACAGCTAACTCAACATCTAATTGTTAAGGTAATACGGTGATACCCTTAGAAAATTCTTTAGAAATAAAAGAGTGGGTGGATCCAGAATAAAATAAAACATTTGCTACTTTAGAGTGGATGGTAAGTGTACCTTTCACCACTTCGTTATCGTACTCCACATCGCTGATAGAAATTTCATGTGACTTTCCTTTGTCTTTAGCCTTAAGATTTTGTTGACGTCGACCATCATCATCAACCCTTGGATTTGGGCATTGATTGGCATAACACCCCATATCCATGCACTTGAAACATTGAAGTGTAGTAGGTTCATTCTGTGTATCCCTTCCTTTGTTTGCATCATTAGACATCTTCTTCCCATTATCACGGCATTCAAATTCCCGATGGCCTTCCTTTCCACATTTGTAACATTTACTTGTCCCTTTAAGACAACTCCCTCCATGTTTCTTTCCACACTTTGAGCATAAGGGAAAGCTCATCTTCTTTTCAGTGTGCTCTTTAGATTTTCCTTTGAATTCCATTTTCCTCTTCTTATCAAACCCATATGACTGATGGGTTACTCCAATATCAATCTTTACTTTGAGAGCACATCTAACGATTTCCTCGTAGCTATTGAAGTCCCTTATGGCTAACGCCCTTCGAAGACTTGGTTTTAAGCCACTAAAGAATCGATCGATCTTACTCTCAGGTTGGATAATAATACCAGAAGCGTACCTTGCAAGTCTTGTAAAATTTGCTTCATAGGTACCAACAGATTCATCATCCTTTTTCTTTAGTTCAAGAAACTCCTTCTCCATCTTAGTTCGAAGAATACGAGGGAAATACTTATTGAAAAATAAGTGTTTGAACTCGTCCCATTCTATGGACTCAATTTCATCCCTTTTCCTCATATTCTTAATAAGATTCCACCATTGATCAGCATCACCTTCCAAACGATACACCGCTAAGATGACTTTATCATGCTCAGAACATTGAAGAACATAAAATATCTTTTCAGTAGTACTAATCCATTGTTCAACAACTAATGGATCAGTAGACCCGCGGAATGAAGGTGGACGCTGTCTCATGAAGGATTCAACAGAATGTTGCTCCTTCCTTTGCTCGTTTGGAAGTCCTGCATGATTCATAGCTTGACAAAGTTGTGTGAGCATGGCTACAAGATTTTGCATTCCAGCACCCATATCGTTTGGTTGCTCAGGGGGACAATCATTGCATTGCCCATCGCATTCCGCATTAACACGGTTCCTTCAGGTTACATCCATTGACTAAAACCAAGAAGAATAGTGTGAGCAACACTAATTATAATAGGAAAACCACATAATTCAAGAATAAAATTTTTACGCTTAAGGTCTTATCCTAAGTTATTCATTGCCATTTATAAAACACCAAGATTGTGTTCTATGCTTAGACTTATCCTTAGGGTTCTTACTAAGGCTTTCACATCCTTGTTTCCAAAGGTTGACTATACCTTTCCTCTGATACCAACTATAACGACCCATACTTTACATACATTGTTAATAATTCAAAATTGAATCACACTTATTACAACATATGCCAAAACCACAAAGGACCGTATAGGTATAGTGTCTTTAGATACTGGGAAACAGAAACAACTGGTTCATAAATCTTCTATAGTGTCTCCCATTTATTTCATCATATCTAGGGTCACTTTTAGCATATTCTACTTAATATCCATCTTCCTGACCTGTGGAAAAGAAAACATACAAAAAAGGGTGAGCTCAAATGCTCAGAAAGGGCAAATAAAGGAAATAAAAATCATATCATATCTTTTTGAAAATCATAACCTGCAAAAGAGATCATAATATCTTAACATGGAATAAATCATAGATGTGAAAATGAAATCCCCATAATCATAACATAAAACTTGAAACTTTGTGGCATGCACACATAATCAGGGAAAATCATTTCTTTTTAGTCATGACTCATTGCCAATACTATCTTAACGGACAAAGTCCATTTCTGAACTGAGTTCACTCCTCGTTTTAGTCCTATATCACTAAACTGAAATAACATTCAGTTCCATCCATGTCTATATCATGAGATATAAAAACTTTACCCAATGCATTGGAGGGAGATATAGGTCCCACCCATCATATAATGAATCCTTTCTTATGTGTGCCACATAATCATAAAACATACATCATCTCATAACACATGTAACAAAAATGGGATTCTTGAAACATAATGACATCATAAAACAAATCATATAAGGTAAATGACTTCATAAAAATAATTCCCTCACAACATAATCAAATCAATGTAATAATAGGGATAAAAATAGAACCCTTTATTATCTTATATGGAAAATAATTTTGATAAAACACTTGATCTCCATTCTTGAGGAAAATATCATTTCTTCTTCAAAAACACTTTTCTTTTCCTAACATGTCATACAATTATAAATTAAAAGAAGTTGATTAAAAATAAACTTTAAAACTTGTAAAGGAAGATTCTTGGAAATAATGTTTCAAAAATCCATTCATGCCGTATAAGTTAAAAAAAACATTCTTCTCGTACTTTTGTCGGAAAAGTCAAAAAGTACCTCGTACGAAAAATGACAAAAGATTCCTTTCATATTCTTTATTAAAAACTCACCGAAGGGTAAAATTGGATATAAAATATTGTAAGTGGATGAAACAATATTACATATTTAGGGAACATGGATGTGGATGATAAAATACACCCCAGTAAATTCCAAAGTAAAAACAATCTCGGATAAAAATGAGATTGTGATATTTTCCCATACCTTAGGTCCGACATGCTTTGTACGTGTCCGAACCTCATGTATAATGATTTAAATCATGTTATTAACTTATTACAGAATCATACTTATTTTTATGATATCATATATGGTCATATTCGTAGCTTCTTAGTAGTAATATTTCATTGCTACTTGTTATTCGGGTGTTTATAACATTTTTTACTTATGTGTGTTTTGTCGAATAAATTCTTATTATTTTCTTTAGGTTATAGATACCTCATTTCCAGAATGGTATTAGTGTAATATATATCATATTCATTCATTCAATTCATTTATATAATCATTATGAAATGAAGATCATGTAGAACGAGTCGCATCACATCGTGGAGACGGTATTCCGTACGTACGCACGAGTGATGATATCGTTCCTATGATTGTGGAATTGTATTGGAGTGTATGTATACTATTTCAGAATCAAAATAACTTTATAATAGTCATATATAGTCATTATTTACACCATTATACCCATCCAAGTAAGGTGGTGGTGGAAAATAGATTACACCACGGAGTGGAGACCGTATTCCGTACGTACGAACGCGCGGTGATTTCTTTTTCCGTAGGATGGATTGATGGTGAAATAGGGTTGTTTCATACGTATAATAACATATCAGTATATGAGTGATACTGATGTTATTATTTCATAATGAAACAACTAAAGAAAAATAATTTGAAGAAGAAATAAAGACGAAAGAATCGGTAACGGACATTACCTCTTCTTTGAAGTGCTTCTTTGAGACCTTCTTTTAGGGCACTAAAATTGGTCTTTGAGGAAGACCCGAACCTCTAGGATGTCTCGAGGGAAGTGGAGAGGAGAAAGTGGCATGGTTTGTCCGAGCTTGAAGGCTCAAAGTGGTGTGAGGAAGAGGGGGAGGAGGTGTCCTTTTATAAGGGAGGAGAGGGGCACCTTTGGAATAACTAAAAATATTATTTTATTATAAAGTCAAGTTCGGTTTTAAATAGCTCCAAATTGATATATTTCTAAGCTAAGGTTGGGATGGTTCTAAACCCTCTCATAAAATCGGATTTAGACAAGTTTAGGTTATTATTTTAACCTTATCAATTAGATTTAACTCTAAGTTAAATAATTTAACTTTTACCGTGTCTTTTTTTTCTTACACTATATGGTTAATACACTTACTATAACATGCAAAACGAACACAAAGTTGTTTATTATTAATATATATATCCTTATCTAAGTCATTTTTTCGATCCTTAGATTTTTAGGAATAAAATAACAATTAATAATATAATATTTGATTTAAAAACTATTTTGTGTCAATTTTGACACTATTTGATATATGATTTTTATGAAAGTCATAACATAATTATATGTTCGAACCAAGTTAATTAAATCAACACTAATATATCATATTAACCTATAAAATTATTGTAATTCACAAAAAGTCTCAAATTACATTTATTTGGGCATTTATAACATCAATTATGTTAACATTTACTTAAAAGGGTAATTACTGCATCATCGTTGTGTCATAAATAAATTATTTTTTTTAAAGTCTAAAAATTATAAATAAAATATCATTATGTTGGAAATATTTTTAGCTTTCTAATGAATATTTATAATAGAATTTATCTTATGTATAAACCCATATTAAAAATGTTTTAGTTATTAAACTTTGATTTTAACTATTTTAACTATTCATTAAATAAAATAATATTAAATGTCATAATCTAATCCAAGTGGACCTAAATGTTCATATTATATTAATAAGGTTGTTTTCGGTCTAATTACACTTATCCAATAGAATTAGGACATCTGTTAGGGTAATAGTAATATCATATTTACCCATAGATACCCTATTTACTATTAACCGCGGTAAAAAAAGTAAAAAGTTACTATTCACCAAAAAATAATTGTTATCTCATTGAACAACATTTTACATACTGATATCAACCGTGTCTATCGGATTTTCGAAATTCCATTCACAGAAGCGGTAAAATTAAGTTTTATGCAAAATTCAGTTTTTAACCTACCACTTAGTGGTTTCACTATTAATCAAAAATTGAAAGTTTTTAGAAAAATACCAAAATTTCACCCTAGGCTAATTTCGGTATTCTGAATCCAAAAATGAGGTCCATTTAAAAAAATAAAATTTATAAAATTTCAAAAATTGGTTATTAATATTCATAACGGCTAGTATTAATAATATTTTAATAGCATATCGTTGTTTAGTGAAACTCAGTATTGCGTACGACGCAAGCTATCGAGGAAGGTCGTGATTGCGTGTAAAGTAAGCCAAGCTAGTGTGTAGTGAAATATTCCTTTGATAACATAAAAACAAAATATTACTCATAAAAATCTCGGGTGTTACATATAAACTTCAAAAGAACAAATCCCCTCACATAATGTGGTTCTTATTGAAGATGCATTCAAGAGGCAAATTCATCTTTTTATTCTTCTATTTCATTTCATGTTTGGGCCTTTTTTCATATCTCACCAAAATTATTTCAAATTTTATGATTACAATAATACCTTATATATAGAGGGATTTTGATATGATAATTGAATAATTCATCATTATCCCTCCTTTCCCATCATTTTATACTAGAAATGAAAATACCATATGAGATGTGTTAAATTTCCACATTAAAAGACGATATGATTTCAATTTCATTTAACATATTCAATTATGTCCATGAATCCTTTTTTATGGTCTAACTTGACCATAATATGTAAGTAATAACTAATTTAAGGTTTTGGAATATTTTTTACACTTGATATTAATTTATGAAGAAAAGTTTGTTCGACATGGTCAAAGAACTGCCAATTAACCAAAACAATTATCATTATTGTTTTATATAATAATTCATATTCAATATGAATAATAAATTTCATTTTATAACTAATTAATATAATTTATGATCACTAATAATATATAACTACAATTCAAGATAACCATTCTCATATTACATGTTTATCCTTTCATGTATATAAGTAACTCAATCATTAAAATAAATGAAACAAAAATGAAATTGTACATCTTAACCCATCAAAAAGGGCATGAATGAAAGTAATAAGGTTATACTAAATAAATTAAACAATTAGTAGTTTCTAGAAATTTTAATTAATTAATTTAACTTGATTATCTTGGACATTTTGTTCTTGTAAAGGACACCATCAGACTTAAGGTAAGGTATTTTACCCGAACTTCCATTATTCCATTGGTTTTCTCTATAATTATTTTTACCCAAATGAAGATATATGTTATTCTTCTGAACATATAATAAATGATGTTTATGTTTTCCAAAAGATTGTATAAAGGTCCATGCATCATTATATTTCTGGTATATTCATTTTTTTATGTGGTACCCTCCACAATAATTCCTAATGGGCAAACCCATTTAAGGGAACTACCCATATTGTTACCCTTTTTCCGGTTCACTATATAATATGTTTTTAAGAAACCACTATTTTTGCAAAATCACTGTTTTTATTATGAAATACTTCATGTTCCACTTCTGATTTTATATAAAATATTGCCCTCATTAATATTGTAAATGACTTTAAATATATTACTTTAGCCTCACAAAAATGATTTAATTATAATGTTTATTAAGTACTATTCTTAAATGAAATTACTTAAAGTTGATGTCACTTATCATTTGATATGCCTATTATACAATATTATTTTCCATTCATGATCTATTTCCTTTACTTTATGGAAATTTGTTTGATACACCCATTTGTTATGATTTAGGACATCATTATGATACCCAATTCTTATGGTGGGTAACACTTATGTTTATGCATGATTGGTTATGTATGATTTTATATGTTGAAATAATATTCATGAAAATTTTATGATAGTTGAACCCATATAGTTCTCCCATTCATTGGGTAATGTTGATTCTTATGAGACGTTATGTGCAAAGGTCTTAATGGTTATCCTTGAATCATGCTACCCTATGAAACAGTCTTGGTGGGTAACCTTGACTTGTGTTCCTCTATTCACAACTAGCATTTAATCATGCTAAATTCGTTTTTTATGTTTCTTCTACATTACAATGAATCTATTTTTATATGATACCATGTTTAAATTTTATTTTTCCATGTGATCTATGCCTTTTTATATCATTATCTCATGCCTTCTAAACCATGTTCTAAATCTTTAATCTTATGTTTATTCCCTAAATATGATGTTTTATATCAACACTATGATAATGTTTTCCTGAGTTTGTTATATGAATATGTATGATATCAATGTAATTTTGGGGCTCTTTATGAAGACTAAATAATGAAATGATATATTTATTTCCATGTTTTATATTTTATGTTCCTAGTCATCCAAGACACTAAACTTTAGTATCCCTAGATTGTAATATTCTTTAATATTTCTGAAATCATGTAATGTTATGTGTATAAGGATAGGGTTTCTATAGTTGGTATCATAGGATGGTGTAGTTATTTTTAGAGGTTATGTATAGAGTATTTAATAAGAACCATAGGATAAGACTAAGTATAATAAAACATCCGCAATTTTTTGTAATTATAGAATATGTGTTTTATCAAGTAACTACATCCATGTCTGGATATAAACATGTAGATGTGTCTCCGGAAGAGATGTATGTAGGGGTAAAACATGAAAACAACACATTAAGATAGACATTAATGAGAGTAGGTGAAATAATGTGGTCCTTACTATACTCATGGTATGACACTCTTGGGGAATAGACTTGGTAAATTTATATGCACAGTATGATCCATTATTAAGGGGAAAAAATGAGCCCTTAAGAATATGAATTAGGTAATATATCAAGGACAACCTACTCTTAAACCTAGGTAATCACATGTGGGGATATAAATTTATTTTATGTTTTTATCTGGTAATGTTTGTGGTTTAATTTTTATTCTTAATACCTAAATATTCAAGCCCTCTAATTGTATGTTATTTTTTTACTTAATGGTTGGAAATAAAATAACCCATGCCAAAAATCATTGTTCGAGGGAATGTGAATATTTCCCTAATGATATGCCAAATATGATGGGAATGGGTGATAAAAACTTATTGATAGTATTTGTTCCAAAAGATAATGTTATGAATAATAACTTGAATCATTTGGGACACCCTCTTACTCCATGGAAACAAAAAGTTGTTTTAGAGTCTGTTTTGAAAAATGGCCTCCCATGATTAGTGGCTCTTTCTATCCCCTCCTCCGATGAAATTGGATTAACTCCATTGAAAATATATTGTATATCCTCTAGTTTTTAGAAGTGAATTTTGTGCTAGAAATATATCATTTTGATTGGGAAGCTTATCATTGGTGAACACTAATCAAGAATATGATGTCCAAGGTGAAAATTGAATCCATGGATTGGGAAGAATTCAATAATTTTTTTCAACAAATATATTCACTGAACCCTCCATCTCAGGGTGGAAAAAGAGGCTCTCGTACTATTGTATATGGAAGATGAGTCCATTAGAGATTATGAATAAAACATCACAAGGATTCCAAGAAACATGTCCGACAATGACATGAGAATCGAAAAAATGTGTATCAATTGTTTAGAAGACAAAACCCAAGTGTATGAAAAAAGACGGTGATTCATGACTTCGTTACTTATGAGGGGATTTTCTATTGTTCTCCCAAGGTTGTAATGGATATGTGATATTCCAATGGTCTTGAGGAATAAGTGAAAAAAAGTATAAAATTTATTCTCATGTGGGTGGTTGGGAAAATAAATCCCATGATAGAAATAAGATCTATTATCCCACATTTCCATATTTTTGGAATAAGCATCATGTCATCTAGCTAATGGGATCTAGTAATTGATTCAAAGGTGGAAAAATGTGAACATTCTATGAACTGTTAGTGGGATATGAAGAATCCCAAACAAATTGGAAGAATAAATGAAGGTATAGGTCAATGATCAACCTATTGTGCAGTGTTACAACTATAAGGATCATGGAAATTATATGAACAATTACCCTAAGCCTAGTGTTGTTGGAGGAAATCAACAAAATCCTCCAAGGAAACATGGAAGGTAATATGCTATCACTACTTCTATGGTGGACATGGAAAATTATGTTGTGACATGTATTCTATTTATCCATTCATGAATAGAATATTTATTATTTTATTAATGTTAAACTCATTCATTCATATATTTCATTTTTATCAATACTATTCCAACTCCAAATTATAATTTGTTGTTTGAGTTATGTTTAAGAATATAGAGTGGGGAAACTATTGCATCCATGTTTTATAACTCCTACTTGATAAAAATTTGTGGATTGAACCTCCTAGAAAATTTAATCCTAATTCCTTTAGTGGAGTTTGATGTTATTTTGGGAATGGATTGACTCTCTTTATAAAAAACCAACATCAATTGTTGGGAAAGGAATATCACTATTCAAATCCCAAAGAGTCCACCAATTCATTTCATGTTTATATAAGAATATAATTATACTATAGAATCATAGTCTCAACTATGGATATTAATTCGTTATAATAAATCATGTCATTCTTAAATGATATAGAAAAAGGAGATGATACTACTTGAAGACATTCCCATCATGACGGATTACACTAATGTATTCCCAGATGAATTGCATGTAATTCCTTATGATCAAGAGGTTGAGTTCTCAATTGAAAATATTCATTGTTCTATGCCTAAGTCAATGAAACATTATTGAATGGGAACCGTAGAGTAGGAAGAGCTGAAGAAGTAGTTACAGGAGAATATGGGGAATCTTTTTATTCACTCGAGTGCTTCATCATGTGGTGTTTCAGTCCTCTTAGTCAGGGTAAATAGTGGATAAATGTTCCACTACATTTATTATCATGATCTAAATAAAATAATTATAATGAAAAGTATCTGCTGCCATATATAGATGACTTTTTCAATGAGCTTCAAGGGCCCAATAATTTCTTTAAGGTATTCTTTTGGTCAGGATATAACAAATTAAAGGAGGAGAAGGAAGATATTCATGAGTCTACCTTTAGATCAAGGTATGGACACTATGAGTTCATAGATATTCCCTTTGTAATAACAAAATATCAAGCAGTATTAATGGATTTAATTAATATATTCTTTAGATATTGCATCAATAAAATTATGGTAGTCTTTATAGATGATATTTTGATATACTCCAAGGGTAAGGAGGAACACGAAGAGCATTTTAATACAGTTTTGATGAAATTATGAAATATGGAACATTATGAAATGTAGAAAAAATAATAGTTTTATATGGAGGATGTATCATTATTGGGGAACATTATCAATGACAAAGAGATATATATGGACCCTTCCATAACAAAGTCCATTGAAGTGTGTGCCAAGCCACCATCTGTAATGGAGATCCAATGATTCTATGGTCTAACTAGGTATCATAAACCATTTTTGAATAAATTCTATCAATTTCAATCCCAATTACAAAGATACATATAATGGGGTGATTTTTTCTGTACTGAAGAATGTGAATAATGCTTTAAGAAGCCCAAAAAAGGGTTGTCACTGCACATGTACTCACATTCCGGATAAGTTGGCAACTCTTAATGGTGTAATGTGATGATAAAAATAAGGGATTAAGATATAAGCTCATGAAAAATGTTAATTTTATATCATATTCTTAATGTTTCCTGAAAATAAATTATCAAAATTCTCCCACTCTTGATCTGGAGTTGGCGGTTGTGATCATTGAATTGAAAATCTAGTGGAATTATCTCTATGGGGAGAAGCGTGACATATATATTTGACTATATATATACATATCAAATGATTCTAAAATATTTCTTCCCACAGAATGTTATTAACATGAACTAGTGAAGATGGATAGTTCTCATTAATAATTATGACTACTCAATCCACTACCATCCTAGTAAGGAAAATAAGGTTGAATATGCTCAAAGTAAAAGGGATAAAACATCTATATTGATGAGGATAATTAAAAAAGAACAAATATTATTTTATTTGAATAGGATGTGCATGGGAATAATTAATAGAGGAAAATCGTCAATTTATTCTCAAATTATTTCACCACAGTCCCTCATGGAGAGAATAATGGATGCCCAATCAAAAGATAGGGAAATTCTGAAATTGGTGGAAGTTATCAGAAAGGGGAAATCCTATGTGTTTACGATTGATGTAGAAGGAGATTTAGTATTTTGGTCACGATTATGTTTACCATCCAATCCAGAGATAATGAAGGAGCTTTTGAATGACACACATAGGTCATCCTTCTATTTTCCCCCAGGGATCACAAAGACGTATCGAGTTATCTTATAGAACTTTTTGTAGGACAATATAAATAATGATATTTAAAAGGATACATCAAAGTGCCTATTATGTTAAAAAGTGAAGGTTGAAAGGGAATATTATAAGGGGATGATGTAACCACTACCCATACCAGCATGGATTTGGGAGAACATAACCATGGACATTGTTAGTGGACTTATAAGGACATCCATAGGAATAAATTATATATTGAAAAATTGGGATCTTCATAAAAATATAGCTCACTTAATCACAATTTTTTAAGACAAATCATTTAATCAACTTTCTAGGATATATATCAATGTGTTGGTAAGGATATAATGAGTAACTCTATCTATAGTATCTGATAGAGAAATAAGAATCACCTCGATGTTCTGGAAAATTATCCAACATGATATCAACATTGAACTAAAATTTTGTAAGACCTATCACCCCCAAACTGATTTCCAATCTGATTGAACAATTACAACACTTTAATACATGTTGATGGAATGTTAAATGGATTTAAAAGGAGGATGGGACCAAAATCTTATAATAGTTGAATTCTACTAAAACAACAGTTTCCACTGCCACATCTGAATGTCACCATTTGAATCCAATTATTGGAAAAGTAGTGAAACAATCACATGTTGGGATGATGTCGATGAGCATAAGCTGCTAGGACATGTGGTGGTAGATGAAATAGGGGAGATGGTGAAAACTATTCAGTATCATATCTAGGAAGCCTTATGTCGAAAAAATATCAATGTAGACAATCTACGACAACAGTTTGAGTTGAATTTTTGAGCTATGTTATTCCTCTTCATATCTCCGTGGAAGAAGTTCATAAGTTTTGGGAAGAAAGAAAAGTTATGTCCTAGGTATGCAGTCTCCTTTATTATTCATGATCATGTTTGAGTTGTGGCCTATCAACAAGAACTTCCACCTAATATATATAATGTAAATGATATATTCCATGTATTCCTGTTTAGGAATACATTCTAGATCGCTCACATGTAATATCATAAGAGGTGGTATAGTTGGAGAATGATATTTCTAATGAGGAGTATCCATTGATTATCTTAGATCACAGATATAAAGTTCAATTCAACTAGACTATCCACCAGGTCAAAGTTCAATGGAAGAACCATAAGTATGAAGAGGAAACATGGGAACTAGAGGACAAAATGCAGTAAAAGTAACCACACCCTTTTATTTCTTAGATTGTAAAATTAAATTTTGGGTGTAAAAATAATATTGTCACTTCTGTGATTTGAATTATGAAAATCTGACATACACGGTTGTGATCAGTAAGATATTTAGTGTCCGATTGGTCAAACTTAATTTTTGGTGAATAGTAATCGACCCTTATGAATAGTAATGGTACACTTATGAATAGTAATAAGAAACATATGAATAGTAAATAATCCTAGTGAATATGTAACCTTACTACTGAATGTATAATTAAAATGTACCCATCTTATAAGTGACGTTATGAAACGATTATATCATAGTGTTGGTATTTTTATATTTTTAATTACAATAGTATGATTTATTTATTAATTTAAAATAAAATTTATTTTATAAAATATATTCATAAATATGTATTTAGATGAATTTTGATTATATTATAATTTCAAAAATCATTAATTTTGTTTTCAAAGTGTTATATTTTTTTAAAAATTTTAATACTTTTATTTTTGAAGTAAATTTTAATTTTAATTTAAAAATAAATTTCCCATATTTAGAAAATTATTTTCATAAAATGGAATAAATTTTATAATTATACACATTGAAACATGGTTAGGGTTGATTTTTTGGATTTTTCTGAAATACATGAATTTGTGATGAATAGTTAAATACTTTAATTTTTGGTATATATAAATTACATGGTAAATAAACTATTTATTGAGTCAAGAATGATTTTATAACCTTGGATTTGAACACCCATAAAAATAATATTTTTTTGTCACAATAAACAATACTATTGATTTTCATGAGTTAAATAATAACATAATGAATAAAATATTGAGAACACCCTCCTGTCCCCCACCCTAATACCCACCCTCACCCCCCTCTTTTCTTCACTCTTATCAAGACTTGTTCCAAGTCCAAATTCAGACAAAATCCATCCCTATAACCATATCCCATGTCCAATAGCCCTTGGTATCTTCAAAAGACCAAATCATTTCCCTTAAAGCGGTTCCCTTGGAAGATATATTCAAAAGGTAAATTTTTCTTTTCATTTTTTTATTTCCATTCATGTTTCAATATTTTCTCTTTCATTACTCAACTCATTTCATAAAAATTTTATGATAACACTCGTACATTTAATATACAAGAATTTTGTTATGATAAGTGAAAAATTTATCATCATCACTTTAATCCTTCAATTTTTTTATGGAAATGAAAATACTATCTGAGATGTGTTAATTTCTCACATTCAAGGATAATGGGTTTTTAATTTCTATTAATTTATTCAATTAGGTTCATTAAACCATTTTTATGGTTTAACCAGACAATAATATATTTATTCTTTCTAATTTAATGTTATGGAATCTTTTATGCATGTGATATTAATTTATAATGAATAACTTGTTTGATGTGATCAAAAAAATGCATATTTACCAAAATAGTTATCGTTAATGTTTTATATAAGAATTCATCATCACTCCAAATAACAAAATCGATTTTAAAACCATGTAATCTACTATATTATAACTAATAAAATATAACTCAAATTCTGGACAACCATTTTCATCTTACATTACAAAAACCATGTTGTTTATATCACACTTAAACATAATTTATTAGATAATATTTACACTTGATAAAACATACATGATTTAGAGGTATAGTGTCTTTGGTGCTTATGAACATTACATAACAACTAAAAACAATAAGTACACATATTTATTTAAAACTTATTTCACATGACCACAACATTCCTATAAAGACCCAATATTTTTCAATGGTAATTATTTTCTTATAAATATTTCACAATCACATGAAATCACCAAATTATTAACTACTAAGTGCTATGTTACCCTTATAACATAATTTTGTCACTTCTGGGATGAGAATTTTGAAAATATGACATACACGGTTGCAATAAGTATGTTATTTGGAGACCAATTAGAAAAAGATAATTTTTGGTGAATTGTAATCTACCCATATGAATAGTAACATCCCCATATGAATAGTGATATACCCTAATGAATAGTACCCTTACCTGTGAAAGTATATAAATAATATTCATGTGAATTTACGATATAACTATGCATTGGAATAAGTAAAAGAATGTTTTAAAACTTTTGTTTTTAGAATAAATTATGATTTTAATAAAATATTAAATTAATCATATTCATTAAACTATTTTCAAAAAATAGAATTCATTTTTGGATTATACACGTTAAAAATGGTTGGGGTGAATTTTTTGGATTTTTCCGAAATACTTGAGTTTTTATGAATAGTGAAATACCATAATTTACAAAATAAGCTGTATAAGCTAATTATAGAGTCATGAATGATGTTCTGCTGATGTAAGCCCAATTGGTTCGGGATCACATGATACAATTACTATTTTTGGTCAAATAAGACTTAGTATTCTTTGTTTTGTGGGGAAATAATAAATTAATGAATTTTATATTATTAAATTTCCTCTCACATCCACTATTAAAACCCTTATCACTACCTCTTATCATCACACCTCTCAAGCTGTGTGAAATCTCCAAATTCTGTCAAAATACCCTCCCAACCTTCTTTCCCACGTCCATCATGTCTTGGTCTCATACGAAGACCAAAACCTCTCCGTTAAGGAGGCTCTCAATGAAGTTTGGTTCAAGAGGTAAATTCCCCTTTTCAATTATTTTTTGTTTCATTTCAAGTTCATTTGTTTTCTTTTTCTATTAACTATCCTTATAAATTTTTTTGATTACTCCAGTACCTTATATGTACTTTAATTTTTTGATTATCATATAATAAGTTATCATCAACTCTCCCTTTTACCTTCTTTTATACTCGTAGCAAGAACTCCATCCGTGATGTGTCAATTTTGCACATTCAAGGACGATGGGATTTCAATTTCTATTATCATTATCAATTATGGTCTTAAAAACATTCTTGTTATGGTTGAACCAGATTATTATATATGTAATAAAACCTATGCTAGATTATGTAATCCATTTTTACCAATTGTATTTTGTTATAAATAAAATTGAGTTCTTTGTAATCAAACCCCACAAATTTACCGAAATAGTTATAATTAAAGTTCTATATAATAATTTATCATCATTACATGTAACCAAGATATATAAATGACCAATAACACCAATTTATGTTCATAAATAATATATAATTTCAATTTTTTATATTTACATCCATTCCACATACTTAAAAACAAGTGAACTGAATATGAAAATAAAGAGAACAAACACTCTTGAATGACGTAATTCAATACAATAACTTATCCAAAATGACATAAATTAACTAACCAGAATTATGATAAACTAAATAAATTCCTAATAGGTTCCTAAATAATTTATTAAATTGTATAATTTCATATTTCAAGATCTTAAGTTTGATAGAGTAACACGTCCGGAGTTAAGGTAAGGGGTTTTCCACCCGAACTTCCATTTCCATTTGGGTTATTTTCATTGTCTAATTACCTCAATGAAATTATTATGTATTTTTATATAATCATCATAAATTATTTATGAGTTCTATATATTTAAAAGAAAACCAAAATCCATCTTTATTTTATTTATATTTTCATGTTTTTAGAGGATCAATCAATTTCGATTTCAAAATACACACCTGATTCAAGGGAATATCTCATCCTCTTACATATTTAAAAAGGAAATATCTAATATGTTTTTGGAAACCATTATCTTTAAAAAATCACTAATTTTTTTATTAAAATACTATCTTTCTTCAATTCTGGTGTTATACAAATATTTTACCCAAAGAAATCTTCTTTTAAAATTTAAGAGTATATATCTCAAGATTGATTAATGATTTAATAATAGTATTTTCATTTGATTCAAAACACTTGTTGATTATTATGTATTATTCAATATAATAATTCATTGAGTCATCCACCATATTTGATTTAATGGTTTATGACTCTCTCTATTTTTTATTATCTATCTTAAAACCATTCACCATATTACTCGGAATGGTTACTGTTTTATGTTTAATGATTGGGGAAAGATAGTTACATTTCATATGATAGTTTCAATATGAATGTATATGTTGTTTATGTTTATCACTGCTCATATGAGTAATTCATTGGACTTATTATGTGGTGGTAGTGGCCTTCTATATCCCCTCGATGCATCGATAGGTTTCATGAGACAAACTATGGTCTTAGCAAAAGGCATTGACAAAATGATTATTTATGGTCCCAGCACGAGGGATGGACGGTATGGTTGTGAAGTGCGGAAGATGCACTTCCCCCATTATGAAGCAAGTAATCGAAAGTTTATGCGGTTATTCAACTAGTATAATTCCCATGATCATGTTTTATTATGGAATTTTTTTACTCAAGTCATATTCCTTCCATAATGCGTTCAAGTTTATTTTTTTTAATTGAATGTGCTTTCAAATATTACCATGTCTTATGTATATTCTATCATCCGATGTATTGTATACCCTTATTGAGCATTTGATCTCACCCCTTTCTTATGTTTCATTTTCTACGGATATGAAGATGTAAATTATGAGTGACTTTCATTCATAATCTAGGAGGCTTGGATGTTTTAATGGAATAATTTAGTGATTTTACTTTAAATATTTAATGTTGGACTTATGTATGTTTCTTGTTTCCAATAATACAATATTACTCGGTCCTTTGGGATGCTTATTCCTCGTTTATATTCCAATGTAATATAATAAGGCATCGAATCTGGGAAATTTGTGTCCATTCCTTACAGTTGGTATTAGAGGAAGTTTAGTAGAAAACATGGAAACTAGATTTCTGAAACATTGATTATAGAAGAGTCTCTATGATAGTCTTTGGGGATAAAAATACAAGAACTTCCTGGTATTTTGGTATGGAATAGATTATGTAGATCTTCCAAGCAATACATCGTTTTCTAGATACGAGCAGGTTGAGCTAGCTATGAAAAATATGTACCTAGGAGTGAATGAGCCGACAAAGAGATTCGGGGTTGACCTAGGGTATCCTGGTACACAAAAACATTCCTTGATGCACTCTTGGTTAGGACACTCTTAGGGGATAATCTTAGGATAATTTCCATTTCCATTGCAATCCATTATTAAGGATTTAAATGTAAAATTTTCCTTAAAGAAACTATTTTAGTGATTATGGGACTAGTCATGCCTAGGATTTCAATTTGTTCTAAATATTTTGTTAATTTAGGATTATAATTTTTGATTCATAACCTAATATAGTGTTTTCAATTACCTAAAATGACTCCTAGTGGAAGGAATGTAAACCACAAGAATGCACGTGTCCCCTATAGGGATTTTCCTCTGATGTAAGATAATGATGTCCGTTCGGTTGCAGTGATTGGTGCTGAGTAACTCATAACTATACTGTTACAACATAATCAGGTTATGAATAAAAACCCTACCCATATAGAGCATCCAAGTATGCCACCTGTAGGAGATATGTTAGATCAATTTATGTGACAACAACCACTATCCTTCAATGGGACTACAAACCCATTTGTAGCTAAGTAGTGGGTATGCTCTCTAGATAAATTGTTTCTCTCTTTAAGATGTAATGAAATCTATAAGGTCATCATGGAACCTTATCATCTATTGGGAGATGCAGATCAGTGGTTGTAATTAATCCAAAAAACAAAGGAGGAGGAAGAATAAGAGGAGTTTGAATGGAGGGACCTTAAGGAAATCTTTCTAGAGAAATACATTCCTCATGAACACATAGCGAATATGAAGAGGAAATTCTACAATCTGTTGTAGAAGGAAGATGAGAATGTTGAGAAGTACGAAGCTAACTTCACAAGGATATCAAGACATGTTGTGGACTACATATGAAATCCATGGTGAAAAATTGATCAGTTATTTTGTGGCCTAAAAACACTCCTCTAGCGGGCACGGGTCTCCCAATGTTTTTCATAATATGAGGATATCGTTTCGTGTGCTATCAAGACAAAAAAGTAATTTACTATGACTTATGAATTTAAAGGAAAATAGGAGAACAAGAGGGCTTATGAATACTCTGGAAAGAGAAATAAGGTAACAGGGAGAATGAAAAGAGTTTATTTTCCACCCTGTGACAAATGTGGGAAGAAACACCCTGAAACATGACTAAAGTGAATGTGGGTCAGTTACAAATGCATAGAAAAAGGCCACCTAACTCCGGATTTTAAGGGGAAGAATAAAGCTACCAATATCTAATGCTATAATTGTCGGGAGATGGGACACTATTCTAGTGATTTTCCAATGTATCATGGAAACATGCAACAGAAAATTACAAGGGAGCGGGGACAATATTATGTGATCAGAACTACTTTTATTTAATTTCCCAATGATGTGGTTGTAGGTACTTTAATCATTTCCTAAAATACAGACAATACTTTACTTGAATCTGGATCATCTCATTCACTTATATCATCCCAATTGGAAAAGAACATTAGAAATGTCCAATTTGATTTAATAAAGGAGTTATCAGTCAAAACTCATAGTGGATGTTTCATTTCAACAAAGGAATGTCGATTAGTCTCCCACATGACACATAAATGTGCTTTAGATGCTAACCTTATCATCATAACAATGGTTAACTATGATATAATTCTCATCATGGATTAGCTATCAAATTATGATACAAAGATCTATTTCCAGATGAAGGAAGTTACAATTTTAGATAATGGTGTAGAATCCCATATTTTTAGAGAAGAAACCTCACCATGTTATTCTCATATAGATCCACCCCTAGTATCTCTACTGAATTCAATTATTGGGGAGTAAGTGAGTGAAATAAATATGGGTGATAAGACTAATGTATTGATATAGGATGTACCTTTTGTGAAAGAATATATTGACATATTTCTAGAGTATTTTTCTGGACATCCTCAGGAGTAGGAAATTTAGTGTTCCATTGACTTAATTCTTGATTCAAAGAACATATCAAAGATCCCTTATAGAATAGACATTGTGGAGTTATTGGAAATAAAAAAAACTATATGAATTGATTTATAATGGATTTATTCTCCCTAGCATTTCTCCAGGGGGTGCCCCTATTATATTCCTTTAGAAGAAAGATGTGTCTATAAGGTTGTACATTAACTGCAGGGAGATCAACACTATTATAATGAGGAATGAGTATCCTTACTATGAATTGATGATTTATTTGATCAAAATCATGGAGAAAAATATTTTTTTATGATTAATCTTTGATCTGGATATCATCAGTTTCTTGTGAGGAAAGAATACATTCCATAAAACTACATTTCGAACCAGGTATGAGCATTATGAGTTCACAGTAATGCCTTTTGGACTAACTAATGCACCATCTCTTTTCATAGACCTATTGAACAATGTTTTCAAGAATTATCTTAAAGACATTAAGTGGTGTTTATTAATGATACCCTGGTATACTCTAAAATCTATGAAGATCATGATAATTACATGCCAATATTCTAAATACACTTAGAATAAATAAATTATATGGGGAGTTTAGAAAGTGTGATTTTTGGCTCCAATCATTTTTATTTCTGAGCCACTTTGTCTCTAAGTATGGAATATCTAATGATCCTGTGAAGAAAATGGTTGGTAAATAATGGCCTACTCCAATGAATGTAAATAAGGTACATAGTTTTGTTGGTTTAGTAGGTTATTTTTGACGTTTTATTCAGAACATCACCAGTTTAGCCAACCCAATGACCTAGCTCACATGAAAAGGGGTTATGTTAGTATGGAAAATGGAATGCGAATAATATTTTGTAGAATTGAAGAGGACATTAGAGAACTCTTAGATACCAACTCTGCCATCAGGTAATGATGGGTTTGTTATCTATAGTGATGCATCAAAGAAAGGACATGGTTGTGTCCTTGTGAAGAATGATCGAGTGATTGCCTACGCATCTAGTCCGCTAAAAATTCATGGAAAAAACTATCCATCTCATGATCTTGAGTTATCCATGGTAATCATTGCTATGAAGATTTCGATACATTACCTCTATGGTGAAAAATGTTAGATATATAAAGATCATAAGATTTTGAAATATATATTCTAACCGTAAGAACTCAACAGGAGGCAAAGAAGATGGATTAAGCTACTCAAAGATTATGATTTTACAATACACTATCACTTGGGGATGTCAAATAAGGTAGCAGATGCTTTGGGCAGAATAGATCATGGAGTTATGAACAAGATTAGAGTTGAAAGGGATCCTTTGTTCACGGATCTAGTAAAGATGGATATGGGAATTATCAATGAAGGTAACACATCACATCTTTTTAAAATGATTTTGGAACCATCATTACTAGACAGTATAAAATGTTCTCAAGCTGATGATGATGAGTTTCAAAATAAAAATAATGCAATAAATGATGGGAAGTAGACTAAATTTGTATATGGAGGAGGCGTTTTGAAATTTGGGAAGAGGATTTGTGTTCCTGCTATTCTTGAGCATAATAAGGAACCATTGGATGATGCTCATAGCTCTAATTTCTCTATATACCCTGGTAACTCAAAGATGTGTTGAGATATCTGAGAAAACATTTTGTTGGAAAATATAAAAAGGTAGATTCCTGAATATACATCAATGTGCCAGGTATGTCAATAATCAAAGGCTATGAGGCAAAATTCTCAGATGATGAAGCAACCCCTACCCATACCATCATGGAAGTGGGAGAACATTTCCCTATAAATTGTCACTAGGCCTCCAAATACATCTAGAGGAAACAATGATATATAGGTCGTTGTGGATCTTCATACAAAGATAGCTCGCTTTATCATGATTCAAGAGGACTTATCATTGGATCAAGTTTTACAGATTAACATCAAAGAAGTGGTAAGTCTACATGGAGTACCACAAGGAATTGAATCCGACCGTGATCCTAGATTCACTTAGAAGTTCTGTAAAAGTCTCCAACGTGCTCTAAGTGCTGAACTAAAATTCAGTATTGCCTATCATCCTAAAACTGATGGACAATCTATGCAGACTATTCATCCACTAGAAGTCATGTTGAGAGAATGTTCTATGGAATTACAAGTAGGATGGGACCAACATCATTCACGTGTGGAACTCTCCTACAACCACAGTTTCCACTAGAGCATCCTAATGGAACCATATGAAGCTCATTATGTTAAAAGATGTAGAATACTGGTGTGTTGGGATGATGTCGGTGAATGTAAGTTGCTAGGACATGAAATGGTCAAAGAAATGGTGGAGAAGGTGAAAACCATTCAACAACATATCAACACATCCCAAAGTCGATAGAAGAGTTATGCGGATAACCATCAATGAGACCTTGAATTAAAAGTTGGAGACCCAATATTTCTACACATATCTCCATTGAAGAAGGTCATTAGGTTTGGGAAGAAAAGAAAGATGATTCATAGGTATGTCAGCCACTTCGAGATCCTTGATCAAGTTGAAGCTATAGCCAATCGACTGGCACTTCCACCTACAATATGAAAAGTACACGATGTCTTTAATGTATCCCTCTTAAGGAAGAACATACCAAACACTTAACATGTACTCTCTTCAGAGGGCATACAATTGGAGGATGATCTTTCTTATGAGGAGCAGCCAGTGAAAATATTGTATCGTAGAGACAAAGTTCTACAAAACAAGACCACTCATCCGGTCAAGCTACTATGGAGAAACCATAAGTATGAAGAGGCAAATGGGAACTGGAGGAAGCAATGAAGGAAAAGTACCCCCACCAGGTTTTGGCATAGTTTGTGAAATAAAATTTCAAGGGTGAAATATCTGAAGGCGGGAAGAATGTAACGACCCAATATTTTCCAATAAAAAATTACTTTCTTATAAATAAGTCATAATAGCATTAAATCACAACATAATTAACTAATATGTGCTATGTGGCCCTTAAAACATATGTTTGTCCCTTCTGTGATGTGAATTTTGAAAATCTGACAAACACGGTTGCGATTAGTAAGTTATTTGGAGACCAATAAGAAAAATGCAATTTTTGGTGTATAGAAACAAGCCCTTATTAATATTAACATACCCTTATGAATAATGATATACCCTAATGAATAGTAACCTTAACTATGATAGTATATAAATAATATTCAAGTGAATGTACGATATACCTATGCTTTTTAATAAGTAAAAGAATGTATTAAAACTGTTGTTTCTAGAATAAATTGAGATTTTTATTAAATATAAAATTTATCATATTTAGAAAAATTATTTTGAATTATACACTTAATTTTTGGATTTTACACATCAAATAATTGGTGTGGTTAATTTTTTGGATTTATCTGAAATACTTTAATTATTTATGAATAGTGAAATACCATAATTTACAAAAAAGCTAAAGAAGCTAATAATAGAGTCATGCATGATGTTCTGATGATGTAAGCCCAATTGGTTCAGGATCACATGATTAAATTAATGTTATTGATCATTGAAAACTCATTATTACTTTTATTGTGGGGAAATAATAAATTAATGAATTTTATATTAATAAATCCCCTCTCTCCTCCACTATAAAACCCCCCTCTCACACCCTCTACTATTCAGTCCTCTAAAGCTCAGTGCCCTCCCTAAATTTTGCCCAAATAACCTCCCAACCTCCCCTTGCACGTCCAGAGATCTTTGGTCTCATAGAAAGGTCAAAACCTCTCCTTTAAGGAGGATCTTAAGTAAGTATTGTTCAAGAGGTAAAATCATGTTTTCAAATCTCTGTCTTTATTTTGAATTTCATTTGTTTTCTTTTTCCTATTACCTCTCCATATCAAAAATTTGGGATGACACTAGTACCGTATATGTACTGGAATGTTTTCATGATAGTGGAATAATTTATCATCATCTCTCCCTTTTACCGTCTTTTATACTAGTATGAAGAACACCATCTGAGATGTGTCAATTTTCCTTAATCATGGACGACATGCTTTCGATTTCTATTATCATTCTCAATTCTAGTCATGAAACCATTCTTGTAATGGTTGAACCAGATTATTATTTATGTTTTATAACTTCTTTATTATTATTTAATCACTTTTTATAAATTTTATCAATTTATAAAAACCATTTTAAAGTAATGAAAACCCACAAATTAACCAAAACAGTTATCATTAATGTTCTATATAATAAATCATCCTAATTACATGTAACCAAGTTATATAAATTTCCAATAACACCTATTTTTGTTCATAAATAATATATAATTTTAATTATATGGATTTACATCCATTCCACATACTTAAAAACAGGTGAACAGAATATGAAAATAAAGAATACAAACACTCCGGAACGACGGAATTCAATACAATAACATATCAATAAGGACATAAATGATCTAAACAAAATTATTATAATCAAAATATATTTCTAATAGGTTGTTAAATAAGTTATTTATATGTATAATTTCATATTCCATGATCTTATGTTGGAGAGGAGAACATGTTCAGAGTTAAGGTAAGGGTTTTTTCACCCGAACTTCCATTTTGATTCGGGTTATTTTCATTGTCTAATTACCTCATCTAAAATAATATTTATTTATATATACTCATTATAAATTCTGTTTGAGTGTTCTATATATTTATACCTTCATGAATACTTCTTTAATTTATGTATAGTTTCATGTTTTAAAAGTATATTTCAAAATTGTTTCCGAAATACAAGCCCGATTCATGGGAATATCTCAACTTCTTACCTATTATAATGGGAAATATCCAATGTTTTTTTGGAAACCATTATCTTTATTAAATAAAAAATTTAATTATGAAAATACTATCTTACTTCAATTCAAGTTTCATACAATTATATTTCCAAAATAACTCTTCTTTTAAAAATAAAAGAGTATTTATCTCAAGACTACTTAATGATTTTATAAGAGTACTTTTGTTTGATTCAACACTCTTCATGATTATTATGTATTATTGGGATTAATAATTTATGATGTCATATACTGTATTTGATTTAATTGTTTATGAATAACTTTATTATGGATTATCTATCCTAAAACCAATCAAAATATTACTCTAAATGGTTAGTGTTTTTTGTTTAATGATTGGGGAAAGATAGTTACATTTCATATGATAGTTTCAATATGAATGTATATGTTGTTTAAGTTTATCCTCGCTCATATGAGGTATGCATTGGACTTATTATGTGATGGGTGGGGCCGCTATAACCCCTCCATGCATCGGTATGTCTCATGAGACAAACTATGGTCTTGACACAAGGCCTTGACAAAATGATTATTTATAGTCCTAGCACAAGGCATGGACAGTATGGTTAGGATGTTCAGCATATGAAGATACCTCATTTTGAAGCTAGTAATCGAATGTTCATGTGGTTATTTGACTAGTAGAATTCCCATTATTATGTTTTATTATGGCATTATTTACTCAGCTCATATTCCTTCCATAATGTGTTCTAGTTTATTATTTTTTTAAAGTCAAGTTTTTGAAATTATTTACCATGTATTATGTATATTCTATATTAATCCATTTTAATTACCATTGTTGAGTATTTAAGATCACCCCTTTCTTATGATTCATTTTCCCAGGATATAACTAAAAAATTAGGAGTGACTTGCAAGCATAATCTAGGAGGCTGGGATGTTGTAATGGAATAATTTATTGTTTTTCCTTTCAATATGTAATGTCAAAATTATTTATGTATTTTTTTTCTAATAATACTAAACTACTCGGTCCTTTGGGATGATTATTCATTTTTTATATACCAATGTAATTAAATAAGGAACCGACTACGGGAAACTGGGGTCGGGTCCTTACAATTCCTTCATACTTGGCACTACATGGGATGACCTAAGGATGTACAAAAGAATGTGGTGAGATCTAAGAACTAGAAAGGGACTATACATGACATAAAAATAAGAATAAAATTAATTTTATCAAATATACATATCAATGGATCATAAGAGAAACATTAACATTAAGGCATGATATAGAATTATTTTCATAACATGGAGATGTGGCGACAACATTTATCATTATATTAGAATGGGCCAAGGCTCATTAAATATATATCACTAGTAAACCCTAATTTGACTTCAATTATCTTGAATAAAACCTAATTTTACATAAATTAGAATGATTCAAAACTAATTTCCCATTACATATCATGATACAATTCTTTACCTAATTCATTGGAGCTCTATCAGTTTACACCCTTCTTAATCATTTTATTTCATGCATAAGTATGCCTCTTAGATCATACAACACAGATTCATTAAACGCCCTAATTTATTCCATGAATAAGAGATGTGGAATAAAAAAATGTAATTACTCAATCAACAAGTACATGTGAATAAATTTGAATAACCTTGATTGATATATGGGTATGGTATTCACTTACACGATGATTTTGGCATGGGAAATTTTGGTGTAACTTCAGCAGCATAATGACGTCAAATATAAATCGTAATGTGGAATGATGAGAGAGACATGTGGTTTATCATTATTCAAACCTAGAATTTATAGTAAGGGGGGTCTTGTAACATAATATCCCAACATATGTAAGGTAATTTTGGTGAATAATATAAAATAATTTCTTGAATATAAATGAGGAGAGAGACATCCCTTACAGAATTTTAGCATGGTAACATGTGTACACAGGAAGCATTATTGAGAGAGAAAGGGTTATATCATAATTCAAACATAATGAGGGGATTACATGGGAGGGGATAAATCACAACTTAAAATTTTTAAATGAAAATTAATGGGGTCCTAACAATATAAAGAAACTTGGAAATTAATAAGAAAGGAAAGTAAGGATCCATTACTTGGATGTGTGTGACTTCAAGAGCTTGAGGAGGGGCTTCATGGGAGCTTGGTGTGCCTTTAAGGGATTCTAGTGTGAGGATGGATGAGTCAGGACGTGATCCAAGGCTTTTGAGTGATGATATGTGGGATATTGGGTGGATTTATATAAGTAACGTGAAGGTAATTCTTTAATACTAAACAAAATTTGGTTTTAAAATCTATATAATTAAATATTAAAAACTAAAAAACTGACCAATTGTTATTCCCATTGATTTTTCCAAAGGGTGTTGAAAAAACTAATTTTTAAGCCTAATGGAAGAACTAATTAAAATATTAGGCTTTCTTATGTGTAGGTGAGTCAAATACTCTCCATGATATCATTTTAAAAAAGTTAAAATATTTTATAAATCATAGAGGGACCACTAAGGCACCATAAAATTACATCAATAAAAATATAAAATAACATTTTATTAGAGGTAAAACATATATTGGACAAATATACCATTTATAGTATTTTATTACACCACTATTGGCTCATTAAGATATCATAAAACAAATTACATATTAAAAAGATATTTAATTATTACCAAAAAATTCAACAGTCTCAGAAAATTACAAAAAACTCACCGTTAAATAATTTAGATGTTTTGAATAATAAAATAATATTAATTTTATATAAATAATTTTCTAGAAATAAGAGTTTTCTCTTTTAAAATAAATACAATCATTTATCAAAATTTCATGTATTTTGACAAAAAAACTTTAAATCATAAATAAAAATTACAATTATATTAAAATTATATGATAATTTATATTTAATAAAAATTAATTAAGTAATAAAATTTTATTAAAATATTATAAAATTAAAAAATGCATTAATTCATCAAAATAGATTTCTTAGATGAATATTAACTAAAAATATTATTTGTTCTTTAAAAACAATTTACAAAGTAACAATAAAAAAATTAATGTATATTATTTATTATATACATATGTAATGCATATAATAATAGTGATGGGTTATTTTTACATAACCCCTTATAACACCCGCATAAGACCTAAGGGAAAGGTGTGCGATGGTGACATTTTCTTGGTGAGGCTCATATAACATCTCTTGGGTGGTAATCTCTATTTTGTTCACTTCTCCCATATGTGATTCAATTATATCTGGACATATTGAAGCTCGACATGGGATTGCTCGAGAAAAAAGATCAGTGATGCTACCTTATTTCTGAGCTCTGACAAGTGGGATTCATATGGAGAAATTTTGCTGGATGAGGTGATCACATCCTTTGTTTGATTAAATTGGATTTGTTAAATCCTTATATTTATATTAATCATGTGATCACTATTCAACGACTATATTAGAAATAGTATTAATTCATAATGGTAACTTAAAATCCAAAATTAGAAATATAAGGAAGTTCAAATGATTTATATAACCATTTTACATGATAAAAAATTTAATTAGACCATGATGAATTTTCATTAATGAAATATTGGGTCTCTATAATCTTCCACCATTAAGAAATTTCACCCTTAAAATTTCCTTATCCCACAGTAAAATAGATGAGGGGATCTCTACGTTATCAATTCCTCTGATTCCCACATTGCTTAGTCAAACTTGTGGTTTCTCAACAACTCCTTGATGAGGGGAATTGTCTTATTTCATAGAACTTTTTCACTATGATCTAATATCGTCACCAACTTCACTTCATATGAGAGGTCATTATCCAATGGTACCATCTATGGATTGAGTACCTCCTATGGGTCGGGTATGTACTTACTACATAGTGTTACATTGAATATATTGCGTAATTGAGATAGGTTTGGTGGGCCTTCTAGTCGATTGGACACTACTCAAACACGATCACAGATCTCAAAAGGGATGATGTACCTTGGACTGAGCTTTAAATTCTTCGCAAATCTCGTAACTCTATAGCTTGGTGATAGGTTGATTAATTTCCTGCCTCCAACATCAAACTCTAGGTCTCATCAATGAAAATCATCACAGCTCCTTTGTTGACTCTGAGAAGCATTAATGTGCTTCTGGATGGCCATAAAGTTTTCCACCATTTATTCGACCATTTATAAACCTAAGTGTTTTTCTACACAACATCATCCCAATTTGTAATTTTTCTACACCTCTTTCCATAAAATCCTTCATAAGGAGACATTTTGATGCTTGATTGTTAACTGTTATTATAAGAGAAATAAACTATAGAAAAATGTTTATCCCATACTCCTTTAAAGTCCATTGAAAATTATATCAATATGTTTCAAGTGTTTGGATAGTCTAATCAGATTGGCCATCTGTTTGAGGATGATAAGCCATACCAAATTTCAACTCAGTATTCAGAGCATGATGGAGACTCTTCCTTAACATAGAGGTGAATATTGGATCTCGATATGATACAATTGATAGTGGTAATCCTTTATTCCTTACCACATCTCTGATGTATATCTGAATCATTTCATACAATGATAAGTCTAGGTGAATTATAATAAAGTGTGCATTCTTTGTAATAAGATCCACAACAAACCATATAACATTATTTCCTTCAGATGTCACCAGAAGTATGGTGGAAAATTCCACAGTGATGTTTTTACAATCTCCATATTGGTATAGGTAATGGTTTCATCGCCCCCTTATAATTCATCATCTCTGTTGTTACATGATTACACACATTGCAGATTGATGTATACTCAGTGATCTCATTCATCATGTTATACCACCGATGATGCTCTCGGAAGTCTCGATACATCATTGTGTTTCTTGGGTGAATGGTGCAATTTTATCTATATGCATCATCCTGGAGTTCACTCTTTCAATCTAGATTTGATGGAACACATAGTCTTGACCCAAATCTCACAATTACTTATTCATTAACGTTGAACTCTGAAGGTATTAATTTTATGATAGTTTCCACTTTATTCTAAATTCCCACATCATCCTTTTAATCGTCATTTTAACCTTTCCAAAAGAGATGGTTAACAATAATTTGTGAATATATTGATGTTGTTCCTTTGTTTATGATTCTCAGTTCCATATTTATTATATATAAGAGTATTTTATCATTATCAATTTTCAACAATGATAGAATCACTATGTCCTTCTGACTTAGAAAATCTGCCACCTTGCTAACTTTCCCAATGTGGTAATGGATTGAGCAGTCATTGTTTTTTATCAGCTCTTACCAACTTCATTGGAACATATTGAACTCTTTCTATGTGAATATATACTTGAGGATTTTGTGATCTATATATATTTTAAACATCTCTCAAATTGGTATTGTCACCAAATTTTTATATTGAATATTATAATTTCCAACACCAGATCATGTGTTGGATTGTTTTTCTCATGAACATTAAATTTCGTTTAATCATAGGAAATGACTTTGTCATTTTTCTTAAACACACACCCAATTCCCTTTATCAAAGAATCATGAATTACACACAATGTTCTCCACTTGTGGCTAATGTGAGCATGAGCACAGCAATAATCCTCATATTCAACTCATTGAATCTATCTTCACATTCATCACTCAAAGAAAACATGACTCCCTTCCATGTTAGCTTGGTAAGAGGGTTTAAAAATCGTGATAAATTTCTCAAAAATATGTGATAATATCTAGATAACAAAAGGAATATGTGGATATCTATAATATATGTTGGCCTCAGCTATCCATTATATTCATTTTTCAGGGATAGATCCATAAATATCCAATTTATTGGGAAGATATGACAAAAGAATGGGACTTACTTACCTATAATACTGACTACAAAAACCATGCTCTTTATTTCACACATAATCATAATTTATTATAGTAAATTTTCACATGATACAAAATAAAATATCGAAAGTTCTAGTGTATTTGGGGCTTAGGAACATTACACAACAACTTAAAACATGAAGTACATATCTTTATTGAAAACTTCTTTTAAATGGCCACAACATTCCTTAATACATAGCACTGCATGGATATCCTGGGGACATACATAAAAAAAGGGTGAGCTATATAGCCCCATAATGGACTATACATGACATAACATGAAGGATATAATAAATTTAAGGAAACATGCATATCAATGAAGAATAAGAGAAATAATATCATAACGACATGATATATCATTATTATCATAACATGGAGATGTGGAAACAACATTTAACATGAAATTAGAAATGAGAAAAGGCACATTGCTCATGGAGGATGATTAAACCTTAATTGAACTTGATTTATTATTATTAAACACTCATTGAAAATGAATTAGAATCAGTCAACACTCATTGCACATGACGTATCATGATACTATTCTTTACCCATTGCATGGGACATCTATCAGGGCTCACCTATCATAATCATTTCATTTAATGCATATCAGTGCCTCTTATATCATACGAGACAGATTCATTAAATGTCCTAATTTATTCCATGAACAAGAGATGTGGAATATAGAAATGTATGTTTTTATTAAACAAGTACATGTCCATAAATCTGAATACATTTGATTGAGAAATGGGTATGGTATTCATTAACATGAAGATTTTGGCAATGTATTAGTTTGTATAACTTCAGAACCATAATGATGTGCAATATTAATCATAATGTTGGTTGATGAGAGATAATGGGGTCTATCATAATTTATAAATGAAATATACACTATGTGGTTCATTGAACCTAATATCCCAACATATGTAAGGGAATTTAGATGCATAATATAATAGAACTTATATAATGTAAATGTTGGGAGAAAAATACCGTACATAATTTTGATATTGTAACAGGTGTACATGAGGGGTTTTGATGAGAGATAAAGTAGTAAATAATCATTAAAACATAAGGAGGGAAGTATAGTGGAGGTGAAAAATTATACCCCATCATGGGTCCCCTGTACCTCATATCTTGGTGAGAGTAACCATCAAAAATATCTATTCTCATGCAGGATCCAATAGTAGGGAACATACCCATAACCTAGTGGTTCCCAATCATCATCATCATCATAGTTTTGTTAGAGTTTTATGTGTCAATATGTCTAAGTGAAACTTAGGCCAAACCCCACAAAATCACTAGCATACCAGTACACGTCCACCCACCTAGATACCAGGGTTTTCCCTTTGTGCTCAAGCAAGTTCAACTAGTCAAGAAATATAATTTTCACATGAAAATATCATTTACACGTCACAAATTCACAAAACATCCCAAATGTATACCACACAAGTCACAAAAGTCCACTTTTCATTCAAATTGATTTTGAACTCGAACTCAAAACCAAAATAGCCTACAACATTATTCACATTTTTTTAACACTTCCACAAATCCATTAAAATTTTTTATAAAATATTTACAAGGAAATGAACATCACATAACAGCCCACCCACATATTCCACATAATATCCTTTTTACAGTCAAAATCATTTTACTATCAAACTGAAACAAAATATCCCATAATCAAGTTTTTCTCAAACATCAGAATTTAATAAAACATTTCAAAAATTTAAAAAACATTTTAAAAATGTTTGACATCTTAAAACATCACTTAACCTTTCAAAAACCCATATTAGGTGAACATAAAGACCAAAAATTACATATTAACCCTTTTCCCACTTTTTTTAACAAACTAAAACATTTACAATTTTCATAAAAAGAACCCAAGTGTTGTAACTACATCTTGCACACAAAACCCATTGAAAAAACCCCATTTAAGACCAAAAACATAACAATTATTATCCAAAATAGAATTTCCTTCCCTACATACATTTATGAAACCACTTCCAAGTGTTATAAAATCAACTTTAATAATACCACAAAAGAATCAAATGAAAACACAAATTTTTATAAAATGATCTCAAGAAGTATAATAATATTTTGCACATCAACCCTATTCAAAAACCTTCTTTTTTGGACCACATTATACTAATAAATTACAATACTAGAATTGATAGGCCAAACTTGATTTATTAAACCAATTCCATAAGTTATTAAATGCACTCAAATAATACCCCATGAGTTCAACATGAAAACTCCCAATTTCATGTTAAAAAGAAACTATAAAATTAATCACTTAACCAGATCAATCATAAACAGTTTTCACACCACACACAACATATGAGGAATATGAAAAAAATGTGTGAATAAACCAATATAACTCATCAATAATTGTTTACACATGGAACCACCTTCCTTTTACGTTGAAACCCTAAAAAAATTGTGAAACATCAAGAACACATCATCCACACCTCAAGTAAGTATAATCCAACCAAAAACCACAATATTTCACACAAAAGGCAAGAAATAATACCTTATGTTTGAGACCTAACTTCTGGAAATTAGAAAACTCAGGGATAAGGGAGGAAACCTTAATCATATTGAATGCAACCCTAAGAAAATTGAATGAATAATGAAGGAGACCAATTTACTTAAGGGATATTATAGAAATCACCCCAAATAAACCAGTAGATGAATTTTCAAATTGAGAAAAATTTTAGGGGGGTTATAACAAGTATAAGGAGATCATGTAAGAATTTTAATATATAAAAAAGTGTGAGAAATGAACGAATTATGAAGGAAAAAAATTACATTTATAAATATGATCGAATTGAGGAAGCTTAAGATGTTTCAATAGGTCCGTGAAGCAAATGAGATTCAAAGGGGGGGGATGGGATTAGAGGATAACCTAGGTTTTGTGGTCTCAGGTTAGAGGTGGAATCATGAAAAATAGTTAAAATTGAATATGTTATGAAAAATATATATTTTTTAAACTGGTGATGGGATTTCGGGGTGGTCCAAATACTTAAATAAAAACCCCAATCCACAATGATTAGGGATTCCTAAAGGGTCAAAATTGATATGGTGGTGTTAATAGGCCATGATCTAAAAAGTTTTAATTAGAATGGTTGCGAATGTTGAAAAATGAAGATTCTATAAAAGAAATAAAATTTATTTTTAAATCTGGAATTGGGCACACGGTTTGGCCCAAATTTTGAAAACCCTCCATTTCCAACAAAATGAATGGAAAATTAATATAAAAAAGAAAGAATGGAAATTAAATGAAAAATAAATTTAAAATAAGTCATTTATGTGACAATTTTACCCACCATAAAAACGTTCCATCCCCAGAACTACATAGAAAGTCCAAATACAAATAACCAAACCCAATCGATAAACCAATATGTACTTCTATGCCATGATTCTCCCTGAAAGGTCAAAACACCTTGATTGATATATTAAGGAAGGGTTACTCTCGCAACCAAAACATGCACCCCTATCCAAAAATGATCAATCACATTCATACATTCTCCCAAAATAAAACAACTCAAACACTATCCGAACAAGACTCAAGCAATTAAACCAAATGAACAACAACATCAAACAAGGTTACACTTACCATACATTGACTAAACCATCAGGAGCTCTCCAATCCTAACATTTACTCGAAGAAGTTTTTTTAGGTATATAGATCCTAATGAGACTACCTACCGCCAAGACAATACCATATATAAATCTGAGTAACTGGTACAGGGGGACACAAACAGGCTCCACACCCTAAGAGATCACCCATCTTAGCCGACCAGAATGGGCCGACACAAAAAGACCCGAAAAAAATAATTATTTGGGAAGGCCACATGGTTAGTCTGCACGGTTTGGGAAACCATGCAATAACTGTGCATATCATTCTTTCCGCATGGCTTCCTGGGACACAGTAACTACTAATTGTGCCCAAACTGCGTGCTAAGCCTATCTAGACAAATTTCAAACCATTCACCAAAGACTCAATGGAAACCAATGGGGGAGGGGATGAAATTGGGCGATGACATGGGTACAAGGCCCTATCCCTATTTCCACATAATGAGAATTAGAGATGAAAGATCGTGACACTCTAGGTTTAAACTCTTCCTACCTTTAATACAGAGAATATGAGTTCTTACAAGGGTTTAAAGAACCCTGGGATTTCCCCTGACTATGAGCCAGCTTCTCTCCATGACCTATGGCTTCAAATGATTGAAGCAAATATGGCCTCATTGTATGGCTTTACAAACCCCCTAAATGATAATTCTTCTTTCAGTTCCACCTACAACTACATCGCAATCCCCGATAGGTTTTTAAATATAAAACACATTCCAATCTCACTTTACCCTAACCCGATATTTCACTGAAATAAGGGATTAGAAGATGAATAAACATCACACCTTCTTTCTTCGAGTGAGAAATATTAAAAGTAAAGAACTCTTATACTCACCTTCCACTAAAATGGATGTTTTTGATGTTTTTCCAATGGGGACTTTCTCACAACATAAAAAAACTCTCAGAGGATTTCACGAATTTCAACTTTATGGTCAATCAAGAACATGAAAACACAAGGCATCACCGAACATGACCATTATGATTGATATAAAATATTCATTGAGAGGGACCTTATACAACATCCCCAAACAACAAACGATTCTAAAAAGTGGCCACAATAACCTATCATGACCATATTTCTCACACTGGAAGGTAAACATGTACTCCTACTTCAAAGAAACAATGAAGGACTCAAAGGCCCTCTTAGACAGAATCCAAACACTCATCCACACCAACAACCCCATACCAGTTCCACCTTCGACGTATCTGGAATCTTAAGAAACAATGGTCTCATTCAACCTTCCATGAGAACTCTCCCACTACAATAGTATCCTCAAACCCAGAAATGAAAGTGTGCAGACTCATTATTCAAATCTAGAGAATATATTCCATACATTGATCAATTGGAGGATTATCCAACGGCAAAACAATCTGGGTTTCACTTTACTTGTGCACTTAACCTTAGTGGGGGAATAACTTATCCAATAAAGGAACCCAAGGGCCCAACCAAACAGTTCTGTTGGTTATGAAATACTACAACCAGATCCAAATAGATGAGGGAAACCACCATAAAGGCTTCCCAAACATTTCCCAGAAGATACCACTAACCAACCCTTCAACCCAGCTTACCGACCAAACAAAAAATCAAAACACTATTCAAACAGGAGGGGTTCATGGACTCAAATCATTCCACAACAACAACATTTCCAAAAAAAGAATACACACCATCTGAAAACACTCATCTAGACATCATATTTTCCTTTTAAATAAATTTCTCTGAAAACAAATAGTTCAACAGTTAGCATATCCACCAATTTTACATGATGGGCCTTACACAAGCATGTTTCCGTGCCACACCGGGCACCCTCATCATATCCATCACAACACTTATACTTTTATTACATTAACCATCCATCACCACATTTAGCCCCATTCATGTTTCAACTCCTGAAATATACTAATGGTTAAAACAACAACTCTCTCCACATTCAAAACCGAAACAATCAACTAATACTTACTTTTTCTCAATACCTATAACCCCGAAATCAATCCTAAATAACCATTTACAAAAAAATTCAGAATGGAAAAATAAATCAAATTAAAACTCACTTTCATGTCATGAACATTAATTTCAAAACATATCATCTCATTAAGACACCTTTCAACAGTTTAGAAAACTCTATTAGAAACAATATTTCAATGCCAACTTTAACATATTTATTGGTTTCAGAATAGGCGTATAAACACCATTTTCCTAATTAAGAAAATATGAAATTTTTGTTCCACAATTTCAAAATTCAAACCCTTACCTCTTAATTTGATAATAATTTCACAAAAACCTTAATCTTCATAGAACAATGACATTTTTACTTTAAAACCAAACTTTGAATATTTCAAAACTATAGGAGACAAGACAATGCGAAGGGAAATTAGCTTCGATGGGTAACATGTACATATGGTTGGTAGCCACATTACAAACACTTCACCATCATGGAGAGTGTTCTAGGGAAATATCACTAACTACACATGGATTTCCAGGCCCTGTGAGCTCATTGATACTATTACCCAACTCTCTTTTCATTTCCACTAATCACCATCAAACCAAAAAAAACAAATAATTAGAAAAGTCCTGACACCCTGTGGTGACTTGAATCCCATCATTAATTGTGGTGATCAAGCACACTACCCATAAAATTAAAGTGTTGTCCCAAAAATCCTAACTCAAAACTATCCCAACTCTTCCCCGGATAACATATCCCAAAGAGAGTGAACCTCATCTCATACCATTTTCGGCCGAACCAAACCTGGATTCCATCGAAACCGACACTAAACACAGCCTTTGACATTGCCCGAAGGGCATTCCCAATACCCATGTTCTGTAAAATGTACCCAGGTATCATAAAATAAAAATTGGGAATGATTTTCCCGAGTTTATATACATAAAACAACAAATGAACCCAATAAAACGAATCCGGATTTTTCAACTAAAACAATCTTTTAAAAAATTTCAGAACTGAATTACATAATATTAAACTATGTTTAAAGGTCATTAAAAAGGTACAAAGTAAAATAAGGACAGTCCAAGAACCCTCATGGCCAGAGGCACCACCCTCAAGCCATCTCTACAAGACATCGCAACCCAGAACCTGCTCAAAACCAGAACCACTGGCACTAAAAACTATAGACAACCTGTAATAAAAAATAATGACCAAGTCTACTTACACCCAACCGTGTAAGTATGGTGTGATAAAATTCCTAGTAAGATAAAACCACTATGAAATTTCATGTGATAAACATTCTATGTAAAAAATCATGCATGTTTTAATAAACATGAAATGCTTGTTAAAATTTCTAAAAAATGAAACATGAAAATTAATATAGTCTTCAAGTGAGATATCATTAATAATATACACATTTAAAAATAATTTCAACACTATTGATTTTTAAAGAAAACAATACCATATTCCAATGGTACACACAACGTAACTAATGAGTACAAGCAATAGGAAAAAACCACTATGTTCTAGCTCATTGTGGGTCCCAGGTACCACGTATCTCAGTGAGAGTAACCATCACAAATACCGGTTCTCGTGCATGAGCCACTAGTAGGGAAAATACCCAAAACCTAGTGGTCCCAAATCATCTTAATCATAGTTTAGTTAGATTTGTATGTTTCAATAGTGAAAAGTGAAACTAATGAAAAACCCCACAGATTCACAAGAATACTGGTACACTTCCACCCACCTAGATACCTTGGTATTCTCTTTGTGCTCAAACAAGTTAAACAAGTCATGAAATATAATTTGAAATGAAAATATCATTTCCACATCAAAAATTACCCAAACAGCCATCATGTATACCCCACATGTTACAAAAGTACACTTTTCATTCAAATTGATTTTGAAGTCCAACTCAGACCAAAATAGCCTACAACACAATTCACATTTCTTTAACACTTCTACAAATACATTAAAAAATTTTAAAAAAAAATTACAAGTTAATACACATCACATAATAAACTACACACTCATTCCACAAAATTCCATTTTTACACTCAAAATCATTTTACCATCAAACTTACACAAAATATCCCACAAACAAGTTTTTCTCCTACATCATAATTTAATAAGACATTTCAGAAATTTACAAAAAATTATATAAATATTTGACATCTTAAAACATCAATTCAAATTTAAAAACCCATATTTGATGTACACACACACCAAACAGAACATATGCATGCTTTTCCCACTTTTATTAACAATCTAAATCATTTACAATTTTCACAAAAAGATCCCAAGTGGTGTAACTATGTCTTGCAGACAAAAACCATTCAAAACCCCCATTAATGACCAAAACCATACATATTCCTATCCAAAATAGAATTGGAATCCCTCATCATTTTTATAAAACCTCTTTTAGGTTTTATAAAATCACCTTGAATAATACCACAAAATATACAAAAGAAAACACACATTTTCAAAAAATGATCTCAACATGTATAATAATGTTTTCCCCATAAAACTTGTTAAAACCCCTATTTTTTGGACCATATAACACTAATAAATTACCTAAAATGAATTGTAAATCCAAAAAAGATTTGGTAAACCAATTCCATATGTTATTAAATACATCCAAAAAAGTCCCCTTGAGTTAAACATTAAAACACCCAATTTCATGTTAAAAAGAAACTATAAAATTAAACACTTAACCAAATCAATCATAAACTATTATCACACCACACACAAAATATAAGTAATTTGAGAAATGAGTAAATACAGTAATCTAACTCATCAATAATTTATCACATATGGAACGACATTCCTTTTATTTTGAAACCCTCAAGACATGGTGCGAAAAATCAACTACACCACCACCGCACCACAAGGAAGTGAAATCCAACCTAAAACCTCAATATTTCACCCAAAAGACAATAAATCTAACATTAGTTTCTATCCCTAACATCTGGACATTAGGAGACTAAAGGATAAGGGAGGAAACCCTAATCACATTGATTGTTAACCTAAGTAAATTGAAGGAAAAACTGATGGAGACCAACATACTTGAGGGATCTTGTAGAAATCGCCCCAACTACACTAGTAGCTGAATTTTCAAAGAGCCAAAAAATTAGGGGGGTTATAAAAAGGATATAGAGACCATGTAAGAATTTTAATAGTGAAAAAAGAGTGAAAAATAAACTAGTTATGATAGAATAAAATTACCATTCTAAATATGCTCAAATTGAGGAAGCTTAAGATGTTTCGACCTGTTCTCAAAGAAAATGATCTCTAAATAGTAGGGGAAGATATTGGGGGCGCGCCTAGATTTAATGGTCTTGGGTTAGAGGTTGAGTCATGGAAACATAGTTAAAATTGTATATGGTATTAAAAAAACAAAATATTTTTTTTAAACTGGAAATGGGATTTCGGGGTGGCCCAACTCCTTAAATAAAAACCTAAATCGACCATGATTATGGATTTATAAATGTTTCAAATTGAAATGGTGGTGCAAATATGTCAAGGGTTGAAAATTAGGAATTTGAATGGATGAAATTTTTTGAAAAACTAAGGATTTATTAAAGAAATATAATTTATTTTTAAATCTGGAATTGGGCTCATAGTTTGGTCCAAATTTTGAAAACCCTCCATTTCCACCAAAGTGAATGGAAATCACCCAAAAAAAGAAGGAAAGGAAATTAAATGAAAAATAATTTTAAAAGAAGTCATGTATGTTAAAATTATCCCCACCATAAAAACATTCCATCCCTAGATATCCATAGCAAGGCCAAATACAAAAAACAAACCCAACCGATAAACCAATATGCACTTCTTTGCCAAGATTCGCTCCCAAAGGCCAAAACACCTCGAGTGATCTATTAATAAAGGATTAATCTCAAAACCCAAACATACAAAACTTTCATGAAATGATCAATCACATTCATAATTTATCCCAAAATAAAACACCTCATACACAATCCGAACAAGTCTCAACCAATTCACCAAAATGAACAACAACATCGAACCAGGTTACAATTACCTTACTTTAACTACACCATTTCCGATCTACAATCACAAATTTTACTCAAACAAGATGTTGGATGGTAGATAACCTTGAATGATACTACCTACCACCAATCCAATACCACAAATAAATCCGAGTTATTTGTACTGGGAGACACAAATAGGCTTCACACCATAAGAGGCTAACCATCTTAACTGACCAGCATGGGCCGACACTAAAAGACCCAAAAATTAAATATTTGGGAAGGCCTCAAGGTTAGTCCACATAGTTTGGTAAAATGTGCACTAATTGTGCAGATCATTCTTTTCTTATGGATTACTGGCTCACAGTCACTACTAATCATGCAGAAACCATGTGCTCAGCCTGTCTTGCCAAATTTCTGACCATTTTTCTAAAGACTCAATGGAAACCAAAGGGGGAGGGAATAAAATTGGACGATGACATGGGTACAAGGACCTCCACCTCTTTCCACCAAACGAGAAAAACAGAAGAAGGATGATGACCCAAGTGGTTTAAACTCTTCCTATGTTTCATACCTAAGATAAGACTTTGTACAAGGGTTTAAACCACCCTGGGATTTCCTATGAATATGAGCCTACTTCTCTCTGAGAACTATGGTTGGAGCTCAAATGATTGAACCATAATCGGCCTCGAAGTTAGACTTTAGAAACCCCATATATGAGAATTCATCTTTTGGTGACACCAAAAACAACACTGCAATCCACGATAAGTTTTCCAATGTATAACTCTTTCCAAACTCACATTACCCTAACTCGATATTTCACTAAAACAAGAGCTTTGAAGATTCAAACACATGTCACCTTGCTTCTTCCTGTGAGAAACAATAGAATTAAAAAACGCTTATACTCACCTTCCTATAAAATAAATGATTTTTATTTTTATCCATGAGAGATTTTCTAATAACATAATAGAAAATTTCATAGGGTTACACAAATTTCACCATTATTTTCAATAAATCACATGGCATCACAATGTATCACCGAACATAACTATTGTGACTGATATAAACAATTCATGGATATGGACCTTATAAAACATCCCCAAACAACACACAATTCTAGAAAATGGCCACAATATCCTCTTATGACCATATTTCCCACACTAGTAGTTTAAAGTGAAATCTTACCTAAAATAGACTATAAAGGACCCAGAGGCCCCCTTAGAGACCATCCAGATAGTCACCCACACTAACAACCCCAGACGACTAAACCTTTAACGAATCTAGAAACATAAGAAATTATGGTCTCTTTAATCCTTCAACGATAACTCTCCCGCTAAATGTGTATCCTCAAACCCAAAAATGAATGGGTGTAGACTCATTCAAAAATTATAGAAAATATATTCCATAAATTGATCAACTGGAGGATTTTCTAATGGCGAAACAATCTGGGTTGCACTTCACTTGTGCACTAACCCTTTGTGAGGGCGTACCTAATCCAACAAGGGAACCTAAGGACCCAACCAATACAGTCCATTGGTTAGGAAATAATGTAATCAGATCAAAATAGAAGAGAGGAACCCCCATAAAGGTTTTCCAAACTTTTCTCAGTAGAGACCACTGACCAACCCTTCAACCCATCCTACCGACCAAACACAAACCCAAAACCCTATTCATTCAGAAGGGGTTATTAGACTCAAAACATTCAACAACATCATCATTTCCAAAAAAAGAGTACAAACCATCTAAAAACCCTCATCAAGACATCATGATTTACTTTTAAATACATTTCTTGTAAAATAATAGGTCAGTTGTTAGTGTATCCACCAATGGTACCCGATTAGCCCCACACATGCATGTTTCCATGCCACACCAAACACCCTCTTCATATCCATCATGGCACTCATCCAGTCATGACATTAACAATCCATCATCCCATTTAACCCTATGCATGTGGCCGCTCATCAAAAAGACCAAAGGTTAAAACAAAATCTCTTTCCACTTTTCAAAACTAAGAGAATCAACCAATACTTCCTTTTTATCAATACATTTAAATATCAAATCAAACCTAAATTACCGCTTAAAAAATTTTCATAATGGAAAAATGATTCAAATCAAAATATACTTTAAACTCATAAATATTAATTACAAAACATCTCATCCCATTAAGACAAATTTCAAAAGTTTAGAAAACCATATTGGATACACTTTTTCAAAACCAACCTTAACAGCCTTATTGGTTTCAAAAGAGGGTTAAACACAAAATTTTCCTAATTTGAAAAAAAATCGGAAATTTTAGTTCCACCATTTCAACAATCATAACCTTACCCCTTTATTGGAAATTCATTTCACAGAAAGCATACACTTCTTAAAAACATGTCATTTTTATGTTAAAACCGAACTTCCAAGATTTTAAAACTAAAGTAGAGAAGACAATGCAAGGGGGAAATAACGTTGGTGGGTAACATGGACATATGGTTGGCAGCCATATTCCAATCAATTCACTACCACGAAGAGTGATCTAGGGGAATATCAATGGCTATACATGGCTTTCCAAGACTTGCAAGCTCACTGAGACCATTAACCCACTCTCTTATCATTTCCCCTAATCATCATCAAACCAAAACAAAACCAAAGGAATCAGATAATTCCTAACCTCCCATGGTGACATGAATCCCATCATGAGGTGTGGTGATCAGGCACACAACCCATAAATAAAATGTCATGTCTGGAATATCCTAACTCTAGAATATCCCTACTCTTCCCCAGATAACATAACCCAAAGATAGCGAACCTCCTCTGATACCATTTTCTCACGAACCAAATCTGTTGTCCATCAAAACTGGCACAAAACCCAGCCCGCGACATGGCCCAAAGGGCGTTCCCTATCTCCACGGGCTGGCCCAAGTGCCCTGGTATCATAAAATGGAAATTGGGAATGATTTTCCCATGTTTATAAACATAAAACAACAAATGAACCCAATAAAACGAATCTGTATTTTTCAACTAAAACAATCATTTAAAAAATAACCGAACTAAATTACATAAGTTAAAAATATGTTTAATGAACATAAAAAAGTAAAAAATCAAATATGTACAACCCAATAACCCTCATGAAAAAATGCACCACCCTGAAGCCATCTCCACAAGACATCACCTCCCAGAACCTGCAGGAAACAAGAACCACTGGCTCGAAAAATAGTACCCAACCTATGACAAATAAATGACCATGTCTACTTACACCCATGTCTGTAAGTAGGGTGAAAGACAATTCCTAGTACGATACCTCTACTAATATAATCCATGTGATAAATATTCAAATACAAAAAGCTTTCATTTCTTCATAAACATGAAATGCTAGTTATAATTTCTAAAAAAAGAAACATAAAAATTAAAGCAGTTTTCAAGTGGGATATCATTAATAATGAACACTTTTAAAAATAATTTAAACACTACTGAATTTTCAAGACAACCATACCATATTAATACGGTACACAAAAAGTATCTAATGAGCACAACCAATAGGAAATAACCCTAGGCACTATCTCATTGTGGGTCCCAGGTACCTCATATCTCGGTCAGAGTAACCATTCAATATATTTGTTTTCATGCGCGAGCCACTAGTTGGGAACATACCCATAACCTAGTGATCCCCAGTCATCATCACCATAGATTAGTTAGAGTTGTAACTGTCAATCATGCTAACTAAAACAAAGGCCAAACCCCACGGATTCACTAGCATACTAGTACACGTCCACTAACCCAGATTCTCAGGTTTTCTCTTTTTTCTCAAACAAGTCCCACAAGTCAATAAATATAATTTTCACATGAAAATATCATTTCCACATCAAAAATTTACCAAAAATCCCACATGTATACGACGCAAGTCACAAATGGCCACATTTCATTCAAATTGAATTTGAAATCCAACTCACACTGACATAGCCCACAACACATTTCACATTTCCTTAACACTTCCACAAATCCATTTAACAATTTTCTAAATCATTTAAAAGAAAATACAAAATACATAACATTTCTCACACACATTACACATAATACCCATTTTACACTCAAAATCATTTTACCATCAAACTTACACAAAACAGCCCACCAATAAGTATTGCACCAACATAAAAATTGAATAAAACATTTCAGAAATTTACCAAACATTATAAAAATGTTTGACAACATAAAACATCACTTCACCTTTCAAAAACCCATAATAGGTGAAAACACACACCAAACAGTACATATGTTCATTTTTTCCACTATATTTATCCAACTAAAACATTTTCAATTTTCATAAAAAGAACCCATGTAGTGTAACAATGTCCTGCACACGAAACCCATTTCAAAATCACCATTTAAGAGAAAAACCATAAAAATTCCTATCAGAAATAGAATTTTCTGTCCTAGATAAATTTATAAAATCACATTCTTGTGTTATGAAATCACCTTGAATAATAACACAAAAGATACAAATGAAAACACACATTTTAGTAAAATGATCTCAAGAAGTATAACAATTCTTTACTCCTCAAAACTATTCAAGACCCCTATTTTTAGGCCCACATGACACTAATACAATACTAGACCAGAATTGGAAGGCCAAAGAAGATTTAACAATCCAATTCTATATGTTATGAAGTATACCCAAATAATACCCTATGAGATACATTTGAAAATATCTAATGACAAGTTAAAAATAAACTATAAAATTAAACACTTACCAAATAAATCATAAATAGTTTTTGCACCACACAAAACATATGAGATGTCATGACCCGTCCTGGGGGCCTATGTTGTGACTACCCCAATCCCGCCATCCTTAGGCCAAGGGTTGGCGACTAGCACCAAAGGCGTAAATCCTTCTACTGGGAAGGCATTGCCTTTATAAATAGTAAAGAAAGAGAATAGAGTACATGACTTAAATAAGAACTAATTAAATCTGTATACAAAAGTAGGTGCTAAAAAGAAACATGCCGGAAATACAAGCCCAATAGTAAGTACAGTAAAACTGAAAAGCTAGTACAACTGCAGTAAAGTAAAACAGAAACCTCTGAGTCGTCCTCTGGGAATCCCACATGATTGGTTGGTATATATGGCCTCCTTAGAACCTCAGGTCCGTCTGTGCGCTCTGTGTACGTCTGGATAAGTGGTCCAGCTCTAGGTATCGTCCAGCTCTACATGTCTTGACCTCGATCAGTGCTTTCCATTTTCTACATCCAACACAACGTAGTGCGGGCATAGCCCGTGTAGGGGTGAGTATACAATACTCAGTAGGGAAACTGAGACCCCTGACGGTCTCCCAGAATCCGCAAAGGATAAACCATAGAAGAGAGTTTCAAACAAGAAGTATCAACCAACCCTACTAGGCATATACCCATACATATACCTGAGTTATCAATCTTAGTTTGGCTCCAACTCTTGAGCCCAAGCACAACCCATTCCATATAAGAAGTAAAGTCAACCACATCGATGATAATGATTGAAAGTCAAGACACAACTCACACATGTATACATCTTTAGTATAGCGATAGAGATGACCAGATGTAGTCAATGATTCATCTAAACTATCGGACCCACACAGGATACAAGACCAGCTAAGCTGTCGGACCCACACAGGATGCAAGACCAGCTACTTTTCCGGACCCACACAAGATACAAGTAATGAGGTCAAACTATCGGACCCATATAGGATTCAAGAATAGTAGTCATCGCCATCGAAACCATAGAGGATTTCAATACGGTAGTCATCACTATCGAACCCACGGAGGATTCTTGTATAGCAGTCAACGCAGTCTCATCCAGCTCTAAGATTCCCTCACATAGCACGCTCGATTTCAGGACGGTCCGCTCCTTGAGAAATGGTTCGATACATCAACTATCACGTAGTCCTGAGTTGATGTATCCCGAAGATTCGTCTCGTCAAAAGAAACCCAACGCGATAGACGAAGCGTTAATCGGATGCCCGATCTGAGAGTTATTGGCTTTTCTGTTCCAGGGGCCCGGTTGGAATTACGCTCGTTTAAACCCGGGCTTTTTCCAATGTCGTCCAAAAAACACATTGATTATCGGAAAAGTACCGCCTCTTCGTAAGGCTCCCAGTGCTATAGATAACGCGCCAATCAGACGCACGGTCAAGAAGTTAATCACATTTAAGAATAACGGGCCAGGCCTGCCAATCCTGGGGGGCTGGCGGGTCGGCCAGTCCTGGCTCGGTGGGTTTGACCCGGCTATGGGGCCGGCCCGGCCCAGCCGGTGTGGCCTAGCCCACGGCTGCCCGTGGCTCGGCCAGCCGTCCGAGCTGTTCCGGGGGGTTCGGCCCCCGGTTTTCTGAAACCGCAGCGCCTAGCGGCGCCACCCCTCTGTTTCGGCCGCCGAAGCCGTCCGGTCTTCTCTGGCACAAGAGGCTCGTACGGGCGGGCCGCAGTTTCCCCAGCGCGGCGCCGGGAGGGCGCCGAGGGGTCTTCCAAACCCGGTTGGCCACCTGCCAGCCGGTTCGTCTGCCGAGCGGCCCACGGTCGCGGGCCACGTCTTTTCTGCAGTGGGGCGCCAAGATGGCACCGCATGGTCTTCCCATCCCGGTCAGGCGCTTGCCGACTGGTTCGTCCTACGAGCGGCCCTTAGAAAAGGGAAACATCTCCTTCTCGCGGTCGATGCATGGTCTTCGCTTCTAGTCTTCATCGCCTACGGCCACCACTGCCTCTGATTGTCGTCACCTCCATTCGCCACCACAAATATCAAGAACCAGCGGAGGGTCATCAGGTTATGTTCGTTCGGCCCGTGCCCTCCGCGCTAGGTGGAAAAAAAAGGTCAAAGAAAAACCATTTCATACATCAAGAACAAGGTCTAATATAATTTACTTAAAATTATACAATCCCCCTCCCTCGATCTCAAGAACGTTGCACATCGACGAGCGGCAGAAGACGAGCGTCGCAGAGGTCGGGCGTCGCGGAAGACGGACGTCGATTCCGTTGACGTCAAAATGTGCCCGAGGAGGAAGCGTAGCTGATGTTCCTTGTAGGTGGCTCCTCCTCTTGTAGCTTGGGTGAATATTTATGTCATCTTCGATGTTCTTCGACAGTTCTTCGTTGGAAGGTAGAAGCATTCCTCTAATTCTCCAAAGGTTCCACACCAGAATATTTTCCGAGCCAAATATTATAAAAAGGCTCCACCAATATAATAACAATTCCATGTAATTCAAACTAATTCAAACATCCAAATTAATTAATGAAGAAATTAATGATATGAGTTGGCACAATTGATGGGAAGGGAGATGAAGAGAATTCACCAAAATAAATGAGGGGTGAGGAAATTGAAGTGTTAAAAGGGGGTTGAGAGGAGGTGAAAGGGTTTGGGTTTGTGTGGGCCCCACCACACTTAATCCTCTCATGGGAGGTTATGTGAGGTGTGGGACCCTCCCAAACTCCCCATTGGAGGAAAAAACCACCTCTTATGTAAAATTTTACAATACAACAATTTTATTTAATTTGCTATATATTCCCAAATTCTAACTTCCAACCTACATAAAACGCAACTATGGTAAAGGTCTCCTTAAGCGAATACTGACTCTGCAAGTTCATAGGTGCCGTCAGATATCTATTCCGAGCACCAGTTCAAAGGATAGAAAAACCCACAAGTATTTTTACTAAACATACCCAAAAAAAACTTAAGAAATTGATTCCAGGCACATTGGGCCTCAGAAATAGGCGCCGTCAGAAACTGCAGACTCGTAATATTTCAAGGAATTTTTGAAAAAACATTCATTGAAATTTCTGGGTATTTACATGAGAAATATGGAAAATGAGTAAATACAGAATGTTAACCCATAAATAACTGATTAAACGTGGAACCACCTACCTTTTATGTTGAAACCCGCAATACATAGTGTGAAACTTCAACCGCACCACCACCTTTCCTCAATGAAGTGAAATCCAACCTAAAACCTCAATATTACACACAAAAGACAAGAAATAAAACCTTAGGTTCTATACCTATCTTCTATAAATTAATAAACTCAAGGATATGGGATGAAAACCTAATCACATTGAATGTAACCCTAATAAAATTGAATGAAGAATGACAGAGACCAACTTACTTGAGGGAACTTGTAGAAATCTCCTCAAATACACCAGTAGATATATTTTAAAAAAGCCGAAAATTTAAGGGAGATTATAAAAAAGAATAAGGTGATCATTTTAGAATTTTATTAGGGGACAAATATTGACAAATTAAGGAGTTATAAAATAAACAAACTACCTTTATAAATATTCTTGAATTGAAGATGCTTAAAAAGTTTCAACTTCTTCGGCCAAGAATATGAGCTCCAAAGAGATGGAAGAAGTTTGGGGGACCTCCTAGGCTCAGTGGGCTCGGGTATGATGTGGAATCATGGAAAAATAGTTAAAATTGAATAAGGTATTAAAAAACCATTTTTTTAAACTAGAAATGAGCTTTCAGGGTAGAACAACTCCTTAAATACAAACCTAACTCCACCATGATTATGGATTCCTAAAGGGTCCAAATTAATAAGGTGGTCTTAATAGGTCAGGGTTTTTAAATTAGGAATTGGAATGGATGAAAATGTTTTAAAAATTAAGGAGTTATAAAAGAAATACAATTTCTTTCTTAAATCTAGAATTGAGCTCACGGTTTGGCCAAAATTTTGAAAACCCTCCATTTCCACCAAAATCAATGAAAAATGCCAAAAAAATGAAAGAATGGAAATTAAATGAAACATACATTTAAAAGAAGTCATAGATGTGCTAGAAAAATCCTAGGGTCTCTATATTTTGAACTCTATATAGGGGAGGTTATTTGGTGTCCTTATATAATAGAGGAGAGGAAACACTTGATAATTTGGAAATGAAAAAGGTATACTCACATATTACACATTCCACAAGGGTCCAGATGGATCATTATAGAAAATTTTATTATATAATGTCCATATATGGATATAAAAAAATGAATAGGAAAGGTTTTCAATTTATTTGAACCCTTATAATTTACGCTTCACTCACCAGTAAACTATTTTTACCCTTAACAACAATAATTTTATTTTATTTTATTTCAAATTAATTGGTACCAAAATTTATTTGAAATTATAATAAAATATTATTTTTTATAATTCAAATCATGGGAAAATAATCCTGAATCTATTCACTAATGTGGATGAATATAATAAAAAAGTAATCCCCCACATGTGGTAAAAGAAATATATTTAGAAATGATATTTTATGATATTTATACAATATTTTTAAATAAAAAATCTAGAAGTTAGTGAATCAAATAAATTAAATTGTATTATTAATATTATTATTAAAGAAAATTAAATTTAAATCATTTAAAAATTAAATAACTTTGTAAATTTTCTTAAATTGAAAGAATTTTTTTACAAAAATCTGTATTTGATAGTAATCATCGAAAAAATAATATTTTTAGAATGATTTTAAAATTATTAAAAAATATTATTTTAACATGAATATTAAAAATATTATTTAAATATTATTAGAAAAAAATTATAATATTTATAGAAGTGGATTATAACATATGATCACAATAGTAAATAAAATCACTTTATTGAGATAATTGTATTTTTGGAACGTAAAAATACATCACTATGTGTTACATATAGTTTAATCAAAATTATTACATTAATAAAACCATTATATATAAATTTTCATGTTATTTTATTCATATTCAGATCAACATGATTATTTTATAGCTTATAATGATCATTTTTAAATGATAACACTAATAGTATAACATTATTAATTAAAAGTCAGTGTTTCATGAAGCTCATGATATAAATAACATCCAATATATGTGAAAAAAATATTTCTTAAAAAACATTTTTTATATTATACCCCCAATTAAATGAACATTATTTTGAAAATTTTCACTTCAATATGAACAAATGGTGATATATATACCTAAAATTATCATGAAGTTCCCACATGGTTTCATTAAATAATGTCTTTTGCAAAAAAACATTTAATCAGTTAGTTGGCTAATTTCATTAATAATTATCAATACAATCTAGAATCACTACAGATTATTCATCATAGGAATGATCATGATTCAGTATTATTACATCTATGTATAATACATTTGTAGGATTAGTTATTTACATTTTTAGGAGATATATATACAACACATCATAGTCTGGAGTGAAATTTAGTGGAAGATCCAACCAATAATATACCATCACAATCATATTAATAAATTGATGGGGATAAATATACATATGGTTTAGTTTTCCCATCATTATAAATATCATTACCTTCTTCTATATGAATATTTATAGTAACACATTATCACCAACATCAACATCCAAACCACTTTGGATATTTTTAGAATAGATTTCTCGTTGAAATTATTCTATACATATGTTCTATTTAATGGATCTTACCTTCTCTTATATTTAAAATCTATCTTGGGTCACAAAGGAATCATCTCTACAAATTCAACTCATTATATTGAAGTTATTTCAATAAAACTATATTTTTTTGAATATATATTACTCAAATAAATTTATTACATAAATATTTACATGTTAAAAAAATTATCTGTAACATGATTTAAATGAATATATGAGACTAACTTGTGTTAAATTAATGAGTGATTGTATCTTTTGTTTCTTGAAACATTGATTTGAAAGGAAACACAATGTACTATTAGAATATTAATTCTAAATATGATATTTTTCACTGAGCCCTTGTAATATCCTGTTTGAATAGGATAAACAAAATTAAGAATAATTTTTCTTTTCTTTTTTTAATATAATTAATTATTTGGATACTAATTAATTATAAATAAAAATAAAAATCATTTGGAAAAAATCATTTGTTGAATTAATATTTTTGCTTACAGACGCAGTTTAGATCACTAAATTAAAGTAATTATTATTTTTCACTTATTTTAATTTTATGTTGATATTATATATTGATTAATATTTTTAAAATTAATCTTATATGATTTAATATGAATAAAAAATAATATAGCATATTTGTTTTTAAAACATCATATTTCTAAAACGTCGTATTGTTGAATTTTTAATAATAGAATAAATTTTAATTTTTTACACAAGTATAAAACGAATTTTATAAGAATAAACTTTTTTAATAAAATAATTTTAAAAATATGATAGATTGGTTGTTTAATATTTTTCAATATGGACAATTTTTTAATGAACAGTTAAAAACATTTTATAAAAGAATTTTCATATCATTTTAAGCATTTAATAGCATCTAATATATTTCAATATGGTTTTTATGTTTATAGTACATAAATTATATTAATATAAATCCAATTTATTTAATTTTAATCAATTTTGTATTTTATTTTCACTTAAAAACATCATAATATTTTGAATCATTTATCATTGGAAAACAATGTTTTCTTTATACTGCTGGATTAATTTTAAATTAAAATTTATAATTATATGAATGGAATTTTGAAATATAAAACACATATTTTGAATCCACATTATTTATAATATTAAATATATTAATATTAATTCGTTACTAAAAGAAACAGTAAAAATATAAATTTTAGTGTCTATGGATATTGCTAAAACAAGTTAACAATTTGGTTAAACTAAACAAATTATTGGAAATGGCTTTGAATAATTCAAAAAAATACCCATTTTAATGACAAATTTTGACATTAAAACCTATAATGTTCTTAAATTCACTGTTGTATTTAAATTTTCCATGAAAAAAATATGTTCCACTTTTTAATCTTTAAAATAAAAAGTGCACCACTCACCTCACTTATAAAAGTACACAAATGTATGTCATCTTCACAAATAGAAAACCAATTGGATTATAAAATTCTTATGAAAATTATTTCCACAATTACATACCTTCCTTTTGGAGGCCTTATTTTTGTTTTTCTTTCCAAAAATTAATGGATTAACTGTATTCCAAAAGAGGATCAAGGAAGAAGAAGAAAAATTAGTAAACAATAAATTTTTAGAATATTTCTTTTTTCAACTACTATAGTATTTTTTTAATTTTATGAAATACTGACCTGAGTATCTCCTATAAAAAATTATTTTATTTTATAATATTCATAACCTAAATCCATCTCTTATTCAATAAAATCGTATATAAAAACACCATTTTTTGTGGATAGAAGACAACTACTTAGAAAACTAACATGATATGTCTTTACTTATATTTTACATGGATGGTAATATATATATAATATACATATATATATTATTAATAAACTAATACATTTGAAATAATTATATCAAATATAGTTCATTTCGTTCTGTTATGTGAGATTATAATAATGTCACTCTAGTGTATAGAATACTACTGGAACAAAATATGATATGATTCACTTCTCACATAAAATTTACATAGATGATACTATGGATAATATTAAATAAATATAGTTATTATATATATTACATAATTATTATTATGTAATTATAATATATTATATAGCATTTTTCTATTAATCTTTTGAAAAATGGGAACATCGTTCATGCATACGTATGACACAAAGTCTCTATAAAAAATTTATATCCTTTTTTATCTATAACCTTTATGGATAGTTATCAATATATAAAAAATCAAACCTTTTAATATAGAATAACTAAAATTATTGATATTATTTCACCATAATAAAGTCAATTTGACAAAAAATAACTAATCCAATCAAACCAAAAGAATATAACAATTATTATTTGGAACCAAATTTTAATATGGAATTTTTAATGAATTGATAAAAAAAATTATAAGAAAATCACATATGGTATGATATATTTTTTTTTGGTTTTTATAGATTTATAATATAGTTATATTTATTATATAGTAGTATATAATGTTATGAATAATTTTGAGACAGATGTTATAATATTTGATATATCCAATTTTTCTGTGAGACATATAAATATTGATCACTCACATATTTTATATGGTGTATATACGAACCCTTTTAGTTTTTATATCTTTGTTGTACATATTTAATATATATTTTAATATTCATTTGATTTAATATTTTTTGTGGACTAACATATAACTTTTTACTTTAGTAGTATGGGATTTTTTCCTCCAATTGCCTACTCTGAAAAATATGTAAGGTTTGGATATTATTTTCATTTATGTTGTGTTATAGAGAAAATTTAAAATTTATTTTCTTGAAATTATTAATTCACAATATATTTTTATGTTCATCTAATATTATTTTTTCCTTTGTGTGTACTATTGAATATTAGAAAATCAGTAATAGATTTATACTGAAATCTCATCATTTATCCAGATTTATATGTTTATTATTATAAATATGAAATCATATTATCCATCTCTCTAAAAACACATTACATTCTTTATCATATACTTATTTCATTAGAATACATAATTTATTTTTTAACTCTTTTTATGTGTACAGACCATATTATTGTCTTATAGTACATAGGAATATATATATATAAATATTTTTAGAGCTAGGATCTGAGATGAAATGAGATTTGGAGTCCCGATGAGACCAGGAATATTTTTAAAAAAATATATAAAAAAATCAATATTGCATGATATCCTACATAAAATTGTTTCAATCAAAAAAAAATTGGTTAAGATATCTTAGACAACATTCGGGTATGGAATGGTAGGTTTATCCTTTGTGAAACCTAAATGGTGTTTGTGTTTGGTGTTTGGATAAAACATCCATTGGATAGTGCCTATAATTTAAAATAACTAATAATTTTAATTATTTAATTTAAATTAAAAATATATAATTATATTTAAATATGATTTAGTATAGGATTCCAAGTGTTAGTCTCATAACATTGGGATTATTGAGAGGAGATTCTTCATTTACTATGTTATAATATTAGGATTGAATGGTGACCACACATCACATCCATGTAGATCAAAATGATGTGAACACAAAAAAATATATCATTTGAATGAAATCATGTTCATCATTGAAAAATGATACAATTCTAGGTAGAACTCATCAAATTTTGGATTCCACCCCAATTGATTAAAATATTTAGAATGATCATATTGTTTCCTAGGTTTATGTTCTAATTGAGCCATTTCAATACCATTTGAATAAAATTAAAATTTATATTTAGTATTTTCCATGTTTTCTCAACTTGTACATCCGAATATCAATACATTTACCATAAGCACTTGTAAAAATAATTACACCTTTTTATATGCTTTTAACTCATTCTTTCATTGTAATCTTCTCTATTGGTCAATAGGGCCATGGATCGACATTTCCAGGAGAGATCAGGTATGATCAGGCACCCATAATTACATTGGATTCTTTCCTAATGAATGATTTAGTGAATAAATTATGAAAATTTATGAATCATAGGATATGAGTTATCATTTCCGGGAGCTGGGATTTTAGAAAATGAAGTTTCACGAACGAAATGCATGCGACACATGATGGGTGTCTAGATAACTCCCATGGAGGAATTAGAATCCAATTTCTAGATTTGGGATGGGCAAATATGATGACTATTGTGCATTCCCATCAATTTTCATGTAGAATGGAGGTGATATCATAGGAGGCGATGCCAGATCTAGAATATTATAAGCTACTCTATCATCTAATAAAAAACAAGACTACATGGTGTGTTCTATGATGAACAGATTAAATGTTATTCCGATTTTATTATGATGATATGGTCTCAGAATATATAAGTCTTACAAAGCGAGTGGTTTGGATATACATCATGTGAACATAATGGGGTATACAGAACATGTGGAAGGAGAATACATGGATGACCCCCAATAGAGGAAACCATCATGTATTGATGTACATCGATACATGAAAGAGTGGAAAAACATGAAAACCAAAACTATTAGGGCCCCATGTGCCTTAGACATAGCATGTGGTCCCCTAAATATCCCTATTGATTTATATGGGTAGTGATATTTGTATAATTTGAGACATGAATAGAATAAAAAGTGGGAAGAAAGTATTTATGGCCCCCCTTACAAACTTTGTAACCAAAAATTACTTTTGTGGAATCATCAGTCTCTCATATATCCTTTATTTTGAGTATGTTTTTGGCCAAGCTGTATATATTCCAATTTTTTTCACAGTGATCATTATTTTAGAATCAGATAATGATTTTGAAATATTATGGATGATTTATAGGGAAATATTCATTGTTATGGGATTCCAGATGGTGGTGTTGATCTGACATGATCACTAGAGAGATCAAAATGGAACCCTCTTGCAAGGGATGTAATCTGTGCTCTGTCTATCCATAGAGTTGTACCATCCCGGTGAGCATGTCATCAGTCCCCCTTCAATAATTAGAGTAGCAAAATCCTGCTTGGAAGGGATTGGTTCTAATATCTTCTATCTGAGTGCCACCCTCATATTGTTTGGGGCACAATTATTCAATGGACTATTAGAGTAGAAACCTCTCGCTTGGATAAGTGTGGGACCACTACTGTCAATTGGATTAGAACCCTTTTCCCAGGAAATGGCATGGGTCCTATAATGAAATTTTATTGAGACCCTCATATAACGTAATTACATGAGTCATGAACCATTATAGAGGCACCCACCAATTGGGATAGGGCAGAGATCATCTAGATATCAATTGAGTGTCACACTCTAGTAGGTTAATTACATGGTTGAAAATTCACCATTGTGAGTGGAAAAATACTATTTTAATAAGGAATTGTTACCCTATCCAGATATTGCTTCCCATGACTATGAGACACAGTGGAGAGGTGTATACTGAATTATTTGTTTCTATTTGGAGACAAACTAGATGTTGGACATCATTAATGTACCTCTAGGAACCATCTCATCTTTTTTTTGGGATGGGTTTTGAGATGGATATACCATTTATTTATATTTCAGTATTATTTTAAATTGATCATATATATATATATCCCAATAATTTGTAATTTTTACCCTCTTCCATTGAGTTTACAATTCTATATATTTATATCATGACTATTTGTTCTTCCCACTATGTTGTAGAGATTTTCTACAAGGTATATATATACTCAACCCCTCACGGGATTTGAAACATTAATCATGTCTTATTATGACGATATATAAGACAGAGAAAGATTAATATGAATAATGGGATTCCCTGGGGAACTAGACTGTGTATGGTGTCTTGATCTTGGAGATCTAGATTTGGGATGTCTTAATATATTTCTATTTATTTTCATTTTATGTAACAATATCTTTCATGTTAGCAGTGTGTTTTCCCCCTAAAATGTTCATTTTGATTTTTTAAAATCTTTTATTCCTAATAGTAATCATATATTACTATCACTCCAGATGTTTCATCTGTTCATTATTCATCTTCACTTAGACATTGATATGGTGGAGTTTGTACATACTTATATATTAGGAAAATGATTCCTATTGTAATTATATCTTTAGGTGCTTGTCTCAAGAACCCTGCATTTTGAGATGGACTTCGCAAAGTTGTATATCGATCCTAATAAGGAGGGGTTGTGAAATTCGGTACTCAATATTCAAAAATACTATTCTTAAGGAAAATAAAATTTATTTCATTTTTTGTTAGATAAACCCATTTTCATCCAAATAATTGTTTTCTAATAATGATTTAATATTTTTTTGGAAAAATGAAAAGAAATTTATAAATAATTTTTTTTTTATTTTTGAGACATTAATTTTTTTTAAAATATAAATCATCACACTATTTTGAAAAAATAATACCTATATGGAATTTACAGATTATTTGAATGGTGTATTACTTTTAAAGTGTACATTTTAAATGAAATTATCATATATCAAACTCATTCATTTTTATAAAACATCAAATATATGACTAAATGCTTATTTCAATGGAATGGTTTTTTAAATTTTTAAATAATATTTTGATCTAAAAGAAGTTATTTTCAAAATTGAATAGATATATTCCTTATGAAATGTTTTAAATGTAAAATAAATCATCCATTATAAGTTTAAATGGGTGTTTCAATAAAATATATTAAAGAAATTTTTTATGTTTTTTAAAGTGTTTTTCAATTTGTACATTCTATTTTCTAAAATAAATGTTCCAAATAATAATTAATAATCATCTTACATATAATATGGAAACTGTTGAAGTTACTTATGATTTACTGGGGAATATTCAATATATTACATTCTTAATCACTATGTAGATGGTATATGTTTATGGTAAATTTTTTATGAATCCCACTTATCATACAATGTTTATACTATGTTAAAATTATTATGAATCCCACTTCATTTTCCATGGGTTGTGGTTTGGTGAAATTATAGAATTTTTATGAACCCCTTTTTCTTTTACGTGGGTTATTCTCTACTGAATAGTTAATGAAACTAATTTATTTTCCTATTTTTTGATTGGATAAATATTTTATGATCGTATGGAATAGATATATATGATTTTAATTATGTGAAGATGGTTACATTATAACCAAGGATGATTATTATGTAAAAACTAAGGACGGTGGTTATATTATCACCTAGATGGGTGTGAACTATTTATCTCCTCAATGAATTAGGTAAATATTGACATAAAATGTGAAAATAGTGTCATAATTGGGATATAGCATTGTTTAGTAAGGGTCTCTATCCAATTAGATAGTATTTGGGGTGAACCTTGAATACAATAATGATTTTTGTATTGAACAAATTCAACTATGATAAACATTGAAATGATCTTCAAACTACCATATAAATGATTTTCAATGTTTACAAGTATTGCTAAAATTGATTATATATGATCATTTTATGTTCTGTAGATCTTTTCCATTTATTACATTATGAATAATGTCTTATGAACGTACATGATTTCCTCTACTAAAAATGATTATGATTAATGATATTATGGGTATTATTTTTAAATGTTTATATCATTATCACATACAATTACACTAATGATATGTTGATATATTCCCAGTTTTCCCTTACTGAGTGTCTGTTCTCACTATTTAAGAGGTTTTTTTCCATAGGATATGATGAAATGTATTATGTATAACTTTTCTAATAATAGATATAGTTACGAATAACAAAGTGGGAGGATAAAGTCTTAAAATGTGGACACTTGATTTGTGTCTAGGTTTTGAAATAAGTGAAACAAATGTGATTCATGCATGGATCATTATGATATGAAATGAGTAATCTATATTTATTATGTAATATTAATGTATGAGACATTATTTAATTTATATTTGGTATCATAGAATTATTTAGTTAAACTTCAGAAAATAGGATGAAAAATCAATAGTGAGTTCACTAGGTTTATTTGAAATGATATGAATAGGGATACCTAGAAGGATAATTGTAAGTATGATTCAATTTATAAGGAAATTTCTTGATTTTTTTTAATTATATAGTAATTTTTCTATGAAATTTCACTATGTTAGGATAATACAAGTGGATGTGCCTCTTACGAAGAGGTACCTCAATATAATAACTCCCAATAGAGAATTGATATGGAATGGATATCCACCTGGTTCCCAATAATGGGTATTAGTACAGACATAGTTTTACACTCCCAAGGTGTATGGTCTGTAAATTAAAAAACCCTCCCTGAGAAATCATGAATGGTTTAAATAATTAATATGAAAGAATAGGGTTATTTCTATGTTGTTACATATTTAAAATAGGTTTTCTAGATTTATACATCTTAAAATTGAATGTTTTTATCATTTCACCTCACACTATAAATTTTATACTCTGTTTATGTTTTTCAGTTGTTGATAATGGATTGAAATATAAGGAACTGGATTAGTTGTGAATTAAAATCACATGGTTTTAATAATAAATCAAATTGGTTGATAACATGCATGATTGGTATTATAATTATTCACGATATTTTATCGTGATATATGGTTATCGAAATTGACTGTATGAAACTCATAGACTGACCATATAAGATAAGGATTTTGTTCATTCGATAGTTTTGATGGTTGAGACTGTGGAAAAAATAAGATTAAATATTTTGTATCTATAGAATGTTGGAAGAAGAACTCTTGAGAATTCCTAAAAGGTACAAGAATATGTATAATATACGGTAAAAAAGGGAATAAATTAAGTATATTTTGAGGAAAATGAAAAGTATAGTCGAAAAATAAATTACATAAGGAATCATTAATGGGAGAGTGTTATAAATATAGAAATAATGATCATTATAAGAAACAATGACTTACGGGTAATTTTTGGGAACAAATTCAACAAGATTTATTAGTAATGGTTGTACTATTGATGATTAAGACTCCATGATGACATGATAAAGGATGGTTATATTAAGAATTATGATGATCAATACTACATAATATTTTTATAATGATGTGGAATGATTAATTTTTTTAAAATGAAATTTCAGGAATTATATCATGTGAATCTTGAATTATATACGGATTGGTATGTAGAAGAATTTAATTATGTATTTAAATGAATAGGTTAAATGGTACTAATGACCAAGAAAAATGAGTTAATTGAAATGAGGTATTTTATGGATAAAAAATGATTAATGGAAGATAACTCATATATGTGAAGGATATTGAGATAATGGGTATTATAAGGAATATCGTGATGATTGATAAGGATAAAGTAAGCATGAAATTATTGGTAACCCAAAGAATAATTAATGATTTTTTGGAAAGGTTTTTTATGTCCAACTGTTGTAGTTCAATAATTTTTTTATATATAGCATATAATAAATATTCGTTAGTTTTTTTGTGCACTCTGTGATAATGTATTAGATTTATTGAGGTTGTATGGTAACTAGATTTATTACAATATAATGAATTTTCCAAGTCTTTCCTCAAACTCATCACGCGACCCATGATGTTACATACCGGAAGGCCATTCTCAATCCACATGGGCTATCGACAATAACCCGGGCAACATAGCACAAGAAAGAGGGAATGATTTCACCCATCCTGAATAACTAATAGAAATATATTCATTAATCAAATTGGGTCAGAAGAATATGAAAAACATATATATTCCATATCTTTAAGCTAACTATGGAAACAGACTACAGTGAAATTAGATAAAAACTCTAATGGACCAGTTCAACTACAAATAAAAAAATCCAAATAGAAATTCCATTTGATGGCATGGACGAACTCCCAATATCTCAACACCATCTTCCCAACCAGTTGAAACAAACCACATAGACTCAGTTTGGCTCCATTCCATTCCCATAACTCCATGACAAAAAAAATTATACTCACAACCAATGTGTTGTGGAATGAATATTGTTATATCCTTAGTGGGACCCCACCCATGTGATCCAAAATAAGCCTCTTTATAATAGTTCATGTAAGCTCATTTTATTTACAAACATGTCAATATAAGATGTAAAGATGTTTTTTTTGAAAACAAGGAAAAAATTTACCTTTTGTTACACTTATAAACAAAAGAATTAATATAAATTTCAATTAACATTTTCATGTCATTTTTCAACAGAATAAACATGCATATCAAGGATAATCTAGAATGACAAGAAATAAAAAACAAAAAAAAATAGTATCACAACACCAATGAATTCTAATGTCCTAAGATGTAGACTACTCGTAACATAATAATCAAGCCCAAAAACGAGTTCCTATAACAAATTGTCTAGGATGTAGAGGAATATCCCATGCCTAACCCCCCCCCCCAAATGTTAATATCAGTCCCCTAGAACAACATGAGTTGGAAATAGAGTAAATCACCAATACATGCAACCTGGATAATCACAAAAAGGGAGATGGCCCCAAGAAAAACCATCCACCAAAGTACCCAAGGTATCCAATGTTCTCTTTTCACAATTCAATTCAATGCTTTGAAAACAATTTCAAAAACAATTTCACAACTTCCATTTCAATTCTCTGAAAATACCCATTTTCACTCCATTTACCAATAACCATGAAAAAAACCATTATTCATCAAAAAAAAATTTGTATACACACCAAACAATCAGTCAAATTTAAATATGAATTAGTTAGTAAAGAAAAAAATATAATCCATTATCATAGGCTAGAGACAGAACCACCTACCTCAAAATAGGGCTTTCACATGACTGTAATGGAATTTAGAATCAATGAAACCCAAAAACATATGTGAATGACCTAGAGTCAAATCCAAGAAATTATTTATTATAATTAGAGGAAAATGGTTTTTTGGAAGGGAGAAAACCTATATACCTCAAACATGAACACCTATCGTACCATGACCGATGAATGAAAATGCCTATGGAATGAGATCGCACAATAGATTGTGGATAAACCCAGGAGAAAACACCATCTTCAACCAATGGTTCCAAAGACACCACGAAATGATGATACCGAGTTCAAAGGAAATTAAGAAGACGAATGTATAGATACCCAGAGAGTTGCACTGTAGTCAAAATGAAGATATATTTTTGAATGAATCAATCTATGGTGAGTTGAGTTTCACTAGAACACACTAGAATGCCTAAGGTGGAGAGCCACGAAGAACCAGAGAAGGGACTGAATCAAAAGAACTGCACAATATTTTAAAAAATTGATCACTAGTTATTTCATTATGTGTAATATAGTTACATACCATGAAATCCATGGTGTGAGAATACGCCATAAAATCTATCACCTTAGATTAAAAATCCATTATTTAAAACATTCACGATGTTAAAAAATCATTCATGATGTTAATATTTTACAGTGTGAATAACATATTATAAATTATACCAAGCATAAATTAAATGGAATGTAACCAATATACATAGTGTGGAACTTTTAAAAAATTTATATAAAAGGTTTTTTAAAGTATAAAGTCCAACAAATCTCTAACTTCACCATTATATGTATCATCCTAACCTCAATGGTGAGGAAAACCCAAATGAGGTTAATGGAATACCTGATAAAACTGTAATGGGATGTAACAAACTCCACAACATAAATACTTTTCTTTCCAAAGAAGTCATATAGAAGATGTAATCTATAAAAAGAGATGATGTAATTTCCCCCTCATCAACTTTTTGAATTCCCAAGTCTCATGAAAAAATGATCCTTGTAGGTACATAATTCTAATCAACAGTCTCAACCATTTTCTCCAAAATCGAAACATCTAGTTCTAATTCAATTTATTGCAAACTCAGAATTTGAGCGGGATAGGAATTTGTCCCCTGCGATGAGAAAAATGGAAAAAATAATTGATATCTATCAAAATAATAGAAAATACCAACTGATAAAAAACTTTTATGAGCCACTCAGTGACCTCAAGTGGTCAAAAATTTCTCTGTTCCCACTCTGCCTTCTTTCCAAGTCGATGGTGACCCATACAAGGAGGAAATTTCATTGAAACCAAATTGACTATGGGAAATTCCAATGGTCAACGCCATAAATCCACATATGGTTTCTATCTACTCTAAGTTATAACAAGATATTGATGTACATCCTGAATCTCCATGGGCATTTACTGAATCATACTTGGTCCGACTAAACATACCTCACCCACTTCATCCAAAAATGGTGATCTTCATAGGAGACTATACAATTCCTCAAAGGGATCCATTCACACTGATGATTGATAATTTTTTTCTAAAAAAAACTCTCCAATACCTGATGGATATCCCATGATCCTAAAATATATTGTACTCAAGAGTGGATAATATCTTCCAGAATCTTAATTACTCACTCCATTTGACCAGTTATCTTTGGATTGTATGTTGTGCTCAACATGACCTATGTTATCATTGCAACATAAAGGCTTATATGTAACCTCATAGTAGACGTAGGATCCCTATCTGATACCAAGAAAAGAATAACACCCATGTATCCTTACAAACTCCATCAAATGCATCTTACCCAGATCATCATATTCAGAGTTTTCTTTGATCATATTGAAATGAGTGGACTTCGTAAACTTAACAACACCAATGAAGATATCATTATTCCATCAGGGAATCCATGGTAATCGAATTAAAAAAACCATGGGGATCTATTCCAATTTCCAAATTGGCACCAGAAGAGGATGAAGTGACCTAGTAGGTTTCAATTTCTCAAATAATATTCATTAGAAGGAGTAATAGTTTGGAAAAAACTCCATGATGTCACACATCATACCCAGCCACCATAATTTTAACCCCATGTCATATTACATCCTCATAGTTCTTGGATAATTTACCCATGATGATATATGACAAGTGGACAAGAATATACTCCAAAAAGAGGTAGGGAAGACAACCCTTTTCCCAATGTTATCCATACCATCTGGCGAGAGATACCAACCCAAAATGATCTCCCCATCATAAATGATTTCTTGATTCTTCTGAAAATAATCATCATGATGTTGAATCTGAAAGACAGACTCCAACAGATTTTATGATAACTGAAAAATGGTCAAAACTATTCCTAAAGAATCCTCCAAAGAATCTATGAGAAACTACACGAAAAGCCCCATAAGGATCCACTATTCATTAGATTCTAGAAACATCTTTGCTAGCACATTCTGGTAAAGGGTTTCTTCAACTACGTTTCCCTTCTCATGGGAGTATATTATAGAAAAGTTAAACATCATAATGTGTTGTACTAATCATCTCGGTATGATATTATATTCTGTTTGAGAAAATAATTGGCACATACACTTATTATTATAGAGGACCGTGAACTTTTCTCCAAAGAGATAGTGTTTCCATCATTTAGGCACGTGCATGACTGCACTAAGATCTAAATCAGGAGTGGGGTAATTCTTCTCTTCGAGTCTAACGTAACAAGATCCATAAGTTAGAAAATTGTAATCCTATATATTAACTGATCCTAAAGAAGCATGAGAAGCATCGAAAACACAATGTATCACATACTAAGCTACAGTAAGATCAAAATAGGAGCTGTTGTTAGAATCCTTTTCAGTTCATCGAAATAATTTTAATAGTTCTCATCCTAGGTGAATTTCACCACTATCCTAGTAAGGATAGTCAACGATGATGATATTTTTGATAATTCCTTGAATAAATATTGGTAGTATACATAAATACAATGGATGATTCATATATCAACGGAATTTCCTTGTCCTATCCTTGAAAGAACATCCTTTACCTTATTTGGATCTACAGAGAATCAATGCTATGAAATTATTCATCCAAATTACATCACATCGTGAACCTATAAAAATCATTTTTAAATCCTTCCAAAAAATGGGTGCATTTAAAAAAAATTAGAACCACACTTCAATGGTTCTCATGCTCATACTCAGATGTTGAATAAACTAGAATATCATCCATGAACACTACCACAAACGTGTCCTGATATTGATGGAATATTTAATTCAACAATTAAATAAAAACTGTAAGAGAATTAGTTAGAAAAAAATGAATCACAACATATTCATAATGGACATACCTTATCCTAAAAGTTGTATTCAGTATATCATACTCCTAAACTATGAGCTAATGATAACCCTACTAAAGATAAATTTTTTAAAACAAATTTTGACCCATTAATGGATCAAATAAATCATCCAAATGAGGAAAAGGATATTTTTTCTTAAATTTTACATGGTTAATTGTTGGATAGTCTACAAATAAAAAAAATTTACAGTTTAATTTATTATCAAACAACATAGTGGCCTCCCAAGGTAAAATTCAAGGGAAAACAAAAACATTTCGAATAGATCATCCAACAGATTCAGGATATTTTTCAGATTTGCTTGTTCCGTATAATAATAAGCTATTGATATCGATTGCATACCTATCACTCAATTAATCATAAACTCTAACTTTTTCTAGAGTAAGTTCAGATTAATCATATAGGAAAATATTAGGAGTGCCCTAAAAACAACAGGAAGATCAATGATAGGAGATACATCATTAGGATGAAAAAAATTAGCAACCAGCACACTCTTAACCTCTAGGTGGGAATGTTCTTCCTGGACATACCTTAGGTCCCACTCCACCTAAAACAAACAATTTCTCCCCTGAGTAGTATGAAAATTAAAATGTCGATGGTAACAATTTTCCATTCCACGATGAGCAACAAGCCAATCCATACCATTGATGATGTGAAATTGATCCAGATCAAGAATGAGAAAATACTAGAACAATATCTTATCATATATCATTAATGAACAAGAAGGAAACTTAAACATCAACTCTTTCCTCTTACGAAGAGGCAACACTAACTCCATTTTGAAGGAAATTAAATCAATTATAATTATAAGAACATCAAAAAAATTTGATGATATAAATAGTAGAAGGCACTAGTATCAAATAAATATTGTGTATCACATATACTGATATTTTATTAAATAAATTTCACAACGACAATCTATCTCCACTTCCATCATATTTTATACAAGATCATTATTCTAGTTTACGATAGCCTAATTCCCTGGAAACTAATGTGTTGTGTTTTGAATTCCTATTTTACATTGATGGTAATAAGGATAGAATATATATATATATATATGTATTTCTATTTTTTATATTGGTAAAATAATTATAATTATTAAATAATCATATAACATATACCTTATTTCTTTCCATTATGCTGGAATATGAAAACTATATCCATGTGTATAATTGAATACCACCGTGGAATGTGTCGTGATTCATTATTCATTAATATTTACATTAAAAATAATAATTATTTATCTAAAAATAATCATATATGATATAAATACATATATTAAATTATTATTATTAATAAATATCAAAATCGGTTTTACCTCTATTTTATTTAATCCATTGTTGAAAAGTAAACATTGATCATTTGTACGTATGATATATCATCTCCATTAGTGTTTTATTTTATTTTCAATATCTCAATTTTTTTGATTAATATAAATGACAATATACATAATAAATATTATATTTATTTCATGGTAACTATTATACAGATAATGGGATCATGATCAATGTATGAGGTATGAAAAAAAATCAAAACATATATCAATAGGATATATATTCTTATCGAAAGATTGGTTATAACAAGGAATTTTTAATAAATTGGTACTAAAAGATCATATTTAAAAGTTATATTGTTTTAGATATGTCATTATGTATATTTAAAATATGTATAATAAGGATACATTTTTTTCATATAATTTTAGAATGTGTAGAATGAATGTGAAGACTTATGGTAGGAGATTTCTAGTCTCTCTTATATTTAATCAACACGTATGAACATTCAATACTATTTTGATTTGTGTGGTATATTTACAACCCCACTAACAATTGATATAACATATATCATTATATAGATGATATAAATGTTAATTTTTTTTATTCTTTATCAGGGATTATGATTCAAAATAATACTAAATCTGTAAGGTATTGTTATCTCAAATTTCCGTCATTGTAAATTATTTCATCTTATGAATATATATTATTTTATGAGGTGTTTATAATGATCCTTTGAAATATTATCAAAATAATATATTTATATTCATGATATTTTTAATTTCATATAATTTATTTTGTTCATGGTGATTATTATTCAATGTTGCAAAAGTGCTAATGGTTTTATTGTTCAATCTAGTCATTTATCAGTATTGTTTCTATTTATGATTATAATTGTGATATAATATAAAACATATATTGAGAAATTCATGAATTTTAATATTCTTTATTTATTTATGAAAATACATTTATTTGGTTCATTTCCCCATTTTTATGTTTTTAAGATTTATAAATAATTTTTTTTGAGATAAAATGATTTTATTTTTCCCTGTAGTCTACATATCCATTTTACTACAAGAAAAATGTTTTATGAATTTTTTTTCTAAATATATTATCACCTTCTAAAAAACATCTTTTAATGAATTATTTTCTTTTTAGTCTTTTTGAGGGGTATTTATTTAAATATTTCTATAATTTTCAAAACCAATTATGTGTGATAAAAATAAAACTAAAATGTGAAGTGAATCAATATTTTAACATGTATAGGAACAATTTTAATTTATACTTTCATGAGGAAAATAAAATTTTATTGGTATTTTTAAAAGTTTAAATATTTATTTTCAAAGAATAGGATTTCAAATTGTTTTATGAAATATTATATTTAAGAATTGTTATATTCAAAATGTATTGGATATTTTTTGAAAAAAGAGTTTTATATTATTTTGAACTCTTAATTTATTAGTTTTATAGGTTATTTTTAAATAAATGGATTCGAAAAATTTATAATATTTTTATAAGTGTTTTTAAAAATGTATATGTATTTTTCATGATGAACTATTTTGAGTTATATTTCAAAATAATTTCAATCTACAATTTAATACATTCATGTTACATATGCATTACAAGGGATTTTATCGATGGGTAACATTATTGTTTTTGTCTAATATTTGAATGTTTTTAATGTGAAGATTTCTATAGAACTCATTTTTATTCTATAGTATAAACAATTTTAAATTTCATGGGATTCCCAATTCGTTTTCAAGAGTATATTTTTTCATGAAATGATGTATTGATTATGAAACATGTTTAATTTCTATATGTTTTGTTATGATAAAAATTTTATAAAATAAATTTATTTTCATAGGTTCCATATTGAAGAATATTTAATGATTGTTTACAATCATATGAATTATTTTAAATATATAATGGATGTTAAATCAAATAAATGGTGATGGTGACATTATGGCCAATAATAAATTATACATTATAAACAAGGATAGTATGTCCATTATTACCTAGAGAGTTTGGGATTATATCTTACTCTAATACATTGGGCATATATTGATATCTATTGATATATATATCACTAGAATAGGTATTGAATCCATTTTAGTATGTGAGTATATCTGTAATGATAATCATGGAACTAAATATTTAATACTATGATAGTTTGTTTAGTGACCCCCCTACACTATGATATGCAAATAAATGATCCTTTAACAAATAATGAAATTATTTTCTAGTGTTATATGATATCTATAAATTTATTCATTATCCCATTGATATTGTATAATAGTTCTAGTTGTTTGATTCCATTCTTATCTATATCCTATTTTCTACCAATATTTCATAAATTAATCAATTTTATGATCTATGATAGATAGGGTATTGATTTAAACTCTTATTATAATGTTATCATACCCATATGATCAAGATATGTTGGTATCTATCTTGTTTAACCTAACTGATTCATTGACCTCATAGTTTCTAATTTTTCCCTTCCCCATATTTTGATGAAATTTATTATGTATAATATCCCTATAAACAATGTTACTTATAAAAAAATAGTGGGAGATTACGTAGATCACTATTAGACTATTTTTCATTATGTCTATGTATACCAATGCGCTAGACCTAAAAAATTATATGGTGGATATTTATTATTTAAAATCGAAAATCATCTAGGAGGATGTAATTTTTATTCAAGAGAAGTTTGGGTTTTTATATTTATATATATCATTACATAGAGGGACTAATATTGGTCCATCCATATTATCTATAGAATTTTGTTCTTTTATGAAACCTCAAATAGAGGATGGTGTTTATTAAAACCACAATTGAAGTACATGTTATAGTATATTAACATTTCCTATTGGGCATGAATTGATCATCCATACTATCTACATTCCCATGTATGATACACAGTCTAGAAACTCAAAATTATACATATATTTTCAAATGACATCACCATAACCACTAGATAATCCTTAGATCAAAATAAGACACAATAGAATGTGGTACTGCATGAAACCACATACTTCCTTAATGTATTTCAGGGAAAGCTGATCCAGATAGAAATATTTTATTATTTGTAATGATGTGTGTATGCATTGTATGGTTATTGGAAATAACACATATATTGATATTCCCTTAATATATATTGTTGTGTAAAATGTAAAAACCCGAGGATGATTTATTCCCAATTACATTTTAGAATGAGTAATTATTTTAATATCCCCATATAATTATTTTTTCAATTGTAACCTATTGACATTCCAAAAAACGAGATACCAAATCTATGATACAAATGTATTCAAGTCAACCTAATTTAAATCAACTATAAAGTCCAAAAAAATATTTTTTACATACGAGAATAATAAAATTTATGTAACTATAATATTATTCTATCATATCTTACAAATATACTATAGACCAGAAAATGTAATTAGTTCTTAATGTTTATCATTCTGTCACTTTCATCATTGAACTCAGAAAAATTTCAGAACCTCTTTTCAAACTCTATATCATAAGCGTGCACCCGTTTTATATTCACATGGATATATGGTTGAAGTGTTATTTGATAAAGATAAGACTAATCTTATTCATGCAATATTTTAAGATATATCATTTTATAATCCATAAATATTTTTTTCCTCTGCGATCCTCATCATAGATATTTTAGAATGATGACTTGAAGAAAATATTTGGGTGTCTTTTGGTTGTTCATATGGTGAAAATGTATTATATAGTCATACTATTTAATACACTCGTACATTCTTCGTTAAATCATATTAAACTCCTTATATATAAATATATGCTTTTATTATCTGTTTTCAATAAATATATCACAACTTTATCAATTAATATAATTCCACCACATCATTATTGATTTTTATTACAATTAACCCCATATAATAATTTTGGTAATTTTATCCTGAAAGATTAATTATGATGTGTCATAGGATATATCTGTATCATTATATATGATAATGCATCACATTACCTTATATTATGAATCATTATATACAAGAAGCCCTTTATATTATATAGGGTAATGTAACGAAATATTCACTTACTAATCCCCAAATCAGTTCCATGAAATTTCTTTTTCATTTTACTTTCTAAAGATTTTTGTCTTTATTATGAGTTAAAATGGTTTTTGTATGATCTAATATTTTCAAATATTAGGCTTACTGTTGATAATATTCAGCTAATCCAAGAAAGCTATAGATCTCAGCTGTTGTTGTTTTTATAGAACAAATTTTAATATCCTCTATATATTTTGGGTAAATTGACAATCCATTTCCTAAGATTATATAATAGAAAATGTATCCTTCTAAATCCATGATTCAAATATTATAATTTATGATTACCAAATCTTCATTATTATGGACATAAGATAAATTATAAAGATACATTCATTCTCTTAATTGGTCATTCAGTATATAAGAATAACATTAATAAGGATAATGACAATATGATCATAGAAACCCATAAATAATTAATTACATTCAAGAAATAATTAGACACATTAGTAAGAGAGAAAACATTAACTATATATTCATAGTGTACATATCTTCAGTAGAATTATGGATTCATTATATCATCCTTATTTTCCCTTAATTAACTATTTCTATAATGAAGTTCAATAATTGAAATTTTTTGATCTCCTCAAAATTGATCGAAGACCATAGAAATATTGGGTATGTGATAAGTATTCAGGATTCTGATCAGGTTTATCTCTAGATAATCAATGTGTAGTCGAATTAGTCAGTATTATTTTGTAAAAAAGAATTAGGGAATGCCATGATGACATATATTTCCGAAGAAAACCCTATTTTATATTATATTAGAGTTTCATCTTCAATTCCAACAAATTAAGGGCATTCTAAAGGGGTTCATTGATATAGGTGTGAAAAATGGTATATATTCTACTAACAAAGAATCAACACAACATGATGGAATAATAGTAAAATATTATATAAGTTCATAAAAAATCCTACAAAACTAGTAAATCATAAATTATGTGTTTCATCCCAATGATCTTGGATAAAAAACATTTTTTACCAAATCCATTTTATTTTCATAAAACCATTGTACATAATTATTAAAATTTCTTTATTAACATAAATATTATAAAATATAACATTAATGACATATATTTTATTTTTAATTAATATTAATATTTTACTTCTTTTTAATAAAAATTGGAGTAAACTATAATGGAAAATATCAATGAAAATAAATTCATTAAAAATTCATAAATTCCTTCGATGTCACCTTAGGTATCCAATATATGTGTATAAAAACTATAATGGGTTGTGGATATTTAGAACATATGTATCTATATATATATTATCCAATGTATTATTATAGGTAATATCTGGATAGGATGTGATGTTTTTAAGAACATTATAGAGTGTTTGGGAAAATGATTCCTTGAGGTATAATAAAAATCGAATAGTACACATCATACATGAAGTGGATGGTGATATGATGTGATACATTAGGATCATGTTTTGGTAAATATACTAGGTGACTGTAGACAATAGTCTCATGTGTATAGTTATATCAGGATGTTAGTCATTAGTTAAGAGTGTAGAACTAGTGAGGAAGAGCTATAAGGTTTCTGTAGTGGTTTTAATATTATAATTTATGATATCTTGAATTTGATTCATAGGGAGATATATCCATTAAATAAATTAAAAATAATTATAATTTGGTTGGTGGTGAGTTAGTTTCACCTACTGTTCACTACAATCTAGTAAAATTTCAATATCTTTTTCATGATATGCTCTAGAGAGTATCCTACAAATTATAGTGTAATGCTCATTTCGTGTTAATATAAATAGTATTCCTAAATATAAATAGATAGTTGGATGTTTCCATGAATATGACTATATCGTGGGTTTTTAGATGTTTTTTGGAATTAATGGGCATACTTATTTTATAACGTTGGGTAATTTTAATTTACCCATCAACCTGATCAGTTATGTATTAAATTAAACTTATTCAATTTAGATCTGTTTTATCTTCAAGTTCTAGTGTTAAATGGTGTATTTATTTTAATTCACTCTTCAATTTGTTCTATTAGAGGGTAATGGCTCAGATATATATTTATTATAACATTATTACTATTCTCCATATTGGGGACTAATGGTGGTTGACTTGAGTGGTCAACGTCATTCTTATTTAATTTCCATCCGAGGTGGGTACTAAATAGGGGGAGGTGGTTCTAAAAATAGTGTTTCCTAACATGAAACCCTCCCTATTTCAATTGATTCATTCTGTATGTCTCATCTACCAAATTTTTAAATGAATATAAAATTTAATCCTCATTTCACTATAGTCTTTATAACATGAACACATATGAATTTTAAATATTTTTTTTTTGTGTGTATAGGATTTCAAAATTAATTTACTATTATTCAAAATAAGTTATAGTTTGGTATGCATAAAAATAATGTATTCAATACTTGATCGCATTATATTTGGTATTTATATGAAAAAAAGTATAATTTATACCATATCCATTGATGAAATGGTGCCTCCGGTGTCCAGTAAATACAGTACATAATTGAATCTCAAGAAATTACAATACATCATTTAACACATATATAAAATGAAATATTATACATAGATTAAGTATATAATTAATTCTGTTAAAAAACATATAAATATTAATTTCATGGTCTAGGATTTCCATTATTATATATATTATGTTATGTAATATACCTTTTATGTATTAGATCACAAAACATTGTGGATAAAGACTTTTTAATGGCATGTTATGTTCATAGGGATCCACCAAATAATTTTAAAATTTAGTAACAAACTATGTCTGTTGAAATTTCTATTATTATATTGACGTCTATATATCTAGTTACTTCTCAAAAACAATTTTTCAGGGTTTTTTCCCATATTGATATCTATGAGAGATACTATAAACACTTAGTATTTATAAAAAAGTATTGTTACTTGTTACATCTCAGCCTTGGATCCACATAAACTATTCCTTGTGTCGGTGGGTCACATAGCATCAATCATGCCTCCCAATATGATAGAGGTTACCAACTAGCTTCAAGGGTGTGAAGGTGCTTAGGTGGGGATACTATAACCTCTGATCAGAATATCATAGTAGATAAAAACAATAAACACACAATAGTGGAATTATAAAAATAATAGGGAAATTTGTTAAAAATGTAGCAATATAATAACAAATTAGAAAATTGAATAATAATCACCAAATAATCTATTATAGTTTCAATATATAATATAATGGTTCCCATATGAAAAAGGGAATTATTTGACAGACATAGACACATGAAATACAAAAAGTACAAGTAGATAAAACATATCTCCATAATAATCTTTAGAACAGTATAGAACATGTACTGCTAAGAACCAACTATGTGTAAGAATATCGAAAACCTATGTTAGGTCCGTTTACCTTATTAATACCTCTAGACCTATAATATTCTTGGGGGCTAAAGGCAATATGGTTATGGTGTGAGCTAAAATTATTATTAGGCCACAATCATCCTTTTTCTATGTGTAATATGTATAGTTCTTTTGACTAAATAGTTAAAATATATAATAGAATACGAAAAAAATGTTGTAATAAATAACTATCCCACTCAGGTTATTATAGGAACCCTAATGTGTCTACATGCTATGTCTCCTGAATATAATGGAATTCACAACAATTAAAATATATAGAGTAATTTATATATAGTTTAATTATTTATTTCATCAAACTATTTAAACTATGTACATGAAGACATAATAGACCATATACATTGAATAATAGTTTCTGGATAGACAAGGGAATAACAGAGACACAAATGACCACTCTAACACACCTATAATATAAAAAAATAAAATATATTCCCTGTATCTCATTAAGAGCATGAGACATCATGCCCCAGACATAGGCTGTTGAGTGATCCATCACATCATCACGCTATAAAAGGGAAATGTCGCATAAATCCCAACCTCCTAATTGCTTAAATGGTGTAAACCATCATGATCAACACTTGATATAAAGGGGAGTTATAAAGTTATGATAAATGGTCCATTACCATCATTCCATATCAATTATAGTGCATATAAAAACAATAATAATCGAAATGATGAAATACCTCTCAAGTAACATGGTTCCCAAGACTTTTTATATAAAACAAATACACAAGTTTATAACATAGAACATGGGAACATACTTCCCTTATGTCCCTTTAATCAAGTTAAAAACAATTTAAAACATTTATTCTCATAATAACCAATTTTTAAGGCATAATCAAAGGGGTGGATTTAATAACCTTAGTGGTCCATTTCATTGGATTTATCCAATTAATTTAAAGGATAACATTTATCACCCATAATAATTGCATAGTCACATTCTATTTAATTCAATACTTCAATGTAATTTAATTCATAATTCTCAAGGGATCTATAAGATCCATATCCAAAATATAGAAATTGTGTAATTGTTAAATTCGAACCATAAGTGGTCCAATCACCTTATAGGTTCCTTGACATCCATTTAATATTCATGTATCATTGAAAATTTCAATTTCAAGGCTAAGAACAATGCTAAATAAGTGATCATGGAAATTAAAAAATTGAATATATAAGGGAAAATTAATATAAAACACTAACTTCATGTCTATAAACATAGTATAAATCCTTTATCTCAAAAAAATTAATTTATAGGTGCATATCAAGACATAATTATCAATTTGTTATGAACGAATAAATAAAATGGGGATGTTCCGAAATACCCAGCATGTAGAACTCTGGAATAATTACCAAACACCTAAAATAAACGGTAAAAATGATGTGACCACCTACTTCATGGTCATACATGACTGATCACTCGATATTGGACCCATATTCGAATTCGGTTGGATGTGATCTGAGAAAAGGTCAAAAACCAAGAAAATAGGTAAAATGAGATCTGAAATAAAAAACACGATGTATCCGAATATAAACATATTTAGGATGTATGAGACTAATGGATCTTTCTAATATGAAACCAATTATTTGGAAAATCAAGGTAGGGACACCAGATGAAATACTTACTTGAATACATTACTTGAGGATAAATCTAAAGTGCAAGGGAGAGGAGATATTGTTTCATACATTCGAGAATTAAGATGAATCAAAATATATGATATAACACTAAAGAAGGGGAAGAAGGAATTTAACCTAAAATTATGGGGGAACCCATTTTAGGTGAATGGTTTATAGAGTGTTCAGATACTGTGGGTTAGTCACTTCGTCATATGGGTGATAACACATGTTTAGGAACACAGTTTGACTAACCGGGAACATACCATGAAGAATGTATTTTTTTTTAAATCTTAGTAGACCCCTAGGGAGGTTCCCCTCTAGTCCCATGGTTGGAACTAGAACTCCCTTTTTTTATGATATTGGATTTTCACAACGCTCCATAGGTATTTTCCCTTCAATTGGGTGAAATGGATGAAGTTATATCAGAAATGAAGTCATTATCCATCTCATAGCATTGTGAGTGCCTCATGTTCCACCACTAAAGAATCATCCGCAACCATATACTATGGTTATCCTCCAAATAATAACCTTCATGTAGTAGAAAAATAAACACCATAGAACTTGGATTCATAACACATTGTATCACATTTTAAATTAGAGGGAATATCGAAACATTTCAGAATATGTATTTCTACCAAAATTTACCATGTGGTCAAAACTATGGTGTAATCACTACACTTAAACATCATACATGTAGTTCTTGTTAACAATGGTAACCATGTTCTCATATAAATTCCCCTCATATAGACACACTATTATCATAATTTGGAACCAAATTCAATTTAATCTTGTAGGGAATCATTTTAATTTCAATTTCACATGCATGGAAAATAATTTAATTTCAACGACATACTCATAAAATGTTTTCATATCCATACATAAGATGATGCATTACATAACAAGGATATGTTCCTAGAATGATGCATATAAACTCAACTCTCATTCCATTCGACATGACAAATCAATATTTAATAATTCTTAGAAACAATAATCCCAACACAACACAAGTTCATTCCCCAAGGTGATCTAATATTAAAATGTAACAGAAAACTACAATAACCAGAATACCACCCAATGTACTATGGTTTTCCATCATAAATTGGTTTTCAACTCCTAGGAAAAAGATCATTACCAATCCTCGAATCTTCCAAGTCTCCATCCAATCATTCCCAAAAGAGTAATAAAAAATAAGAAGAATGAAAACTCTTCAGAAACAACTTTGTAAGGACCCGGATTCGGTACCACACAATGGTACCCAAGTCAGTCTGTCACATGACCTTAGGCCTGGCTCCCTTATTCCAGAGCCTCCCGACTTGTAGTAAGGGTATGGTAAGATAGTTATGGGGAGACTATACCCTATATTATTAGTTTAAAAAACCACTATAAGTAAATAATCAATAACTGAATTATATATAATCATAACTAGTTCTAATGTCACAAGAATACAAAACCAGAAATATAGTATTCTACAGAAAGGGAAACATTAAATGCCAAAGTAAGTGCAAATGTGTATAAAATCCATATGAAGTATACTCACTAACAAAACCCATGCAGATCCTAAACCATGAATGGTTCCCTCATCCATTCCACCACCCTAATCAACAATATAATATAGAGCTCTTACACTTAACCTATAAAGAAATAATAAAATCTATTCAGGTACCGATCAGGCAACCTGAATAGGGTGTTAGTATGACTATGTATCCCACCACCAATGATGTCTAAAACAAATCCAACCAACAATGGTGTATATAATTATAATAATAATAAATATAATTCATAAACAATAACTTTATCACATTATTAAATATTATTTTTTAGTCACATAATACACTAAATTCCAATTAATACACATATCTAAATACCATCCTTGGATTGTGACGTAATATTATCTATCCCAAAGGTTCACAATGTATTTGAAATCCCATGTCATCGTTTCTTTTTTTACAAATGAAGAACCATGTTATCATTTGTACTTTATTGATGAATAACCATGCTACCATTCATTTATTCACAAATTTTTAATGTCCATGTTCCTATTATTTTTTCACAAATGATTGAATATGTTATTATTCATTTAATCACCGAATTTGAATGACCATGTTGACATTCTTATTTCACAAATTAAATACAATGATACCATTAATTAAATCACACAATTTTAAAGACTATGTAACCATTAAATTTTTTTTTCTGAATGACCATGTTACCATTTACAATTTCACACATATCTCAGGGATCTCATATATCAATTTAAATAAAAATTAGCCACAATATCATATATAGAACGGAATTACACTAAGCTTTATTAATCGACATTAAGAATGTTTCACCAATATCACACTAATTTATTTATTTATTTATTAATTAATTCATCATCATTTATAATTTGAAAATTATTCACCACATAAATACTACCTTAATTAATTTTATGATTTATTAGTCACATCAATCTCATTCATTAACACAACCATTAATTAATCATTTTATCATAATTAATGAATTAGTTAATTATCTCAATTTCCAAACATAACATCTCATAATTAATTCATGATTTAATCATTAAACAGACTATTCCATAGTCATATAATTACTTACCTAATTAATTATCAATTCCATGGAATCAATCTCCACTAATTAATTCCCAAATTCATTATCTTATACCATGATATCACTTTCCCATAAGTAATTTCAAAATTAATTATCTCTATTAATATAACCCACAACCCACAATTAATTACACAATAAATTATCTCATTAAACGATCCCAAAATTTCCAAATATCACAATCATCTCAATTAATTACTTTACCGCATTAATTAATTCAATTAAAGACTATAATATCTAGAAAACTAACCTAAAAAAATCAAATCATGACTATGTGATTTAGATTTTGGACCAATTACCTTGATTCGTTGATGGACGTTTAGTTAATAGAAATCCCAAAATTCTATACAGAATGGTGATATATAATTTAGATCTAGATCAAATCCCTAAACCAAGATCAAACTCATAAAGATATAATAAACTAGTATTTGATCAAAATTCCAAGATATAAATCTTACCAATCAGGTTTTTATCTGATGAATTAGGCAATAAAATCCTCCAAAATATCATGAGAAGAAGGAATAATATAACGAATATGGATTGGGGTGAGATCCAGTTTCTCGGAGAAGAGTGAATCATCATTTCATGAATTGAATCTTGATGAAAGGACGTCAGATGACCTAAAAACCCCGCTAGAAAGCTCTGGAATACTATAGAAACATTATCACCCAATACAAGGTAAAAAAGAGGGTGATTTAGGGGATTTTTAAATATCTTTTTGGCAGAAAAAGAACCACATGAACCTTCTTTTAAGGTAGGGGTCAGAGTCTAACAAACTATGTGGCAAAAAACCAGTCCTCCCTGTTTAGGGATTCATAGTTAGCTATGTTGTTAGTACAATTTACTCTAACAATGGGCCAACTATACAGACTCCCCTTATGTCTTTTTTTCATAAAATTTTACCCAAACTCACTGCAATTCCTCATATCAACCAGATGAACATAAATAAAACAAAAATTACATTAATTTTGAACTAAGATAACTCTATAAATTGCCGGAATGTTAGTCATATGTCATATAAGAATATTAAAAATTACCACATACTCCTCCCCATAAAATTGAAATAATTTCCCCAGTATATCGAATATTTACATTTCATTCATTCATTTAAAAAAAACATCTAATTCAAAAAAAATTGATTAGGTATTTTTCATAATGAGTTATCCGTTAATTAAAATGTTTGTTTAATTTATGTTCAGGTATACTATTCGATATTTGAAATAGGGATGGTGATATTTGGGTTCTATAGGTTATAATGAATATTTTTTCTTATTTTTTACAAAACATTAATTTATATTGTTTTAAAATATGTAGTCATCGTGCAATTATCCATGGTATTCAATAGATGAATTCATGTTATTTTATTTAAATGAACCACATTGAATAAATAATGTTATTTTAGTCTCATTAATATCATGTGATGTTAATTTCCAAATTATGATAATTATATTGTAATGGTCAGAAAAAAAATCATTTATTATTGTAGACATAATTTCTTTATGGAAAATGTCCCTTAATAATGATGGGGTTAAAAAAAAATTTAAATATATATTTAAAAATATGGATTCGTCCAATTGAAATCCCAAGTCTAAGACACATGATGATATTATCTTATTTCTTGTTGAACAAGAATGGGGAATGGGGATCATCAAGATGATGAATATATAAAATCATAATGAATATAAATACATTCTCCATGTTGAATATGATATTTAGTGTTAATTAAAACCATATTATGAAATTATCATGGACACACTATCAAAATTTAGAGAAACATATGATTCTTTTTATTAGTTTCCACATAATTATAAGTTATTCCAAATCAATATACAATATAATCATGATATAATATCTCACAGTCATCATATTAATATCAAATATTATTTCATAGGCATGGTATATGTCACCCTTCATGGTTCTACATTGAATGAATATTTTTTGACAACATAGATCCATTTACAAACCATTTATGAGAGATTTGATTAGCAATAAAATGAGTACAACAAGGTGAAAATTAAAATACTAATAATTTTATATTAATATTTTGAAACCAGATCGTTGAAATTGGGAATGATTATGAAATTTGAAACACATGCTATGATATAATGACCCCTATAAAATAATATAAATCAACATTAGTCAATAAAAATTTGTTGATATTATAAGATTTAATATAAAAAGAAAAGGTAACCCCTTAAATATGGGTGAACTAAATGGATTGAGTAAATTATATTCATTATGACTTTAATATATATTTATATATCCCAATTCATTATAAAATAGTTGAAATTATGTAATAATGATTCACTAGGGGTCAAATATCCCCATGGGATACCCAATTATCTCATGAATACCTCAATCGGGTAGTCGAACACCAAATTGAGTGATTAAAAATTTTATAAAAATATCCCCCAATCATGTATAAGAACTATTACCATGAAGTTTATTATGTGGGACACTACATTATTCCTTTTGATTGAATCACAACAATATGTAGTATTTTGGTCTCCATTCATTAACCAAAAGGGCATGGATATGTATTTATTATTTTAAAACACCTATAAGAGATTTTTTATATAGACAATCCTTTAGTATACTATAGATAAATGGAATCTTTATCAAACATATATTATATATTTCACCATAGATTGTAAATATTTAGATAATTGTTATCAAATAAAAGCAAAGTATCATTCATACTTATGTTCCAAACCAAATGTTCTTAAATCTGATGTGCCATGTTTTTATAAGGAGAATCCCCTGAATTGAATTACACATGGTAATAAATGTATATATGTAAACCTCATAAAAATTTGATGTGAAATTAAAATATCATATCAATTTAAAGACTTTTTATTCTTTGAGGGTGATATTATTGATGTAAAATAATATTTTTACACTGGATTAATGAATAAAGTAATTTACAAGGAGGTTATATACCCATCGATTAATGCGACTCTAGGATTATCATTTTGATATTTTTTAATTAACCATATATTAATTTTCAAAATATATCCCATTTTGAGTAGGTTATACCAGACTATTAAAACATTGTATTTTTTAATTTTTGTTTCATTGAGTACCCTTCTATAACTTCACAACTATTTTTTATCTAATAGTTTTGAAATAGAACAATTTTACCAAGACTAGTCCCATATATTAAATAATAATAATATAGGGTTATAATTTTACGACTTATATGAAGTATCATATTTTGACATGGATAATATTAATGAAAATAATTGAAATCATATTTAATTAAATTAATTTTTTTGTATTTATTCTTAAAAAATAATTTTAACAACATTATTTGATTTCTTAAATGATATACGTGAATATTTGGGGGTTCCATTCATTCCCAAAATCATAATATTAATATAATAATTATTCTATTTAGAGGTTTAATCTTGGGTTCTTTAATTAAAATATGAGAATCGATATTATATTAATGTTTTGAAATAATGAAATTCACTGTTTCTATACCCTAGGGACACTAGTATATCACATTTAAAATCATCATTAATATAAATGGATATTCCCCTTGGATATATAATCCTCTATATTATTGGTATGTAGATATTATTTTTTAGATGATATTTAGGAAAAAAACTAGGGATTTTACAACTACAATGATTATTCATATTGACCCCCATAAAAAATGGGGTTTACCTTAGGGTCAGAATAAATAATTTTGGCATTATAAAAATTGTTTCTATAGGCCAAAAATTATTTTGGATAATTATAAAAATGATGAGGTTATGTAGAAAAAAATTAATAATATAAGGCCTGAGTAAATTTATTGACTGAATCATCTAAATGTGAGAATGATCCTCTGAAATCAAAGAACCCATCTAGGGTATTTGTGCTCTATTATTGGGATATATCCTTCCGTAAAAAATCATCATAACATGGGAGATGAGTATTATATTGAATTACAGAAATTATAAACAGATTTTTTATAATTTTTTGTGATTAAATCGTAGATATATTTAATATAATTTATATCACTCATAAAAAATAAACCCAACAAAATAATTTTCATATTATTTATTTGAATATTAAAATTTTAGACTGTTAAATTTCATTTTTTAAAATAAAATTGTTTCACAAATGAATAATTTACTAAAATCAATAAAATAAATAATGTTGTAAAATAAATATATTTTGCATATGGTCATAAAAATATGATATATTTTATTAAATGTTTGGATGGTTGAATGATATGTATCATCAAATCTTATTTATAATATTTTTTAAATTTTATCAAAATTCCATTAAAATGAAATTCCTTTTTATTAAAAAAAGAGTATATATAGAAATAATACCCCTATTAACATATAATGAAACAAATACACAACCCACATAGATTAATAACACATCATAAAATATATATTAAATCTCTAAAAATATTATCCACCGAAGAATTCTCTACATTCATTGATAACCACTTGTTTCAAAATGAAGATGTAGTTTAAAAAATTCAGATATTATATAAAAGAGAGCATCCAAACCTATGTTTGTGATATTTATAAATAAGAAACATGATTGGTTTTAAGTGTGAATATGTATCATCCAATTAATATGAATATACATATATATATAATTAAATCAAAAAAATTAAATATTCACTTACTATTTGTATCACATACTACTGACCATAGAGGATGAATCCATCATCGATACTACCATAGAATGTGTTTTCCTCAGTGCTATAAAATAATCTCAATAGTGCTTGAAAAGCATTTTTAATCTCAAAAAAGATAAAGGGGGTCCAATATAACATTTATAAAAGGAGATGATAAAGGGTATACTTTACCCGCGCTAAAAAAATCTTATAAAGGCCCCTTTATCCATATTATTTTAGCATGAATAAAATATATTTTTATCAGTGCTATTTTTATCTATGATAGATGTCCCCTTTATCAGTGATTTAAATAGAAATGATAGACAGTGAATTTATAAGTGCATGAAATGGTGCTTATAAATTCCTAGCTGCGTGTGATGTGTGGTTTTTATAATATGAGAGACACTTGTAGCACCTGCACAACACACACACCACCTAAAACAATAGCACCAATATCGCACAAAAAAGAACAAAGAAACACACAAGAAGGATTGGAAAACATGGATATATACATTTCAAATAGTGTTTCATATACTAATATTTGTAATTATCTAATATGAAGGTAAAAACATTACTATTTCATCATTTGAAATCAATGATCCAATATAAAAAATGTCTTCCCATAGTATGATTTTAAAAACAAATCATCCCAACACAAGAAAAAAGTTCCACCTATATGAGAAAACAAATTTTATGTTAATAATACTATAATTAAATAAATTAAACATTAATATTAAAGAAAACATTAATAAAATGCCAATTTTTTTTAAAAAATGACACATTTGGAGTCATACAAGTCAAATTATGCATCATATTGAGGTGGGGTTTATTCCTACACATAAAAAATGTGTTATGGATCATTGTACTAAAATATCAAAATAATCTGGGTGGGTTTTCCTGGTTTTCAGTGAGTACCATGTTTTTTTACTAAAATTAATATCAAATTTATTTGACATACATCGATTTGTACTAGTCAAATCCTTCATAAGATTGAGATGTGGTTGATTGTTACACCTCACAAATGACTCACGGATCATTGTTCAAAAGTACCAATATAATCGGAATGGTTTTCTCTATTTTTAGAATGATAGTTGTGTTTTTTAATGAAATATCATTTTAAACTAAAAACTACTATTTTGAGTTATACCAGTCACATCATGCATCAGTTTGAGGTGAGACTACTATATAAACATTACAACGGATATAATAATCACTCTCTTAAATTATGAAGAGAATTAGAGGGAATTTTCATGGTTTTTAGTGAGTGAAAATTTCTTAGCTAAAATGTAAATTTTAAACTGATAACAGAAACTTTTAGTCATATGGGTCCCACTATACATTAGATTGAGGTGTAGTTGGTTCCTACATATCACAAATGACTCCTGGATCATATTCTTATAGTTTCAAAACTATCTGAATGTTTTTTCTATATTTTATATATGTTAGATGTTCTTTTTATTTATATTAATGTCAATTTTAAATAAAAATGAATTTCGAATTATAATGGTCACATCATTCATTATATTTATATGTGGTTGATTCTAACACATCACAAGTGAGTCATGGAAATTTTTATAAGACATCAATACAATCCAATTGTGTTTTCTCAGTTTTTAGTATGTCAATTCTATTTTTTTCTAAAATATTATTTCGAACCGAGAACACTCTTTGTTGAGTCATACCAATCACATTATGCATCGATTTAATGTGAGGCACCTCCATACACATCATGACGGACTTAGGGATCACATTCATAAATTATGAATACAATCAAAATGTGATTTTTTGGATTTAGTGAGTGATACATTTTGAGATAAAATTTATTTTTTCAACAAATAATAGACACATTTAGTCATACCAGTCACACCGTGCATCATATTGAGGTTCCTTTGATTCCTACATGTCAAAAATAATGCATGTATCAGTTTCCTAAGGTATCATTACAATCAAAATCTGTTTTTCTAGTTTTAATTATGTTAGTTGTTCTTTAAAGAAAAATTAATGTCAATTTCAAATAAAAAGACACATTTAGATTTATACCATCCACATCATGCATTTTATTAATGTGTGGTTGAATCATATACATCAAAATAAGACTCATGGAATGTTCCTAAATTATCAAAACAAGTCAAATTTTTATTCTAATTTTTTAGTTTTCCGTTAGATTTTTCACAGAAAATATTGTCAATTTTAAATAAAATGAGAATCTTAGAGTCATACAAGTCTCACCATCTATCAGATTTATATGTGGATGATTTATGCACAACAAAAATGACTTATTTATTTTTTCTTAAAGTATCAAATAAATCAAAATGTGGTTTCTTAGTTTATAGTATGTAAGTTCATTTCTTTCCTAAAATATCATTTCAAACTAGAAATACACATTTTGAGTCATACTGAATGCCTCATGTGTCAGTATGACATGAGACTACTTCATGATCATAAAAAAGAGCGTATAAATCAATGTATTTAATTATTAATACAATTAGAGTGAGTTTTCATGGTTTTTAGTGAGTGATGTGTTTTGAGATAAAATGAAAATTTAAAATTGACGAAGGACATATTTAGTCATATCATTCACACACTTCATCAGATTGAGGTGTGGGTGATTCATATATGTCACAACTGATTGATAGATCTTTTTTCTAAAGTATGATAACTATATAAATGTGTTTTCTCAGTTTTTAGAATGTAACATTTTCTTTTTGATAAATTTTTTATTTTTTATATTATAAAAAGCCACACTTAAACTCATACTAGTCACACACTGTGTTAGATTTAGGTAAAATTGATTCCCACCCCATAAAAATTACTTATGGATCATTTTCCTAAATTATCAAAACAATCATAAAATGTTTTCTCTACATTTAGAATGGAACGTGCTATTTTTACTAAAAATAATAAGAATTTTAAATAAAAATAGACACTTCGAGTCAAACATAACACATCTTCATGATATTTCTATACATTCTTCCATCAGTTATTCTACCCATTCATTTCGAAACAAATCTATCTCAAATGTTAATAGGATTCTTTTTGACCATCATGGTAGTAATGAAAAATTATTAATACACAATGTATTAATAAGTATTTTAATTGATATAGTAATTGTCGTTGAAAATAAAAACTCAAAGATGTTGGTTTATTCATTGAATATGATATCATTAATAAATTTAAAAACAATATAACCACAGTCTTTATCATTTTTTGGGCTCTACCGAAACATTGATAAAAATAAGTAAAGTTTTTATATGTGTTTCGATAGTAAAATATTATTATATATACCCAGATTTTTATCCATCCATAGTACTTGTGATGCTTCATGTGCTTTTCTCATGGCCTAATTCAATTATGTAAAAGATATTCATGCACCACACTATCATAATAGAATCCCCATTAAAAGATAATTTAAATTATAAAACCAGATGTTTAATTCTAAAATATTGGATTTAGTTTATTAGAAATTGTAAACTACCATCATTTTTGGTCGAATTATTAGATATACATGCATTGGATCCAAGGAATAAATCATTGGAGTATCCAAATTGACCACAATGAGAATCCAAAGATGCTTTAAAAAACAAAAAAGAAACATTAGTGAAATAAATTAAAATATATTTGATATGACTAAATAGTATAGTTTTACCCCTGTATCATCGGTATTATGATGTTTCCATCATCCATAATTTATCTATTAAACGGTTTGAAAAGAAAAGCCTATATTACACCCTTTATCATGGATTCTATATCTATTTGTTCTATAGGGGTGAAGTGAGGATTATCAAGTCCAATTTTTTGTTCATGGGGAAATCCCATAAATATTTTTTCATATATACACCTTTGAAACAGATGAAATTTATTTAGTGATAATTATAATAGTATATCAGCATTGGGAAAATAAAATCTTGAAAACATACTTAATGTATAAATTTACAACTGAGAAGCCTAACCAACCATACTATAGGAATGGAAATACATTTTCAACACTATTGAAATCTAGATCATCCCGGTTATTCATATATTCATAAAAAAGAATAGTGTGAATCCCACCATCTTTCAACTTTGTATTCAAATGATTCTATAATGATAACAAATGTTGACATAGAACATGTGAGTTTGAGGTCCTTTATGTTGATTATTTTGATTTTTTGGTTGATCCTTGAGATGGTTTTGAGTTCTTATTTCCCTTCAATCCATCCATGTGTCTGTCTATAATTTTGTTCCTCAGATCAGCCCTTTTCCCAATATAAGTTAAATGATTATTTTGAAAAAAATGGGAATGAATACCACTATCATGACATGATTTTTTACATGATGTGAAGTCCATGCAATGAATCTTCCATGATCTTGTTCGACATTGTGAATATATTCATCATCAATTATAATAGGAAGATCAATCCTCACCTCATGTTACATGTTAATCATCACATTGACATGACTTGTCAGAATTGTTCTGTTGTATATCATAGCATTCTGGATATTGAACATTGTATCCTTCACTATAAGGTGATTGGTGGATGTTGAATGATATAAATCATATTCATTTTACCATTGTAAAATATTAGTACAAGAAAGGTATCAGTGACTATATGAATCAAAATTCATAGAATCAACTATATGGACATTGATTACCTCAGCTAAGATATGTTTTTGAGTGGAATGGATCACCAAAAATCTATTGGGCGTGGGGGAGGGATCTTAACGCACTGGTTGTTCATGAGTTCCATGTTCTATTTCCCCCATCATATTTTCAATGAACACTCTATAAAATTTCAAATGTTCTTTAAATATATTTATTTTTTATCTCATCATTTTTTTTTCTTCACATTGAGCCTCCTTTTATTCTCAAAAAAAAGTCATGGTGTCACACCAAAACCCACACCTCAAATGTAGAAATACTTTTTTGGCTTATTCATGGCCACTGAATGTATGTCTTCATCCGGTTTGGGTGTTATTGATTACTGTGACTATGTTAGATAGAGAAAATACGAAAATGAGTAGTAATTGTAATGTAATATCAATTTAAAATTTTTTATTATGTCATACATACACATGATACCCAAAGTTTTTGTGAGTTTTCATTTATTAGTGTCCCATCCTTATATATAAACACCCCCTTCAATAGCATATGGAGTGGGATGGAAGTGATATTGGATTTCGATTCATCAATATATATATAAATAGAGGATCATAGTTATGGTGTTGTTTTATATAACTTAAAAGTATTACAATAGTTATAAAATATGTACAAATGTTTTTCAAGTTATGCATACCCCATTCTAACATTAAGGTAGGGGTACACTGGTTTTGCTGCTTGTTCCTTATTTTTAGTTCTCAATTATTGTGTCATTAATAAAAAACTGTTAATAAAACTGATGATTAATCATATCTTCAAACAACGTATTACCAATCACAATGTACATGAAATAATGATCCTCACGACAATTAGTAAATGCATCCCATATTCCATGGGTTATCATTTGTGAATAAATAAGAGGTGGGTGTGGATTTATTTCCCTTAAAAACATTATGATAACATTTCATTAAAATTGTGTGAATGCCTCTATAAATCATTCCTATAACCCTTAATAAATAGTCCTTGTGTGAGTCATCCACTATAAATGCACTCTATCTGGGATGTTGGAGAGTAATTCAATATTTCATTATTTTATTTTTTGTAAATTATATAAATGATATATCCTAATATTACTGTAATATATAACCACATCGGTGCACTAAGCCTGGTAACCATATGGTGACACGATTGTACATAAATCAGAACACATCAATGAGTTACTATTCTTATGCAATAACTGAACATGGACTTATAGGTGTTAACATGTTTCCCCCGCATATTCCATCTGACCTCATATTTGATTCCATTAACTTTTTTCCTTGAGGATTTCTTCCAACACTGTCAAATTAGGTGCTCCTGTTATTTTCTGGCGCCCCTATTTTAGTTCCAACCATTTCCTTTGTGTCAACATCATCAATTTGTTCCTTCAGAGTGCTAACATCAGCATGTGTAGATGGTGGTTGTACCTCTCCACACTGAGAAGCAGTAGTACTAGGTTTATGAACATGTTGGTCCACTATAGTGCGAGCAACAACAGGTTGAGATACGTTTTTTGCGTTGGGATTGGGGGGATCATTGTGGGAAGAATTCATTATCCACAAAAGTGGTTATTCATTTAATTTATATTACATAAAAGTAGCAGTGAAAAGATAATAACATAAGGTAACATAATGTATATTACAAAAAATATAACCTTATAATTGACCACTCTTTTTTAAAGGCAGAAGGGATTTGACCCCTCTATCGGCTATCCAAATCCTTTTATTGTGGTAACCTCTGACATAAAATCATTATCTACATTGGGAATTATGGGAAATTATTGTGTTATCCCAATGAAATGTTCATCCTCTATTGAATTTTCATCTTCCCTTTAGTGCTTTTGGTGGATAACAAAACAATTGACCAGGTTCTGTTTGCGGGACACTGAACATAAAATACATGAACTGCATGTGATGCCATTATAAAAGGATTTTCAATGTAACTTTCCTTAATTAATCCAACTTTCATGAATCCCAGATAATATATTTTAACAAAAACTTTGTTATCAACCCACTTGCATTGAAAAATATCCACTTAGATGTCCATATAATCCAAATACAATATTTGTTTGATGATTCCAATGTCTGACATATTCGCATAAATGTGATTTCTATCCTTACTATGGGAAACGTGCCTCACTACCACCACAAGTGTAACTCTATTATATTTCATGGTATCACCTTTATCATTTTTCTTAAAATAAAATGTATAACCATTAATTACATAAGAATTATAAGATAATACATTCAAACATCATCATCTGACTATCCATCGATGTCATTCTGAAATTATGATCATATTTCCATCTGACACCTTAATTATATAGTCATGAAACCATCCAATAATGATCAAATATGTGTATTTGATATCCATTTTTCATCACTGGATGGATACAAATGCCTATTAATTTCTTTGTGGATTTTGACATAGGGGTCAACCTCGAAACTATTATTAAAAACATAAATTTGGGACTAATCTCGATCGGTAATATTGAATTTTATAAACTCTCATCCATAAATTCCTTCACTAGCAAGACACCCAGTGTGACGATATTTCCATAAACCAATGCTCTCCACACTGGATAGGTATTCGGTACAAAATTCAAGAGCTTCTTTGTAAATATATCTCTCCACAATAAAACCCTCTAGATGACAATGATTTTTGATATAGCCATTAAAAATCATCATATAACATTAAATGGATTACATATATCTTTAGTGAACATGGCCACATAGTGGAATCTCTCTCACCAAGTGATCCATCAAATGAAACATCATATCAATGAATATCGGTGGGAAGAACATTTCAAATTCACATAATATGATGGTAATTTCACTTTTGATGATCAGAAATTTCATCGGGCATATAACATTGATGCATAGAGCATTAATGAAGAAAAAATTATTCATTCACGTATAATGGAAAATCATGGAAAAAATTCAATGTAAAACTATATTAATTTAATGTTGCATCAAAATGTGGAAGGCATGTGATTTCATATCATTTAACATTAAATTTGGAATTGACACACTATTATTGATATTCAATGAATACCTCACTAGAACCATATCTTCATTTAGGATGTCGAACAAATGATATCACTCATGCCTGGAATGACTATATATAGATAGAGGAAGAAATTTTCGTTTTTCTCCCTTCACTGGTTCCAACCATTCTTGAATTCCCTTGTCAACCATGTCCTACCTAGCCTTAAATCCACCCATTGTTTAACTGGTTGTATTTGGAACGTGCCGATGACACTGCCGCATACCATTTTTTTCAACATCCATTACATCAACATGGTGTCGAATGTATAGAAAAATCCAGCATATTAATTTAAAAAACTGATCTCTTCTTTCCACTAGTTTTCATAATGTTTTTCGAAACCAATTTACAAAAAGCAGTGTCCCCATATTTTAATTTCATAAATAGTTGATTTCCTGTTAGTGGAGATAGTGTTGTATATTCTTCTGAACATCCATCGAATGATGTCTTCCAAGATCGATACTTTTTTCAATGGGGAAGAAATCTGTGATATCCAGGAAACATGGTTTTTGATGAGTGTTTTAAACTAATTGATTGTGTACCTTGTACACAGACGAGACACCCATGGATTCTTTAATGATATATCTGGAAAAATTCCCCTAAGAAGTAATTTCATTTATCATCTGGTAAAACATTGGTGTAAAGGTGAAATATTCATTTCTATAAGAATAAAACAAATTAACACATGAATCCCATAATTATTTCAAATCCTCAATCAATGGATCCAAATAAACATGAATATCGATACATTGTTGTTTTTGTCATTATATTAGCAAAGATATCATGATGTGATTTCATAACCTGAAAAACCACGATGGAGAGTTATAATTTACCATCCTAATAGGCCATGTATTGTGAGTTCTTATTTGATAACCAAAAGGATTCACTTGATATGTAGATAACACAAGGAGTAGGTTTCTCAACTCGTTTCCAAATGAAGGATACTCATGATCGATTCTCTTCCATTGAGGAATGTCGGCCAGGTGACGTAGTATCCCATATTTATTTATTCTATCTATGTTCCACATAAATTACCATTTTAGTCTCCTCAATTACATATAGGATCCTAAACATTTGAATGTTTGGTATGTACTATACAACTTTCGTAGGACCAGATTCACTATTCATTTATCAAGATGCACAACATTTTGGGTATTCTATAAGTGATTTTGATACTTGAGAAATAATATACATTCATTTGAGAAGGTTTGAATTCATTCAGAGATCATACCCATCAAACATAACATTTTTTTTGCGTTCAATGTTCTTCTCAGGAGCCCATTATCTTTTGGGAGCATGTCATTCAAGAGAGCGAATACTTCCCTAAAACTGGTTTCACTCCATCTGTTTCTTAAATTCTAATTATATAGCTTAATTATGTATGAAAATGATATATATTTAGTGGAATCACCATACAAAAGCTATTTTAACAACTCTTAATCATCCCCTTAAATTTTGGGCAATCATGAATTTCATCTTCAACAATCCTTGTCATTTCCACAATTTGACATTTATCATCATTCGCAGTTGTAATCACCTCCTTGATATGGTCCTGTTCATTTTCCCCCATTGAAATCATATCATATGATCCATAAAAAACACTATTATCCTAGACACTAGCTACATTATCGTTTTTCCTTGTGTTTATTCTAAAATTTATAAATTCGATCTATTCTTTGATATATCATGTCTTCTTCCAACTCATTTGGACTATCTAGTATTGAATAACAACAATGTAAACATGAAAAATGGATTTGAGAAGGGTCATAGGCATGATCTAATGCCAACATGATTAACTCGTTCACTTCATCTTCATACTCTCTTGTCAAATGATTGACATCCATCTAGTGTTTATTCATAGCAATCCTATTTTATTTGGTGATATTAATGTCAACAAAATAAATAGATAAAAATTTGTTATAAAAATTATCCAAGGATATAAATAGTAATAAAATTTATGTATCCTATAAAAACTATATACAAAATCATAATTTAAATACCAATTAAAAACACAAAGATTTATACAACTTCCTTTTTAAATTAAAACGAATTTTTAAAAATAAAACAATCGCCATCCACCAATATTTCTCAAAACTCGAATTCCATTTTAATAAAGCATTTATGGAAGCTTCATGAACCAATAATGTTAATCAATTAAAATGAGGTACAACCCTCTATATTTTAAATTTTTTAATTTAAAACTTTATATACACCCTATTTAAAAGAATCCATCATTACATACAACTTTAAAACATTTACATCCCCTTATCAAAATCAAATAAGGGGAGTTAAGAAACATATTGAATGCAAATTAAGTCCATGTAAAGTGTCTAAAACAATTTTGTGTTATTTAAAACCAAAAACGGTTTGTTGAACACATTTTTTAGACAGTTTTTTAGACTATTCTTATAACACCTCATAGAAAGAATAGTTATTTTCAAATCTAGGAAAGGATTTAAGAAGTTTTTCTTTTGTGTTCTTCACTATCTGGACCCATAAACAACAACATTAGTATCAAGGATTCAAACTGTTAAATTCCTGACTCATTAAACATCACTATATAAGTTGTACTCATTACCCATCTCATTTATGGTTATAATTGGTGTTTTCATCAATATATCATTATGTTCTCAGATGGATCACTCTTAGAAAACTAAGTACTCATATAGAGCTACACAACATAGCTCGGGTCTCGTATAATTCAATGCTTATTTCATTGGTATTATCATAGATGGAAATTTGATGTTAGTAGATCATCCTTATCTCATATAATTAAACTCTCTTCTTATAATTCTCCATCATCTAACACAGTGGCTTATCTACAATCAGGCCTTATCTAGGCCATTGATGTAGGGATTATAACTATCCAATGGAGACTTATGAATTGTTACAATGAGTAGTTATTAAGAACCAAATCCAAATTAATCAAATGATTCCTAAAAAATCATAACCCATTAATATTAAAAAAAGTCCTAAAATGAATGTTAAAAGGAAATCAAACCCCAAATAACTCAAAAATCAACACTAGTGACCCATGGTAACTCGCAACATCCCATCATGCAACCATGGAACAATCTGAACATCAAAAAAATAATAATAGAGCACTGAAAAAGGATATAAAAGAGAATAATACACTCCCATCCACTGCGGCACATGTAGGGTGTCAGCTAAAAATTATTTGTATGATTTCATAAATAATTCAAACTTAATCCCATCATAATAATGTTCATAAAGTTCTAGTTTGAACACAAGGAATAAAAAATATTTTCAAATGAATTATAAAACAAGTGTAAAAACAATAAACCTACATATTTTCAAATATCCTCCATTTTTACAATATAAATACAAGAATGACTAAAAATTTTAAAAAAATATAAAATAATTGAATGAGGGCCTTTAATACCATATAATACATATCAAATCACAATTTATTCCTCTCTTAAGAAATTGTATATAAAAGTAATTTTCTTTCATAACCCTAATGAAAAGAAATTTTCTTAAAACTAATTATACAAATAACCAAATTTTTATTTTTTAATTAAATCCTTTTATCCATTTGAATAATCTTATTTTAAAGTAAGAAAATACACACTCTAATTGAAATATTGATGATACAGAGGCACTAAGGAAACAAGGAAACATTCTCCAAAAAACAACCAAATGATGCTGTCGTATAATAAAAAAAGAGGGGAATACAATCTATCCAGGAAAATAAATCCTCTAATGTATAATATGAATGTTGTAACCATCTTTTGAAACATCTTAAGACTCATGTATTTAGATCCTGATAAGGAGATGAGGAACCTAGGTCGATACTATTTATAATTTCATATCCGCATTTTCCTATAGAACTCACTAGGTCGATTCAATTTAAATTCATGGAGCTCAATTGAGGGTCTCCCATATTTATAAAATAATGTCCTTTAAATTACCAACTAGGATTTTTCAAATGTTCTCAAGAAGCCAAACCATTTTTACCCCATTTGATAATAACATTTCAAATTTCATCCGAAAATAATTTTTCCAAATACACTAGAAATCCCATTTGAAAACTAACCATTTATATGAATTAAATTTTAAAATAATTAACCCTTTCATTTTTAAATGAAAAATTGTGATAATAAATATTTTATTAATGTTCAATATCCTTTTGAGGACATCTAAATCCACCAAGAGTGTTAAGTTTCTCAAACCCATTTAAATATTTTAAGGTAAATTCCACTTGTTTTTTAAAACTTGTCTTTATAATATCAAATATTCATTTTAGGGAAAAATAATTTTTAACAAACATTCAATATATTTAACTTCCATAAAAAATGCACTCTGACCTTTTGTAAAACACTTGTTAGGTCACATAAGTCTATGTTAACTCAATATACCATTTTCAATCCAATTGAAACCAAATAATTTTATAACATAGGATTATAAATAAATGTGAAATCATTTTAAAACATCAAATAAATTTATAACATGTTTAAAAAAGGAGTTCTACAGAAAAATATTCCTAACATAAGAAAAATCGAAGATAAAACTTGTCGTCATTAATGGAGAACACATAAATATATCAAGTGACATACTACTCAACCCCTTTTGAAAAAATCCTCCTCATTAAAAAAATTAAACTATGATCTAGTGGAGTCACAATTCAAATTCATAACTGAGTCACACAAAATCAATTCAAAACATATGAAGATGCACACCGACCAACATGAAATTCATTTAGTCCACAATCATGTAACATCAATGGAGACAATTTTTCACAGGGTGTTTATCCAATAGAGTTCATAACATACCATCAATATAAAACTATAATTATATGTAAACAAGATTAAAATGATGACAAAGGGAATAAAACTCATCAGTAGAGGAGAGGCACACATCGAAGGAGAGGCAAAGGGTGTACTGTGGTACATGACAGAGGTGTGGCGTACGGTGGAGGAGAGGCAGAAGACATCTTGTTCGCACACGATGGAGGTGTGGCGCATGGACGGGGAGAGGCGCACAATGATCTTGTTCATAGAGGAGAAGAGTCGTATGGTGTAGGTGTGGTTAATGGTAGAGGAGTGGTCTTAAGATAAGAGGAGGAGGGGGATGAGGAGTCGTGGTGCGTGTGTCATCTTCTGTGAGAACATGATTGGTGTGAGAATAAAGGGGACTATTCAGGTTTTTTTGTAAATTTTGATGATCCATCTATCCACGCTAGCTACAAAACATTGATATTGGAACATTTTCTCAGTGAAAAAATAAAAAGAGTTGATAAATCATACCTTTATCAGCGCTTTTTTACCACTAATAAACATGAGAAATTATCAGTACTAAGCAAATAATGATAAAATGATTTTTCAACAGTACTAAATTTATAGTGCTAAAAAAGATATCATGTCAACAATTTATTTATATTAATATATATATTTAAAGATATATATATATGATAAATATATATTAATTTACTTATAATTATAAATATATATATATATATATAATTTAAATAATTTTAAAATTATTTGAAATATAATTATTATAATTATAATCATAGAATATATATAAGATTATTAATATATATAACTATATTTCATATAATTTTATAATTAGTTATATGCACATATATTTATTTATAATTATAAGAATATATATTTCTTTATAATTATAATTATGAATTAATATTTATATATATATTAAAATAATTATAAAATTATAAAAACTTAATATTTCAAATTTTTAGAATTATAATAATATATATTTATTATAATTTTATATTATTTAATTATATATTTATTTATTTATAACTATAAATATAAATATTTTTTGTATTTATAATTATTTCAATATATTTATAATTATATTTATTTAATTATATATATCATTATATAAGAAAATAATAAATTTATTTTTTTACAAATAAATAATTTTCTAAATAAATATATATTAATTTGTGATTAAAATTTTAATAAATAAATAGTTATTTATAGCTATTATTATACATAAATAAATTTCTTTATTTAATTATTTATATAATTATGAAATTATGAAAAAGATAATTATATTTTTATAACTATATATAAATATATTTATTATAATTTTTAAATTATTTAAATATATCTACAATTATTAATAATTATATTTATAACTATTTTTATTTTTTTATATTTATATTTATATAAATATATATAATTAATATATTTATCATATTTTATAATTATTTATTTATATATATATATTCATATTGAAATTATAATTATAAATATTTTTATTTATTTATAAATATTTGTATATATTTATGAATATATTTATTAAATTATATTATAACTTTATATGTAGTATAATATATTTATTTATTTTAATTGTATAATTATTTTCAGTTATAATTATATAATTATAATATATGTATTTATTTTAATTTGAAAATTATATAAATAAGAATTTAGTGTTTTAATTATAATTAAAAATAAATATATTTTAAAAGTATTTATATATAGTTAATATATAATAATTATAAATATAATAAGAATATTTATAATTTAAATATTTTTAATATAATCTTATAAGTATATATTTTGGAACATATTCGTATATATTGTTAAAAAGAATTATTCTTATACCTAGTAAATATATAAAATAAAAAAAGGATCCATCAATGGACAACAAGAATTATAAGAAAGGGTGTTATGTATAAATGACCATTATGATACATAACATATACAAGCATGATCAATATATTTTTTATCCCAATTCATTGGAAACACATATATATTTAATAACTAATATATATATATATATATATATATATATATATATTCATATTTAAAAAGTAATCTATATACATTAATTATAAATAAAATAAATATATTAAATATAATAAATATAATAAATATAATGAGTCTAATAAATCAAATAATCTAATAAATCTAATAAATCTATAAAATCTAATTAATTAATCTAATAATTATAATAATTATAAATCTAAAATACTATAATAAATCCCATAAATCTAATAAATCTAATAAAACTAATAAATATAATAAATTGAAGAAATATATTTATTATTTAATGAAATTTATTATAATCATATAATTATTTAAATATATATATATTTATTTAATTATACTCTAAGATGTACTTTTTTATAACATTATATATATATTTATATATATATATATTCATTACTAAAAATATATATATTAATTATAAACAAGATTTTTCTAGTTAATGTATACAAATAAAAATTATTTTTGAATATAAATTTTTAAAAAAATTATCAGCGTGAAATATAGTTCTCATAAAGGAAACAATTACTAGAGCTTTTATCTAGTGCCGATAAAGGATCCCCCTTTTATCAGAACTTTCTGCTTATCGCTGATAAAACAATGCGCTTCCCTTTCCCGGTTTTGTAGTACTGCGATGTTATATGCATAAACTCATCAGAAGAATATACCATAAAAAACTTTTGAGACATTATCGTAGGACCAGAGATAGAACTTCTTATTTCAGTACCATTTCTTCGACATAGTGAAAAAAATAAATAAATAACCACAATATTACACCATTCCATCTGATAGTAATCAATAACATCTACTAAAAAACTACAAACCCATTTGGACAAAATCATATACAATGACAAGGAACATTAAAATATATGGGTGAAACACCATGAATAAAAATAAATTGACCCACGTAAAAACATATATAAAGGAAAAAATCGAATTTTCAGAAGAACGTGATGATAAAAACTACCACCAGGCTAGATGATTCCAAAAAAATCCTCCTTAAGACAACACCATTCGAGACAAGTCCTCATATTAGCACAGAACCAAAAATATTGTCTGAAACCACCAAAAATTGCACCACAATAATTCAATAAGATTCCATGAAAAATAGGATGTGTGTCATTATATATGTGAGTGAATGAGGACATAAGGAAGTGATATCACTCATCAAACTAGAAAATAGCCTAGACACAAATGTTTAATAATGGAAAATAATGACAGGTTTTATCGGAAAGTATCTTGCGATCAGATAAGTTGTTGAAAAAAATTGTATATATTGTCCTAAAAAGTAACCCAATAAAATGGAATCATGAGATAGTAATTTCATTTAGATAATCATTATAATTGAAAAAATGAAGGCTCATGATGAAATAAAACTCATTTGCACTATTATAATTGTGCCTATTCATTTGACATATCCAACATGATAGAGAAAATTGACATTGTCAATTCGTGGATAATGATATAATTCATCTGAGTTCTTGGAGTTCTGTTAAGAAATATAATGGAACACCAAAGTACCGATCTTGAATTACTATTCCTAACAACCACCACATTGGGATTGAACATCAATCCATGTCATGCTCCATATAATGTTGATGATCACTGATACAACAAATAGTAAGTGATATTGAAAAAGCCATGCAACATAGTAAATGATGTAATACAGGGACCCAAACACCGTGTCTAGGGGATTCCATGAATATAATCCTATTAAAATATTATTATAGAAATATAAAGATGAACTAAATGCTAATGATTAAAGGAATCTCGATCCAGAACAAAAAATAAAAATTTGTGGAAGAAAACACTAAATATTCTTAAGGGGATAACCAAGAGAGCGAACCTTCATCCCAACACATGATTAAATATTCCAAAATTTATCCTTAATGAATTTTTAATGGGATATTCATGTATTAAATAAAATTGTTATACTCCACTTAACATTACATTTTATCTACATTTTCTATGTCACATCCTTATGCCATTGTTATTCCTCCGTGGTCTATAAGAAATATAGGGGAGACTAATGATTCCATCGTATAATAGAAAAATACTTATAACTAGAAGACATACTATATATCAATCAAAATGGGTTTAAGTACCATCAAAATACCAACAAAATTATTATTAATAAAATTTAACTCCAATAAAATAAATTATTAATCATATAAAAAATATCGTTATATTAGTTAAGAAAACAAAAATAATTAAAATAAACAATGATATAATATATGGAAGCATCCGTGAACAAAAAAAACTAAATATCAACCCCCAATATATAATGAAATAAATCTCAATAACCATATCCATAGTATTGTCATCAAATATATATTTAAATAAATATAAATTGTTAAGAGTACTAATAACCATTATAAGAACCTAAAAAACCTATTATGAATAAATAAAAGAAGACTAGAAAGTCCCTAGTAAATATATATGGAAACAAATGAATTAACAAAATATTTAATCAATATAGTTTTCATCAATAATGTTCACACATAATAAATGATTTAGATAGTTGAAAATATTATATGTATGTTTATCTGAGGGGAATCCAATTATTATCTTATCACTAGACAATTCAACCTACACCCCATTTTCAACAATAATATTTATTATAGGTCACCAAAAAATAATTATTCACATATATTGTAATACACCATACCCTAATTAAAATAATATCAACTCTATATCCTAAAATAAAATAACCATTTATTAGGTTTTTGATCCACCAAATATAGTATTTTTGGATGTTCTAACATTAGATATTTCTTCTCATGGATATATATATATATAAATATATTACATATATAATTTATACCAAGGTAAAAATATCTTGTTATCATATATTAGTATAGTCAAAAAAATCTTTTATAACATAATTATGAGCTTTTATAGAATATATTAGTACATACCCAGTAATGGTAATACACTACAACATTGTAATTCCCACAAAAAATACAATGTTTGGTTAGAAGAGGTTGGTTAAACTGTGTACATATACATGTGATACCTCATTTAAATATTTATTAAGAAACACTTATATATTAAGGAATAGTATAGTCCACCATTTACCTAACAATCTCAGGTGTTGGGGATTACTAAATTGAAAAACATAATGATATATATAGATATCAAACAACCATTGGTGAGAAAGATACCGATGCATATATTTATTTTATTAATTATTTAATTTTTAAATTAACATTTAAAATAATGGGACTAAGAATATAATCATATATCAAATATAATTAAATAAAAATGGGATAATTAATAACATAAATGTAAACTGAAATTAATTAAATAATAAAATTATTATGAATTAATCTTGGTGCAAGAATAAAAAAGCAAGTATATTTTAAAATCTTTTAATAAAAACCACCTCATTGTATAGCCAACCACATCAAGAAAACACCATAAAATTATATGAGCATTATTCCACTATATCAATTTCAAGATACAATACCAAATTTTAAATAAAAATAATTAGTGTGATTCTAGTATACATGATAAATTATTGGTTACAGGGATAACTTAATAAATTACTAAAAATAATGATAAATTAAAATTTTATCAATAATGTGTATAAGATATCAAATTTTCATAGTTCAAACACTTTAAGAAAATTATATTAATTATTCATTAATTATATGAAATATTTTAAAATATTAAATGACTCAGTAATAATAAAATGTTAGAGAAAATGAGATATTATATAACAAAAATAATATAGTGATAATTATCAAAAATAATATTTGAAAAACTTCCTATACTTTTTAGAATAGTTATGAAAAATGACTATCTTAGTATAATTAATGAAATTAGGATCATCCAATAGAATTTTTTTAACAATGATCTATTTAATTCAATATATGAGAATATTTTAAGGGACAAATTTTATGTCCATTCAACAACAAAAATTATTGTAAAGGTTTACATGATTATCATGTTCATGTATAAGATTTTACCAATTATCTTCTATTATTTATAGGTAATTATAATTTTTTATTGATCCCAATATTTAAAAATAAGAAATTGAAACCTGATTAATCATCATATATGCACATTAAATTTATAAATATGAATCTCTAATATCAAATTTACTTTTGGGTTCTCTATAAAGAACTAGTGAATATGTGAGATGTCCAAATCTAGTTATGTATAAGATGGAATTTATAAAAGTGAAAAAACAATTCAAAATTGAAATTATATACTAGATTACATCATGAAAATTATAATTATGATGTTGACTATAAAATATAATTGGATACTAAAGATTAATAATTATAACACCTCTTGATTTGGAGAAATATATTTTTAATAATTAATTTAATATTTTCAAAATTCTTCATTTCATGTAACACTATATATTTGTTTTATTATTTAAAATAAATATGTTTGGATTGACTTTCATCAAAGAAATGTAAATATGTCACTACATTTTACACATATATTAAGTTGAGGTACATGAACCACAATATTTCTCATGTGTTATAGGAAATTTGAATATACTTTGATATATTGTTCCATATGCAAGGCCATGTTTTAATAAACATCAATATACTATTAATACTGTTATAAAACTATTTTTGTAGTTACTGCATAGATGTCTAAATTGATGTTATGAATAATATTAAATAATATGTGAAAAATATTATTGAATTTTTTTAATAAAATGGGTTCTTTTTTTCTCAGTAAGTTAGAAATTAAATTAATAACTATTTCAATATATGGTTATTCCATTTCTAATAAAAATATTTGTCATTGTAGAAACATACCTTATCTCAATAAGTTATTCATAAACAATATTTTAATGTTACCAGTATAATTTATATATTTTCTATTCCATAAAATCATTATGAATATTATCAAATATATTTCATATAAATCATATAAAAAATAATATTTTATGAATAAAAAGATATATATTTGAAAAGGTAAATTTATTTTAATTTAATGGCCACAAACTATAAATCCAAATTTTGAAAATTTTGAAAATTTTATTTGAAAAAATAAAATAATTTTTTTAAATAGAACTATCAATATTTAAGTTTGGTTATTTTTTGGTATATTGTTTAGAACTTTCATAGTTTGATGAATCCTGAATATCATTGAATTTTAATTAAAAATGTATTATAGTAAAACGTATTTATATATTTAAATAATGTTATTAGTTTGTTTAAAGACTTGTTAGATATATTATATAATAATTAATCCAAATTAGGTAATTTTAACAAATTTTCTTATTCAATTTTATTATAAAAATATTTAACTTTATACCCATATTGCAGAAAAAACATATTATTGTGACAATTCTATTAGATTAATTTTAAATCAATGTATTGAAATTTTGATAGCAGAATTTGGAAAAATGGTTTCCATATTTTGAATTCTAAATATATATAACATCTAATAAGGTAAAATTATTTTTTTTTCAAAAAAACTTTATTTAATGTAATTTAAATTATTATTGCGATTAAGGTAAAATCAAGGCTACTTAGGGGTTAAATGTTCATTTAAGGGGAAACATAATTGAGACACATTTTGAAAATCCATTTGATGGAAATATTTTGATCAATTACACTCATGGAAAAAAACTGTTCTAGCCAGACAGCCTTGCGAGGTTGGAGAGCTACTATCATGATGTAGATGCTTGGGAGGGGCAGTTCTTTTTAGATAGTCTGTTTGAATTACCTAAGACCTTAGTGTCTTGTAATCTCCTAAACCTAAGAGCCATGTAATCTCTAAGACTACTGTCCTTGTAAGGGTTCCCCCTCATCCCTTGAAATGGGGGTAATAAAAAATCGATAAAAATGAAAGCCTTTGAGCCATTCATGCAAATAGTGATTACTTTTTTATATTTACATGAATGGAACTCCTCATACACGATAAAAAGAGAAATCACCCGTACACTTATTAACACCTATAAAGATAATTGGATCAACATAAAACTACAAAAATAATCTCCAAAAGTATCTAAAATCATACTATATGCCTTATTATGAGTACAAATCAAACAATGGAATCACTTTGATGAAAACAAAAAGGGGTTACCCCAAGAAGAGGTATCATCTTTCAACTTGAACATTTGTATGATTTTTTTTCACTACCACCTCAATTAATCTTATTCCATTACTATATATTAATCTCAGTATCCTTAATATAATAATATGATTTTATTATAATGGTAATAAAAATATATAAACACACATCCATGAAATGGGTAACTATCAAATCGTTCGTCTGTTTGGCAAACATCTTCCTCACGAAACCATTTCCCTTATTTTTACCACCTCTCATGGAATGAAATTTGGTTTTACATGGTGTTTTTAAATTATATATATTATATTTATGATTTAATTATTATTCATTGATTGTTTTATATAGAATACCTTCATGATTTAATGTTTTTTTATATATGTTAACTTCATTTGTGGATGTGTGGAATGCCGCCTCCACAAGGGGATATGATTTACGCACATATTAAATGGAATGTATTAATGATGAGTTTAGTAAAAATATATAATATATATATGAAATAATAATCATACATTAATGAGAACATATATATATATATATATTTCATTTATAGTATTTTTTTCAATATGATAATAAATGATACTTTTATGTGTATGTACAACCTACCATCTTCATGAATGTTGTATTCCATTGAATAATTCTATAGTATAATTATGATTATAAATAATTATATACTTAATATTATATATATATATATATATATATATCATTTTTTAGAAACCAATGATATGTTAATCATGATCTCTGTAAAAGGATAATGAATAAAAAGTCAAAAACTATATGAAAAGAATATAACATATTACCAGAAATGTAACATTAACATGGAATTATTAATAAATAAGGGACATTAAGTAATGATAAATTAATATATAGTATGAGATGTAATAATTTTGTTTTTATGGTATTTGTATAATAAAATTATATTTATTATGCAATATTGTTTACATGTGTGATGAATGTTATGAAACATTTTATGGGTTCTCTCCTGCCACTTTTCTTTTTTTAAGATATATGATATAGTATACACTTATTATTGTTGTGTGATTTATATAAATCCCTATGACATATTATATCATGAATGGAATTTATATTATGATATTAAATATTTTTATATATTGTGTTCTTTCATATGGATTACAATTTAAAAATTACACAATTTATAAGGGGATTTCTAGTGTAAATATTATTTCTGTGAGACATATGGATTATTCACCACTTGTTACATATGGGTGGTGTATATATAATAAAAATTAATGAATTATATTTTAATAATCCTAAAGCATATTTTAATTTTAATATCCATTTTTTAATATCTCTTTTATGGGGTTTATAGTGTAAATTATACAGAATTGATAAAGTAATTTTGTCTCAAATTGCATTCATTTAGACACATGACATGTTATAAACCTATATTCTTCTTTTCAGAATATATAAATAAATTTTAAATGATATATTATAAATATATTTTTTTAATTATATTTTATGTTTCATGTAATTTTATTTTTTCACTAGGAATATGAATCAATATTCACAATGTAGTAATATTTTATTGCCTTAATCAAATACTTTATTAGAATTGATTAGGATTATAATTCCATTGTTGAAATCATATGATCTATATCTCATGAACGATCATGTGTTTTTCGTCTCCTATGATTAATCATGATAACATCATATAATTGTAACATTTTTTCAATTTTTTTACATATGATAATTATGAATTTTTTAATATAATTAGACTTCCTTTCACTATATTGGTCAAAAATAACGGTTATTTCGAAGCCATGTTTTTAAAAAAATACATTCAATAGAGCCTTATCGTGATTTTAAAAAGACCTTTTTACTCATTTAAATAATTTTTAATCAAAATTGTCTTTAAAATTAATCATTATTTCATTTTACGATAAGGTAATTTTTTCAAAAATTTTATGTTGGAAAAATAATTATCGATAGGTGCAGATTTGCCCGCCTTCGTGGTCATCATTTATTTGAATCTTAATTTTCGTGTTTACAATTTGTCTTTTTTTATGATTTTTTAACTAATATTTTTGAAATTCATATTTTTAAAGTGGTTATAATAGAAATGGTTTTCAAAAATATATTATTTTTAAAATTTTTTAAAATGATTTTCAATATTCCATTATATATTCTCACAAAAGTTCTTTTCAAAATGTTTTCAAGAATCCATTCTAATTTAAAAATGTATATTTTTTTAAAATTGCTTTCGGGATTCATTCATATAATTTCCAGGTAAATGGTTGTAATTTTTTTTCTCAAGAATCCTTTGTATTTTTTGAATGACAATGTATTTCGAAATTCCTATAGGGATATTTCCCAAGAAAAGGTTTTGAAGTGATTTTATGTTTCATTAAACACTTTTTTTCAAAGAAGAAATGATTTTTTCATCATGAATTATTTTAATTTATTTTAATGAATAATTTGTATTCTTTATATATGTTTATGAAAATGATTTTGAAAATGATTTGTGTTTTAAAAAGATAATTTCAAATAAAGTTTACTAATATTATAAATGAACAAAATGATTTTACTAAATCTTTTTCCATCTAAGATATAATCATTTAATGTAGTTTATGATTTATTAGGTAAATTTACCAAGAATAACATTTAAATTCATTATTTAATTGTATTTGTTTATGGCATAATGTTTATAAAACATGTTTCTCTTTAATGGGATATACCATGATAAATTCTTACAAACACTGATTTCATTCACGAGTTTCTTCTGGATGTAATTGTTATGTTACAAATATATTTTCTATTTTTTAGGAAATAATAAAAATTTTATGATAACTATTTATTTTTGTGGTTTATTATATTATTTTTATGACGCCCATCCATTTTTATAGATCATGATATGATAAATATTTTATTAATGCATGTAACACATACTAATGACATTATTATGTGATTAGTGGGGCATATATTTCTCCCCAATACCATGGGTAGTGGAAATGTTTTATTATCTAAAAGGGTTCATTGGTTTTAGATCGATGTAAAATAGTAATTTCGTATACAGGTTGTATCCCATGCATGAAAATTAATGGGTACATGGGTTTTTCTCCAAGACCAATAAATGGATGATTCAAATATTGAGGCCAAAAACTAACAATTAAATGGTATACTGTATATATACCAGTCTCTAAAATTATGGGGTATATTGTTTATAACATAATACCTAAAATGATAGGGTACATGTGTTTTTATCCCATGCACAAAGCATGTACATAGGTGATTATCCCAAGCATAACATCTTATGGAGGTTTTGGTAGGTATCCAAGAAATATTATTTTCTAATATTTTGTGTACACCAAAAATATTATTTTATCTTCCATGTTATCAACTTGTTGATTATGATCTTTATTCCTTAATTATTCCTTTCATCTGAGCTACATATTTTAATTCTATGAATCATTTATATAATCTATGATATGCAAGGTATGATCTTAAAATTTTGTTATCATGTTCTCATACTCTTACACTCATGTAATTATTATAAATCTCTTATATTTACCCTAAATGATCATCTGAGCTTATCATTTTTTATGTTTACTTTCAAAATGTTATGAAGAATTATATTATGTATAAGTATAAATGGTGGTGAACATTGTTGAAAAAATTGCTAATATTTTACCATGTTATAAGATATATTTCCATGTTTCCAAAGACACAAATTCATTTTGGTCCTCCAAAATATATTCTTTTAATGTGATGAGTATTCATTTAAAATGATTAAACATCCATTAATGTTATGTCTCAGCCACTATAGTTATTATCAACGAAATGGTTTTTTTCAAAAAATTTATACTAGGATGGGAAAAATTTATTGAAATCCTTGGTGATTTTATATTTATATTGGTTTGTTAAAGGATATGCCTATGTTTTCATATATTCAAAACCAGTTATCATTATGTATGTATAATATAAGTTATTTTTTATGATTATGTTATTTATTATATGATTATTGTTTGTCAAATAAATATTTATGGTCATAATCAATAGTGGGAACTATATTTATCTAAGTTAATGCTGAATGTTTTTGATATAGATTGTATAATAATCATAAAATTCTATGTTATAAGTTTGAATTTAAATAATTATATTGGTTAGGTGGTATGAGAATATTTTATATTGAAGAAGATAAAGAGACAACAAAAAATATGTTAATGTCATGGGATGTTAGAAAATTATTATTTATATTAAATGTTATAAGAATTATTATATTTATAATAAGGAAACTTAATAAATGATTCATTTATAATATTATTTGAAAGGGAAATAATCAATTAAGAGGATTAATACAAAGTAATTGTTTATGAGTACAATAGGATGATTGATTTTTTCATATTATGGAATTCAAATATTATTTCATACAAATCATAAAATATATAATTATGTTCATTTTATTCTTTTCATAATGGATTTAAAGGATATTTGTAATGGTGATGATAAATTTGAAATTTTATTTAATTGAAATAAAATATTCTGATTAAGGGAGGATATACCATAATGTGTTCCTCATGTGAGGAGAAATGATTTCTTTCTCATGGTTAAATAGACGATTCATATGGATTAAGTATCTTGAATAGTACAAATGATAATGGAACTAATTTATGAGTTTATTAAAAAGAGTTACATGAAATCCTTGATGAATCTTAATTTTTTTATTTAAATAATATATCAATAAATCCTGAAAATAATAAATCATGTGTGTTTTATTTATTATTTTACTATAATTCACATAATAACCATGTTTAAAAAGAAAACATGATAATGGTATTCATTTATTTGGTTTGCAACTAACATTATCTACATGATGATATAACAGGTATCAAAAGTAATATACTTTGAGGACATTAGTTTCCTTCATCACAATGTTTTATACATTCATATTTAATATTAGTTACAAGGTTAACCATTTATGAAATTTTTTATGATAATATTATGATGAGGTTGTAGAGATTACAATTTTATATCTCCATTTGAGGATTTATCAATATTGTATATCAGTTTCGGAAATTTGTTTTGGGATAAAGATATATGGAAGGAACTAGGATTATATTTATGGATTTCATGATCTTATAATGATTCAATAATGAATCATTCACCTATATTTCCTAAAATATGAGATGAAGTGAAAATTTATCAAGGAACTACAAAGGGTGAGGTTGTCATGAAATTATATCGGTATAGCATCTCATGAAAATTCATCATTATTAGTAAATGGATATTAAAATAAATTCTTTTACACATTAACATTATTTTTAATGATATCAATGAATATTTTCATTCCTCTTTAGGGTATGGGTATTCAATCTTCAACTTTCTACCAAACAGGATCTCTATCACTCCCCATTAGAACGTGAGAGTCAAATTTCTCTTCTATGTCCAAATTTTCACATTCCTACAATGTTCTCCTATATAGGGATCCATTTATGAGTTACGTTGTGTAACAATTATGTTTCCAAAATTTTATTATTAATGGGTGTTTTAATATTAATTTTTATATTATGGGTTTCGTTGAATGGAACATTAAAGTGTTAAACCATTGATAACTAAGATTAATTTTGAGGATAAAATTAATTTAAGGGGCGTCAAATTCAATACTCGAGGATATGGTCATTTATTCAAATATATTTAATTATTTCAATATTCAACATTTCATATTGATGTAGTCTTTCTTTTTTTATTAATAAAGGGATACTGCTTTTCTAGGAAGGGTCTTTATCTTGAAAAAAGCCACTCTGTTTTTCTTATGATACACTTAATATGAAGTTCCTTTGACAGATTGTGTTATACTCATGGATGAGTTTTACCAAACTATAATATATTATAAAAAAATTTATTAAAAAGATATTACACTAATTACATAGTGATTAGAAGAGACATTTCTAACAATATTTACAGTTTTTTAATAAAATACTTATAAATTTATATAAAAGGATTCATTTGTTTATCAATTTGTTAGAAATTATTTTAAAAACTATTTAAAAATCACTAAATTTATTTTCTAGGAAATATATTATTCTATGTACAAACATGTTTTATTTCAATATTTAAAAAATAACTATGGACAAATGTTTGTAATAGAATTTTTAAATTATATACTCAATAATATTTTTCTAACACATATCAAATATATTTTATAGGCATAATGTAAGAAAAATAATTCCAATATAATATATAAAAATATCTAATTTTCAAAAAAGAAATTTTATAGAAATTTAAGGGCATTCAATGGGTTAAATATATTTTCTAAATATATAATAAGATTATATGAAAACATGAAAATCAATTTTTAAATAAAAAATCAAAATTTATATAGGGACAGTTTTTTTCTTATTTGATAACAATTATATTTCGATGAGTAGTTAATATTATTAAATTTTAGTTAAAACCCATATTCTATTCCAATTTATTTAAATAGTTAAATTAATTTCATTAATTTTTTTGTATAATTATTATAATTTTAAATAATTTAAATTAATTTAGTTATTTTTGGTGAATTTCACATTGAACTTTGATATAAATAAACTTCACATGTTTAAACATTTTCACCTAAAATCCCGCTATAGAGACACATCTCTGAAATTAATTTAAAATTAATTTCTGAAAATTTTGTGATGATAATTTTGAAAAAAAATATTCCAAATTTGGAATCATTTAAATATTTAATTTATAATGTTCATAATTTTTTTACCTAAAATATTAGTGAATTTATATAGAATTAATTACGTCAATAATTGTAAAAAAAATTACTTTGCAGTTAAACATTAATATAATAGGAACAATGACATAGAAACCTGTCCAAAATACATTAAATGGACAGATATTAACTATGTACCTTAATTTATTGGAATTTAATTATTATTGGGGACACATTATTTAAGGTAGACTTATAAATAGTGTTTACATTTTTGTATATACAAGGATGCTACTCCTTCGCCACAATAAAAATGACACTCACCTGTCACTTATTCACTCCTTTAAAATCCTATACCTCATCAAATATCATTAAAAATAAGATCCAAAATTCAATACATTCATCCTATAGTAATAATATTTAGAATAAATCCAACCATGGAATCCCTTTTGTGGAAATCGGATGTAGTTACCCTAAGAAGTGGTAACATCTTTCAAGAAGAAATTATGTTGATTTACATTCTATGCCAACACATGAATTTTTTTTAAGATATTATATAATATAATTATTATCCTAATTTTAATATTTTTTTGATTATATGTTTTATACCTACAAATACACACATATCAATCAAATGGGTAATGAAAATACTCATTATGTGTACGGAGAAATACCCACATGAGAAACAATGACATTTTATTTTCCATTAACACTTATAATTTTGGGTAATTATGATAGACATACTCTTTTTTGTTATATATCTATATATATTATTTTTTTAAGTTTTCATGATTATGTCATAGTTAGATTAATCATTCCTTCATGATTCCATGTATTCTTAAATACCATAACTTTGTTTGCGGACATGTAGACTACCACCTTCTTTAAGTGATGTGATTCATTATATCATTACATGGAATATATTAAGGATGAATTAAGTAACCAAAATATTATATATATTAAATAATAATAATTCTTTAATGATAATATATATATATTCATATATTCCATTAACTTTCTCTATTCATTACTATAATAAAACAAAAACATCATTTATTTGAACGTATGGCCTACCGGTCTGAATGAAGGGTGTATTCTAATTCAAATTTATATATTTATTAGATTATTAGAAATAATTATTTACTATACATAATATATATTAATAGAATATTTTTAAATTTTGGAAATATGTAAATCATGATATATTTAATAGGACCATGAATAAAAAACCAAAACATATAAGATAAATAAAGAAGATATGACACAAAACATAACATCAACATGTAATTCTAATATCATTGTAACATAATGTCTAAATAATATCATATATGGTTTCATATATTAAAATTTTTTATGTGCTATATTTATAAAAACTAATATTTATTATATATGAGTTTTGAACTTGCTCTATGAATGTCAATACAACGGGTAAGGGTTTTCACGACAAACTTTTATTTCTAAAAGATATATGCGATTTTTACCAGTTATTCTTGTTCTATGGTGTATATAATTCTCTATGAAATGTTATATAATTAATTAATTTTAATTAATATTTTTAAAAGTCTGAATTTTTTTTCTTCCATCATGTGGATCCTGATTGAAATGTTACTCAATTAGTATGTCAATTTCTAGTATCACATTTATCTCCGTGGGACAAAAGAGATAACCATCAATCATTTATTGTATATGGTGTATATAATTCCCATTAATGTATGATATTATTATTATAAATAAATAAATTGGTATTTATATATAATTTTTTTATCACCATTTCATGATTTTTATGGTTCATTTTTTACAAAATCAGTAAAGTAATTTTGTATCAAATAGCCATATTTGAGACACATGCTATGTTGTGGACATATATTCTCCAATTTGATGTATATACTACAATTTGAGATGACATATCATGAATATATTGATTTTCACAATATTATATGTTTCATTTATTGTAACTATTTCATGGATATTATGATTCACTGTTATCAAAGTGATAAGAATTTATTATTAGGTTATCATTTTTTATCTGGATAATTTATGATTTGGATTAAATTTATTAAATATTATGATCCATCTCTCAAGAACACAGATAATATATCTTATACTATATTAATTCCTTATATATTCATACAATGGTATAATATTTCCACTATTTTTACATATTATATTTAATAAAATGTTTTTATGAGAAACTGATTTTATTTCACTTTTTTGTCAGAAATCTGTTTTCTTCCAAAACCAAATTTTATAAAAATATATTCAAAAATATATTTCTATTTTTTTAGAATATATTTTTTAAAAAATAATTATATTTTAATATTTTATTAAATAAATACCTTTTCAATTTTTTGATGAAGCCACTTTTCTAAACATTTTGTTGTGAAAAAGAATGGTTTGGAATGCCTATATTTACTTGTCGTCAATATCTTCTATTTATTAAAGCCTTATTGAAAATTTTACACGATATTTTTTTATGAATTTTTTTAAATATTATGGTCATTAATTGTTTTTAATTTTTGTTTTAATGGAAAAGGATCTCATAAAAAATATGTTTAAAAAATATTACAAACTCATTTTCAAGAATTCTTGATATGTAATCATGAAATTTTTTTATAATGATTTGGTGATTCATTATTAGGTTTTCAAATAATAAAGGTATAAAATGTTATAATTCCTCTGTCAGGACCCGCTCCACACAATGTGTACCCTTCCAGGGCATGAAATGTGAGATGAGAGATAATTTCCCCCATGTCCTGCCTCTAGTAGGCCCTTGGTTGGAAAATAGAACCGATGGTATATTAAACACACAAATGGGAGGCATTACTCTCTAAGAGAACACATTATAAATAGAGAGATAATATAGGATCCAACCAACTCCTTCTCATTCCCCAACATAAAATTTGAAACCTAGTACACATATGAAATTTCATGCACATACTCCTATAACTGAAAGGGAAAACTAAATTTAAAAAAAGAAAGTAAAACGGTAGAGACCACAATGCCTGAACAACTCCTGCAAAACCAGAAAATCTATTAGTAACCAGATGAATTTCAATCCTTCTCCATGTGACCTGAAAATTTTTTTATATAAGATAGGATGAGGATAGAATTATACATAGTAGTATCCTCCCTAGATCCTCTCATGCGAAAGAAATGAAATGATCATAATGAACAGTGAAGAAAAAGTGAAACTAACTTGTCACTGAAATAGGAATACTTTGTTCCAATCCTCAACATGTATACTCTAACCAATTGTCACATAATAGATTATATAATATAATAAATAATTTCAAGGGTACATCGCTACCACTTTCCCACTGATTTTCCACATTTCCCCAATGTCACACGTCTGAAGCATCTCCCTCTAAAAGGCATGCATGAAGACAACTGGGTGTAGTACAACACCATGCACCAAATTAAACAAAACCACTATATCCATATAATCAAATTAACTATGTAGTTTATGGGATCTACCATAGATCTAATAACATGTATCATACAAAAGGTATTATACCACGAGCCATTACATCCAGTACAACGATTAACGATCCTCAAGGAATTACATCATATACATGACATTCCTATAGTAGACTATATGAAACTATATCAAGAATATTTTTCTGTGAACAACCACATACCATTATATACGTATACACACATATATGGGGAATCACAACCATCGTGACTACTAACACAAGTAACTACCAAGAGGAAAGAGTTGGGCCAAAGGGGGTAGTAAGCCATGCATCCTCCCATCGGGATGTTGGGGAAAATACCCCCTCGGACTCAGAATCCCCAGGGTGTCAGTTTCCCCAAATGAAAGTAATGATAATCATATATAAATATAAAATTACACAATATAAGATAGCTCAAACCCACACTGTGATCATAACACAGTTATAGACTAGACATCAACTAATGTTTCTCAGACTCCTGGCTGCCAATACTAAGAATATATATCTTATAAGAACACAAGCATTCAAATAGTTTTATTAATTTTTCTTATCCCTTTTATCGATTTCAATTTACATTAATTAATTCATTAAACATTAATTAAAAATTATCAATTCCCCATTACAATTATTTATAATCACAATATTTTTTTATTCCATCCGACATAACCAAACCATGTCCATAGTTCCATTAAATTGAAAAATCCTCATTGAATCCCTTTAAGCTTCATTTACATGGGTTAACATCATTTATTAAATCATTTTTTGACCATATTATTATTTTCCCATTTTCCAAGCCGTTTTCAAAAACATTCTATGCATACAATCACAAGGGTCTCAACATGGGGAGTAGATGAATGACCCATCAAGTCATTTCCACCTATAGTTGGACCATATGCCCATCCACCCTCGAGAAGCTAAAAATGATAAGCACATTCCATACCCCATGCATCTTTTCAAATTTTAGATGGAGGTAAGAAATACTACCTATCTCATGTGGTGGGGAATATAAAGTGTTTAAAACCAACAAGATTAATCTTTAATCCGAAATTGATATCCAACCCATTTCATCATAATCAATGTACTCCTTGAAACCCACATGCATAAACCAATGTATCTCACCTCTCTGGGGATCAAATGATACCAACAAAACCAATTTTCTTCCTTGAACCCACGTACCACAAAAAACCCTTATGTTTAGCCATGCCAAGAACACACCATAACACAAGCTGCAAGAAACCAACTATAAAAACTATGCTCTTGGATGTAAATCATGTATTTAACCTTCACACACAAATGTCACTCATAGTACCAAAAAATATGGTTCTTTGACTTTAAAAGTAAATGTTTAACTCAAAACCCTTCATGGAAATATCATTATTGCATGACTATTTCTTTATTCTATAGTGAATAAACAGATTCAATTAAACAAGTATAACTCGATCCAACTGATTATCATAAAATCACAACAAAAAATGGATTCATTTTAAATGCATCTTTATAAATATAAAATTAATTTATAATAAATCAAATACTTACATTATTTACGAATTACATTAATAATGACATGTTGACTAGAAAATCATAGATATCACACGATCTAGAAATCAAGGGGACTATTGATATTGTTGTATGAATAAACAACATAAAATCGAATCCGATTCATTAATCCAGTTAAAATATTTATTATATCAATTTAATTATGATCTGGTTGCTAAAAAATGATAATTATAAAACTTCACATAATGGAATATAGAATCCATGAATCCCCTACCTTAAAAGGTTCTTTATGTTCTTTACATGAGAACATACCAACATAACGAATCACGATCACATATCATGGATGACTACATCCACCATAGGAAGTAGAGACACCACAACACCAACCAACACCATTGAAACACAATTTGAAACATTGAGATCACATGTTATAACATGGCCCATCGAAATAGAAGGAAAAGAACCCAGAAGAATCTCGGTTGAACATACATCATACCAGATATAGATCAATACATTATTTTTGGACCAAAACATGTAGTGTGATTGTAGTAGGAAGACTCCTATTAAAACAATCCAAGGATCAAAGTTCGATCACACAACTCTTATAGGAGGAATAACTTTGGGTATCTTGTCTGAGGGGAAAGAAAATAAGGAAGAACATGATAAAATGAATCTTATCCTTTTGAAAATCTAAACGGATCACAGTTCATATAGGGTTTTAATTTTTCAATTAATGGAGGATTTGTTTATGATTAGGCGGTTTGAACATGTAATGTAACTCTGAAACATTTGAATATTAAGATTGGAGTTATAAGATTTTAATTGGCCATAAATCCCTTAAAAAATCCTAGAATGCATTTTACATCAAAGAAAATGTTAAAGGTGATAAACAATAGGATGTTGGAAACACTGCTCATATCTGTCTCACTGACAGTACAGTTCAAATATGTCACACCGATTACATAGTTCAAAAATGAATCACAGAAATTACTATTTGGAAATGACTCACCGATAACCCTCATCACAAATGACCCACCCACAACAGTGTTCACAAATGAGTCACCAACATCACTGTTTAGAAATGACTAATTCCCAACATATTTCACAAGACTCATAGACATAACTATTCAAAAATGACTCACCGAAAACACTGTTCAAAAAACTAGAAATACTGTTCAGAGGCTATAATTCTTGAACTGTGTTGGGAATAAGCTACCTTGACATTCCATAACAACTCAAAACACATAATTTATTCAAAGGAATGAACCAGAGAGGACTGGTAAACTACCTAAGATACCTCCCCAAACATTATCATCCTCTAGAATGCAAAAAAACCCATAGAAGAATTAGAAAAGGGTCTTGAACAACCACCCATCGTGATACCTATCCTATCTCTTGCCACCAAAAGAGATCAACCAATTCAAAAAGAACACCAAAAACATCACGATATCCAATACTAACTCCTCAACACTCTCTGAGAATATAATTATCAAACAAGATCATGCAGAAATAGGGAAAAAATAAATCCATCTCATAAATAGGAAATTTCTGTAACCACAAAAAAAACATTATAAGAAAAGTTTGTAGGACCCCGGGACACCCTGAGAGGGGAGGGGTGAATCTGGGTGGCAACTTTTTCTTCTTAAAGTTGTGGATCTTGTTCCCATGTTGGTAGGAACTACTTAAACATGCATGATGGATATGAAAAACAATTAAACATTCACATGCAGAGATATGACACAACTATTTTTACTTGGTTCACCACTAAGGGCTACGTCCAAGGAGCATATGCCGACAGGTTGTCGGTCGTACCTAAATCCACTATGCTTCACTAGCTGCAGATTACAAATGTTCAGGTACAGACACTCTGTCCCAGGCTCACTGCCTTTACAATTGTTCAGGGATAGCTCACTGCATCCCTCGGGTCACTCCCGTTGACTCCCCCTGGCTCACTGCCGTTGGTGAAGTCCCACTCAGTTTTTAGACGTGAAGGTCTCTTCAATAAATGTGCATTGATGTTCTTTGTCTCCTGTTCAGCATGAGACTTTTCTTTCATCAGGGTTCAGAGATGATGCTCCTTATAGTTCAACCTTTCTTCTTTAGTGCAATGACTGAATGCACCAGATCCCCTTGTCTTCATTTGCCTAAATCACAATCACTTATGTGATTGCTCAATAAATGATGTTCAGCTTACTCGGCATTCGTCAGAATCAATTCACCATGTATGCATGAGATCATGCATGTATCATTTAGATTTCTTCTTCAATCTCTCTTTGCACCGAAAGTATCAGGCAATCAATATCTCTTGTGCAGCTCCAGAAAGGCGGGTGTGCTTCAACAATATTTGGATCTCCTTTTCAAGCCCGGCGCGCAAGTCTCCTTCTGGCGCGCATGTCTTTGGCCCGTAATTATAACATGAAGCGCAAGTGTCGCCAAAGCACCTGTGCGACTCTGCCTTCATGAACTTCAAACCTGCGCGAATCAATTCCTTCCTTGCCCAAATCACCTGGGTGCTCAATCCATCAATTGGCGCGCAACCTCCACTTGCGCGACCCAACTACCACTTGCGCGGCTCAACCACCAGCGCGACGAGAGCTCTAACAATCTCAAAGTCTTGAGCTCCGTAAGGAATGAGGAGGGGTGGTCCAGTATTTATAGGCAAAACTGGACCCCCTGCGCGGCGGCGCACAAGTCATCCATCGGCGCGCACGTCTCGGCCCCTGCTAGGCACTTGTGCGATCAACATCCAAACTTGCGCGAACATCTTTCCTTTGCCAATTTTGGATCACCTGATCTCGAAAAACCATAGGCGCGCAAGTTATAATGCATTTAAGGCATCGGCGCGCAAGTCTCTTCCCGGCACATAATTCACCTGCGCGACCTCATCAAAACTTGCACGACCCTTATCCCTTTTCCATATTTTGATTCTCTGATCTTTAAAAACATATGGCGTGCAAGATTCCTATCCTCCAAGTGTATGGCGCGCAAGTCCCTTTGCCAAAATCACTCTTCTTTATTTGTTGATTTTGAGGCCCTGAAATTTGGCAAACACAGGAAAACGGCGCCACCTTGTATTTGCTCTTTTTGTACCGCCTCTAGATCATTCATTCATCTGTCGATGTTCTTGAATCAAACATAGATCGTTTACCACAACTCTTGAATTCGACATGTCACCATGGAATCTCCTTTGTCAACAAATTTGTATGTCGTTTGTTTGGTTTGTCGACAAGCACGATCACATCAACAAAAATTCTTCTTGGTGATCTGTATCCTTCAGCAACTCTTTTTCTTTTATCACAAACTCCACTATTGTGATATGTATTCTTTGAAGGAACAACTTTAGAACCATCATCTTCTATGACAATGTGATGTGCATGGCCATTTCATAAGTCAACTCATTTCATAAGTCAACTCATCTTCTATGACAATGTGATGTGCATGGCCATTTCATAAGTCAACTCATTGGCACATTGCCTCCTTCATCAACCGTCATGATCAACTTCATGCAAACCATGTGATTCAATCCATCAAGAAGTCTCTAGCATGGTTCTCATGCAATCATGAGTAATTGCATGGTCTTCATCAAAACCCATTGTTCTCATGAAATAATGATGAATTGCATGGTCTTCATCCAAAAACACCATCCTGCTTTAATGATCCTTGGATGGATTACTCCTCACATTCTTCATTGTTGTAAACAATGTATCACCTTTGACACATGTTCTTTTCACTTACGATCAGCACAACAATCGTCTAAATCACTACTCCTCTACTTTATCAGAGTACTTCATGATCTCCTTCATTGTGAGCTTCCATTCCTCCATTTTATTAGAGTACTTCTTGATCTCTTTCATTTTGAAATTCCATTGACAACTATTGACAACAAATACAAACCTATACACAAAGTGATTCCAACAGAGTTCTCATTATCAAACATCTTAGGTACTATGAATTTATATGAAAATCCAATTCCCATGTAATCTCCTCCATGCCATCATGCCACTACAAGGCATAATATAAAGGGATAGAACACCCTCTAATCACATTATCTGTTTGGTCTTGGATCTCTACAGGTAGCTCGTCGATGGAAACATCATCGTCAACTCCAATCTCTACCCAATTGATGATGTGAGATTCGTCATCAATATAATGAAGGATTTACGACGTGTGAAGAAAATCATGTATCCTACTCATATATGGGGGAAGTGATAACCGATATTCCATGGCTCTAAGATGATCCAAGTCCTTGAAAGTCCCAACAAACCGAGAAGAAAGCTTACTCTAACGACCAAACCATCGATACCAATGATGGTGAGTCACCTTCAGAAACACGTGTTTCCAAAAATCAAAATCCAATGGTATAATCCTAGGGTAGGCATATGGTTTTTGATGATACTACTATGCATTAATCATCATAAGAATCAATGGAGCCATATCTATTGTGTTTCGTACAAATTCCAGACCAAGAATTTATGACTCTTTGACCTCAGTCTAACATAATGTAGTATGGAATGTTCATCCATAAAAGGATTAAAATGGGGATATACTTTTTTTGGTGCATAAAAAATTGTTTTATATGAACTCTACCATGTGTAAGTGCCTCATCCACAAACCCCCAAAGTCCTGGATAAAAGATTGTGACATGTCTTCCAGAGTATGTATGGTCTACTCTATCTAAACATTCATCTACGTATGAAAAGAAATGTTATGGAATTACTAAGAACTTAAATCATGATGGAGACCTCAATAAATCATGGAGATAAAATAAGGCTCTCAATAAAAATTGATTGTCCTAGGGACATCATGGAGTCTCACCACCTCCTCAAGATATTTCCTGAACAAAAACTCACACATGCTCAACTACTCGATTTCAATAAAATGTGTTCATTTCATCCAAAGATACACAACAATCCATATATTATCATATTCTCTAAGAGATAAAGGTAAACCAGTAAATAAGTACATTGATATGTACTCCCACTTAAACTGAGGAATGATTAATGGTTGTAGAAACCCACCAAGTACATGGTGCTCAACATTCACCTTCTGGAAGACCAAACATCAAGACACAAGCTCTGTAACTACACGCTTCATCCCACCCACCAAAAACTAACTCCTCAAAGTTCAGTAAATGTTTTTTATCCATTGATGTACCATTATGGAATAAATAGGGAACTATATGAGAACCATCTCATGCATCTCTAAAGGAACAAAAATCCATCCCTTAAATAAAACTCAGTTATTGTCATCCTCATACCAAAAATCGGGGGCCTCACTAAAAACAACTGAGTCTCTCCAAAACTCTACACCAAGATCCCCCATATGGGAATCTCCCACCTTCTACACCAAATTTGATTTCACCATCATCATAGGAATGCAACCTCTCCCCCAAACTTCTCCCATATTGATATGTAATACAGAGAGTTCTTAAATTACTCTACTATAATAGCCTTATTCACAAACTGCTTTTGAACGCGGCATCCTACTCTATGCATCCTCAAAAAAATTCGCCATATTATGTTTAACTGATATTATGAAAGTGTAATACTATATTAAATCCATCCATTGATGATGTCTCATGTTCATGTCAGGATGGTAGAAAACATACTTTTGGATTTTATGATCAGTGAAGACCAGGAAGCTCTCTCCGATGAAGTAATGTCTTCCCTACATCAGGTCCAACACCATTATTTCCAAATCAAGATCGTGGGTTTCATAGTTTTGATCATGGGTAAGCTACTAACATGAACCATAATAAACAGCCAATATCTATTGCATCTGATCACATCCTAACCCTAGAAATTTGGAATCAAAGAAAATGGAAAACTGAAGTCCTTCGGCTGGCAGAAAAAGAACTGGACCATAGACCAAATTATTCTTTAGTGACTCGAATACTTCGTATAATTGATCACTACATATGAACACATGATCCATTATAGTCAATTCTATCATATGAGTCTCACCATGAGTGAAATTGGATACAAACCTCCTGTAAAATCTTCCAATACCATAGAAAATTCGCACCGCTTCCACTATCTTGGGGGCTTCCCAAGCCACAAAAGATTCTATATTCAATGGATACACACTAAATTCATACTGGGATACAAAATTCCCAAAGAAAAGGAATTCTTGAGCACCAAACAAAAACATCGACCACTTCCCAAAAAACAATTTTCCTCAATGAAATCCAAAAATGATATGCAGATTCTCTGCATGTTCCTCCATAAACACATAGTACATAAGGATTTCATCAATAAATACCACAACGTATATATCCAGTAACTAAATGTACATAGAATTCATCAACCACATTAACTCAACTATACAATTTTTCACACCAAATGTCATCACAATGAACTCCTAATTCCCATAATGTCAATGGAATATAGTATTCGGGATATCCACATCCTTCACATGCATATGATGATATCTAGACAAAAAGTCTATCTTCCAGAAAAAAAATCACCCTTCCCATGATCTAATAAATAATCAATCCATAAAAGTGGTTAGTGATTCATCATTATCAATTTTTTCATGTAATGATAATCGATACACAACCACAAACTGTTGTCTTCCATCTTCATGAACAAAAATGGTGTCCCCTATGATAACACACTCGTCCCAAGAGATCCATAACGTAACAGACCATGAAGATGTATTAACAACTATTTTAGCTCAAAAGGTTGCATCCTATATGGAGATATCAATATAAGAGATTTTCCTTTCTATTGCTTGATCCTGAAAATGATCTATCGTTGAGGGGGTAATGCTAAAACCTCTTCTAGAAAGACATCAGGGTACTCTTCCACGACCATGGGAAACGAAATCTTTTTATCCTTCGATGAAATCAACATCATCTCATACGTATTTTCCATTTTTTATGGAACATTCCTCTGAACGATATGAGGGTATCACTCTCCTAAAAGAACCACTGGCTCTCCAATAGCACCAAAGAACACCACCTACCTCCTAATGGAATCTATGATATCCTGCATCGAATAAAACCAAGCCCTTCTAAGGATGACATTATATTTTTGTATATGTAAAAATTGGAAATCTCCCCAATAATAGTTCCTCCCCAAAACTGTATATGAGTCTCTACATTATTCAAATAAGTCATCTCCACCTCCAACTAGCATAGTCAACAATATGGGCACAGGGAATCCTCCTTACCTTAATCCCAAAGTCACAGACAAGGGTAGGTGATATGAAGGAGTGCGTCTCTCCTGAGTCAAACTAGTCATAAAACCATGTGTAAATCAAGAAATGTGTATCTCAAATGATGTTTGGAAAAATCGACACTAGAAACACTAAAGAATGAACCTGACCAAATCCTACACCATGAACACTCTGACCTTGCTAATGACCACCATAATGTCCTTGATTTCCTCTCTATGGAAGGGGATCATCATGGTGTTGTACTTTTCCTAAATCATATAACCCCTCTTAATCCATTGATGGTGAAACCATCTCATGATGCCTCTGATGAAACTGCCTCAAAATAGGAACATGAAGTGTAACATGGTGCATGATAACTTTTCAGAATGGTCGATCACCCTCTCTGCTGATGACCTTAGCCTCTGAAAGAAAAAAAGCACATAATTACTTGGAATAGGTTTGTGGGCCACTACCCTCGGATAATTTAGATATTAATGGATGAGACCAACAGTAAGATGAATGTATACTATTCTTCCCTAAAACCCAAATACCTCGACCATAACTCAATGTCATGAGGAATCCTGATGAATCACCTATCATGATGATGTTGTTCTGTCTAACGTCCTATAGATAACCTCTTCCATTTCCAACAACACAAGATATGTCATTAGTATAAACGGGGTGACCTGGTGATGGATATTTAGATGAAACTCCTCCCCAAAATGCCTCACCATGGCTTCCTCATCAAGAAATAGGTCCAATGAATAATTCAAAAGGTTCATAAATTGGATTCCAAACTGTCAAACACTGGATCTCCCCTATCGAAGGTTAATTACCTATGAGTAAGTGGAAAACATCCTAGTAGATGACGGAAACTCAACATTGATCTTTCCTCATAACTCCTCCAATGAGTCTTCTAACTCCCTATAGTCCCCGAGGAACAAAAACATCCACTTCTTTACTACTCCATGCATCAATGTCACAAACAACGAATCCCAGTGCTCTTTTTGAGAAGAGATTAAATTGAATGATAACTTATCATCCTCCAACTAGTCTATTATGATAGAATCTAAATTGTATCCCTCATACTTTTACAGACTCTGGTGCTGGAAATCTTGGTGTTTCCTCCTCTAAGTGTCACTGTCATCAGTATCTAGTCTATGGTGATCAGCTGGCACATCCTGCTGAACATCATCTGCGCGAACTTGATCAGCACATCAATATAAAGACATACCTATAAGATAAAAAAATAGTTATAACTCCTAAACCTTAAATATATAAGGATTAAATTAATTAATTAATTTTTTTTATTTTATTTCTATTCAGTTAACATATCCCAAGGTCTACCTATTCAATCATAGTCATAAATAAGACGATGTGTGATCATTTCCATGTTATCTACCTTGCAACCAGTATCACCTAGTTTAATAGCCACTATAAGAATAATGGTCCATGAATCATATCAAAGGGGGCCCTAAATACCTATGTATAAAATGGTATCCCATATTTATTGTTCTCTCTAAACATTGAATTCATCATTTCCCTACCAAACCATGCAACCTAACCTCTTACTAACTACAAACTCCATCCAATCCATTAACCAGAGCATAGATACCACTCTATCATGTCCCCCTCCCCACAATTTGTACCTCACCAACACTATAAATATGGGAATATAGATAATGACCCATGATTCCTATATCGAGTAGGCCCAGGGTTGGCGACTAGCATCGATGGTATAATAAACACAAAAATGGGATGCAATAACCTCAAGCAGAACAAATGTAAAAGAAAGATGTATGATATACTCAAACCAACTCCTACTAAGACTATAATATAAAAAAAACCATGGACACAAATGAAATTTCATGTAATAACTACTAAAATAGAATGAAACAACTGCTAGTATAAAAATAATGTAGAATGAATGTGACCATAAAGCCCAAACTGCTCGTTCACAAACTGAAAATCTAATAGTGAAAATCCTAATATCAAACCAACACCTGATGACATAAAAATATTTATATTACATTGGGTGAGTATAACAGTATACTCAATTGGATCCTCATCTGAGCCTCTCATTCAATAGTAACGAAATCATGCTAAAGCATTGTGAACAACAGATGAAACTAACGGGTCACCTAAATAGGTATACAATATTCCTAGCCTCAGCATGGATTCTCTATCCAAGTAACACATAAAAATATTATATAATATAATTTATAATACCAAGGGAACCACACTAACACTTCCCCACTAGTTTGATACTTTTCCCAAACATTGCACGTCCTAAGAATCTTCCTCCAAAAGGGCTTTCCCACAGACACCTGAGAGTAACACCACAACATGCACCTCATGAAACACAACATCTAAATCTTCATAACCAAGGCATCCATGTTGTTTTATGGATCCACCGCACCCTTCATAACATTTATCATTCATCTAGTATTATACCATAAGCCATTACAACCCTTACACTCAGTAAAAATTCTCATTCCATCACAACCTATACATGATAAAACTATAGTAGGTTTTTGGAAACTATATCCAGAATATATGTGTGTGATAAAACAAAATCCATTAAACCCCTCCTCACACATATATGGGTAAAGATAATTAACGTTCCTTACAACACAATTATATCTAAGGAGAAGGGAGTGGGGCCAAAGGGGGTAGTCAGCCAACCATCCTCCCATCAGGGTGTTGGGGAAAACACTACCCCAGGCTCAGTATCCCAAGGGTCTTACTTTCCCTAACCGATGTGGTGGATTTGTATATAGAAAACAAAATTAAAAAATATAATATATTTCACAACCACACTATGGGAATAAAAAATTCATAGACTCAACTGCAGCTGATGTCTCTTGGACTCATGAATACAAGTACAAAGACTGTATAACTTATAAGACCACAACAATTCTAATTGATCTATAAAATTATTTATCAATTTTTATTAGATAAACATAACATTAATAAATTCTTTAAACATTAATTTACCATTATAAATTCTACATTACAATTCATTAATGTCATAATAATGTTCTATAGCCTTCTGGATAACCAAATCTAGTCCATAATTCCTTTAAATTCTAACCTCGTCATTCAATCCCCGCAAACTCTAACCCCATGTGTCAACATCATTTATTTAATATTTTAATAACAACATTATTACATTCCCATATTATCATGAATTCTTTAAAAACATTTTATTCTTACAAATACAAGGGCTCAACATAATGAGTAGATGCACATCCCTTTGAGTCAATTCCACATATTTCTGAAGCATTTGACAATCCACCTTCATGTATCTAAACATGGAAAGAAAGTGAGATACCCCACATGTATTTTCCTATTTTTGAATGAGGGTTTGAAAGACCATATAATAATGAAATATGAAAGGTAACTTAGATAAACAAACAACAATAATAAATAATCATCTGACATTCATATCCAACTCGTTTCATAATCTATGGTGTCCTCCCCAACAACCACATGCATAAAAAAATTTATCTTGCCGCTCTAGCTTTAAAATGATGCCACCACAATGAATAGACCCACTTTCCTAACATACCACAATTTCCTTACATGAACATCTATCCTAGACTCACACCACAACATAAGCAGCAGGTAACAAACAACAACAACAGGGCTCTTGGCCCTAAAAAAGGCATTCATCCTTCAAACACAACGAGAACTCCTAGTTCTAAAGAATAAGGTTATGGAATTTAAATGTAAATGGATAAATCATACACTTCAAGGAATTATCATTATGACGCAACTAGTTCTTTAATCCATATTGAATTAACTGATTCAATTAAACAATCATAATTACATCCATTTAATTATCATCAAATTACAATAACAACTAGATAAATTTTCACGCCTCTTTATCTTTAGGAAATTAATTTAAAATTTTTCTCATATTTAATTTCTTTATATATTCTAACATAAAAGAAAAGATAACAAAAAAACCATAGATATCACACAATATAGCAATCATGTGGAAAACTATTATCATCATATAAATAAATGACATATGATCAATTCCAATTCCTTAATCCAATTAAAATATTTATTATATCAATATCATTGTGATATAGTGGATAAAAAAGCTAATTCTATAACAGTAGATCACTTACCATAACATGGAAAGGAGAAAAGAAAGTAGAGGAACCAAGAATAATAGATGTAGAGTATACCTTATATTAGAGACATATTGACACTTCCTTATTGCACCAAAACAGAGGGTGTTCTAGTAGCAAGAGTAATCCAAGGAAAATGATACAATGATCATGGTTCAATCGTACAACAACTATGTGAGGAATAATTCTTGGAATCTTGTTCCAGGGGAAAAAAGACGTAAGAACAAGGAATAAGGTATCTTGGAATTTTGAAAATCTGAACGGATCATCAATTTAGATAAAGATATAGATTTTTCATTAATGGTCGATCAGGTCAAGATTTTTCCATTTGACCATGTAAATGAAATCTAAATCTAAGGATTATTAACATTAGAGTTATGTGATTTGAATCAGCCTCAAATAACTTATAAGAAGGTCTTGAATGCATTTAATATCAACAAAAACATTGATGGGGTGAAACCGTAGGTAGTTAGAAACACTATTCAAATCTGTCTCACTGACAAAACTATTCACAGATGGGTCACCAACATCACATTTCAGAAACGACTCACTAGAAGAAATAATCAAAAGTGACTCACTGAATACAATGTTCACAAATGACTCACTAACTATATTGTTCACAAATGACTCATTGAAATTATTATTAAAAAAACTCACTGACCACACTATTGATAAATGACTAACTGATAGAACTTTTCAGAAATGACTCACAGACACCGCTGATCACAGAACTAGAAAACCTATTCACAAAATTGGAATTACAATTCACAAATCTTAAAACCATGAAGTATTTTGAGAATTAGCCACATTGACATCCCAAAACACCTCAAGCACCTGATTTTCACAGGAGAATGAACTCTATAGTCATGGTCCATTACTACGTCCTTATAAATTTTTAATTGATATCTTTAAATTTACCATTATATTTTTCCGTGGTATAATATTTTCAAAATTTATTCTAGGTTACTTTCAAAGAAAATTTCTTAACTATTTTTTTGAAAGAAAATAATTTTTAAAATTGTTAATGTTTAATTTTATTGAAAGAAGATATTCTATTTTCATAATGACATGTATTAAATGGATTTTGACATTACTGTGTATTTTTAAATGTTTTTTTGGATGAAAATGATTTTCAATATGTTTACTATTTTAAAAAATCTATTTCCTTGAATTTTCATTTTCACTATAAAATTCTCTAATAGATTTTTCAAAATCATTTTCTATCTCTAATTGATTAATTTTATATAGTTAAATACTTATTGGGGCATGATTTATTAATAAAATTTATATTATTTATTTAGTGGTATAAGTTTTGATTGCACAATATTTATCAAACATGTTTCTCTCCCTTGGGAGATACCATGGAAAATTTTTATGAAACCCCCATTCATTCACATGTTACAATTTGATGAAATTATTTTTAATGATATATATTTTCCATAGGTTATAATATGATGAAATATTTATCATTAAAATGTCATATCATGGGTTATTATATGATATTTATAAAACCCATATAATTTTATGGATAATGATATTATCAATGTTTTATTATCCTAAGTCACCCAAATTTATGATTTTACAATGTGATTGGTGGAACCTATATCACCATACAATGAATTGGGTAATAATAAATGATATATAAGGACATAAGGTTAATAGGTTATATTAGAAGACAAAAAATTAGAGGTTACATGGGTTGTATCCCAATCCTAAAAATAATATGGAACACATGTTGTATTCGAAGACCGAAATAAAAAGGTGCATAATTTATAGCTGATGCCTTAAAATAAGATAGTATAAAGTTTAAATCAGTCCCAAAAAGGTTACATGGGTTGTAGTCCATGCTGGGTAATATGATTGTAAACTATATTTTAGATCAAGAACAATGTAGTCACACAAGTGATTATGGCATGACTAAAATTTTTAGAAGGTCTTGGTAGGTATCCTTGACATATTATTTTCAATGATTTTGTGTGCGCCGTAAATTCATTGTATTATTACCAAGTCATTACCTCATTTATTATTCTCTTGATTACCTTATAAATCATGTCTTATGGTCTTCCAATATTAACACCATTACTAATATATATGATCTTTGATATTCTTGGTATGATCTCAATCTATTATTCTCTTGTTGTCATACCCTTATTCTTATGTTATTCTTATGAATCTCATATACCTGTGCTTTATTCGAATCTAAGCTCACAATTTATTTTATTTCCTTTATATAGGTTATAAGGAAAGCTTTTCTGTATATGTACTTAGTGGGATGATGTTTCATGTGGTTAAAATATTCGGATCCATGTTTCCAATTATACAAAAATATTACTGTCCCCAGGAATGTTTTTTTATTCTTCTAAAAATCCATATAAGTTGATGTAATATCCATGTTATTTTATCTAGGGTATTTATATTATTAGTATATCATGTTCATGAAAACATATATAGGAATAAAAAATAATTTAAAATCTATAATCATTATCCCCAATAGGGTCATAGATATCTCAATGAATGCTTAGTTCAAAATCCCACCATGAAATATATAATTTCCTCCAAAAAATTCATCTCATCATGGACAATACCATTTAGTGTAGAACCGTTCTTCAACACTTCCATTATTCATGAATTACATGTAATTTTTTCTAGATACATCTTCAATAGATAATAAGTAGGTAATCTCATACGTCCACATGATACTATGTGAAAACACCCAACTTTAAATGAATTTTTTCTCTTCAAAACAAGTTGATTCGTAGTGGAATGAACAACCACCTAATATTCACCCATAATGAAGGTGTATTAAAACGAATGATAAATAAAATTCAATGTGAACATATCGGATGTACATGGTTTCATAGAATCATCATACCTGCCTTGAATGATTCTACATGTATTTTAATGGAAATATTTCTTTATATTAATTAAAATTAATCAATAAATTGTGTGATATGATACACAGTATCTTAACAATCTCTGATATACAATATCACAATAAAATTACATTATGTTTTTGGTTAAGAATATAAATGACTAAATTTAAAAATATATATTTTTATAGAATAAAAATAAAAATACATTTATTTCAATTTATTATAAATTTGAATCATTGAATGTTAATGGTATAATTTTTTAGAAAACCATTTTTATGTAGAGATTGTGTACACATCACAATGAACGAAATTCAGTAACTATTTTTGGGTAATAATAACGATCTTTTACAGTGTATATTAATTTAAATTAGGAATCATTCATGTAATATTTATTGTATCCATGTAATAAGAATAAATCATGATTGGTGCTTAAAATATATACATTTCTTTAATGTGGTATTGTCACATTTTTCATATTTAGTTTATCTACAGGTTTTTATATAGTTAACAATTATATTTCAAAAAATTTACTTAAATTTTATAAATATAAATGTAAATATTTTATTAGGTATAATTTTTTATAATTGTTATAGTCTATCAATTAAATATGAATGGTGAAAATACTAATTTTTTTTGAAAGTTAAATTTTTTATGAAGCATACACAACATTAATTTTTTTTTATATATTTATAATATTCATATTTTAGAAAAAAATATGTTTATATATTTAATTTATTTCATTAAAATGCATTTAATAGTGAATTTTTATATAAAATACATTTATTATTATGAAAAAGTATTCTTTTGGAAACTTCATTTTAATCACCCATACAGATATTATTTTAGACAACATTTTACCAATTATGGGAAATTAATTTTGTAAAATAAATTCTGTATTTGGAATTTTAGTAATTAATATTTCATTACTCTAATTATACATTACATCATAATGAATATTTCAAACTATATAATTAAATTATAATAGTTATAGTGAAAATTTGTTTACAAAGTGGTTTTACAAAAAACATGATTGTATTTTATCCAATTAAACAAGTCTAAATTATATTTCCTAACCAAATATTATTGTTATCATATAACATCGTAAAAAATAAATTAATTTTAAAGATTATTTATTATGAATAAATTCACTATTTTTTATTCCTTTTGGGAATTTAAAATTTGTTTCATAGTGGGTCTTATGCCCCATATATAAAATGACACCTCTATCCACTTATCTCCACACATCATGATCATTTTTTTCCACTATATCCTACCAAATAACATTCCTTAGATAACACACTATGTCCCATATCCCCCTTTATGATATGAAATTAATTATAATAAGGGTTTATCTATAATCCCAAATAGGTTTTCTTAAGATGTGGTATAATTACTAAGATTAAATTTTGGGATTATTTATTATTACTTGTCTATAGAAATATATTCATCAATGAATATTTAATTAAATAAATATCTCCTAGTTAATGAAATTATATTATATTAATGGAATATTCTAAATCCATTTTTTTATCAAAAATATTGTAAATGAAATGGTTGATCATGTGTGTGGTAGATAACAACCAAACGAACTGATGTCATTTTGTCAATCACCACCACATAAATCTTTATTTAATTTAGAAATATATATTAAATGATAGAATTAATATATATATATATATATAATTAATATACATAAAAGAATATAATTTTAAATCTACTATCTTTCATTCCAATCTGATAGAAAATAATAATTCCTCTCTAGCATACATGTAGTTGTTGCCTCTAGGATGTGATGTGATAGATGTTTTTTGTTTAAATTTTACATTAATGATTAAAATGATAGATTTAATCAATACATATTATAAAAATTTTATAAAAATTATTCTTTAAATTTTAATTTTTACTTATATTTTTTAATTCTACCCTTTAAGAAAATGGAAACAACGTTCATACATACGTTCAACAAACACTATCAATGAATAGTCAAATTCATTTCCCACATGTAGTGTTTTAAGTATGATTATAAATACATATTAATTGAGCATTATGATTTTTTTTATTATTATTAAAATTAATTATAGGATGGAATTATAATCAATGTACAAGAACCAAAAATAATAATCCAAAACATATATGAAATACAATGTTTTTATTACACAAAATATTGATTATAACAAAATAATAATTGTAAATCAGTGATTAATGTATAAATATAAACAATATATGGTATTATATATGTATCTATGATAAATATATTTATAAAAAATCTATATTTTTTATATGGGTAGTTGGAAGACGTATAATGGATTATAAGACATGAGGTAAGGAGTTTTTATATCCAATTTATTTCAATGGGAAAAAATCATTTTTTTCACTAATCTTATAAGATATAAATATTCATGTATGATTCATTTTTTCATTCAGCTACTAGGTTAAATGTTATAAATGTTTTATGGGTGTTGTATTGCAATTTTTTATCAGGAATGATTATAGATAGTTTTTAAATAGTGAAATATTATATTTTATTTCAAAATAAAATAATAGATTTCCTTCTATTATAGTTATTTCTTGATTTCTTTTTATTTTCCCCAATTTTTATTCATGAATCCAAAATAATGATATTATGCAATTGTAATTTAATTTCAATCATCTTTTAGAAATATGTTCCCATTCATGTCCATGTAATCTAATATTTTTTTAATGAATGATTTTAATAATGTCTAGGGATTTTTATGTAACTTTTATCATTATTAATCTTATTACACAATTGTAGGAAATGAAAAATATTTTTTCCATATGATGTAATTTTTAAATTTTACAAAGAAATTTAACATGTTCTTTTATAAATTTTACATCATGAAAAATTGTTCTTTAAATCAATATATATAATAGATTTTATTATTCATTAAATGATGAAACTTTAATATTAAATCAAAATGATTACAATAATATTTTGAAAAAAATTAGATTTTAAATATGACTTTGAAATGTGAAGTGAATAATTTCCCCAATATTCTCCTTGATATATTTTAATCGAATATTCAATCTATGAAAAAATCCATTAATATTACAGATTTTTTAATAGTGACATGTTCCAATGAATTAAAAACATATGGATAAATAATGAGAAAATATGATAAGAGTGAACCTAATTTCATGTTCAAAATTTTCTTCATAGACCATGGTTTAATGTCCATAATATTATGAATGGACATTGTTCTCATGTACAAATGTTTACAAATAGGCCTACCATTCTTATTAGTTATAATTTCTCTGAATCTTTTCTACTAGTCCATATGTTTACTAAATGATATGAAAAAAAATCTTTTTATTAATTAGTAAACCAGTCTATATTAATACATTGTCACAATTTCATAATCATATGTTTTACACATTCCAATGAATATATTATTACGGAATGGATCATATTCATTATTTTCATTATGATTCAAGTATTCTAAATTTCAAATATTTATTTCATGAAAAAATATTTTTATCTATGTCAAGTAGGTTGTAATCTTAAATACTTAATCTCCTATTCTCATTCCATTATGCACAGATTGTCCACGAGCACCCACTTATATCATCCTTCCTTACCCCTACAGATGAACTATACTAACCCTTCCATTGGAATCCATTCAATAGGTTATAATTGTTTTTTATATAGAGTGTTACTGGGAATTATACTACATGGTATTATCTTAATCAGGGATTATTAAGACCTTTCATGAAATTAGAAAATAGTGTATCTTGTGACTAATAAAATTAAACCTTTATTGTAATTGAGAGTGTGTTTCAAAAATTTATTGATTATTTATCTATAAGGTGATATAATTATTTATAACAGGAATGGATTTTTTGTTTTGGAATATTACGATGTGTAGTTCAAGATTATATTTTAGGATTAGATACATTTTATTAGAACTATATAGATAATACTAAGCATATCATAAAAAATTATGTTTTTATAGGAATGTAATTATATTGGATTCCTAAAAATACTTCATTTGATGAATTATATAAGTAGATGTGGTTTTGGGACATATTCATACTTGGGTAATAATGATTAAAAGTTATGGCCATGTATATCTCAACAATAACTGTAGCTCATAATGAGTGTTCCTTTACTCTACACCTAGCTTAACACTCCCAATGGATATTATTAGGTAAGTTAAATATTTTCTATTAATAATAAAGGAGAATTTAAAAATATTGATGAAAATGAATGGATTGTGTGTCCTAATTTACTTGATCGTTGTATTTATTTTTTGGAATATGTGACTCCCCATTCTTATTTTGAAAATTTGATATAATAAAAACGTTTTTAGTTATATTTAATGGAGGAAACCCAAAGAAATAATGTGAACAGTGAATTTAGAGACCAATTAAAAAAATCCTTATTATAATAATATGTCATAGAAGCTAGGATATGAAATATTTTGTGAGTATTGTACCTCACCACTCTATTTATTTAACTGGTAACACAAGTCATGAAAAACATAAAAAATTTCCATGGAAGGATAATGATTCCATTTAATATTTTAGGATACATCATAAAAAACCCTTCAATGGTACTTTTCATCCACTGGTTGATAAGAAATGGATAATTTTTCTATAAATGAAATATTCAGTTATTTAGTTATCATACCATAGAAAATATGTTTCAGATCTTTATCATATTGATTTTGATATAGATAATCAGTGGAATATTTTTTATTATAAAAGTAAACTGGAAGGAATATCCTCTAGGAAATGGGATGTGTTTTGTAAGATATTTCTCTGTAATTATATCCATCATACATTACATAAAAAAGGGAAAAAATACATGATGATATTAATTAGTAAAATGGTGAATCACATGGTAACTATGAAGACTATTTTATGAGACATTCACTGAATGATACTGGATTAATCGTTAGACCTGAATGAATAATTGATCTGATCATTAGAGGCATGAAATGAAGTCATCGAATCTAATTAGTTATATGATAAAATATAACCTATGATAAATTAATTCAGTGTGCGGTCAATGTTGAAATGTAAGATATAAAACCTCATGGTTATAATGATAATAAACTGAAGATAGAGTTTTTAGTGAACTTACCAAAAATATATCACAATATGGTATGTAATCATTTCAACATTAGAAATGTAATGAATGCATGAAGTTTTGTTCAGTTAAATTAATGAATTGATCAAGAATATCTTTCAATCATGGGAAACCAACACAAAAATACGAATGCTATGTATATAATGTGAATAATATATTCAATGAAAGGATTTATGTGATGTTTTAATAGGTACACAACCCAAAAATGAGTATTAGTGAAATGGAAAAAAATTTCTCCTAGATTTCAATATTCAACCTCCAAATAACATTATCAATTTTAGAAACATAATTTTATTTTTTTAAGTACACATTCATATTTACATTTTATCTCATTCTAATAGGAATTTTTTTTAGAATTTTTATGAATTGTCATTTTTTGTAATGTATCTAAATATATATAACCTTTGATTTCCCATATCAATTTGAAATTTTGTGGTTGATAATTTTTTATGTGGTGGGGTGAGAATGTGACACCACATTTCTTGATGATTTTTTTTAAAATTAGTTCCATGATATACTATGTTACATTAAAAACAAATATTTAACACATCATGATATAATATAAAATTACAACCTATCCATCAATGAGTCTCTCTTTCATTCATTTATTTTGTGGGATTATCCCGGTTTATTTCAACAAATTTATGGGTACTTCCATTAAAACTAAACAGTATCAGTGAATAATCCAACACAAACATTACTGAATAATCAAATTATTTTAAAATATATTATTTGACCTCATATTTATATTTTTCATGTATAAATGGTGAATACTATTTTAATTCGCATGTCGGGAGATTATTTAATTAAAATAGCTTCAGTAATGTCATGAATTATGGAAATTTTAATAATTAATCCATATCTATGAAACAATCAATATATTTCATTAAAAAATGATATCCCTATATAATACACATAGACATAAAATCTCACTTTATTAAATTTTCATTTTAGAAAAACTACTATATAAAAATACTTAAATTAAATATAAGGAATACTCGAACGAAACATTGAGTATGACACTGATTCCAAAAATGTATACTTTATTCCTTAAAAATCATATAATTGGACTCATGAATTGTTGTTCAAGAATTATATTAGATGTATTGTTCCCATCACATTTTTCAATACACAAAAATTTATTAGTTACACCTTACTAACTATAGATAAATTGAAGGAACATATTCAATAATTCCAAAATTGGGCTCATGATTTGAGTGGGTTACAAGTCCAAAAGTCCATTTAATGGCTTCATGGTCCCATGAATTTAAGTGTTATTTAATTTGAAATGTTAGGAGTGACCATATATATTTCCCTTGAAAAAGTAAGTTCAACATAAAACCATTATCTTTTATTGATATATTATCAATTTAATATAAGACATTTAAATTTTCTATTCATTTATCATAATGTAAACTCAAATTATACCATCATAAACCATGAAGCCAATTATCTAACATGAATTATGAAAAAAACGCAAACATAAATCATAAATTATATTATTCTTAAAAATATCACATTTCCTTGGTAAATCATTTTCACTATGTTAATCCAATTAAAATAAAAGAACAAAACTCTTTTTAATGAAAAATAATAATTAATTGAATACTTTATTTTTTAGAAACACTATGGAATCATTTCAAAATATAATAAAATTTTCAAATATTGATAAATACATTGCTTCATTTTGAAATAAATTATTATATATACTTGGTCATTTCATCATGTTTTCTAATAACCATTATTAAATAAACATCTATTCATTATAATCCTTGAAAATAAGTAAATTCATCTCAAACACCACATTAAAAATATTTTTGATTGATTTTATTTTCTAACAAACAATATATTCAATAGAAAAATACTTTAAATATCAAACTCAAAATAAACATAACTTATTTCATCAAACAATGAATATATATATATATAATAAAATTTAATTTTAAACACTCTATAAAACCCATCCATTTTGTGGAAACAAAATTAGGAACAATCTAATTCCAATTGTAGTGAATATTCCAAATTTTCAAAGGATATGTATTTGTTCATGGTCTTCCCACCATGTATTTCATGCCATACACCCGTCATATAATTGAACAAATTTTTTTCAAATCTACCTTGGGGGATCTATATGGTTATATAGAACATAAAATATTAGCATGAAAATAAATTTCAATACATTTACCCCTATAAAATGAAATGACATTCACAATCATATTACAATACTCATCATGAATCATGATATAATCAATTCACATTTAACAGAATCACCTAGTAATGAATATAATCATAATAAAAGACTCTATTTAAACCCCCAAATATTACATTAGGATCTTACCTAGTATGAGATACCTTGACTATTTTTACACTAATAAACATATTGTTTTCATTTTCATATATTTTGTGAAACATATACACTCCCAAAATAACAAGAATGAGTGGATATGAATTTTGTGTCAATAAAAATTGAAACAAAGGATCTGATGTCACTATCTTAATAACTGTAATTGTTTGACCAATCATGTGATCCATGTTATCCAATAATGATTCTTGAAGGGAATGATAGATCCTCATGAGATAATAATAATTTAATTAGAATCACATGAATCACATTTATGTTTAATTCCACCATTGAATAGATGAGATCCCAAAAGAAGATCCAAATGTAGAATCTATCTCAAAGTGTCAAAACATTTGACATTAATGAAAAAAAATGTAAACAGGTATAAATAAAGATGAACATTAAAATTTGTCTCCAATAACTTAAATTATATTCTAAACAATTCACAAGAAAAATGTGTCATTATCCATAATAAATATTGAATATTATTCAATTAAATAATGTAAAATATATCCATAATGGATTTCAATATTTCTCATAAATATAATATCTGAAAAAAAAATTCCATCTTAAAAATCCCTAAGAAACACCTCAATTCCACAATATAAAGCTCTACAACACCCTACAAACTATTTTTGAACTAAGATAATTTTAATTAACCCCATTAAAAAATAAAATATATGTTTATACTTATTTTTAATATAGTAGTTTGTGTATATATGGGTTTAAAAAACAATCATAGTATTTTATTACTAAATAATTTAGGTAATAAATTTTATTAATTTAATTATAAATGAAAGTTAAAAATATATTTGAAAATATGTTTTGGGAATAAAAATTCTATGGTAAAATATAAAAAAAATTTAATTTTATTTCACTAAAAAAACAAACACATTAAAAAAATCCATTGGCTTCAACCACATTATATAGAAAACATTTAGAAATCAAATTAATATTCTAATCTTGAAGGAATATATTAAATTAATTGTAACAAAAAATTAACAAGATTCATTTACCAATGTAATAATCCCACGACAGTGGTTATAGTAAACAAAAATGATTTCCTCATATATAAAGAGGAGAAATATATGTAAACATCATCAAAAAATTAAATAAATAATAAAGAATTTATGAAGTAAAATAATCAACCCATATCCCAAAATAAATTAAAATATATTTCATGGGATTCACAAGATTACATAAATTAAAAGGAATATAGAAATTAAACAGCCAATGGGGCCAATGGATTCAGTATGCTGAGTGAAACCAGTATTCATGCTACCTAACTAGAAAGAAATTGTCCATCTTGGGAAATCATAGAATATTATAATTCATTACTAGAGTTTCACTAGAAAAATCAATTCTTGTTTAGAATATGATTAGGTATCTCAAAATTTACTCATTAACGAATGTAAATTTCTACATGGTTTTGATAAAAAATATTAAAAAATGTTTAAAATATTTGTCATTAATAATAAATAATTATCAATTCAATTTCCATATCATATGTATATATATATTGCAACTATATTTGATCATTAAATTGTAATAAAAACCACGTAACTTATGAAAATATAATTAGAAAGGGAACCATTTGGTCTTCAATAAAAATGATCGATCCTCGAAAAATGATGCATCAATGATTTTTAAATTGCACAAATTGATCAATGTTAATAAACATTGTTTTGAGTCATTTAATATTTTGTATCTCATATAAAAACCCCCCTTGAAAAATGTATTATTTCATTGAGGAAAATGATTCAAAATCCAACACCAACCATTAAAACCATTTTGGAGAGCCTTAGTGGCAGTGCACAAGTACTGGTAAAATGAAAAAGGTAGTATTTTATAATATAAAAATTAAATACAGAAGGGAGTGATTTAGGAAAACAAAAATTTCATGGAAATTATTTTAAAACAACAAATAAGAATCAGATATATTAAAAAATTGTACGAACGTAAATTTATAATGATTTATAATCCAATAAAAATAAAGAAAACTTGAATTTTTAGACATACCTACTTAAATCAGATTCAAAAAACAAAGACACCAAATTCCGTTAACGATGGAGGCATAACCCATTGAAACATAGACCATTAAATCCAAAAAAGTAACCAAATCACTTTTTATAGAACAAACATGAACCATCATTATTACGTTTATATTTATTGAGATTTATATTATTAATAAAACACAATGAATTATTTCTTATAATAGAACGAAAATAAATTTTTTAAATGAATAGGATGATTTACTTTGTATTCATCTTGAAATTCATTTATACAGATCCAATAATAAAAAATGACGAACCAGAAAAATCCATCATCATTATTGAATGGTTCGCCAGATGTATTAATGGGGTTGAATAATGAAATTTAATAAACACTCCATAAGTGATGAATTGGAAAGTCTCTATTTGTGTGAACCTCCTAATTTTTAGAATCAGGATAAAAAATGCAATGGAAATAAACCAAAAACATATAATATATATTCATTACAAAATTTAGGATGTAAAACCAGTTATATAGGTTAATGAATCAGTATTAAAAATCCAATGATTTCGTAAAACTCTAGTAAATTTACACCAACATTTCATTAATAATAGAAAATATTTAATATATAGGGAATAAAAAGATATAAATGAATATTATTTTAAAAAATAAAAATAAAAATGCTTATTAGACATAATAATGTTAAAATTAATTTATTATCCTAGGAGTATGGGAATATCTCCATAACAAAAAATTTTCATTAATTATTATTTTTCAACCTCACATTGAAATCATGATTATCTATGTCAAAATAACTATTTTGTGAACACATTGACACATTTTAAATAAAATAAATTATACTTTATTATTTTATATATTTCACTTCATTTTAAATGTCTAAAATTTTAATACATGTTGGTTCATAAAACTTATAAATGTATTCCTTTAAGTGGAGTAAGTTTCATCAAATAGTTTATGTATTAATTCTTTTACCTCACCATGCATATTCCATTTATAGTTTCATTTATTTAATTAATAACTAATTTTTTTAGGATGATGTTATGGTTTTAAATTTTCTATCATTACATTTGATACTAAGGAATATCTTTTCATAGTTTCTTATACTATTCAGTTTAAAAATATGTTAACATTAATTACAAATTTTGAAAATGAATCACTTACTAAAAACCTTCTATAAAAATTAAATTTCAATTAAATATTATCATAGTTAAATATTAATATTCCATGGTTTGTTTCATTGATAAAAAATAATTTGTATTCTCATTGTTCGGTAAATTTTTACCTAGGAAATTGTTGTGCATAATAATTTATAGGGTTTTTTTTCTCAAAAATATATAAATTTTAAAAACATATATATCTATTTTTTTAATCTATTTAGAAATCCTATAATACATGTTGAACTTCTACGAATATATTTACTAATGATTCCATTATCCATTTTTAAATAAATAACCATTGATCATGTTTCTTTGTAAATAATTATAAATGATGATTATTTATCACGTTTCTGTTAATCTATGATTGAGTTTTAAATGATTTAATGATCATTTGGAACATATACATGTGGTTTATATTTATATTTTAAAAGGGTTATTTATATTCATTCCATTCATTTTATAATATTTCATATCTACTCACATCTATATGGAACAAATGTGGGTATCCTATGTTTATAATGTTACATTACATCTATGGATATCCAATATTTACTATATAATTTTTAATTGGTTATAAGCATTTATTATGGTATTAATGAATTTATGGTTAACCATGAAATAATTTATGATTTTCATATTTATGGTTTTCCACATTTTTTATGAAATATATCATGTTTATTTTCAAATATTGTAATTATTTTTCCATAATAAAAAACAAATATAAATTATAATTAATGTTATCCTGAAATCATAATATCTTGATTCATTAATTATGATTCATTTACATCTTGAAGATATCATATTTTATGTTAATGTAGAATCATTATTTTATCTTACCCATATTTTCATCTTATGGTCAGTGACGATCGTTTATTTATATCTCATATTTTCACCTATGTAAACCCCTATAAGCTCACCCATTATCATTCCATCCACTATCATTTAATTGATAAGGATTATTATATAAGATATTATTATACAGGATTCATTCATGAAACGTTTTGTTTCATATTATTAATATTTTGTAAAATATGTATATTATATGTCTATTCAATATAGATACTTTTAATATAGATGACATAAGGAGTTTAATTTGTGAGATGTGATGAATAATCATATAAAAGGGTGTATTAATCATGTTATTAATTATTTATATCAGTTATTTCAAATAATGTAGAAAGAAAAATGTATGGTTGTACTGAAATATAGAATTTCTGTTTATTTCATTTCAAATTATTTATATTTTTTAATTAGTTATGTGAATAAAATTTATTTATACTTAAATAATTTTTCAAATCATGGAATTAAAATTATGTAATAGGTTCATTATTAATTATATGAAAATATAAGATATAAAGAAAAAATTATGGCTCTATAGTAAATTTAAATGACGTAAAGGTGTCAAATTTTGTCAGAAAGGATAATGAATTGTAAAGAAATATCTCCAAGTTATATTTATAATGGGTAAAACAAATAATTTCTAATCATTTTTATCATACAATCCAATTTCTATAAACATTTCTACCTTAATGAGAATTAATAATATTTTTTTTGTAAATTACCCTTGAAAACACTTTTAATATGTGCCCACTTATTACAATATCAAATAACATACATCCCATGGTTATCTATTAAATCCATACCCTAATTTTTTTATATTAATCTTTTATCAATGTTTATCATACATTATTCATGATAATGTGTTTGGAAATCTACATTAAATTTTAATATATTTAATTATGGAATGGATTCATCAAAGTATGTATCAATTTAATCCAAATTTTCTCAATTAAAATATTATATAAAATCATTCTAAATTTCATTCATGAAATTAATAATACACAATTGAAATAATTATTATTATATACAAAAATATTACTAATTTAAGAAACTATAATATAGCTCGATCCATACTTTGAAAATATTTTTTTTGGTCCATTCGTCCATCCACATGATTGATGTTTTGATATCTTATCTATATCTATAATGAATGACATTCATGGGACTAATAATAATAATAATAATAATACATGATAGGAAAGGTTAATTAATTTTATAAACATCATTCTAGATTTGGTGAATTTAAATTTACATGATAATGTCTTTCATTGATATTAGAAAACATATTATAAATTAATTTATATAACTCAATTCAATAAATTAGACAATTTAAATAAATAAAATCATAATGGAAAAAAAATAAATCATTTGAAAAAGTGAATAAAAAACGGTTAATAATAGATTAATGATTAATTTATCATCTATGTATGTGTATTTATAACTATATATAATTTTTTTGTTAGATACTAAAAACAATCAGTATTGCTTGATCAAAATATAATATATGTAACAAACATATATGAAAAAAATTATTATATTTAAACTATATATATATTTTCAATTATGAATAATGATCAAAATTATGTTATTAAGGTGGTAATATTTCTTATACAAGTTTTAAGTAAAAATTCATCAAAATCAATTTATAATGAATTTGTATTTATTCTATTATGACATTGAAATAAGGAAATTTTTTAATATATTTTAACTTAATTTAATTAAAATAATTATTACATTTTATTATTCTCGTTCAATATGTTCTTGTTTACATTCAATATATTTTAACAAAACAATTGCTTTATAAAATAGTACATTATATATTTACTATTAATAACCATTAAATTATTAATTATTATTACTTAGAAAATTATTTAATTCAATTTTTATACAAGTAATTCTCTTAAAATGATTATTATTTTTAACTTTGGAATTTTTTAATGAAATCATTAAATTTAATTCAAAAGATGATTTGTTTTATTTTTTTTAAATTTTCATAGAACAGATTTCACTGTCAAGGATTAAGGTTTCTATATTAGAGTTAGGAATGTGATCATGCTCATATATAATGTTTATGTATTATCCTTTTTATTATGTGACGGGTGTGTATAGAATATAATTTTAGACCAAAAAAATAGGAATTGAATTATATTTTCTTATATAACAGGTATATTAATTATGAGTGAACCCAATACATATTATTAATTAGAATAAATATTAAAACAATAATTTTTCTTATGATAATTCATCTAAAATCTAATTAATGGATTTGACGTTACTCTTTACATATTTAATGATTTTAAATTTGTAGGTTTTCATGAATTACAATGATATGTTCGACGTATTATAACTATTCTCTCAGGATTTTTTAAACATATGATTCATTCAAAGGTAATTCTAAAATAATTTTTAATGACCAACTTTCTCCGAAGTTACCCTTCTTGGGATGATAATGATGAAAGGGTAATAGTGACCCTGGAGTCCCACCTCTAGTCAGCATTAGGTTGGTGATTAGAACCAAGGGTACAAAGGTTAGACTATATGGAAGAAATTAAAATTTATTTAAAAAAGATCAAGAGACTAAATAGATCATCCACAAAACTACTCCCATAAAAATATAAAATAATAGAAAAACCAATCCCATACGCGTGAATAAAATAGAACTATTGGTTTTACAATATAATTTCAATGTATCAAATGTAAGGCTATGTAGTGATAAATCAATGATCCCATATTTTGATATAATAATACCTAGAATGGTCCTCATACTTCAATTGGAAACCAAAAATCGGTTATATATATATAGAGTGAGCATAATGATACATGTTATTGAAGAAACATAAGTCACTCATTCACACATGAAGTGAAGAATACTAATTCCCCTTTGATAAAACAGCTGAACAAAATAACAATAAAGAGGTATACTTTCCTTCCCAACCTAACCAAGTCATGAAAACCAAGTAACCGAAGATATGTAAATTAATATTGTAATAACAACAATGAATTGGGTACCCCACACCACTTCCCACTAATTACCTTCTCTTGCCTAATATAAAACATCATCACACTCCAACCACTTTTGAAAGATCCACATCACTACCCACCCACACACTTGGGCCACACAAACCACCTCGCATCGCACCCATAGACATCTAGTCCTCGCAAACCTCACAACATACTTCTCGTAGACACCTAGTTCACAAACCACACCACATCCCTCCCGTAGACAACTAGGCCACAAACCACACCACATCCTGCCCACAAACAACTTGTCAACAAACCACACCAAATCCTCCACAAAAAATGTTTTCCTTACAAATTACATCTCATCCTAAAGACACTTGGGAAATGAAAACACATATCATACCGAAAACACCTAGTAAATAACAACACATCTGATACTCAAAACACCTAGGAAATCATAACGCAACTCATCCCAAAAACAACAAGGAAACCCCAACCTGGCTACAAACACATCAACCTCACAAAACACAACATGCCATATGTATTTTTCGTGATCACTACCGAGAAGGGGGAGAAAGGAATAGTGGTTGGTCGTCCATCCATCCTCACACCGATATGTTTGGGATAGCCACCCACCCCCATAATGATGGGGGTTTTCATCACATGGTGATCTACTATAGTGGGGTGTGTATATAAATAACATCAAAAGATACATGTATATACCTATATGATAAAAAACTCAAGACCAACCTATGTTATCTCAATAAAAAACCATCTCACAACACTACCAACATTACTTCTAACTCTTAATTCACAACACCACACTTCATGCCACAACCACTTTTCTTTTTCAAAAAACAAAATTCACCATTAAAATTAATGATTAAATACTCTTTTATTCAATATAGTATCCCATCCAACCCATACATGTTCCAACCATTATTTACCAATTTATTTATTCCATTAATTACACTATTATCTTGGAAACTACCTTGCACAACACAAAAAAAGAAATACAACAAAACACCACCACACAATATGATAACATCCCTATTTCACAACACTACTGATACATTCCACAATCAATCAGTCTCTCAATGAGAGATTACATTACATGGTTCAGCTGATGTTTCATCTATTATATCATCAACCACACCACCCAACCCAACCCATGACAATCACCTGTGCCTCAAAAATTTACCACATAACAAACTAGAGTGTATCCACGCATAACAACATAGCCACTTCACATTATATATTTCCCACACACAAAACCAAAATATACCACTAATCAAATCACCCCACATTACAATTCATAAATCAATTCCTTATTTAACGTGGCATCCTATATTTATTTACAATTGTTAATTAACAGGTTTTTTATAAATCATGGGTAATATTTGTGTTTCCCATTTTATTCAACTGTACTTGATTTAAAAATTTACATACACATGATTTCAATTGGAATCAACAAACTTGAATATTTTTTTGTTTTCAACCATGGATGACAAATATCCATGACTTTTAGTGGGATTTTTATCCCATGTAGTTCAAAATATAACAATAAAGAAAATTCTAGAAAAACTTGCACATCATATCCCTCTACCCTTTTATATTTATTTCCTCTATTATTATTTTTGATTAGTGAGGAAAAAATGTGATATGTTGGAAAAAAGTACATCCCTCCCACATTGTGAAAAATAAAATAGAAATGAAGGAAAAACCACCCTTGAAGAATATTTTCAACTCATTCGTACACTATAGGGTGAAATAGAATTCCCTCAATAGACGAACACACTCTAAAATGATGGATCAAACTATTTCAGCCTATAATATTATCAAAACGGAACCCAAAAAATCAAATCATCCTAAAAACAAAATGGAATAAAATATCATGGAAAGAACATGGGGAAACAAATGAGGAAGAGGAGATAAGTAACCAAGGATAGATTGTGGATCACCGATGAACAACCATTAGTATTGATAGATCATGGAGGGTTGAGTAAGGATCTAAGGACACCTCAAGGTGCCTAGGGTTCATCAATAATGAGAGGAAAATATAATGAATGGACGAATGAATAATGGTTTACATGAAAATAAATATTAAAACTACACATGACTGGGATATTACCGGATGTGTAATACCCATTCAGATTGTATAATGCTTGTGGTTTAGATTTTCCAGAAAACGCATCGACTCTCTATTTCATTTTTCAAAAAATGAAATATTACACACCGTGAATCATCCCTAACATGATTTGAAATAGTGTTTCACATGTTGTAATGTGATAAAACGATGTGTAATCACACTAATTCCATCATTTAGCTATAGAACATCACCAAACATATTTTTATTCTCAAATGAACAATTCAAACCACAAAAACCTGCAATGTAATAGACCAATAAGACAGATAATATTATATTAGATACCTCTCAGATGATTCTAACACTCTAGAATCCAATGTGAAGCCCATAAGAAGTATTATTAGAACAACTACTTCACTAGATACCACTAAATGGTCATTCAAGTCTTAAAATTCTTCTAACAACAAAACACATTAAAAATCAATGATAAACAACCCTTGTTTGGTCAAAAAATGGAGGCGGAAACCCCCAATATTGAGGAAAATACCCTCTGATAGTTTTTACCCAATGAAAATAGGTTACACCCCACAAGACGAACATACACATTTTTTGAACATCATAATCAATGTGTTCTGTAATCCATGTCAATATAAAATCTGCTCTAGAGGAACTCACACACCAGCATGGGATTAATTGCTACACTATTAATTTTTCATGATTAGGATTTGTTTCCTCCCATTTCCACACATTAGGAAATTATCACTTAATGAACCGAACATAACATTGTCCATGGAAAACAACTCATCTGAGATAAAAAAAGATCATGAATTAAATAAAAAAATAGAATAATGAAAAAATCAAAACAACTCTAGGTCATTGCACTTCATTTGAATCTCCACTCTCATAAATTACCCATTTCCTCCAAAAAACATGAATAAAATGAATGATTATTCCATGAAAGACCTTATCTAGATGATCCTGGCTCTCTAATGGCCTATCCAATAACCTAGAATGATTCTTGATATACAACAATACCTATTCAATAACAATTTAGTAATTGTGTACCAACCATTGGAGCTGTGAGATAAGGATGATTTTTTGGATCCTCTCTAACAGGGGAGGAAATTACAAATCATAATCTACCTCACCACCTTGATCCAACACCGTATAGGGTCCAATGATCCTAGAAGAAAGCTTACAAGCTCTCCCAAACCTCTACTTCCCACATCAAGGGGAGACCTTCAAGAAAATGTAGTCCCCAACCTTGAACTCCTAGGATCTCCTCTTATTATTGATATATGACTTCCACGGTTCATGTGTTTCTTTCACCCTATCAAGAAGGAGTTCATATTCTCTATCATGCTTTTCACAACATCTGAATCATGAATAGATATCCCCGATCTTATTTCTAGCTCAATAGAGGATAATAATTTCTTCCAAACAATGCCTCAAATAGATCCATGCTGATTGAAGAGTGATATCTATTATTATAAGAAATCATTACCAATGGTAGGTGTCACACCCATGATCTTCTATTGTACAAGACACACACCCACAACATATCATCTAACATCATGAGAGATTACACTTTCTTACCATCTTTCTGAGGGAGGAAAGGAGTGGTGAGGTGTAACTAAGTGCCAAAATCATGATTCAATCCCCTCCAATCACATGAGTTAAAATTTGAATCCTGATTTGAGAAAAATTTCAATGTAACTCTATGGAATTTCACCACTTAATCCATATACCACTTATCCAATGAATCAATTTTCTCTTAATACTTAGTCTCTATGAAATGGGTCGATCTCATCATTCAATCCACTATCACCCAGATACCATCATAGCCCCCCTGAGCCTTGGGTAACCCTATGAAGCTATCCATTGAGATACTATCCCACATAAACTTGAGTACATCCAATTGATGCATGAACGCACTTATAAAATAATACTCAACCATCATCTATAAGAATAATATGCACCTTTCTATAGACTCTTGCCCCACCAGTTTCATCACATTCCACCAAAACTATGTTCCGAATCCTTGGTTCATCTTATAAACTCTTGTTAGTATTACTAAATGTGATCTATGAAACTCATGAAGGTCAATGGAATGTACATATTCTAGAAAAAGATACTTTCCATGAAACAATATCTGGTTCTAACCTTACTTTAACCCTCACTATGTATCATCACCATTGACACCAGGATCATGGAACACCTCTTCCTCTATGTTTCCCAAATGAGACTCCTCCACCTACTGCATTAGATATAATTGCACTATCATCTGAAATGAATAGCCTCTACTATCTTCCACTCATGAATATAAGTGTAAGTATACCAACTCTTCCTTCCCCTTCCAAATATTTTTAGACTCCCAAACAACCTCCTTGTATTCATTACTTCTGAAATTATTGTCCACAGAATTTCCCCTTCATAGGGTGTCACATATCTAAAAATTGTAGTCCTTGAGAAAATCAATCATTATTCTCTACCGAATGTTTATATTTCACTGTGGAATGATATGCATCATGATCATGTGATCCATAAAATCTAAAACACTCTAATTCATGAGTTAATGCTTCCAAAAAACGAACGAAAAACACAACTAATTGGAACTGTTGATAGTGTGCGGAACAGTTAGGTTTATGTGTATGTAACTAAATAGAACGGTAAAAGATTACATCTTCTTGCTTCATTAAGATGAATCCTAATCCCAAAAATTAAGCATATAAAAACAACTAAAAAAATCCTCTTCATCTAAATTCTGGATCACTAGATTACTAACCAACTTCTCCTTTACATAGTCCAATATAGACTAGAACGTCTCACTCAAAAAAATATTTTGTTCCTTTCTAATCATAACAATCAACAGAGCTGTAACATCAAATAAATCATATACAAACCTCTGACCATATCCCTAGAGGACAATAAAACTATGTTCTTATTCCATGTTCTTAGGTTCTTCTAAAGAAACAACTACTTCAACTTTCAATACATCAACTACCACACCCTTCGACTATGCCAGATTTCGATGGAAATTCACCTATTGTTTCCAGAACATACACTTGGGTAAATTTTCATATAGAAATGGGTGTTGAAGAAACTAAAATATTGTCCTAAGACGCTCGACACATTCCTCCTCCAATATATAGTAGATTAGGATGTCGTCGATTAACACAATTATGAACCTATCTATGAAATAATTATTAAGAGAGTTCATAATCCCCATGAACGTGGATAGTGCATTCGTAACAATGAACAACATGAATACAAACTTGAAATGACCATACCTACACCTGGATGAAGTATTTGTGATTCTTCCCTCCTTCACCCTCAACAAGTGGTATTTAGATAATAAAATGACCATAGAAAACCAACTTTCCCCTCTCAATTGGTCAAAATGATCTTCTATCCAAGGAAGAGGGCATATGTTCTTGACCGTAACCAGATTCAAACTCTTTTTTTATTTTCACAACCTTCAGCCACCATCCCCCATCATTCCAAACAACACTTGAGAAATACCAGGAGACACAATGGACTAATCAAATCCCTCCATTATTAGATCATCAATATAAATATTCAACTGATGCAACTCATAAGGTTCTATCAGATAAGGAGAGCTTAAAATTTGAGAATCCAAGAGAATAATGTTTATCTTAAACTCATCATTACATCATGGGGGAAGATTCAAAACCACCTCGGGAAAAACATCCAAGAACTCCTCAATCATTCTTGGAACAATTAACATTTCAGATTACATTGATTTTATTGAGAGCTTAGCTAGTGAAGAGAGAACAGGATCAATAAAATAACTTCCCACCTGATATCTCCACTCACCAGTGAAAACCACAAGTCAACCATAAATATCTGAAAACATGATTATCCTCTAGAAGATTTCAATAATTGATTCCATGGAATACAAGTATCTGATGTATATAATGAAATTTTATGGATGTATCAATAGAAAGAAATGATCCCCAAATGACTGATGAAGCCCCATAATTAGTTTATACCCCCATCAAACATTAAAACATGTTTTCTTAGCCTCTGATTGGAATACTCAACACCAGGGTAAGGGGATGCCTCTTTATGTCTCTCCCCATAGAATGAGCTATAACATGTTAAATAAAGGAGTAATAATCATCCAAATCAACCATATCACAATAAATGGTAATAAAAAACCGATATTACATATAACGATATATGTTCCTTCTAAAAATACTACCTCTACTATGTGAAACTGACCACATCAAGCACCTCTTACCCTCTATAGATGAAGACCTCCATAGCCATGTCCAATTCATGCCCCATGACAAACATCATGATCTTCAAAACTACCTTCTATATCTCTCCTAAGTGGATCATGAGCCTATTATCCATGTTGCTGAAATGTAATAGATGTAAATTATTTCTAAGGTAGGCACTGAACCTATCCACCTTCACAAAACAAAGCTAAAACAATATCATGCAATTGATTCTGATGATGGATGCTGAGTCCATAAAAGAAACAACTCGGATTTAATCCCAAACAAAATTCTCAAGAACTAGATGTTAAATAAGGAATGTGATGAGGTCGAATCCCTGTTGGTTGAATCAACAAAGGCCCTAGTGTTGGTTACCTACAAATGGTAGCCTTTCCTCTCAAGGAACCATGTTTCTCTACTCTCACATCATACCTCGTCGTGAGTGAATCTACACAACAAACAACACCTTCTTCAAAACATCCATGTATTTCAACAATGTAATGGGAGTAACTGCATACTGGATAGAAGGATGAAGCATCTCCACTATATTTCTTGCCCAAGACTCCTCATCTGGATTGATATTTGGCAAAAACAATTGAGATAAAAAAATAATATCTGTATCTCGTATACTGACATACTCCTATGCTCAAGGGAGATTAAATCCTACCTCTTTTTATCCTTCATCAGTGATCATAGTAATTATTCTTAGAATTCCATCTCAAATTCAACCCATGAAAATTTTTATTCCTTCAACCCCACTAGATAACCCACTAAACCAGATGCACATGTCCTTGCCTCGGACTATATACTAAAAGAACCATTTAATCCATTAGGTATTGGAAAATACTTATGGTGTACTCAAGGTCCCCATGCTAGCTCTCTATCTCTATGTCTGAAAGAGTTCCCTTTTACTTTCTCAAGAATATTCACTGTATAAAACTAAACACTCTCGGCCACTAGTCATCCTTCTCAAATGGATCAACCCTCTATTATTCAACCAAATCTTCCTTTTATTCCGATACTACCTGATCAACATGTGGATGATGAATACTATCCAAATCTAGAATCGAAAACAATGATTTCTTAAGCCCAATGTTTATGAAATTGAAGATACATTTTAACTTGTTTATTTCATTTCTAACATTTTTTAAACATTTTAACTTTCCCAAATCTTCACTATTCAAACAATACCACAAGTTGTTATGATGGATGTACATTTCATATGGTCTATAAACTAAAAATTTTGTATCTTAACTTGGTTATTTGGTAGTATAGGATTTCTTACATCAGATCGTGGGGGTCCTGAAATCCCTTTTCCTAGCCAGTCTTCCCTAACCTGTTTCATGCACCAATATTTCTTGACATTGATTCCCTACCAATCCATTCAATCCCCATTATGCATAACTTGAAACACCATCCTATCTCACAACCAAAACCTTTAATACCATTCTTCCATGACCCCTCCCTCCAAATATACCCCTACTGGGATAAAATTGAATAATGGGAGGTAATGACACCTGAGTCCCGCGTCTAATAGGCCCGAGGATGGAATCTAGCACCAATGGTATACAAGTCACCCAATATGGAAGGAATTACTATTTTTTTAAGAAAATATTACCTAGAGTTATGATATATGATCAACAAATCAACTCCAATACATTTATAAAATAATTCCAAAAACAATCCCATATGAATGCATAAAATCAAAAAAGTGAAATTTAGGTAAAACTCCAATGTAAGTATGAGAAGTATGGATATGTTGCCTAAAGAATGTTTCCCAATGTATAATCTAGTAATTCCCAGGAAGGTCCACATAATCCACCGTTAATACTTAATGATGTCTCATATATGTTGGGTGATCATAAATATATACTCAGTTGGAAGATATTATGTACCTCGTTAACATGTGAAAGGAAGGATACTAATGCCCCTATTAGAAAACAACTGATCTAAATAAAACATCATAGTTATACTATCTAGACCAAACTTACCAAGGAATTATTCCCATGTAACTCATGTCATGTATAGTATTATAGTATGTAACATGATGATTTGGGTACCTTGGGACAGTTTCCAATGATTAAATGCTCTTACCTAATAGAAAACATCCACACAGTCCCACCACTTCTTTAAGATCTATATCACTACCCTCCAGAAGACACATGGGCCTCACAAACCACACGACATTATGCCCAGAGACACAAGGGCCACAAAACACAATGCATCCTTCCTATAAAAACCTGGGATACAAAACACACCACATCCCTCCTATAGACACATGGTCCATAAACCACACCACATCCTATCTGTATGCATGTGGGCCTCAAAAACCATATCTCATCCTGAAAAAACAAGAAAACTACTAAAATTTCACATCCTGAAAAAGCATGTGAAATCACAACACATTTCATCCAAAAATAACCTGGGAAATCACAACACATCTCATCCCAAAAAACCATGGTAAAACATAACATACCCACAAACACTTGGGACACTCATACCACAACCTGCCAAAAAAAATCTTAGTGTATCCATCCATCACCTCACCAGGATGTTTGTGAATGATACCCTCCAATGTGAATATGGGGATTTGGATCATGTAGTTCTCAACACGGGTGGGGTACATAAATAAATTCCAAGGGAAATTACAAGTATATGCATATATGATACAAAAAACTCAAGAAAAACCAATGGTTTCTCGTAAAACAACCATATAAAAACACTTCCAACTTTGGAGATAACATAATATGCACAACACTACACATCAATCTACAAACTACAATAAATTTCCAAAAATAAAAATTATACATTACCATTCATTATTAATAACTAATTTTTTCATTTCCTTATACCAACCAACCCAATCAGTTCAAAAAATTATTATCCAATTTTTTTATTAATTTTTTCCACTGATATATGTACATCTACCAAGTATAGCACACAAAAAACAACACAACAATACATCACTGCATAACCCAATCACAGCCATGCTGTACAAAATTAATGATCCATTCCACAATCAATCGATGTCTCAAACTGATATTACATTATATGGTATGTTTGATGTATTGTATAACATTCATCCACCACACTACCCGATAGTACTCACCAAAACACTTGTTCTTCAAAAAACGTAACACAAAACAAACTAAATCATACACACACATCACAACATATCCATTTTACAATATTTCTATCCCACACACCACCACAATATCTTACAAAAAACATCATCCCATATACCAATTCATAAAAAAATTCTATATTTAATAAGGAATACCTTATTTAATTCCACTTGTTAACTCATTGTTTTCATAGAAACAAGGTAATCTAGAAGAATCCATTTATTTTCTAAGTGGACGTGATTTACAAATATCAATGTACAAGTGTTTAGAAAGAATAAAGAAACATAAAACTTGTATTAATCACAACCAAGGACCACCAATGGACATGTTTTTTTAGTGGGGAATTTATCTGGTATAGTTCACAACATCACAATAACATCAAATCTAGAAATCCATATTCATCGGGTTCTTATACCCCTTTCAATTCTTTTAAATTATTCTTATAATTGATTAATGTGCAATAACTATAATCTGTATAAAAATAAATGTAGATCCCTAACACAATATACAAAATAAATGTTATACTTGAAGATTCTTTTATACTCATCTGTGCTCCATAGGGTAAAGAAGAATGCCCACAACTGACAACCACACCACTAGAAACTTGGATTAACCTATTCTGTACCTTAATATTGTCAAAATTATTCAATGAAATCCGACTCAATAAAAACAACTCCGTGGAAGTGAATCCTATGGAATTAATAAGAGGAAAAGAATGTGAAATTGGAGAAAACCCAACACATAATGATCAATGAATTTCCAACAAACAACTACTGGGATTGATAGATAAATGAGGGAGGAGTAAGGCTCAAAGGACTCCTTTGGGAACCTATGATTCCTTTGGAATACGAGGAATAAGGATGCATGACCGAATGAATAAAGGTTTTACTGAAAAAAGTTATTAAAACTGCATATGATTGGTTTATTAGGTGACGTTTAATACCCTTTCATGTCATCTAATACACGGGGTTTGGTTTCACAGAAAATGATTAACACATCTCGTTATTTTAATTTTTTAACCAAAAAGTATTAAAAACCATGTAACTTCCAAAACATATGATGAAATAGTGTTTCACAACACGTTCTGCGATTTAACGACCTGTAATCACCCTACTAATATCCATTAGCAACTAAACATCTACAAACACCTTAGGAGCCTACATCAAACACTTTCAACCACCAAAACCTACAAAGTATCAGACTGGGAGGTCAGAAAACACTACATAATTATTCTATATTCACTTTATGTATTAATCTATCAATATAATTTATTTTCTTGTGTTATATATATATATTATTTTTAATTGAATAATGTCTATATTATGTTCACTTGTAATACATGATAATTATCAATCATAATCTACCCCAAACTGGGTATCATTTTATAACCCAATCCTATTTTTCTTATAAAATGAAATGAAGGGAAATATAGTATATAATACATCTATTAAAATATCACTTCATTTAATTTTATAAATATTTTTGAATACATATAAAATAATGAATTCATTATTCATATATAAATCAACACTAAACTAATACCTTCTAATGTGTAGTTTATTGATATATGAATTTTACATTCTTAAAATTATTAGAGTATATTTTTTTCAATTGAAAAACCATAATTATTAATTTTAAATTTTATGGAAAATTTGGATGATGTTTTATTCATTCAAGGTATAAAATTATGTTAAATTAAAAATATGCTTATTTTTTCATCATGGATAGTTAATATTTCATGTTTTTCATGATTTGATATAAAATATACTGAATTGTACTATAATATATTTTATTATAATGTATCAGGGCAAGGAAGATGCGAGGGTCGGGCTATTCCTAGCCCCCCCAAATTTATTAAAAGAAAAATGAGACACAGCAGACAAGGGATGGGAGGGGTCGAACGACCCACACCCAAAAATCCCTTACAACCCACGCCAAAGAAAGAAAAAACAAAGAAAAAAGGACTCAAAAACAGACACAACAGCAGCATCATCACGTCACATCCAGCCAGTACCAGTATCCAGCAACACTACATCCAGCATTAACCAGCATCAAGCAGCTCACAGCTAACCAACGACCAGCATTCAAACTACAGCAGTAAATGACATCCAGCAGCAGCAGCCAGCCAACCAGCATCTACAACCAACTAGCAACCAGCATCCTCATTTTCAATCAACTAACACCTCTTTCACAGCTCAGCCAAGCAGCCAACGTCCAGCCCATCAAAAGAATAAAAGTCCCCAACAACGCCTCCCATCCAATCATCAGCTCATATCCATTAGCACCAAATCCAGCATTCATCAGCACCAATGCCAGCAGCACCAAAACCATCACCAGCAATTTCATCATCCCATCATCAACCACCAACAGCATCAACTCCACGCATCCCAGTCCAGTAACAAACATGATCCAGCACCAAATTTTCAGCCAGCCAACACTTCCTTATAATGTATCAGGATTTGTGTGATACATCCTTAAAATAAATTCATTTTGATATGGGTTTTCCCTATTTAACAGAGGACATATATGATATTGATTACTAGTAATGTCAACTAAAATATGTGTGGTTGATTATATTTCCCATGATTTTTCACTATTATTAAGATGGAGAGACAATAGATACCATTTAAAAGGAAACAACACAACCAATTTTATTATTATTCTATATAGAACCACAAAAAATAATGTCCCTTGAAATAATAATTAATGCATGATTACATATGAGAATAATATAATCATTCATTTCACATAATATAATCCACCAATATTGATTAAGAAGAAAATTTATAAGAATTACAAAAGTAGATTTCAAAATATATTATATAATAAAATGTAAATTGAGTAATAATAATTACAAATTATTCTTCTTAGATAAAAATATATGAAGATACAAACTACATAGTCAATCAAAATAAAGGAAAATCCATCAAATGTATTAGATGATGCATACAGAAAATGAGAAATACACAACATTTTAGAATAATATATCCAATATTAGTTTTTTTATGGGTGATCCTCTTAAAGGGTGTTCCAAAAAATCTATTATTATCAAGGATAATATAGAGTATACTGAATTCAAATCCACGGTAATAATAATTGAATTTCAATTATGATGAATATTAAATGGAAAATTATATAACTTGAAAATACTATTTTATATGAACTATCATGGATTTGATATTTTTTTTAATTCATAATGATAAAAAAAATTCACAAATAATTAGGTTAAATTCAATAAAATATTAACACTAAATATACTTAGAAATGAAGAATCACGTTCCAAAATGGAATAATTTCATAACAATAAATCTTATTTTGATTGGTGAATGAAACATCCATTTTACAATAATAATAGGAGGGCCATATTACGTATCAAGGTGGAACATATGATTATACTATTTAATATACATTTTATGATTTATAGAAAATGATATAGTTTATATTATATGAATTTTTTGTTTTTATAAAAATGATGCCAATCAGATAATTTGATGCTCAAATTGAAATATGGAAATATTATTTCATAATAAGAACATTATTCAGACATGATATTTAATTAAAAAATAATAAATTTTGATCTAGTAATGATATGAGTTACCAATCACATTTCTATAAGATATATTATCCCTAAAAGCCACATTTATCAGTTACAAAAACAATTATATTATCAAATTTCATGTGATATCACAAATGTAAAATAAATGGATATATATCATTTAAAAATTGATACCATATCATATTTTGTTTTTTATTTTATAAAATCATTTTATTCTCATAGGAAATATTTTTGTATTCCCCTTTACAGATTTACTCAAATTAGAAATTGTTTTCCATGTTGTTTTACAAGCTATTGAATATATATTTAGTGTAGTTATAATGAAATGTGTCAACCACATCATCAATCCAATATTTTATGAATTTCATGTATATAATTAATTAATGAATAACTACACACCCTATATTATATAAAATGTATTCATTATTATTTTCTATCCATAAATCTCAATAATCCTTTATTCACTACAATAAATTCCTTTACAATGATCATATATTTGTAGAATCCATCCAAATAAGATTATTAACTAAATGTTTTAATTTTATTGATTAACATTGTGAATTCATTTTATTTTGAATGGAAATATCATAATTGGTGTTAATATCCTGCTTTGGACCATCTAAAAAATTTCTTATTACAAATCATAATGGAAGATAATCAAAGAATGATAGAGTAGTTTTCTAGTCTAATGTTTTTCTTTTAAAATTTAACAATTTGGATGTTCTTTTACAGGTATTATAAACAAAACATAATAATAATAACTACCACTAAATCACATTATAAAAAATATCCTTGATTTAAATTTGAGTTTTACATCATAGGGGATACACTATTGTGGTTTAAATATTTAATTTTGTGGTGGAAAACTACATGTGTTAATTTCCACTATAATTTGGTAATGATTTTATTTTGTTTTATTTTTATGATTATTCTAATAATTTGGTTTCATAAATGATGAAAATACCATTATTTTAATCATTGGACTCCAAATGTGTTTTTAGCATATTCAAAATATACCAGGATTGGAACTAAATACAACATGAAAAATAATTGTGAATTAGATATATAATATTAATGGTGATAATAAATTATAGAGGAAAAATATGGAGATTTATATAATGATTATACATGTAAATTGTATAATTCAATTTCACTATCATGTGTTTTTATAAATAAATTCTTTGTTTGGTAGAGAACATAATACACCACACATAGATTCATCAAACAAGTAGATATTTTTATTTATGTTTTACTATTGTAACATATCTTTTAGAATGGAAGGAATTAACATTATTATCTAGATAATGAAAATAGTGTTTATATATGTTTATATAGTGACTCAACCATTACAAAATTTATAATAAATGTAAATTTAACCAATTGAATATAAATGAAATGTTTTTATGAAAATATATTTAAATGTGAATAACGTTTAGAAAAAAATTTATAAAATCACAATTGATGGATTATAATAATTAAATATGTATAAAATATATTTAATTTAATGTTTTAAACTCATATTATGTGTTTTATAGTAATGATATAAGAAAAAAATCAAATTTTGATAATAAAAAGATGTATTTGTCATGAAAGGTAGTTTTTCTGCCTTCGATGGTGAATCCATCTTAACTGGATTTTTTTTCAAATTTATTACTTATATTTCACAACATAAACTATTAATTTATAATTAGAGTATACAATATTACATTGGTTGAACATTTCATATTTTTCAGTGAACATTCATATTTTAATGAATAGTGAATATTACATAAAAAATATTTTAATTTTTTTTAATTTAAAAATTGTATTAAATTTTTTTAACAGTGTTAAAGTATAATTATATTATATTTATATCATATATCCCAAATATGACATTGTAATAAATGTTATGGGGAAATTCTATATAAAACTATGTGAACTTTTGAATATTATACAATGAAAACTTATTTTCTCATTCTGTCAGTGGGATTACTTGTTTTCTAATTTCTGCCAATTAGATTATTAGAATTAAGAAAATTTAATTTCATATTCATAATAAGAACAACCAAATTATGTATATTGGTCCATTTTTTGACATTCCTAATAGTATCATTTGAATTAATTTTTATCACCATGGTTTTGGGGAATTCGGGTAATTAAAAGTTAAAATTATATTATAAATATTACAAAATTACTCACAAAACTTTCCTAATTTAAATGGATTAGTTTTTCCAAATAGAATCATCTTCGTGTTAGTTTTAGGAAAAAGTGGAATGAAATTGATTATTACAACACATTTATAATATTATAATCCAAGTGAAGAATCATTTTGTCACACCCTTTTTTTATTAAATAAAATAATTTTTATATAGATTTATATAGGTGATATATTTGAATATAAACTTAAATTTTAAATATTAAATAATTATATAGATAATGGGTATTTATTTATAATTTTTTTAAATGATTAAATTAATAAAATTGTATCACAATGATGATGTAGTAATTTTCTAATTAGTGAAATAATCAAATAAATGATAATGTAAGTATAATAATAAATATAATTTGATATAATCAGTTTTATCCAATAATTTTATTGATTACTAACACATCTTAGTGATTTCATAAATCAGTTATTTCAAATTTATCTTTCTATTATGATAGATAAAAAATTCACCTAATGAATTTTTTCAAAATTGACACAATTAACATTTTACAATAAATAATATTTATTTAAATTATACACAATTATAGAAGATCATGATTTATTCAAACATAATTAGATGTGTAATTTATAATCATAAATTAATTTTTTAATGATCATTTTCCAATTTATAGTAATTTTAATAACCCTATATTTTTTAATTACAAGATATCATGGAAAAAATTAAAAGGGTAAAATAAGTGTTAAAACCAAATGAAAAGGGGTTTAAAATTTAAAACAATAGGTCCAATTATTATTTGATAATTTAATATTGATCCCTATAAATCTTATTATAAAATTAAATCATTTTGGTACCATTTTGAATATAAAATTAATTTTTATTAATTTAATTTTATAATGATTTGTAAAAGTGTCAATCCCCTCTCTTATAAAATTTATCCATTTATTATCAATTATTAACATCTAAAACCCTATTTTTTCGGATAATATATGAAAAATGAAATTCATATAATCCCTAAATACATTATAGAGGCATTAGTTTTGGTAGAATACTCTCTTTAGAGTTGTTACTGTACTAATAAAATGATATCTCCCGAGGTCGATGTAACATTTTTAATGATGTGTTTTTGTGTAATGAATTCTTCCAGATCCGTCAAATATTATCCATCCATAAATAAATTATAATTGAAATATCCTAGTTATACCTAAATTTTATAACTTTAATATCATCCCTAAAATTCATTTCCAATTTCACCAAATTTGAAGTGAATTAATCTTTTTGGTGTATGGTGGACTATGACCTTACGAACAGATATAATTAATTTTCCATCACCATAACTCAAAATAGGATATAATGATATAATTAATGATTAAATATCATATTAATGATAAATTTATCATTATATGAGAATAATTTATCTAATAATTTATTACGTTCCAAGCACATACAAATGGTAATGTCTTTCGTGCATTTGTGTGAACTATCACCTCCAAGAAGTGACATAATTCATTTTTATCATCAAATTATATGGGTAATATATGTAGGTATATATAAATTATTAATATTATATTAATTCCTTTATTATAATTATTTAATTATATAATAATATTTATCTTCTTTCCATAATGATCATTGAAAAATGAAAATTTTACGCATGTGTACGTATGTGTCACGTGCTCTAGGATTATAACATTGTTCATTTTTAATATCCATATGTAATGAATGTATTAAAAAGTACAATAAAATAATTATATTGATTATTATTTAATTAATATTATTTTTGTGATGATATAATTTTGACCACATTGACTATTGATATCAAACCAAATTCATTTTGGACTCATGTGTCAAATATCGACTAAATGACAAACATGAAGTTAAATAATTTAGTAATTTTTATAACATGATAAAAAGTTATATAAAATAATAATAAACTAAAAAAATTTCCCAATAATGTAAATAATTAATTACTTTTTTTATTTATGAATATAAATGTTGTACGTAATGAATTAGAATCAAATTGAAGGGTTGTTAAACTAAAAAATTATTTTACATGTTTTAACAATTTAATCTTATAAATCCTTCACTATCATGTCCATATTTTAAAACTATTTTTATTAATTAAATTTTATAATAATGTTTTAAAATGATTATTTTTTATTTTCATCAATATTTTTTAGTTTTTTATTGACACTTTGATTAAAAACATCTTTCTAAACATAGTAAATGGGTTTTAAAAAGGATTTATTATATAAATAACATAGATGTTTTTTTAACATATAGGACATGATAAATTTCCCTCACATTCATGAATATTATTTTCATTAATTTTTTATACGAATCATTTTACATTTTCAGAAAATCATTTCATTATGATCTACCTAGTTATAAAAGTGTATCTTACATGCGAATGCTATTTTGTGATTTCATCATGTTTTGTTCTTAGGTTTAAAGTGTTTAAAGGTTTTAATTAATGATATGTTCCTTGAAATTTTTTTTATGGGTTAAGATCATTATAGCTCAAGATAGGATAGGTTGATCACATTATAGATCAGGATATGCTAGTTTCATCCCCATTATTTCTCAAGATATGTAGGGTTAATCCCATTATAGCTAAGTATATGATGGGTGAGACACATTATAGCTCTCCAATGCATTGGTTACTATGGATAAAGAATTTGATCTTATAGATATTAAATATGTAATAGTTAATATAATAGTGATATGAAAATGATGTCCTAAGGAACCACTATGAATTTTTTATTCATGCTGATGAATTTTTAGGAAATGATTTCCAATGGGATTTCATGTAATAACATGACTTGATATTTATTTTTTTCATCCCATTATAATATATTTCATTCCAACCACTTTTTGAAAATTTTTCACATGTGTTAATATTTTTTTGGGAAAAGAATATGTTACAATTATTGAATTTAATTTATATATCAAAAATAAATTATCTTATTTTCTAATAAATATATAATGAGAATAAGGGTCCACATATAATGTATGGGTCTACTTTTCATGTGTATGTACTAATTAACTAAAATTATATACTAAAAGGTACATAAAAGTTAATTTATAGTTAAAAATATAAGAATATAATATTCTTATTGATTTTTCCTTATATTTGGTGTCAAAGGATTGTTTAGAAAACTCTATATATCTTGATTTATTATTTAGAATTATGGATACCATCATGGTTTCAAAACAATTAGCTTGATCCTAAGATCATTTAATTTTAAACCCCTTTTGTGGTTTTAGGTTAGGAAATATTGGGGTGACTATATGTATTATTGGAAATATCTATTTTGTGTTATTATGGTGTTATAATATTTAGATGAAAAATGATAGGTATGAGATAAATTTTTATGAATCATCTTTTTTGATTAAATGATTCACTGGATAGTGATTAATTTTGTTGATGTAACAAATAATTTTATCATATTTCAAATATAATTTAGTGATTATGTTATTAATGTTATTCCAGATGGCGTTCACTATTTTGGGATACTATATGATAAAGGAAAATATAGTAATATTTTATTATTCTGGGTATTGATGGTGAATTATAATTTTTAAGAATCTATTATTTTATTAAATACATCTAGTGATTCATTTTATTTTTGTAAATGCATAACATACTTAATGATTATTAGGGAGATTACTTTTGGGTGTGAGACCTCAAGAGTAAATTATTTTTTTGGGGTCAAAATTTTTAATTTTCTATAGAGTTTCATGAAACAATAAATATATAGTTAGTATTTTTTGGATTATATGATTATTTAAAAGATGATTTAGGAATGAAAAAATAAACTGATATACTCATCATTTGAAAAAAATAGATTATTGTGGTATTTTATTAATGGGTGAAACATTTCTTTTCATGTAATTATATTTCATAATTTTATTTTTATATCTATTAAATGAAATAAAATATCTATTAATATGATCTTCAAATGAAAACATAATTGTTTTGTTATATTTCTTATAAATCTATAACGTTTTAACCATTCCAAAATTTATGGTTTATGACTGTTAAATTTATCTTTACCATCATTTATATCACTATTCATGAGAAATTGGTGGTTATTTTAATGTTACCTATCCATGTATTCATATAAGAATGCTAGAGTTTGTTATCCCTTGTAACCCTTGTATATCCCATTCATTATTTTAAAGTGTAAGTTTCATTTGATATTTATCGAATGTGGGATTTCAAAAAAGGATTTTTTTTAAAGTTAAACCCCTAGTTTTTTATCACGATATTCAAAATGTGAGGTTGAAATTTCCAAAATTTTCAATCATTTTCCCACCAACCCTAAGCCAGATAGAAACACAAAATTCCGGGAGCCTCAGAGCAGCCTCTCCCTCTCCTTTCTACAGAAGCTAGGGTTTCTTCTGGCGTTTTCTTATATCCCCATTCGGGCCGGGATCTGATCGGGGTGGCTGTGGCTTCGTCTTGTGGTGGGGGGTTTAGTTCAGCATGTGGCTTCATGGTTACTCTCGTGGCAGTGGTGGGGTTGTCTCGGCGACTTCGATCGGGCTGAGATCTCTCGCGACGGCGGGGGGATTGTCTCGGAGTAGGGCTTCGTGTTTTCTCTCGCGGCGGCAGTGGGTTCACTCGGCGTCTTCATTTGGGCAGAGATCTCTCGCGATGGTGGCGAGTGTTCACTTGGGTAGAGATCTCACGCAGTGGTGGGTTGACTCTGCGTCTTCGTTTGGCTGATATCTCTTGCGACGGCGGTGGGTCTTCGCTTGGGCAAAGATCTCACGCGGCGGCTGTGGGAGTTTCGGCGCGGGTGTCGCTCGGGTCGGGATCTCTTGAAGCAGCGGTGTAGTGCTTCTGGGTGGTTTCATCTCACCAAGGCATTCCGTCATTGAACCTTGGTGAGGTTGGAGCCACTGCTCCTTGATGGTTCATTGGAGGTTTCCAGTGCGGCTCTGGCCAGTTCTGTAGTTCCTTAGAGGGGGAGGCTCCTCTGTTTCAGTTTTTTCAAGGATTGATATACTTTTAATTTGGTGATGTTGCCATAATGGTTCACGTTTTTGGAATGTCCCGTTTCAACTGAAATGGTTCTTCTTGGTGCACTCGTTTTCACCCTGAGGATTGTGCTAGAACCTATTGAGTAGTTTCGCGGTTCTGATTGGAGTAGATCAATGCCAAGAGCAGCATTTCTGTTTCTGGAAGACCTAGATACCCTCATCGGGGAAATTTATCTTTGTATGGGGTTGGGTAAGCCAGTCCTAGGTGATGCTGAATTGATCTCCTGTTTTTTGAACCGCCTTTTGGACTTCTGTGGATGCGGTGGCGAGAGTGTCTTGAGCAGGATGGTGGATTTGGTCTAGGATGGTCTTTGATGGAGGTTTTGGTTTTGTTGTTGGTGGAATGTGGAGTTGGTCTAGTTGGTCTTTTTTTAGGTTCATTGGTTTTTTGATGGGGGATTTTTTGTGAGATCTGTTGGTATAGTGATGCACTTAGACTCAACCACACGGATCTGACTCCAGAGGAGGTTCTAGAGCTTCTGTTCATCGTTGTAGCGCTTTACGAATTTGGACGTTTGATAGGGTATGGCGTAATCCATCGGATCGGGCATGTGCTTTGACATAGGACACTTGCTTGTCGTTCAGCCTTGCATTGGTGAAAATCATTCCATGACCATTTGTTGGGGAGGGGTAGCTTCATGTTGTTAGTTTGTTTTTTTTGATCTTCGAGTTGTTATATCTTTTATTTCAATGATGCCTTTGGGTTCCCCCCCCCACCTTATTCCTTTAAAAGGGGGTGATGTTTTCAATAAAATAAAAAAATTGAAGGCCTTTGGGCCGTTGGATGGAGGTTGAAGTTTCCAAAAAAAATTATAATTTAACACCCCATGTTTTAAAAGACAAATTCTATGTTTGGTATCATATATAATACACTACATCGAGATTTATCAAATAACTGGAAATTATTATTTAAATGATACAATTATAACCTCGGTGTTAGAATGGATGGAATGAAAAATATTAACTAATGAATTAAAATAGGTTTTACACATGTCTTTATAATGATTCATTGGTTACCAAATTAATTAGAATTAGGAATTATGACAAATTGAATATAAAGGTTGTGTTTTTATGTAAAAATTTTTATATGCAAATAATTTTGATTATAAAATATTCAAATACATATTTTTAGAATATATTAATGGCACATGTCTAAAATATATTTAATTTAATATGTGCAATCATTATTATGTGTTTTCTATACATGATAAAATAACAAATAAATTTTTAATATTAATAAAATTATTTTTTTAGATTTGTTGTTTTTCTTTATTTTGATGGTGAAACTACATTAAAAATAGATTTTAACACTTGTATAAATTCTATATGAAAAAATGAACCAATTATGTAGAATTTTTTTTTCTATATTTACATTGTTTGATATTTTGGTATTTTTTTGGGAAGATTCATATTTTAATGAATATTAAATCATACAAAATATTAGTTCAAAAATACATTTTCATAAAAAAATTTATATTGCTGAATAAAATTGTTAAATGATTATAAATTATATTTATATTATTTTTTTATCAGTTAATGAAAATTTAGTTCATTGGAATCAATATCTCAGTAAAATTAAAACGAAACACAATGTGATCCTTTGAATGTTTTACATTAAAAAATTAATTTCTCATTCCATCAATTGGATTAATTTTTATTTAATTTAATCCAATTAAGAATTAAAATTTGGAAAAATAGATTCTATATTTGGAATAAAAATATCCAAATTACCAATAATTACACATTTATTTGTGGATAATATTGATAGTATGTTTAGTAATAATTTGTTTTACCTTTGTTAAATGTAAATCTCATAAATAATGGTCAAATTAATGTTATAAATATTATAAAATTACCCTAAAACTTATCATAATTAAAATAGATGACTGTTTTACAACCAACATAATCCTTGTGACTATTTTTGGACCACTTTAAGGAACCTGGATGATGTTAATACATTTATAATATTATATTCAAAGGGAAGAATTTTTTTTTCAAACCCTTGTTTATAATAAGTAAATTATTTTTAATATGGAGTTATATATGTGATATTTTGGACTATAAATTGAAATATAAAAAATAATTTGGATTTATATATCATGTTAATTTATTTATAATTTTTAGGATTTGAATAATTCAATTAAATGGTGACACAATCATGATGCTATAATTTCCTCACAATTAAAAGAATCAAATATATGATATTAAAAATTAGAAAATTAATATAATTTCATATAATAATTGAAGTAAATTAATTTCATGTATGACCTAGAAATTTTATTTATTTCTTAATAGGGTTTTTCTAATTTATCTTGTTGTTATTCTACCTTTAAGAAGTCAACTATTAGAATATGGTCAATGTTGACACTCCTAATATTTTAAAATAAATTATAATTTATTAAATGGTATAGAATACATAGAAAAAAATATTAATCCAATATATGGGGAAAATTTATTAAATGTAATAAATTAATTATTTAGTTACCTTTTGGAATTTTATAATTATTTTTATAACAATTAAAGTGAAACATTCATGATATCATTGTAAAAATTAAGCAAGTAAAATAAGGTTTTATACAAAAATATAATGGTTTAACTATATTAAATACATGTATAATTATTATTGAATGATTTTATTTGTCCCCATTGTTATCATATATTCTATATAAATTATGTTGTTGAATTTGTTTATAAAAAATTAATTTACATTTATTTAATATTTTTAATATTTCCAAAAGTGAATCTCCCCATTCTGATTAAAGGGAACTCATCATTATCTATTCTTAATAGCTAGAAACCAATTCGTATTAGAGAATCACTAAAAAATTCCATTAATACAATCCCTCCCCACATTCTAGTGTCCTTTTGGTAAATTAGATGATCCATAGAGGTTGTAATATTGTAATCAAAATAGAACATCTAATGAAGAGTTATTTTTTTTAATTTAGTGTTTCCATTTTATATCCTCTTCCACATCCTTCATATATTTTCCATCCATAATGAAAAAATAACTATATTATTCAATATATTCTAAAATATTATTAGGTTATAATCATCACCTAAATCCATCTCCAATTTCATTATTTTGGAAATTAATTTTTTGTTCATGTGTAAAACAAACTGCGACCTCTCGAACTGATATAATTAATTATTCATCATTGTATATCAGGATTTGTCATAATGATGGAATTAGTATTTACATATCATAACCATGATATATTTATCAGTTTAATGGAATAATAATTCAATTATTTTTTCAATTTTAATGGACATAAAAATAATAACATTGTGCATACATACATGTGACATATCACATCCATGAAGTGATGTGATTGGTTTTTAATAACAACATCGCAAGGATAAATATATAATTTTATTTAAATTATTTGTATTATTTTAATGATCTTATGATCATTCTGTAATGATATAATTATAATTATCTTATTTTTATAATTATCATTGGAAAATAATAATTTTACTAATGCATATGTATGACTTTTCATCTTCATGACAGTATTGTTGTTCATTTTTTAAATACACTTTTAATGGATTTATTTAAAACTATAATTAAAATGTGAAATTTTTTATTATTTCATGAATATTATTCTTTATATTATTTACAAATTACCACTTTGACTAAGGGCATCATACGAAATTTATTTTTGACTCAAGTTTCAAATATCCTGAAAACATACAACATGGAGTTAAAAAATTAATTATTTTATAAAACATTATAATAATTTATATAATTAGAATCATAAAACATAAAAAAAAATTCATGAAAATAAATGATTATCCTAAAAATTTTATTCAATAATATAAATATTGTACATTACTAGTGAGACTCAAAGTTAGTGACTCTTTATCTAAATCATCTTTTAAAATGTTTTAAAGAGTTAGTCATATATATCATTTTATATCATGTCCATATATTAAAATTTGTTTTTATGAATAAATTTATATATATAAATTTTTTAAATGTAAATTTTTTATTTTATTTTAATTTTTTAATGTGTTGTAACACATTTATTTAAATATATCTTTTTAAATATTTAAAAAATATTTTTAAAAATGGATTCATTATTTCCATAAATAGTAATCATTTTTTATTTTATATGGAATGAGGGGTTTCTCTCATTTTCATCATGCTTAATTTCAATAATTGTTTTATTTATATGTTCTTATTTTTTATAGAGAAAATAGTTTCGTTATGATTTCTACAATTCCAAATGTGAATTTTAACATTGAAAGGATATTTTTACATTATAGAGTGTTTTTTCTCTTATGTTTAAATGTTTTTTAAGTGGTTTTATTGATAATATGTTCATTGGGTATTTTTTTTATGGTTTGATCCCATTACTGCTCATGATATGCTTGGTTGAGCCCATAATAGCTAAATACATGGCTGGTTGAGCCCAATTATATCTCAATATGTTTTGGGGTGAGCTCATTATACCTCTATACATGACTGGTTGATCCCCATTATAGTTCAAGAAATGCCAGGATGACCCTATTATAGCACCATATATGATGGGAGAGCCCTATTTTATCTCTTAAATAACTTGGGTACTCTATATATGGATGTAAGCCATATTGTTTGTAGAGACCCGAAGCTTGACATACATGGACATTATATTACTTTTGAGGAATACTTAGTACATAACAAAAACACACACACACAAGGATTGTAATAGTTTAGTGTCTTTGGAAACTCGGAATATAATCTTCTAATCATGGTGGAAGATCTTCAACATTTCCCATAAATATCTTCCTTTTTTTACCTAAAACCTTTCTTTATATCCTTGGGAAAATAAAACATAAAAGGGTGAGCTCAAATGCTCAGTAAGGGTAAACAAAATAAAAATCAATCACATCATATTCATAAGAACATAACTTTTGGAAATCATAACATGCAAAAGAGATCATAATTTCATAACATGGGATAAATCATGGCAGTGAAATGTAATCACAATAATCATATCTTAAAACATGACACTTTTTGGAATACACACATAATCATAGAGAATCATTTCTTGTTAGTCAAGACTCATTGCCAAGACTATCTTAGTGGACAAAGTCCCTTTCTGAACCGAGTCACCCTCGTTCTAGTCTTGTTTCACTGAACCGGTATAACCTACCATTCCAGCCATGTCTATCTCATGAGATATAAAATCTTTACCCAATGCATTGGAGGGAGATATAGGTCCCACCCATCTCATAATGATACCATTCTTATGTGTTCCCCAAAATCATAAATCATACATCATTGTATAACCCATGTAATAAAAATGGAATCTTAAACATCATGACATCATAAAACAATTCATATAAGATAAAGGAAATCATAAAAATAATTCCATCACAACATTTTCAAATCAATGTAAAAATAGAGATAAAAACAGAACCCTTTATTATCTGAGATGGAAAATCATTTTGATAAAAAACTTGAACTCCATTCTTGAGGAAAATATCCTTTCTTATTCAAAAACATTTTTACTTTTGTAACATGTCATAAAACTTTAAACTAAAAGAAGTTGTTTAAATATATACTTGAAAACTTATAAAAGATTCTTCTTGGAAATATTGTTTTAAAAATCCATTCATGTCGTATAAGTTAAAAAAACATTCTTCTCATGCTTTTGTCGGAAAAGTCAAAAAGTACCTCTTACGAAAAATGACAAAAGATTCCTTTCATATCCTTTAAAAACTCACCGAAGTGTAAAATTGGGTTTAAACAATTGTAGGTGGATGGAAAAAATATTACATATTGAGTAAACATGGATTTGGATGATAAAATACACCCCAGTAAATACCAAAGTATAAACAATCTCGGATAAAAATGAGATTGTGATATTTCCCTTACCTTAGGTCCGACTTACTTTTTAAGTGTCCAAACATCCGGTATAATGATATAAATCATGTTATTGACTTATTCTAGAATCATATTCATTGTTATTATATCATATATTGTCCACTTATGACTTTATAGTACCTGTTCGTTTATAAATTCATGTTAAAGTAGCGTTTTGGGTAAAATCGTCTCATTTGTCGTTCGTGTTTTTAACATGTAATTATTCATATGATTACTTAGATCATGATTACTTAATTACAGAATATAAAACATTATATATATATATTCAGAATATATATATATAATAAATCAGTAAATGGAAAGAAATACACCGTTCATGGAGACGGTAATCCGTATGTACGCATGAACACTGTTTTCGTTTCCTTATTGAATTGAATGGAATTAAGTAGATAACATACATATAAATAATTCCAGTATCATTATTAGGTCATATATTTCATTATTACTTATTATATATACTTTATAATCATTCATGAATGGTTGAACATTGAGAATGAATCTCATCGCGTCGTGGAGACGGTAGTCCGTACGTACGCACGAGCGATGATATCATTCCCATCGTCGTGGAATTGTGTTGAAGTGTATGTATACTATTTCAGTATCAATATCACTTTAAAATAATCATATATAGTTACTCATTACACCATTATACCCATCCTTGTAAGGTGATGGCGGAAAATAGATTACACCACGGCGTGGAGACGGTATTCCGTACGTACGCACGCTCGGTGATTCCATTTTTCCGTAGGATGGATAGAAGGTGAATTAGGGTTGTTTCATATTTATAATAACATATAATTATTTAATTAATACTGATGTTATTACTTTATCATGAAACAACTAAAGAAGAAGAAGTTGAAGAAGAAAGAAATTGAAAAGATCGGTAATGGATATTACCTCTTCTCTGAAACGCCTCTTTGAATCCTCCACTTAGGGAACTAATATTGGTCTTTGAAGAAGACCAGGACCTCTAGGATTATTCTAGGGAAGTGGAGAAGGGATTTTGGCAAGGGTTGGCCGAGCTTGAATGCTCCAATTGGTGTGAGGAGTAAAGGGAGGAGGTGCCCTTTTATAAGGGAGGAGAGGGGCATCTTAGGAAAATCTCAAAATATTATTTTATATTAAGGTAAAATTCGGTTAATAATGGTTAAAAATGGTATTATTTCGAAGATAAAGTGGGTATGGGTATACAGCCTCTCATCCAATAGGATTTAGACAAGTTTAGGGTATTATTTTAACCTTATCAATTAGATTTAACTCTAAGTTAAATAAATTAACTTTTACCATGTCTTTTTGTTTTCTTACACAATATGGTTAATAAACTTACCATAACAAGCCAAACGAACCTGATGTTGTTTATTATTAATATATATATCTTTATCTAAGTCATTTGGTCGAACATTAGATTTTTAGGAATTAAATAACAATTGATAATATAATATTTGTTTTAAAAACTAATTTATGTCAATTTTGATACTATTTGGTACATGATTTTTATGAAATTCATAACAGAATTTTAAGTTCGAACCAAGTTACTTAAATCAACAATAACATGTCATATTAACCTAGAAAATTAGTTTACGTCATAAAAAGTCTCATATTACATTTATTTGGGCATTTATAACATCAATTATGTTAATTTTTGTTAAATAGGTAATTTCTGCATCATTTTTGTGTCATAAATAAATTAAATTATCTAAAGTCTAAAAATTACAAATAAAATACCATTATGTAGTAAATAGTTTTAGATTTATAATTAATATTTATAGTCTAATTTATCTTATGTATAACTCCATATTAAAATGTTTTAGTAAATAAACTTTGATTTTATCTCTTTTAACTCTTCTTTGAATTAAATAATAATAAATGTCCTAATCTAATCCAAGTGGGGCTAAATGATAATATTTTAAACTTAAGGTTGTTTTTGGTCTAGATACACTTGTCCAATAGTATTAGGACATGTGTTAGGGTAATATTAATATCATTTTTACCCTTAATTACCCTATTTACTTTTAACCGTGGTAAATAAAAGTAAAAAGGTATTATTAACCAAAAATTATTTTCATCTAATTGAACCACATTTTACTTACTGACATCAACCGTGTCTCTCGGATTTTTGAAATTCCATTCACAGAAGCGGTAAAATTAAGATTTATGAAAATAATAATAATTTTCTTAACTTCCACTTAGTAGTTTCACTATTCATCAAAAATTGAAGTTTTTCAGAAAAATGCCAAAATTTCACCCTAAGCTATAATTGATATTCCAAATTAAAAAATGATTTCTATTTCACGAAATTCCCAACATATAAGTTGAAGTAATTAATTTTATAATTAATTTCCGCTGTCACAACAAATAGCGTGTTTTTAAGAGATAATAACTATCAAAAGATTAACACTTGTTTATGTCTGGTGTAAACGTGAAATTACATCCAATGGCCCACATTGTAATGAATTGTAAAAATATATTATAAATATACTTTAAAACCACTAGAATTAATAATTTATTACTATTAATTATTTCGATTAAAAAAGTTGTTTTTAATTAAAATTTAGTAATTTTCACTATTCATCAGAATATGAAAGTTATCCGAAAAGTACCAAACTTTCACCTTAGGCTAAATTTGATACTACGAATCCGAAAATAAAGTCCATTTTGAGAGATAAAATTTCTAAAATTTTAAATGGTGGTTATTACTATTCATAACGGCTATTTCTAATAAAATTTTAATAGCATATCGTTGTTTAGTGAAACTCGTTATTGCATACTACACACACTATTGAGGAAGGTCGCGATTGCATGTAATAAAAGGCAAGTCAAAGATGCGTGTTGTGCAAGCTCATTTTGGTGTAGGATACAACACAATACATTAGTGAAATTAAAAACAATATTTTTCATAAAATCTTGGGCTGTTACATTCTACCCCCCTTAAAATGAATTTTGCCCTCGAAATTCGTCGGGGTTATAAATGGTTTACTATTAGAAAGTTTCTTTAATAGAAACCCACATCTTAAAAAGGAATACCAAAACCAATTTTTAAAAACAAAAGTATGAAACGTAACGGTTACCTGAATAAACTAATCACTGGGTTTCCACATAGGTGGAAATATGGACATGGAAGAGAAATCTAAACATCATGTTCTGATAGAGAGTGGTAGAGAACATGGCTATGGAAAAGCTAGCAATCACAAAGCCATAAATTTGTGACGATCTAAGGTACCATCTGATTAATCAGATATAAGAGTACTAGGACAACATTTTTGGTTTTCAAGATCGTTTCCCTTAAGTTGATGAATTTGAATTAGAATAAATACTTACTTTATTTTGGTACAATATCACTGTTGTTCGTGCCTTGAACAATTTCCACTTCATCTATTAAATAAATGAAGTTGAATTATTATTCATGAAGTGTTAGCAGATCATGTGATAGAATGACGAGTCATTCCATCTGTCTCAAACAAAAGGTTAGCAGAAGTTATTAAATATACATAAGTCATTCTATAGTGAGATTAATCATATATGGTTCCTAAAATGGACTTATACTTCATATATCATACGGCTTAATATAATAAAACTAGTTTCTACTAAATAGGGACTTCTTGTAGGCCAGTGGTATGCGATAAAGGCCAGTCACACTTCGGTTGTGGGTTCGATTCCTACAGCCTTGTCCGACGCGATGGGCTGTCACCCGTCCTGCAGGTTTTCCTTTGTCTAAAACTATATTACTATAACATCCCATCAATAATATCGAAAAAACTTCTATCCTTAAACAATAATAACTTATGTCCAACATAATCCATTCCAATCTTTAGGCTTATCCATAATACTACAGTCCACTCTCATAGTGAAAACGATTACCAGAGATTTAATACAATCGTTGGTCCCCATATATCATAAGATATGTTTTGTTGGTCACATTCCAAACACTCAAAGTCCTTAATCATGTATTCTCTTGAATACCTTAGTGAAAACATGAATGCAGTTAAAAGTTAACACTTTCCACATACCAAAATCCTCAAAATTCTATATACTCAAACCATGATATCACTTAGTCCTTATATCAATCATGAGCTCATGAATACTGTTAAACATTTCATTTTCTCGTTTTCCCTTCATTATGCGCATATCATCTTATTTCCAAAAATATCTCAATCACTTTGAATACCACATTAGAACAATACATAAATATTACAATACTCCATGATACAATATTATTTTGGAATCCCATTACATTAACACTTAATCATTCCACCACATCGTTGTCATATTCAACATCGCCAATAGTGATCGCATGTGACTTCCCTTTGTCCTTTGCCTTCAGTGGTTTCTCATGTTGATCATCATTAACCCTTGGATTAGTGCATTTATTAGCATAATGCCCCATTTACTTGCACTTGAAGCATTGAAGTGTTGGTGGTGCGTTCTCTGTAGTCTTTGCTTTATTCACATCATTAGAAACCCTTTTTCCATTACTTCGACACTCAGCTGCTCGATGAACTTCTTTTCCACACATAAAACATTTTCTAGTTCCTTTAAGACAATCTCCACCATGCTTCTATCCACACTTTGAGCATAAGGAAACATTCATCTTATTTTCACCATTATTATGAGATTTCTCCTTGAACTCCATCTTTCATTTCTTGTCAAAACCAAGAGATGGATATGTAACACCAACTTCCATTTCTACCTTGATAGCACAACGCACAATTTTTTCATAGCTACTGAAGTCTCTTATAGATAATTCCCTTCGAAGACATGGTTTTAAGCCACTGAAAAATCGATCAACTTTACTTTCAGGTTGGATAATAATGCCAGATGCATACCATGCAAGTCTTGTAAAATTCGCTTCGTATATACCAACAGATTCATCATCCTTTTGCTTTAGTTCAAGAAACTCCTTCTCCGTATTTGTTCGAAGAATACGAGGGAAGTACTTATTGAAAAATAAGTTCTTGAACTCGTCCCATTCCATGGACTCAATTTTATCTCTTTGCCTCATATTCTTGATAAGATTCCACCATTGATCAGCTTCATCTTCCAAACGATATAATACTAAGATGACTTTATCATGTTCAGAACATTGAAGCACTGAAAATATCTTTTCAGTGGTACTGATCCATTGTTCAGAAACAAGTGGATCAGAAGCCCCACTGAAAGAAGGTGGACGTTGCCTCATGAAGGACTCAATAGAATATTGTTCCCTTCTCTGCTCATTTGGAAGTCCAGAATGATTCATAGCTTGTGTAAGTATAGAAATAATATTTTTCACTCCATCTTCCATAACATTTGTTTGTTCAGGAGGACAATTATTGCATTGTCCATTGCATTGATCAACACGGTTCCTTCGGGTTCCAGCCATCGTCTAAAACCCAAAAAGAATAATGTGAGAGGCAAAAATCATGCTAGGGAAAACAACATAATAAAGGGGGAGTACCTTCAATATCTAACATCTTAGGTTTAATTCTATGATTGTTAGCGTAGTTCTAGTACTATAACCTATTTGTATACTTAACCTTAGGGACATCCCTAGACATACCTTAGAAATATCTCTAGGGATCTCACTAATGTTTTCGCATCCTAGTTTCCAATGGGTGACTAAACCTTTCCTCTGATACCAACTGTAGATACCCGAAGCTTGACGTACATGGACATTATATTACTTTTGCGGAATACTTAGTACATAACAAAAACACACACACACAAGGATCGTAATAGTTTAGTGTATTTGGAAACTTGGAATATAATCTTCTAATCGTGGTGGAAGATCTTCAAAATTTCCCATAAAGATATTCCCTTTTTTTTACCTAAAACCTTTCTTTATATCCTGGGGAAAGGAAAGCATAAAAGGGTGAGCTCAAATGCTCAGTAAGGGTAAAGAAAAGAAAAATCAATCACATCATATTCATAAGAACATAACTTTTGGAAATATTCACCTACAAAAGAGATCATAATTTCATAACATGGGATAAATCATGGCAGTGAAATGTAATCACAATAATCATATCATAAAACATGAAACTTTGTGTCATACACACATAATCATAGTGAATAATTTCTTGTTAGTCAAGACTCATTGCCAAGACTATCTTAGTGGACAAAGTCCCTTTATGAACCGAGTCACCCTCGTTCCAGTCCTATTTCACTGAACCGGTATAACCTACCGTTCCAGCCATGTCTATCTCATGAGATATAAAATCTTTACCCAATGAATTGGAGGGAGATATAGGTCCCACCAATCTCATAATGATATCATTCTTATGTGTGCCACAAAATCATAAATCATACATCATTGCATAACCCATGTAATAAAAATGGAATCTTAAACATCATGACATCATAAAACAATTCATATAAGATAAAGGAATTTATAAAAATAATTCCATCACAACATTATCAAATCAATGTAAAAATATATAAAAAAATAAAACCCTTTATTATCTTAGATGGAAAATAATTTTGATAATACACTTGAACTCCATTCTTGAGGAAAATATCCTTTCTTCTTCAAAAACATTTTTCCTTTCTTAACATGTCATACAACTTTAAACTAAAAGAAGTTGATTAAAAATAAACTTGAAATTTTTTAAAGGATGCTTCTTGGAAATAATGTTTTAAAAATCCAATCATGTCGTATAAGTTAAAAAAAACATTCTTCTCATACTTTTGTCGTAAAAGTCAAAAAGTACCTTGTACGAAAAACGACAAAAGATTCCTTTCATATCCTTTAAAAACTCACCGAAGGGTAAAATTGGATTTAAACAATTGTAGGTGGATGGAAAAAATATTACATATTGAGTAAACATGGATGTGGATGATAAAATACACCCCAATAAATACCAAAGTATAAACAATCTCGGATAAAAATGAGATTGTGATATTTCCCTTACCTTAGGTCCGACTTGCCTTGTAAGTGTCCAAAACTCCTGTATAATGATTTAAATCATGTTATTGACTTATTCCAGAATCATATTCATTGTTAGTATATCATATACGGTCCACTTATGACTTTATATTACCCATTCTTTTGTAAATTCATGTTAATGTAGCGTTTTGGGTAAAATCGTCTCATTTGTCGTTCGTGTTTTTAACTTGTAATTATTCATATGATTACTTAGATCATGATTAATTAATTACAGAATACAAAACAAGATATATATATATATATTCATAATATACATATATAATAAATCAGTAAATGTAAATAAATACATCGTTCATGGAGACGGTAGTCCGTACGTACGCCTGAATGATGTTTTCGTTTCCTTATTGAATTGAATGGAATTAAGTAGATGACATACATATAAATAATTCCAGTATCATTATTAGGTCATATATTTCATTAGTACATATTATATATACTTTAAAATCATTCATGAATGGTTGATCATTGAGAATGAATCTTATCGCGTCGTGGAGACGGTAGTCCGTACGTACGCACGAGCGATGATATCATTCCCATGGTCGTGGAATTGTGTTGAAGTGTATGTATAATATTTCAGTATCAATATCACTTTATAATAATCATATATAGTTACTCATTACACCATTATACCCATCCTTGTAAGGTGATGGTGGAAAATAGATTACACCACGGCGTGGAGACGGTATTCCGTACGTGCGCACGTGCGGTGATTTCATTTTTCCTTAGGATGGATAGAAGGTGAATTAGGGTTGTTTCATATTTATAATAACATATCAGTATGTAAGTAATACTTATGTTATTACATTATCATGAAACAACTAAAGAAGAAGAAGATGAAGAAGAAAGAAATTGAAATGATCGGTAATGGATATTACCTCTTCTTTGAAACGCCTCTTTGAATCCTCCACTTAGGGAACTCAGATTGGTCTTTGAAGAAGACCAGGACCTCTAGGATTATTCTAGGGAAGTGGATAAGGGATTTTCTCAGGGGTTGGCCGAGCATGAATGCACAAATTGGTGTGAGGAGGAAAGGGAGGAGGTTCCCTTTTATAAGGGAGGAGAGGGGCATCTTAGGAAAATCTCAAAATATTATTTTATATTAATATCAAATTCGGTTTATAAAGGTTCAAAATGGACTTATTTCAAATATAAAGTGGGAATGGGTCTAATTACTCTCATCCAATAGTATTTAGACAAGTTTAGGTTATTATTTTAACCTTATCAATTAGATTTAACTCTAAGTTAAATAATTTAACTTTTACCGTGTCTTTTTGTTTTCTTACACTATATGGTTAATAAACTTACCATAACAAGCCAAACAAACCCCAAGTTGTTTATTATTAATATATATATCCTTATATAATTCATTTGTCCTAACATTAGATTTTTAGGAATTAAATAACAATTGATAATATAATATTTGTTTTAAAAACTAATTTATGTCGATTTGACACTATTTGGTACAGGATTTTTATGAAATTCATAACAGAATGATAAGTTCGAACCAAGTTACTTAAATCAAAAATAACATTTCATATTAACCTATTAAATTAGTTTAAGTCATAAAACGTCTCAAATTACTTTTATTTGGGCATTTATAACATCAATTATGTTAATTTTTCTTAAAAAGTTAATTACCGCATCATTGTTGTGTCATAAATAAATTAAATTATTTAAAGTCTAAAAATTACAAATAAAATACCATTATGTAGTAAATATTTTTATCTTTCTAATGAATATTTATAGTGGAATTTATCTTATGTATAACCCCATATTAAAATGTTTTAATAAATAAACATTGATTTTAACTCTTTTAACTCTTTGAATTAAATAATAATAAATGTCCTAATCTAATCCAAGTGGGCCTAAATGATATTATTTTACACTTAAGGTTGTTTTTGGTCGAGATACACTTGTCCAATAGGATTAGGACATGTGTTTGGGTATTATTAATATCATTTTTACCCTTAATTACCCGATTAACCTTTAACCGTGGTAAATAAAAGTAAAAAGTTACTATTCGCCAAAAATTATTTTCATCTCATTGAACCACATTTTACTTACTGACATCAACCGTGTCTCTCTTATTTTTGAAATTCCATTCACAGAAGTGGTAAAATTAAGATTTATGAAAAAAATAATAATTTTTTTAACATCCACTTAGTAGTTTCACTATTCATAAAAAATTGATGTTTTTCAGAAAAATGCCAAAATTTCACCCTAAGCTATAATTGATATTACAAATTCAAAAATGATTTATATTTTACAAAATTCCCAACATATAATTTGCATTAATTAATTTTATAATTAATTTCCGCTGTCACAACAAATAGCGTGTTTTTAAGAGATAATAACTATCAAAAGATTAACACTTGTTTATGTCTGGTGTAAATGTGAAATTACATCCAATGACCAATATAGTATTGAATTGTAAAAATATATTCTAAATATAATTTAAAACCAATCAAATTAATAATTTGTCAATATTAATTATTTTGATTAAAAAAGTTGTTTTTAATTAAAATTTAGTAATTTCCACTATTCATCAGAATATGAAAGTTATCCGAAAAGTACCAAAATTTCACCTTAGGCTAAATTTGATACTACGAATCCAAAAATGAAGTCTATTTTGAGAGATAAAATTTCTAAAATTTTAAAAGGTGGTTATTACTATTCATAACGGTTATTTTTAATAATATTTTAATAGCATATCGTTGTTTAGTGAAACTCGTTATTGCGTACTACACACGCTATCGAGGAAGGTTGTGATTGCGTGTAATACAAGGCAAGTCAAGGATACGTGTTGTGCAAGCTCATTTTGGTGTAGCGTACAACATAAGACATTAGTGAAATTAAAAAGAATATTTTTCATAAAATCTTGGGTTGTTACATTGTTATTCTATTTTTAATGGTGAATATAAAATTGATATGTCTACGATATCCCAAGGTAACTTCCAGATTTTTCAGTTCTATCTAAATAGTTTTTAAGAAATGATTTTCAATGGGTTTTCATTGTTTCAATGGGAAAATGAATTCTTTCTATATTTGACTTATGAATCTTTTTTGTTCTCATCAATATTTTTGAAAAGTTTTTATAGGTTTTAATATTTTTAAGGGATAATAAAATTCCATGATGAATGAATTGAGGAAATGTATCAAAAATAATTAATATTATTTTAAATAGGGTTTCCCTTGGTACAAAAAATGGATACTATGAATTAGTGTCCTATTGTAATGTATGGGTTTACATTTTTTGATTTTTTCATAATTCTAAAAAAAATTAAAAATATCTTCCAATGAGTATTTTAGTTCAAAAAAGAAAAAAATAATTTTAGTTTAATACTATGTCCTTATATACTTGTTCAAATATAAAACAATAAAAAAGAAAACTCTTGAAATATATAATTTATTTTTTCTGCAGAAAACCATGCAATTTTTTCATTGAATGGGTTATAAAACATTTTTGTTCCTTAAGGCCCTTGATGTTGATCTCAAGAAAATGTATTATAATTTAATTCATTAAATGAATTACTGATTTACAATGGGGAGGGATGCATACGATGATGACATGATATACCCAGATGAAATAATAGAAGAAAAATATTTCATTGTAACTAAAAATCCATTCAAACTAGGAAATATTTAATTTATATTTAAAATATTATTCTCACTATTCAAAAAAAGAATGATAGCTTCATTGTATTGATCATTCATGGTAATCAACTATTTCCACTTTATTGTGGTTCAAATTTATGGGTAATATAGAAATAAATCATGATCATTGAATATTACTTATATCATTACAAATAGGTGGATTACACAATTCTAATAATATTTAACATATATTTTATAAAATAATTTATTCTTGGTATTTCAATGATAAAATTTAAATGTTTTTAGTTAACATGTTGTTTTTCAAGTATTAATAAAGGTACTTTTTTTCAATTTTTTCAATTGTTATCATATTATTATGGATTAAATGATTATGTGATGACGTGTTTATTTATTTCAGTAAATATTTTTCAATGAAATTTTCCATTAATAATTTATAATAAATGTATTTTTATATCATTATAATCCCACATTAAATTACTCTAACCCAAAATATTTTTGATTTGAAAAATATATAGTTCATAGGAACTAATAAGGGTGGTGTGGCGGGAATCATGGATCATGGTCCGTTGTGAATTAAAGTAAAATGTGACGAACAATTAAATATCACCAGTTTCACATCATTGAATAATGTCTATTAATATGAAACTCATGGGAATAGTAATTTAAACTTGTCACATTTTTTGGGGCAAAACACATTCATTAAGAGAATTCCCATTTTAGATATTCAAATTATTTTTCCATTCTGAAATCCATAGTTTCAATTTGTTTCTAATAAAAACATATGTTTATTAATATAAACATCATGCTCCCTAAAATACACCCCCCTTTATTATATACCACTCTCCATATTCTCATCTAATAATCAATCTCGAAAACAACATACTATAATATTAATTTTATTATTCCCACTCTCTATCTCCCATGTAATAATTGATTCCAAATGTTTTTCGAACCAATAATCCCAAATCAATGATTTTATAGTACATTTTAGTAACTCTTAAATATCAGTAATTTTTATAATATTTAGTTATATTTGGTATTATATCATTTCCTTTCACCTATAATTATTCACACTAACACATATAGAACCATTTTCTGATCTTATATAACTCCCCCAATACACTTCTAGAGCAACGATTATTCTATTAAAGGAAAATTTAATGAGTTTTATTTCAATAATTTTCAAGTAATTTAATTCAATTTAATCAAATATTTAGTTTATGGTCCTTTTTTTTTTAATTTACGGGGTCATATTTCAATGAACCATTATCCATACCACGTATCACAATCACTGAAAATGTATCGACCATATTAAAAAGAAAAAAAATTTAATTTAGAAACATGTATGTATTATAAAATTCACATAAATAAGGTTATTTGGATCCATAATTTCATGTAGTTACTTGATTTCACAATTGACTGCATTTAACCTTTTCAAATTTATTAATGTTGACAAAATTTCATAATTTGGATTTTTCAATGAAATTATCGAATATTTTTAATGTGGTATACAAAAAGATAAATTATTTATAATAAATCATATATTCTAGGATATAGTACTCCATATATTAGAATATATTTAATTTATGGAAGCCATCGCAAATTCCACTTTAGTAAAATTATAGACGAATAGAAATGATTTCAACATAAATCTTTTAACAATACCATTGACAATATTTTATCTATTCGTTTATACATAGGTAGAATATATTGTATGATGTTATCAAAGGAAAAATTATTAAATTATTGGTGATTTGATAATACTATATATGGATATTTTATTTTAGAATATCATTGAATCATATCCCTTTGATCCAAACATGATCAATGAACTGAGGAATTTTAATCCTAAAAACACATTTTCTTTAAACTCATCATAACAGATCCAATAAAAAGTCATCATAGTATTGAATTTTTTTTGATAGATAAACTTTTATTATCATTAATGACCCCAATTAAACACATTTGTATTCATAATTATTTTATCCTTTATTTTTTGAAACATTTTTTCAGGAACCATTTGTGAAAAATTTAGCAAGAGTGTTATATCAACAATATTCAAAAATATGGAGTTAGATTTCACCAAAGAAAGATCCAATGTCAAGGAAACTCAAAATAAAATAAATATCCATATATGAAAAAATATAAGGATTCTTATAAATAATATTTTTAATATCCATATTTTGGTAGTGTTAGAAGATATATAAATTAATACACAAATTCTAATGAATTATAAAATGATTTACATTAAATATTTTTGGAGTGTAATTTCACTAAATGAAATCCACCAAACCCCACAATAATTTATCCAGTCACAACCAAAAAAATATATCATAACCTAACACATCATGAGTTCCCTAATATGATCTTGTTAATCCTACTTTTTACTACGATAATGATTATTCTTATATTATTGTAGGCTATTACAGTAAATGTGACTAATTAGTTGAATATATATGACTATCATTTTGTTGACATTTTTATCAATTGAATTACAATATTATAAATAATTAATATTTATTTTCTCACCAAAAAAACTTTTCTTAATTGTTTTCAGGAATAAAAGTTATTTTAGACAATATTTTATATAAACTAATTATATAATTAAGTAGTGGGTTATGAGGTTGGGTAATTTGGAGTATTTATTATGTTAAATTAATGTATTGGGGTCGAGGTTGACTATATTGGATCCCCAAAATTTAGAAGTAAAACCACTATAGATAGTTCCATGGATTTGGATCCCAATCCACTTTTAGTGATCCATAATGTTTTGGGATACTAACCCTGTTTTAAAAATATTGGTTATGGATGTTTTTATTCTAAATTATTTAACGCATCAAATATTGACAGATTTTAGCACCATTTGTTATCATACATAGATGTTACTACATACTGTGATACCTTTACATGTTTCTATAGTTTCATGATTTTATATCTTATGATAATAGTAATAATGAATTTAATACTGTGATGTTCTCAAATTTCTACGATTTCTATATTTTAAATAACATATAATTATATTTCATGGCACAAAGGAAATAAAAATTGAAATGTTATTATCTCACACATCACCAATAAATATATAGCTGTCATTTTCCTCAAGGGGAACTAGTTTTTTAACCCATTACACTTCAATTATTATTATTTTATTTATTCTAGATAAATAATTTTCATTTTACATCATATATTATATTATAGTGACAATATGGTGTTATATGTTTTCCCATGTTTGTTTTAGGGATTCCATGTGTTTCCTATTTGGCATCATCCCACTAGTAATTACTCTTATTATTTTTTTCAATGAGATACTTTATTGGGTTATTATAAATCACATAAATATAAATTAGTAAAAAGATAATGATCATTGTGGTATGATTATGGAATTTTATAATTTTGTATTAAAATTCCAATCATTTTGGAAGTTTAGCTTAAAAAAATTAAACTAAAACCATTAAAATTTTCATCTCAATACATTCAATATAAATAATTAACACAGATATAGATTTATGAAGTTATAATATTTTTTGAATTATTATAAATTTATTAAATATTTAATGTTAGGAAAAATGTTTTCCAATACATTTGGAAATTATTTGTTGATATAATTTGAATATGTTATATAAAAAAGATACCTCAAAAGTGCTGGTCAGGGGATTAAAATTTGAAAAAAAATATGTTAATTTTATCTCACTCTGGTGAAATTTTTAGAATATCAGAATAATTTCTGATTATATTAAAAAGAATCTATTTTCATCAATACATGAGGTCAATGAAATTGTGTGACCCAAAAAATCATAACAAACTATTTATTTTTTATGATATCCCTTTTATCTTATACATGGTTATTTTATAGTTTGATATTTAATGATTGAGTTTATTATAAATAATTAATGGGAATTTCATGGTAAATAGAAATCACATATATATGATTTGTTGATAAATTGATCTTAAGTCATCCTCACAAGTTATCATATGAGGCTATATTTTTTAGAAATATATGTATATGAATATCAATGATGTTTAATTATTAATTATCAATTAATTATTATAGTAATAGGTGTTTTATATGATTTTATTTGTTATCAAAACTCTATATTAACCTTGGAATTTTCATTAGAATAATTTAATAAGAATATTTTGTGAAGTCATATGCACCTATATAACACATTAATGTCATAATAATATCCACATATAAAATGGTGTTATTGATTATATTTTAGGTAATCATTGGTGAAATATATTTTTTATGTTTATGATTATACACTAAATGGAGTACCTATATTAGAAAGGTTGGGGATAATCCAATTTTCTAAAAAGTAAAAAAGAAAACAGGGGAACGATTTTACTGGGTAAGGGAAAACCCATTCCATCTCATTCCTTTGTGTGAATTATGGTAGGGAAGAAGGCTAGTGGAAGTCCTAAGGGGTTTCGAAGTATGTGGGACAACATAGCTCAGAAAATAGCATATATGGTTTCTTAATCATGGTGTTTAGATTTTGGTATCAAGGAATCCTATGTGGCATTGGGGAGAAAACTAATTCTTAGGTAGCCTAATGGGGTGTTTTTAAAGAAACATATATGATTCTTGTAGTAGTTCCATTGTGCCTTGGTTATGGTTTTTCCCTTCTAGATAGATTGTATCTTCAATGTAGAGACTTAAACTACATCATAGGGGTATTAGGGTCATATCCTACATTAATCATATAAATACCATAGTGGAGAGGTTGTGGTGCATCTTCTTCATGGTTCTCAGGGGTCTACGTCATTGTGGTCAACAATGTTCCATTTTATGCCCAGATATTATAAAATCAGCATGGGGTGAATACATAAAGATAGTTTAATCTTATTATTCATTCAGTTTTAATGTGCGTTAAGGGGTTCTATGTCATGGAGGCATTTGGATTTAGATAGTTTTTTTTCTGTTATAGATTATAGTTCCATGGTCTCCTATTTTTTTGGCCATTTAAATATTACATGAGACCCACATAGCTGAAACATTTTTTAATATTTCACTTATTTCATAGGTGACCTAATACAATATAATGGTTCTATATAATCCCCCATTTTGTTTATTTTGACCTCTATCATGGTGGAATAATCTATTGTGGTTGAAAGTGAGTTCCCCCCCCCCTTTATTCTCTATATTTTCATCCGGTTTCTCATCCTAGGACAGATACATTCTGGGGAAACAATTTTTAGTGTTTTTTTGTTGTGTATTTATTCATGAAATGTTTGTATAGGTTTATAATAGTGGTTCATGTCTTCTATGTTCATGATGATGGAATCCTTCCCAACCTAACCCTTTATAACAAATTAGAAATCATTATTCGATGTTGGGGATCACATTTTTCTCAACTATTGTATCATTTAGGAGGGGCTAAACTCTTTTTTTATGGAATGATGGTTTAATCCTACCAAATTAATTTAAATGAATTTTTAAATAAAATTTTAGGTGGTGGGGATTTATTTTCATCCCACAATTACTATGATATTTTAATTGATATTGTTAATGTATGTGATAAATTACAGATTTTATGTTTTTTTTGTTGAATTATTATTACTAACTTGATATGCATTCTAGAACACTGTATTATATTTTTTAGTTCCACATTAAATTTATTTGTATAATAACCTATATATGGATAATGAAATGGTATCCAAATTAGATTCATTATTGTGTGATAATTCCCTAAAACATATATTCCAATTATTGAAAATGGAATTTCCAATAACAAAAATGTTATTTCAATTATTGTGAAAATTTCTATGTTAGTAGGTTTCCTGTGAAGTATGTTATGTGATGTGGATGTGTTATGTTGAAGACATGTTTTCATGTTGGCTTAATGTGGTTCATTAATGAGTTGTTTTGACGCAATGCGGTTAGGTGATGTGATTTTTGGTCATGTTATTAGGATTTTGTGATGGATAATTTTTTGTGATGTGGCAATGGTAAGAAGATGGATGATAATTATGAGAATGAGGGTAGTGATCTACTGGCTGTATTGATGAAGATGGTGGTTTTATATTTTCTATGGTTTTAGGAATCAATTATTTTTGGGTTATTAGTGGTAACAGATTAATAGTATTATGCTATAGAATGTGATTGTTTGGTTAATGGGTTGTAAATTTCTAATGAATAAATCAAAAATGAAATGTTGGTTGGATGAAAATGATGTCTAAAGAAAAATTTAATGTGTTAAATGAATAAAATTTATTGTTAATGTGAGATATACACAATGGATTAGGTTATGATAGAATATTTAAAATGAAATGTGTTTGAATCTTGTTGTGTCATATTGTGTATTTATTGGTGGTATTAAAAGTGGTAGTTTTGTGAGGTTGGTTGTTAATAGTGTTTATTGTATGGTTTCTTTTTTTTATCCCATTTTTTTGTATTGTGGACTATAATGTTGTATATATTTTACTTTGACGTGATTTATATATCATCAGCACCATTTTCTATCATTGTGTTCCAACAACCACATATTTATATTGTGTTTTTTTCAAATATATGGTAGGGGATTATGGGTTGTAGTATACTCCCCATTTTCGGCTCTCTCTACATTGAGAAGATGAAATAATAATAATTTCATAAGAAGAATTAAATAAAGAACATTCAATATGTGATTTCATGTGATTTGGATTCCCATGTATCTAGAGAAAGATGAAATATGATGAGATGGCTAATGGTGTGGGTCTCAAATGGTAGGTGGATGGAATGACATTTTTGTCCATCAAGTTCATGATACCATAGTATATTTGTTGTGATATGATTTTTGGTCCCCCACTCCTTCAATGGTTGGTGATGTGATGTGAGGTTATGTCCCCAATGTAAGTTTGAGAGATGAGGTTTGATGTTATTAATGGTAGATTGTAGAAATAGGATGTATAACATTGGGGTGTGGGAGGGAGATATTAGTAATACTATGGTGAATGGTACCCTTTATCTATATAAATCATATTATTTTATAATATTTTTATGTGTTATTTGGGGAGTATTCCATCGGGAGGATCAATTGTCTATTTGTCTTTTTTTAGATTCATTGGTTCTTATATTTTCCTAGTGGATAATTACTACAAGTCAGTCACATTTTAATAGAGGACTTTGGATACACAATTGAGTATACATGCATTGTAACCAAATGTATATAAATAATATTTTTAGGTTCCCATGAGGACTATGTGTACATTTATAGAAATTAATACCTCATAAATTTTTTTAGTTATTATGTTTCTGAAATAACATTCCATTAGAATTTTATTTGGATACATTTTTCTATTTATGTATCACTTATACAATAATTATGGGTTGGTTGAAGCATTCATTTACTTATGTCATTTCATAGATTTTATTTAGGTTCATTTATCATACCTTTGAATACAATTGTTTTAATTCATGATTACTCCAATTTTATATTTTTATATTCTTGGTTATACTTTACAACCTATGGCCAATTAATGGTATAAAATGTAGGGCATTATCATTATAACATCATTAACATCCTAAGAGGTTAAAATTTTTAAGTCGGGGTTCATGATATTGTGTTATAAATTGTAGTTTTTCAGTTTTAGGTTTGATTATATTTACATAAGAAATTTTTAATTCATGTTTTTATTAGGAAACAGTATTAGTTTATCGTAGTATGTGATAGAGGAAAAGGAAAGGAATATTAGAAATAATATAATAGGGACCTCAAACAAAAATGATCTAATGCAGAGACTCTGATCCTATACAAGGTCCAATTGAGGTGGAAACTATTATAGTGTAAAGAGATATGAGGTTGATACATATTATGATTGATTTTTTTCTTATTAAATTTGTAATGTTTTATTCAATAATATAATTAATAAAATATGTAATAAAAACAATTTCTACAAGTATAAGTAAATAATTATTAACTTTTAGTAGTGGCTCTTTGTTTTAATAATATTTGGATAATGCATTAGAGGATAATCGATAAGACTCGATTGATCACTGATGGGTTCACTACTTTTAGGAATATAATCATTGGAAGAAAAAATTACATAAATATTAGTGGTAGGATTTTGGGAAACAATGATGAAAAAGTTTTTGATATTTATAAAGAGAGATTGCTGGGGGAGTTAAAGATCCCCTTCAGACTGAAGCAATCCCATGAAGAGTATTTCATTTTATAGAACATATTTAAAATGTAAGGACCTATGAATAACTTTTTAAAAATGAATCAGGATGATTGTAATGAGGTATATAATGCATTGGATTAGTTACATAAAGAGTTCTAGGCATGGTTCCTTTGGAGAAATTTGAATGAATTTAATATTAAGGAGTTGTTTTAGATTAATAAATAGTCATTTTAGGTGCAGGATACTGGGTTAATATTAAGGTTCTGTTATGCTTTCTCTAATAAAATTTTCATGATGAGTATTCTCAAGTTTAAAATCTAATGATGGAACACCATCCAATTATCATCTATGATGATACACACAATTAAATTTACAATGTATTTGGTGGTATAAAAAATTACAATGTTATTAATGTGGATAAATTCATGAGGATCATTACAGGGGTAATGGAACCAACTATTTTCATTATAGTAATCGATTGTCAGCAGAATGTATCAGATGATAGGTCCATCGGGGATTTTACTTGTGGGGTGTCAACATCAATTGAATTATTTTCGACCTTTTAGGATTGGTGATGTTCTTACAACCCATGTGGGATTTGGCCCATGGGTTTTTGAAAGTGGAGTTAATTTCCATCATCATGATTAGTCACATGTGGTACATTAGGCTCTGTATGGTATAGGTGGTTAGGTTCAATGTCAATATCAATAGAATAATCCATTGAGACATTTCTGTAGAAGGGAATACAGTATTTATACTTCTGAAAGGGGTTATAGAAAATAGAGGATGAGCCCAGGATGATCGTTTTGTTAAGATACTATTCGTTAGCATATAGTGTGATGTGGATATACACAGATAGGTTGTTTGGTTTGATTCTACCAGTTGTAAATAGTGCTTCCTAGATAGTTGAGTTAGGCCTAATGAGTCAGCCAATGGAGGAATTTTAATAGTGTTTCTAGGACTAGTGAGTCAAGACCCAGGATTCGTCCTAGAGAGGGTTGTGAACAGTGTCTTCAGTACTGATGAGTCATGACATGTCAGTATTGTGGGTTGTGAATAGTGTTTCTAGAGAAGATCAATCTTCTAATGATGGCTTGTCAACAATGCTTCTAGCATCATACAATTTCTCACCTTTGAAATTATCATTGAACAAAAATGCATTCAATGCCTTTTTAAAGGTATTTAAGGACAATTCAAATCCCATTAATCCTATCATAATTTTCTTAAGGGTCCTGGGGACTTACTCTGTAAAAACGTGTAAAGTGTAGTAGATCATCATTTAATGGAAAATATAAACCATATATAAAAATTAGGACCATTTAGATTTTCAAAAGACCAACATACCTTACACCCATGTTCTTCCTTCTCATTTTCCCTTGGTATAAGAAAAATAAACTGTGGAGTCTTGTGATCGAACTGAAATCATTGGGTCATGTTGGTCCAACCTAGAAGTGTCATTTGACTCTTCTTCCCTAGTATAATATACATTTTTTCTTATGGATTCCATAATATATTTCCTCCAATTATACCTTTCTATGCTTTTTATTATGATCTCCAAGGTTTAAATAGATAATCTATCCGTAGTTGTTGGTGTGGTGGTGACACATTATCTTTGGGGGGATGTAGTCGCTGCATGAAAGGTGGTCATGATCCATTGTGTTGATATATTCTCGATAGAATAATTTTGAGGACCTTTTGAGGTTGTATATTTTTTTCCTCTCTATTTTATTACATGAATTCCTAGATCCTAGATAATATATCCCCTTGAATCACAATGAAATTGAATAAATAAATAGATCAACTGTATTATATAATTGGTATCGATCACATATCAATATTATTGCTTTATACTATTTGAATAGTTTGTATCATAATATTCTAGATATTGCGATATCTATGCCTCTCAGTTTTTATCATATTCAAGATGGAAAATTGATAAATAATGTAAATAGGTGATTGATCGACAAGTAATTGGATTATGATTAAAGGGGAATTTTAATGAATCATGTTAAAATTCTAATTTGATGACAATAAAATTAATACACATGTGTGTGGTTAATAAAATTTGTTGATGACCATGAAGAATGATGATGTTTTTTGTATTATTTTCAATGTAATGTAAAACTAATTTATTAATTAGTTGTGATAGCTTGTGATAGCTTTTTTTTCAAAGTATTCTCATAATTGAAATCAATGAATAATGATTGGGTTAATTCAAGATGGAATAATGAACAAGTTGTGTGATAATTGTAATTCCTTAAGGGGTTTATGATAACCAATTTCGTGAAATTGAAAATTGAATTTTTCTTTGGAGGTATGAGAGTTCCTTGTGTGTGAAGGTTGAATGACATTTTTAGGGACAAGATCCATGTTGCTTGGTTGTTTCCTAATTCCTCTGATGTGATGTAAACCTGGAATATATGAGCCTGTATGGATATTATAGTATATGGGGAATGGAGGCCTAATGTTTTTTGATACAGTTGATTCCTTGAGTGGTGAGATCCATCGGTTTCTACATGTTAGTGTTAGGAAGGACACATTATATTTTGAAATGAGTAGATGTTAGGCTTATTGGTTGATGTTATTGTTAGATTATTTTTAAATCTGTTATTTTTTTATCAAAACAACATTCCTCACTACATGTGGAAGATAATATTTCTTACCCATCTTCCAAAAGTGACGATGATACATAGGGTATGTCATGTTCATTCTATATTTATAGCATCAAGAATGGATGAGTATATGCTCCTATTAATAGTGGAAAGGATTTGATGGGTAGTTTATCTGCTCACCATGATTAGTCCATTGTATCAGGTTGAATAATTTTTTTCCTAGAATAATAGTAAATATCAAAATATTGAATGTGTTAATTTGGTTAAAAAATGAATAAATGTTTAACCCATGGGGTGGGATATTTATGGGATTTAGTGTGGGGCTTTTTTATCCAAGAATTCATGGACATGGTTTGGTTATGCTTGGAGTGCATGGAACATTCTTTGTGATTCCAATGAATTGTAATGTACAAATTAATAAGGGTTAATTAATAGTACAATAAATAATTAAAATAAAAGGTAACTCGTAAAAAGGGATAAGTATGTTAATATATCTATTTATATGGTTGTGTGCATATATATTATATAGTAGTAGAAGTGGATGTTGGGAGTGTTAGAGATTGTATCTTTAATTGAAATTAATATAATGTTTTTCCCATAGTATGTTTGTTAGATATATTATATCATGTAATTTGTTGTGTTCTATATGCTACTCCACCCTATTGGTATGTGAAAATAACACCACAGGGATTCTGAGCCATGGTGGGTGTTTTCCCTAACATCCCAGTTGGGGGATGGATGGATTTCTACCCATTTTACCCCAAACTATTCTCTTGGGAGTTATATGTGCTGGTATACACGGTATTTATTTCTCCTCATATATGTGTGTAGAGTGCTGTAATGCTTTGTGGAAATTTCCAACACATATATTCGAGGAACAGATTCATATGGACTACTATGTGTATAATGTGAATAGGATGTGATGGATTAAGGATCCATACATGGCGTATGTGTTGTGATGGATTGAGTTATAATATCCAAATTTTGATACATGTTATGCGGGATGTGGTGGATCCCAAAAACAACCTGGACACTTCAGGTTATGTGGATGTTTTGGTGAGTTTCAGGAGGTGAACATTGTGGTGATTTTCCTACTTCTATTCGGGCTAGGATTTTTGGAAATAGATTCTAAGGATGTGCTTTATTAGGGAATAACGTCAATATAGTGGTGTAGTGGTAGTGGGTAACCTTTATATTATTTATTATATTATATAATATTGTATGTGATACTTGGTGAGAGTATCAATGGTGAGGCCTGGAATATTGTATATCTATTTACGTGATTTGATATTTTAACTTGTTCTTCACAGTGCTTTAACCGGATTTCTTTAATTTTTTAATAGATGCTTCAGGGAGGATCCTAATGGGAATATTATTATACTCTCCCTATGTTATATAAACTATTTTAGGTATCCTTGAATAGGTTGGATATCATACTATTTTCTACCAGGTCAGGGTTTTATAGTAGTTGTTCAGGATTATTGGTCGCTTCCATTATACTTTATTATTGTACTTTATGATTTCCCTTTTAGTTTCAGTAGTTCATGCAGGACATTGAAAATGTACACATGGGATTCTTTTAAGTCATAGTTTGAGAAGGATTGAGTTAGTTTCTATCTTATTTACTTCTTTTTTCATGTTATCTTTTAGAGGGTAATTCCTTCCATCACTATGATTACTATAACCTCTATTATAGTCTCCAACCCAGGGCCTACATGAGGTGGAACTCGTGTGTCCCCATCATTCTTATCCCTTTTTCAACCTAGGAGGCATACACTTGGTGGGGATGGGATCATGACATGAGTTTTTAGGTGGGTAGTTGATTTAGGGAGCCCATAATTTTACAATAAAATGATTTTTATTTTTAATCAGTGATAATAAGGATGGTGTACATCACTGGGGTCATAATAATTTTTTAAATGTTTTTCGTGAAGAGGCTTTGATGATACCCCATCGACGTGATGTTGAATTGAATAGTGACATATAATCCAGTTCTTCTCATATATTTAGGGATCGATATTGAATGTCAGTGTTTGAGTTATTTGATATGTGGTTTTATATTGATGATATGATTCATAAGTGTTTCATCTAGACCAATGGGTGATAAATGAATCTATCTTTTTGAATTCAAAAACATTGAAAACAATACATGAAACTGGTTAAAATGATTTCACATCATGACATAATTGATATGGTCTTTAATTTGCTCCTATGAATTTGTGTATATATATTAATTTTATCAATGAAAATGAATAAAAACTAATCCGGAAATTATTTGTTCTTAGATTTCATTATAACAGTGAACATAGTTGGTATGTTTGTGAAACTGAATGGTAAGACCCGAAAATATTTATATATTGTTTTATATTGATGATTGATCCATTGTAGAATTAGTGAAGACCTCATAAATCAGTATCCCTTTATTCTCTAAGTTTCTCTTATATAGGGATAGATTATATTAAGTTGGAACATTTCTTTCGGTGTAGTTTTGTTAAGGATGTGTTGTTCAATGTTGTTCTTAGTTGGGCTTGGTGTTCCACTTCCTTAACATTATTTTAATTTTTATCCCTCTTTATCCAACCTTGCATATCAGATAAAAAATCATCTTATAATGTAAGGAATCCATCATTTATAATATTTTTTATCATGAGGGAGTGGTTTTAAACTTATTTACATGTTGTAATGTGGTTTTCATAATCCTAATAATAATAATGAAAGGGTTAATTGAAATTGTATTTTAAGGGGAATAATTCACATTACTTTACAAAATTGATATTATTTGGGATATTAGGAATATGAATACTAAATTTTCGATTAAAATTTCTAAATATTGGGAGATTTTTTCATCAGATTTTATTTTCTAATGTAAAACCTTTGACAAATTTAATGAAAATTATGTTTGTTGGCCCATGCAAAACACAATGCTGAGATTAATTGAATGGTGATATATTACAAAAATATTATTTTTAAAAAAGGATTTCTGTAATAAAGATTAAAAATTGTTGAGTAATAATATAATTAAAAAATAATAAAATAGATATAATGATTCAAATAAGCATTTTTATATCTATAATTTATCAGTCACTAAGAATTGAATTCCTAATGGTGATATTTATTCATGAAAAAAATATAATATTCAAAAACGATTTTTGAATCATTTTTTATTTAAATTATTTAAATTAATGTTAATTTATATATTTTTTTAATAATACTAAAATAATTTTTCAAATAATTATATAGATACTATCTAAAAGTGATATTCCTATATATATAAGAAATTATTTATTTTTTAGAGAATAGTTAAAAAATACAATTTTCTATAAAATATTTTGTCATTTTAATAAATAAATTAATTTCTAGGAAAGATTATTAAATAAAAATTATTTATATGTAATATATATATTATTAATTTTTATTTATAGTCGAATTAATTATATTTTATTAGTAATTCAACTAGATTTTATTATATGTATATTTTTGGATTAAAAAAATTTCCTAAAATTTTTTAAAAGTGAATTAGGTTGCTTAATATTAATTAATTTAAATAACCATATAAAATTAATGATTTAAATTTTATTTATTAATTTTATTTCGATATTTATGAATTTATATTTTTATAAATTTGATTTTGATACATATATTTAATGTGTGATAATCCTATACCTTTAAACTACATTCATTAAAATCTATTTTGACACATTTTGTGGGATTAAATTAAAATAAAAAAATAAACATTTTAAAAATGATTAAGATAGAATTTAATTTATATTTTGAATCATAATATATAATATTAAATAATAATTTTAACTATTATAATAATTATGAGTAAAACATGTAAAAAATTTCACGTATAGTAAATGTTCAAACCAGTTTATTTGGGTGTTTATCTAAAGTGGTAAATAGAATAAAATGTTTAAAAACTGTTTATTGTTTAATTATATATTTTTATATGAAATTTATATCCCCTCCACTATATTATATTCATTTTTTAGATTATATTATCTTTAGAGTTACTTCCCTTTATTGATTTGTTTTGGGTAATTATATAAAATACATCTAACCATCAATTATTAATTGGATCCTCCTCCAATCACTACATTAAAACTATAAATCTATCAATTTTGACCAATACCCAACCAAAAAATACCTCAATAATATTTACAAAATTTTGTAGCTTATGGTCTTCCAAAAATCTAATCATAGGGTTCTTAGTAAGAGATCCAATGTAGGATCTTCTATGTGATGTTAATCATCATCAAGAAGAACAATCTTTTAACCTCTGATTGTTCATCATTAAATTATGAAATTATAATTCCAATATAAAAATTTTAGTATCTCATATACACAATTATTTTATTATTTTAATGGAATAACCTAAATCCATCACTAGATACACGAAATGTAAAACTTAACCGCCGTTCTTGTGTATGGAATACCTGATTCTCATAATATGAGGTAATAAATTTTCCATTACCTCCTATAAAAATTATTCATTGTGATATATATAGATTATGAAAAGTATATTCTTGATATATTAATCAATATTTCAAATTAATATATCATATATCTCCTCAAATTTTTATCATTTGAAAATTATTAGTTCTATTCATTTGTATGGAAGATTACAAATTCTAAAAGAAATGTTATTTGTTTTATTATCACTTAATTTGGATTGTATATGTACATTTATTTATATAAATAAAATGATATTTATGATGTAATGATATATTCAGACGAAAAATTAATAACAACCCTCATTCTATCATGACCTTTTAAAATGGAAATGTTACCCATTTTTTCATATGGCCAACTATCTCCATCATACTAGTATAGATGAATTATCATAAACATATTTCATTATTTGTTTTAAATGTATAATTTATGAATAGGAATAATAATTATTTAATTATAAATATTCTATATATGATGAAATAATACTATCTTGAACCATATTCATCATACCATATTGATTTTTGACCAATTATTCAAATATCGTCAATCGGACCAACAAAAACATAAATGATTTTGTAGTTTAAGAATACTTTTTTTAAGAATTATATAAACTAAATTATTAACATGAAAACTATTCTACAAAAATTAAATATATTACATAATTTTATTATTATGGATGTAAAATAATGAAATTTATGGGTTTGGATCAGTTAAGGGATCTTCCTAAAACTCCTATTTATTTATTTTTTGAAAACAATATCTCAAAATAAATTTCTATATTTTTAATGTTATGAAATTCTTCCAAATTTGTAATATATTTCATAGAAATATATACCTACAATTATCTACCTTAGTTTAAAATGGTAAAACAGCCCTTAAAATAATTTATCTAATGGATTATTTTTTAAAATCACATTGGGTTATAACAATATAAAATATTATGAATCTCGTTTCCTTCCATATGTAATTTTAACTTTTTATACCTTATAATTGATTCCCATTTTTGGAAAATAGAAATCATAAACCTGTTATGATCAGTGTGACTAGATAGTGGTCTACCACATTGAGTAAAGAATTTTTCTAGTTAATACTTATATATAGTAGTTGGGAAACATCTTTTAATTTTATAATATTTTATCAACCATGGAATATCATCTCAACAATCATCCTTGATTTATTTTTATATCATGTTATATGGGACCAAAATATTTACTTATCTATCATGATAATAGATTTCCAAATCCATTATGTTATTCTTTAATTTTTTTTATTCCTGATGTTTTTATTTTGTGAAATTATTTTTTACCTTGTAATCACATTTTATGTTTTCTTATATTTTTTATTCAATTAATAGTATTTTCAGATCACTAAATTCCTTGTAGTATTCCTCAAGTTATCTTATGTAGTTTCACAATATAAAATTTATTTAGGAACTCATTATGGCTAAAATGGTCATTATTTACAGTTGTAGTTTAATTTACATGTACTATAAAAACAATATTGAAAATATTATTGGAATTTTTGATCCCTATTATCTATAGATAGATGTTTATGTTAAAAATCATTCAATAATACATGTTAAAGGGGTGGGTCCATATTGAAGGAAATAGTGGATGTTCTAAATAATTTTGCGGTTTATATATAAATTATTTAGTTGTAACCCTCAGGGTATGTACATGTATTAGAAAATATGATGGTAAATATCCTAATATTTATTTTAATGATAGATATAGTGTTTTCCAATCAATTTCATACTTTTCTTCACAATACATGTTCTTTTTTCACAGGAACATATTTTCTAGGGTGTAACAACTCCAAACTCAATACAAAATGATTTACTTGATCATCACTGATATGCATGATAAGGGGACTTGATTCATTAGTAGTATGACACTCATGGGAGAAATTCATTGGAAATTTAAAATTATTTAAATAACCATTATACTGGAAATTGACAAATTTATTGTTCAGAAAATCTATTAGGAAACATTTCACAGGATATCCAATATTTAATCATAGATACTCAAAAGATAAGAAATATTTTTCCTTTGTGGATTAAAATGTTTCATTTTTTTATGTTAATAGATTATTATCCTGATACTTTTAATCAATTTGGTTAATTAAGAGAAATATGATATGCCATGCAAGAAATCAATTCGATGAGAAATGTAGGGATTTTTAAAAAAAGATTCCTAACCTTATAAGAATATATTTATTTCATCTTATTATGGTGTAAAATGAGATATCTCAAAATATGATTAAATTTTTTAACATATTTTAATTTCCAAAAAATTATTATAAAAGAGTTTTGATGTCTCATGGGAGTTTAATTGTTAGAAATTATAGAGAAAATAAGGTTCAGTTTCCAAAATCTCAAAATATATGGATTCTTCCCCATGGAAAATTATATAATCAGACATGAATGTGTGTTATATATTGAAATAGAGGAAAAACAAAGCTAAATTCCAAAACAAAAATGATTATTCTAGTTAACAAGATACAGGGATATAATATGCATCCTATGATTCCACTAATTGTTCAATATCGAATTTTTGTAGAAATTTATCTTTATCATAATCAATTCCATTATACATGTTTTAATTACAAAGGGACTATGATATATGAATAATTATTGTGGATTGATTTATTTTTCAGGTGTTGGAACATGATACTCTTTTTCTTGTAGTGTTTTTTATCAATTTTGTTCTTGTTATAATATTATTTAGCTTTCTATGGACCAATCTAAAATAGTTTTTTGTTATGTATTTTCATAAATATATTTATTTGTAATAATGAATATAAAATTTTATTTAATTAAAATGTTATATTTTTGGGAATATCACATGAATATGTGAAATAAAATACATTTTATTTTCTTGATGTTGGTGTAATTACCATCATATAAATGAATTTAATTTTTTGGAAATGAATGATCCTAATGGTGTACCATTGAGGATAACGAAAACTAATTTTATAGATATTGTAATTATTGATGTTGTTTATATTTTATTTAGTAATATAATATATCATGTTTAATTTATAAAATTTTAAGAATTTTATTTCTAGAATATTATAAAAATAAATTCTCATAATATGCATGATAACCCATCACTTCCATATTTATTTTTATGGTATTGAACATTCAATGGAAGCGAGATAAGGCTTTTGTGAGAACCTCTAGCCTTTCAGATGTATGATATTGAATGAAATTATATATTGAAATAGTGATTTAGTGGATAAATATTATTTGGATATTATCAATAATTTTATAGGATAGAATCGATTTGGAATTTTGGTTAGTTTGTTGATTAATGTTATTTTATTAAAAAATTATGAGATATATATGAACATTAGATTTTTGATTGATTTTTGAATTATATCCAAGATCCTAAAGGGGTGAAATTTCATTTTTGAAAAACAATTATGTATTTCATGTATATATTCATCATTTCACTATAATGAATTTAAAAGAATACCTAAACTCAACGAAATAGATTTTAATAAAACAATTATCTTATTAATTCCATATCTAATGAATCAATTTTCTTTTATTTTGTAAATAATTTATCTATTTATGGTTTTTAAATTTATCGTGATCATTCACATTATTTTTATTAATGATTTATACCACCCTCCATAATTATTTATTATTATCTAGAATGTTAATTTATTTACTTCTTACCAAATTCACCCTACTAGGAAACCTCATAATTTATAAGTCTGTATGATATTATTATATCATGTACAATCTTTTAAGATGATGTTTTTTTAACCCATTAACAATGTGATATTTCCCCCAAAGTAATTATATAATGTAAAAGTATTTAATAATCAGAATAATTTCAATTTTTATGAATGAAATTTTACTAAGGGGTGTAAAATTTAACATCCCCATATTCTGTAATAATACAATTATTAATATCTTATAAAACATTCAACATTAATATTAATCAACTAGTGATATATTATTAAATTATTATTAGTTTTAAAAGTCATTTATAACCTAGATGATAAATTAGAAAGTATTGACAGTATAAATAAATTATAAAATTATATAATTGTATTTAATAATGTAAATGTAATTATAAATTTCTTAGAACAAAAAACATAATTTTTATGAATAATATTTATATATAAAAAATATGTGGTCTTCAAAAATGATTTTTTTTATTTTCAATGATGTATTAAAAGTAATTTTTGAATCATTTGGGAAAGTAATTTTATTAAATGAAGTTAATTTTTTAAATATTCATATATATTATAACTTATGTTGTATTGTTTTTTATTTTTTTGTAATAACTTTATTTTTGAGTGGATAATGACACATACACATTTTTTTAGATCTGTCATTTCTTTTAATAAAATAAGTAATTTGAATATCTCATTATTATACTTATTTGGTTTCAATGTTATATAATTAATAATTAGTATTATATAATTCAATAAATTAAATTTAAATCATATTAATAATGAAATTTACTTTATTTTTATGCTTAGAAACACATTTTCCATAAAACCTTTTCAATGCGAGTAATCATTATCCATTATAATTTATTATAATTAAACATCTAGAGAAATTATTTAAATAATATTTATATAATTTTTATCTATTTATATGAATTTAATTTCATATAATTGTGAGTATGAGTCATTTTATTAATGTAATATTATCTTAAAATTTAAAAATAATTTTTGTGAAAACTGGTTTGTTTAACACATGTTTGGTTTTTAATTTAAAATCATAATTTACCCCTTCTGTGTGTAAAATTTGAAAAAAATTATAATATATTTAAAATAATATTATTAATTATTATATATTATGTATTTCATAATTTTTTACCATTTAATATTTTGAAAACATTAAATATATTTCATTATGGATAATATCAAAAATAGTTTACTCAAGGATAAACTAAATATCTATATGAAATTAAGTGTTTAAAAAAACTAAATATGTTGCTTTTTATTTTTGGATTAACCGTATGACCACAAAAATCTACTATATAAAAATAATTGTCACTTTTATTGAGAGTTAATTCAACTTGTTCAATAGTTTTGGGTATTTACAAAATTTACACCCCCCATATATTGTAAAAGGGTGCAATATGCCACTATATATTCAAAGTAATCAATACTTTTTTTGAGAAAACCATAGCTAAATCCCTCTCTAACGTCTATAATTACATACTATATTATTTATTTTTCCCATTAGACCATCCACTAGTCCGTAATAAGATATCAAAATGGGGTTCCTCTATGAGTTGGAAAACATCTTCCCCAAGATCCTTATTAATAAAAATTAATTTTTCAATAGTAAATAAAGTATAAAAACATAAAATATTATTAAATAAGTATCTCAAACCTACAATGATGTTATTATGTTATTTTATTAACCTAAATCAATCCCCATATCCATAAAATTGGAAAGGAAACCATCGTTCATGTGTATAACAGACTACAACCACAAAAAATAATGTAATTCATTTTTTATCATCGCCTCACAAGGATATTTATGACGATTAATTTTATGAATCATTATTATAAATATTACATGATAATATTTATATAAATATAATATACCATATACCTCCGTTAAATATCATCTATTTAAAAATAATTATATCATTCGTGTGAGCTGCCAACTGCCACCTCCCAAAGATATATGATTTGTTTATATTACCGAATAACAAAGGTGGAATAGATAATTTTATTTAATGAAATAATATTATATTTATGATATATTGAATATTATAAAAAAGGTAAAATAATTCTTACCTTCTTTCCATCGTCATTATTGAAATTGGAAATGTTACTCTCACATGCATATGAACTTCCATCTCCATGATTATTACATAGTTCAATACATATACACATTTCTTATTATCATGTTTATAAGTATATATGATATATAAAATTAATATTTATTTCATTATATTAATAATTATTTATTTTATTTAATATTAACTACTCTGAACATAGTTATCATAGCATTGTTATTTTGGATATGTGAGGCTAATATTGTCCAAAACAACCAATATTAATGTAAATGAATAATTAATGGAATATAACAGGATAGTAACCAAAATAAAAATAAAATGAAACATGAAAAAAGTTACCTGTAATGTAAATAATTATGTTATGATTATTATTTACGATGATAATGAACACATGTGACTATTTAGGATCAAATATTTGTATCTCTCTAAATTACCTTTTTATTTGGTTTATAAAATTTCTTTCTCTAACTCAATAACAATTTAATTAATATCATGTAATGACTCTATATTCTATATATATTTATATATCATATATTCCAATATTATTCTACAATCCATTGATAGATTAATAAATTTATTTAGTAAATTTATAAAATTATTTCTTTAGGTAATATCCTTTGATTGCAACATATGAAAACATTGTCCAAAAAAATTCTTTCCATGTATAATAATTATAATTATTCTTTTTGACTGAATTATATTTTTTTGTATAAATAAATCATATACATGAAATTATTGTTATTCAATTGTATATAAACAATACATTTGGTGAAGATTTAGTATCGAGAAAATTTATGTATGAGATTAGGGAGTCAACCATATATATTATAGGATATTGTCTATAATGTGATATTATATTGGAAATAAGCCTTAACTCCTAGATAGGACAAGTTTTATGTTGATTAAAAAATTCCAATTTCATCAGGATTCTATTTTAAAATAAAATTTATGTTATATTATATTATATTAACTATGATCTTTTTATTTAATTATATTATGAAATTATTTTAACACCCCTGTTATGATTCCTAATCACATTTATTCCCTCTATGGTTTTAAAGCTCAAACCATTATCTTGGGTATCCCTTATCCTATATATTTTTGTGATTCTATATGTTTTTAACAGTTCATTATGGATAAATATGATTGGATTTAATGTTTTAGTTTTATTTGGATTAATTATCAACATTGTGGTCTAAAAGATAGAGGTATTATCAATCCATGGTTTTTGTTAATGTATATTTATGTAAAAAATCCTATAATTATATGTTTTTAGGTTTTTTTACCCATTCTATGGAAAATTATTTAGTGTAATTTTTTAAATCAAAAATAATCTAATTGGTTAATTTCTAATATCAGGTTTATGAAATGGATACCCAAGGAGAATCATAGTTCTTTGAGAATGACAGAAAATATATAAGCTAAATTAATATAAAGAGACTTGATAATCTAAATTATTATTAATTATATTGTGATGATTACTGTATTTTGAGGTTGTGAGTTGAGGGTATGTGTTTTCATGTAGTCATGTTGTATGTTGGATTCATTGTGGTTTGGTTACAATGTGATGTAGAGAAGTGTAGTTGTGAATTATGGTGGTTATGTGATGTTTTGTGTGGTCATTATTAGGTGAGGTTGTGATGGAAAATTGGTTTTGAAGTGGTAGTGTTAATGGGATGTTTATTTGGGTGTTAATATGGTTAATATGGTGATTGTTTCCATGTTGATTATGATGAGTTTTTTGTTTTATTGTTGTTGTGAAGTAAATGTTTATGTGGTTTTATTGGAATTTTCTTAACAATTATTTGAAAATCATGGGTTGGTTCGTATAATGGGATTGAAATTCATAAGGAAAAAATTAAAAAATGGGAAGTGTGGTTAAATACGACTGATGTATGATAAGAAATTTTATGGGTTAAAATAATGTAATTTTATTATTAGTGTGAAACCAAAAACAATTATGGTGAGAATTAATCTGAAATTGGAAATGTGGATTGAAACGTATTATGTGGTATTGTGAAGATAGTTGAGGTAGTGAAATTGGAAGTGCATTGAGGATGAAGGGAAAATATTTGAGTTGATTGGTATCTTGTAGTGAGCCCATAGACCACGAATCATTGCTATGATATTATATAAAGTTTATTCAGTTGTGATTTTTATAGGTTTCACAAACATGTCTAATACTATCTTCTAACACACCTATATTTATACATGTTGGTTTCTCTTCATATCCGGATTGTGAAGATGGATGGATGGATACATTCTCTTTCCCACACTACCATTCAAGTGATGTTCGAAATCATGGGTCATGATGACCAAATATCAAATGTGAATTATCGATATGTGATGTTTTGTGATAAATATGAATATTTTTCGATGAAGAGATAGGAAGTGATAAGATTTCCTATGTTGGGATTTTTCACGGTATGACGAGGGATTGAGGTAGGTGTCACTCTTATTAAAAATACAACATTGTTAGAGATGTGATATAATGGGATGGACAATGTGTTCATAGTATGGGTGGGATATGGTGTGATGTGACAAAACATTTGATATTTTCATTTGGGTACTTATTTGGATACATTTATCTATATATGTTTCACATATAATTTCATTGTGTGAGGAATATATTTATTTATTTATCTGATACTTTTTAATTTAGTTTCATCAAGTGAATTTATTATATCTCAATATCCTAATATTTTCTAGTGTATTGTATCTATTTTGTGATTATTAATTACATGGTGTATTTAATATCCCTAGTTTTTGTAAAAGGAATGATTGTGGTCGATAGCATACATGATATGCCACATAAACATTAAATGAACAATTACATGTTATTCATTAAATTTTATTGTTAGAACACAGTCATTATAATGGAGGAAATTTATTTTATTAGTAAAATTATAAAATTATTGTTTACAAATATTTATATAATTATTTTAATAATTATTTATAAATTAATATAAAACCCTTTGTAAATCAATCAATATTTTTTTTAGAAAAACCTTTTAATTTCTAAGAAGTGTATTTATAGCATAATAAAAAAAATATTATGATATAATAATGATATATATATATATATATATTTATAATAAATTCAATAAAATGTTTAAAATTCATCTTATATGTTTTCTAGTCACAATATATGAAAAAATTCATTTTAATAGATAAAAATGACTATATTTCAAAAAACATATTTTTACATCTTTTTTATGGAAACCCAATATTAAATATAGTTTTTACAATTTTATAAGATATGTTTGAAAAACTAAACTTTAAATATTAAATTGGACCTTCAAAATTTACATTGGATTATTTTTTGGTATTTTTCTGAAAATATTCATTTTTTGATGAATATTGAATGAATAAAGCATTTTAATTTAAAACTAATTTTTTAAAAAAATTACTTATTGTATTAAATTATTTATTGGAATGGATTTACAATATTCAAAAAAAAAATTAATCATTTAATTCAAAAATTTTAGTTGAAATCAATTTTAAATTAAAATTTAATATAACAATATTGTGAACATTAGATAACTTGTACATTAAAACAAAAATTTTCAAGATCTATCAAACATGAATAATGTCTAATTTTTTTATAAAAATAATTGTTATTAAATTTGAAAAATTTAAATATATAGTTGTAGTTAGTATAAAATTTATGATATAGTAGGATCAACATAATTTTTGCAACATAATAATATAACTTTAGTAGCTATTTATCTTTCAATACTTAAGGGTTAATTAGGTAATCGAAGGTAAAAATGAAAATATAAATAATTTTAAATCCCTCTAATATTTGGATTAATTAAATTAAATTAGATTTTTTCCACCTAATTAATAATTTGGTCAATTTTATACCCTTTTCAAGTGACATGGGCTTGACTAAGACATTTATAAATTTATATTCAAAGAGAAACCAAAATTTTCCACACCCCCTATTTTCGAAAATTAATTTTTTTTATATGCGTTAATATTGGTTATATCTTCAACTAAATATATTATTTTTTAATATTAAAATTTATCTATACCATTGAAATTTATTTATATTTTTTTGAAATATAATATTAAATTAAATGGTGGCACAATGATGATTCTATAATTTCTTAATTAAAGGTCGAGTCAAATAATTGAATTCAAAAATAATAAAATAAATATAATTTTTATAATTTGTGACCTATAAAAATTTTATAGCTGAATTTCGTATGTCATGGATTATTTAATATAGTTTATTTGATTATATAAATTAATTATGAGATTTTTCAAAATCCAACTACTCTATAGTGTCAAAAGTGACATTACTGATATTTTAAAATTAATAATATGTCATTAAATGATATAGAGTTTATAAAAATATAATACTAGGCCTAATGGTGGCGATACATCATTGAATTTCACAAATTACTTAGTTATTTTTATTTTGGCATGTTATAGTAATTATATTAACCCTCAAAGTGTAAATTACATGATCTCATGGTAAGAATTAAATAATGTTAAAACAAAGGGATAAGTATTTACAAATAGTCATGTCATATCTTTTTTTAATTTAATGATATGTATTTGAGAAAAAATAATCATATATTAAATATTATTCAGTTTTTACCAATGTGGAATATAAATTTAATTTATATTTGTTAAATATTTGGTAGAATTACAAGAGTCCCCATTCCCTCTCTTTTAAAAGGGAAAACATTATTCACTATTTATCACACTTCAAAACCTATATGGTTTGGAAATTCACTTCTAAAATACCTCTATATAATACCTCCGAAAATTATAGAGGCATTATTTTTGGAATGACAATATCTTTAGGGGTGATAAGGTGTTAATCAAGATGATCATCCGGAGAATAGGTTTTGTTTTAATCATATATTTCTATTTTATTTATTCTCCTCTTACATTATATATTTTAAAACTAAAAGGATATAATAAATCGTTTATCCTAAATTTCCGTAGATGTTATTATGTTAATATCATCACAAAAATCAATATCCACATCTATCAAATAGTAAAACGATTAGTCGTTCATGCATACATGGGAACTATCATCTCAACAAACAGATATAATTAGTTTTCCATTACCATCACTGTTGATAGTTTTTAATTGTTGAATTATTGATTATATATTATACTCATGAAATATTTATCATTATAATTGAATAAATTTCAATAATGTTTTTACTTTTCCTGATCATAAAAATGGTAACATCATTCATACCTATAGGTGAACTACCACATCCATAAATAAATTTGATTCCTCTTTAATCACTACATAACATGGATAATATATATATGAATATTTATAATATTAATATTATATTAATTAAAATATGATCATTTTTTAATGATAATAAAATAGTTGAATTTTTTCTTTAATGGTCGTTGAAAAATGAACGTGTTACTCATGTATACGTACGACCTACCATCTACATGATTTTTGTGATGCACATTTTTTATAACTATACATAATTCATTTATTTAAAAGAATATTTTATGAATAAAAATTATAATGATAACCCTAAAAATATTTTGAGAAGGTATAATAATGAAATACTTGACTATATTCATCATAATGATATAATTGTTAACTTATGTACTGAATATCGTTAAAACATTCAATGTCAAGTTAAATAATTATGTAATTTTTATAACATGGTAATTATATATGTAAAAGGAATAACAATATTACTATATGTTACCATAATTGTAAATAATTAACTTTTTTTTATTATATAATAATATCAATAAGGTATATAACATTTCATAATCAATTTAAGAGAATATTTGACTTAAACATCGTTATAAATGATTTAAGGAATTATTCATAAAAATATTTATCATCAACGTAAATGATTTAAAAATGGTTTTAATATAATTATTTATTTTGAAATTACTATTTCCTAATTTTAATTTCCTAATTTATCATAAATGTTTCAATGTGGTATGGGATAATTTGATTCAAAAATCAATTTTAATATATTTTTATTCGGTTTTTTTGATTGATTGGTTATTTTAATAACATGAATAGTTTTCATATTAGTGAAAATAATTTTTTTATTAGAATACTAAAATTATAGATATTTTATTTTGGGGGTTAAATAATGTTATGTTTATATTTTACATGTGATTATTATATAGCTTATAAGAAGGGTTGAGAACCATTATAGCTCACATGAAATCTTGATATAGATTATATGAAGGGTTGAACCCCTTTATATCTCATGAAAGATGGGTGATCCTGATGTAGCTTATACGAATGGTGGTCCCCATTATAGATCTCCAATACATTTCGTACTCTAGACATGAATGTTGACCATTTGGTTATTCCATTTGTAATGGTCAATTTAATAGTGACATGGTGATGATATACCAAGGCACCTATTTGAATTTGTTTCTAATGATTTTTTAAGACAATCATTTTAACGGTTTTCATAATTTCACATGCTTAATGATTTAGTTTTCAATGTGTCCCTTAATTAGCATTTTGTACTCATCCAATGGTTTAATATGTTTTCATTGGCCTTATGATTGGTAAGGTAAAATAATCTATCCTGATTAAATAATTAATGATGTGTCATGAAAGGAAGTAATGTTTTATTTCAGATGGGATTCCTTTGGTGGAAAAAATGGATACTAAATATTATTCTCCCGAAGTAATTTATGTTCCTATATAGTAATAAATTTTACTACTTCTATAATACTATAAATTAAAAATATCCTCTAATGTTAATTCTATGACAAGAAAAAACTAGAAAAATTAATATTTAGGGTGGTGGACATAGAGTTGGTATCAGTGGATGGTTGATACATCATTGGAGACTATGATTTTTTATTTAGATTTTGGGAAATCATTAGGGTTTTATAATTATAATTTTTATTACTTTTATAATTTTTTAGAGACACTTTTATATCAGTATGTTATAGAATTTTATGGTGATTAATGGTTTTTTTGGAGACATATATTTTTTAGGTAATTATGGGTTATTACATTCTAGGATGTAAAATTAATGGTATACAATGAAATCTGAAGTTATAAAATTTTACTTGTAGAGTCTTGGATCTAAATGGATCTACCTTTGGTGTGTTCCTAAGTCCGAGGTGCTCAGGGAGGCTCATAAGATGTATAGAGGGACTCAGCAACTATCATATAGAAGTATGGAAGGATTTTTCTATGGGAATCCTTCCATGTCATGAAAGGGGGATTCAAATCACGTAAAATGTAATGGTTTTATAATGATATAAAATCAATATATGATGATTTTTTTTAATACTGACCTCTAGGGATTACACGACGTGAAATGGGTTTACATGTCATGTAATCACACAATGTTTTATATTTTAAATCACTTTCCACCAACTTTGGTTTTAAAACCCTATTGATTCAACATCACTCTCTCGACTCCAAGAGACCCCTCATTGGTGTTTGTGGGATTCCTTCATCATGGATCAATTCCTAGATTCCATACATTGATCCTTAAGGATCATCCTTTGATATGAGGTGTGTTCTTCCTTCACTATTATTGTTTCCACTGGTTTGATCTATTTTCCTCATGTTATTATTTCCATGTTATATTGAATGATATATCATGTTACAATTGGGGTATCCCTCTATTTTTGTTTGTGCTATGTACAAAATCCTCCTCTTATGGATATAGATGATACATGAAGAGTGATCATATATACATTGTGTGGTATATTCTTATGTGAAGAACGTCAATGTACTTTTGAGGTAGTGGATTCAGTTATTCCCAATTTATATACATGAAATAATATAGTTATCATGATTGATCCCATTGGATCGAAATGAAATTTACCTGATTATATACTTGAACCAGATCAATGAATTGGTATAAATAGAATAAAGATGTTTTTTTATTACCACGATAATTATTTGCCTCTTGCTTTTCAATATACTGTATATATATGACATTATTTAATTAGAATTTGGTTCATTATGAAAATTAGTAATAAAATTATAGCTATAAAAAATTGATAATTAATTGGATAATGGAATTTAATATGCATATATAATGAATCTATTTGTTGTTTTTATTTGATGTTAATCATATTTATACAAGTATGAATATTTTAATGAGTTTTTTATTGAACCACAATCGTGTTGATTCTTATAGAAAAAATTAATAAATAAATTTTAAGTTATTAATTTTATCTAATTTTTGGTTGATTTTAATAGCTTGTTACTTTGGTTTCCCATTGTTGGAACCAATGAATAATGAATGAGTTATTTCAATAGGGAATAAGAACTGGTTTTGTGAAATAATATAAAGCCTTTGGAGGGCTTTAGTTTCACACTTTCTTGTAAAGGCTAAAAGCGATGTTCTTTGATGTTGTGAGAGATCATTAAATGTAAAGGCTGAATTACTTTGATTGGGGTTAGGGGCTGAAATCTAGTTTTTTTCTTGCTACTTGGGATGTGATGGGAGCCTAGGATGATTGACCCTAGAGGGTCATTGTGGTATGCGGGACAAGGAGGCCCGGATGTGATGTGAGCCTCGGATGGCTGATCATTGGGGAATTTTGTGGTATAAGGGGAATGGAGTCCCAGTTGTTATGGTTGCAGTTGATTCCTAGAGTGTTGAGATGCATCAGTATATGTTCATAGATGTTAGAGAGGATAATGGAGATGAAAATATGGGTTGCATCTAGGGTAACTAATTGTTAAGAATGTCAGATGCTTATTTTAATTTATATTATTCCATGTTGCCCGGTTATTTTTTATTTTCATTCATTTACCTACTAATTTAGGTAGACAGATGTGTGTGGATACTATCTATCCATAGGTACAAAGATGCATGGAGTATGCCATGTACATTCCGTCATTATGTCATAATGGATGGATGAGTTTACTCACTTACTATTGGTGGTAACAACTTGATGGTTAGTTTATCCACTCATAATGTTGAACTTCACATGATTAAGATTTTGTGATAGATTTTCTAGAGATCCAGTGATAAGGAAGCTAATTTTGTTAAATAAATGAATAAATGTTTATCCTAGGGAGTCTGAGTTTACTAGGATGTAATGCTGAAGTTGAATTATAAGATGTTGTTGACTCAGTTTTTTATGCACGGATGGAATGTATCTTTTTTGTAACGAAAATGAAATTTTTGAGGAAATTTTTAATGGATAATTAATGGTTATGAAATAATAAACATAATGTGTAACTAAAGAAAAATGAAGAGGATAATTAAATATATATCTCTATATGGTTGTGTTCTTATATGATATATATTCTTTGTAGTGGCAACCAGTAGTCTAATAGATGTTAGCTACCTCTGTTTTGGATACTAGAATATTCCCATTGTATGTTGTGAGATATATTATTTATTGTACTTTTTATGGATCTGTATGATATTCCACCATATTGGTTAGGATAACTAACACTCCAGGAATTCTAATCCATGTGGGTGTTTTCCCCAACATCCAGGTGGGAGGACGGATGAATTACATCCACATTTTTTCCCACTCTACTCTATGGTAATTAATATTTTCGATATGCATGGTGGTTAGTTTTTCCTATAAGTATTTGTATAGGGATTTAATGGACTATGGTTATTTCACACACAAATATCCTAGATATAGTTTTTAGGGACTACTATTTGTATAATATTTATAGGCTGTGATGGCTTGAGGATCCTTATATAGTGTGTTGTATGTGATGTCTTCAGGTATAATACACGATATATGATACATGTTATGTGATCTGTGGTAGCTCATATTGACTACCTAGAAACTTTTGGTTTTTTAGACGCAGTGTGATATGCACAAGGTGAATGTTGTGGTGCTTTTCCCATGTGTTTATTGGCTAGCGAATATACGGAGAGATGATCAGTGTCTGTGATATCAGATTAAAGTGGCATACAGTTGGGGAACCAGTAGCAGGGTAACATTGATATTATATATTATATAATATTATATTGTATGGGATAATTTCCTAGAGTATCCATTGTGAGGGTTTGAACATAGTATACCTATTTGGGGGATGAGTTAGTCTCCCAGGTTGTTCATTATTTTAAATAACCACAAAATCCAATGTAAAATTTTTATTAAATTATATGGAATTGTTTCGAATCTGCAGTTTCTGACGGCACACGATTCCGAGTCCTGGAGTGCCCGGAATGTTTTTCCGAAATTTCTAAGTGCATTTAGTGATCTTTTGAGCGGGTTTTGGTAACTTTTGAACAGGTGCATGGAATTGAAATCGGAGGGCAGCGTTGAACTCACAGCATCAGTAATTTCATATTGAGACCATCAGAGTAGTTGTGTTCTAATGAGAATGGATGTTGAATTTCCAACTTATTGTGGGAGAATGGAGAGGAAATAAAATTAAACAAGTTTTATTTTATTTCAAATCTTCCGGTGGGGACCGCCAAATTTTGGAACAACTCATTTATTTAGGTGTAAATCATGGAACTCCCAATTAATGGGCCAACATTAATTGGTTGATTAACTCATTTTAATGTGGAATATTCCTCTTGCATGAAGGATGGGTTTTCTCTTTGAGGTTGTGTATTTGGTGCAATACAGATCTCCAATGAGGATCTCTTCTTCCTCGATGTTCTATCCTCTATTGAAGAACCTTCAGTCGAGGGACGAAACAGCCACCCATGAAGAATACCAATGACACTGTCTTCAACTTTTTCTTCTTTGAACTCTCTTCTATCATAAACGAATGGAAAAAGAGGTAGGGCTCGTTCTGATTGATTTCGATCTTCATTCTTTGTTGGTCTTGATCTTCGATAATAGATGTTTTCTATCACCCTAACACGGATGGCGCGAGACAGACAAGCACAGCCCGACAGCCCACCCTTGGTTATCGTTCATGGATGGCGGGGGTGGCGCAACGGCGCCACCCGAGGAACGGGCTGCGGACGATGGGCCGCGGTGGTACATGCGGCGACCAGAAATGAGCCAGCCACGGAAGAAGCCATCGGCGCTAGGGCCACTAGGCTACCAGAGGGGCGTGGCACCGTCGAGCCACGCGGAGATCCGAGTCGTGGCCCGGTGGGCCGCAGCGGTGCCAGAGGGGCGCGGTGTCGTCGCACTGCGTCAAAGGAAGGAGCCACGACCACACAGGTCGTTGTAGTGGGAGGGGCTGGGCGCAGCGCCATCAACCGTGCCAAAGATGAACTGCGACCCATGATCGCAGCGGACAGAGGAGGGCAGCAGACTGATCCGGCCACCGGCGGGCGGGCCACAAGCGGGACCCGAAGGGTCCCGTGGTTACCTGGCGGGAGCCACGTGCCGACAATAGCTGAAGACGGGGGGTGGGGGTGTACCCCCCTGGATTGCTAGGGCGGGGCCCCGTTCGGCACCGCCCCTAGTTGGCACCCCTGATGGACAAGCGGGTCAGCTGGGAAGGGACTCAGTCCCCCTTCCCCTTGGGCTAGGCCACCATGCCCCCTCGGGCTGGGCCACTGGCACTGGCCACGTGAGCCAGGCCACCATGCGGGCTGGGCCGTCATCGCTGTACCGAGCCGCCGCCACTGTGCAAGGAAGGTTCTAGTGGTCCAAGCTAGTTCCAACAGGTCGGGTCGGACCCGAGGATCGGGTCGGACCCTGGTCCAGATCTAGACTAGATTTGGGACGGGTCGGTCCTGCGGGGCCGGACCGGAGCTGGACCAATTTTTGACCCAATTCACTGTTTTGCCCATATTTTGGGCTACAAGTGTCCGATTGATGAACCGTCTGTGGTGGCAGAAATATTGGAGCGAGATAGTTCTTTTGGAATACCCCACTATATATGTGGACATAGTTGGGGTACATCCGAGTTGGATTGAACTAAATCCAACCGGGCCCTCAAAACAAAAATTTCAATAACTCTTAGACCGGGCGTTCGATTGACGCGCCATCTAAAACGATGAGTTCCTTACGACGTGAAGGAATGATGGGATACATAAACATGGGACTACATTGATGTTGATGTATTTACACTTGTATTAAGGAGATGACCCTCCTATAATCAAGCGTGCTTTGTGCGGGGACCCTGTGGATGGAAGTTTTGAGATGATTTAGGAACCTACATGGGTTCAATACTGACTAATACTATTCCGAGATCCTATGTGGGTTCGAAAGCGACAACTACTATTACAAGATCCAACTTGGGATAGGCAGTGATGACTAATGTTCCAGGATCCTACGTGGGTTTGACAATGATGATTGCTATTACAGGATCCTACGTGGGTTTCAAAGAGGAGATGATTCAGTGGAAAAATCTAATCATCACTTCCTATCTACAAGAGTTGTATACCTGTGTGAGCTCAGTCTTGACATTTTGTTTTTTTCATCGAGAGAATTGACTTTACATACTTTGTGGAATGGGTTGTGCTTGGGCTTGAGTGTTGGAGTCGGACTGTGATTGGAAACTTAGGTATATGTATTGGTATATACCAATGTAGGGATAGTTGATACTTAGTGATTGTATCTTACTATTGTGGTTTATACTTGGTGGATTATGGGAGACCTTTGGGGGTCTCAGGGTCTCTACTGAGTATCATTATACTCACCCTTGCATGGGCTTCACACGCACCTTGTTGTGTTCTGTGCAGACGATGGTCAACAATGATCGAGGCAGAGAGAGAAGGATGGGAGGCTTCTCAGAGATGGACTAGATATGACGTACCTCAGGGACGATTTTTTTGAGATCAATACCTAACCTTCAGGTAGGATTCCCCGGTGGACAATCCAAGTGCCTTTTTTCCCTTTTTAATGTAATTTTAATTCAGTTGGGTTTGTATAGTGGCCCATTTACTTTCAACACTCTTCCAATACTAGTATTTGTTTTTACTGTTGCATGTATTTTAAACTATGTGTGTTACAAGTATAATGTCAATGCATTACCTTTTATGGTTACGCCTATTGGTGCTAGTCGCCCGCCCCTGGCCTATGGAAGGAGGGCTTGGGGTAGTCATGGAACGAGCCCTAAGGACGAGTCGTGAATAATTGGTATCAGAGGAGTCAGTTATAGTGTAGAACTTGGACTCTGATTCTTTTATCAATAATAGTGTTAAGTGTTCTGGGTGTGGTTATCAGTTTAGGGAAACCCGTGATGGTGTGGAGGCCAACGTAACCATACAATAGGACTCTGACTTCGGATTTCTGACTCAGTGCATGAAAACACCGATTGTGTGTTAGTTTCCTTTGAAATGTTTTTTTTTTTGTGATTTCTTTGGGTTATCTCACCAAGTATATTGTTTTGACCATGGTTCACCTATTTCATTTCAGGATAGCCCCACATAGGAATCCATCCAGGGTTTTGTGTTTTGTACGAGATGGTAGCCCACCGAGCGACGAGGCCTCGGTGTAGGGCCCCATCACAATGGAGGCACCGGCGGTACCACTACCCGTTGGGCCACCGATACCACCAGAGCTAGAAGCAGAGAGTGCACATCGTCTGAGTGCGTTGCATGAGTTCTAGTGCCAGACGCTGCCCAGGTTTTGGGGAGAGATAGACCCACAGGTAGCAGAGGATTGGTCGGAGGTTGTTGTGATAGTTTTCAGATTGGCAGGGACACCAGCAGACCTTATGGTGATCCTTGCCGGGAGTATCCTATGAGCAGCACCCGTCAGATGGTGGAGCCCAGTGCTCCAGGTGCATGAAGAGGCATCACTTCTCTAGGCAGACATCAATAGTATTTTCCAGTCAAAGTTTGTTCCAGCCACCCTTCGTGTGGTGCAGATTCTGGAGCTGCATCATCTGCAACATGGTAGCTTGAACATGGCACATTACTCAGAGAGGTTCACCGACCTGTCACGCTACTCCACCGATATGGTTCATGACCCGTTCTTCAGGGCTCTGACCTTCGATCAGGGGCTCAGGTGTAAGATCAGGGATTCGGTGATCTCCCTAAGCATCCTGACGCAGGCGGGGGTGCTGGAGCGAGCCCTCCTACTAGAGAGTTTCTTTGCTGAGCATTCTTCATCAGTGAGACCCTCCACCGGGCAACACATAGTAGAGTCATCTGTAGCTGGCAGTAGATGGATGTCGCATAGGTCCAATTGGACCAGGCCATCAGGTGGGAGACCCCATGATACCAGTTCAATTATGGGGGGAACACGAGACAGAGACAACCATACGAGGAGCAGGCCATGCTATGCTTGCGGCAGGAAGGGTCACAAGGCTCATGACTATCTGACCTAGAGTGTGAATAATCAGATGACAGTTGAGGGACCTCCCAGGCAGAGGAAGAGGTTCGACCATGGTGGTCCTCTTGGAGTAGGCGGACAAGGCAGATGAGTTGGATGGGAAGCAAGTGGTGCACGACGATTCAAGGTCCTACAACAACCACCACCAGGAGGTCCCCCCCCTCCCGGCAGTAGGGAGCTGGCGGACAGGGGTGAGATCAACACCAGGTAGCTGAGTCCAAGGACCACAGCACACCTGAGATGATTTGAGGTACTATCTGTGTCTACAACACCCTTGATACAGTACTTATAGACACGTGTATGAGTTATTCATTTATTGCAGCTTCCCTCGTGCATTTCTTAGAGATTCCGGTTGAGCCATTCGCTCCATCCTTACAGATAGATACTCATATGAGAGAGGATTAGATAATTACACACTATTTCTGGCAGTGTGAGCTCACTCTTTGAGGCGAGAGCCTCGACTGGGATCTTCTAGTAGTGGCGTCGAGGCCTTTCGACGTCATCTTGGGTATGGACTAGTTATCCACAGTTCATGCTCAGATTGAATGCATTATGCTGAATGTGTGGTGTGTCCATGAGGATGGGTTGAGGTTTATCTTCACTGGAAATAAAGGAGGCTTTGCAGAATAGGATGGACTTACCCAGATGAGGGGGAAGCCGATCACAAATCAGTTGGCAAGCCTCATTCTCAGAGCGGTTGATGTGCAGAGTCCGAGTTTTCCTGTTGTGGTGGATCAGTAAGAGAATATCATCCCTGATGAAATTCTAGGACTAACTTCTTGTATAGTGGTAGAATTTTACATTGAAATGTCCCCTGTTACAACACCGATATCCACACCAGCATATTGGATGACTCCCGTGAGGCTTCGTGAGCTGTGGGTACAGCTGGAGGACTTGCAGGGGAAGGGATTCATCCGTCCCCGGGTTTTACCTTGGGTATCCCTGATTTTGTTTGAAAAGATGGAAGATGGGAGCTTGTGACTATGTGTTTATTATCAGCGCCTAAACCAAGTGACTGTGAAGAACAAGTACCCAATACCGAGGATTGACGACCTCTTTAATCAACTGAAGGGAGCGTGTTGGTTCTTAAAGATAGATCTTCGACCAAGATATCACCAGCTCAGAGTACGAGATTATGATGTTCATAAGACATAATTCAGATGCTAGTTTGGCCACTACGAGTTCTTGGTTATGCCATTCGGCATAACCAACACACCTGTGGGTAGTACTGGACACACTCCTAAAGCACCAGCTTTATGGTAAGCTCTATAAGTGCCAGTTCTGGATCTGATAGGTATACTTTCTATGACATGTCATCTCATAGGCTGGAGTCATAGTGGATCCAGTGAAGATTGAGTCAGTACAAGCTTGAGAGCCATCCAGGAGTGTGCTGAAGGTAAGAAATTTCCTGGGTCGGGCTGGGTACTATCAGGGATTTGTGCTAGACTTCACCAGATTTGCAGCACTAATTTCATTGTTGACAAAGAAGGGGAAACCCTTCGTGTGGTCAGAGAGATGCTAGCGGAGTTTCAAGGAGCTAAGGTAGAGGCTAACTAGTGTTCCCATCTTGAGGCTGCTGGAGGAGGGAATTAGTTACAAAGTCTACTGCGATGTATCAGGGACCAGGTTCGGATGTGTCCCAATGCAGGAGGAAGCAGTGACAGATTATTGTTCTCCTTAGCAAAGGAAGCATGAGAAGAACTACGCCACTCATGGCCTAAAGTTAGATGTAGTGGTCTTCTCCTTGAAGATGTGGAAACACTATCTAATGGGTGAGTGTTTTAGAGTCTACTCTGACCACCATAGTCTCAGGTAGATCTTCTCACAGAATGAACGAACATGAGACAATGGCATTGGATTCAGTTCCTCCAGGACTATGACTTCAAGATAGTCTATAGTCTTGGGAAGGGGAATGTTGTAGCTTATGATCTCAGTAGGAGATCAGGCATTCAGTTGTTAGGAGAGGTGATGGAGTAGCTGGTCGCGTTGCTGATATCCATTATGGATCAAGATGGAGAATCCTTTCTGCAGTCTCTTACAGTCACACCTCCACTTCTTCAGTGATTCAGGGAGGCGTAGTGTGGAGATGATGACTGTGAGGCTCGACATGAACATATATCTATAGGGCAGGCACCTGATGGATTTACTGTTAGTGGGGAGCATGTCATTCTCTTCAGGGGATTTACCATGGTACCAGTGTCGCTTCAGGAGGAAGTGTTGGGGGAGTTTCATAGGTCACCTCTAGCAGTACATCCAGGTGTGGAAAATATATACCAGGACCTCCGATGACAACACTGGTGTCCATGTATGATGAAGGTAGTAGCAGAGTTTGTCTCAAGATGCCTCACTTTTCAGCAAGTGAAGGCGGACCACCAGATTCCAGTAGGATTAGTTCAGCCCTTAGAAGTCTCATAGTGGAAGTGGGACAAATATCCATGGATTTCTTGACGGGACTTCCATGTACATGTAGAGGTCACGACTCTATCAGGGAGAATGTCGACCGACTCACTAAGTTGGCACACTTCTTATGGATCAGAGAGCATGGTTCATCAGAGATCTTGGGATGCCTCTATTACAAGATATCGTACGGCTTCATGTTGTTTCATTGACAATCATCTCCAATTGAGATGATCATTTCAATTCTCGACAATGGAAGGGGTTTCAAGAGGATTTCAAGACACATCTTCTCTTAAGAACCTGCTTCCATCCTCAAACAAATGGCCAGAATGATAGGACCATAAGACTCTCTAGGACATACTCCGTACATGCGTCCTCAACTTCGGTCGCAGCTGGGAGGATAACTTACCCTTGTTGAAGTTTGTGTACAACAATAGCTACCACTCCACCATCGGGATGTAACCTTTTGAGGAACTGTATGGCCGACCATGAAGATCTCCTCAATGCTATATTGGCCCAGTGGAGTCTGCACTCATGAGACTAGAGATGGTTCAGGCTATGATAGAGAAGGTTTAGATCATCTAGGAGCAGATAAAGACTACACAGTGCAGGCAGAAGTCCTATGCTGATAGGAGGCGGATACCTCTAGATTTTGAGGATGGTGGCCATGTCTTCCTATGGGCCTCACAACAATGAGGTTTGCAGAGATTTGGCCGGGGCGGAAAGTTATCATCGGGGTTCATCAGATCCTTATAAGTCCCTAGTAGAGTAGGCGAGGTGGCTTACTACATGGCTCTTCCACCTTAGTTGCACCGGGTGCAAGAAGTTTTCCATGTTTAATAGCTGAGGAGATACGTGCATGACTTGACTCACATCATAGTCTAGGGCATGATCGACATCAACAACAGGGCGACTTTCTTAGAGGTTCTAGTGGAGATCGAGGATAGACAGGAGAGAGTCCTTTGTGGGCGGTCGATACCTCTTGTGTGTGTATGGTGGCAGTATAGGAACCTCCAGTATAGCATATGGGAGAGGTAGGATCATATCTTTTCTCAGTACCCCCATTTTTTCCCCTAGATTCATGTTTTGGATTTCGGGGATGCAAATCCCTGAGGTGGGGAGAATGTAAAGACCCAAAAAATACCATGTAATTTTTTTTAATTATATAGAATTGTTCCAAGTCCGCAGTTTCTGACGGCACGTGATTCCGAGGCACGGAGTGCCCAGAATGTATTTCTGAAGTTTCTAAGTGTTTTTAGGGAGATTTTTAGTGGGTTTTGGTAACTTTTAAACTGGTGCTCAGAATTGAAATCTGAGGTCATAGTTGAACTCATAGCATCAGTAATTGTTTGGTAAGACCTTTATCACAGCTACCTTCTAACGATAATGGAAGATGAATTTCCAAATTTTCATGGGAGAATGAAGAGGAAATAAAATTAAACAAGTTTTATTTTATTTCAAATATCCTGGTGGGGTCTAGACAATTTTGAAACACCTCATTCAATGAGGTGTAACCCTTGGAACCCCCAGTTAATGAGCCAACATTAATTGGTTGATTAAATCATTTTAAAGTGGAATCTTCCTCTTTCCTCGAGGATTGTTTTTCCCTCTGAGGTTGGGGATTTGGTGGAATACGAATCTCCAACGAGGATCACTTCTTCCTCGATGTTCTATCCTCTAATGAAGAACCTTCAGTCGAGTAACAAAATCATCGCCCACGAAGAATATAGACTACATCATCTTCAACATCGTCTTCTCCGAACTATCTTCCATTGTCAACACATGAATAATGATTTAGGGGTCGTTTTGATTGTTTTAAATCATCGTACTTCATCGTTCTTGACCTTAGATAATAGCTGTTTTCTATCACCCTAATGCAGAGGGCGGAGGCCGAACAAAAACGGCCCGACAACTCTACATTGGTTATTATTCAGTGATGGAGGTGGCAGTGCAACGACAGAGCCGGAGGAATAGGCCGTTGCCGACGGGCTCCGGTAGTAGATGCAGCAACTGAGAATGAGCCGACCGCAGAAGAAGACAATGGTGGTAGGGCCATTGGTCCACCGGAGGGGAGCGACATCGGTGCGCCGTGCGGAGAACCGTTCCACGACCAGGCAGGCTGAGGTGTTGCCAGTGGGGCGTGGAGACGTTGCATCGCGCTGGTGGAAGGAGGAACGGTGGTTGGACGGGCTCGGTGCGGTGCTGTTGTGCCACACAAGAGAAGAACCACGACCTATAGCCATGGAAAACAAAGGAGGGCTGCCGGCTGAGCTGGCCGCCAGCGGGCGTGCCACAAGCTGGACCCGAAGGGTCTTGTGTTTACCGGGTCAGAGCCACGCGCCTTCCATTACTGAAGACGGGGGGTGTACCCCCCCTCCCCCCTTTGATTTCTAGGCCGATCCCCATAGGGAGTATCCCCTAGATGGCACCCCCACTAGCCAAGAGGGCCGGCTAGGCTGCGCCCCCCCCCCCCCCCGGGCGAGGCCTCAGGCTGGGCCACCGCTTCCCCTCGAGCCCGCCACCGGCACGGTCCGCGCCACCCATGGGCCGAGACACCGTGACGTCCGGGCCTATTCCAGTAGGTCTGGCTGGTCCAGTGGGCCGGGTCAGACCCTTTTTCGGATCCAGACCCCTGTCGGGTCGGGTCGGTCTGACTCGACCGGAATGGACCCGGACCCAAGTTAGACCCAATTCACTTTTTCGCCCATATCATGGCCTATAGGGGTCCAATTGATGAACCATCTATGGAAATAGAAATATCAGAGCTAGACAGTTCTTTTGGCATACCCCACTCGAGTTTTGGATGTAGTTGGGGTACAGCCAGGTTGGATTGAACCTCAATCCAACCGAGCCCTCAAAATGGAAATTTCAATAACTCTCAGACCGGGAGTCTGATTCACACACCATCTATCACAATGGGTTCCTTACGACGTGACAGAACTATGGGATACATCAACATGGAACTATGTGGCAGTTGATGTATTGAAACTTGTCTTGAGTAGAGGAAACTCCTTGAATCAAGCGTGCTTTCTATGGGGACCCTGTGGCTTGCTGTTCTGAGATGATTTGGGATACTACGTGGGTTTGACAGTGACGACTACTATTCCGGGATCCTAGATGGGTTAAATAGTGACAAATACTATTCAAGGATCCTACGCATGTTAGACAGCGACGACTACTATTCCGAGATCCTGCGTGGGTTTGATAGTGATGATTACTGTTCCATGATCCTACATGGGTTCGACAGAGGAGAAGATTTAGTGGATAAATATAATCATCTATACCCCTATACATGATTTTTATACCTATGTGGGATGAGACTTGACTATAAGTTGTAATCATCAAGATAATTGACTATACTTACTTTGTGGAATGGGTAGTGCTCGGGCTCGAGTGTTGGAGCTGGACTGTGATTGGTAACATATGTATATATATGGGAATATACCTAAGTAGGGGTGTTTGATACTTAGTGATTATATCTTAATATTGTGGTTTATCCTTGGTGAAATCTGGGAGACCTTTGGGGGTTATGGGTTCTATACTGAGTATTGTTATACTCACCCCTGCACGGGTTTCCCCCGCACCTTGTTGTGTACTGTGCAGATGATGGTTAGTAGTGATCGAGGGTGAGAGAGATAGACGGCATGCTGATCGGAGCTGGACTAGATGGGACGTACCTCAGGGATGAGTTGTTCGAGATCTATACCTACCCATCAAGTAGGATTCCCTGGTGGATGATCCGGGAGATTTTTTCCCTTTTTACTTGTACTTTTACTTCATTAGGGTTTTTATACTGGCTCATTTACTTTCACCAATATTCCTATACTTGTATTTTTTACACCGGCTTGTGTTTCATACTGTGTGTGTTACAGGTTTAAAAGGCAATGCCTTTCGTTTTTGGGTTATGCCTTTTGGTGCTAGTCGCCAGTCACTGGCCTATGGAAGGTGGGCTCGGGGTAGTCATGGCATGAGGCCCGATGACAGGTCATGATAATTATTCTTCAACATGATTTACTTACATTTCCACGAAAGGATATGGGGACAATCCTAATATGTATACTATTATACTGACCCTAAATATAAATTTTTATTTTTTTCATGATAGTTGGGTGAGGATAGAGATTAGGCTAGTTACAACTAGCTTGGGGTTTTATAATAGTTATTTAGGATTCGTGGTCGATATCATACTAACAATTTTTAGAACTTGTTGTTTTCATTTTTAGTTGTGGTAGATATTGATTAAAATTAAATTTGTGTACTTGAGTTTTCTTCAATATTGTAGTCTGAGAAGTTTTAGTTTGGTTACTTTCTTATCTCTCTATTCTGCATGGGTTTATCTAATATGGAAATTCCTTCTATCTTCATGTTTATTATACACTCAGTGGCATTTTCCCACCTTAGGCCTGCTGGAGCCAGGACTCGGGAGCCATTATCCATCTTCTCACAATGTCAGCCTAGTAGGCGTACCCTTAGTGGGGAGGGGTTTGTGACAGACTGGTATCAGTGGTCAGGTTGAGAGATTGGATGGAGTTTGTAGTTTTTCATTGGTGAGGTCTGTTGGGTACGTAGGTAAATAGTGTTAGATATGTTATAAAGAATATTAAAAAATGGGACACCTTATGAGACCCAATTATTTAGGCCCCCTTTGATTTAAAGTATGAATCATTGTACATATAGTTTCTACAAAACTAAGTTATTCTACTAGCAGTTTAGAGACCATAAAAGGATCATGCATCATTATTATTTACACCATTTTTTTAATCGGTAGACCATGAGATAGGTTGGCCTAATATTAATAAACGAAATCATCTAATTAATGTTAACGTATTCCATATTCTAGGTTTAAGTGATCAAATTTGTTTTCCATTTGAAAGTACAGATCTAGGCTGACATCGTCATTGGGTTAGCATAGACAATGTTCAGTATATTACACCAGTATATTTCAATAGAGTAGAGGTTGGTAACGATGACAAATGGAAATGGAAAATATGATAGTTTCAGTCCCTGATTTTATAGAGGTATTGTGGCTACGTTTAATATACAGTCATAGAATACTATTTTGAAGAGTTTATAATAGATTTCAGTTCGATTCCTACTCAAAAAGTCCACTAGGTATTGTTGGCTGTGATGATTCTGCTTGTGATATTCATTCAATGTTGGTTCTAGATCCTCAAAAATCACAAGGAGCCAGTTGCTTTATGGGAGGAGTATTGAGAATGATTCAGTGATGGTTTTATTTCATTAACCATGATGGTGGACCATCTATGTGAGATTCATACCCTTATATAGGGGGACTTTAGGGTGAGAGTATTCCATATCCATTCTAGGAACATTCTAGGATATGATTTACAGCTATTTCTAGATGAGAAGGCTCGGGTGAGGAATTTTGAGGACACTTTGCATCCCGAGATCCAGCTCTAGGTCACCTTATTTATGCTGTAGATGTATCTAGAGGTGATGGAAATAGTATAACACATTGAGAAGATGTTATCCAAATCTAAATTTTCAAATGTGGGTTGTTTTCAAGAATCCTTATGAACCATATATGTGGAATGGGAACCCCATTTGTCAGGATAGAAAAACATTTGATTAGCCGGGGGAAGGACCAAACCCTCAATGTCTCATTTCACTAGAGGAATAGTCTCTCATAAATGTGCTAAGGGTTAAAAAAAATGTTTTTATTATGGAGTATGAGGTCATCAAAAACAATAATGTCAAAGAGTTCTGAATATTTAGTTTTCCCTGGTTGTTCTACTTCAGGTTCCACTATTAAGGTGGTTCCAGAAGTGGCTACAACAATAGGTTTTTATAATTAGGTATCAACAGTGAAAGTATGGGTTTGGTATATAATATCCTATGGATAGTCCCTTTCCACAAAGAGAAGAGTGTGACCATATAAGTGGTCTTTATCATAGATAGGGGGATGGTGGTGCAGGTCATGGTTACCTTCATGATTTATCATTTATAGTGGTAGGCAATCCATACATATATCGAGGAAATATTTTCTTATTTTCTACTGGGGAGAATACCTTTATTGATTCTAGAGAACACAATCCTTCCTATTACCATACCATATCATGTCTTTGGGACATTATGTAGGGAGGATTATAGTTACCTTGTCATTGACTATGCTAGTTGGAGTTCAAGCTGACTTATTTGAACTATCTAGGAACTGTGATATAGTGTTCAGGGAAAACTAATCTTGGGGAAATTGCCTATGTTTATTTTTACCACCATATAAAATCATCCTTGTGATGGATTTGATATATTTGGTAATGTATCTTGTAGATTTATTCATTAATGAAGTTGGGTTCATTTGTGTTGATGGAGGTCCATGAGTGTTTGTTGGGGAGTCAGATCCTCAATTGGGTAAGATTCATGTTTTATCTTAGACATCTATTATGACTGAGAAGATTTTGATTTAATCAATGTTTTAGTATTTCATGTTTCCCATGGTCATAGATGTGTACCATGATGTCTTTCGAGAGGAGGATGTAGAGTTACCCCCTCGATGAAATATCAACATCGAGATAAAACTATTTTTAGGTGTGTCTCCTATATTGTTGTCTCTATAGAGGATGTCACCTTCTGAGTATGAGAGTTTTGTATACAGGCCTATGGACTATTACAATGTGTTTTTTTCCATCCATGTGTGTGATTATGGAGTGCACTAGTTTTGTTGGTAAATAATTCTAACAGATGGTTGTGTTTGATATTGACTATCGATAGTGGAACCAAGTGAAAGTGAAGAACCAGTATCCTATTTTGCATATTGATGATTTATTCGATCAACATAAGTGTGACTTTTGGTTCAAAAAGATCTATTTCTTTTATGATATCCCCAGATGCATGTAATGGATGATGATATCTAGAAGAATGATTTCCATTTTCATCATCGGAATTACGAGTTCATTATGATGATATTTAGTGTAATACATGATCCATATATGTTCATGGGTTTAATGAACATTCTATTCTTTGAGTTATTGGATATGTTTTTGGTTTTCTTCATCGACAACATCCTTGTGTACTCCACATTTGAGGAGGACTATGAAAGGCATATGTATTTCATTTTGGGAGTTCTTCTATGCCAGCTTATATTTGGGAAGTTGTTGAAGTGTGAGTTTTGGGATAGATATTTACATTTCTTGGGGAATGTTGTATCACAGTATGGAGTAGTTTTGGATCCATCAATGATAGAAGTAGTTGTGAATTGGGAAACCCCGATGATAGTTTCAAATGTGCGATGTTTCATTGTTATTTCATATATTACATACAGTTTGAAGGTGATTTATCTAGTGTTATGACTCCTAAAAAATCATTTATTAGAAATGATTAAGTTTTCATGTTTAATTATTACTATTAGGAAGCTTTTGAGCATCTGAAGGTGAATTTGGTTAGTGCTCCGATTATTTTTCTTCCAACAGATAGAGTTTAGTTTGAGGTTTTCTATAACCCTTTGAGTCTTTGGTTTCTATTTCATTTAGTACATTATTGATTGGTCATGTCTTATGAGTCTCTTTAGTTACATCCACTAAAATATAAAAATGACCACCACAATCTTGAGTTTCTAGTGGTGCTATTTTCCATGAATTTTTGGAGACTTTAACACATTAGTGAGAAAATTATGTTCTTCAATAATCATAAAATCCTAAAGTATGGTTCATTCTAACATGAATTGAACCAATTTCAATGTATATGGATGGATTAATTACATGATTATGACAGTGAGATTTCTTAAACACTGGGAAAGGGAAATGTTGTAGCCAATGTTCTACACTAGAAGATGTGCAACTACGTAGAGTAGGAATCAGGTGATTCCTAGAGGGTGATGTAAGGTCTTTCATCATTAAATAGGGATATGTGGAGAGTTGGGGAAATATGTTTTCATTTTCAGATGAAGTTGTAGTCATATCTAGTTTTGTAGGTGGATGAATCCCAGTAGGGGGATCTTGATGTGGAGTTCTGTAGAGACCTGTATATTTATGGTGAGTCCCCTGATGGTTGGATTAAGGATGAACCAAATTAGTTGTTGTTTCAATGTATGATTTTAATTCTATTGGATATGTGTGATATGGTTCTCATTGAGTTCCATAGTTCTCCATTATCAGTACATCCTAGCATGAAAAATATGTACTGAGCATTTAGGATTCATTTTTTTTCTGGGATGAAGCATGATGTTCTAGATTTATGGTCCTGATGTTTGGTCTGGTAGAAGGTGAAGGATGACCACTGATTTCTCAATTGTTTTCGATAGCTGTTATACGTTCCTTTTTTGATGTGGGTGAAAAAATTAATAGGCTTGGATATTAGTTCACTCTGATCTACGGGAGGATATGATTTTATTTTGGAGGTAGTGGATAATTTCAAGAAATCATTCAAGTTTATATTGATTAAGGGGTCGAGCATAGTGAATGATATATCAAGGATATATCTGGAGAACGTGGTGATTTTCCCTGGAGTCCTAAGGATGAACATTTCCATTTTAGTTCCACATTTTACCTCCATGGTTTGGAGAGGTCTCCACTATGATTTTGGTTCTCAGTTATTCCTTAACAATGCTTTTCATCCATCGATGGATGTTCAAACAAATTGGACCACCCAGACTCATAAATACATGTTGCACTCTTGTGTCCTACATTATGGAGGTTTGTGCATGAGTCACCTTCCATTGATAGATATTTGTTTCCAAAATATTTTTCACCCCCTTATCAGTATATAAATGTTAAAATCTTATACGGATGACTTTTTAGTTCTCTATTTTTCTAGAGTGGGGTCAGAGAGATAGCTATTCTCGGATAAAAATAGATACAGAATACGACACATATGGTTCCTGTGATTCACGAGAGGATGATGGAAGAAAAAGGTCACCAGAAATTATATGATGGTCATAGGAGGAAATATATATAGTTTTATGTTTGGGATCTTTTGTTCCTAGAGGTGGTTCACCATCATGTGTTGCTACGGTTTGGTGATGGTAGTGTGATTTCTCCCCATTTTTTGGGCCTTTCAATGTTTTGGATTCTAATATAGTCATGTTTTATGAGATAGTGCTTACCATATTGATGAGTCAGATTCGTGATGTTTTTCATGTGTCATAGCTTTGTCAATATCATTATGATCATTGTAACATCATTTATTGGGGTGATATAAATGATAATGATGATACGACCTTCGTGGAGTAACCTTTAGAGATCAACGACTACTAGGAGATGGTGTCATGTTGGTGTGAAATCCCCTTTCTTTATGCCTTGTGGTGGAATGGTGGCATGGAGGATAGTACTTGTGAATGAGAGTCATAGATATGCACTCATTACCCCCAATATTTTTTATGTTTATCACTTCTCTTTTAACAATATTTATTTTGTGGGTATAGGCCTTTTTAGGGTCACGATATGGCTTTCCCTTCTTTCTTGTTGTGTAATTCATTATTTTTAGAGGTATCGCACCCAAGAGAGTGTATATGACCTTCTTTTGGATGATTCATGGTTATTTTTACTCTTATTGTGAGGTCGTGGAGCTCCTCTGGTGGTTATATCTTTGAGACATATCTCATGGGGTTGCTGTTCGGATTACCACTTTTGGATTCCAAATATGGGTTAGTTTTGGATTCTCGATTATAAGAATTTTTTTGAGAGGTATTTGATATAAACTCATAGATCCATAGGAATCGACCCTTTTCATGTAACTAAGACATATGTTCGTGGTGTTTCTTTGAGGAATTTTGGGGGGACTTGTCTACTAAAGGTTGGATATAGGGAAGGATTTCACCTCATGATGTGTAGCCCAATGTGAAATGGGGATTCATGCTGTCAAATAATTTGAGGATTTAAAAACATATAAAACCAAGAGGTGACTATTTTTTAGGAATAAAAAAACCTTGTAGATTTACATGACATGAATGGGAATTAGAGGTCATCTAATCCCCTATTGTGGTTGGTTTTAAGATATTAACCCCCAACCAGGGTAGTGAACACCTTTGGATGCATCATCTCTCTATTGAATGTAGGTGTCCCAGTTACCCCTCTTTGATGTTTTGTGGATTCCTTCATCAAGGATGAATTCCTACCTTCCATTCTTCAATTTTTAATATTAATCCTTTGATATAACTTACATTCTCCCTCTGTCACTGAGGTTTCTCTAAATTTGAGCTCATTATCCTCCTCTTCTTCTTAGCATAGGATGGAGGGTGATCTCTTATGTTAAAAATGGGGCTTCTCTCGATTGTTTTTAGTGTCATGGGGTGAAATACTAGTAACATGGATGTAGATATTGTCGTAGTGGTGATCAGATATCTATTTCATAGTCGATTCTCATGTGAAGGGCATCGATGGAGATTTTATATAGGGGGTTAATTACTTCTATATTTCATTATGTGAAATCATATAGTTTGACTGATTTATCCCCTTGGGTCATAATCCAATTTACCTATCTATATACTTGATTAGGATTAAAGAATTATTATTTGTAACATAGTGATATTTTTTTAGTGTGATAATGGTTTACTTCTTGATTTTTATTATAGTGTTTTACCTATGAATTTATGGTTTATCATGTTTTTCTTGATAGAGATTGGTAAAGAATGTGAAAAAAATATTTATAATTAATAGTCAATGGGAATTTATGTGTCATTTTTAATGAAAATGTTTGTTTTGTTAATTTTATATAAGACAAATTTATGTATTTATGCATGTTTAATTTAACTGGTTAATGACCTTAAAGCATGCTAATTTGGGTTGTAAAAATAATTATTTTCATTTTAAATAAACTATTTAATTAATTTGTGATAGATGTGATAGATTTTTTCTTATGTTTACTATAGTTGGAAACCATGAATGATGTATTGGTTACTTCATGATGGAATAAGAACCTTTTCTATGACAAAATATAATGCCTTTAGAGGTCTTGAGTTTCCCACTTTTATGAAAAGTCCAATTTCCTTATGCATTTGAGCTATGGGAGATCATTGTGTCTGAAAGATGAACTCCTTAAATTGGGGAGGTGATACTGTTTCTATTTTTATTTCATTTTTCTTGTGATGTTATGTGATCCAGGAATGGATGGTCCAAGATGGATGTGGTGATATGTGGCGTAGGGAGGCCCAGGTGTCACGTCAGGCTAGGATGGCTGAGCTTAGGGTTTTTTGTGGTATGAGGGGAAGGGAGGCCTAGTTTTTTTTGTAGTATTACACGACTGGAGTGGCAAGATGCATCAGTATATGCATATGGATATCCGGGAGGACATCAAAGATGACCGAATAGGTTGAGTCTAGGATTACCCATTATTATGAAAGATGTATGTTTGTTGGAATCTGTTTTTTAGATGGAGGTTACTTTTTTGTTATCTACATTCCTTTCCCTACTACCAGAGGTAGAAAATTGTGTTATTTCAATATCTTTCCATGGGAGGCCATGATGTGTTAGGTATTCCAAATTCATTTTCTGTTTATCCCATCCTAGATACACGAGTCTAATATCCCATGCTAGGTTGCAATGAGTTGATGGGTAGTTCCTCTAGTCACAGTGTTGATCCCATTGTATTTGGTGAGTTTAGAAAATTTTACTAAATTATATAGTGATATTTAAATTAATGTTATAAAAAAATTATTAAATGTTTATCCCATGTGGTTGGATCTTACTGGGAGGCAATTATAAGGTTGAATTATAAAAATTATTGGACTCGTTTTGGTTATTTCTATAGGTCATGGACCTTTTTTAATATTCAAATGACATTTAATATTGAAAATGTTAATTGTTAACTAATGGTTAATAATTAATTAACTAAAATTGTAATATATTAAAAAGGACCAAGGTAATTGAATGGAATTATTTAAGAGTCGGTGTTCCTGTCCGATATATAGATCTGGAAATGGTTAATTGGATGCTGAGATACATTAGATGCAATTCTTTGTTTTACTAGTATATTCTCTTAGTGTTGTTGTGAGATATATTATATCATTTATATTTTTTGTTTTATACCGTACTCCCCCATTTTATTAGGGAAAATGACACCCTATGGATTATGATCCATGGGGATTATTTTCCCAAAAATCCTCATTTGAGGATGGAATACTAACTTCCCTATATAGCCCCCACTCTTCTCATGGTAGTTACTTGTGCTATTTGGAATGATAGTTAGATTTTCCCATATATGTGTTTAGAGTTATGTAATGGCATTTGGTTATTTCACACACATATATTATTGATATTGTTTTTTAAGGAAAGCTATTGGTATAACGTGTATAGTCATTGATTTTTTAAGGATCCTTACTTGGTTTATGGGTTTTGATGTATTGAGGTATAATACCCAATATTTGATAGACATTATAAGAGATGTATTAGCTATTGGAAACAACCTGGTTACTTTTGGTTTTGTGTATATGGTTTTTTCTACATGTGTTACAAGTTTTGGTGCTTTACCTACGTGTCTTTGAGCTTTCCTATTTGGAAAAATATGCTCCGGATGTTCGATTTTGGGGAAAAGTGGAAAAATATTGGGGTGGTGATATCATGCTACCCTTGATATTATTTATTATATAATATTATCTTATATGTGATACATGGTTATATTAACCATGGTTATGTTGGGAACATTGTATAAATGTTCAATTTAAGAGTTAAATTAAATTTCAATTCACTATTATTTAGCAATATTTCATTACATTTGCATGAGAGGCTCTTGGGAGGATCGAACTGAGTATAATGTTATACTCACACTACATGTAAATAAACTATTTTTCATGTCAGTTATAGTATATTGATATCATGTTGTTTATCACTATCTTAGGGTTTTTATTTAGTTGGTTAGGCTTCATGGTCGATATCGTCCTTACTTTCTATTGGTACATTCAGTTTTTCCTGTTTGTTTTAGTAGTTTTGGCATGAAATTACATTTATATACATTGGTTTTCTTCTATATTTTAGTCTGAGTAAGAGTTGGTCGTTTTATGTATCATCTCTCTCAACCACATTTTAATCACTTATAAGGTAATTCCTTCCATTAAATGTTTTATTATAACCTCATTGCTAGTCCCCGACTCATGGTCTACTAAAGGTTGGACTCAGGGGGTCACTGTCTATCTTCTCCCATTGCCAGCCCTGGTGGGTTACACTTTGTGGGGAGGGGAATTGAAATTAATTTTTAATGAGTATGTTTCTCAAATTTATTTATTTTTTATGTGATATGTTAAAATTGTTTTTAAAAATAATAAAGAATAGGATGGGTGATAACCCATAGCATCTAGCAAGGCCGTGAGATTTGAACCCACAATTGATCGGAAATAATAGTGCATCACATACCACTGACCAACATGAAATCCTAGTTAGTGTAGAATTTTAATTTAATTTAAATGAGTTGATAGATTTAGAATAATTTTATTTTGGTAAAATATGTTTAATAGAATAGATAATCTTTGTCTTTGAAAACAAATTAAAGATTAAATGAATATTGTTATTTTTGTAGACACTCACTATTTTGATATTTATACAATGATGATAAATATAATACAATTGTATTTTAATTTAGGGGTAAAGGTTTAATCATATTTTGAACACCCATATAAATTTATTTTATATTTAGTGTGATTTGGTTTAATTGTGGAAATCAATAATAATCATTGATATTATGTTATTTAGAATGTAAAATTTTTTGTGTCAGTCATTAAGAATAATTGATCTTATTTGTTGATAATATTGGATGTTTAAGTGAATAATACATTTTTTATATTAGTTTTTATTATATTCAATAATTTTTTTTGGATAGTTATTTATTGAATATTCTATATTGAATATGGGGTATTGTTGTAGAAACTCGGAGATTAAAAGTAGTTTTTGTTCATATAAATGTTTATTATTTTTTAAGAATTATATTCCCTTGTCCTAAAATATTTTGGCAAAATTTGACGACAAGAGACATAAATAAACATTTTTTCTGATTCTCTAGAAGTATATTCTAGTTTTTCACACATGAAAATTTCATCTTTAATACTCACTATTTAGAGAAAAAGATGAGTTTTGTCGAGAATTTAATTAACGTATGAAATTATAATTATAATGTGAATATTTTTCCTTATAGTCATAGTAATAGTAGTTAAATATTTCCTCAAATCATTGAAAATGAACTCAAAGAAAAAATTTGTCCCTTTATTTTTATTAATATATTAATAACATTTTAATCGATCACAAATTTATAGTTTTTCGATTGTTAACTTTCTCATGACCATGTGTTCAATCACACTCCATTAGAACATGATAGTTTTTTTTCTTCTATATCTATGTTTTCATACATATTTCCCTAGTAAATCGGATCGCAAGTGACATGCATACATCCTTTTAATTATTTTATTATTGATGTTTTATTTATCTTTTTTTGGATGAGGGATTTCAACAAAGGTATTTTCAAAATTCCAATCATTAGTTTTTTATCCCAAGACAAAATTCTGAGGAATCAATTTTTTAATGTGTGGGAGAATGTAAAATCATGAATATTTTATAATGGAATCACTATGGTCTATATCATACATAATACACTACGTCATGTTTAAAAGAACTTGTAAATATTATTATTTAAATGTTACCATTATAACAATTTTTTAATTTGGAGGAACTGGACATTATTAATTAAGTTTGGAAATTACTTTTTACATATGTTTATATAATTCATTGAAAAATTAATTATAATTGAATGTTAAACAATTTTGTAAAATGAAATATAATTTTTTGTCTGGGGAACTGTTTAAGTGTAAATAAATGTGTTTATAAAATAAAAAATATATTTTTGGTGGGTTTAAATAATTATATATATATACATAATATTTATTATAATGTTTAAAATTTATAATATATGTTTTTCAGTTATGATATAGAATAATATTCAATTTAATTCATAAAAATTTTATTTTTAAAACAATGCTATTTTCTCCCAATAAATATGAGAACACATTTTAAATTTTTTTTGTTACACTTTTATAAGGTCAATTTGATAAAATAATCTTTTTCATTGAAATATTCATATAAAATTTTATTTTTTATAATTTTTTATTTTTTCTAATAAGAGTCACTTTTTGATGAATAGTGAACAAATAGAACATTTAAATTGAATCCTATTTTTTCCTCAAAATTATTTAAACAGATAAATTATCAATTTTAATTATTTCATATAATAATTGAATAATTTTTTTATCATTAAATACAAATCAGAACATTTGAGTCAATTTCACATTAAATTTTCAAATAAAAGCATTGTGAAAGTTTGAATTTTTTTACATTAAAAACATGTTTCCTCGGTCCATCAATGAGATTAAATTTAAATAAATTTTTTCCACTTTAGAGTATTGAAATTATAAAGACATCCAAATATGATTTTATTCATTATGAAATTTTATATCTATAATGATCAACATTGTTTTGGTAAATTATTAATTGTAAAGTTACAAATTATTTTTGTTACCATAGTTATAGTTAAATAGGGTAATTAATAGTAAAAATAATGCTATAAATAATATAAAATCACCATAATAAGTTTCATAATTTCATTGTATGACTTGTATTTGACCATAATAATCCTTCGGTATAATTTATACACTTTTATGACACATTGGGGTGAGTAATAAATTTATAATATTATATTTAAAGAGAAGAAACATTTTTTCACATCATTGTTTTTAATAAGTACTGTATTTTTTATATGGGTATATAGATTTAATTTAATAGTAAAAAAATATTCACTAAAAATATAAAAATTTAGCTACATAATGATATTTTATTTACAATTTTTTGGAAATACATATTCAAATTAAGTAGTGAGACAATGATGATGATATAATTCTTAAATTTAGGAAAAAATAAAATAAATGATATTTAAATTATTAAAATAAATATAATATTAAATAAATTATGATATCCACGGTTTTTTTGTTTAATAGTAAATTTAATGTATTATATAATGTTTTTTATTGAACATGTCATGTTTTATGATATTTGATAAAGTCAACAAATGAACAATGTCACAATTGACATTAAAAATATTTTGAAATTAAAAATATTTTTAAAATAATATAGAATTTATAAAAATAAAATACATTATCAAATATTTGGAATACATCATATAATTTAATAAATAAATCTTTTATTGGTTGTTTGTAATTTTATAGTAATAATATAAACACTCAAAGTGTAAATTACATGATATCATGTAATGAATTAAAAAGGGATAAAACAAAAATATATGGATTAAAAAATTGAAAAAACATATATAATTTTAATTGGATGAACTTTATTCTACCAAAAATAATATTAGATTATAAATAAATCTATTTTTATAAAATTTCAATTGAAAATTAATTTATATTTTCATAATATTTTGAATAATTCCATGATTCCCCCTACCCTATTTGTAAAAGGGAACACATTCTTCTCTTTTCCTCATACTTAACAAACTATATAGTTCGGCCAATATCAGACCAAATACCTTTATTGAATACTTACAACAATTATAGAATCCTTATTTTGAGCATAACACACTACTCAGATTTGTTAAGGTGTTAATTAAGAAAGATCTACTAAAAAAGAGGTATTGGTTTAATCAGGTATTTCTATTTTATTTATTACACCACTTCCTTTAATTATTATCCATCCTTGATAAATTCATAACTAAATTAAAATAAATATAAATATATTTTATTATTCTAATATCATCACTTAATTATATCTCTACATCCATCAAATGGAAAAAGAATTAGTCATTCGTGTGTACGTGTGAAATATCACCTCCACGAACCAATATAATCTGTTTTCCATTACCTTCTCTCAAGACTAGATAAAATTATCAAATTAATCTTTATATATGATACTAAGAAAATATTTTTCATTATAATATAATTATATATCAATTTAGTTCTTACATTCCAAGCACAAAAAAATGATTTATTCATTTGTGTGTACATCCTAAGTATCACCTCCAAGAATCAATGTGATTCATTTTGGATCACTAAAACACATGGAAAATATATATAATTATATATATATTATTAATATTATATTAATTATAATATTATAATTTTTTTATGATAAAAAAATAAATTCTATCATTATATAATGAATTTCTATAAATTAAAGTGTCACTCATGTGTATGTATGGCCTATCATCTACATGGTTATAATGTTGTTCATCTTTCATAACCGTACATAATAAATTTATTTTAAAGTATAATTGATGTCTAAAAATGATAATTATTTCATCAATATTATTCTTTATATGATTTACTAATAACCATTTTGACCATATTCGACTTACCGATGTCATTTTATACTTTTGTAACAAATATTGTCCAAATATTTTCTGTGAAGAAAAATAATTTAGTTACTATTACAACATGATAATAATATATATAAATGAAATAATAAATTAGGAAATGGTTCTCAAGTTTGTAAATATATAAATTAATTTTATTATGCAGGATTATAAAGATGGTGCGTGATGAGTTAGTCTTAAGTTAAGGGACACTTTAACTAAAACATCGTTTTAAAAGTTATAATGAATTATTCTTCTAAATATTTCTCATTAAAGTATGATATTTCAAAATGGATTTTAGGTATTTGTTTATATTGTCCTAAATAATTAAAAATGATAAATTTCAAATGTCTCTCAAAGTTTTCAATGTGACATGGGACACTTTGAGTCAATAATTTATTTTGAAATGTTTTAATTAGGTTTTAAAAATTGATATTTTATTTTAATAATGTAAAATGTTTTCTTATGAGTTATAATGAAATTTTATGATTTAAATATTGAAAACTTAATACTTATGTGTGTTATTATTTAATAATGTTACATGTACATCTTACTATGATATTGATACAACTTATACAAAGGTTTGAACCTCATTATAGCTCACCGGTGAGCCCAGAATAGCTTATATGAATGGCTGAGCTCCATTATAGCTCATGAATGAAGGTTATTCCAGATATAGAGTAGAAAAAATGTGAGTATAATTATATATCTCCAGTGCATTGGTTACCCCAGATATAAAAGTTAACTATATGGTTATTTTGTTGGTTATGGGGACTATAAGAGTTATATTTTAATGATGTTCCAAGTAACCTATATGGGTTTTCATTACTTTATAATGAGTTATTAATAAACTTTTATTAATTTTTTTCATGTTTTCAATTGAATAATGATTCTATTTCTCCATGTTTTTTTATTGAAATTTGTGTTCTCATCCCAGGTATAAAAATATTTTTCTTAAATCACATGATTGGATGAGGAAAAATGTGATGATGAAACAACTGAATACGGGTCTCAAAAAAATTAATGTTTTATTTTAAAAGGGATTCCTTTTTTGAAAAAATAAACACTTAATTTATGTGACCACATTATATTTATTGGTCTAGTTTTCAAGGTATTTTCCCAAAACTCTAAAAATGTAAACTCAAAAGATCTTGGACTATAAATTCTAGTTCAATAACATTAAAATATGTTATAGTTAATGTTATGTCCTTATAGTGGTTCTCTCTAAACCATGATATACTGGAGGATGGGCTTATGGGACACTATAAATATTCTATAATTTCTCCCTATCAGGGTTTCATTAAAAATGACGAGGTTATGAAAAACATTTTAACAAAAAACACGCCTCATCTTCTAATATTAATATCTCTTACCACTCCATGGTATAATACATTAAAAATTCATCAAATTTTATATGACATAGAAAATTATCTCTTATTATTACAAAATGTAATCTAACGACTTGTTTTTTTCCCACCCATACACTATTCTAGGAAAGAAATAATCCATTTTATTATAGTAACTTCAAGGAAAATATAACATCATCCAATTTATTCATTAATTTATCATTATTCCATTTTTACCCCTTTCGAACCCACCATAATAAATAAGTTATTTATAATTTGTAAAAAATAAAAAATATTATTGTACATATAAAATATATTTATAATTTCTCTCCATCACATTATGGGAAATTCTATATTAATAATCTATTTAAACACATATGAGTAATTTATTCATTATATTTCAAAACATTCCATAAAGAATTCTTTGATTACATAAAATATTATATATATATATATATATCTTTTTGTGAATTTCAATGTATTACATAATTTAAAATGTAAAAATGTACATTAAAAAATTATATAAGGTACATAAAAATTGGAATAATTTAAAAATGTCATCTTTCCAAAACAAATTATCCAATAATAACAAATAAATTAATTATACTGAAACTAATTGAATTATAATAGCACAAATAAATGTAAAATTATTATATATTTAATTATTAGTAAACATAATCTCATGAGGATTCTATCTTTTGGCAAGCAATTTCATACACCTTCAATTCATTGGCACTAATTTTTTATATCATTATACTGTTAAGTATGTAAAAGAATATATTTTTCTTCTAGAAATATTTTTCTATAACACTTTTTTTTAGTCACAATATATGTTTTTTTATCAAATATATTGAGTTTAAAAATGTTTTATTGAGTCTCATTTTAATTGATGTTTAATATTTATTTTAATTAACATATTATTCAATGTTCAATTGATTTTGATCATATGATTTTGATGTCATTAAAGTTATAACTATTTTACTTATTATTTTTTTTATTTCTATCTATTTATAGATTTACAAATTCCCATTTATAGAATTTTAGAATTTCTATTATGTGATATATGCCATCAGATTCACCCATATAAATTAAATATAATTAAAAGAGTTGGGATGAATATTAGATATGATTTAAATATAATTAATATTTTTTATCATCAAATGTCATTAAAAGAAATTATTATTATCTATATCATATAATATACAACACATATATATTAAATAAATAATGAAATCTTATTATTTATATGAAATATTATTAACCTAGCCCTTAAACTAGCATGAATGAATAATATTAATGGATTTGTGAGTGGTCATACTAAATGAAAATGAACTAGTTAATTATTTTTAAATAATTGATACATTATTAGTAATGTAACTCAATTAAAATTTTAGTTAGGTAAATTTATTCATCAAAAAACGTATTTTATTCAAAAATTATTTCTAATTCCAATTATGAAAAAATAATATAACTAATTTATTTGAATTTTAGAAAAAAATTATTGATAAAATTAACATCAATTAGGATATTATTTAAAAGTAATATTCTTTGGTGAAATTTTGATATTTTTTTTGAAACGTTTGGTTATTCAATGAATAATGAACAAAAATGTTTTCATTGAAATCTATATTTTATCATTAATATTTTTAATATTTCATATTTTTTGAATTAGTTTTAAAATTATATTACTTAAATTTTATTTATAAATTTTATTTATGTGGTTTTGAATGTATTCTATATATGAATTTAGTACAAAAACATTAAATATTATAAAATGGAATTTTTCAACAATTAATTTCAAACTTGTTTTTATAGACTAATTTTAAATTAAAATATTTTACTTATATATATTATTTATTTTGAAAATTGTATTCAATTTTTTGACGTAATGGTAAAAATTTAGTTAATAAGTGAACTTTATTTACTTTTTTTCATAAATTGTTACCATGGTAATTTTTGTTGCAATAGTAAAGGGAAATTAATTTAATTAAGGGTAACAATGTGTCAAAACAATATGAAAAGTACTAAAAAATAACCCATAACCCTTCACCTATTTTATTAGATTTCTATGTTTCATATATAATTATCCATGATTCAAATATATGTTGTATTGATTGTATTAATATATTATCATGACATTTATAATATTTTATTTAATAAAATTACGTGAGGTCATAATCATATATCAAATAAATAAATCATTATCAATATGTTTTTATCTAGTGGACAAAAAATACTATAATTAAAAATTTTACATATAAAAGGTTTATCTTAATCGTGGTTGTTTAATATTAATTTATAATACATAAATAGTTACCCTAAAATATTTCACAATAATTATGTTTTAATTATTTAATTAATTGAAAAATAAAAAAAATGATATTAAAATTAGTAATATATGTATATATATTGAGATCATTAATGTGATGATATTATTTTATATATTATAATTATTTTCTAGGTATTTGATAAAAATATTTTTTAAAATTATATGTTTTTTCTTCATATTAATAATAAAAATGAAATGTAATGTGCTTAAAAGTTTTATTTTGGATATTTTATAGTAAATTATATTTTTTTACTTTTATAAAATTCATAAAAATATAAAAGTAATCCAATAAATTAGGATAATATTGTGGTTGAATGTTTCACAAATGAAAACCTAATTGGCCATTTTTCAATTTATTATACCTACAATAACTATTAAAGAGGAAAACAATCCATGTATTTATTGTTAGAGAAAAAATGAAAATAATGGATAAAACCAAAATATAATGGTAAATGTTTTTCTAAACTTGTGTTTAATCTATGGAATTAGAGTATTTAGACACCTCATCATGTTATCTTAAATATTAATAAATTTGGAGGCTATTTGAATTAAAATTTAATATATAGTAAATAAAAATATGATAAATTACCTTAATGCCCCTCCCCTCTTTATAAATAAGAGCCAATTATTCTCATAGCCCAATAATTCATATCCCTTTTAGTTCATCCAATACCTAAAAATATACATCCCTATATTCTATTCTTATCTTCTAGAAGGATTATTTTATGAAAAATATAGACCATTGTAGTCTTAAGATGTTATTGAATGTTTGATTTCAAAAGAAGAAGTGTTTTTTTATCTGTATAATTTAGTTCAGTTTCTTATTCTTCATCCCAAAAATCATAATCATCATAGATAAAATAATAATTTTTTTAATATTAATATACATACTTTGTATGATATTAATTTAATCACCTAAATCTATATCATATTCAATTAAATAGAAATATATGTTTTTAATCTTGTGTACGGAAGATGACATCTTCGCAAACCGTTGTAGTACATTTTCTTAATGTCTATAATATGTGAATATTATAGAAAAACATAATGAGTATTTATGTTTTAAAAAATTTAGGTGAATAAATCTCTTTTATGATAATATTATTTCTTTGGTCTTTATTGGATTTTACTTTTTGGAATGAAAAATTAATTTTATAAGATAACTGTTAATGTCAAAACATTTATTCTATGTTTAATATATTATTAGTATACTGATAATTTTATTACATTTTTAGAAATTTTAATTGGATAATATTAATATTGTTTTTTATGGACAACCCATAGATGGTATGGAGACCGATCACGTCCAAAAATTATTCATGAATAAAAATCACAACTAAAGGGTAACAAGGGTACATCACCTACCAATAGGTAATATGATGTCCATATTAGTATGGTTTTTTTATATAAAATATATGTTTTTTAATGGTAAATTTTAGTTTCGGCGTATATGGATTATTGATATCATAAAAATGTTATTGCAAAAAGATTTTTTGATTATGTAATTAATTATATTTCAGCACATGTTCACTACTTTGGTAATATTATATCATTATTATTAATAAAATACTTTGAAATTTTACTTCATAATTAAAGGATGAGTTATATATTAGTATTTTATATGATTTCATTGATTATTTATGGAGTGTTGGGTTATTTATATAGATGAATAGAATATTTTTTTGATTTTTTTATTTAGTAAATTACATGTTTGGTATAAGACCTTATGTGAGATTAATTTTTCATAGAAACAAACGGGTTATAATCGTTCAGATTTTTTAATTCAATATTTTAATTGTATATTTTTTAGGAATTTCCAAACCATTTTATTTATTGATATATGATCAACACTGGGTATTAGTATTAAATGTTTGGGATTAATATAATTTTTCTACAATTGAACGATTATTCTTTTGGAAATATTATCTTATTTTTCACTTCTAATTTTTTTGGATTATTTATAATGATATTAGGAAAATAATTCTATCTATTTTTATGATTTTATGATTCATATATTTTGAATCTATTTTTTTTAATTATAATAAATCATTTTGAATACCCATCATTTTAGAAAAATAAGTGATTATGGAAGAAATGGATTGGAGGATGTTATTATTTTTTTCACGTATGTATAATTACATATAATATTAGTTATACTATAATGTAAATTCTTAAACTGTAGGAAAATTATATTGAAAAACAATCATTGTTAGTTTAATATATTTATAGAGAAATAAATGTATTTTTAACCAATCTTATTTGAATGATTTTTTGATGATTAAAATTTTTATAACCATGTTCGTTATAACACTATATCATTCATTATGAGATCTTTTTATCAACAATGTACAAGTTTCCTCACATGGAAATTTATTATGTGTTTTTCCTTATAAAAACATAATTACCATTTCTCTCATTTCATGTGGATGTTTTATTAACCAATTCACGATGTGAGATTTCAAGAAATATATTTTGATTAGTTGAACCCTTCATACCATGCCCAAGTTGAAATTATTGTGAAAATATAATTGAAGCATAGGATAATTGAAAATAACATTATTTTAATATAAAATACTATGTTTAAGATATTTAAAGAAATATAATATTTATCTTTAATGAGAAACATAATCTTATTATTTTAAATTTGACAGTTATAACATATTCACGAATTTAAATGGAATGAATAGTATTAATTGCATTATGGAAAATGTAATGGTAATACAAATTTGTAATGAATTATTTATTTTATTATTATAGAATATTATATTTTTATAAATCTAATTCTATTATATTTTTAATCAACTAATTATATCCATCTAAAATATATTATTTTCAAAAGTAATTTTTATAACAATTTTTATTCGAAAAATAATATTTATTTATGGATCTTTTAGAAAAAATATTTAATAATATAAATGTTATTTTTTAAATCATAATTTAAATTATTTTGGATGGTAAAATACTACTAATTTTCTGAAATTTTTGAATTAGAAATTAATAGTGAATAATAATTATTTTTATTGAATATTTTATTTATTTTCATTTTTATAATTAATAAAATATTCTTCATATTTTTTTAAAAAAATAATTTTTTTAATATGATTTTTTAAATTCTAGTTATGATTTTTCAAATTCAATTTATTATTGCCTTTATAATATAAAAAAGATATTAAAATAGTATTCTGCTAAATACAACTTAATCATTTTTTTGCGTACATAATTGTATATTATATTTTACCACTTATATATGTTGAATTTTGAAAAATTATTTATTTATTTGGATTTAGTGGGTCGATATTTGGTAAATATGATGATTTTTTCAATATAAATTGTATTATTGGTTTTTTTGTTACCGTGGTAGATGGTAGAATATGAGAATTAAGTGTTATTAATGGTAAATATAATTTTTTAAGAACTATAAAATTACCCTTGAACATGCCCCCAATTTTTATGATGCGTAAAATTTCTAAATAATCATCGAAGGTATGGACATATGTGTTTTGGTTTCTATTAATATGTTATTATAATAATTATATTTATTTATTTAAATAAGGACATGACGTCTCAAATAAAATTTTAATTATTAATTTTTTAATATGGGTTTGTTAAATGGATGTGTAACAATATAAATAGTAAAATGATATATTATATAGTTATAATCATAATAGTAATTTATTTATTATTTTTATCATAGACATAATTGATTTAAAATCTTTTTACAACACTCATATTGTAATTACATAATTTATTGTAAAATAAAATAAAATATACTTTTAATAAAAATATATAATTGGGGATGATTAATATAGTAAAATAATTTCATATATTACATTAAAATATTTGGTATATAAGGAAATATTTTTTTGCTAATTATATGTTTATTCTTGAAATTTTTATTTCCAATGTAATGAATTGTTCTTAAAATTAATATTATTGGTATTTTATAGAAAATTATATTTTATTAAGTGTTATAAAATTCAAAAAAAATATTACAAATAATTAGAGAAGGTGGAATTTTTAATCCATTGAACATTTATTGGCCATTATTCAATATATAATAAATATACTATCCCTCAAACTATAAAAAATACATTATATTAGATTAAAAGTTAAAGTAGGGAAATACGTATTAAAACCAAATGATAAATCTATAAATTTAGTAAACAAATATCTAATTTCAATTGAATAATGGGATTTAAAACCATAATAATATTATATTATAAATTAATATATTTGGTGAAATTTAAAAATAGTTTATATTATTATAATATTTCATGAAATACCAGGGCTTCCCCTCCCCTCTCTAATAAATGTAATCATCTTAATCTCATTTCATCAAAAATTAAACCCCTTTTGGACCAAAAAGCCATTTTATATTCCTATATTCCATCCCCAATTTATGAAGGCTTTTTTAAAGATTAATAATGACCTTAGTGGCCTTAATGTGTCAATAGATGGATGACTTCCTAAAAGATGGATAATTTTTATTGGCATATTTATGTTTGGTTTCTTATTCCTCATTCATCAACAACGATAAAATAGTAAATAAATTATTCTAAATATACTAATATTTTATTACTTTAATTTAATCACTTAAATGAATATCATATTCCATTAAATTGAGAAATTGGCCATTGTTCGTCGGTACGGAGGATGATTGACTTGTGAAATGATGTTATTTGTTTTCCATCATATCGTATCAATACTAATAATAATTATGGTATTAATTTTTATATATCATATTTATTAAATATTTCTATTTATTAAAATATAACATATCAATTATATTTTTACCATTCCATGTACATAAACATGATAACGTCATTTGTACTTGTGTATTGACTATAACCTCCATGAAGAGATTAGATTCATTTTTCACAAACAAATGACATGTATGATATATATAAAAATACATAAAGAATAAATATGATATTATTATTTTATGATCATCATTTACTCATAAATTATACTTACCATGTTTCTATAATGATCAATAAAAATTCAAATATTTACTCATGCATACGTATAACCTATCATCTCAATTGTTGTAATATGGTTTATTTTTAATGAACATATAAAACTATTGAATTGAAACATTTAATTCATATAAAAATGTAATTATTTAAATATTATTACTCCAGTGATGGTAGAATAAATACTCCAATAGCCATGGTAAAATTAAAAATTTAATTGTGAAATTTTGAACCGAACGTTGTACCAAAATAATAAGTTATTATAAATTATTAAGTAATTATTTATAATATGAAAATATTTTTTATTAATTTATTAACAAAAAATTAACTCCCTATTAATAAAAATTAAATTATTACATGTATCTTATTCATGGAGATAATGATTAGACATAATGAATTACACTCAATATAAATTACTCTAAAAAAACCCCCCCACATATTAATTTTTTTATGATTTATTATACAATTAATTTTATTTCATGTAAATTTTTTTAATTTTTTATGAATTAATTATAATAGATATTAATGTTTTAAAATTGGGGTTCTTAAATTACCCCCAATAGTTTTCAAATAGAATCATTTTTTCTCTTTTTTATAATAAACATTATTTTAATAAAATTCTCCTTTAGTGGTTATTTTTAACTAATTCTAAATTAATGTTTTTAACATCTACAGTACGAGATTATTTTCCCACATGAATTATAAAATTAAATTTTTATTGATTAATTTAAATGATTATATGTTCATTTTCACTGAATATTTTCATATTTTTAATGCACAATATTCTATTATAAAAAGTAATTTTTATCAAGTATTGTTTCAATAATGTAAGAATTCATGATTTATGATTATATAATGATAATTGGATATTGTTTATTATGTTTTGTGGTTCCATTAAAACCATATATTATTGGATCAATGACAACCTTCAAATTCATTGGGTATGTTTTAAGTTGATCATGATGGATCTTGCTAGTGTAATTGGTATAGTTACATAAATTTATAATCATGAGGGTTATTCAAGTATAGAAAAAATTATAATATAATATGGTAGTTATGAGGGTTATATTATAAAAATGTATGATATTGAAGTGATTCCTAAATATAAATTACTTTTTTTAATCCATTCATTATTTTTATAGAAATATCACATTTTCAAAAATTATGTTAACGGGTTTTTGTTGAATAAAAAGTTTATGTCACTTTTAACGGGGAAATTTATAATGATGTGAAAAAAATTTGAACATATTATCAATTATTAAAATAAAAAATTGTGATTATAATTATTTCATTAATATCTTATTAAATTTTTTAATGTACTGTTTCTTTTTGAAAAAGGTTATTTCATGGGTAAAAGAATTTATATTTATTCATAGTTTGTTTGTTATAAAGGAATATTTTTATGAGTATTTGTGGTCTAAGGTTTTATTTCTTCCTTATTATACCCCTTAATTATTTTATTTTCTTCATAAAATGATTTAAAAATAATAATATTTATAGAATAGTATAGATAAGAAATATATCTTGAAGTAAATTGTGAAAAAATTTCATGAATAGAAACGATGAATTTTTTAATAATTTTATTTAGTCAAAAAAAGTAAATACTAATATTATGTCTCCACATGAAATTTATGCGTTTACAATGTATTATTTAGTACTAATTATCTAATACACTAAACTAAGTTGTTCACATTAATTTAATAATGTCAATTAAATTTTAAAATCACTATAAAATATAATTTTTATTAATAGTCCCTTAGAACTACATTATGTATCAAATCTATATGAGAAAAAGAATAAAGATAAAAAAAATATATTAATTGTTTATGATTAATGAATATAATTTTTTTTATTAAATGTCTTGTCAAAATATGAGTCTGGGTTATTTGAATTTATAATATCAAAGGTAAAAAAAATCATAATAAAAAATACAAATATCAATAGTTCTCACTTATTAAATGATTTCATAAACATTGATTTAAAAAATTAATTTTTATATAACAAGTTTTCAAATAATATTAAATCCCCTAATATTTAAATTTGTATGGTGATATATATGAATTTACTTATTATTATATTATAATCAAACCAAATTTTATACAGAACCTCATTTAGCCTCTATGTCCAAATACTTATAGCTAATCATGTAATTCATCATTGTAATTTTTTTTATATTATATTGGGCTTCCATTTCATATTTATTAACATATAACACATTATATTTAATGAACCATTTAATCCTCATATAAAAATTAATGGATGATTATCAATATTCCTTAAGAATCACACAAATGGTATAGATGTTGATAGAAAATGAATATGAAATTCCATTTAAAATGGTTGGAAAAAAGGAATATATATTAAAAAACTAATTAATATTTCAGTTGTATAAAAAAATTATTATTTTCTCAAATTTCCTTGGATAATGTTTTAGAGTAATCAAAAGGGTACATTCGTTGTGTGTCAAAAAAAATCCATAAAAATATATACAATGAATGTGATATAACATGGAGAGTTGTAATATATACTAAAATATTAATAAGAAAATGTATTTATATTATTAAATTAATAAAAATTATGTGCACATGTACAGTTTTTAGTGATCTGTGATTGGTCATTATGATTTTACAATTATTATAAGAATCCCTATATGATCACTATAATAAAATATTTGTTACTACAGTTGATTTATGGTGCATTCGAAAAATGATGAGGAGTAAAATATTTATCATAAGTGTATATCTGTTTTATATATGTTCATTAGTATATGGATATATATTATATTAAAATGGAATCATATGTTAAAAAATATTGAAATTACTAGTATATTTTGATTCCATTTAAACGTATAATCACCCATGAAATATTCATCGATTTGAATAATAGTCTCACTAAAAATTAATTTGATAAAATTATTCTGGAATAAGTAAAAATTATCTGTATTTTATATGAATTCCAATGAACATGGGTAATATTAATGCATTTAACATATGCCATTATATATGGATATGTTGTATTATTTAATAAAAAATTTTACTTTTTTATGAGATCCTCATCATTAAAGAATTATTCAATCACAAGTTAATTAATGTTGTATTATCAATTAATTAAAAATGAATATATAAATATAAAAATGAAAATGTGTCATTTATATCTACTAGTTTCTTATATTTAAAACATTATTTGGATTCACTATGTGAAACATCTCAATATTTTATAGAATACAATTAATTTTTACAAAAAAAAATTTAATTATGTCTTCTGTGATCATTAGAATGGAATATTTATGGATATAAAATATGGGATAGTCATGAAACAAGTATGCTCAATCCCCTTATGTTTAAAATGGTATGTGATAAACAATGATTTTTTAATGAAGTATTTTGGTATAATACACAAGAAAAATAATTGTGTGATTCTATATTACACATGAAAATCGATGAAACATGTGAAAAAACTACACAATAGTTGAACTGGAGTAATAAATATATACATTTAATTGTTTATTTTTAGGCATTACCATTACATATTATATTGAAAAATAATATAAATTATTGTATTTTATAGCATATATTTTCAAAAAAAGGTTTAATTTTTGTCAATGGAGGTGGTTTTATTTGTATGAGAACTCTAATTGATCAATACACTACTAAACTTGACATGTGAATATGATATATTATTCATTTGGGATAATGTAATCTGAAACTCTATCTTTGTTAAGTATTTATAAAGAAATAATCGTAAGTGATATGCAATGGGTGGTTCTAGAAATCATATATACAATGATGGTAATGGTTAATTATGAAATGATTTCTCATTCATCAATACAATATAAATTCATTTTTGAATAGATTGTTGAAATAAATAATTAAATGGATATGGGAGAAATAATATAAGTGATGATTCATGAATTGATAATTGAAAAATATGTAGTTACTACATAAAGACCAATAATATTGATATTTTCTAAACAATTGGTAATGATTGATCTATTAGATAATGCATATCGATTGTTTTGATCCATCAACACTATATGTACCATGATGGTACAAGAATATCAAGAGCATTTATAGTAATATAAAATTAGTTCGGATATTTATGGGTATATAATATAGTGTTTAGAACATTATCATGTTAACGATTCATGTATTAATTCCAATGGGATGATAAAACAATTATCAATAAATACCAATATTTTTTGATAAAAATAGCTTATAAATTTTCATCCTTACCAAAAAGTACATCTTATATAAACAACAACGTATTATTATAGTACATTGGATCACAATAAATATTAATTCCATACAATATGATAAGATATTTCCCTTGATTATCCTTTAGAATTTATGAAATTCATTTTAGTTTTCTTTATCATGAATAAATTTCAATCATATCTAATTTACATTATAGATTCAACCCAATGATTATTAGTAGTATTAAGCATTCCCTCTTTATTGAATTAAAATTTAATATCTCCATTCATAAAAATATTAATGGTAAATTTTAATGAATCATTGTGTTTAAAAAATGACATAATTTATCTCAATTGATAAAATTATATGTAAAGATCAACATCTTCCATTAGATTATTTTTTATGTAACGATAATATAAACATAACTTCTAAAATAGACTAATTTTTATATATACTAGTGAAGAGATTAAAATAAACAACATGATTGGATAATAATTTTAATACCACATATTTTGAAACCAAATGTATTGAAATAAGGATATATAATGACTATTATTTTGCATATAACCTAAAAGGTACCTATTTTTATCAATGGTCAATGTGAACAGTCAAACGGCAGATATTAATCTTAATACCAGAGGAAAAATTTTCAATGTAATATTGAATCGGAATAAATAAATATGTTTTTAGAATATTTCAAATCATATATCTATGTACAATATGCCATCATTTTCTATTCATTCAATTTGAATATTACCCTACGGAATGGTAGTTTCCCTTACTATCATTCAAGTTAATGACGTATTCTTTATATCACTCTTGAGAATGTATGTAACACGATCCAAAAATTTTAATATATCCATATATGGTACAAGTAGATCTATTTACTATCATTTGAGGACACATTGTGGAAGATCATGATAAAGAGAGTTGGTGTGTTCTTAAATGTTTAGATAACCCATGTTCAAGTTACTTGTTTGAAATATTATGTATAAAGAGGAAAAATAAGAACATGAAGATCTAATAAAAAACAATACCCTTATTTTTAATGGATTAATGATATCAAATGATTTTTTATGGCTATAATTTCTAAATTGTGGAATAATATAATAAAAAAATCATTATTTTTTTTAAAACATCTAATATATATGTGCATTATACATAAGAAATAATGAAATGTATTAATCACCTGAACAATGTTGAAAATACCAATAGTACATTTTTCTAATAATATCAAATGGTATATATAGATATAATATAAATATTATAATATTAAAATTACTTCAATAGAAAAAATTCTTTATATGGTTTTTTAATTCTCACACAGTCATGGTTTCTTAACATTGTCACACACTCAGAAATGTTTGTGAAATGATGAAAAATATTTATAATTCTGAAAATAATTTTATAATATATTTAGAATGATTTTGAGGATAATCATTTAAATGATGAAAAAACCTATCAAAGTTAAATATTTTATTTATTAACAGAATCTGATTGTTTGAATAATAATATTATCATTCAATAGTCGACCAACCATTAGAAATGATATGTGACCGTTAAAATAGTTATCTAATTAATAGAAAATTGAAATAACTTTTATAAAATATATTATATGAATAAAATAATAAAATATATTTATTTCAATTCCATTGTACAGAATCTTAAAATTTTACTGTCTAAAAATGTATGTTTATTAAATTAGTAATTATATTAAAAATACATTATAAAAATCATAAATATTAGTTAAATAATGAAATATTAAATTAATAAATATTTGAAAATTATTTATAATAAATAAAATTCATTTATTTAATCAAGCTATTGAATGTTTTAATTATTTAATTTTTTAATTTTTTATATATTCTATATTTTAGAAAAATTTAAAAAATGATTTTTCAAATATATCATATTTTAAAAAAAATTATATAATCTTGATCCAATAAATTTTCATATTTTTTTCTAGATAAATAAATGTTCAAAAAGATTAAAAAATTAGAAAAAATGTTTAAATATACATTCCAAAATCATAAAGGTAACATAAAAATTCTGAAATGAAAAATTTTATTGAATAGAAACATCATTCCTCATTTTATTTTCATGAACTAAAAAATTTAGTTTTAAAATGGAATAAATTTAAAATTAAATTATATATTCCATACAATTCAATTTTTATTTTCAATCAATATATCTATTACCCACTTGTTATTATCTTAAAACATTAATCAATATTTGACCCAATATACCACCGCATTTCTCTAAGAATACCACTGAACAAATGAAAAAAACTACTAAAATTATTTATACTCTATTGACCTGCTAAAATATATACTCTTAATTCCTATCTATATACCTTAACAAGAATTCTTATTTCTATACATTCAAAACATAAAATTCAATAAGTCATTAGAAAGTATTAATTCCATGTACAATGTAACATCCCCTCAAACTTCTTTAAATATTTTCACTTATATATTTTTTATTTATTCATCGCATTAACACCGTATCATCATCATATTACTAATCATAAATTATAAAAACTATAATTTTTATTTTTGATATTATATAGAGTTAAACGTATGATCTTTGAGGATTATGATCACCCCGTTGATGAAGATGGCATTTCAGGGTGTTCGGGATCTCCATGACCATGGCATTCGTAAGTTATAGAGTTTTTGTTGATTGTTCCCCATTTCCTAGGTTATGTGCTTGTGGGTGGAGAAACTAGATACAGCAGGAAAGAAGTTCTATAGTGGCTCGGTGGTTATGAATCTATATTAGGTTTTCCAACGGCTCTACAGTTTGTCGTTTGAGATATTATTGTCCAGTATATCTCCCCGAATGCCGATGTGCTGCATATTAGAGATTGTGCACACCTGGTTGATGGAGCTTCACGAGATTGTGTTGTTTGTGGTCGTTTGATTGAATGTGGTTTGCAGGATCATGATGATTCCATGGAGGAGGCATGAATTGACATCATATCCAAGACCATGGTTGCTTCTTGTAGTAATTTAGGCGATGAACGCATGTGGGATTGTTATTCCATGTATTATCTTCAGCTTCCTCCAAACAAATATCTATATTTTTATGTTTGTGATGATTCCAAGAAACATACTACTACAATGTTGCGTTTTGCCTCCTTTTTTCCTGATTTGCAGAAGATAAACCCAAAATATGTGTTGAATCCGGCATTTTCATCTTACATTGACTTTTGTTCTAGAAGAATTATTCCAAAGAGGACATCATTTTGGTTTGACAGTGGTCATAAATCCTATAGGTTTCATGAATTGGTTTGATGGATCTCATTTTGGTGGGGCATCTTTGATTAGATTTGTGTATGTATTTGACATGGTTTCTTTCAATTCATTTTTATTTCAGATGATTCTAAAATTCATGCTTGGAGCACTGGATCTCTTTCCGTGAATCTTGGATGGCATCACCTTCATGAATGATCATTGTTTATCAATAATTCACATGAAAGGAATGATTTTTCTTGAGAATGGGTTCATCCTCATGGTATTAATTGGGTCCTTTGGTATCCAAAGAATCTACATGATATTGGCATGGGATTTGGGATTCTTATACGATTTGACAATGTTTCCAACAATGTTTAGTTTTAGACACTTCACCTGGATGTTAGTAGAGATTGATCATAGATCTATCCTGATGGACAAGGTAACTCTTTCCATTCCTATGGATGACATTAAAATTGATGTTCAGTATGATAGAAATCCAATTTTTTGAAATGAATATATGGATATTGGTAATTTTTAGAACATCGGTGGTGAAGGATCTCTAATGATAATTATAGGAAGATGGGTCATCCATCTAATCTCTCCAGAAGGAAGTTAGAGATCAATGGTGTGGCATTTCACAACCCCTTTTTCGTAATTAAAGTGTTCTCACGAAGCCATTTACCAATATGGATGAGTTGTTATCTTTGGACTAATATCACCAACTACCTTCAAAAGGGAAGGGACTAATGGTGGACATGTCACCATTGATATCTAATAGTTTTCCCTCAAATACTCTAGAGAACTCTACAACCATAATGATTGGTCCCTCCACTACTCAGTTTGAATTTTACAAGTAGATTACACCTGATGATTGTCATGTGGTTACTCCCACTATATTAGATGGGATTTGGGAAATTCTAACCGTACTATTGTGGGATCTCTTTCTTGTACTGACCCCTCAAATATATTCATGAATGATATCCCTAGAGAAGGTTTTTTATGTTATGAAACAAATGAATGACAAATAACACTAGGGCTCCAAGATAGGTTGATTTCCCTCAATTGATCTAGAATCTCTTGAAATCTTCTAGGTTATCTAGGAAGTTGGTGATGTCTCATAGGCATAAGGGATTGTAGTGGGTAGTGGTTTTCCTTCCTCCATTAAAGATGAACTCATTTCTCAAAAATAGATGTTTGATGATTGGCTGGACTACACTCTTACTACCTTGAAGATAATGACAATGAATGAATATTCTAATACACCTCGCTCTATGTGTAACTGATCTTCTAAGCTATTTGGCAATTTTAATTCTGATATTCTCGAGATCCTCAATCTGGGTATGTCCCAATATGAATGGGAAACTGCTGATGGCTCTGATTATGGGAATTATATGTCTTATTATAATATTTAATATTGTTCTTGTGAACGATTATGGATAATCTGTTGGTTTAACACCACACTTCCCCTCTATACTTTTATCATTTATTTCATAAATATCGAGAAGCATAGCTTTTGGATGGACTTACTAGTGTAAATATACATAATATCTCACTCTAAATCTCATGGGAACAATATTTTAGTTAATATAATAGAATACCATGATGATATTTACAATTATTAATTATTACCAACCCCAACTGTGTAGTGTACTTTAAATATTATATTAAATTATTTATATAAATATTAAAATTTTTTGGAATAAATTAATGTAATTACAAAATAACAATAATTTTACATAATTTGATTCAAAACACGCATTTTACTATGCCACACTACCCTTACTAATAGATAATAATTGAATTACAATTCAATCAATGATATACAAATATATATATGTATTTTATTCAATTATATGTTAATTTTTTAATTAAAAATCCTATTATTGAGGATTATTTATGATGATAATGTATAAAATGAACTTAGTTAATAGTGCAGTCACTCACACTCATAATCTTCATTCACACTTTTTAAAGGATTAACTATTTTTTCGCTATTTTTATTTCTATAACATTTCTTAAACTTTTGTCGCTAAATGATTAAATTTACTCATAAATTTTTTTAATTATATAGAAGACATTATCATTCATTGTGTATTTTTATATTATAAAATACTTAATTTGAACTCCTATCAATTATCCTGTTGTTTTACTTCCATCAAATACATTTAGTTTTTTAACTAATTTATGTAATTTCATATATATACTATTGTAGAATATTACGTTTTGTAAAAAAATTCAAATGTAATTTATGATTACCAATATCTCAAATTATTTTGAATTTGATATTTATGATATTCTATGTTTTATAAACCCCAATTATATTTTCATCATGGTTTTTACATGATTTATTTTTTTAAAAGAAATAAATTATGATATATTCTACATGTGAATGATATGATTTTTAACTAGTTATAATGATTTAGTTTGGTGAAAAATATTTATTCCCTTAAATTCATATTGAATTTTTTAATGAGACTGTTTTTTGTTCCTATAAGGGTTTTTTGAGTGCATATGCTATCTAATATAATGATCTAACATTTGATCATGTACTATGATGGGTAATAATGTAACACCCCAACGATTAAAAAAATAAATTGAAATGCATGAATCTTTGTTTTTAGTAGATATTTATAACTAGCCGTTAAACATAATTTTTTAGCTTCTATGTTTTGAATTTCAAAAAACAGTCATCCACAATTGGGATTGGTAAGTTATTTGGACTTTAATGGAACAAACATGATTTTTATTAAATAGCAACCTACCGTTATGAACAGGAATATGAATAGTAATATGACCACAATGAATAGTAATTTATATTTATATTTTATTTTCTTATGGTTATAAGATAATGAGATGTTGATTAATTTTTCAAGGTGTTAAAAAATGAGTTATAGATTTAGATTTTTTATTTTTGAATAAATTATAATTTAATTTAAAAATTAAATTATTCATATTTTGATAGTTATATTCAAAAAATATATTTCATTTATTAACTCTTGACATCATAAAATAGTTTGGGTGAATTTTTGGTATTCTTCTAAAATAGTTGAATTGTTGGTGTATAGAAACAATACAGTTTTGAGTTTCGTTGTGTTTAATGACATCATTAATGATGTAATAATGATGAAAAAATTCTGGTCAACTGGTGTAAATTAAAATAATATTTTAGGTGTCCCATGTGTCTAATACCATGTGCAAATACCATGGGAAAGCACAAGTTTTTTGAAATACCATTAATGAGGTGTCCCTTTGAAATTAATAAAATTTTACATCACATTTTCTATAAATAACAATGAATACTTCTATTCCAGTCATTTTTAATTCCTCCTCAACTAATCTTTTATATTCTTAACAGCCTAGTAGTCCTCCCAGGGTGTCCAAAATCCCCCACGTTTTTTACCTTGAATTCATATAAGTTACTCTACATGGTAAAGTGATTTCTAAACTTCTTTTTTGTCATTCAAGTTATCTTTTATGTGTTAAAACCATCCATTATCAAATACATGTACTTATTTCAATTTTACTATCCCTTCATATATTATTATGATTAAATTATAAATGGTTTACCCATATCCCCTTTCTTTTTGATGTTTTCTAAAACCTTGATCCATAGTTGTTATGCAGGATGATTTTCTTCTCAAAATATCACACTGTTTTTAAGAATTATTATTATGTTATTATATTTTAAATTAAATGAGATTATATTGGGGTATTTCATTACATATCTCCCTTAATTTTAATATTATTTAACAATGATGATATATCCATTTTATCTCATCAAAATATATTATGAATTTTCTATGTAACGTTTTTTGGCTCACAAATGTTCCAAATAGATTTCGCAAATTATATTATTATTCCAAGTTCCTTTATTTTCTTATTCATTCCACACCTAAAATTATCCCAGAGGAAAGAAGTATCCAATATCTTACATTTATCAATTTTATCGTATTTATGGATGATTCACCACTATAATTCTTCTCCTCTCCCACTTATAATTGAAATTAAAAAAATTGTTAGTAATGTGTCGAGTTACATATATGTTGGTGAATGACATTTCAATTTATATTACTTCCTTTAAAACTTATCCTGAAACCATTTTTACAATTAAACCATATTTTAATTTATTTATTATAACTGATATATGTTTTTTTAATAATTTTTTAAACATGTGATTAATTTATATGACAAAATTAGTTCATTACGATCGAAGAATCGCCAAAATGACAAAACAAATATCCAGAAATATTTAACTTATGAATCATCCACATGTAATAATTAAAAGTGAAAAATTTTATAATTTATGGTTCTGGAAATATTTAAATACCCTTCCATTATAATTCTTGAGTTTCACATCAAATTGACAAGTATAACCATCACGAACTATTCATGGAAACCATGTAAAGAATGCACTCGAAACAATGTAAATAAATAAATATTACTAATAAATGTGTCAAATGATGTTGTAAAATGGTCATATAAGGTTTTATAATCATGAATATGTTTCATTTATATATGAATAAAATTATTTTAACCATTATAGAAGAATTTTTTACACTTTTTAAGTAACAAGAACCCGAGGTAGTGGAATTCTTAACCCAATTTATATTCTTTTGGTTAATATTCTTCAATATTCATTATATGGTAAAAATATTTGGTGTGATGAATTTTAATTTATATTTTGTTTCACTATGTGTATTTACTTTGTACACACATGTCCATTCCATTTCGTCAATTCTCACTCCAATTATATTTTAAGGAGTTTTCCAATTAATATCCTTTTAAAAATCTCTTTAATAAATTTAAAAAGGATTATTTTTTTACATATGTATATGGAATGACTGGTTTATCATGATTTGAACATAAATTATTACCATGTTTGTTCCTTGGACATTATTTATGTTTGGTTTTTCCCATAATAGCTCATGATAAATTTGGTTTAGCACATTATTGCTCAAGATATGAGAAGTAAGACCCATTATAGCTCTCCAATACATTGGGTACTTCAAAGATGGATTTTGGCCAAATGGATATTCCATGTGTAAGTTTGAATGTAAGAGTGATATGTTAAATATGTCCCATGGAAACTACATAATGTTTCAATGAATTTCAGTTTTTATGGTTATGGTTACTGTTGGTTTTTATGAAATCACTTGACTAATGATTACATTCTTTATATCCATTATGGAGTTATATACACCTTACAAGTTTAAAAAAAATTCACAGGATATAATGATGGGCAAGAGAAATAAGTGTGTAGTGATGTTTGATATGGAGTGTTTCCAAAGAAATCAAATTTTATGTTTTAATGTTTTATATGTTTTTTAAAAATGATACGGTTCATAGTAGTATATTATTTCTCTGAATGTGGTATGTTATGTATGTATGATATTATAATTCTTTAAAACAGTAAACCTAAATAGATTCTCAATGTGTATTAATATATTTTCTTTTCTAAAATTCATTATTAAGTAATGTTTTATGGTCAAGTAATTATAGATGGTATCAAAGGATGGTTTATAAAAATTTAGGGGTTGTGATGATGTTATAAGAATACCATAAATGATTTTAAATCTTCGGTAATTTTAAATTTTATAGCCATTAATGATTAACATGTTTCATCATATATGTTATGTCAGTTCAGAATGTTTTTCTGTAGATCAAACGGGGAAGCTGATGTAAGAAGGCACCAAGAGGTTGTTGTCTGCACAAATCTGCAGCCTGAAATGGTGGGAATCGAAACAGAGAAGTTCATGAAAGCAATGGATCAGTTAACCCAAGAAATAAACTAGGGTTGTATCAATTAAATATGGGAACATGATCTACCATTAAGACACTTGTATTTTGTTGAGCATTTTATGAGGCAACATCCCCCATCATTCTATAGAACTACAGATCTAGTGATAACTGAAGGATGGATCAATGCTCATGAAAATATATTTTAAGTAATGGGATGATCATAACATCAATAGTTAATACTATCTATTTATTGTTTGGATGTGAAGTAGATTAATGGTGGGATTTGGTTAAGAATATGAGATAAAGTGAGGATCTTGGTTCTCTAGAATTGAATGATTTTAAAAGTGTTTTTTTTAAAAATATATTCCCAAAATTGTTCGACTTTGAATGGTGAAATAATTCATAGAACTGCAGCCACAATATGATGATTCTGTGGTAGCATATGAAGCCAATTTAACAAGATTTTTCCTATACGTACTAGAATTTACCCATGATTTTGATAGTAAAATCAATATATTTTACTCCATTCTGAAACCATTTTTTGAAGAGATTTGTATTCATGATAATTAAAAAGATATTAAAAAAATGTTTATTATGTTAATAAATTGGGGAAGGAGTTTTCTGATATGCATGTGCCTCATGATGGAATGAATAAAAAGATGTTGGGATGGTAGAATTTGGGTAAGAAATCTTCAATGAAATTTGGATGTATGAAAATAGATTTATATTCTTGTCAAAAGTTTGGTAAATGGAATCTGGTTGAATGTATTGTAACATCAGGGAAATGGTACTAATGTTGATTATTTAGACACTAGTCTCATGAGTTCAAGTAAATTGGTCTAAAAATTAATGAGAAAACGATGGTGAGACACTTTAACTGTAAGGAATTGGGTCATTTTGCTAAAATTTTTCCGAAGCTAGTCACTCAAGTAGGGAATTTGAAAGATTTGATATTGAAGGGTTTGGGAAAATTATTTTCAACCACATCAGCAGATGTTGAGCAATCAAATATGGGGGTATCTAGTACATTTATTTTTTTCAGATATCATAAATGTGTTATTTTATTTAGGGTCCACAGATTCCATAATTTTTGATATATTTTATGAATGATTGAGAACTCATCCTCATGATTTGAAACCAGAACTCATGGTAGACACACCTAGAGGAAATATTGTGAAAAAAAAGAAATTGTAAGAATATACCTATCCTTTCATGTTGAAAACATTTCCTTGAAAACATTGTTGTTTTTCCTCTAGTAGAGTTTAATGTTATCATGGGTATGAATTGTCTTTAATTTTATCATGATATGATAGATTGCATAGAAAAAGAAGTTTTTTTCAGGATGAATTTTTGTGTGTGTACTATAATGAAACCATACCATTGATGACATATTTGGGAGCTAAGAAACTAATAAAATATTGAAATGAAAGTTATCATGCTCATATTTTTTATGATAAGGTAACTATGCAGATTAATTATGTACCTATGGTAAATGAATACCTAGATGTTTTTCCTGATGATTTTCCTAGTGTTACTCCTAATAGAGAGGTTGAGTTCACTATTGACTTAGTTCCATATTCTAATCTAATATATTACCCCCCCCCCCTTATCGATTGGCCCAAATGGAACTTCTATCATTAAAAAATAAGTGTTAGGAATTATTTGATAAAGGATTCATCTAACCTAGAAATTTTACCAAGGGGTGATCTTGTCTTGTTTGTTCAGAATAAATATGTTTCAATCATACTTTTCATTGATTATAGATCTGTGAATAACATTAATGTTAAAAACAAGAATCCTTTGCCTCATATGAATGATTTGTTTGACTTGGATCAGGGATCACAATATTTTTCGATTGCTGACCTGAGGTTGAGGTACGATTAGTTGAATGTAAAGGATTAATACATCCCGAAGACTGTGTTCCATAAACGATATCGCAATTACAAATTTGTAGTTACACCTTTTGGGTTATCTACTTCACATACTATATTCATGGATTTTAGGAATAGAATATTTCATGAGTTCTTGGATATGTTTTTTATTCTTTTTATTGATGAAATTATGATATATTCTAGAAGTAAATAGGAGCGTGAAAAGCATATAAGGGGTTTTTTTCCATCCTTAAATGAAAAGAAAATATCTGGAAAATTTAAAAAGTGATAAATCAAGTGGAAATAGTTTTTTTTCCTTAAGATCATAGTAAATAAATATGGAATAATTGTTGATCATACAAAATGAAGTGTTAGATGAATGGAAAAGACCTATAATTGTTACAGCGATTCATATTCTTCATGGATTGGCACGTTATTACCAACGGTTTGATAAAAACAATGCATGATTACATAGCACAAAAACTAATTTAACATAAAAGGGGATAAATTTCTTTATACAGAAGAATGTGATGTTTGTTTTCAATAACTGATGAAGAGATTATTGAATTCTATAGTTTTGGCCTTACCTTCCCAAAATGGTGAGTGTGTCACCTTCAGTGATTCTTCATTGAATGGGATTAGTTGTGTTAAAATATATAATTATTAGGTAAATGGTTATGCTTCAAGACAACTTGAACCTCATGAGAAAAATTTTCCAACACATGATTTTGAATTGAATGTTGTGGTTTTTGAGTCGAAAATTAGGAGGCACCATTTATAGGGAGCCAAATGTCAAATATATACAATCCATTAAAGTCTTAATTATATATCCACATATAATAATTTAAACATGAGGCAATGAAGACAAATTGAAATGAAAAAGGATTATGATTGAATTATCAATTACCATCTAGGAAATGAAAAACAATGTGTTGGATTCCTTTAGTCAAAATATCATGCATCATTAATAATGTTACATTTGTAACCCGATCCCTTGATTATTGATTTGATAGATTTTTTCTTAGAAGTTGTTGGTGTAAGTAATAAATATTTTTTGTTTCATTTTTCAGTAAAATCATCATTATTTGAAAAAATTAATAAAGCATATAAGGAAGACTATGAGCTACATATAATGGTATAATTGGTTAAAATGGGTGTGTTTCCTGATTTTAATCTTGAAAAAGATTAATTTTTATGATTTTGAAAAAGGTTGTGTGTGCCTTGTGATTACCAGTTGAAGAATTATTTTTTTTAGGATCACAGTTCTCTATTTTCACTTCATCATAGGAGAAATAATATGTAGATAGACCTTTGGGATAATTAGTGGTGGGATTGAATGGAAATGTATATTGCAGAATTTACTGTAAAATGATTGAAATGTCAACATGTTAAAGAAGAGAGATAGTTACCAATGGGAATGCTTCACCCTTTTCCAGTGCCTGATTGGAAATGGAAGAATATATACACATACTTTTTGGTGGGACAACATATGACTTCTCAGTGTAATAATTCAATTTGGGTTAATATTGATCTACTTACAAAATCTAAAAAATTTCATTCTATTTGAGATAAAATGTTGTTGGATATTCTGTAGTGACTATACAAGAAATATATTTTCATGTTACATGGATTTCCACATTCCACTGTATCTGATCGGGACCCCAGGTCCACATTTAATTTTTTGAAGGGCCTTCAGAAGTCTTTGGGAAAATAATTAGATTATCGTACAACTTTTCATCCACAATCAGATTTGCAGACAGAACTAACGATACCTACATTAGATGATATGCTTCGAGCTCGTACGTTGGAATAATAGGGAATCTCAAATCGACATATTTCTTTTGTTGAGTTTTCCTATAAAAACATTTTTCATGCCAGTATAATGATGGTACCTTCTGAGGCATTGTATGGGAAGCGGGGTAGAACTCGAGATTTTTTGGATGATGTTGGGGAAATAATGTTGAGGGGACCATAATTAGTAGTGTAAGTGGCTGAGAAAGTGTATATGATTCAGCAGAACATGGGGAAATCTAAGAGAAGGATGAAGAGTTATGTTGATAAAAGAATCCAATACTTCAGTTTTGAGGTAACTGACCATGTTTTACACAAAATTTCTCCTTGTAAAAGTGTGATGTGTTTTGGTATAAAAGGAAATTTAAGTCTTTGGTTCATCGAACTTTTTGAAATCCCAAAATTTATAGTCCAGTTGCATACTGAGTAAAATTACCTCTGTGTTTATTTTTTTACAAAACATATTTTCATGTTTCAATGTTGAGAATATGTGTGCTAGATTCATCTCATGTCTTGAGCCAAGAAGCAGTTCAGCTAGAAGAGAACCATTCTTATAAAGAGAAATCAGTTCAAATTTTTGATCAATGGGAAATTGTATTGTGTAATAAGATAATCCACCTGGTAATTTTTTTTTGAGAAACCACATGGTTGAAGAAGTGACATGAGAATCATAAAATGGTATGATTGAAAGGAGACTTCACTTATTTAATGACTATATAAAATTATGAGGACTCAATTTTCAAATAGTGGGAATAATTTATACCACAAAGATTAAAAAATAAATTGAAATGAATGAAACTATGTTTTAATTAGATATTTATAATTATCCATTAAAATTAATATTGCAGCTTCTATGTTTTTGAATTAAAAAAAACAGTCTTCTGTAATTGTGATTGGTAAGTTATTTAGAGTCTAATTGAACCATATTTATTTTTATTGAATAGTAACCTACCCATATTAATTGTAATTTCAATAATAATATGACCCTAATGGATAATAAATTATTTTATTATTTTATTTTCGAAAGGATATAAGATAATGAAATTTTGATTAATTATTCAAGGTTTTAAAAATGAGTTATAGATTTGAAATTGTTGTTTTAGAAAAAAATTAGATTTTATTCTATAATTAAATAAATAATATTTATAAAATTATTTTCTAAAAAATAACTTCATTTTTTAATTTTATACATTGAAATATGGTTAGGGTGATTTTTTTGGAATTGTTTTTCTAAAATAGTAAAATTTTCGGTGAATAGTAAAAATAATGTTTTGAGTTTTTGTGTGTTTAATGAAATCCTTAATGATGTAATAATTCTGGTCAGCATGTCTATAGTAAAATAATATTTGAGTTATCCCAAGTGGAAAATTCCCTGGGAAAATACCATGGTGAAGCTTATGGTTTTGAAAAAACCCCAAATGAGGTGTCCCTTGGAAATTAATAAAATTTTCCCTCACATTTTATATAAATAGAAACCCATTCCTCCCTTCCATTCATTCCCAATACCTTATCAATAAATATCTACTCTTCTTACCAACGTAGTTTTACTCCCAAGGGGTTATGAATCCCCCAAGGTCCAAACCTTCATTTTATTGTAGTTAGTCTTCAAGGTATGACAATTCTCAACCTCATTATTTTTTCCATTCATGTACACTTTAATGTGGTATAACCTTCAAGATTCCATACCATGTTATTTATTACATTTTATTAGACCTATATAATGTATTATGTCCCATTTATGTATGGGTTACCTCTGTCCCCACACTTTTTAATGTTTTATAAAACCATGTTTCATAGACGTTATACTGTGGAATTTTCATCTCAAAATCTCACTCTATATTTAAGAACTCTTATTATGTTATTATATTTTAAATTAAATTGGATTTTTTTATATATTTAATTACATATACACATTTATTTACATATTATTTTAGAATTTTTGGATACCATTTTTCTCTAATTGAATTATTTTATGATTTTTTTATGTGACGTTGTTAGGGTGCCGAATTTTCGTAAGGGATTTCTCAAAATTTCTTTTTATTTAGAGTTCCTTTATTTTCTTATTCTTTCATCACCTCCCTTATACAATAGGAAATAATGATATAGTATCTTACATATTATGTATTTCATCATGTTAATGGATTATTAAACATTATACTTCTTCTCCTCTCCCACTTATTCAAGAAATTAAAACACCATCTCTGATGTGTTGATTAACGGATATTGTGGACGATGTGATTTAAATTTATTTTTCTTTATTTAATACTGCTAATATAAAAAAAATTATGGGGATTTTAATTTTTTTATTATAACTCATATAATTTTAAGGAATTATTTTTTACACTTGTTATTAATTTATAGAACAAAATGAGTTTATCATGATCGTTGAATTTCCAAAATGACCAAAACAAATATCAATAATGTTTTAATATATAAATCATCCTCATGTAATAATTCAAAATGATAAATGGTATAATTTATGGTTCTATAAATATTTAAATACCAGTAAATTCTAATTCTGGAGTTTCACTTCCAATTGACAGGAATATCTATCAGGAACCATTCATGGAAACCATGTAAAGAATGCACCTGAAACAATGTAAATAAAATATATTACTAATAAATGGGTCAAATGATGTTGTAAAATGATAATATAAGGTGTTATAAACAATTATATATTTCATTAAGATATTAATAACAACCTTTTAACCATTATACTTGACGTTTAAATAATTTTTAAGTAAGAAGAACCCGAGTAAAGGTAATTCTTAACCCAATTTCCATTCATCTGGTTAACCTTCTACTTTATTCATTATGTGGTAATAAAATTTGGTGGGATAAATTTTTGTTTATATTATGTTTCTCTATTTGTATTTATAGTGTATATGCATATCAATTATACTCCATTAATTCTCACTCAAATTATATTTTATAGGACTTTCCTTTTAAAATACTTTTAAAACCATGTTTCATAAATTTCAAAATGATGATTTTTTATATTTGTATATGAAATGAGTGGATTATCATGATTTCAAGATACTTTATTACCACTATTTGTTCCTTGGAAAATATTTATTTATATTTTGATCCCATTATAGCTCATGATATGTTTTGTTGATCCCATTACATGTCAATATATGACGGGTGATCCCCATTATAGCTCTCCAATGCATTAGGTACTCCAGAGGTGGAAGTTAGAAAAACGGTTATTCATTGTGTAAGGGTGAATATATTAGTGATATGGTAAATCTACAAAAGGATTCTACATGATTTTACTATGAATATGAGTTTTTATGATTATGGGATTTATTCGTTTTTAGGTTATCACTAGATTAACAATTTATTTATTTATATCCAATAGTATGTTTTATAAAAAGATGTGGTTTTTAAAAAGTTTTTAATAGGTTATAAGGATGGGTAAGATAAATAAACAAATCCAGATGTTTGATATAGAGTATTACCAATGATAGAATATTTTATGTTTTAATGTTTTATATTTTGAAAAAAATGGATACCTTCCTTAACAGGTTTCTCTTTGTAATAATTTGGTGTGTTATACAAGTAAGATATGCTAATTATTTAAAACTATAAACCAGATAAGATACTCAATGTGTATTAAAGTATGTTCTTGTCAAAAAATCAATTTTAAGTAGCGTTTAAGGCCTGGTTCTTATAAGCAATGAAGTTATATTTTTATCTAATGATAAGTTGATTAATTATTACCCATTTCAATAGTTATATATTCCAAAAAAATTTCTATGAAATATTAATTAGTATCTTAATATCGTTACCATACAATTAATCTTATACTCAACCCTGATCTCATATTTATTTAATAAGCCTATGGCATGGTCATTAAAAAATTGTGTAGGATTAATTTATGATGTAATCAATTTAATAGATAATTAATTTTATTAATTTAAGTAATAAATTTCTTTGAAAAATATAGCATAATATTTATTGTAATCATTAACGTACCCTAAATAAATAGTTAAATTTTTTCATGGATTGATCTTATAAATTCCCTACATAAATAATAAATTTGATCTAAAAAAATTTTAAAATCAAAATATTGGATAATGCTTATATGAATGATCAAATTTGAAAGAATAATTTCATGTATAATACGTCGAGAGTTACACATTAAGTTTATTGTTTGATAATTAACAGAATAATTGGATTTTTTTATAAATATATAATATTCATGGAATTAGTTAGGTTATATGGAAGATATTGTTCGTAAAAAAATTATTTATGACATATATATGAATTTTTTTATTATGAATATAAAAAAGGGTAAATTCAATGTTATATTATGAGTATTATTAACTCTATTTGGGTGTAATTATGGTAGTATAATCAAAACAATAAATATATAATGAAATAATTTCATGTTTTGGAATAATTTTTTTCATGGATTCTATTGGGGTAAAAAAAGTGATACTAAACAGAACAATTTTTCTATTTGAGGAAATATAGTTTATTAATAAATGATTATTCATATGTATTACATATTTACATTAAAATAAAAAAATTTAATTTTATGAAATAATTATTTAATGATAATTATGGAGTTTAAAATTTATTATTTGATTAATAAAAAACTAATAATTGTTTAGTGTAATTTATCATGTAATTTGAAATTTTTTGAATAGTTTTTATTATTTGCTAAATTTTAATATTATTGTTAAATTATGGATAAATTTTTGAACCCATGAAGTAACATTTTCTGAAAATTAATGATGTATAATCATAGATCATTTTAATTCATTTCAACACAAATAAACCCAATTCATTTTTTGTTTATCCTTTTATCACTATTTTTTTTCTATTGATATATGGTTAAATAAAACTAACAGACATAATGTAGAATTCCCCAAAAATGGAAGATTAATATAACACATTAAAAAACAAAAGAAGAGTGAAATTATTATTGTGATTGATGTTTACCATTCCTATAATTGAGTTCCTAGATAAGTCAACACAAATAGAAAAATAATAAATTGTTAGTTTTTTTGTTATTTATCAAGGACTATATAGAAAATAAACTAATCTGGATGGTTGCCGATAGATTTTATTATGTTTGAACAAGGTTTGAAAAAAAGTGAAAAATTATATGATATATCTTCTTGTAAAATTTCCTGATCATATAAACCATCGAAACCCATTCAAAAAATATAAAAGCACATCACAAGAAGTTAAATTTCACCATTTATATTAACTAGATAATTTAAGATGATATATTGTGTTTATGATTCATTTTTCATAATAATTATACTATATAAATCACCTAAACATCATTGTAGAATGTTACCATTAATTATATATTATATTTAAATTTTGAAAACTAATCTATATAACATTATTTTTATTAAAAAATTATGATTTACTGAGGATTAATTAACTATATTACAAAATAATTCATCTAAAATTTCATTCCATATGGAATAATAAAAATAATATTTTTTTATGTAATGTATTTTTCGTGATTTATGATTAATTACATGGTTATTGTGCTTCATTTTAATCATTATATATATCATGATGCATTATATAATTCTAATTCCATTTTTAATACTCCCTTATAAAATAGCATCAAAATCCATGTGATATATGATATGTAATCTTCTTGAATATAATATCTCACTACCTTTTCTTTATGGTTTCATTATATATACCTAGATGGCCCAAAGGCCTTCTTTTTTATTGATTTTCTGATAACCCCCTTTCAAGGGATGAGGGGGAACCCTTACAGGGCTTGTAGGGTTAGATATTACAATTCCCTTAGGCTTTGAGACATTACAGGACTCGTAGGAATTAATGAAATCATACAGACTATTAATACTTGAAACAGCCCCTCTCCACCATCTTCATCATTATCAGATCTCCACATTTGCATGGATGTTCGGCTACATTTTCCTTGTGTAACGGTGCATAGGGATGATACAGATGGAAAATTCCATAACCTATCATTTTTTGAAATCTTTTTAGCCATGAATGGGTGAATCGCCCTGCTCTTTCCTCCTCTGCAGTGGTTCCTTATAGAATTTGTCTATGAAATTGCAAATCACGTGGCCCTAAAGGCCTTGAAGTGGCCTGAAGGCCATGAGGTGGCCTGAAAGCCTTACTGACCCGAATACCTCGATGGCTCGAAGTCATTATGTACTCCAAGCCCATACCGGTGGCCTAAGGTGAATTGTTCTCGATGCTACAGTACCAAATAATACATATTGCAGTGCCCTACTATAGTGCCTACTACAGTACTCGATATTATCCCTTCAAATGGTTTTGAACCTGGGTCTCATGGATGTATATAGAGATACCTCATGAACTAGACTGAGGTTCATGTGAATCATTATATATATACATATTGAATTATATATGTCTAAATAATGGTGATATTTATTAATATTATAAAAAAAATTTTATATTGTATTCTTTAATGGATTACATATTCCTGTCTAATTTAATTTAACTCTTACATTTTAAATTTTTGAATTTAATGTCATTCCTAAAAACATTGGATTCAAAAAATAATAATATAATATATTTATTATATTGTCTATTATTAATGGGTGAATAACATATCATGTAATACACATCTTTATCTATTTACCTCTGATTCCCAAAATCATCCTTGGTATTTTTATATGGATTTAATCAATTTCAATAGTTTTAAAGGATATGATATGATAATTATCTATATTGATAGATTATGTCCCCAATAATATATTTCTTATAAAACTATGAATTATTAGTTCTTGGTACATGATCTCCTTAAAACATATTATTCATTGAATGTTTATTTCATTATATGTGGATGAATACATCATAATTTTTTAACAATATATGATTACATATAAAAAAGAAGGTATCAATAGGGGTTAACATCAGGTATCCAAAACAGTAGTTTATGGTGGTTTAAATATTATGATATCAAAGAGCATCACCTCACATAATAAATTTTCAATATTCATAGAGATCCCCCTATCAATGATTTTGTTTTATAGTACATTCACCCACATGAATTGATATGGTTATTTGTGATGATCCTATTAAGATAATTATAAATAATAGTTTCACCTCACTAAATTAGGTCCTCTAATTATACAAAAATATATATTTATCATATATTTATGGAGTTTTCTTGATTGAAATTGGAATTTAAATATGTTTTTGATTGTAAAATGCATGAATAAATAATTTTTTTTAAGAGATACCATTGTTCATGTCTAATGTGTCCTCCATGATCATTATACCATCCCAATTATAAGAACTAAATACAAAATAAAATTTCCCTATGTATACATAATTCCTAAAAAAATAAATAGTCAAAACTATATATATTTATATAATTATCAACATTTTACTAGATATAATTGTCATCAAATATGAATTGTGGTTATTCTATGTAGAAGAACACAATAATTTTACTATTGGTGACCCGGGTTGTCAGCCATTTTTTCTATATTTTAGTGGCTGGGAGACATTTATATTTTGGGAATTAAACACAGAGTATAAGTTATAATCATGTATAAATATTTTATGATATTTTAATGTTTGATTAATAGATCTAATTACACCATGGGGGATTTATCATGTTTTTCGGAAGAAACTCAATACTTGATAGAGGATCATTTTGTAAGATGGAAAGATGAAGTATGGATGAATTGTGATTTAGATAATATTTTGTTTGAGAAGAATGGGATTCTAAATTTTATAATCAGTCATTTCCATATGATCTCCATATATTAGTGTCTATATTCTCTTTTATTGAGGTGCTATATAATGATAGGATGATTTTATAGGAATCCCATATCTTAGAGCATAACACATTTCATGAATTAGGAAAGGCATCATTCCACCACACTAGTGATACAATATGACACCCTAAGTCTCAAAAAAATTTTGATAATAATAGTTATCTTTTTTGAAACATGAATATAGTTTTTTGGTGATAACATATATTGATTAATTAATTAAACCCTATGTTATGTTGTTACCCCATAAAACATGGTAGAATTCAAAAAAAATCTATCCTACATAAGGATTCACATTGTAAACTAAAACATTGTTTCATAGCTCGTATAATTTAATTTTATTATTTTATGTGGTAATTTTGTTAATTCACAATGGGTCATATATTAGATTCTCATTAGGAACTCTTTTCATAATTCAATCACTATAAAGATGTGTCCCTTTTTTTCTCTCCAATTTAACATTTTGAAAAAAATATTTTGGTTTTTTATGAGTGGTTCATTACATGAATTAGAAATGACATCTCTCCCTCAAATTATATGTTCATCTACTATTTCAATTTCAAATTCTTGTTCTGCAATATCTTTTTATAGTGAATTTATTCAACTGTATCATGGTCTAATTTTCAAAAATCATAGGGTTTTAGTGTATAACATTTCAGGGTGGTCCTAAAGGTGGAATTAACATCTTTACTCATTTTTTATCATGGTTTATATCAAAATATATTTTTATTAAATAATTAATGTCAAATTTGATAAAAAATTTATCTTTTCATATGGTGAATGAAATTTGGAAATTCTCAGGATCTGGCTGGAGATATTTATCTGATTACACCTAACCAATGATTAATTTCATTGGCGTCATAGTTTTAACTAATGATTAAGAAATCAATTATTACAAAATTTGTTTCAAAATTTTATTTTTTATAATATAATATTTATGATACATAGAAATTATTCCTGAACCCATGGTCTTGATGATAGTCAACTAACTATTGGGATAAATAGTTGGATTTATCATGAATATTTTTTAACATTATATTTATGTTTATATTAGTCATTATAATTTTATAATATGAATTTTATAATAATTTAGAACAATTTTTAAAATAATGAAATACTATATCAATATATATTTTAATGGGATCAATCCATTTGTGTAGTCAATAGTTTATATATAACTTGTAGTCAATAGTTTATATATATTAATAGTTCCTCTATACTGATTAAGATAGTTGTGATATATTTTTTTAGTATATGATTATGAATATTGAATTCAACATTTTTAATGTTTTTTGTATGAGAAAAAATATACTATGGGTAACATAGTAGTGTAGGTTTGGAAGAATTGTTATCGATATCATTTATTATTTGTGTTCTATAAATATTTTATAGTTCTATTGTTTTTTATATTGATGTTAAAGTATATTCATTATGTTAATAAAGAGTTATGTTTACATTGATGGAAAATTAAACAAAATGAGTGAGTGAAATATGTGATTTGACAAAGAGTGATTAAGGTTATCTGAGACATTTGTGACCTCACCTAGGTGGAGAGGATGATGTGAAAACTTGTTTCCATTGTATCTTAACATAGTGGGATGTTTCTTCATATGATAAATATTTTATATAATAGTACCCTCGAAAGATTATTTGATTTTAGAATTCTTTATTTGTTCCCTTTTAATGATTTGTTTTATGTCATGAATTTTTGTGTCTCTTCAGATACCCTTCTCAAACTACTAATATCATTAATATTTGTAAAATTTATGTGGATTTGGATGAATACCTCAGTTTATAGTTTGTCCAATGTAAAATGTTTTCTACGATGATTAATTCCTCAAATAGAATATTTTTAGATTTTTTATAAAATAACAAACATCATAGCTACCTCTGGTCAGTTTTTATTGACTATGAATAGAGATGGTAAGTGATATTTACTCTATAAAAAACATTAATTATTTACTAGGGCACATGAATCATGATCATTGGACATTTTCTTGATTGATAGATCATTATATGTGATAGTTTTTCAATAAATGTTTTTATAAAAATCATTTGTTTTACATTAATTGTTCCAGAATGACAAACACTGGTTATTATGATGGAATTGCTTATTTGATTTTCCATACAATTTAGAGTGTTCTTATAATAGGGGGATAATAATTAACAGTATAACTCACCCTTACATAGGAACATGACTTGGGATTTAATATAAAATGGTATATTTTTAATTTCTTATTATGTCATACATATCACATGGAGATGGACGTGTTGTTCAAATATACAAAACTATTGAGGAATGGTATCATATAGGACAATCATTTGAGTGGGATAACCATTTGAGAATTATAAACTCTAGGATAAATAATATTTAGGATATAATATCCATATATAATAAGTAATATGATTATGATGATTTAAAAGGATTATTTGAAAACCAATGATAGTTTTCATGAATCATAATAGAAGAATTCTTATGATATAATACATGCTCCTTTCAAGGTGTTTTTAGACATTTTTCCTCCCCATGATAAAATATTTTTTGAAACAACTAATAATTTTTTATCATATAAAATAAATTATAATTTTTTATACAATATTATTTATCATTAAAAGTGTTATATGAACACAAACTATGAAATATTCAAGAATTTTCAAGTATGGAATAATAAAAATCATTAGTTTTTAAAATTTATTTTCAGAAATGAATTTATAAAATTGGGATATATATTTACTAAATAAATATATATTTTGACAATATATTTTTTGAAATTTTGTTTTTATAAAAATCCATTTAATTATTCACTGTTTCTTGAATGATATAATTTTCTATTTTTTGTGTAATGTAATTGTTATTTTTTTAATGAAAAAAATCGAACTATAGTAAATTATTATTAATTTTTAGTGTCTATAATTTAGGTTTCCTATGTGTCTTAATTATCAGTTAAGTTGATATGTCATTGATTATTCAAGAGGATCATGCTCATTAGACGCATCAAATATATGTTTGGTGTTGTATTCTAGTAACATATTATCATTATTATTTTTTTTCTATCCACCAATTGAATTTTGTTTTATTTGGTCATTTTTATCATTGGTAGAAAATTTATATTGAATTTTCATGTATTATTTTATTAGAATAGTCTAGTGTGGTATCATCTTAGAGACATTATTTTTATTGATATATCAATATTTGAGAATCAATTAGGGGATTTTGGAATGACTACGTCGTTTCTGTTGAGTCTTATCTGTTTACCCATTTGATTTAAAGTTAATATGGATTTCATTCATGGATATCCAGAATTAAAAAAATACATGTTTTATGAAATTAAATTTTGGATTTATTTGTGATTTTTTATATCATTATTGCGGAATGGTGTGTTATTGTGTTTTGTTTCATTATGTGGTAGAAATTTTAGTGTTTAGAGATGAAAAATAATGAGTTAGTTGTGAATTTATAAATAAGGTTGATCAATAAATATATATTTTAATATCTAAAAAATCACATGTAAAATATTTTTTATAGAGGGATTTCACTAATAAAATTCCATTATTAGTATTACAGAGTGGGGTTGGGGTCAGTTTTTAATCATTATTGGAATTGTAGTTTTTTTTTATTTTTTCTCAAGGAAATATGATTCAAAATGTTTCGAATAATATATGTGATTATTTTGGGGATTTATTATTATTTAATAATTCTTATGAAGATGTATTTATTACTGATTTATAATGTTTTTAGTTAGGAAAAACATCACTCTACATTAATTGGGGATATATTATTTTGGGGGTAAAATTTCAAAAGCTTTTTTTAGGATATAGGTGTCTTTCATGTTTTATTGTGTCACATTACTTAATTTTTGAAATTTTTATGTTTATATATTGTAGTTATGGGGTTTATGGCACTAAAACATGAGTATTTCATAATTTAGACCTCAAATGAATGGGGTAATTCTAGTGTTGGATCACAAATGATGGCCTTCAAGAATTAGAACACAAATGGTGGGTTATTTTGGTAGTGTATCACCAATGGTGGAACCTGGGTAGGTGGATCTCAATTTTTGGAACCCTAGTAATAGGGTCATTAAAATTTCGCAAATGAGGTGGCAACCTAGCAGTGGAACCCAGGTAGTGGCACCTTGTTAGTGTGACCCTAATAGTGGCACCCTAGTAGTGGGAATGTGATTATGTAACCCTAGCAGTGGCTCCCTTATAGTGAAACGATAGAAGTGGACCCATACTGGTTATAATTACCAGTGTTTCCATATTTTCCATAATTTATATTGTTTTCCTTTTTTATGTTTCTTTGATGAATTTTTTTTTAATTAATAAATTATTGAATTTTAAATCTGTTTCAATGTTGATTAGTCATATAATCAACTTCTAATAGTTCTATATACCTTTTAATGTTTTAAAATATGTGTATTTAATGATATCCAATATTATTGGACAATTTTAACCATATCTTAACCTAGTGGTTTGTGATATAAAAATTCATAACTTAACATATTTCCATAATTTATTTAGTGATACATTCTCTTGAGATGGGAGGTTTAAAATACTTCAACCCTTCTATTCATCGAACATTGTATCTATGTTTCGTTCGTGTTCCCCACAATAGGTGGTTACATTATGTAATACCACCACCTATTTTTTATATAGTGAGTATGTTTGATGCTTTCTTCTTCTAGGTAGGGGTCCCCCATTACTAATTTTTTATTATTATTTGGGGTGGGAGATATTTTTTATGTATTATTAAGATTGTTTCATGCATATTATTAATAATAATTATCTAGTTTAAATGAAATCAAATGTGGTATGGGAATGATTTTAATGATTTAATATATTTTTTATATTCTGTTATTGATATTTTATATGTTTTTTGTGTTACTAGAAATCATAATCATTATTAGATTTAATTTCAGTTGTTTACATATATGATATGTTGTTATGTTATAATATTTTTTTAACATCATTAAAAAATATTTCCCAATTATACTCAGATAATTAATTTGTTTCACCATGGTATATGAATTTTTTATGATGTCCTTCAATAATGAAGTGGAATCAATTGAAATCCCCAAGCCCTGATCTATAAAATGATTTCATATATGATTAAATGTTTTTTGGATGTTGTTGTGTATTGTGGATTGGAATTGATAATGAGATTCAAGGGAAGTTCTATGTTCTGATGTGGGGGGGGGGTGTGGGTATTCAATGTTTTGTAGTAGTATGGGTGAGTAGTGGGGTTCTAATGGAGGTTATAGTGTAGATTTCTAGTTAGGTTTCAGTGGTGTTTGGTTTTTTTATTTTCCCCTATAGAAATTGAGGTAAATGAATTGACATGGTTTTAAATGTGAATTCTTAATGAATTAATTTACAATGGGATTTTTAATTTAACATGGTAATGTTTTGTACACACTAATGGATTGGAATTTCAAAACTAGGTGCCCATATTAATGTAAGTGTTTGGTAGTAAAAAAATAAGTAAAATTGATTAAAAATAATAAAAATATATGAATTTATATTGTGGATTATCTTTTTCTTCGGTGGGGTTATGTTTTTAGTTTTTTAAAGGAATGTGTATGTTCTTATAATATGTTTTATGACATGGTTATAAACCCTCGAGATAATGGTGGTCTGTTGTTTCTATATATGTATATAAAAGTTATATTATTTTTTATTTCTATAAGTTCCAAAATATTTTCTAGTAAATTTAGCTAACAAAATAAGGGTTTGTTCGTGTATTTCCTAACATATTTGTGATAGGAAGGATGGATGGATAGCTATTATTCCCATGTCCCTCTTCCAGGAATTAGTGGTGGGACTTTTTGTAGTGACCAGAAGTCTATTTCTCCACTTTCAACATGTGATGTGTTGATATGTCACACCTCATTTGTTTTTAGGTGTGATATGATGTGATGAATTATAGTGGGGTCATGAATGGTCAGAGAGTGAACAAGGTTGATGTCCCTAATGTATAAAATAAACTATTAAATGGTTATGAGATTAGATTTTATGTGATGGACCATGTGTTTGTGGGTAATGTGTGATGTGATTTGACGTTATTAGGAAGTTCTAAGAGTGCATGTACATACATGAGTTTTTGTGAGAGAGGGATAAAAGTGGGACTGTGGTGTGGGGTAAGATTCATTGATAAGTTTCACATTACATTATTATAAATTGATGTGTTATTTGGTGAGTGAGACAATGTGGGGATTGGTTTTGATAGTATATATTTAGAGGTTCTTTTTTTGTTCTACTATTTTATCATTAGTGAACTAGTATGCTCTTTTCACATGTTCATGATGGAATTTGGTTTTCCAAATATGTATACATGTATTCTCACCCGATGTATATAAATATATTTTAATTTATCTTGGAGGAATTGTGGAATTTTATTGAAATTACTATATAAAACATTGGATATTTTCAATTCCTATACATTAGGAAGATTTTTGGTACTTACATTTGTAAACATTTATATATGTTAGTTTTATTTAAAAATGATTTGTGGGTTATTTTTTTCTATTATCTTATATTATTTCATGGAGTTTATTTCATTTTATATGTATTAATTCCTGATTATATTTATAATATGTTTTATAATTACACCCATATAATTTATTTTTATACCCTCGGTGATAGTTGACATATTAGGGCCAACTTGAGGTGAGACTTTTTTGTCGTTATGTCTCTATCATTGTTGTAGAATCTGTAGAGTGAGAGGATAATGATACACTATTTTCAAATTGATGACGATTGAGATATAGGATGGAGTTTGGAGTTAGGAACATCAAGTATATAATTTTAATATGTAGAAAAAATTCCATTCGACATTGGTTAGTGACACATTCCAAGGAGACGGGATTTGATAAGGATTTTATGGCTCCCACTGATATAATTTATAGACTCGAAGCTTATTGGAAAACCATGGGTGGTGGACTTATTTTCATGGTAGATAGCTATGATTTTTTCATGAATTATGATGAATTGTGTTACTATTGGATTTATGTTGTTTTTAGAGGTTAAATTGAATAATAAAAATGTAAATGAATCATTATAAATTTCTATAATACCTTGATTAGAAAATATTTTTCCCGTTTTGAACTATGTATCTTAGTCTTCATCTACATGTGGCTCAACCAGTGGAGGTTCAGATGGCAGACCTAGTTGATCGTTGGTGGAATGATCCAGTTGAGTATGACGGTATGTGTTAGAGGACATATCCATCAATTTAGTGAAATATTTTGTTGATGTTTGATGGTTGAGTTTATGGTGTGGATATATAGAGATGGATGGTGGAACTAGATCACTTTGAGTTTGATCTGGGCCCTGATTGAATGATGGGTCACCATGGTAGTTAGTTCAATGTGAGGTGTTGCGAATCGTTGATTGAAACCATAACATAGTGATTAAAATGATAACATTATTTCATGGTTTTTTATCCTGAAGGAAATCTAATCAGAGATCCAATAATTGATCATGAAGGTTGTGAACAGTTAGGTTCTCCCCTTTAATCATTTAGTGAGTATATATATGTGGTTACATTAGATTTATATAAAAGACATTAGGATCATTTATCAAGAACTATTCTATGTGGTGTAGTCTAACGAGGGATTTCTTGATGACTCACTATTTCCTTGTATCATGTATGCATTTACACCATTAACATTTTTGAATAATCTAGAGTTTCATAAGAAGGAGGAGGTGATGGAGATAATTCACTCATGAGGATTATTTTTTATTAGAATGGAACAATATGTGATCCTTTAAGATTATATATTTCCATGGTAGGTCCTAGGTGACAAGGTATTTTAGTATTCGACCAGGTGGGATTCATCCCTAACAACTTCCGTTTCGACCATATAGTAGCATCATGGAGTTATTTTCACATCTGGAGGCCATGTTCATCATAAGGATTGGTTCCATGTTGATTTCAGATATCACTTTATCAATGGTCGACATGTTTATCTATGGACTTATAATAATATAGAATTGAGGCCATTATAGCATCAAAGAAAGAAGGAATATGTAACACCAATAGTGGATATCGTTGGAGGTGGGAGATATCAGGATGTACCAATACCTTGGGGACCTCTAAATGATCATGGAAATGGTGGTATCCATCAAAAAAGAGGCATAGGACATGGGTGTGGTTATTTTTATGTATATTAGGTTGCAGTAATAGTTGGGATATTGATCATTAGATGTATTCTTAGTTTACCATGTAACTTTTGTGTGCATTTCATGATTGCGGTGATTTTAAATATTTTTTAGAAACCACTATTCTCCATAAACATGGACTACATGTAGAGTGGATTCTCATGAACATAATTTATACTATCCAAACAGTGGATAGAAAATCTTTTGGTATGTGTGATGGTGGTGTAGAATGAATATGCGGTATTATCAACCATGTGTGTATATTTTCTTAAATCAGATGCAACCATATGATATCATCCTCATCATCATATCATTATATATTATGTGTGATATTATTCGAATAATCCAGAGGATATTTGTGATTTCAAATGTGGGTGGACTACATGTGGTTTTCGTTAGTGAGAGGGTTTTTTTGGTCGGATTTATGTATGTGGATCCCATCCATTCTTTGATGGAATAGATTTCATCATATTTTGTTTATTATGGGGATAACAGTCCACCATGGATGTCATAGAATTTTGGGATGTTTCCCAAAGGTGGATGTGGATATACACCTTAATGTGATGTTGAGTTCCTGATATTCTTACTACCCAGTGATTCTCTAATTTTAATGGATCAATATCAGATGATGCATTCAGAGTTGAGGTTGTTGAGTATTCACATATATTTTCGGATGATAAGGGGTTTACTAAAGACTATTGATTCATTGTGGGGTTCGCAGGTTTTATTATCTAATATGGAGTGTGAAATTTTTATTTTTTTCATAGAAAACTAAGTTATGAACCATGTGAAGATCAAGAAATTAAATCCTCTTCTAAGGATTGATGCTTATTTGACCATTTTTGGGGTTCTTGATGGTTTTATTAGATTTATATGTTCTTTTAAAATCACCAGTTTAGGATGAATGATAGAGGTATCCATGAAAATTACATCATATGACTATTTGGGTACTCTGAGTTCATGGTCATGCATTTTAGTTGCACTTTCACACTATATAAATTCATGGGGGCCATGCATACTATTTTATGTGAATTATCTGATTACTTGTTATTTTTTTAATCAAAATACATTATCTACTAAAATTCATTGTAGGAGAATGTTGAGATTCATAGAGATGTTTCACAGGTTCATCTTCAACATAAAATCTATTGAATGTTGTATATTATTCTATTTTAGACATATGAAGATAATTTCATCGGGAATTTGGTGTCTTAAAATAATGTGGTAGTGGAATTGTTCATTGTTGAGGTAGTTGATTCTTGGAAAGAACCCTAAAACTAGGTAGAGGTTAATAGATTCATAGTATTACCTTGTTATTACTATAGGTTTGTGCCCAATTATAATAGATTTATAGCCCCAATTATTGTGTTGACCAAGAACACCCATGATTTTGTATAGATCGATCAGTTTCATGTAGTTTTCATCTTACAGTAGGTTTAGTTGGATAGTTTTCCTGGCTTCCGCTACCCTAGGAGGTTTTCACATTTTGTGTTCTTTCTGATGCATAAAATCAATTCAGTTGAAAAATATTGAAACAACCAAAGTTGGATATATCCTCTAGTCTTAGGTACTTGATACTGACTAGTGTAACTCTGCCAACCATTATATATATCTTTTAGTAGTTGTGTATTTTTGATGTTGTTGTTATATTACCCCATTTTGGAGATCATTGTAGTCTTCAACGATCAAAAGTTATTGACTTATAACATTTCTCTGTGTGTTCAGAAACATTAATAATGGAGGTGGATATATTCTCTTTAGGATTAGGATTCTACGTTCTCTTATACCTCAGGAAATGGGAATTTTGGGGATTATTCATTGATAACAATGTAATGGATGGATGTTTTTTAGGTGTATAGAAAAACATAGAGGTTCATGAAGGAGTTGCAAACCATTCAATTGGATTAGGGGTGGATGATGGTTGATTAGATTTGTTTTATAGGATGATGTAGTCCTCCCTAATGCTACTACTGTCGGATCCTCGGTGAGAGATCTAGATGAAGAGGAAATGCATGATCATGTTGTCCATAGGAATTCTCTGAAGGTATGATCAGAGGATGTTCATAACCATATATCATTTTGTGGGAGGTTTTTATATTGGTGGCGATACATGGTTATTTCCATCATGATATTTATGTATCACATAGGGGGCACATCTGAATGTTTAAAATATGCATGCTAGTTTTGGGTAGCACTATTGGTGGCCCATTATGAAATAGGAAATATCATAGTTCCTGGAGAACTCATTAAATTTAAAAAAAATGAATTTTGAGCATCATGTTACTAGTGATATATTATAGCCTTTGGATGTTCTTAAGGGGAAATTTTAACCCACAATGATTTTGTGAATATTTTGAATTAATTTAATCTTTTCAATATTATATACTTCATGAAACATGAAATATAGCTCGTGTTATGTGAAAGAACTATGTTTTTATTGTGTTTCATTCAAAACCATTTTCATATTGTTCTATAAAAATACATAAAATTTATTCTGGTACACAAAACACTATAATTATCATCTATTAAACACTATGTCGAGTTCCTTGTGTAGTTTTCATTACACACAAGGTCCAGTTTTACCAAAAATAAATATTTCATAAATATTTTTATTAAAATATTATTATACTTACCATTTATCAATTGTAATGGATGTGGTATTAAGATTAATTAAATTGTGAAAATATTTTTTCCATGTCTATATAAAATAAAACCATTTTTTATTAATTAGTTATTATTGAAAGTAATATCATTTGAAAATAAATATATTTTCTTTCAAATGAAATTATTTTTCTATGTAAAAATACATTTTATCTGAATAAATTAATCAAACAACTTATGAATGAATATTTTTAATAGATATTTATATATTATATACTAAATAAAATATTTATTAACTCATTCAATATAATTTATTAGATAAGATAATAATAAATCTATTTTCTGAATAAATTTTTTATTTTTTATAAATGTTAATTTTATCACATTGTAATGGAATATTTATTTTAAATATTATTTTGAATCATTTATATCTTTTTTGACAAAATAATATACATTTCTGAATTATGGTTGTTTAAATTTATTTTTTTGTCAATTTCTTGGTATTTTTCATTGAAGATTGATTTTTGATAAATAGTGAAAAATAAAAAAAATTTAATTAAAAGCCACATATTTATTTACATCATATGTTATGGAGACCTAGTATATTTATTTTTAGACTCAATTATTTAATTTTATATTTCCAGAGCATGGCGTTGATAGTCCATGTGATTCGGTGGCCCGATTTTCTCAGAATATATTTTTATAAAAAATTAAATATGTTTTATATTATTAGTGATTTTTTTTTAAAATGTGAGAACCGTTAAAAATAATCTCATATATAAAATATAAAACCACAAATGAGTCTGAAATGTAGTTTTTACCCTAGGCACAACATTGAATAGTTGGACATATGGTGTTCGGAAATCTCACATATTCATGATATGTTTAGTGGATTAATTATTTTTTATAATTATCTAATTTATTTATTTGAACAAATAAATTGATCTAAAAATAAATTATTATGGACACTTTCTAGTGTATATCCACATAATCATATAATCTCCAACACAGTTCTTCTTCTCCTTCTGTTTTTGGATCCCATCGTACAACCATGAAATTCCATATTGAAGTAGATCAGGACACAATGAATATAAATACATCCTTATAAAACATGTTATCATATAATTAGATTAATAAGTACAAAATATATTGGTATGACTCCTAATTTTATGGTATAAACCCTTTTTATTTAATTTTATTGAGAAGAGAAATCCCCTTCTATTGATCTAGGTCAATTGCAGATTAACATGCTCCCGAGTACCGATTAATTTGACAAGTCATCGTTTTCTATCCTCAGATTCCATGTTATTTATTAATGAACACATATACATGTAAAATATTATTTAATTTTTTTTTCTCCTTTCCCCAATTAATTTCTTAATTCTCATCACTAGTTGGACCTAGTGGTTCTGTTTCGTCATTGTGTGATGGTACATAGGCTAAATAGACCGCTAAAATCAAAATGGATTCATGAATGATATATGGATTGAAAAACTAGGTATAGACATGGGATTTTGTGGGCTCAGTATGACCATTTCAATGATCAGTTATCCAATCATCAACACCTATTTTTCCCTAGTCATGCAGGACGTGTGATGAAAACCCCTAAGAAAAATAGAATAAAATTTATTGTGAACAATGGTTGGAAAATATGATAAATGGATAGATCTAATGATAATGGATATAAAAGTAACATAACTTGAAGGAAATGTAAATTTTAAACATGTGGTAATAGGTTCTATAAATTAGTAAAAATCCAAACTTTACATTGGGATGTTCAGAGAACACATAGAATGTCAAGACCTGGAAATGGTGCCTTAGGTTATAGAGAATTAAAAGGATGGGACAACATGTATCCCACCTACAAACATTGTACCTCATCCCTAGTAAGATTATAAATGTATTTTATCACACAGATAATACCATGTGGGGATTTTCAAGGCTCAGAACACATTTGTGTACTGATGTACATAAACCATAGGTAATGTACCTAGACACGAGGTGGTTAAACGAACACGAGAAGTCACAAGGATGAGGACTAAATTGGAAAGGTAACTCCATCTATTTTTACTACATTCCATGTATTCCAACATGAATTGAGATCATTATACCTCTAAAAACATTTATATGTGAAGGATCTAGACAACAAGCTATGTGGGTTCTGTCACACTTTTTGTACCCCTTGGACAATTTTTAGGAAACATCAATAATCCATGAAACATTCATTTGAAGATGAATTTTTTTGAGTATCCTATACTGAGTGGTTTTCTATATAGAACATGATTTTGTTCTATACATTGAAATTTGATAGACAATGTGTACTTTTAAATGCATGGGGAATATGTTGGTGATGCCCAATGAAATCATAGGATCACGAATAACACTAGATTGGAACTCCACCCCCATATGAATGGGAATTGGTTCTTTAATACTACATACAGAGTGGAACCAAATATTATATTGGGTTTGGTTCCTCAATGACTATAGTGGACCCCCCCCCCCCCCATTTCATATGGGTATGTGTCCTAAAAATATATATTGGAACCCCTATATCATATAGGGCTTATGTCCTCTACCATCAGTGTGGAAACCCTTATCGGATAGGTCATGGTTCATTAATGACCAGAGTGGAACCCCCTATATCAATTGCTCATGGTCATCGAATTATACAATTGAACCCCATAATCTGTATGGACACAATTCCTCTACCTTCTGAGTGGAACCTTCGATTGGATAGGGCATCGTTCCTCATGACACTAGAGTGGAACCCCCAACAACATGGGAGTGGGTCCTCTAAAAATAAAAAAATTGTGGAAACCCTCTAAACAACTAGGAAATGGGTCCTTATCATGGATTTTTTGTCCCCTAGACTCTACGAAATAGTGAATATGTGTTGTTTTATTTTGATCGTTACTTCTAGGAAGAGGCGTGCGATATTCAGAATCATTGACAACTTTTTTTAACCATTAGAGGCTCTTTTTTTGTTGGATGGTATGTTATATATAGATCGTATTTATCTCTCATTAATAAATATTTGACGGAGTATATATATTCTTCTATTTCAAAACCTATAATTTTGGTTTCTCTCTTAAGATGAGATGTGAGGAAACACACAAAAATACTTGTTCATTCCGTGTTTACTTTATCATGGATGGATGATTATCTTATCCTACTATAGTTGGATGAAAATTTACATGTAGTTTATCATAAATCCATGTTGGGCCCCTTATGTTTAGAAGAGGTTATATTCCCTCTTTTTTTGGGTTAACCTATCATGTTTTAATTTATTTTCATTCTGTTTACTTTCATCTATTATTATATTTTGATTGTATCTATTTCTATAACCCCTTCATAATTCGAGTCATATTATTTTGTATGTATACACTCACACCATAATTTTATTTTTCCCACCTGTTTCATGTCTTATATAGATGATAGATAGGTAAAAAGTGATATTATTGGATCCAAGGTGTACATGGTACATTGTACTCTGTATGGTGGTCATAACTTGGAGACCAAGAGAAGGGTTCACTCAATAGTTTACTTTTACAATTTTTTTAACATGGGAAGTATTTATTTTTTTTATTTTACACCATTAGATTTAACTTGACACTAATTTAATATTCAAATGTCTATATGTCTCTCATGTAGGTTAATTCCTTAAAAAGTTTTATTATTTTACTTGTACATAATATACAGATTTTCATATAGTGATTATTGTATATGTGTATAGGTACGTATGCAAAGCCCTACCCATGTTAGTTATGCTTTCAAAACTAGTTTCCATCCCATTACCTATATAGGTGGCCATGGGGTAGTAATCACTCAATCCAAGCATGGGTTAGGTCCAGAAAGATTTGTATTAAATGTGGTTTTCCCATTGAAGAATTGTTTGGAGTATTCCCCTTATGAGTATTTGGTTTGGATTAAGGTAATATATTTATATTGTCTCGAGTTTGGCTCTCATGCCATGGAATCCAGTGATAGAGAAGGTGTCTATAATATCCATTCACTATGAAATTTACTACTTACTTTTTGACTCGACATGATGAGATATTTATGGAAGGGATAAATTCTACATGTATCATACATGATTGAGTCCCTGAATTTTCTTTTTTGATTAAGATACCCATTTTGTGTATTTGTATATGATAGTATGACATGGTACATACTGACTAAATTTTAGGATTCTTTCATGATGACATCCATCTAGTATTTCTATGTGGTATCTTTAAAAAGATATGATGGGAAATAAGGCCATATTTTATGGTACATCTGCTAAAATTATTCCTCTATGTAGGAAGGTAGTAGAACCATGAACTATTAGGACATAAATCGTCCAATTAGAGTATGATAATGATGAACACATGCTTCCATAGCTCAAAAATTTTATTGTGAGAGGAAATTGAGGTTACAGGGAGAGAAAGATCTTCAGGAAGTGGAGCCTTGGATATGGTCATTGGTATGTGTCTTTAGGATCATTAGGGTACTAAATAATCAGGTGGTTGATTGGTAGTCTCCCTTTTCCACATATCATATGGGAACCGGTGGATCCTTGGTACATTTATGAATTATTATTTGACCCATTCATGGTCTGGTGTTCATAAACTGTTCCATGGGGATAAATACACCTCATTCATGAACACTATTAGGATTCAAGATCTTCTAGAGATGATGTAGGGAGTGATTATAGTAGATAAGGACACAACATGGTTCACATAACTTACATGGAAGTCCCATGACAAGTTCAGTAATAGATACATTTAACAAAGATGATTGATATGGGACTCCATAGAGAGATCTATGAAATTCTGTTTCCCTTGTCCCTTCCCGCCTATGTTGGGGTTTTTTTGAATGCACTACTGAAAGAGATCATTAATTTAAATATATTCCAAAAGGCTATATGTATCATTGGGTGCCATAGATATGAGTTGTATACCACATCTAGAGGACACCATGAATTAGGATCTTAGTATATGAGACTTTCCCCATTATCAGAATCAGTAATGTAGTTAGTGATAGTGTGGAGGACAAGGAAAACTTATAGAGGGAAATTTATTTTCCTATGATACATGAAGTCGCATAGCCTGATACTGGACAACCAAACATGCTGAGGAACATAGGAAGATTGATAATGAACCACTAAGGAAGAGGTCATTCCATGATTAGGTATCTCCAAGGTGAGGGTTGGGTGGTCCTCAGGGTGGTGGAGATTGAAGAGGAGTTTGAGGATCTATGGGTTGTGGGGAACACTATGACATCCTTCCACAAAAACTGCCAGGTCTCCATTGTCTGGATAAGGGAGATGTCAATCATGGTCATGAACAAATGTAGCCTCTGACGTTTTATGACTGCACAGTACACAAGATGATTAGAGGTAAAATATATTTTTATTATACACAATATTCAATATTTGTAGACATATGTCCCACAATTTACATCATCTCTATAATCCTTGTGATATATATGGATATCCCAGTTGAGGAACCATCCCATCAGCTTCTTCTTGAGTTACCTGTAGGGAAAACATATTTGGTATCTTCTATCTTCCATTAGTACAAGATGTCTCTTTGATGAGAGAGGTTCATGTGAGACATTATTGAAATTATGATGAAACATAATAACATCATTATGGGAATCAATTGTTGTTCCATGGTCTGAACCGAGATTGACTATTACTACAGATTATTCAGATTCCTTTAAATTTAAGGGTTGAGATTCACCTTTTTCAATTAGATAGATCTCATTAAAGGATGATCGAGTTGTGTGACCAGGATGCTGCATCCTATCTCCCCATAGTTAGAATGTATATCCCTTGGTGATGTGGACCCTTTTAGAATCTTGATTCATTTTTTTATGGTGGATGAAATGGATGTCTTCCCTGATGATGTTTCAAGACTATCTTAAAGATGGTAAATGGATTTTCCCCTAACATTCTTCCTTGGACCACACTAATATTTTCTATAGCATATCATATGGTCTCTACCGAGGATCCGGAGCTATAATTTATATTGGAGGTCCTTTAATAGTTGGGAAACATTAGACCCAGTTTGTCAACTAGGGATGCTATGTTTTTTTTTGAAAATTGTGGATATGGGATTCCGTATTTTCATTCATTATAATCACCTTACCCCAACAAAAATAATGAAAAAGTAACCATTACCATGTATTAAGAAACTATTTGATCAGTTGAGAGGTTAAAGATGGTTCAAAAAGATCAATCTCAGGTCCAGCTATAAAATATTTTATGGTTTGAGAGGCTAATATTCCAATGATTGAATTTATATTTCACTAGAAAAACTATGAGTTCTTAGTGATTCCATTTGGTGTGAAGAATTCCCCTATCATGTCTATGGATTTAAAGAACATGGTCATTCAGTCATACTTGAACTATTTTATGGTAATCTCCATTGATGAAATACTTATATATTCTTCATAATAGTATGAGGATATAGACCATTTGGTGATGGTTCTAGATTATCTTCAATAATACCAACATAATGGAAGATTATCAATGTGCCTGTTCTGGATTTATGAGGTTTATTTTCATAGTAATTTCATTTCTAATAATAGTTGGAAAATACACCTAATGAATATTGATTAATTGGATTTCTAGGATCCAACGAATTGATTTCCATAGGTATAATGAATTATTTTTATTGAAGGGAAGTATAGGAGGTTTGTGGAAGACGTCTTCATAATTGCATCACATTTGACCAACCTAACACAAAAATGATAATTTTTTAAAATGTCAGAATAACAAAAAAATTCTCTTCAAGGTGTTGAGGATGATGATTAAAATTTCTCTCATATTGATACTAGTAGTTGAAGGTGTGGAGTACGTATAGTACTATGATGTCTTAGGAGTATGTCCTGGCGGCATGTTGATGTTGTAATAGTCACCCATTGCATATGAGATGAGTTAGTTGAGAACCCATGTGAAGAATTATATGAATTAATACAAAAAAATTATAGTCTTACTTGTCTACTAAATTATGATGAGGCACTGACTACTATGGGGATCGTTTTATGATATACTTAGACCATTAGTGCCTCATATATGTATTCACACAGAGATACTTGAAACTAAGACATTGGCGATGATTGCAGTTCTTATAGGACTATGAAATAAATATATTCATTACTCTAGTGATGGGAAAATTTATCATATATTACCATAGTAGGAATTATCAAGAATTACCAATTTATGTGTCATAAGAGCAGTTATCCTCTATATAGTTAACCCTTGTAGAGTAGAAGTGTATAACTTTTATATATTCGATGGTGTTGAATGTCCTTATTATTGAGCATGTGAGAGATTCCATTCTAGGATACATCGAATATGAGGTCATAAATGACTGGATATATATAGATAATTCAGAAAATTTATATACTAATGGCGGGAATCAAATAATCAATTTATTTGTATAGATAGTGGCTACAGTCAAAATGTGGGAGGAGGTGATGTGAGATTTCAACACATCTACACTAGTTTTACATCTCGGTGTGGGAAGGATTGAGAAATAAAATTAGTTGTGACTTTGGTTTCCCATCATGATAAATAGAATAGTTTAGTTCATCTCTCAGTGCCTCACATGTCAATTACTTAATCCTGAGCACCAAATTACAACATTTTTTCTGCAACCCGTCAAGACGATTGAGTGGATTTTTGACAACATATCCATTGACATTTTGATATGTATTCCTTGGATAGTGGATATCCATGATGATATATTGGGATACATGACAAACTCAAGAAGTCGTTACACATCCATGACATCCAGGAGTAGATATTTGTGAATATTTTGTGGCAGTTGTAAATATGAGGAATCATTATCCTTCATGGGTGACCTCAATGATTTCCTCCAATATGGACATGGGGTGTATGTTAGTATTATGAAGAGTCCAATTGGTGTAATTTAGGACCCAAATGATAATTATTACATCATTTCACTTTTAGTTATATGGGCATACTAATGAAATTTCTAGGTGTGGATAGATATTCAAAAGGAATGCATGTTATAATTTTATGGAATTGGGAGGATCAAATTCCCTTGGTAGAGTTTTTATACAACTACAAATACCAATCTACCACCATCATGAAACCATTTGTGTCCTTATATGGGGGGAAAATTAGGTAACCCTTCTGATAGAAAAATATTGGAATGACATCTCTCATAGGTCAAGAATTGGTAAATATAATGGTGATGAAGTTCCTTATAATCTATTAGGGATGAGGATGGACAAGTGCATGATAAAATATTACAAAAATCATCATTTTACTTAGTGGTGTTTGATAATATAGAAAATTGTTTCATGAGAGTCTTCTTATATCAAGGAATTTAGAGGTAATTTCTTGGAGAGAAATTATACACAATATGAATAAGTCTATTCAAGATCATCTGGAGAGTGGTTGTGGCTACTTACTAACTGGCCTTAACCCCATAGTTTGAGTGCGTTCACGAAGTCTTCCATACGTCCCCAATGAAGTGATATGACTATGATCTCATTCACATCATCAACATGGGAGCTATTGACATTGAGTATTGCAACAAATTTGTGGAGAACTCATTGGTTATCGACGATCTACATGAGTGGAACTGGTGTGGATGGACCATCTCTTGGGTTCACATGTTTTGGAAGCACGAGAATTCGTATGATAGATCATGGAAGTGGGATAGAAAAGTGCATGCTTAGTATACCGAGTTGTTTTTTTGGATATAAATTTTTGTAATGAAAACTATAAATGAGGGTATGATGTAGGGATTGAGTTTTTTCCTTGTAATACTTTATAAAAATATCAATATATATTTTTGTAATTTGGCACTAATAATCAATTGAATCTAAGTCATATTTTTACAAGAACTAATTTTATTAAAATATTTTACATTACTTTATTGAATTTTCATTATGATAACAAAATAGATCATAAATGGAATCTTGGATCATATGTTTAAGACTATGGTTGAGTCTGTAACTTGTTGATTACCCTAGTCGCATCCTAAAAAATGTTAGCATGATGAATTGTAAAATAATTTCTAGTGCCAGTACTATTAGTGCCAAGTTTTATATGAGGCTATGGATCAACATATATGATCAATCCAAAGGCATATTTTGAATCAATGGATTATCTTGAGACTCCCAAGTGTGGTGAACATAATATTTCAAGTTTGTGTGAAAAATATTTTTCGGACTATGTAGTGTCAAAGGTGTTATTCCATGTTGTACATATGAAAATTTTCCATGTCTAATGTACTAGATAAATCACGATAGAATGTGGGAAAAGGGACCACATAAAGTATCTTTTGTGCTCGATGCGGCGTCAAACACCACATGCACAGATGCCTTATTGTGGACTATTGTTGATGTTTTCGTCTAAAAATCGAAGCGTACCCCCTCTCCCTAAGGCACCATTCTGGAAGAAAAAAGTCTGCTCTGATGTGCGTAATCCAATCCTTCCAAGACTGTGTGAAAGAGATGACCTCAAGGTACTTGATCATAAACAATAGGTCTCCAAGGGGACCACTTTTTGGGGTACATTCTAGGGCTTGGTCCTCAAAAATTTCCTACTAATAAAAGTAAATTTCATGCAAAAGAACAATATTGAAAACAATATGTTACTTTGTGTAGTGCCTCTTTCTCCCCTAACCCTTTATTTTTCATACAGGCTTCAATCATGCATGCAAGACCCAATGTTTTGAACAACTGTTGCTTATTTCATGTGACCCCATCATCTTGCACACAATCCTAAAATCTTTCATGATCCCCCTCCTATATGCTCCATGTGTTTCATTTACCCCAGGGCACCATGTCCGATCTCATGTACCATGAAACACCCCAATCATGAACTTACTTCCTCTGTGTGAACCTCCAGTCTAGAACATAGTGATTTATTGGTCCCTCAAGTGTTTTTTGGTGTTCTGTTGTCCTACTGAATGAATCTTCTCATATGTATGCTAACAGATATTTCCTCATCCCATATCTACTCTATCTTGGACCCCTCAATGGATAACTCCATAAATCCCATAAATCCTTGGAATTTCTGTTATCTTCCCTTCACTAAGTGTTAATGTACAGTAGTTGTGTATGTCCTAGAGGTGGGGATAAAATACTCATCATCTGAGCTGTAGGATGTTAAAAATCCAAGAAACATCATCCTCAACACAAGACATAAAATTTTGTCTTCCCCCTATGTAGCTAGTCTGTAATGAGTCGATGAATGATGAGCATCAGCACCCTCTCTCAAACACACACTCTCTCTCCTATTATTCTTTGTCTCCATTTGCGCTTTGGGAGGCCCCCTATGTAATCCCTAACTCACCATGATAGGGTGATCCATGATGGATGGCCATATATTCTTCATACATTTGGACACCCTATGGTCTCATTGGGCCTCCCTCTAATAGTATGTTCCAATATTTTTCTCCCAGGACTTCAAACCACATGTATGCCCTGCACCATCCATTGATTCACATCATTCATGACATGACTGTCAGGCCTGTTTCTTTCTCTTGTTTCTCACACTGAGCATTACACATGTGGCATTAGAGTATGTATTAACCATGAAATCCTCTTTTGTCGTCTAACTAGGGGTAATCCACAAGACCATCCCCACCGAACAATATGGACATTGAACTCTACCTTCTATGTAGGGTATGTAGGATGACTCTTTGAGTTACAAGCCCATTATCACTCTATCCTAACCACTCCACATCTATTCACTCTTCATACAGGAGGATGTTAATATATATAACACATCCTGAAGTACATGGGTTTTGATTCCAATCAGGTACGTAGGAACCCTATTTGAGGTTCAATCCCTACAAATGATAATCTAGGGTTCTTACTCCTTGGGATGTACCCTCATGATGTTATATCATCTCTTTTTGGGACACATCACTCATATCTTCTTCCATGAGGCAGTTTAATCAACCCATTAGGTCATTGTCCATTTTGTACACACCGACTACATGTCCCGTTTTCACCGTCATCTTACCATGCATAAGACACACACTCAATCCAAAATCCTCCAACCAAGAGTGTCCCAATTAATGTGGGATTCTAACCATGCATAACCCCTAGAATTACTATGGGTTTATGTCCATTATGTACACCCCAAATCTATTCCCCAATTATGAACTATGTGGACTGAGATCTTTTCACATTTTGAGAAAGGTACATTGGAAACCTTTTTGAGGATCAAGATCCATATCTCATGTACCATTAATGTCTTTACCATTAGCCTTTGTGTCACGGGATGATCATTCTTATCCCATTGGATCCATTTCCTTTGGGACCATATCTACGTCTGCATTCACACAAGCTACCTCATCATGTGACTCATCCCACCAATTCCAGAACAATGTCTATATTGATGCCCTTCCATGGGGATATGAAGGAATCCACTTTGATATGAATTTCTAGTTCCATCATCTTCACACTAGTTTTCAATTACATTATATCTCATTCTATTGTTTGACATTTCTTCCATATCGATCTTTATTTTAGTGGCCCTCAAATCCTAGTAAAATCCTTCCATCAGTACTAGAATCTATCCATGTGTAATCCCTATTGATATTACTACTATAGGTAGAACACATGAAGATGACCATGTGTAATCCCCATTCAAATCACTACTTTGGGTAGCACTTTGGAAGCTAACCATGTGTAATCACCATTCATACCACTGCTCTGGGTAGAAATTGGGTAGCTAAAAATGGGTAATCCCCTGCATATCATCAGGTCTTTTTCCATTGTGTACACTAATATTTCATGCCTTGCCGATTTTAAATATGTGTGGTTGGATCCCTTCCTTCTAAAAAGGTTACATAGGAACCCTCATCGAGGTTCAATCCTAGCTCATGGTAAACCATGGTTTCACCTTTTAGGGGACCCATCCTCCTCTTTAATACACCCATTGTGGAGTCCAGATCAGTTTCCACCTTGTAAATCATTCCCCTTTGTGTAGCACACCATCCTAGACCATCCTTATTGGGTGTTCTGACCTATCCATCTTGTAAAAAAAATAAGTACTCCCTTCTATAGAGGTACCTTTCTCATCCACTCCCATAAGTGATCTGATTTGTTTTATCCAACTTATGGAGATGTTAAACTCACTGAATACCTCATGTAAAATATGGTAATATGAGGAAATCCTCCAAGACATGACTCAGGAATATAATTTCATGAATTTGACATAGGATGCATACGGATTACATGCCCTTGAGAAGCCCCATCATAAGGTAAAATCCATGTTTACATGTGGTTCTACGTCCAGACAGACTAGCGATGAACAATATGACTAATCCCCTAACTGAAGGTTGATTCCCTAACATAAAAGCTTTTTAATGTCCTCTGAGAAGCAGATTAATTAACCATCTTCCAAATATATATGGAACAAGGTAGAGTTTTGGGAACCTCATCTTAATCAATAGGGAGACACAGATATAGCACCAATTTATGAGGAGGAATTCACAGATGGAGGAACTGACATCCCATCATCCCATTTAGATCAAGGAGAAATTTTCTATCATGGAAGTGATGGATTCTATCACCTTTGTTAAGATGTAATTCTGGGAAACATCAAGACTATCAACGAGCAACCCAACACGCGGAACGACGAGGCGCTCCCTGATAGAAAAGATTCCAAAATAGAAAATTGTGATTCCAAAATGAAAAATCTAATCCTAAATATATATATTAGTAGCATTATGGTTATTAATAGATGAGAATGTCATTGGATCCATATAGCTGGTGCCCGGTCCAACCTTAAAAATAATGGTCCTTGCACGAAACTCATAAGGATTTTGGGATATTAGTCTTTTGGAATCCTGGTCTGTGATTTTGTCACCATGGATCATTCTATCATTCCATGGATGATTGAACAGTGTTGTGGCACTGGGAATCACTTCCATACTATCTTTAATGACGTATAAATCATCCACTTTTTCTGGACCCAAGCTACTATGGTAGGAAACTATTCACCTCCATGCCATAGTGGTTGGGAATTGGTAATACAATTTCCACAATCCTGCACAGATTTACCTCTTGTGCGATGTCTCCCCCAACCACAACTATTTGGAACCCTAACCTCACATCACCATCTGAATGGATTCAATGGAGGGTGATCGAAGCTCTTGTCTGTCAATACAAATAGACGGGGGAAATCTCGAAAAGGGATATCACCCATCGTGATTTGGTGCCTTTTGTGCCCCACAAACTCAACATCCCCATGGTCTGCACAAGGAGAGAATGCTCCCCACTCTGACCTTCAATTGTTTTGGGAGCGTCTACCAAGAATCCTCTTGTGACTCAATTTATTTTTCTGATGATGTAAGGGATGTACGAGTCCTCCTGAATAAGATATCGGCCAGGGAGCTGATTAGAAGGTCTCCCATCAGGACACATGAACACCATCAGCTGATCCAGTAGACTGAAGAGTTGGTGGTCGATACCCCAGCACAAGTTTCACTAGATTTGTTGGCCCAACATAATTATCAGACAAAATATCAAGAGGATTCACTATAAGGGGAATCATCTTCTATGGCTTTAGTGGCCAATGACACCACCAATGTGTGCTATCACATCCCTCTTACTACAGAATGTGGGAAAATCTACCCCTAATATGGATTGTGATCCTAACTTCCAATTTGGAAGATGCGGTCGACATTCCCAATCTATGGTCAAGAAGATTTCATTGTAGGCCGACCTGTGTTGATGACATTTAGTATGACGTTCCTCCGCATACTGCTACCAACTAGAGTGGATTTCCTCCCAACACCCGAGTTTAGTACGGAGATCCCCCCATGAAACCATCATTAGTCCAGGAATAAGACATCCCCATATTGTTTATGCCCAACACGAATGTCCTCCTCGTTCCCATGGTCTCTGGTATGGTGTATCACCAGATATTTCAGTCAATCGATGTGAAGGTCCTCCACACATCATAACCAAATCAGTTAGAGGACCTCACCATAACAGCATCAACCATAGAGAAGGTCCTCCACACCTAATCACCCATCACAATGGGGGTCGTCCCCATGTATGTTCTAGCTCTAGTAGAAGCCCACCCCACTCAAGCATTCCCAACCATCGAGGTCCTCCCCATTTTCCACTCTAAATCTTCCTAGGTGAATGTAGAACCCTAGAATATTAATTCATTGGTCCTCCCCATTCCAATGATATTCCCTAATTTGAATAACCGTTTAGGGGAAGCAGGGCGGGTCATCGCCACCAGAGAAATAACCTTGAGAATCCTAAGATTGCAATTTTACCTGTCTATTTCTAGACTCTAAAGCAATGTGAGATTGGATGATGGAAAATTCACCATAATCCTAATTGTCGGGGACCAGAGTGGGAACTAGGTGTATCATTGTTGTCCTTGAAAGCGATCTGCGCCAGATCCACCATTACCACCCATGCAAGGGATGTGGTGGTCAGTACCCCATCCTACAGGAATGTTGTGATACAGATAGTGCATTCTCTGGAAGACATATTAAGATGCATTAATTTTTTATCTCATGAATAGTACTCTCCACTGACCAGTCTGCCACTACAACTGTCCACATCAGTTCTATTACCGATCTCTCAACATCCCCCATTCGATGAATGGTTAAATAAAGGGACGGATCCCGAGTGTGATTTGAATATTTTGTGGCACATCTCATAGAGAACCATATCCCCAAGATATTTTGGCAAATTGAAACTCCAAGATTCAATATTAGGTATACCCTCACCCTTGACGAGGTCCTATTCTTGTTCCAAAACATAGGGATGATGCATTTCTATCACTATTGTCGATGATTAGCAAACACTAAGAGATGGGAACAAATCAACAATATTGGCTAGCAGTGCCACCTTGTTGAGTTTTCCGCACTACATATTTATTACCACTATACAAAAACTATTTATCATCAGACCCACCAATAATTATTCATTCATATCTATACAATTCTCCAATTATTTATTAAGGAATCATCCTCACATGTCCGGATCCACAGCTCGGGGTAGTATGCTCCCCGGTATTTCAGTCATATCAAGTGCTTGCCTGGTTAACCCAGTGATATCAAGGTTATTCCTTTGGATGTTTCCAAACTGAACATAATAATTAGTGATAAATACACATAAAGGTGAACCATTAAAGAATCTAGAGAATATGAATAGCCCACTGGGTAACCACTACACCCAGATGTCCCAGTAGGTGTCCACACACTCCAACAAAAATAGATGCATGGCCTTCATGCAGCTTCCAAGTAATTGAATCTTGATCGATACCCCATTAAGGGTAAACAGATCATTTTGACCATCTATTCTCGACCCTTATATCTTAGTACATAAAATAGACAAGGATCTACTAATGGATGTGCTACACCATCAACTCTAGGGCAGAGAAGGATCATCGATGAGCTCCTCGTTGAGAGCGTCGTGGAACGACGACCTGATTATGGAGATCTCTAGTATGATCCCAACATTCTTCCACCGAGGAAATAGGGAAAGGTATAGCTCCCACATGACGAATTTTCCCCAGGTGATCTCGGTAACCCGTCTCATCTAGATAGGTTAGAGGCTAGTTTTTATTGGAAAAGGTACTTTTATGCATCACCAAATCCACCTGAGCCATGTGAGAATACTCATTAGGACCATGATCAGGATCTACCAGCCTCAACTTAGGTTCTACCGGCCACTCCATAGGTTCCTCCAGTGGCCCATCAGGCCATCCCACTAACCACTCCATGTGACGGTCAACTAACTTTCCATGTTGAAGAATCATCCAATGCTCTATTAGATAGGATCCATCACCAAAAAAATCCACTCCATGATTATCAAACAGCTACTCTCATAGCTCACCTCGAGGCGCTTGAATGTCAACATGTGGCGTTCCTTCCAGACGGTAGGTTGCATCTATCATGGGAGGATGATATGATAGCACCCCAGATTTTCCAAAATCCTACCTTCTCCAATTTCAATGGGATGAGGGATCCACTGAATCATCAAACCCACATTATTTCACGGTGTGGACCCATGCATGGAACACCAGCATAACAAGAATTTTCTAAGAATTAATTATTTGTACAACCTTTTGAATGTACCATGTTCATTTGGTGAAACCAGTTACCCATTAGATCCATAACTGGTTGGGAGGATCTCCGCATGAAGTTTCAGTATCAGTTTAGTTCCACCACCCACTAGACTATTATTGATAAACTATTCACGTGAATAAAAAGGTCAAATGAGCAAGTTATAGACATGGTTTCTAGGTTGAGGGGCCACAAAAATTTACTCGATATGAAAATGACTCAATAACATCAACTAACGATGTTTGTGGGAAATTTAATGACTGAATGGGCATGTTCTCTCAGCAATCAAAACATCCAAGGTAGATTAAATTTTATTCTCACAAGGTTCAATGTATAGATAAATCCTTATAGAAGTCCATGCAAGAATGCTCATCGCCTCCCATAGTTCCCACATGAGCAACCTATAAGGTGGATACCACTAATATTGCACAGATAATGGCTGCTAGATAGCTGAAGCTATTAACATTAGTTTTACTTCCACATCCTCACAGAGGGCCACCACCTCAGGTTCAACCTCCATATCAGAATCACCCACCTTAGAGTTGATAGGTTCCACAATGTAATGCACCATAGCCTCCTATGTGAGACAACCATGTTGCACCTCCTTTTCAGGCTCCATCCCCTCGTCAAGGCTAGGCTCCCAGTGTCCCAATCTTAGATAAATGAAAATGGAACACTCATTTGATGAATCTCGTGTCCCCAACTATTTCTAGAGTGCCATCAATAAAAGAATCATGTGGCTTATAGAATACCGGAGGCCCAAAGTGGAAAATATCATTGATCATCCCCATGAATACCCCTATCTCCATTTCTTTGGACAAAATCTCAATCGGTTGTATGTTTTGAAAGAATATATCTTAGACCAAGTCGATAAAAATATATTAAGATGGTGTCCTAGCCTAGAACATGTGGCATGTGTGCTAGCAATGCTTGATAGAGAAAGTGAGGGGGAATGTCAGCAAGACTCCAGTCTCCAATCTCAATAGTATGATGATTAGATAGCATTCTCGGTAGATTCTCATACCCATGGTATTAATCGATCCCATTTTAATATACATGATACATCTAAATTCATTATGCTACCATAGTTATAAATTCTACATCGACATATTAACTTTCCCTATCATGTTAGAGAAGTCACCGAAGACACAAGGAGAAAAAAAGTCCACCAATAGTACTAAATCCATCTCATACTCTGGGCAGCTTCATTCCCCCCAAATATGTGGTTTCCCCCGATAATATGCCCAAACAATGGAGGAATCATCATGTGAAAATATATAGTATGACTCAATGAATACCGATGAACTACTAAACCAATACATGGTTCCTAATAATGAATAGTTATAAGAGACCCTCTTAACATTCCTATTGACGCTAGCATCGACGAAGAGGTGTATATGTGTTTTGTAAGAATGCATTGGGGAGTGCGTCCAGCCATGTTGTGCATGCCACTGAAACTAGATAGGAGGCCCAATACATGGCTCATTATGATCATCCTTAATATCATGATTCATAAGATTCACCCCCACCATAATTCATATTTCTTGATCAGTAAGAGCCACCATGACCGTTCCATGACAAACCACATTCATTTGTGGACAAAACCGTAGTCATATGGTCATCATCTAGTTGTAACTCTACAAGGTTAGGCTAGTTTGCCCTGGAAAATTCATAGCACTTTCTAAAATTCACCAGTTCGACCAACATCAATTTTCACGCCTCCTGACACTAAGGAACCTCCTTTCATTGAAATTTTGAACCTTTTATGGAATTATGATGTACATCAGAACCTAGCTATAATTCCTGTATAGATATCAATCCAAGAGGCACTCCTCATATCCGTAGAAATGCATGAATCCATCATATAGTCTTTAATACTCCCCCTCCTATTTGAGATAGAGATAAAATCTGCAGAATCCATCTAGGAGAATGAATTCGAGCATGTGTAATGTTAGACTGTCATTTCATTATGTGGATAAGATAAAGGGTCCTCCATATAGGGGAACATTCATCTGATATACATCAATGTCCAGTTCAATAGAGTTTAATTATTCTAATTTCTTGTCAATAGGGGTTCTGGGACCAATCTCATCCCTACCCAGATGCTCCGCAAGTTGGGACTATCTAAAATAGATTTTCTTTCCTCTGGCACGATGATTCATGGTTATGATATGATTGATTAGAAACTAGTTGTAATGATTTTCCAAAAGACCTTGATTTGTTTCCTTGATGCCAGCATTGATTTCATGGTTGTCTCATAGGACACCACTTATAAAGTCTTAATGGTTAGACCATTACTCCACCTTCATGTTGTAGTCCCTTCCTCATACCACCAATGCCTTATGTACCCCATCAATGGTTGTGTGGGCATGCTCCAAGGTGATATGTATACCTTTTCTTCTTTCGATTCATTTTGCATAGATGTTGACTATTATAAGATCATGGACATGGAGGATTAGGCCCGTGTGGTTGATCACACTACTGTTTTGGTCAACCCATGGACAGACATGGATGATTCCATTATTCTCCCAATCCACCAGTTGGAGGCCATGACCCTAGAACTAGGGAACTGCATCTTTATTTCTAGAAGAAGTGAAAAGTTCATTCCAAGGTATAAGGAATTACATATGATTATTTTTACTCTTTCACAAATCAAACATAGTTGATTCCATTTACCCTTACCCATATAAGGTTTCGGGATGTCCTCCCCAATGAAATAACAATACGCTATACTTGTTCCACCGGGCTGGGTTGAACCAAATCAAGGCGACACACCAATAATGCATTAATATTATCAAAAGTGGCCCCTTGGGACTATGGGATGATGGAATCAGATTGAAAGCTTTCATCACCATAGTTTCATAATCGTAGGGGTCCCCCATTGAAGATTCCACTACCACTCCGACTGGAGCCCGCATTATGATAGGACCAACCAACATAGAATGATTACCCCTACCATTGATCCTCTCACCATATTAGATGAAGATTATTTTGAATATGATCATCCCAAATTTGAGGAAGGTGTCTCCACCAACATTGATGAGTTCTTATAGATGGTCCTTGTTATTGAAATAGATTTATAACCGACTCTGATCATCATAGTTATGCCTGTAGAAGAGTAGTAACAATATGTGGGTATCCTGAATCAACATCGAGATGTATTAACCAAGATCTACAACTATATTCCATGACTAGATCCTCAGTTCATAATCCACCACATTGGTCTCCATATAAACAAATGCAGGTTCAAACAACATCCCAGATATATACACCCTTCTCACAGTGCCATAGTCAAGGCCGGAGTTGATAAGCACATTAAGGCCAATTTCTTCAAGGAAGTATTGTATCCAATAATAGATACTCGAACTCATTAATTCCCAAAATTTTAAAACCAATCAGATAATGTATTATCTTCTGGGATCTCAACCATCATAGTCTGAAGGATTATTTTCCCCTTCCTGTGATAGATCTATTGATTGATGCTACTGCTAGAGTCCATGCTCTATCCTTTATATATGTATATTCCAGATATAATAAAATATGAATGGTACTTCAGGATTAAGTGTATGCCACCTTCAGTGTATAATAGGTTACTTTATATTATCGAGTAATGCCTTTTCGTATGAAGAATATAGGATCCACCTACAAGCGTGCGATGCACCATATATTCAAGAAAATCCTCAAGAAATTAGAGGAATTATATATGGATGATTTGGTGATCAAATACCACCAAAATTATGTCCATGTAAGAGATCATGATAAAGTTCACAACTTTTTCTACTCCCTCCATTTGATGATGCACCACTTGAAGTGTTCCATCATGGTTACCTATATAATTTATCTTAGCATTCTCGGTAGATATATAGGCATCATGAACGATCCAGAAAATATCAATACATTCAGTCAGATTCCTCCCTAGGGGAAAATTTGGGAACTTAAAGGAATTCGAGTCCATGTAGCCTACATACACTGATTCATTAAAAATCTTTCTAGTATGTGTAAACCATTTTCTTAGATGATAAAAAAATTCCAACTACTAGTGGGATGAAGAGTGTCATGCCGCTTTTGAGAAGATGAAGGAGTACCTGCTACATCCTTCAGTTCTGATCCCACATGTCTCTAGATACCCATTGGTCAAATGTTTGACTTCCCTAGAATGATCCCTCAGTTCCATTATCACTAAAAAACATTTATGGGATAATGCATAGTGTATACTATCTTAGCCACATGTTACTCGATACATAAAAATGATTTTACTCTATTGAGAAAAGCTATATCATGCTAGTATTTGACTTACAGATGTTGTGACATTACCTAAATCCTTCTGAGATATGGATGGTGTCCCATCTTGATGAACATAAGTACAGTCTGAATCTCCCCATGTTGACAGGCCATCTATCTTGGTGGGAAGTGATATTTCCTGAGTTTGACATCAGGTTCATTCCACAGAAATCTATCATGGTTCGGGAAATAGAAGACATTATTGCAACCCATCCACCCCCACTTATGATAATGATTTCCTAGTTGAATCCATCCTTTCGGTGGATAAATATGTACTATGTAGTTAGATTCACATTGATGGTGCTTCATGAAGCACTACCTTTAGATGAATCAATGATCCCAAGCATCACAGAGTGGGCCTGGGTATCATCTTCACAAAGCTTGCACAAGCGTTCCTATCACATTCATTCGTGTTTTCATACTATTGTACCGGTAATTATGAAAAGTATCATCATCTCATCTCTGGTCTCAAGTTGTCCCTCAAGATTTATGTTCCCTACCAGCACGTGAAAGGGGTCTCTGAACAGGTCATCAGATTGATCAAAGGTGACTACATCATCAGGAAACTAGATGTTTACCCATATTTTAGTTATCATTCTAACTAATGCTCTAGTTCCCCTCCTGGTGTATAGTCATCAATGTTCATAGATTGGAAAAGGGTAGATCCAATTCCTTTTCCAGACATATTGTATCTCTCATAGATCCTAACCATGATGATTTGATTATCCATGTTCTGTATCAAAAAGTCATCACTCTAGTCACCTTGAACGACAGAGACAGTCAAGAGGTAAGTTATATTTCCAATGAGACATCCATATCAGGATATCCAGGCCCCCTGCCAACGTACTATAAGGCTTCCCTGATTGGAAAACTCCATTCATTGAGTACCTCCAATCTGGACATCTCCTAACATATAGATCCATACATGAGAGAATACATCGGTGCATAGTGTAGTTCACCCTCCAGAGTGGCCCCATCCTTTAGGATATCCTTTACAAACATGGGTTCTATGGACTTCATATCCATTTCATTCAAGGTGATTATATTCCCCATGTTATGTAGGATGTCCATGTGGGATGTTTTGGAGCTCATCAGGAAGGATCGAAGCTCTCCCATAAGATTCTAAGACTAGGATACTTCTGACCCACCATGAACTATGCCCGTATTGAGTTCGCAAAAAGGATTCCTGTGTGTAAAATCTATGAAAATTTTGTACATAAACTTCTAGAGCCTCTCTATACCACCATTTACTATTGACCGTTTTCAGTCTTGGGGCTCGATGTCTTGGTACCATATCCATTAGTGACAACTCACTAGTGCATGTTCATCCAGACCGCTAGTGATTTATTTTCAATGAGGGGAGATGAAATTTTTCTCAAAGAGGTAAATGGTTGTTCTATAATTGATTTTTTGAGATCCTATATCATCAATTGATTTAGAGTCCCACACGTTTTCCTCAATGATAATGACACCAATATCTTGGAATCTGAGCTGAATAAATTATAAGCTAAGTACAATATCTATTCTAATCATACCTCTCTCTATTAAAGGAATGAAAATTGAAAAATTGAGGCATTTAACAAAACCCTCTCTCATATATTGTTGAAGATGGTTGGTCATAATAAGAGTAGTTGACTAGAAAAGATCCCCAATGCTATCTAGAATTACTATACAATGACTCTTAATTCCACCCTGGTGACTCCATATTCCATGATGTATGAAACATAGGTAGTTCTCACCATCTATATTTAGTAACCGTTACTCCGTACACCCTTATAAATTCAGATGATATTAGACATAGTAGAATAATTTCATTTGGCCGAACTAGAAGGACTTGATGAGAATAGGCTCTAGGCCTTGCATAACCTAGAGAGGAACCAAAACAATATATCTAGGGAATTCTATAAAAATTATCATATCCATTCCTTCTATGAATTTGACATTATATTTTCCCTGTGAACAACAATGATATCCGGTAGGAAGACACCAATGATGTAACCCAAATGGGAGGGACCTTACGTCATTCACAATGTTTACCCCAACTGTGCATATGCACTGGTCACTATGGATGGTGAATGTATTAAAATTCCCACCAATAAAAAATTATTTAATAATTACATCTCATGATTCATCTTTTTCGTCTTTCATGATGATAAAATGCCCAGGGCCCGAGATCTATGACCATAAACCAAGACTTGTATCATTCTACATGATGATAAACATAATGTGGTGAATACACCTTATGCTTCGAGTTCATTGAACTTAAAATAAGCTCACATTCATCAAGCATGATGATAAACTAAAAGAGATAAACAAACATCAGGGTCCTAGATCTAAATCCGAAACTAAGATCTCTGTCATCCTTACCAGAATAAGTTTAACTGGATGGGTACCTCCACACATCACACATCACTTCATTTAGGAATTCATCATATTTCAAATCATAATGGAACCTATAGTGGCCTAGTCTCATGGCACCTTGGATCACCTACATTTTTGGTCCAATGTCCCAAAGGATCTCGAACAACAATTTCATACAAGTCCTGCATTGAAAATATAGTCAACGGTCGATGATCAGTTGCTTTCCCCATTCCATGTGAAAATATAATGATATAGTGTTGAAAACATGTTTAGAAGTTATCCTCAATCATTTTCACCATCTCCATGGTCTCCCAAATATCAGGCCAAGCGATTCACCTTTTTCCTACCCATTTGTCCCGAGAACATGACATTAAACTACGTATCTACGGTCTGAGATCTATGAACATAAAATATGTTATCTCTCATACTTACCACATGATGTTAAACTACACAAAATTTCATGAACTATGTGTATCATTATTACCATCCACATGGGATATGTAGGAGTGCCCAGACATTTTTTCTTTGGGTCCAGCCGATGGTAATGCATATCATACCTTCCTTCTGGCCTATCAGGCTAAATATCCTAGAGCACATGATGCCATATGGGATAATTTTATACCCATTCACATTTTTCATACAGAAAGAATTTCATGTGTATCCCCTTTTAAGTATCTCTTAATTTATATTATGCCATTACATCATGATGTTAATATACATGGAACTCCAGAACTACAAATGGGATGATTCCCATTCTTATGGGATACTTAGAAATGCACATACATTTTGTCTTCTAGTCCATACCCGTGATCCCTAGTTTTGGTCTTACAGAATGAGGTTCCTTTTTGGATTCATGTGGCTTGATGTGGACTTATTTCATCCCCATTTAAATTGGGTATACAATAGCTGAACCTTCTGCCTACCTTGGGAATACCTACCCATCATCATTTTCATTACCGAATGACGTTAAACTACATGGAAATTATAGAACTATGTTTGGATTGATTCACATCCTCATGGGATATGTATTAATTTGCAAACATTTTTTGGGTTCCATCCCAGATCCTTTGTTCTTTTCAAGGCCATTGGTATGAGGTTCCCCATTGGGATTTCCCGTAGTGTAGTGTGGACTTCTCATGTCCTCATTCTTGTCTGTTCTGTTTTATCACGCCTTGTGCGTTTCAATGAGAACTCCATTCTTCCACTTATTTCTTTACCATATGACTTTAAATTTACATAATACCTAGAACTACATGGGTCTTGATTCCCACCCTTGCGGGAGACGTAAGAATGCCCAGACATTTTTTCCCCTTTTCCAGCCCAAGCTTCTAATATTATCACCTGCATTAGTCCCCATGTACATGATTCATATAGTGATACGTGGTGTGGCATGTTGAATTCTTTTGTCCAATTCACTTTGAGTTTTCAATAGCCACACCTTGTCCTCTCCCCTCTTGGATTTTCCCTTTCAAATACTTCCTTATCAACTGATGTTAAACTGCACATCATTTCACTATGTATAGATTGATTCCTACTATTTTATGATATGTAGGAACACCTGGGAATTTCACCTCGGGTCTCGCCCTGGGTTCACTAACCCAATTTACCACTTTCTTTGGATCCTCTCCTTATGTAATCTTCCCCCATTTGAGCCCTTCAATATCTTATCTCATTTCATCAACATTCGTAGATGCACTTTTTTTAGGACCTACAGTGATGGATTTTGTATGGATGTTATCTCATTCAATATCTATGCATCAAGTGTCCCTTTGTTTAGGTTTCCATCATCTATAACATTCGAAAGGACCCCTGGGTAGTATGGATTGTCATCCATATGGCTTTCTTACCATTCTAGACCAACAACATAAATGGTTTCAAACTAAATTTGAGACTTGGTCCATATTGCGAATATGGTCAGTGGTCGACATTCACTTATTTTCTTCCATCCTATATAACATGATATGGATATTTTTCTTCAAATATGATCAAAATTTCCTCTTCATCATTACGCACAGCTTTTATTCCCTATATTCTTGTTTTTTGATTCACGTATCTTTCCATTTCATCATGTTCTGAGGTATCTTGAGACACTTAGTGTTATTCTTCCATTCACCTTTTCACATTGAGAGGATGAACCAACATCGTGGGGTTATCATTGACTGCACACCTTCATTCCCTATCATGTTCTTCCATGTGTTATAAATATCTCTCCACCCTTATTTCCCATGCTGAACATGGATCACATGGGAATACAGATCTGGGTAAGGTTTATTGGTTCAGGGAAGACACACAAATCCCTATAGTCTGATCTCCAAGACCATAAACTATGATCTCTGAAATCTTATAACATGACATTAAACTACGCATTTTTACCACCAAACTATGTACTGATAACCCACTCGAATGTATGCTGTCGTCTATTAATAAGATGTTGACACTTTGGAATTATCCCCCTGCCATGACACATTTTAGAACTATAAGTGGATTGATTATCACCCCTATGATTACACAATGATGTCCAATTATTTTACCTCTAGGTCAATCCATATAGTCATTAATCTTTTCATCCCCCTTCTCGGACCAAGATTTCCTCTTTGGAATGGTGTGGTTTTGTGTGGACTTCCATTATCCATTGTCACATTAGGTCACCTCATGATGCTACTGCACCTCTCTACCCAAAACGGTCCGTACTATATGACCATTAAACAAATATTTCTAGTGTCCTAGTTATCATGACATTAAGCTATGTAATAACTACGATTTTCCTCTCCTAATAGGATATTACCCTTTTTTGTATTTTCCATATGCCACACCATCCTCAATAACAATGTATGGCTTGATTTCCATTCTAATGGGAAGCATAGTGACGCATAGACTCCTCATATATGGTCTTTCTATAACCCCTTTCTTCATTATATCTTCTTGGACCTATCCCCCTTTCAAAAACATTTTATGTGGTAGGTGGACTTATTTTGTAACCATTAAAATCAGGTTATGTACCACAACAAACATTACTCGTAGAGGGTTCCCATAATCCTCACCATATGATGCAAAAACTACATGCTTATTATCCCCATTTTCATGATGTAAAACCTCTATGTATTATATTTCTCACTAGAGGGGTCCCCTCAGGAAATAGGTTTGATCATGATTCAGGCCGACACACCCACCAAATCCACTTTCATCAAGGTTGAATTGTTTTAATAGTGTTGGAATTCATTGGAACAACTCATCGCCCCAATTATTATCTTTTTACTTCCACTATTTCAGATCATCTTCCTCTTCTACATCCGAAGGAACCCCCAGTGGTATGGATTCTTGGCCTTATTGCTCGCCATCCAATCTGGTCCAATGTTTTGAATGATATTGGACATAAAATTTGAGTTAGGCCCCATTTTTTCGAATAAGTATAGCAGTTTTCCATCGTTTGTTCATTCTCATATCCGGAAAATGATATATATGATACCTTTTAAATAATTTTAGTAGCTATCTGTTTTTTCCCATGACCAACACTACATTCAAATTTATGGGTATCATTATTAAAATTTCTTATTCCCCTAGTTTGTAATGAATTTAACTCCCCTGTAGTTACCACACACGTGCACTAGAGAAAGTTAAGAAAGGAAATTTGGCTATTATGGGAACCCTATCCTCCAGTTTCGGACTCTCCATCATTACGAATATTTTTTTTGGTCAATCATCAACCGAATACCACTAAATATTTGAAGAAGAGTGGACACTCTCATACAAAAAGTGGAGGATTATGTTGTTTTCCTTTATTTATCACAACTAGTGTGACACATATGAGCTTAGGGATTTATGACCAGTAAGATGACAATTATGATTGACATGAAGTGAAAAAAAGTAATAATAATCAAGATGTAAGTTCACACATGCAATTCAATATGAGTAGATAAGGAAGAAATCTTTTACAATTATTTTTTCCAAAATACCGCCCTTATGGCTCAGCACTGTCAATGGACTGCTCTAGTAATGTATCTTTATGAAACATTGCCTCAAATATTATCTCTAGTTCTTTGAGGTCTTTTTCTTTATCAGCTGGTACAGAGCATAGCTCATTGTCTCTTAACTGTATTCACTCTTTCTTGGACTGGAATTCAACCATTTTTGACTTTTATACACTAGTTACTCTTGGGAATCTTCCATCTAGGATTTCCGCCATTCAATGTTGTCATATTGTCCTTTTATAAAAGAAACTCATCCATTTTCCTGCTCCTCAAGGTGTCAAACATCAATTTCATCCTTGAGAAAATTATGGATATTCTATGATTTCATCCAACACCAAGAAGCATCGGATCATTGGATACTCTATCTCGTCTTCTAAGCAATATAATCATGGATTATTATATGAATACGCTGAGAATATACCCCTCCGGTATAGAGAAAGTTTTTCCATGTGTAGAGTGACCCCATCTTACCTAGCCACTAGTCCTTTGATTGACCAATGAACCATTTCATGCACTTACACTCCTTGCATTGAATCATATTACTCTCCTCGGCCATTTTTGAATCAGATTCATCGACCTCCTCAAGTTATATATGCCAGTACTTAGGGAAAATAGAAATGAGTTTAGTTGAAGGGTACTATCATAGAATACTTTCTTCTTTGGAGACCTCTCCCCCAACCATGTGGGAGCTCAACACTAACAATAGCATCACCAATGATTTTAGATTCTTGATCGCTAGGTGCCAGGGATGAACCAGGTTGAAAGGTCATTTCTGCATGGAATGGTGAAATCACTTGTAAAGCTCCTACAGATCATCCAGACTGCACTATTTGTCGAGCATCTAATATTGTGATCACTATATTTGGAATTGAAACCATGGATAGTTGAGTATGCCAAGAATGATCGGATCCATCGAAAATAGAACCATCCATGATCAAAGAAGAATATTGTCAATTGCTTGAGTAATGAAAAAGCTACCACCATAGGATATCCCTCAGTGCTTGTTAATTAAATGATTAGAACTGGTTCCTTCTATGTGTTGGGAATAGTCTTAGACTCTGAGGCCACTAGTTTAGCCCATCATGTTGATTTTCTATTGACCACTACAACCGCGGCTATCCCTTCACCCACTATTAAAATGATTTTTCCTTCTCCCTGCTCGATTGCAGATACAAATTCTTTAGGGTTTCCTTCCACATTCATATGTATATTCTCTTCCTCTATTGGGGGATCTTCTTAACTATCATCACAAATGTTTTCCTGAACAGGGAAGAGTCTGGTCAGTGAATTCAAATTATGAAAAGAGAAATACTAGTAGAGGTAAGTGTTCAGACACACCATGAGTTGTTCGACCAGTCCTGTTTCAAGGCATGTGGTTTTGCCACTTTAACAAGGTCTTCCCTTGTAGGATATTGTTCCCCATGTTATCTCACCTACATGATCCTCACTTAAAAAATCATATTCTTTCTCTTAAACTCCCTCTTCTTTCTCTTCCTCTGCCTCCTCTTCCTCTTTTTCTTCTTCCATGTCGTTGTCATCCCTAGTTGTATGTTTTTTTGGGTCTTTTTCCTGGAAAAGTGTTAATTTTACGACAAGGTGTGGTTCTTCATACCACCCCTATTATAATGCATAAATATCTATATATATAAGTTATTAATGTCATTTATGAATGTTTGAATTGTTCGCCAACTTAATACACCCTACATCTGGTAGATCAAGTGTAGTGCACCCCATCCTTCACCATATATATTTATTGGGCATCAATTATTGTATTATCCTCCAGGAGACCATAGGTAGGAGAAATATAATTTACATTCGGCTTTAGAAGATGTATTAGTTGATTCCCATGAATATCCCTAGCTATCAGTTGTGGCATCCCACAGGACCACCTTTAGTCAAAAGGCAGAAGAACATTCTCACCTTGCAATGCTCCTACTGTCGTAGATCCATCCCATGGCATTCCTTATACCTAGCTTAGTCCCCCTTTCACTTCCCCTACAACACCTTTTCTAATTTCTTGTTTTCCATACTCCACATTGACTGTAACAGCCCAAGATTTTATAAAAAAATATTCTTTTTAATTTTATTAAAGTCTTGTGTTGTACGCTACACCAAAAGGAGCTTGCACAACACGCATCCTTGACTTTCCTTGCATTACACGCAATCACGACCTTCCTCGATAGCGTGTGTAATACGCAATACCGAGTTTCACTAAACAACGATATGCTATTAAAATATTATTAAAACTAGCCGTTATGAATAGTAATAACCACTTTTTAAAACTCTGTAAATCTTATTTTTCAAAATTAACTTCATTTTTGGATTCGGAGTATCGAATTTAGCCTAAGGTGAAATTTTGGTACTTTTCGGATAACTTTCATATTCTGATGAATAGTGAAAATTACTAAATTATAATTAAAAACATCTTTTTTAATCGAAATAATTAATAGTGATAAATCATTAATTTGAGTGGATTTAAAGTATATTTAGAATATATTTTTACAATTTAATACAATTTTGGTCATTGGATGTAATTTCACATTTAAACCAGACATAATCAAGTGTCAATCTTTTGATAGATATTGTTTCTTAAAAACATGCTATTTGTTTTAACAGCGGGATTTAATTATAAAATTAATTAATGCAACTTTTATGTAATGAATTTGGTAAAATAGACTTCATTTTTGAATTCGGAATATGAAATATAGCTTGGGATGAAATTTTGGCACTGTTCTGAAAAACATCAATTTTTGATGAATAGTGAAACTACTAAGTGGTAGTTAAAAAACTGAATTTTTCATAAAACTTAATTTTACCGCTTCTGTGAATGGAATTTCAAAAATCCGAGAGACACGGTTGATGTCAGTAAGTAAAATGTGGTTCAATGAGATGAAAATAATTTTTGGTGAATAGTAACTTTTTACTTTTTTTTACCGCGGTTAATAGTAAATAGGGTATCTAAGGGTAAATATGATATTAATATTACCCTAACACATGTCCTAATCCTATTGGACAAGTGTATTTCGACCAAAAACAAACTTAGGAATAAAATATGACCATTTAGGCCCACTTGGATTAGATTAGGACATTTATTATTAATTTATTTAAAGAATGGTTAAAATAGTTAAAATCAAAGATTAATAAGTAAATCATTTTTAATATGGGGTTATACATAAGATAAATTATATTGTAAATATTCATTAGAAATCTAAAACGATTTACTACATGATGGTATTTTATTTGTAATTTTTAGACATCAAATAATTTAATTTATTTATGACACAATGGTGATGCAGTAATTATCTTATTAATGAAATATTGACATAATTGATGTTATAAACACCAAAATTAATATAATTTGAGACTTTTTATGAATTCCACTAATTTTATAGGTTACTATGATATATTAGTGTTGATTTAATCAACTTGGTTCGAACATATAATTCTTTTATGACTTTCACAAAAATCATATATCAAATAGTGTCAAAATTGACACAAAATAGTTTTTAAATCAAATATTATATTATTAATTGTTATTTTATTCCTAAAAATCTAAGGTTCGGCCGAATGACTTAGATAAAGATATATATATTAATAATAAACAATTTGGGGTTCGTTTGGCATTTTATAGTAAGTTTATTAACCATATAGTGAAAGAAAACAAAAAGACACGGTAAAAGTTAAATTATTTAACTTAGAGTTAAATCAAATTGATAAGGTTAAAATAATACCCTAAACTTGTCTAAATCCTATTGGTTGATAGGATTTCGACCAATCCCCACTTTAGCTTCGAAATAAGACCCTTTGGAGCCATTATAAACCGATTTTGACTTTAATATAAAATAATATTTTGAGATATTCCTAAGGTGCCCCTCTCCTCCCTTATAAAAGGACACCTCCTCCCCCTCCTCCTCACACCAATTTGAGCACTCAAGCTCGGCCAAACCCTGCCAAAATCTCTTCTCCACTTCCCTAGAAACATCCTAGAGGTTCTGGTCTTCCTCAAAGACCAATTTTAGTGCCCTAAGAGGAGGTCTCAAAGAGGCGCTTCAAAGAAGAGGTAATTACCGTTACCAATTCTTTCATATTTATTTCTTCTTCCACTTCTTCTTCTTAGGTTGTTTCATTATGAAGTAATAACATCAGTATCACTCATATACTGATATGTTATTATAAGTATGAAACAACCCTATTTCATCATCTATCCATCCTACGAGAAAAGAAATCACCGCGCGTGCGTACGTACGGAATACCGTCTCCACGCCGTGGTGTAATCTATTTTTCCACCATCAACTTACAAGGATGGGTATAATGGTGTAATGAGTAAATATATATGATTATTATGAAGTAATATTGATACTGAAATAATATATATATATACTCCAATACAATTCCACGATCATAGGAACGATATCATCACTCGTGCGTACGGACGGAATACCGTCTCCACGATGTGATGCGACTCGTTCTACATGATCTTCATTTAATAATGATTATATAAATGAATTCAATGAATGAATATGGTATATACTACACTAATACCATCCTGTAAATGAATTATCTATAACCTAAAGATAAGAATAAGAATTTATTCGACAAAACACGCATAAGAACAAAATGTTATAAAGACCCGAGTAACAAGTAACAATGAAATATTACTAACAAGAAGCTAATAATATGACCATATATGATATCATATCAATATGTATGATTCAGGAATAAGTCAATAACATTATTTAAACCATTATAAAGGAGCTTTGGACATGAACAAAGCAAATCGGACCTAAGGTAAGGGAAATATCACAATCTCATTTTTATCCGAGATTGTTTATACTTTGGTATTTACTGGGGTGTATTTTATCATCCACATCCATGTTTCCTCAACATGTAATATTTATAAAATAGTTTATATCCAATTTTACCCTTTGGTGAGTTTTTAGTAAAAGATATGAAAGGAATATTTTGTCGTTTTTCGTACGAGGTACTTTTTGACTTTTTCGACAAAAGTACGAAGAATGTTTTTAACTTATACGGCACGAACGGATTTTTACGGTTTTATAAATCCTTATTTTCATGAAGCTTCCTCCAAAAGATTTCATGACTATTTTCAATAAAATATATTTCTTTTAAAATTGCATGATGTTTTGTGAAAAGAAATTGATTTTGAAAAATAAAGGATATTTTCCTCAAGAATTCAATTCAAGTGTTTTATCAAAATTACTTTCCATCTAAGATAATAAAGGGTTCTGTTTCTATCCATATTTTTCCATTGATTTGACTATGTTGTGATGGAATTATGTTTATGAATTCCTTTATCTTATATTAATGGTTTTATGATGTCATGTTGTTTAAGAATCCCATTTTTATTACATGGGTTATGCAATGATGTATGATTTATGATTTTGTTGCACACATAAGAATGGTATCATTATGAGATGGGTGGGACCTATATCTCCCTCCAATGCATTGGGTAAAGATTTTATATCTCATGAGATAGACATGGATGGAATGGTAGGTTATACCGGTTCAGTGAAACAGGGCTGAAACGAGGGTTACTCGATTCAGAAAGGGACTTTGTCCACTAAGATAGTCTTGGCAATGAGTCTTGACTAACAAGAAATAATTCTCTATGATTATGTGTGAATGCCACAAAGTTTCATGTTTTATGTTATGATTATTGTGATTACATTTCACTGCCATGATTTACCCCATATTATGAAATTATGCTCTCTTTTGCAGGTTATGATTTCCAAAATGTTATGTTCTTATGAATATGATGTGATTGATATTTATTTTGTTTACCCTTACTGAGCATTTGAGCTCACCCTTTTATGTTTTCTTTTCCCCAGGATATAAAGAAAGGTTTTAGGTTAAAAAAAGGAAGATCTTTATGGGAGATTTTGAAGATCTTTCACCAAGATTAGAAGATTATAGTCCGAGTTTCCAAAGACACTAAACTATTACGGTCCTTGTGTGTGTGTTTTTGTAATGTACTAAGTATTCCGCAAAAGTAATGTAATGTCCATGTACGATAAGCTTCGGGTCTCTACAGTTGGTATCAGAGGAAAGGTTTAGTCAACCTTTGGAAACTAGGATGCGAAAACGTTAGTGAGATCCCAAGAGATATTTCTAAGGTATGTCTAGGGATGTCTCTAAGGTTAAGTATACGTATAGTTTATAGTACTAGAATTGCGCTAACGATCTTCGAATTTAACCTAAGATGTTAGATATTGAGGGTACTAACCCTTTATTATGTTGTTTTCCCTAGCATGATTTTTGCCTCTCACGCTATTCTTTTGGGGTTTTAGACGATGGATGGAACCCGAAGGAACCGTGTTAATGCGGAATGTGATGGGCAATGCAATGATTGTCCCCCTGAGCAACCAAACGATATAGGAGCTGGAATGCAAAATCTTGTAGCCATGCTCACACAACTTTCTCAAGCTATGAATCATGCAGGACTTCCAAACGAGCAAAGGAAGGAGCAACATTCTGTTGAATCCTTCATGAGGCAGCGTCCACCTTCTTTCAGTGGGTCTACTGATCCATTAGTTGCTGAAAAATGGATTAGTACTACTGAAAAGATATTTTCAGTTCTTCAATGTTCTGAACAAGATAAAGTCATCCTAGCAGTGTATCGTTTGGAAGGAGATGCTGATCAATGGTGGAATCTTATTAAGAATACAAGGCAAAGGGATGAAATTGAGTCTATGGAATGGGACGAGTTCAAGAGCTTATTTTTCAATAAGTACTTCCCTCGTATTCTTCGAACAAAGATGGAGAAAGAGTTTCTTGAACTGAAGCAAAGGGACGATGAATCTGTTGGTACCTATGAAGTAAATTTTACAAGACTTGCAAGGTATGCTTCTGGAATTATCATCCAACCTGAAAGTAAAGTTGATCGATTTTTCAGTGGCTTAAAACCAAGTCTTCGAAGGGCATTAGCTATAAGAGACTTCAGTAGCTATGAAGAAATTGTGCGTTGTGCTATCAAGGTAGAAATGGTAGTTGGTGTTACATATCCATCTCATGGTTTTGACAAGAAACGAAAGATGGAGTTCAAGGAGAAAACTCAGAATAATGGTGAAAAGAAGATGAATGTTTCCTTATGCACAAAGTGTGGAAAGAAGCATGGTGGATATTGTCTTAAAGGGACTAGAAAATGTTTTAAGTGTGGAAAAGAAGGTCATCGAGTAGCTGAGTGTCGAAGTAATGGAAAATGGGATTCTAATGAAGTGAATAAAGCAAACACTGCAGAGAACGTACAACCAACACTTCAATGCTTCAAGTGCAAGGAAATGGGGCATTATGCTAATAAATTCCCTAATCCAAGGGTTAGTGATGATCGACATGAGCAGCCGCTTAAGGCAAAGGACAAAGGGAAGTCACATGCGATCACTATTGGCAATGTTGAATATGACAACGATGTGGTGGAATGATTAAGTGTTTATGTAATGGGATTCCAAAATAATGTTGTATCATGGAATATTGGAATATTTATGTATTGGTCTAATGTGGTATTCAAAGTCATTGAGATATTATGCGCATAATGAAGGGAAAACGTGAAAATGAAATGTTTAACAGTATTCATGAGCTCATGATTGATATAAGGACTAAGTTTGAGTATATAGAATTTTGAGGATTTTTGTATGTGAAAAGTGTTAACTTTTAACTGCATTCATGTTTTCACTAAGGTATTCAAGAGAATACACGATTAAGGACTTTGAATGTTTGGAATGTGACCAACAAAACATATCTTATGATATATGGGGATCGATGATAGTGTTAAATCTCTGGTAATCATTTTCACTATATTATGATAGTCGACTGCAGTATTATGGATAAGCCTAAAGATTGGAATGGATTATGTTGGACATAAGTTAGTATTGTTTGTTTTTTCGATATTATTTATGGGATGTTATATAGTTTTGGAAAAAGGACAACCTGCAGGACGGGCGACAGCCCATCGCTTCGGACAAGGCTGTGGGAATTGAACCCACAACCGAAGTTCGACTGGCCTTTATCGCCTACCACTGGCCTACAGGAAGTCCCTGTTTAGTAGAAACTAGTTTTATTATATTAAGCAGTATGATATATGAAGTATAAGTCCATTTTAGGAACCATATATGATTAATCTCACTATAGATCGACTTATGCATATAATTTTTGCTAATCTTTTGTTTGAGACAGATGGAATGACTCGTCATTCTATCACATGATCTGCTAACACTTCATGAATAACAAATTCAACTTCATTTATTTAAGAGATGAAGTGGAAATTGTTCAAGGCATGAACAACAGTGAGATTGTACCAAAATAAAGTAAGTATTTATTCTAATTCAAATTTTCAACTTTAGGGAAATGATCTTGAAAACCAAAAATGTTGTCCTAGTGATCTTATACCTAATGAATAAGATGGTACCTTATATCATCACAAATCTATGGATTTGTGATTACTGGCTTTTCCATAGCCATGTTCTCTACCACTCTCCATCAGAACATGATGGTTAGATTTCTCTTCCATATACATATTTTCACCTATGTGGAAACCCAATGATTAGTTTATTTGGGTAACCGTTACGTTTCATACTTTTGTTTTTAAAGATTGGTTTTGATATTCCTTTTTACGATGTGGGTTTCTATTAAAGAAACTTTCGAATAGTAAACCATTTATAACCCCGACGAATTTCGAGGGCGAAATTCATTTTAAGGGGGGTAGAATGTAACAGCCCAAGATTTTATAAAAGAATATTCTTTTTAATTTTATTAAAGTCTTGTGTTGTACGCTACACCAAAAGGGGCTTGCACAACACGCATCCTTGACTTGCCTTGCATTACACGCAATCACGACCTTCCTCGATAGCTTGTGTAATACGCAATACCGAGTTTCACTAAACAACGATATGATATTAAAATATTATTAAAACTAGCCGTTATGAATAGTAATAACCACTTTTTAAAACTCTGTAAATCTTATTTTTCAAAATGAACTTCATTTTTGGATTCGGAGTATCGAGTTTAGCCTAAGGTGAAATTTTGGTACTTTTCGGATAACTTTCATATTCTGATGAATAGTGAAAATTACTAAATTATAATTAAAAACAACTTTTTTAATCGAAATAATTAATAGTGATAAATCATTAATTTGAGTGGTTTTAAATTATATTTAGAATATATTTTTACAATTTAATACAATGTTGGTCATTGGATGTAATTTTACATTTAAACCAGACATAATCAAGTGTCAATCTTTTGATAGATATTGTTTCATAGAAACACGCTATTTGTTTTAACAGCGGGATTTAATTATAAAATTAATTAATGAAACTTTTATGTAATGAATTTGGTAAAATAGACTTCATTTTTGAATTCGGAATATGAAATATAGCTTGGGATGAAATTTTGGCACTGTTCTGAAAAACATCAATTTTTGATGAATAGTGAAACTACTAAGTGGTAGTTAAAAAACTGAATTTTTCATAAAACTTAATTTTACCGCTTCTGTGAATGGAATTTCAAAAATCCGAGAGTCACGGTTGATGTCAGTAAGTAAAATGTGGTTCAATGAGATGAAAATAATTTTTGGTGAATAGTAACTTTTTACTTTTTTTTACCGCAGTTAATAGTAAATAGGGTAACTAAGGGTAAATATGATATTAATATTACCCTAACACATGTCCTAATCCTATTGGACAAGTGTATTTCGACCAAAAACAAACTTAGGAATAAAATATGACCATTTAGGCCCACTTGGATTAGATTAGGACATTTATTATTAATTTATTTAAAGAAGGGTTAAAATAGTTAAAATCAAAGTTTAATAAGTAAATAATTTTTAATATGGGGTTATACATAAGATAAATTCGATTGTAAATATTCATTAGAAAGCTAAAAAGATTTAATACATGATGGTATTTTATTTTTAATTTTTAGACATCAAATAATTTAATTTATTTATGACACAATGATGATGCAATAATTATCTTATTAATGAAATATTGACATAATTGATGTTATAAACACCAAAATAAATATAATTTGAGACTTTTTATGAATTCCACTAATTTTATAGGTTACTATGATATATTAGTGTTTATTTAATCAACTTGGTTCGAACATATAATTCTTTTATGACTTTCACAAAAATCATATATCAAATAGTGTCAAAATTGACACAAAATAGTTTTTAAATCAAATATTATATTATTAATTGTTATTTTATTCCTAAATATCTAAGGTTCGGCCAAATGACTTAGATAAGGATATATATATTAATAATAAACAATTTGGGGTTCGTTTGGAATTTTATAGTAATTGTATTAACCATATAGTGAAAGAAAACAAAAAGACCGGTAAAAGTTAAATTATTTAACTTAGAGTTAAATCAAATTGATAAGGTTAAAATAATACCCTAAACTTTTATAAATACTATTGGTTGATAGGATTTCGACGCATCCCCACTTTAGCTTCGAAATAAGACCCTTTGGAACCATTATAAACCGATTTTGACTTTAATATAAAATAATATTTTGAGATATTCCTAAGGTGCCCCTCTCCTCCCTTATAAAAGGACACCTCCTCCCCCTCCTCCTCACACCAATTTGAGCACTCAAGACCGGCCAAACCCTGCCAAAATCTCTTCTCCACTTCCCTAGAAACATCCTAGAGGTTCTGGTCTTCCTCAAAGAACAATTTTAGTGCCCTAAGAGGAGGTCTCAAAGAGGCGCTTCAAAGAAGAGGCAATTACCGTTACCAATTCTTTCATCTTTATTTCTTCTTCCACTTCTTCTTCTTAGGTTGTTTCATTATGAAGTAATAACATCAGTATCACTAATATACTGATATGTTATTATAAGTATGAAACAACCCTATTTCATCATCTATCCATCCTACGAGAAAAGAAATCACCGCGCGTGCGTACGTACGGAATACCGTCTCCACGCCGTGGTGTAATCTATTTTTCCACCATCACCTTACAAGGATGGGTATAATGGTGTAATGAGTAACTATATATGATTATTATTAATTAATATTGATACTTAAATAATATATATATATACTCCAATACAATTCCACGATCATAGGAACGATATCATCACTCGTGCGTACGGACGGAATACCGTCTCCACGATGTGATGCGACTCGTTCTACATGATCTTCATTTCATAATGATTATATAAATGAATTGAATGAATGAATATGGTATATACTACACTAATACAATTCTGTAAATTAATTATCTATAACCTAAAGATAAGAATAAGAATTTATTCGACAAAACACGCATAAGAACAAAAAGTTATAAAGACCCGAGTAACAAGTAACAATGAAATATTACTAACAAGAAGCTAATAATATGACCATATATGATATCATATCAATATGTATGATTCTGGAATAAGTCAATAACATTATTTAAACCATTATACAGGAGCTTCGGACATGAACAAAGCAAATCAGACCTAAGGTAAGGGAAATATCACAATCTCATTTTTATCCGAGATTGTTTATACTTTGGTATTTACTGGGGTGTATTTTATCATCCACATCCATGTTTCCTCAACATGTAATATTTATAAAATAGTTTATATCCAATTTTACCCTTTGGTGAGTTTTTAGTAAAAGATATGAAAGGAATATTTTGTCGTTATTCGTACGAGGTACTTTTTGACTTTTTCGACAAAAGTACGAAGAATGTTTTTAACTTATACGGCACGAACGGATTTTTACGGTTTTATAAATCCTTATTTTCATGAAGCTTCCTCCAAAAGATTTCATGACTATTTTCAATAAAATATATTTCTTTTAAAATTGCATGATGTTTTGTGAAAAGAAATTGATTTTGAAGAAGAAAGGATATTTTCCTCAAGAATTCAATTCAAGTGTTTTATCAAAATTACTTTCCATCTAAGATAATAAAGGGTTCGGTTTCTATCCATATTTTTCCATTGATTTGACTATGTTGTGGTGGAATTATGTTTATGAATTCCTTTATCTTATATGAATGGTTTTATGATGTCATGTTGTTTAAGAATCCCATTTTTATTACATGGGTTATGCAATGATGTATGATTTATGATTTTGTGGAACACATAAGAATGGTATCATTATGAGATGGGTGGGACCTATATCTCCCTCCAATGCATTGGGTAAAGATTTTATATCTCATGAGATAGACATGGCTGGAATGGTAGGTTATACCGGTTCAGTGAAACAGGACTGAAACGAGGGTTACTCGATTCAGAAAGGGACTTTTTCCACTAAGATAGTCTTAGAAATGAGTCTTGACTAACAAGAAATGATTCTCTATGATTATGTGTGAATGCCACAAAGTTTCATGTTTTATGTTATGATTATTGTGATTACATTTCACTGCCATGATTTACCCCATATTATGAAATTATGCTCTCTTTTGCAGGTTATGATTTCCAAAATGTTATGTTCTTATGAATATGATGTGATTGATATTTATTTTGTTTACCTTTACTGAGCATTTGAGCTCACCCTTTTATGTTTTCTTTTCCCCAGGATATAAAGAAAGGTTTTAGGTAAAAAAAGGAAGATCTTTATGGGAGATTTTGAAGATCTTTCACCATGATTAGAAGATTATAGTCCGAGTTTCCAAAGACACTAAACTATTACTGTCCTTGTGTGTGTGTTTTTGTAATTTACTAAGTATTCCGCAAAAGTAATGTAATGTCCATGTACGATACGCTTCGGGTCTCTACAGTTGGTATTAGAGGAAAGGTTTAGTCAACCTTTGGAAACTAGGATGCGAAAACGTTAGTGAGATCCCTAGAGATATTTCTAAGGTATGTCTAGGGATGTCTCTAAGGTTAAGTATACGTATAGGTTATAGTCCTAGAATTGCGCTAACGATCTTCGAATTTAACCTAAGATGTTAGATATTGAGGGTACTAACCCTTTATTATGTTGTTTTCCCTAGCATGATTTTTTCCTCTCACACTATTCTTTTGGGGTTTTAGACGATGGCTGGAACCCGAAGGAACCGTGTTAATGCGGAATGTGATGGGCAATGTAATGATTGTCCCCCTGAGCAACCAAACGATATAGGAGCTGGAATGCAAAATCTTGTAGCCATGCTCACACAAAATTCTCAAGCTATGAATCATGCAGGACTTCCAAACGAGCAAAGGAAGGAGCAACATTCTGTTGAATCCTTCATGAGGCAGCGTCCACCTTCTTTCAGTGGGTCTACTGATCCATTAGTTGCTGAACAATGGATTAGTACTACTGAAAAGATATTTTCAGTTCTTCAATGTTCTGAACATGATAAAGTCATCCTAGCAGTGTATTGTTTGGAAGGAGATGCTGATCAATGGTGGAATCTTATTAAGAATACAAGGCAAAGGGATGAAATTGAGTCTATGGAATGGGACGAGTTCAAGAACTTATTTTTCAATAAGTATTTCCCTCGTATTCTTCGAACAAAGATGGAGAAAGAGTTTCTTGAACTGAAGCAAAGGGACGATGAATCTGTTGGTACCTATGAAGCAAATTTTACAAGACTTGCAAGGTATGCTTTTGGAATTATCATCCAACCTGAAAGTAAAGTTGATCGATTTTTCAGTGGCTTAAAACCAAGTCTTCGAAGGGAATTAGCTATAAGATACTTCAGTAGCTATGAAGAAATTGTGCATTGTGCTATCAAGGTAGAAATGGAAGTTGGTGTTACATATCCATCTCATGGTTTTGACAAGAAACGAAAGATGGAGTTCAAGGAGAAAACTCAGAATAATGGTGAAAAGAAGATGAATGTTTCCTTATGCACAAAGTGTGGAAAGAAGCATGGTGGAGATTGTCTTAAAGGGACTAGAAAATGTTTTAAGTGTGGAAAAGAAGGTCATCGAGCAGTTGAGTGTCGAAGTAATGGAAAATGGGATTCTAATGAAGTGAATAAAGCAAACACTGCAGAGAACGTACAACCAACACTTCAATGCTTCAAGTGCAAGGAAATGGGGCATTATGCTAATAAATGCCCTAATCCAAGGGTTAGTGATGATCGACATGAGCAACCGCTTAAGGCAAAGGACAAAGGGAAGTCACATGCGATCACTATTGGCAATGTTGAATATGACAACGATGTGGTGGAATGATTAAGTGTTTATGTAATGGGATTCCAAAATAATGTTGTATCATGGAATATTGGAATATTTATGTATTGGTCTAATGTGGTATTCAAAGTCATTGAGATATTATGCGCATAATGAAGGGAAAACGTGAAAATGAAATGTTTAACAGTATTCATGAGCTCATGATTGATATAAGGACTATGTTTGAGTATATAGAATTTTGAGGATTTTTGTATGTGAAAAGTGTTAACTTTTAACTGCATTCATGTTTTCACTAAGGTAATCAAGAGAATACACGATTAAGGACTTTGAATGTTTGGAATGTGACCAACAAAACATATCTTATGATATATGGGGATCGACGATAGTGTTAAATCTCTGGTAATCGTTTTCACTATATTATGAGAGTCGACTGCAGTATTATGGATAAGCCTAAAGATTGGAATGGATTATGTTGGACATAAGTTAGTATTGTTTGTTTTTTCGATATTATTGATGGGATGTTATATAGTTTTGGAAAAAGGACAACCTGCAGGACGGGCGACAGCCCATCGCTTCGGACAAGGCTGTGGGAATCGAACCCACAACCGAAGTTCGACTGGCCTTTATCGCCTACCACTGGCCTACAGGAAGTCCCTTTTTAGTAGAAACTAGTTTTATTATATTAAGCAGTATGATATATGAAGTATAAGTCCATTTTAGGAACCATATATGATTAATCTCACTATAGATCGACTTATGCATATAATTTTTGCTAATCTTTTGTTTGAGACAGATAGAATGACCCGTCATTCTATCACATGATCTGCTAACACTTCATGAATAACAAATTCAACTTCATTTATTTAAGAGATGAAGTGGAAATTGTTCAAGACACGAACAACAGTGAGATTGTACCAAAATAAAGTAAGTATTTATTCTAATTCAAATTTTCAACTTTAGGGAAATGATATTGAAAACCAAAAATGTTGTCCTAGTGATCTTATACCTGATGAATAATATGGTACCTTATATCATCACAAATCTATGGATTTGTGATTACTGGCTTTTCCATAGCCATGTTCTCTACCACTCTCCATCAGAACATGATGGTTAGATTTCTCTTCCATATCCATATTTTCACCTATGTGGAAACCCAATGATTAATTTATTTGGGTAACCGTTACGTTTCATACTTTTGTTTTTAAAGATTGGTTTTGATATTCCTTTTTACGATGTGGGTTTCTATTAAAGAAACTTTTGAATAGTAAACCATTTATAACCCCGATGAATTTCGAGGGCGAAATTCATTTTAAGGGGGGTAGAATGTAACAGCCCAAGATTTTATAAAAAAATATTCTTTTTAATTTTATTAAAGTCTTGTGTTGTACGCTACACCAAAAGGAGCTTGCACAACACGCATCCTTGACTTGCCTTTCATTACACGCAATCACGACATTCCTCGATAGCGTGTGTAATACGCAATACCGAGTTTCACTAAACAACGATATGCTATTAAAATATTATTAAAACTAGCCGTTATGAATAGTAATAACCACTTTTTAAAACTCTGTAAATCTTATTTTTCAAAATGAACTTCATTTTTGGATTCGGAGTATCGAATTTAGCCTAAGGTGAAATTTTGGTACTTTTCGGATAACTTTCATATTATGATGAATAGTGAAAATTACTAAATTATAATTAAAAACAACTTTTTTAATCGAAATAATTAATAGTGATAAATCATTAATTTGAGTGGTTTTAAAGTATATTTAGAATATATTTTTACAATTTAATACAATGTTGGTCATTGGATGTAATTTTACATTTAAACCAGACATAATCAAGTGTCAATCTTTTGATAGATATTGTTTCTTAAAAACACGCTATTTGTTTTAACATCGGGATTTAATTATAAAATTAATTAATTAAACTCTTATGTAATGAATTTGGTAAAATAGACTTCATTTTTGAATTCGGAATATGAAATATAGCTTGGGATGAAATTTTGGCACTGTTCTGAAAAACATCAATTTTTGATGAATAGTGAAACTACTAAGTGGTAGTTAAAAAACTGAATTTTTCATAAAACTTAATTTTACCGCTTCTGTGAATGGAATTTCAAAAATCCGAGAGACATGGTTGATTTCAGTAAGTAAAATGTGGTTCAATGAGATGAAAATAATTTTTGGTGAATAGTAACTTTTTACTTTTTTTTACCGCGGTTAATAGTAAATAGGGTAACTAAGGGTAAATATGATATTAATATTACCCTAACACATGTACTAATCCTATTGGACAAGTGTATTTCGACCAAAAACAAACTTAGGAATAAAATATGACCATTTAGGCCCACTTGGATTAGATTAGGACATTTATTATTAATTTATTTAAAGAAGGGTGAAAATAGTTAAAATCAAAGTTTAATAAGTAAATAATTTTTAATATGGGGTTATACATAAGATAAATTCGATTGTAAATATTAATTAGAAAGCTAAAAAGATTTACTACATGATGGTATTTTATTTTATAATTTTTAGACATCAAATAATTTAATTTATTTATGACACAATGATGATGCAGTAATTATCTTATTAATGAAATATTGACATAATTGATGTTATAAACACCCAAATAAATATAATTTGAGACTTTTTATGAATTCCACTAATTTTCTAGGTTACTATGATATATTATAGTTGATTTAATCAACTTGGTTCGAACATATAATTCTGTTATGACTTTCACAAAAAATCATATATCAAATAGTGTCAAAATTGACACAAAATAGTTTTTAAATCAAATATTATATTATTAATTGTTATTTTATTCCTAAAAATCTAAGGTTCGGCCAAATAACTTAGATAAGGATATATATATTAGTAATAAACAATATGGGGTTCGTTTGGCATTTTATAGTAAGTGTATTAACCATATAGTGAAAGAAAACAAAAAGACACGGTAAAAGTTAAATTATTTAACTTAGAGTTAAATCAAATTGATAAGGTTAAAATAATACCCTAAACTTGTCTAAATCCTATTGGTTGATAGGATTTCGACCCATCCCCACTTTAGCTTCGAAATAAGACCCTTTGGAACCATTATAAACCGATTTTGACTTTAATATAAAATAATATTTTGAGATATTCCTAAGGTGCCCCTCTCCTCCCTTATAAAAGGAAACCTCCTCCCCCTCCTCCTCACACCAATTTGAGCACTCAATCTCGGCCAACCCCTGCCAAAATCTCTTCTCCACTTCCCTAGCAACATCCTAGAGGTTCTGGTCTTCCTCAAAGACCAATTTTAGTGCCCTAAGAGGAGGTCTCAAAGAGGCGCTTCAAAGAAGAGGTAATTACCGTTACCAATTCTTTCATCTTTATTTCTTCTTCCACTTCTTCTTCTTAGGTTGTTTCATTATGAAGTAATAACATCAGTATCACTCATATACTGATATGTTATTATAAGTATGAAACAACCCTATTTCATCATCTATCCATCCTACGAGAAAAGAAATCACCACGCGTGCGTACGTACGGAATACCGTCTCCACGCCGTGGTGTAATCTATTTTTCCACCATCACCTTACAAGGATGGGTATAATGGTGTAATGAGTAACTATATATGATTATTATGAAGTAATATTGATACTGAAATAATATATATATATATATACTCCAATACAATTCCACGATCATAGGAACGATATAATCACTCGTGCGTACGGACGGAATACCGTCTCCACGATGTGATGCGACTCGTTCTACATGATCTTCATTTCATAATGATTATATAAATGAATTGAATGAATGAATATGGTATATACTACACTAATACCATTCTGTAAATTAATTATCTATAACCTAAAGATATGAATAAGAATTTATTCGACAAAACACGCATAAGAACAAAAAGTTATAAAGACCCGAGTAACAAGTAACAATGAAATATTACTAACAAGAAGCTAATAATATGACCATATATGATATCATATCAATATGTATGATTCTGGAATAAGTCAATAACATTATTTAAACCATTATACAGGAGCATCGGACACGAACAAAGCAAATCGGACCTAAGGTAAGGGAAATATCACAATCTCATTTTTATCCGAGATTGTTTATACTTTGGTATTTACTGGGGTGTATTTTATCATCCACATCCATGTTTCCTCAACATGTAATATTTATAAAATAGTTTATATCCAATTTTACCCTTTGGTGAGTTTTTAGTAAAAGATATGAAAGGAATATTTTGTCGTTATTCGTACGAGGTACTTTTTGACTTTTTCGACAAAAGTACGAAGAATGTTTTTAACTTATACGGCACGGACGGATTTTTACAGTTTTATAAATCCTTATTTTCATGAAGCTTCCTCCAAAATATTTCATGACTATTTTCAATAAAATATATTTCTTTTAAAATTGCATGATGTTTTGTGAAAAGAAATTGATTTTGAAGAAGAAAGGATATTTTCCTCAAGAATTCAATTCAAGTGTTTTATCAAAATTACTTTCCATCTAAGATAATAAAGGGTTCTGTTTCTATCCATATTTTCCCATTGATTTGACTATGTTGTGATGGAATTATGTTTATGAATTCCTTTATCTTATATGAATGGTTTTATGATGTCATGTTGTTTAAGAATCCCATTTTTATTACATGGGTTATGCAATGATGTATGATTTATGATTTTGTGGCACACATAAGAATGGTATCATTATGAGATGGGTGGGATCTATATCTTCCTCCAATTCATTGGGTAAAGATTTTATATCTCATGAGATAGACATGGCTGGAATGGTTGGTTATACCGGTTCAGTGAAACAGGACTGAAATGAGGGTTACTCAATTCAGAAAGGGACTTTGTCCACTAAGATAGTCTTGGCAATGAGTCTTGACTAACAAGAAATGATTCTCTATGATTATGTGTGAATGCCACAAAGTTTCATGTTTTATGTTATGATTATTGTGATTACATTTCACTGCCATGATTTACCCCATATTATGAAATTATGCTCTCTTTTGCAGGTTATGATTTCCAAAATGTTATGTTCTTATGAATATGATGTGATTGATATTTATTTTTTTTACCCTTACTGAGCATTTGAGCTCACCCTTTTATGTTTTCTTTTCCCCAGGATATAAAGAAAGGTTTTAGGTAAAAAAAAGGAAGATCTTTATGGGAGATTTTGAAGATCTTTCACCACGATTAGAAGATTATAGTCCGAGTTTCCAAAGACACTAAACTATTACGGTCCTTGTGTGTGTGTTTTTGTAATGTACTAAGTATTCCGCAAAAGTAATGTAATGTCCATGTACGATAAGCTTCGGGTATCTACATTGACCACCTCAGCTTTTTTAACCAGTTTCTACAGAATTGCTTCTAGTTACGATGCTACCCACTAGTTTTAATACTTCCCTTATAGATTGACATTAATATCCATTTGGGGAAAGATAATCACTTCACAAAATTCATCATTTGTGATCATGATCCATAGTTAGAGAAGGATACAGGTATGTCACTCCTCCCAAACCCAAGTATACACCTTCTTTGGCATCCCCTGCATTCACCCAAGATGGCTAGAAAACATAGATGACATATAGGGTTCAAAAAAAAATTCCCATCGATCAAGGACATCCGAATACCACCCATGATAATAGAAATTATTTCTTATACTCCAGTGATCCAGGCATGTCATCTACCATTATGACATATGGGGTAAGAAATGGGTTAAAGGGGAAATTTTCGTGGTTTCTGGTCTTGATCATTATCACTTCCTCATTGAGTGTTATGGGTATAATCCTGATGATATTCAATAGATAGGGTCATAGACCCTCACATGGGGGACAGATGGTGTTCGAGAAGTCATATCTACCATAGTGAACTAAAACCATGCCATCAAGAATCTTGAATTGTCCACATATTCTACTTGTTGTAATTCCTATTGAAATATTCAGTAGAATGTCATACATCATTGCATACACAGGCACCCCGAGGCTAAACCTATTATTTGATTCCATGATCTCATCCATCACTAGGGTCCATGGACGGACTCCCATAATTGATTACCTTACTAAAAATAGCCACCCACTTAGGAACATTGTAAGGATCCTAGCATATCGATAACTCAGATCTCGACATTGGTTCACACTTAAGCCCCATGATTGGAACTCGCATGCTTCTAAGACCATCAAATATAATCCTCTTTTACCCATTTGTGATGAGTTTGGGTACTACACCCCTATTCCTAGAATCTTCACTGACCCGTCATTCCTCATAAATAAAATGAACCACTCTGAATAGAATATGTACTTTAGAAGGTATTTTATTCCCAACCTCTCCTTTTCAATCTCCAACAAGTGTTATGTCAAAATGAGAGTCCTTGTCCTATATCCCTAGACATTATCCATGTTCAGACACTCATTATATTGATACCCTTCTAGTGGAATGACTTATATACAGTGGATATCCGAAAGGCTGATATTTACCTCCCAATAGTGAATATGGAAAGTATTGTTATCAAGATACCATTATCTAAATGGCTCCAACACCAGGTCAAATTGTCGGTAGAATGGAATTGTGATGTCCACACATCCTCAAACAATCTAATGTTTCAAAACTCCACTCGGAACTCTTCGCATGTTTTTCGTACCCAATACACACATGATAATTCAATTTTAATGTTTTCCCCTGACCTAAATTGCAATTTCTGCTAGCCCTTGGTTTCATTATTGATACTGGTCCAGAAAATGCTTATATAGTGATCCGGAGATCCCTCAATAATCGGATCACTCCCCATAACAATTTCAATCGTCGAGTTTAGGATGTAAAATGATTTGTCCTGAGTCTCCCAAGAATGGTGACCATTATTCATGATCTTATGTATGAATGTTCATCATAACGCGTCACCCATGACCATGGGCTATCAGTCACGAAACCTGACATCAGTACAACTTCCAGAATACTGGAGCTCTATATTGGATGAATGCCACTCCAAATGTAGACTTTTGGAGCCTGTGTCAGCATATCGAAGAGAATATAGTTTTCAGATTCTACTCTTATTTCATGTAGAATACAGTGGTTTTTGATCATCTCAGTCCTGTATAAAAAATAGGTAGCTTCCCTCTCAGCATCAATCAATTCACCCGCCATCTCAGGAATGACTCAGAATTAACAAAGCAACATGCATGAAAGAATGGAGGTTTGGCACACAAGACATGAATTTTCTCACAAGATGGATGATTAATGCACTAAAATTCCATATAATTGAGAAGAGTCCATGAACCTTCTATGGCGCGATAGAACCAGAAGTTTCATGCAACAAACTGACTAATAGAATGAAATTTCACACTTAAGAGAAAATATTTTACGTATGATATAAAAAACCTTATTACATGATTAACTCATGTTATAAATCCCTTTTCCCCTACTTATTTATATGCATTTACCGAACCTTTTACAAGAGAGCAAGGAAATTTCCCTCCGAATTGGATTTCATTGACTCCTAATTGGAATTATGATATTCTCTTTGTTGTTACCCTAATAATATGACCTTCTAGTTCCCTTTCAGCTCATATTTTGAGGTATTGGGGGAATTTGCAGTTGATAAATTTCATCTGAGGCCATGGATCGACACATGTGAAAAAAGAAAACTTATATTTTGAATCAGTAGATGATCTCGGGGCACCCAAGGGATTTTCACAATAAATTATATGTTCTCACACCAGATTGAAATATGCTCACAAGTTCATGTGATACCAATACGACGTCAAAGGGATTCTCTCATGTTGTCCCTCAAAAAATTTCCATGTTTGAGGGGTTAAATAAATCCTGTTGTCGCAAAGGAAAAGTGACAATGGACAAGATCTTTTAGAACCCTATGTGACGCCAAAAACCACTTGCACACATGCCGCCATGCCTAATACCACTAATGTTTTCATCTATATATATAAGTGATCCCCTCACATTGGGGTAACCTTATGGGAGACAAAACAACACTCTGTTGGGTGTAATACGACCCTTCCAAGACTCTGTGAAAGACATGACCAGATGGAACTGGATATTGTTTGATAGGGTGAACAGGTTCCACCTATAGGTGGACCTTCTAGGATGTGATTTACACCAAATTCCTTTTACTCAAAGGAAATTATGTTCAAAATATCTTTCTTTTTCTCATGATTTGACTTTTTGAAGTGTACCTTTTGCCCCTAACCCATGATTTTGTGAGGAGTCTTCCATCATGAACACATGCCCCAATCCTGTGCACATATGTTCCATACATCCCCACCCTTCATCTTTAAAACAGTCCTCCAATATTATACACACACCTTTTTATATGCTCTATGTGTTTTCCATTCCCCAAGGAATCATTTCTGAGCCCTCTTGTGTGCAACACCACTATCCTGTACGTACATATCCAATGAGAAACTCCATGCCTCTCCATAGTTATTTTCTCATCCCTAAGTGGTGTTTCATGTTGTTTTTTCCAATAAAATGCTTCATAAAATAGGAATTCTAACAATTATTTCTTCATTTCATATCTACAATAAAATGGACCCATCAATGAATCACTCCACAACCCTGTTAATCAATGGAGTTGTCGGTGCCTTCCCTTTAACAGTGGTTAAAGTAAACCCATTACATAATTCATAGGGGTGAGGATCATGTCGTCATAGTGCATGATGTATGACATTAAATTTCCAAGCACCTTCATCCTCAACACAAGATGTAAAATTGTGATTTCCATGTGTGTGGATATCCCAAGATGAGTCGATGAAAGATGAGGGTTTGAACCCTCTCACTCTCTCTCTCCCCCATTATTCATTGTTTCCATGTTTAATTTCCATGGACCCCTATGTAATCCATGACCCACCTTGATTGGTTGCTCCATGTACAGTGTCCATATCCTCCTTGTATAATCAGAAAACCTCCTCTCTCATCAAGCCTCTATCCTATAGTATGTCCTAATATTCCTCTCCTTTGGCCGCTGACCTCGCGTGAGCCCCACACCATTCATTAAGTAACATATTTCACAACATTAATTTTAGGCATGTTGCTACCTATTTTTTCTCACTATATTTTTAACTCAAACTAGATAAGAAAAGGAATTGACTGTGACATCCTCTTTGGGCCAATAACCTTTCATAATCCACCTGCAGTTCCTAACTGAACTATGTAGATTTCGATATTTGTTCTATATGCAGGAAACATAAAAATCCTATCTGATGTCCAAGACCATTGTCTCTATGACCCGACCATTTCACATCTGTTCACTCTTCGTATCACATGACATTAAACTATATACAAAATCCAGAAATATATGGTTCTTGAACCCTTTTGGATATGTAAGAATACTCTTCGAGGTTCAATCCCAATTAATGTTAACCTTTGGTGCTCCATCCAAGGTATGTACCATCCTAATGTGACATCTTCCCATTTTGGGAAAAATCACTCAGATCCTCCTTCTTAAGGTGTTTCAATAAACCCATTAGGATCATAGTCTTTTGTGTACACCCCATCTATATGTCCCATTTTCCCAGGCAGATAACCACGTGTAAGCCTGGCACAAATACCATACTCCTCCAAACAAGAGTATCCCTATCAACAGTGGCTAATAACCATGTATAACCCCTAGTATGTGTCCTGGTTAGTATCCTTTGTGTACACCCAAATTCTATACCCCACGTCTAATCTATATAGACTTTGATTTTCCCCTTTCTATGAAATGTACATAGGAATCCTCCCTAGGATCAAGACCCATCTCCCATGACTCATCCTTGTCTTCCCCTCAAGCCTTTTTGAATCAGAAAGATCATTCCTTAAGCCATGGGTTCAACTTTCTTCGGGCCCCCATCAACTCATACATTCTAATGAGCCTCCTCCTTAGTTGACTCAATAACCCAATCCCAGAACAACGTGGAATTTAATTCCCTTCCATATGAATATATAGGAAAACTATTGTAGGTTCATGCCCAGTACCATCACATTCACACAGATTTTCATTTCTCTCCTTGTTCCTTCTATACTTATACATTTCATCCATATCCTTCTGATTTTTCCCGGGCCATCACATCTCTGTAAAATAATACCATCGGTATAGGAAACAAACAATTTGTAAGCCCCGTTCATTTCAATACTTTAGGTAGAACAAGAGAAGCTAACCGTGTGTAATTCCTATTCCTATCACTTCTCAAGGTATCACCTGGGAAGCTAACCATGTGATATCCCCTTCATATCACTAATCTAGGTATCTCTCGAGTAGCTAACCATTCTTAACACCCAATATACCTCATGGTCATTTTCCATTGTGTAAACCCAAATTTTATGCCTCCCCCATTTGAAATATTTGGGTTTTTATACCTATCTTCTAAACATGGTATGTAGGAAGCCTCTATGAGGTTCAATCCCAACCAAAGGTTGAAATTGGTGTCCCCTTTCAGTGGACTAATCATCCAATCTGATCCACCATTTGTTGAAACTGGACCATCCTTCGCATGGTTAAACGTTCTTCTTTGTGGGACACACCATCCTAGTTCTGTCCTTATTTGGCGTTTTGACCCATGTAACAAGGAAACATTCTATATGCTTCATCCTAGGGATGTTCCTTTTTGGTCAACTCCCCTAATTTTCCCGATTAGTCTTATCCATCATCATAAGATGTTAAACTCATTGCATACCTCATATTAAATTTGGGAGTCCTAGGAAAACCATAGAGACATGCCCATAGCATATAATTCCACACATTCGACATGGGATGCCTCAGGCTTCCTCACCCTCAAAAAGACCAATCATAAGGGAAAATCCAGGTGTACTAGTGTTTCAATATCCATACATGCAATTGATTTCCAACGTTACTACTCCCCTGAACGATCAGTTATACCCTATCCTTAACCTTTCAAATTTCATGACATATATTGTAGAATTAATATAAATCCATAGTGATATGGTTCCTGGAATTGTTTCATAAACAACGTCTCATTCTTAAGGGAGTCCTGAACTAGGTGAAAAATTATGAGGAGGAATCCATTGAAGGAGAAACAGAAATCCCATCATCCAATTGGGATCTAGGAGAAAACAAACCTAATAATTGTGATAGATTTCTCAGACCTTTTGAATGTGTGAATACTCTGGTAGCAACACGACCATTAGTGAGCATCCTAACACATAGCCCGATGAGGTGAACCCTAGAGGAAAAGCACCATAAACAAGTATGTTCAGTGTATTAATTAATTTATTAATTTAAGTAATTATATAATTTGATATAAAAAATGTAACTAAAAAAAATCATCATGGAGAATTTCCCAGGTTTAGCCTCCTAATCCTAGAATCTCCAATGACGCTCTTCCACACCATACGTTTGTGGATCACATTGGATGATGATGAAACTAAAGATAAAATAGGATCAAAACATAGAGAACATAATGAAATATTTAAATAATTGTAGAATTTTTTTTGATTTCAATTGATCTAATATACAATTTTGGCTTCTCAATATGTGGCTAATACACTTGTTAATTGAAATTTATTAACCTGGTCAATCACATTAGGTTGATATGATCCAAATATATCATGAGCGTGGAATAAAGTACATAATTGTTTAATAAATCATTATTTCATAACTACAAAATTTTATTTCATGATCATTATCTAGGAATTCATTGAAGTGAACTTTTATAAATTGTTCATGTGATTTCTCACTCGATTTCATTAGGTTCATCAGTTGATGGACCCCACAGTCCCTATTCAAATTCACGAGTGGTATAGAGCCCAATAATACCCCTTTAATCACAACTACATCAAAAAATAGGGATACATCAGCCATGAAGGAAGAGTTCTATAATATTTTGGGGTTGTGGATGTTTGTTTGAATAATAGGTGACCAAATCATCAACTCTAGAAGAGAATGATGAGTGACAGACATATGATGAAATACCCAATGAACATATGAATCCTATTTCTAATGAAATATGTTCAAAAACAATGAAGCATGTTTAGATATATTTATCATGGGAGGAAAAAAATAAAATTAAAGGTAACATAGGGATTCTATTTCAGTGGAGTGGATATGGAAATATGGAAAATCAGGAATACAGACCATGTTGTTCAAGGAACATGCGACCTAATATTTCCAGATTATCGTGGATTGGGTTTTGAAAAATATAAATATTGAACAATGTGTGTCCCTACTATATTACTTTTACCTCATTCTTTAGTGGACTATACATGTAATGGATCCCGTGGTCTAGACCTCATGTGGAATTACAAGGCCATACACATGACTATTAACCAAAGTACAATGACAATGGATAATGTTCATGGACAAAAGGTGGTAACATGGTCATAAAAAATGGGATGGACCCCTTGAGCCAAGGGAATACCATTTATATATGAGACTATACATGTACTCCAATATGATAGGAATTCCATATACACATATGGACACAAGAAGGTGAAGGAGTGGGACCACACACAATGTGGGTCCCCTCAAACACTGTGTACCACATGGATCCTTTTTAGAAAACATTAATCTTCCATATCTCCATCGTTTGAACCCGGATATTGACCTAAGAGCCGCATACAATGATTTTTTTCAACATATAATCTGATATTTCCCTCAATTGTGGATTTCACGATATAATGTGAAATGTTCTCTATGTGGTGATTTTGGAGGATATGACCAATGATGGTAGAAGCTATCCAAATACACTATACTAGAACCCCACCCCATTATCATGGGTGAGTGTCCTCTTTTGATATTTAATGAGTTAAACCCCTATTAGATAGAGAGAGGTTCGGCGATGAGCATAGTGGAATCCCCTATCAAATTTAGGAGTGACGTATCACGTTATAGAGTAGAACCACATATCAAAAAGGGAGTGGGTGTCTTACCTTTAGTTTATAACCCCCAATCAGATATGGAGTTAGTCTTCACTAACCAATGAGGAACACCTCTATCACACCATGGTGCTGGTCCTAAATTTATATAATGGTACCCCCTGAGTATGGGAAGAAGTTCTCTACCATCCGAGTGAAACCCCTATCGAATATAGTGCATGTCCTCATGAAACTATAATGGAACCACTATAATCATGGTAAATGCTACTCTATTGATACATATAGAGTTTAACCCACCCTAACTCACTAGGAAACAAGTTTATCCAATTATATTTCCCCAAACACGGTGCATCATAGTGATAAGGCGTCATTTGATTTTTTTAGTTGCTTATGAGAAGACATGTGTGATATTGGGAATCATTGATGGTATTTTGGAACTATTTGAAACAATTATTTCTTTTTATAATCTATCAGTTTTAGATTAATATTTTACCTCATTTTTTTCTTTGATAAATAATATATATATATTCATCTATATCGATACATTTTGATATGGATACTCCACTTCCATGAGATATAAAGACTCATGGGGTATTCCACATTATTTTCATGTTTAGATTTCCATGGTTTTATGAGAATACTATCCTAATATAGTTAACAATCACATTATGTGTTGTTATTCCCAACCCCATGATGATAAATTTTTTTGATGAAGTTACATTCCCTCATGGGTTGGGTTTAGTTATTCTCTTTCATGACATTCTTATCCCATTTACTATATTTTTTCGTCCTATTACTATTTTATATCATCCTTCTAAACAATTAGATATCAAGTAATCCAACTAGTTATGTATATAATCACCTCTACATGGGATGTTTCTGCATGTGTCATGTATTATAAAGGTGATTGTCTGGTCTATAGTGACATTAGTGTATCATGGGGAAAATGATTATTTGGACTATGTACGGTGGTCTCGTCATTGAGATCAATATCTAGGTTCCATTAGAAGTTTACATTTCTAGTTTTTTAGATTGGTACATATTTCAAGTTGGGTGACTACTTCTCCCCATTAATTTACACTTTACACTATAGTGCACTAGTACATTTTAGAGGTTTTTCAGGAATGGTTATTCCCTCATATTTTTGATACTATAAATTTTACATCCTATACAAATAATCATCCAGTGATGGTTGTGTGTGTCCGTGTGTTGATATTGGAACTTTAAAAAAGGCCTTCCCAAAAATTTATTCCATTATTTCTTGTCACCATCCCCTATATTATAGTGATATGCTTGGATTAGTTGCGGCTCGTTCCCAGGAATCGGTCGGTCTGTGAAATTTAATATAGATAAATTATATTTTAAATTATTTATAAAATATTTATATCAATAATGATTCTATTAATAATTTTTTTCTATAAGATTCAAATTTCAATTGGAATTTTATGTAAAAAAATTTTCATATGTTGACCATTTTCACATTAAAAGAATGTTTTTTCATCCCATCTATTGGCTTAATTTTAAATTAATTTCTGACACCTGTATGTTTATTATTTTTCTAAATGGATTCATTATTTGGAATCAAATTATTAATATTTTCTAATATTTTGTACTTAGTGTTTTAAAAAAACTTTTTTCACTGTTATTTTAAATAAAATCAAGGATTAATGAAAAAACCAGTTTACTTAGTGGTTAAAAATTAACTCAAGGGGTGATATGATATTGAAACCTAAAAAAAGATATTTTATGGACCCATTTCATCCATAAAATCCATTTCCATATAAACCAAAAATATTGGAAGGATACAATATAATGAAAATCACTCAATATTGTTTTCTTTTTAATAATAACAATAATTTCAATCCTCTTTAATAATTTTAAGGGAACTAATCCCCTCATATATTAACAGCTCTCAATCCATTGGTATAATCAATACCCAGAAAAAAATATGTTTTAGAAATTATACCTTAATAATATAATAATTTTTTTGGAATAAATATAACCAAGGTAGGCCTTTGGTGAAAACACAGAGGCATTAATCAAAGAATAGGTAACATCCTTCAACTAGTAATTTTTTTATTTTTTTTATATAAAATATTTTATTCTTGATCGTGAATTGTGTAATAACATATTTATGCTAAATTTTCTTAGTTGTTTTTATGTTATCATTATAACCTACACTTTGGAAAACTTCCATCAAATGGGATACTCAATTATTCATGTGTGTGGTGGATTATAACATCATGAACCAATTTTATTCGTTCTTTCATTACCAAAAATCAAGGACAGGAATAATAATGGATATAAAATTATTATATGATATATATTTTATATTTGATTTAATTATGATTATTTCATTATTATATTAAACATACCTTAATTATTTTTATGTTTTTTTATTATGATAACATTGTTCATGGATGTGTGGACTTCTATCCTCTCAATGTGATGTTATTTATTTCTAATTTATATGGACTTTTATAAGTATGGGTTTAATAATGATACGTGATATATATGAAATAATAATTTTAATAGAAATATAAAATAAATATAATATAAATTTATAAATATATTTATCATATATTTTTATATAATTAAAAATATAACATGAAAATTGAAACTAAAATAATGTGTACGTAAGGCCAACCAACTCAGTGGATGGTTTATTTCATTTGTTACAACTATATGTTATAGATTATTTTAAGTAAGAATATACTTAATATATATGATATTTATACAATTTTTTAAATTCATTAAATTTTGAAATCACAGTCTAATTAATTGGATAATGAATTATGATTCAAACATGTATGAAAAAACATTATTACCTAAAACATTATATTAATAAAGAATTGTTAATTAATAGAAAATATGAAGTCACAAGTAAATACTATATTGTATTATATAAATTAATATGGTTCCATTATACATTTATAATAATCATTTATTTATTATACATTTGGTTTGGACAAGTATGGTGAGAGTCGAGATATAGGTAAGGTAAATTAATCTCACAATGTTATGTCCATGATACATATTCCTTATTCACAAACACATTCCTTTTATATTATAAAAATAATTTCTATAAGGAAAAAGATATTTTAAGGAAGATGTATTTTATGTCATTTTTATTAATTAATTCATATGTTTTCAAATTGGTTATCAATGAAAAGTATTTTGATAATTTTTTATATTCTAAAAATATTTTTCCAAATAAAAGTTATTTCACATAAGAAATTATGCCACTCATCATTCAAAATCAATCCCCATTTAAGATTATATCCATTGATATAGTTTATGAAATACTAGCGATATGATCTAGGTAAACCATTCTTATTCATTCTTTGAATGTCTTATGACTATGATGAAATGTTTTCTAAGAAACATCATTCTCCCTTATGAGTTATGCCATGATGAAAATAATTATAAAACCAACATCCTTTAAATTATCAATATTTGATTATGAAACCTATAACTTTCCCAAGGTTATGATATGTTGAAATTTTTTTGATACCCATTTATTTTAAAGTGTAATGAAATGATGTTTAACAAAACTGTAATGCCTCGACCCAAGTTACCCAAAGTCAGTGCAATATTACATAGCATTGTCATGATCCCAAGGGATAAAATCCTGAAAGACCAATTAGTTTAGTATCCTTGGATGTACTAGATACATAAATATGTTTTACATTACATCATGAAATTAAAAAACAATGACATTACATCCCATTTGAACACACTTATATCCCTTATCCTATTTCTATAGGTTCATCGTAATATACTTCTTCACATCCTAGGAAAAATAAAACATAGAAAGGGGCAAACATAGGTGCTCATTAAGTCCAATGAATTCCTCATTTGAAAAGGTTGAAACGTAATCCAAACATTATTTTTTAAACTAGCATATGAAATATCAATATTTTAATCACAGACCATGAATGATATAAAAATAACACATCTATAGTCAAACATAACTCTTTAATAGAATATTGATTATTGTATTATAATAAATCAACCTAAATCAATAATAGTGAAGGAAATTTTCATAGTTGAAAATAATCAGTAAAACTATTTGAGAGAAATATCCATTTTTTCTAGAAAACATTTAAAATATCACAATTTATCAAGAACTTATTTAAAAGTGACTTTTGAATCAATGTGTCCCATAAAATTTTGAAACATTTTAAATGAATTTTTAATTTTAAAACATTCATGTCCTTATAAATTCTTAAAACCATTTTTAAAATATGGACAATAATGAGAACTATTTAGTAATATAAATCATTAAAACATTTAAAATGATATTTTCTTAGAGTTTCTAACCAAATAAGAGATGCTTGAAAAAAAATAATTGAGGAAATAAAAACCTTATAATATCATCATAATATAAGGATTTGTGATATACTATGTCAATGTACATTATATACATCATATAATAGTGAATTGGTTCCTAAAAAAATAAGTCTAAATGGAATCTAAATTGAGATGAAATCCCATATAATGATAGTACCCTTAGGTTAAGGATAATGCTATGACATAATTGTTTTAAAAAATATAAATAAATTCAATATGATTAGATATTCGGTGAAAATAAATCATTGTACATTCCCACATATTCTTTCAAAAAACAACACTACTGACTTGTATGTTTAACTCAATGAATAAAAAATGAGTTATGATAACTCTTATCAAGTTCATCTCGACGACATGAGAATTTATCAATGGAGATATTATGTGTATAAAAAATATATCCAAACAAAGGGTAGTGTAAATTACTACATAAATATAAAAAATTATTTAACAGATAATCATGGAGTAAAATAATCAATGAAGAATGCGTAAAACCCAATGAGTGGAAATTGAAATAATAAATTCCCTTACCGGATTGGTAACTTACGAAACATACACCCCATAAAGAAGTTATTACACAATGAATATTTCAATACCCATTAATTAATGTCTATTACACAAATAATAAAATAATGGGTATTACATACTCCACACAAAAGGAAAATAGTGGAAAATTTAGTATGAACCTCACAGAAATAAAAAGTGAGTTGAAAAACCCTTACCTTGTACTTTTCATTATTAGAGGGTAGGTTAAAATCTATTATAATAGTCCAATAATTGTTATTTAATTATAAAATAACCACATAAATAAATATGATATCATATATGATCTTCCAATATTGCTTTGTTAATAATATTTCAGTAGTATCATTGTTTCGGTTGTTAACTGATTCATTTTCCATTATATTATTTGTTATTTAAGTCATGTTTGATATAAATAAGACGTATTTGATTCATATAGAGAATGATATTAACTTATTAATTAATTTTTTTAATCATAAAATGATAATTATTTTTTAATGGTTATGATGTAGAATGAATCTTATCACGTTCATGGAGAAGATAGTCCATACGAAAGCATGAGCGACAATTCCATTCTATTAATGGTCAAATCCTTTGTAATTAGATGGTATATCATATATAAAAAATCATTAACATGTTATATTTATTATTTACATCAATTATAGTCATTATTATACCAAACCAATGATTAAGTTTTAAATAACAAACTACACCATGACGTGGAGACGACAATCCATATGTACGCACGCATGGTGACTTTGTCATTCCTAGGACGGATAAAAATAATAAATATGGTTGTACCATATTTATAATAACATAAAAATATGTTTAAGGTACTGGAGTTATTATTTTGGTATGGAAACAAAAAATAATGAGGATGTGGAAGAAGAAAAGAACGTTGAAAGAGGTGATCAAATTATTACCTCTTATTTGGGTGGTTCCTTTTGATTTGATCAAAAGGGATCCTTTTGTTGGATTAGGATCAATGTAAGGGCTCTAGGTTTAAGTGAGTGTAGATGGGAGGATATTTAATATGGGTTTGCCTGAGCCAAATGGCTTTTGAGGTGTGATTTTGAAAGAAGGGGAAGTGTTTTTTTATAAGAGAGGTGAGAGTCACATTAGGAGAAGCATGAAATATTAATTTATTATACAGTATTATTTAGTTTTTAATTGCACAAAAATTATTTATTTCTAGGATAAGTTAGGGATGGGTCGACCAAAATTCTAAACAAAATGTTTTAGATTGGTTTAGTTCATCATATTAACCATATCATTTAGATTTAACTCTTAGTTGAATAGTTTCACTTTTACCATGTATTTTTGTATTATTAAAATAAATGGTTAAAAACTTACAATAAAATCCAAGAGAACCCCATGTGGTTAATTAATGATATATATACCCTTATCAAAGTCCATTGTCCAATCCTTATATTTTTTATAATATCATATCAATTAATTATATAGTCTTTGTTTTAAAAACTCATGTATTTCAATTTTGACAGTATTTAGTATTTGGTTTTTGTGAAAATAAAAATACAAATATCACTTTGAAAAAAAATTATTTAATCAACCTTAACATTTCATATTGACCTATAAAATTAATTTAATACATCAAAAGTCTCAATTGAAAATTATATTAATATTTATAATATCAATTATTTTAATCTTTCAACATTAAGGTGATTACTACATTATCATTATATCATAAATAAATTAAATTATTCAATTTCAAAAAATTATAAATAAAATTCCATATATAGTAAATATTTTTATATTTATAATGAATATTTAGAGATTAAGTTATCTTATATATTACCATATATTAAATATGGATTTGTGATTAGACGTTGAATTTAATACTTTTAACTCTTCTTTAAATAAAATAATAATAAATTTTCTAATCTAAACCATGTGAACCAAAAGGATCATATTTTATTCCTATGGCTGATATTGGTTTAAATACACATATCAAATAGAATTTAGACATGTGTTAGGGTAATTATAATATCATTTTTATCTTTAGTTACCCTATTTACATTGAACCATGGTAAATAAAATTCAATATTTACTATTCAATAATAATTATTTTCATCCCATTTTACAAAATTTTAATTACTGATGTCAACCATGTATCTCAGATTTTTGAAATTCAATTCACAGAAGTAGTAAAATTATATTTTATGCAAATTTGCAAATTTTCCTAGAAGGTGAGTAAAAGACTGTAAAAAGTAAATAAAATTTTATATATCTATTCTTATTATAAAACTACATTATTGAATTAAAATTTACTAATATAGGTATTTTTTATGTATTTTGAATTTAAATTAATTTTAAATTATAAATAATTATTTAAATAAAAAGTCGGCTATAAACAATAATTCAGTGTTTGTCACTATGCATCAAAAATTTAATGTTTTTATAAAAAATAGAAAAAATTTACCCAAAGCTAATTTTGATATGAAAAATAAAAAAATGATTTCTATTTTACTAAATTAAAAACATAGAATTTTTATTAATCAAATTAAAAATATATTCCCATTTTCAAAACCCGAAAGCAGGTTTTTAAGAAGTAAAACTATCAAATTATTGATTTGTGTTTATGTCCAATTTAAATGTAAAATTAATTTCAATGACCAATATTTTATTAAATGATAAAAATTTAATCTAATTATACATCAAAACCATTGGAATGCATAATTTAAAAACTATAAAATATTTTGATTTAAAAAGGTGTTTTCAATTAAAATTAAGTATTTTTCACTATTCATCCAAATATGAAATTCATCATAGAAGTACCGAAATTTCATACAAACAATATTTTTATGTCCCGCTTCTAAATAAGTAGTTTATTTTCTCAAATTGAATATATAAAAGTGAGAAATATGGAATTTAAAAATGTTTCTGCATTAAGAGGTGGTCAATTTTCATTTTTTTCAAAAATACATCTTGTATCTAAAAAATAGATTTTTTTCGTATATTATATCTTAGAAACACTTATCATGGATGTTAAATTTTTTTTATGATATAAAATTCATAATTTGGTTATTATTATTCATAACCGCTTTTTAAACGGTTAGTTTGATAGGCCGTGGTGCTCTTGAACTTGGTGTTGCGTATTCGCATGCTATCATTTTATTCAAAGAGAAGCGTACCGTGGATTCTTGGGGTGTTAAATTTTTCACTACTTTAATAAATTGTGTCCTCTCAATTGGAATGTTTAATTCAGGAATATAAGGTTAAAAAACAAAATATTCCATTATGGAAAACCCACATTGGAAATAGGGTTAATAAATTTTAGTCTTCATAAGTGGGAATGGGAAACAAAAAAGTCACCACCAAATTAGGATATTGAATAGTTGAACATTAGTGGAAATTTTATTTGTAGAAAATGTAAATATTTATAGGGAGTGATTGAGGTCATAAATCAAAACCAAGTGTTTGAAAAATTGAGGGTCTCAAAGCCATAAATCTATAATAATTTAAAATATCTTTAGTTCAAAAAAACAAAAGGTATTTTGTTAAATTTTTTTGATTATATGATCATTTCCCAAAATTTGAAGAATTATTTTATTCATAGAATAAGAAAAAAAAAATATATGACTATTAGAGTTCCATCCTTTAACTAATTTCTTCCACAAACTCATCTTTCTATCCAAAAGATAAGTATTCATAATGACTTTGTCACCCCTGAAGCGCTAGAATCAACGTCTAGAGAATCACATAATCCACATAAGATGAACTAAAAATATCTATTTTCAATAGAGATTAACCGACACCAAAATTGTTTGGACAATATCAGATGACACATAAAAAGGATAATCCTTTATAGAAAGAAATACTACTCTTAATCTTGAAAATTAAAAAAACAATACCCAAAGTTCAACAAATACCATTCATAAAACACATTTATCTTTAAAATTCTTCAAAATAATCCAAAATAATATTGAAATGAAAAATTCATAAGGAATTGATCAAATAGTCTTCCATAATAAATCATAACATTTATCTTAAAATAACATTGACTACTCTTAAAGTAACACACTTAAAATTAATTTACCTAATCACACATTATCTATGATAGGTTAATCATTTCTCATAAATAACCCACATCTCTATAATTCAACAAAAAACATAAATTCTTCCAAAATAAAAATCCACCATTACTCCTCAAATGAGATCCCATGGTATTATATTTTCCATAGGCATATAGTGTTCCCAAAAGTGCGAATGTCTTACAAAATATAATTTATCACTTAATCACCAAATCATTTTCTTATACAATGGATAAAAAATATGTTCCCAAAATCAACATATTATTGATCCATAAAATCATTTAAGTAAATAAAATTAGTCATACTAACTATGGAATTCACATAGTCCAGTGGTAGGCGATAAATCCTAGTCACACATTGGTTTTGGGTTTGATTCCAACAGCTTTGTCAGGTGCAATGGTTTGTCACATGGTCTACATCTTATCTTTCTTCAAAGACTATATAATTTTATAACATTCAAAAAATGATATAAATTTATCAAAAATAACATAAACATATTTTAACCACGAATTTTATCTCATAAATTTCATTTTCATCCCAAACTTTAATAATCATTAATGGACTAAAAGTCTAAGATCATATAAACCCAAATAGTTATTTATAACAATATCCACAAAAGAAATTATACTTTATCCTCAAATAGATTTTTCACATAACACATTGCAGGGTTTCACATACAAGAGAATATTTATCCGAAGATATCCCATCAAAAAAGATAATTAATACTTTTAAACATTTCATCATCAATTTATTTAAATATAGGTTCTTCCTTGACATAGAGCTTATCATATAGAATAGGACATTGACTCAGGTAATTCCTAGGTCCCATAGATTTACGGAAAATGACTTTAAATGGATTCTTAGATCATTTTTATTTTCTTCCATAGTACTGATCATTTTTCCTTTTAAATTCTTTACTTTATGTCCTTATTTACCACACAAAAAGATTTTCTTTGTTCCATTGAGACTCTTTCATTGGTTTCTCCTTCTAAATTTCCTGCATGATGGAAAATAAGATTTCTTTTCTCCATGTAATCCATTGTGGGAACTCTTATCACTCTCCGTCTTTATCTTCTTTGTTAATTTCATGAGTTTGTTAAATATTATGTTGTTGATCATATTTTTGGAAAATTGATCCAGCATGAACGAGATATCTTTTCTGCCTATCAACATTCCATTTCGTTGCTAATTCCCACCATTGTTCCAACCTTGTACATCATGATCAATGTTACTATGAATTTCATGGAATCTAACAATCAACTAAAACCAGAAAGCATAGTGTGAGTTAGTCATAAAATCATTTAGTGAATATCTTCAAACCTTATTTTCAATCTAAATCAACATAGAATTAATCAATGTTATTTTTTTTGATCTTATATTAAAATCCTTCAAACTGATTTGTACAAAAAATGTGAATTATCTTAAGAATATCCCATAAGAGTGTCATAACCAAGAGTGCAACAAGGCCCGTTATCTGGTACCAGGATACCACAGGTGAAGCCGAAAACTCATTGTTGTATTTTTCACTCCTAGGTAAATTTGTGCCAAAGCCGCCTCTACCTGCTCCTATCCAGACATGGATAAATTTTTGGAAAATACATAAATTCTCTATATTACCAAAATTCTAGGAATTTATTCTTTACTAATCCTCACTGTCTATCTTTGGGTAATGATATCTAATCAAAGTTTTTCTTAATCTAGCTTCCATGGATTTTACTGAACTTCTATAATACCAACTGTAATGCCTCGACCCAAGTAACCTAGAGTTGGTGCAATCTTACATAACATTGCCATGATCACAATGGATCAAATCCTGAATGATCGATCAGTTTAATAGACTTGGATATACTAGACACATGCATAAGTTTTACATTACATCATGAAATAAAAAAATGAGATTGCATCCCTTTTAAACACACTCATATCACTCATCCTATTCCTGTAGGATAATCGTAACATACGTCTTCGCATCCTAGGAAAAATAAAACATAGAAAGGGGTGATCTCATGTTCTCCGTAAGGCCAACAATATAGTGGAAACATTCATAAATAAGTATAAACAATTAAGGTTATGTATAAGACTAAATCCCAAGGCTTTTAAACATAAAATTCAGCATAATATAGCCAAGATATATCAAATAATTCCATTTAATTATTCATATGGATACTCTACTAGTTGAATAATAACACATAATAATAATATCCAATTTCATAATGATGGAATGCATAATGTCAGACATCATAGACACATAGTCAAGGCCACATGCCAAGACTATAAATAAGATTTTGTCAAGGCCTTGATCCAAGACACTTGTTTATCTCATTAGACCTACTGATGCATCAAGGAGCTATAGCGAGATCCACCCGTCACATACTAATTCCAATTCATTCCTCATATGAAAAGGTTTGAACATAATAAAAATATTCTTATTTAAACTACCATACAAAATGTCAATATGTTAACCACAAACCATGAATGGTATAAACATAGCACATCCACAGTAAAACAAAACTCACTGAATACAATATGAAATATTGTATTATAATAAATCGACCTCAACCATGAATATTTAAGGATATTTACATAGATGAAAATAATCAGTTAAGAAATTGAGAGAAATATCACCTTTTTCTTAAAAACAATTAAAAGAAACATTATTTGTAAAGAAGCCTTTTAAAAGATATTTTTGAATCAAAGTTTTCTATGACACTTTGATACCTTTTAAAGGAATTTCTAATTATAAAAAATATAGGTCCATATAAATCCTAAAAACCATTTTTGAAACATGTACATTAATGAGAACAATTTAGAAGAATAAATATTTAAAATATTCAAAATGATATTTTAGTTATAGTTTCTAACCAGATGAATGATGCTTGAATAAAAATAATTGAGGAAATAAAAACCTTATAATATCATGAGAATAAATGGATTCATGATATACTATGTCAATTTATTGTATATACACCATATAAATGTGAATTGGTGTATAACAAAAATGAAGCCTCAATAGAATGTAAATTGAGATGAAATCTCTTATAAAGACTATAACCTTATCTTAAGGATAAATAAAGGACATAATTATGTGTGAAAAATACAAATACACTCAATATGATTGGATATTCAGTGTAATTCAATCAGATAACACTCACAGATATTCTTGTCAAAAATCAACAGCAAGGACTGGGATGTTTGACTATATTAATTGAAATTGAGTTAAGATAACTATTATCAAGGGCATATCGATGACTTGAGAATTTATAAATGGAGTGATAATTTGTATAAAAAGTATATCCACATAAAGGGGATTGTAAATAACTACATAAATAAATATATATTGATTTCACACGTAATCGTGGAGTAAAATAATAGATGATGTTTTTGTAAAACACAATGAGTGAAAATGGAAATTAGAAATTACCTTTCCGATTTGGTAACTTATGAAACATACACCCCATGAAGGAAGTATAATAAAATGAATATGTAAATACCAATTAATGAATTTATATTACACAAAGAATACAATCATGGTTGTTACATAACCCACATAAATAGAAATAGTGGAAAACATAACATGAATCTGATCGGAATAACAAGAGAGATGAAAACCCCATACCATGTACTTTTCCTAAGAGATGTTTAGTTAACCTCCTGTATAATGGTGAAATGATTGTTATTAAATTATTCAAGAACAACATACATAAATATGATATCATATATGATCTTCTAATATTGGTTTGTTAATAATATTTTAGAAGTATCACTTCTCAGGTGCTCACTGATTATTTTGACTTTATATGTTTTGTTATGTATGTAATGTTCGATAATGATAGGATTTATTTGATTCATATCCAGAATGATATTAAGTTCATAAAAATTATTTTTGAACATAAATATAAAATTATTCTTGAATGGTTATGATGGGGAATGAATCTCATCGCGTTCGTGGAGACGGTAATCCGTACGTACACACGAGCGACAACAGCATTCTATAGTTGGAGAAATCATATGTACTTGGATGGTATATCATATATACATAATCATTAAAATTTTATAATTATTATTTAAATCAATTATACTCATTATTATACTGATAAAAATAATCAATTGATCAATAACAAACTACAACAAAACGTGGAGGCTGTACCCATACATACGCATGTATGGGGACTTTGATATTCATAGGATGGATAGAATAATGAAAATGGATGTACCATATTTACAATAACCACAATTTTATTAAATGGTATTGGAGTAATTATTTTGGGTTGGAAACAACAAACAAACTGGATGTGGAAGAAGAAAAGAACGTTGAATGAGTAGATAAATTATTACCTCTTATTCAGGTGCTTCCTTTTGATTTGATCAAAAGGGCCTCTTAGGTTGGATTATGATCAATGTAATGCCTATATGTTTAATTGAGGGTAGTTGGGAGGATATTTTATCTGGCGTTGGTCTAGCCAAATTTCTTTGGAGGTGTGAGTTTGAAGGAAGGGGATATACACTTTTATAAGAGAGATGAGGGTCACTTTAGGAAAAGCTTGAATTATTATTTTATTATAAAGTCATATTCAGTTTTTAGTGGCTCCAAAATGATTTATTTCAAAGGTAAGGTGGGACTGGATGAAAAAAACTATCAACCAACAGTTTTTATATGGTTTTATGACACCATATTAACCTTATATTTTAGATTTAACTCTTTGTTAAAATGTTTAACTTTTACCATGTATTCTTATATTATTATAAGAAATGGTTAATAAACATACTATAAAAATCCATGAGAACCTCATGTGGTTCATCATTGATATATCTAAACTTATGTAAGTACTTTTTCCAAACCTTATATTTTTAGGAATATTATATGTATTAATAATATATTATTTGTTTTAAAAAATCATTTAAGTCAATTTTGAAACAATTTAGTATTTAGTGTTTGTGAAAGTCATAAAATCTATTTCACAAATAAAAAATTTATTTAATTAACCCCAAAATTTCATAATAACCTTGAAATTTCGTGTAATACATCAAAAGTATGAATTTACAGTTATATTAATATTTATAATATTAATTATTTTAATGTTTCAATAATAAGGTAATTAATGCATTATCATTGTACCATCAATAAATTTAATTATTCAATGAATAAAAATTATAAATAAAATAAAATTATGTGTAAAATATTTTTATATTTATAATGAATATTTATAGTCAATTTATCTGATGTATAATCATATATTAAAAATATTTTAGTTATTAAACATATAATTTAACAATTTTACCTTTCTTTTAAAGAAAATTATAATAAATGTCCAAATCTAATCCAAGTGGACCAAAACGATCATATTTTATTCATAAAGTGGATTTTGGTTGAAATAAACTTATCCAATATAATTATTACATGTGTTATGGGTAACTAGAATATCTTATTTACCTTTAAATACCCTATTTACTTTAAACCGTGGTAAATAAAATTCAAAAGTTACTATTCACCAAAAATTATTTTCATCCTATTGAACCACATTTTACATACTGATTTCAACCATGTCTCTTGGATATTTTAAATTCAATTCACAAAAGAGGTAAAATTATGTTTTATAAAAATTAGCATATATGCCTAGAAGGTGAGTAAAAGATGGTAAAAATTTCAATGAAATTATATATATATAATATTATTATAAAATAACTTCAATGAATTAAATTGAACTAATATAGGTACAATGTATCTATTTTGACTCAAAAATAAATTTTAATTATTAATAATTATTTAAATATAATGTCGGATTTAAATAATAACACAGTGTTTTTCACTATTAATCAAAAATTTAAGGTTAATAAAAAACAAAAAATTCACAGAAAGATAATTTTGATATTCCAAATCCAAAAATGATTTTTATTTTAAAAAATTAAAAACATATAAGTTGTATTAATAAATTTAAGAAAATATTCCCGTTTTCAAAACCACAAAGCAGGTTGTTGGAAAGTGAAACTATCAGAAGATTGATATGTGTTTATGTCCCATTTAAATGTCAAATTACATGAAATGGCCAACATTGGATTAAATGATTAAAATATAATCTAATTATACTTCTAAAAACTTAAAATGTATAATTTAACACTATAAATTATATTGATTAATAATTTTTTTTCAATTAATATTTAGTATTTTTTACTATTTATCAAAATATTAAAGTCATCAAAAACCCACTAAATATTTATCCAAACTAAATTTTTATGTCCCGCTTTTAAGGAAGAAGTTTATTTTGTAAAATTGAATATATAAAAGTTTCAAATATTTTATTTAAAAAAGTTTTTCCATTAAAAGGTGGTAAAAATGTATTTTTTTGAAAAATTGTTCTTTTATCTGAAAAATCGAATATGTTTTCATATAATGTCTAAGAAACACATAAAATGAATGTTAAAATTATATGGATTATATAAAATAAAAAATATGGTTATTATTATTCTTAACTGCTTTTTAAACAGCCGGTTTAAAAGGATGTGGTGTGCTTGAACTTAGTGTTGCGTACATCGCACACTATCATATTTTTCAAAGAGAAGTGTACCATGGAAGGTTAGGGTGTTACGGAAACCATTTATTTTTTGGGCCATGATATAACGAATTTTTTACTTTCTTCTGGAACACATATGTATTATTTCATTATGTGATTGTGGGACCGATATCTACCTCAAATTAATATGTTAATAATTTATATATCATGATATAAACATGGATTATTGGGTGGTGAACTTGGTTATGTAAATGATTTTTTCCAGTATGATGGTCTCAGAAGTGAACATTGACTACTATCATGGTTTTCAGAGTCAACATTTAGTACTAACATAGTTTGGGTAGTGAACCCATTCCACTACATGGAAAATGATATGAATGTGGATGGGGGTGTTTCTTTACCCTAGGTGTATCCCCCACGATGTGACTCAGATAGTTTTTAGAAAAGACATTGAATTATAGGGAATATTTTTATTGATATGTGTATGAAAAATATTATATTTTTAGTTATATTTCCTGCACTCAGGAAATATAATATTGATTCCATTATGAATATTGTCTTATGTTAAGCCAATATTTGTTTAGGTGCTCATGAGTATGATTAATGATATGATGGGTACTATAATGAATTTTAATGCTCATGTTTCAATACCCCAATGATCATTTTACATTTATGATCCTACATTATTTACCTATACCGAGAAAATGAGGTAAATATTTGTTATCATTAGATTCCAACATTTATCAATAATTGTTTTATAATGGATTACTATTAGGTAGTTTTTTTATTGGTGACCTTGAAGTTATTTTACCAAAGGAGAGTATTTTTTTTATGTTTCTAAATACCATAAGCAAGTATGGTTCTTTCGCATGTAATTTTTTTATATATAAAATTTCATTATGAAATTATATATTCTCTAAGTATGATAATATTTTGTCTCTATAGATGGTGTTCACATAATTTTATAGTCAATATTTAGGATGTATGATGATAAATATTTTGTAATATCACAAGTACTATTTCATAGTATATGTATATAATTATCTCTAATGATATATAAAAGGATGGGTTATTGTATAGGAAAATGTCCTATAATATTGGTAAATGATATAGTGAGTTTATTCTAAATATTAAATACCTTTATGAAAAATATAAGATTATGTGTCTTTAAGAGTAATGGAAATAGGGATAGACACCCAAAAAGTGCAATATTTATGTAGAATAGATCTGGAATTGGTAAACGTCAATAATCCTTAAATCACAACTAGTTTTATTCTCCTAGGGGATATTCTTTGGGACTTCCAAAACTATTTATGAACTATAATATAAGATTTAAAAATATTATTAGTATTAATAACCTAGGAAAATCTTAGATTTTTATAGCTTAAAGAATATGGGGTCATGATTTTGATATTTTATATGGGATTTTTTATGATTATGATGTTTTGTACTATGATAAGTGTTGGTCACACTATGAATTCTGATTTTAGTTATTGGTAAAAACTAAAATGAACTATGCTAACATTGAATGTGATGTGAAGTTTTATGATCACTAGTAAAATGACACAATCACTATAGTGAAGGATTTTTTTATAACCCATAATCACATTTTCTAAAAACATGATTAACAATGTGTTCCTTAACCCAATCACAGACTCACAACAGAATTGGAGGAATGATTTCATTGTGTTATATGGTAATTGAGACAATAGAGAAATTATAATATACAATTATTTATGTTGATAATGTGGAAATAAGAACCCAAGTGAATATCATACAAGAGTGGAAACATATTTTGAATGTGGAAAAGAATGAAAAAAAGCATGTAATTGCAAATGAAAATTGAATCTTTATGTTTTCTAAATAAATGATAATAATGGAATCTATCTGAAACTATCCATTTATGAATTTATTAAATGTGGAATGAAATAAAACTATTCAAATGTTTCTCATAAGAGGAATTCCCTTAAAGAGATTTAGAAAGGTGGTACGAGTAATGGTTATATTGTGAATGATGGTGATACTACTAGTGAAATGTGAATGGAAAGAGGTATTATGTAATATCATGACGTAGTATTAATAATAGATTAATTATGATATGTAATGATCAACATGTTATTGTATTTGGATTTATTAATTGTGAGTTTTGAAATATATAAGGACAATTTTTGTTTATGTTTTTTGCAAGTAATTTAAAATAATATGTTGAATAGGTTAGATGTACAAAAAGGGTAATTTGATCACAACATGTTATTATTGGGAAACACAATATTAAGGGAGAGGTAACCCTTAATATGATAACAATGTTGATATAATTTTCTCTTGATAATTATATGTTTTATATGAATATTTAATTTTGGAAATAATAATTACATTGGGATGAATTAAGGATTTATTAACAATGTGTTTTATGATATCATTGATGGAGATTAAGTCATTTTCATACATACAGAATATATCAACTAATATTTCTAATAATAATTAACTAATGTTTTCAATATGGATTTATGGTAACCTCCATTTTTCCTGAGAATAAATAATGAGGGTATTCACATGTTGTGTTGGTGATAAACAAGAGCATCTTTATGTTATGTGGGGGTTCAATGCAAAGCTATTTGTGATAATTTTATGGAAATTTTTTCAATATATTTGTACTTTCATATTTGATAAGATTAATAAGGTTAACCATTTATGGAATTTATTATATTAAAAAAATGGTATTGGATATTAACTTATTATCTGACCAAATTAAGATTTTTGCATATTGGAGAACAATTGCAAACCATTTTTGTGGTCAATACTAATGAAAATACCTGAAATTAAATTTTATGTGTCTCATTATTTTCTAATGATTCAGGAATGAAAAATTATAACTAATTTAATTAAATAATAGATTTTGTGGAATTTGAAAATTGTAAAAAAAAAATGTGTGGTTGTGTTGAAATCATGTAGTTATATCTTCTCATGAACATTCAAAAGCATTTGGAAATGGGTGTTGAAATAAAGTTTTTCAAAACTAATTAATTCATTAAGATATAAATGGAATTATCATTCCTCTTCGAGTTAGGTCATTGTGATATTTATCTTTATCTTATCAAGGTCCTCCATCACTAGACATCAAAACATGATAGTTTTATTTCTCTTACATGACCATGTTTTAACTTTCTTCTTATTGTCTCACTTATGGACACAATGTTATGAGTTTCTTTGCGTAACCATTATGATACCATATTTAAAATTTTAATGTATTTTTAGTATTTAGTTTTAAGATGTGGTTTTATATGAAACTAATACTCATGTATTGAACCATTTATAGCACATATGAATTTATATGGAGATGTTAATTTTTAGGGTCTATAATATAGCCCCATGAGAGTTAGTGATTTATTATTTGTAAAAATACTTTAATGTTTTAAATGTTATACATTTCACAAAATACTAAATATGTCATGAGTTATTTGAAGGAACTAAAATTAGAATTCATTTCATAAAACAAAATTTTAGACTTGCTATACATAGAACACATATATTACCTTGTGATAATGAAAATAATTTGTTTTCCTTGTGTTACACACATGATAAATTTCCATTAACAACTTTCGTTCTTGTATAGGAAATGTTTTACTGAAGTAAAATGTACTTTTATTATTTTAATTTATATATTATTATAGTTACCAATTTCCAAATAGAATTTAATTTAGTAACAAGATAACAAAAATATTAATGTATTATTTAAAATATTTATAGAATGAATCCATTTTGTATTAATTAGTTAAAAAAATAATGTATAAACTGTTATAAAATAAACAAATACATGTTCTAAGAAAAATATATTTATATGTAAAAACACTTTTAAATGCTATAAACTAAATAATCCACTTCAAATGAATTTTATAATATCAATTTATATGTTATTTGTATAATGAAATATTTTTTCATTCATCCAATATATTTAGGAATTATAAAAAAATAAATCAATTTTTATGAATGAAAAGATGTATTTTTTCAAAATGCTAATTTTACATCTTTTAATGGCACATTTTGTTAAAATATAATATCTGAAAATAATATATATTTTATTTTAGAAAATAAAAAAAATTGATTTTGGAATATCAAATTTTTATTTTGGTGAATTGTTTTATTTTTTTGGGAAGTTTCATTTTTGATTAATAATGAAAACCACCGTATGTTTAATGAAAAGTAAATGTTCTCAAATATATGTGTATATTTAAATTATATTTAAGATTAGTTTTAGAGTATATTAATATCAATAATATATCTATTAATACACTTTATGTCCTTATAATCAATTTTGTATTCAATTTGGATATAAAAACAATTCAGTCATTTCAAAATTTTAATTTAGAAATCATGTTGTCTTGTCCTGTCAATTGGATTGATTTTAAATTATTTATTTTAGTTACATGTTTAAATTTTTTGAAAAATGGATCCCATATTTGTAATATATATATTTTTTAATTTATAATATTTTAAATTTGTTATTGACAAATAATATTTAGGGAATTCAATTGAAATTAAATATAGTGATTAATGATAATATGAGTTTACTTAGAGGTTGAAGATTAAAATAAAGTTAAAAATTAACTAGGAACAGGTAAGAAAAAAATTTATTGAATATTTATAAATAATAATCTATTGGAATTAAAATGTACCATTATTGGTGGACTATTATTTAAGAGATTCCTCTCAATAGTATTTTATTGTTTTTTAAATTTTCAGGAATTCCATCCCTCCAATATAAAAATGGAAATTGACCCCCTAACATCATTAAAACTATAGTGAAATTTATATCATACAAACCATATCCAAATTAGAAACAAAATTTCCTCACATAATTATAGAATCATCCATTTTTTAATAATTAAAACCATGTAGGAACTTTGGTGCTAACCAAACGAATTTACTCAAAGAAGATTTAATAGCCTTAAACAAACACTTTTTGTATTATTCTATAATAAACCTCCTCAGTTATTTTTTATACACTAATATATAATAAAATATCTATAATAAAGGTAATGATATTTTTTTATTACCAAAATTATCACACACTTCTATTCAATGGTATATGAAATCATTGTTTGTGTGTACGGCAGACTACCACCTCGCAAACCGATGACATTCATTATTGTATTACAACCACTCAAGGATTGGAATAATGATGTAAAAAAGATTATGATATATATGATATTATTGATGTATATATACTTCTATAATTATTATATATCACATACCACCCTTCTTTCTAATTTTTTTGAATACGAAAACCATGTTTGCAGAAATTTGGACTACTACCAATGAAAAGAGATGTGATTTTTTTATTACTTAAATGGAATGTATTCATGATTGGTTTAATAAAAAAATTCATATATATGAAATAATAATTATAATATAATGATAATTTACACAAATATATATCATTTATTTTATTTTATTTTAAAAAAAGACAATAAAATTGATACAAGTTCATTCATATATATGGACAACCGTCACCATGAATTTTGTATAACATTTTTTATTTATATTTTTAATATATTATTATAAAAACAAATATAACTAATATATATTATATTTATATTACTAATTAGATTCCTTAAATGAGTAAATCATTACCAATGTTAGAGGATCAAGAATAACAATTAAAACATGTGTGACAAACAAAGCAGTTAATTACCCAAAATGTAAATTTATCATGAAATTGTTCAAAACAGTGCCATATAAATTCATATGTAAGTAATATATGGTATTATATATATTAATATTTTGTATTTATACATTTATAAATAACATATATTTAGTATTCAAGAGTTTTGGACAACTTCAATGATAGTTAAGACTTAAGGTATGGAGAATTCATCTCTCTCTTATTTTTATGAGATACATACCTTAGCCACCACTTGACCATTTAGTTTGGTTTATATATTTTCCATGAATTTATTATTATATTATTATTATTATTAAATTTATGTGTATTTTGATATCATTTGTATGATAAATATTTAATTCATTTTACTGGTAAAATGGTTCCATCCCAGTATGGTAACATTGTATAAATTGTTCTTGTTTGAGATACTTGAAATTTTATACACCTACATTCATTTACGATGTCTATATAACACCCTTAGAAATGGTATATAATAAATATAATTTTTTAAATTATATTTTATTCTTTAGAAAACATTATTCTTCCATGATTATTTTTATTCTATGATAACAAACCATTAACATTTTATTGTTAAAATCTCATTGATTATCAATATTGTTTATGATTATGGTTCCACTGATGAAATATTATGATCTAGCTATTAATAATTATAATAAAAAATACTCTAACATAGATATAGATCGTATATCCATGTAATGTAACCATTAATCCACTCTTTGGTTCTTCAGATGAATAATAAAATGTATTTGAGAAAATATAACTCTATTTTATAATTTCATTCAAAAATGTATGTTCTTCCAAAAATAAGAAATAATTAAAAATTTTGTAAAACTTTTCAACCATAATAATTTGAAAATAAAAATAAATTTTTACCCAAGTTTTACCTTTATAATAAAATTATTTCTATTGTGGAATATTTATATCATTTTCTGATCTGGGAACTTTTTTATAGTTTTTATGGAACAAAATGAATGTTGATCATGTATATATTTATCCGCCATCATGACTTCCATTTTATTATTGCTTTATTTTATAGTTTATAATATTTTTTTATTAAAATTTATTTTCCAAATATTATATAATTTCAATGTATTTATTGTGGTTTTAAATGAAATTGGTTTTCAAAAAGGGTTTATTTTCAGGAAGTATTTAAATGATATGAAAATAATCATTTTTATATTTTCATACATAATTTCTATCAATAATGTTTTAATAATATGTTATATCTAGAAAGTGTCTATAATTATTTTCAATGAATTATATGTTTTCTATTCTATTTTAAATGATTATTTTTTTTTCAAAAATATTTTATGTTGTTAAATTGTTTCGAATTATTTCAAAAATATTCTTTTATACATTTTTAAAATATTTTTTAAATCAAAATGATCTCAAGGATATAAAATATTCTATTATAATTTTTCAAAGGTAATTTTAATTAAAAATGTTATAAACAATTTCTATTATAGAAAAAAAAAAGTAATTGAAAATTAACCTTTTTTATGGAATGTTTTAATTTAATTTTAGTGATTAATTATTATGTTTTCAAATGGGATAGAACAAATTGATATTGAAAATTTTTTGTGTTTAAAATTTTATTTTCCAAGAATATTTACTTCACCTAATAGAAACTCGAACTAAAATTAAAAAAAATTGACATATAAGATGATTTCCTTTGATATAGATTGTGAATTACTAGTTATATGATTGATGGATACTATAATAATTCATTATTTTAATGGTTTAGGATAAAATTAAATTTTTTGTTATGAAACATTTTTCTTGTCCATGAATTATTCCATGACAAAACACATATGAATCATGTGTCCTAATGGGTTATTCTATGATTATGAAACTTTTCTCTTTTCAATATGATATTATATGATGAAATTTTTATGTAAACTATTTAATATAAAGGGTAATGATATTGTTTTTATGAAATCTATTTATTCTTATGGGTCATGATATGGTGAATTCTTAACTGTCTTGTGGATCTTCTATGTGTGATTTCATCATGTGACTGGTGGGGCCTATTTCTCCCTCAGATTCATTTGGTAAATATTTTTATCTCATGGGATATACCTGGATGAAATGGAATGTCAACTACGTTCAAAAAAGGTGTTATTCCACTATAATGGTATTGGTAGTGAACCTTCAATTCAAAGATGGAATTTGGAGTGAACCATGACTACTAATATGGTTTGAGGATTAAACTCATTCAACTACAAGGGTTGTGATTGGGGATGGTAATTTTTCCACTAGAGTAGTTTTATCCCCATGATGATCCCTAGTAGGTTTTGTAAATATTCCTTCAATTATATAGAATTATTTTATATTCATACGTGTATGAAAAAAATTATATGCCTTTTTACAATATAACTCTCTAATGTAATATTAAATTTATTTTATTGTGATTCATGTTTTATGTTCATCAACCGTTATGAAATAACTATTGAGTGTGGTCATTGATCTAGAGGGTATGATATTCTAATGGTATTTTTATTTTCTCATACCTCTATATTACTCTTATACATAAATGTCTCTCTTATTTACCATTATTGATTATAAATGCTCACTATTATTTATGTTCCATCCCCTGGTGACGAAGAAATTTTTTATGTTGGGTTACAAAAGTGGAAGATCATTATGGGATATATTGGCGATCTTTCAACAAATTAGTATAATGCATTCCATTTTTTCAAAGATAGAAATGTATTACTATAACATCCCAAACCAATATTCCATCAACAGTTCCCCAATCTAGGTTGGCTACATCTCCTCATGTGCATCTCCCAAAATTCTAGAGTCTGTCGACTGGCCATGAGGGCCTTGGTGAGTCATTGGAGAGACTATACCCTAATTAGCTAAGTATATCATAATAGAAGAAAAATACATTCAATATCATAAAAATATAAACAAAATACAACTATAAATTAAGACAATATATGAATATATAAATTTATATATAAAAAAAAATCAAGAAATTTCACATATAAAACAATGTATATGAAACAAGTATCTAGAAAATAGCCATAATAGGTGCATGGAAATAAAATACAACACATGTATCCAAAATGAAAAAATGCCAAAAAGTTCATATAGCATCACTTTCCTCAGCTTGGTCCCATTCTCCACTACTCTAAATAAATGATAAACCATAAATGTTTAAAAAATTTTCCCTTTTATAATCTAAAACCATATAATCTATTTCGGTCCCCATAGAGGACAAAACCGGGTGTGAGATAAACAGTCCAGTATTTAACCACCCAGATGTCAATGCAGTCTGATGTTGTATAAGAAGTGTACTATATAAGTATTTGTAATCAATAACATAAGTGTAAAATCCAATGTCATATATCCATGATAAAAATTAAAACAAAACATCCTCCTAAGGCTCCCTGCCATAGGTTTTAGCTCCTAATAAATAATAAACATGAAATGGAAACACATAACTTTACCTTGTCGTACATCCAACCATACACAGTCCATATGTACATTCAATATAATTTGTCCATATCAAAAATTCATAGCCTTTTCATATAATTATGTGTATACATGAAGGGATGGATCCTTAGCTGTAACACCCCAGGTAAATAAAGAATATGACATTTTCTTATTTATCCAAATCTGTGAATAAAATATTAATATAACTTTAAAGGGGACGCTATGCTCGATGGTTTACCCAACACACAACAACGAGTTTCTTGGGAATCTTATGTTGCACTCTAATAATAAAATAATATTATTTTAAATGGTAGTTAACATGTAGTTGTTGTGTTGGCGGGAATGGATAGAAATAACTAAAATATGATTATATATGCTTTTAAATGTTTTTTCATTTATCCAATAAAAGACAAAGGCTTAAAATACGGAAAGAATTCAATTTTAGGCTTTTATACCCTAATTTTCACTAAAGGTTCACTTATCACCTTTTGATAGAGAAATGTCATTAAATATAGTTTTTATCACTCTTATACATTATTTTGGACCAAATAAAACTCTTCTTTAGAATTGGGACATCAAAATTTACTTTGTGTAAATTTTTGGTATCTTTCCGATAAAGTTCTTTTTTTCAATGAATAGTGTAAAATGTTGTATTTTAAATAAAAACCTATTTTTAATCTAATTTATTTATATGATTATATTATCTTTTGAATTGGTTTTAAAGTTAAATTAGAATATATTTTTACCATTAAATCCAATATTGGTCATTGGAATTAATATCACTTTGAAATCAGACTTAAACTAGTGTCAATCTTTTGATACTTATTGTTTCATAAAAACACGCTATTTGCTTTGACAGCGGGAATTAATTATTAAATTATTTAATCTCACTTATATGTTTTGAATTTTGTAAAATAGACCTCATTTTTTAATTCGGAATATCAAATATAGCTTATAGTGAATTTTTGGGATTTTTCTGAAAAACTTCAATTTTTGATGAATAGTGAAACCACTAAGTGATACTTATAAAAACTGATTTTTCCGTTTAAATGAAATTTTTCTACCATTGTGTTTTGATTTTCAGAAATCCGACATACATGGTTGTCATTGAGAAGTAAAATGTGGTTCAATGAGATTAAAATAATTTTTTGGTGAATAGTAACTTATTAAGTTTTTAATCGCGATTAGTGGTAATTAGTGTAGTTTAAGGTAAAAATAATGTTTTAATAATATGAGATGAGCTTGAAACATGTACTACCATAATTGGATGTGTCATGGCCGACCAAGACAAGCCATGGGTCATCTTGGGGACCTCATGGAGCCACTCTGGTTGGGAAATGACATAAATAACATTTTATTTAATGTAAAAGTAAAAATGACACAAACATAATATGTTTTACGAAAACAATTTTTACATGGGGTTATAAAGATCATAGTTTTGATTATAAATAGTCATTGGAAATTTAAAATTATTTCCTACATCATAGTATTTTTTTATAATTTTTAGACACTATATAAATTAAATTATTTATGACATCATGATGATGCAGCGATGACCTCATTATTTAACGATTTAAATTAAATGGAAAGATAATGTAAAATCTATGAACTACACATGTCCAAAACTTATTGGATGTGTGGATTTCGAACCCGTAACACCTTATCCATGAATTATATCAATGTGGGGCCTTATAAAACTGAAAAACATTTTCAAATAAAATAATAGTTCATAACTTCCCAAAAGTGACCCTCCTCTCCTCTTATAAAAGGCCCCCAACTCTACCTCATTACCCACACTCCCAAAGCCTTTTTCTAGGCCAAACCCTGCTCATTTACTCTCTCCACATCCCCCTCCTCATCTTAGAGGATTCCCTTTGAGAAGAATCGTTTCAAAGGAAGCCTTTAGGAAAAAATCAAAAGGAGTTACACTTTTAAAGGTGATTCATTCTCTCATGTTCATTTGTTTTATTTTGCTTCTCCAACCCCATAAACTCTTTTTATTTACATATTTTGTAACAACACCAGTATCTTCAATATACGAGGATGTTTTTATAAGATTTATTCGAGCTACACTCTCACAAAACTACATCAAATGGTTAAAGAACATACGGTTTCCGTGGATGGCAAAATTCTGCCTCCCGAAACGATGATTGTTCAATACTCATTTAACACCTTCAAAGGTGGACATTATGATTTCAGTATTTTTACATATGATATATAATATGTTAATGTTTTCCTTAAGATTCTGTATTTTACATTTTGGGCATACCTTTATGGTTTCCATTATGGGTATACGTGATATCTTCATTTAAGGAAGTGCGAACTACCGCCCCCTCAAAGTGATTTGATTCGTTATTACTATATGTGGTACATATAAAGGGTATATTTAATGATATTATATATGATACCATACTAGAATTAAAATACTATTATATATCATTATGTTTTAATTCCATTAAATATGAAATAGAAATGGAAGTAGCGTTCATGCGTACGTACGGCTTACCGTCTCCATGAACGGTACATTTCATTTCTTATCTCAAAATATCATGTACTATTATAAGTACATATATATAATGTATATATATTATGTATGATACATCTAAATGATTAATATAATTCTGGAATTAAAATATACATTCCTCTCATGTAGTTTTAATTCCATTAATACGACATAGAAATGAAAGTAGCGTTCATGCGTACGTACGGCTTACCGTCTCCATGAACGGTGCATTTCATTTCTTTCCTCTAAATTATTATGTGATATTATAAATACATGTATATTCTAGATATATATGACATATATAATATCCAAATTAGGAATGTCATTCTGGATATAACGAACCTTTGACCAAATTAACAACATGTAAGTGAAAGAAGTCTATTTTTGACTTAAGAACCAAATACCGACAAAATGAACATTATTAACATAAATGAATACATGATGTTCATAACATGGTATAAAATGAATAATTAACGTGAAAAAGGTTCTTAAGGAAGTAGATATTAACTCAAGTTTATTATTCAGGATGTTAAAGAACGGTCGGGTCAAGTCGGATACGAGGTAAGGGATCCTACTCCTCTCTTTCTTTTTAAGTACACACTTTTATGTCATTCCTTTTAAAGATCATATTTCTTGTTATTGGGATGATCTTTTATATTACACTTACTTTAATTTTTATGTTCATGTCATGAGAGACCCTATTCTCTCTCATCAATCCATTTTGGAGGTTTAGAGTGGCGCCGTTAGGCTGCCGAACTTTCGTAAGAGATCTAACCTCTCTCTTTCTTTTTAAGTACTCTCCTTTATGTCACTTCTTTTAAGCTCATCTTTGTAATGTTGGGGGATGTTCTTTTATATTACTCTTGCTGTAAATTTTATTTTAATGTGATGAGATACCCTATTTTATCCCATCAATCCATATTCGGATGTTTTATGTGGCGCCGGTAGGCTGCCGAGTTTTCGTAAGGGATTTTTCATCTCACTATTATTCCCGTGAGATTTATGCTACATTTTCCACAAATTCCATTGAGTGGTTTATGTAATGCACATTATTATACTCTTTGTGTAATATACTTTTGTTTATGAGTATTTACATCAATGATTTATTGTCCTTCTTTCATGGGGTGTATGTTTTGAAAGATACCCAAGTCGGTAAGGGAACCTTTCACCCTCCTCTTTTTTAAAAGACTTCTTTTGTTGGGTCTTTTAATTTACATATTGTTATGTTGGTATATGTTCTCATATATCCTTATTGATGTAAATTTTATGTCCAATTGATGAGATACACTTTTTATCTCTCATCAGCTCATTTTGATGTGATGCCGTTAGGCTGTCAAGGGAACTTTTTAACCCAATTTCGATTTCTTTGGGTTCAACATGTAGTCATTGAATATTTCATCCATTGAATATGTGTGAATGACCTTTTATTGTTTTTTACTTAATATCAACTTATATTGGGAGTATTTATATTTTTCACACATATTTTTGAGATTGATTTGTCCTTAATTTAAGGATACCTTCTTTATAAGGGATTTCATCGCATTTTACATCTCTATTGAGACTTCATTGTTGTTATGCACCAATTCACTCTTATATGGTGTATATACTTTTCTTTGGAATATTATATCATGAATCCATTTATTCTAATGATATTATAATGTTCTGATTAAATGTTATTCCTCAATTATTGTATTCAAGTGTCACTAATTTTGGTAAAACCCCTTTAACCAAAATAACGTTTTAAATGTTTTAATTATTTGTTCTTATTAATATCCATGTTTTCAAAATGGTTTTAAGGATTTATTTATATGGATATTAATGGTTTAAAATTTTAAGCTTCAAGGTGGTATGGGACACTAGGATTCAAAAATCTCTTTATTAAATCTTTTAAATGGTTTTGGAAATGGTTTCATTTTGAACGGATTCGTTATTTCAATATACTAAAATGTTATATTGTGATTGACATGTGGATATGTTATGTTTCCTTTATGAATGTTTTATGTGATACATTTATGTTATGGTTCTTGGGCATTCTTATGAAAACAGGTGGTTCCGTGATAAACTAAGGGAGGGTGAGCCCGATATAGCTCTCCAATGCATTGGGTAACGCGAAGGAGTGAAACGTTAAGGTTTCTCCGAAGAGATTTAGGGAATATACTGTGATGGGTATTCCAAACGTAACCAAGAGGGTTACTCCCTACGTAAGAATGTTATGAATTCTTCAAGTTACCTTTATGTCATATGATTTCTATGATTTTATGAGGTATGTTAAAGTGCCTATGTTTTATGGGTAAAGTATGATTTCATTCTTATGTATACATGTACTCATGATTCCTTTCCATACTTTTATATCCCTTACTGAGCTTTTTATGCTCATCCCAAGTTTTTGAAATGTTTTTCACAGGTCAAGGGAAGGGTACATGATGTGATGACAGTGTCAAGGATATGTCAAGGAAGAATCCATGTTTTATTTTAAATATGTTTCCGTTGATGGGAAGAATGAATACTGTTTTCATGTAACCTCTTTGTCTAAATATGGAATGTAATGCAAGTTTCATGATCTAATTCTCTATAACTCTAAACCTGAAAAGATCCTCAATGTGTAATCTTGTAATAACTCAAGATTAAGTAAGGTTTATGGCTGGGGCCTTATAGTTGGTATCAGAGGTCGGTTTAGATAACTTTAGAGGTTAGGGTATTCTCTAAGCATAAGTGACAGTACTATAATGGTTAGGATTTCAGAAAGAGTACTAGTTTTAGATAAAGTGAATGAGTAAGTATATCTTAGTGTTTATCTTCCTCATTAGTACATGATTCTTATGTTGATATACTCACACTGACCTTTCTGTTTTTAGTGAATGAATGGATCTAGCAGGCACCAAAGAGACAACAGGTTTGAAGGAAACTGTGGTGGTTCTATGATTAAGATACTAGATAAAATGGGGGATTCAATGAGGAAACTCGTGGTTGTTCTAAACCAACTATCAAGGAGTCATGATCAACCACTTCAACCTTGGTGAGTTCTATAATGCATCATGTAAGAGATGGCCAACTCGATGTGGAAATTAAGGTAATAATTATTAAGGTAACCATTAGGGTTTATAAGATACTTAATTTTTAGGTAATTATGGGTTACTCTATGATATGATGGAAAATGAAAGGAATGAGATAAACATGAGGTTAAAATATGTTATGATTATTCTTGAATATTTTATCTCATTTTGCGGAATTTTTTAAGAATTATATAGTTTTGGAAAAATGACAACACGCAGACCGTGTGACATCCCGTCGTGTCGGACAAAGCTGTGGGAATCGAACCCACAACCAATGTGCAACTGGTATTTATCGCCTACCACTGGACTACGTGAAGTCCCTGGTTAGTTTGACTGATTCATTCTAGTTATATGATTTTATGAATTAAGAGTAAGTTGATTTTGGGTTGTTTATGAAAATGATTAACCTATCATGGAGGATATGTGATTAGGTTAATTACTTTTCAATACGAGACTTTAGGAGCAACTGATGTTGTTTGGAGATAAATGTTACGATTTAACTTGGAAGACTATGTGACTAAATCATTCAAATATTTGGGTTTCAATATTATATTGGTTTAATTTGAAGAATTTTATGGACAAATTTTTTATCGGATGGTCCTCGTTGAACTTTGGGTTTTGTTGGACAAATTTTGGAGATTAAGAATAGATTTTCTTTTTAATGGGTTATCCTTTTCTGGATTTTCTGACCTTGTACTAACCTTTTTGGTTTTGTTTTTGGTTAAAGCCTAAATACATGGGATGTATATAGTTCTATTTTGTGGATTAGGTGATTCTCTAGAAGTTGATTATAGTACTCTTAATGTGAACAAGTCTTCCTAAATACTCGTCTTTTGGAAAAAATATGAGTTTGTTTAAGGAATCTAATAAAAGTTGAAAGTCAATATGATAAGTGATTATGTTTCCTTATGAATAAATTCCTCAATAAAAAGTGTCTTAAAACAAAAATGTTTTCTATTAACTTTTTCTACTAGGGAATCGAATACCGTTTAACCCATCACAAGTTTGTGATTTCCTCGTGGTTAACTTTCTCCTAAACATGTTTTCTATCACTCTCCATCAGAACATGACCCTTTGTTTTTTCCTCCATGTCCATATTTTCATACTTGGAATCCTAGTATGGGTTAACTCGGGTGACCTTTGTACTTATCTTTCTTTATTTTAAAGTGTTTTTTTACCGACTTTTGTTCCGATGTGGGACTTTCAAGGATGTTTCCAAGCTCAATTTTAAAAATTGCGAGGACGCAATTCCCAAAAGGGGGGAAGGATGTAACACCCTAGGTAAATAAAGAATATGACATTTTATTATTTATCCAAATTTGTAAATAAAATATTAATATGACTTTAAAGGGGACGCTATGCTCGATGGTGTACCCAACACACAACAACGAGTTTCTTGGAAATCTTACGTTGCACTCTAATAATAAAATAATATTATTTTAAATGGTAGTTAACATGTAGCCGTTGTGTTGGCAGGAATGGATGGAAATAACTAAAATATTATTATATATGTTTTTAAATGTTTTTTCATTTATCCAATAAAAGACAAAGGCTTAATATACGGAAAGTATTCAATTTTAGCCTTTTATACCCTAATTTTCACTAAATTTTCACTTATCACCTTTTGATGGCGAACTGTCATTAAATATAGTTTTGATCACTCTTATACATTATTTTGGACCAAATAAAACTCTTCTTTAGAATTGGGACATCAAAATTTACTTTGTGTAAATTTTTGGTATCTTTCCGATAAAGTTCATTTTTTTCAATGAATAGTATAAAATGTTGTATTTTAATTCAAAACCTCTTTTTAATCTAATTTATTTATATGATTATATTGTCTTTTGAATTGGTTTTAAAGTTAAATTAGAATATATTTTTACCATTAAATCCAATAGTGGTCGTTGGAATTAATTTCACTTTGAAATCAGACTTAAACTAGTGTCAATCTTTTGATACTTATTGTTTCAAAAAAACACGCTATTTGCTTTGACAGCGGGAATTAATTATTAAATTAATTAATCTGACTTATATGTATTGAATTTTGTAAAATAGACTTCATTTTTGAATTCGGAATATCAAATATATCTTATGGTGAATTTTTGGGATTTTTCTGAAAAACATCAATTTTTGATGAATAGTGAAACCACTATGTGGTACATATAAAAACTGATTTTTCCGTTTAAATGAAATTTTGCCACCATTGTGTTTTGATTTTAAAAAATCCAACATAAATGGTTTTCATTAAGAAGTAAAATGTGGTTCAATGCGATTAAAATAATTTTTTTGGTGAATAGTAACTTATTAAGTTTTTAATCGCGATTAGTGGTAATTAGTGTAGTTTAAGGTAAAAATAATGTTTTAATAATATAAGATGAGCTTGAAACATGTCCTACCCTCATTTTATGTGTCATGTACGACCTAGAAAAGCCATGGGTCAACTTGGGGACCCCCTGGAGCCACTTTGGTTGGTAAATGACATAAATAACATTTTATTTAATGTAAAAGTAAAAATGACACAAACATAATATGTTTTACGAAAACAATTATTACATGGGGTTATAAAGATCATATTTTTGATTATAAATAGTCATTGGAAAGATACAAAGATTTCCTACATAATAGTATTTGTTTTATAATTTTTAGAAACTAAATAAATTAAATTATTTATGACATCATGATGATGTAGCGATGACCTCATTATTTAACGATTTAAATAAAATGGAAAGATAATGTAAAATCTATGAACTACACATGTCCAAAACTTATTGGATGGGTGGATTTCGAACCCTTAACACCGTATCCACGAATTATATCAATGTGGGACCTTATAAAACTAAAACACATTTTCAAATAAAGTAATATATCTTTACTACCCAAAAGTGACCCTCCTCTCCTCTTATAAAAGGCCCCCACCTCTACCTCATTACCCACACTCCCAAAGCCTTTTTCTCGGCCAACCCCTGACCATTTACTCTCTCCACATCACTCTCCTCATCCTAGAGGTTTCCCTTTGGGCAGAATCCTTTTAAAGGAAGCCTTTAGGCTCAAATCAAAAGGAGTTACACTTTTAAAGGTAATTCATTATCTCATGTTCATTTGTTTTATTTTGCATCTCCAACCCCCTAAACACATTTTATTTACATAATTTTTAACAACACAAGTATCTTAAATATATTAGGATGTTGTTATAAGATTTATTCGAGCTACACTCTCACACAACTAAATCAAATGGTTAAAGAACATACGGTTTCCGTGGATGGGAAAATTCTGCCTCCCGAAACGATGATTGTTCAATACTCATTCAACACCTTCAAAGGTGGCCATTATGATGTCACTATTTTTATATATGATATATAATATGTTTATTTTTTCCTTAATCTTCTTTATTTTACATTTTGGGCATACCTTTATGGTTTCCATTATGGGTATACGCGATATCTTCATTTAAGGAAGTGCGGACTACCGCCCCCTCAAAGTGATTTGATTCATTATTACCATATGTGGTACGTATAAAGGGTATATTTAATGATATTATATATGATACAATACTGGAATTAAAATACTATTATGTTTCATTATGTTTTAATTCCATTAAATATGAAATAGAAATGGAAGTAGCGTTCATGTGTACGTACGGCTTACCGTCTCCATAAACGGTACATTTCATTTCTTATTTCAAAATATCATGTACTATTATAAGTACATATATATAATGGATATATATTATGTATGATACATATAAATGATTAATATAATTCAGGAATTAAAATATACATACCTCTCATATAGTTTTAATTCCATTAATACGACATAGAAATGAAAGTAGCGTTCATGCGTACGTACGGCTTACCGTCTCTATGAACGGTGCATTTCATTTCTTTCCTCTAAATGATTATGTGATATTATAAATACATTTATATGCTGGATATATATGATATATATGATATCCAAATCAGGAATGTAATTCTGGATATAACGAACCTTTGACCAAATTATCAACATGTAAGTGTAAGAAGTCTATTTTTGACTTAAGAACCAAATACCGACAAAATGAACATTATTAACTTAAATGATTACATGATGTTCATAACATGGTATAAAAGGAATAATGAACTTGAAAAAGTTTATTAAGCAAGTAGATATTAAATCAAGTTTATTATTCCGGATGTTAATGAACGGTCGGTTCAAGTCAGATACGAGGTAAGGGATCCTACTCCTCTCTTTATTTTTAAGTACACACATTTATGTCATTCCTTTTAATGCTCATCTTTCTTGTTATTGGGATGATCTTTTATATTACACTTACTGTAATTTTTATGTTCATGTGATGAGAGTCCCTATTCTCTCTCATCAATCCATTTTGGAGGTTTTGAGTGGCGCCGTTAGGCTGTCGAACTTTCGTAAGAGATCTAACCTCTCTCTTTCTTTTTAAGTACTCTCCTTTATGTCACTTCTTTTAAGCTTCTATTTGTAATGTTGGGGGATGTTCTTTTATATTCCTCTTGCTGTACATTTTATTTTAATGTGATGAGATACCCTATTTGATCTCATCAATCCATATTCGGAAGTTTTATGTGGCGCCGGTAGGCTGCCGAGTTTTCGTAAGACATTTTGCATCTCACTATTATTCCCGTGAGATTTATGCTACATTTTCCACAAATTCCATTGAGTGGGGTATTTACTGACCATTATTCTACTCTTTGTGTAATATAATTTTGTTTATGAGTATTTACATCAATGATATATTGTCCTTCTTTCATGGGGTGTATGTTTTGAAAGATACCCAAGTCGGTAAGGGAACCTTTCACCCTCCTCTTTTTTAAACACTACTTTTGTTGGGTCTTTTAATTTACATATTGTTATGTTGGGATATGTTCTCATATATCCTTATTGATGTAAATTTTATGTCCAAGTGATGAGATACACTTTTTATCTCTCATCAGCTCATTTTGATGTGATGACGTTAGGCTGTCAAGGGAACTTTTTAACCCAATTTCGATTTCTTTGGGTTCAACATGTAGTCATTGAATATGTCATCCATTGAATATGTGTGAATGAACTTTTATTGTTTTACACTTAATATCTACTTATATTGGGTGTATTTATATTTTTCACACATATTTTTGAGATTGATTTGTCCTTAATTTAAGGATACCTTCTTTATAAGGGATTTCATCACATTTTATATCTCTATTGAGACTTCATTGTTGTTATGCACCAATTCACTCTTATCTAGTGTATATACTATCCTTTGGAATATTATATCATGAATCCATTTATTCTCATGATATTATAATGTTCTGATTAAATGTTATTCCTCAATTATTGTATTCAAGTGTCTCTAATTTTGGTAAAACCCCTTTAACCAAAATATCGTTTTAAATGTTTTAATTATTTGTTCTTATTAATATCCATGTTTTCAAAATGGTTTTAAGGATTTATTTATATGGATATTAATGGTTTAAAATTTTAAGCTTCAAGGTGTTATGGGACACTTTGATTCAAAAATATCTTTATTAAATATTTTAAATGGTTTTGGAAATTGTTTCTTTTTGAACGGATTCGTTATTTCAATATACTAAAATTTTATATTGTGATTGACATGTGGAAATGTTATGTTTCCTTTATGAATGTTTTATGTGATACGTTTATGTTATGGTTCTTGGGCATTGTTATGAAAACGGGTTGTTCTGGGATAAACTAAGGGCGGGTGATCCCGATATAGCTCTACAATGCATTGGGTAACGTGAAGGAGTGAAACGTTAAGGCTTTTCCGAAGAGATTTAGGGAATATATTGTGATGGGTATTCCAAACGTAACCAAGAGGGTTACTCCCTACGTAAGAATGTTATGAATGCCTCAAGTTACCTTTATGTCATATGATTTCTATGATTTTATGAGTTATGTTAAAGTGCCTATGTTTTATGGGTAAAGTATGATTTCATTCTTATGTGTACATGTACTCATGATTCCTTTCCATACTTTTATATCCATTACTGAGCTTTTTATGCTCATCCCATGTTTTTGAAAGGTTTTTCACAGGTCAAGGGAAGGGTACATGATGTGATGACAATGTCAAGGATGTGTCAAGGAAGAATCCATGTTTTATTTTAAATATGTTTCCATTGATGGGAAGAATGAATACTGTCTTTCATGTAACCACTTTGTCTAAATATGGAATGAAATGCAAGTTTCATGATCTAATTCTCTAAAACTGTAAACTGAAAAGATCCTCAATGTGTAATCTTGTAATAACTCATGATTAAGTAAGGTTTAAGGCTGGGGCCTTATATTAGCATTATGAAAAAGGAATCTTCGTTGAGTCCTAGGAGAATCTCAATGGATGCTCAGTAAAGGCACTAGTTGGAGTCTAAGGATCTTGTGTACAAACATGTCTTACATTAGTCCAATAATTCATGATCCATGCTTTATAAATGCTCAAATCATCCCAGAATATCACGAACCTTGAAGAATAATCTATCCAAGGCGTCCATGGCCACATTCCATATACAAGGAGATCCCACCGTGTGGCATCTATATAGCCATTCGTCCATTTTGCATCATATAACATTTAAACATCCATATAGTCTTACTGACTCAATTAATGAAATGAATTAAATTTCATATAATGAACATACCCACTCATTTAATACATTTCCATACCTAAACATTACAATATTATACCCCAACATAGATTTCATTTCCATTTAATCATGAATCATTGGAATACCCACCCATTCAATACAATCTCTAACAATCCATTTAAGAAATTTAAATAAATCAATGAGTATAACCCTATCATTTAACCAATTTCATTCATGCCATCAAATCATGTTAAGAATGGAATATTATGATAACACATGGAAATGATGGATAACATCTCGTGAGAATGTAATTAAATCCCATATAATTATAATTGAGCTACTTTAAACACGGAAATCTCAAGAACCCACCCAATCAGGACATCCTCCATCAATAGATACCCCTCCTGGGCTGACACTGAATATTGGGAGATAATAACCCCCCGATTTATTCCTCTAGTAGGCCCCGGGATGGAAACTAACACCAAGGGTATACATATCACACAATATGGAAGGAATTATCCTTTTTTAAATTGGATCGGTTGATATGAGAGATCATACAAAACACAACACCAAGTCATAATATAAATGAAATCCACATTTTATCCCACATGTATGTGTAAAATATAACTGATACAAAAAATACTATAAAGTAATTTACTGAAACACAACCGAAAGTAGTGACTCACATCATTCCTAAAGCCCGATATAGTAATGCTAATCATGGTCCATGTAATCCTCCTCAAATGATGAACAATGTTTTGTATTCATACTATGAGAATACATGTATACTCAATAGGAAAACCAAAATCTCTTGTGCACATGTGAAAGGAGCTTAAAAATTCACCAATGATAAAAAACATAAGAAAACATCACATACCAGGTACACTAATCATCCCATACTAACCAAGTAATTCTTAAAAAATAACACAAGACGTGTAAGCTAATATAATTCACATCTATGATAGGTAACCCCATACCACTTCCCATTGATTAGCTACTCTTTTATATTGGTAAATGACTTTGTGCTCCCACTTTTTCCAAATGTACTTCATCTCTGCCCACCAACACACACCTGCACCCAATAACCCACACCACATCTACACCATTGAAACTTAGGCCACATACCACATCACATCCGGACTACTGTGTAGAAACCCAGTTTTTTGCATATAAGACTTTGGAATATTTCTTTACATTATTCCAGAGCAAGGAATTTAGACGGCGTGCAATTCCGAGCCCCGGTGTGGTCGGAATTAAATTTCAAATGCCTTAACCCTAGGGACACAAAATAAATGGGATAACTCCTAAAAATTGTTTCATCTCAGACATCTGAGTGTACGAATGGTTACGAAATGGGGCTTTTACACAAGGAACAACATAAAATATGTCGTCGCGGGACTTTTGTACCCCTCGCCTGTTAAGAGAACATTAAACAGGTAAATTAATTTATTTATTTATTCTTTAATGTCTTAACTCTAGTATCTCATAAACTGTAGATCGTACTGGAAAACTGAGGGAACCATTGAGTTAGGAGCGTGTCGTTTACCCTAGCAGGGGTGTAACTTTTGTGGGCGTGGGCCTTCTGTAGAAAAAGTCCCGAAAGACGTAAATGTAAAAAAATAATTAAATTATTTTATTTTATTCAAAACATTAAATTAAATAACTCTTTAAATAAAACTCGGATCAGAAATCTGAGACCACCATTGAGTTCAAAATGTGGTGTTTTACCTAGGCGCATCATAAAACATGTAGGCAAGTGTTCTCTAGATCCTGAGCCCTTTGGAACCTATTTTGTTTATGTTTTTAAATAGAGTAGGGGGTAGAGAATTCATTCTCTAGACAACTCCCCCTCTCTCCCCCCTCTATGTATCTTTTTATCTCTCTCTCTCTCTCCAACCTTTGATAGATCGACAACAACTCACCAATGTATCGCAACAAGAGCAGATCAGGCATGTTAGTGGAAATGAGTATATCAATCTGAGGTAGGATCTATCTCGTTTTAAGTTTCAATTCAAAATTTAATTTCAAAATCCTTCGAATTCCCTTAGTTTCTTCATTTCGTTTATTATCATTGATGGACACACGAACAAGGCCATCTATCCATGCGTGGAAATCCTTTGTTTCATCAATGTTTTTCATTCTGCGCGTATACAGTTCAATATTCTCATGTTCCAATTAGACCGTTGGATCACCGATCAGAAGGTAGGGCACTCATCTTTACGTCGTTAGGAACCCGTGACAAGTCACAGTTTCGTGGTCGGGTCTTCAGATTCAGGTTAATGGCCTATAGAATGTGTCACTGGAGAAAGGTTCTTCTGGAGGAGATGGGTCTTTGGAGGCAGTGGTAGGAAGTCGGTGGGTTGTCACTGGAGAAGATTCAGGCTAGCCAGTAGTAGATACTGGCTAGAAGACAGAGGTAGAGTTACCCATGGGTTTGCCAGAACCACTCTAGCACGGAGGCACAAAGCATGAGCATCTTGGGAGCACCAGAATTGCGGAACCAGGGTGAAACGATGGGTGATGATCATCTGGGGGTATGCTGCGAGGTAGGGGCCGCCCAGGTGGCCGGCCGATGTTGGTCGTCTGTGGGGAAATGCGCATGGGAGGAATAGAGACCCACTTTTGTGGGTCTCTCTCTGACCTGGTAAAAGGGTTGGGCATGGTGTCTAGCAGGGTAAGAATACCCATGATAAAAAATAAGAAATGTTAATAGGGAAAAAAACATGAGTGGCCTCTTTCCTTTGAATAGATAGAGGATTAAAAAAGGGGTTTTTTTTATAAAAAATGTGTTAATAAATTAATAAAAATAAAAATAATATAAAATTATTATTGTTAAGAGGTAGTTTTTCTAATATAAAACCCCCATATAGAGTCCATTTGACACATCGTTTGTGGTTGTGTAGTCCCGACGATGAGACTGCCTTTTGGAGTCCAATATTGGATACATAATTCAGAGTTGAGGTGTGGCCCCTACGGGCTTCCATTCGAGCTATGTGAAACATTTTATAACATTTTCATCGGACGTCCGTTCAGGGTGAATGAGTAGTCATTTCATGGTGTATTTCTGAGGGAATTTCAATGGTGCGATCTTCCATCTTAAATTCTTCACGGTGGTGTGGGCCCCACAAGGTCCGGTTTGGGTGTTGATGGTGAATTTCTTCTTCTTCACCAGGTGTCCATTTTGGACAAGTGAAAAGTTGATATTGTGTACTTTTCCGAGAGGGTCACAATGGTGTGATCTGTTGGTAGCGCTTCGGGATCGTCATATGGGTCCCACGTAGCACCGCATGTGTTCGTTATGACGTAATTTATCCTTTTCTCTGGATATACATTCCACATGAGTAAGCAGTCAATTCAGTGTGTTTTTACGATTTTATTGCAATGGGACAATGCGCCTGACTGTTTTCGAGACTGAGACACAGGCCCACGATACGTCATTCGGGAGTAAAGCAGCGATGGAAAACTTCTTTATCATATGTCCGTTGGAGGCATGCAGATAGTATATTTCGTGTGATTTTCCACAAGGATTACAATGGTTCATTTTGTTTGGATGTGCGGATTCTCATTAGAGATCTTATTACATGTCGAAGCATGGAAGGTGGTCTGGTGGCGGTTCTTCTTTCTGTGTTTGGAAGATAACCCTTGGCATGTGATCGCGTTCACTCCTGTGTGAGTGATGATGATGTTTGAAGAGATATGGTTGGCCATGATAGGGCCATGGAGGAAGCAGGTTTGTGAAATTAAGTTTCCCCCCTACACGCTGACTTTGGGTGTTGTTTTCACGATAGTATTTGGGCTAGATATGTGGAATACTATATGAGTATACCTGTATTCTTGGTGGTTCATGTGGTGGTTTGTACCCATGGACATTTGTGCTTGGTTTGGAGATTAGTTGGGGCCACACATCATGAGGGCCCCATATGCATGTCATGTTCTGTTTTACTCACCTTTGATCTCTCGTGACGTAAAGGGTCCCTCGTTTCACGATGGTTTAGACCAGCAGTGTTGAGTGATTTCCCTAGTACTATTCTTGATGGTGTGATCAATGGAGTGGTTTGGGTTCCCCATTTTTTCCTTAGCCATGAGGGCTTTCAGTATCACGTCCCTTCGTGTTCCATGGTAGTGTTTTTGTGGATTCGGTGTGACCAATACTTTACACGGGCACCAATCCTCTACACAAGAGGTTGTTTCCAGTAGGGTACGATGCCCTAGTGATCTTTGGTGCAGATTCCCTAGCTGAGTATCGAGATCATATGCTCCTTCCGTGTTCTACCATGACATTTTTCCATATGGAGAGCTATAGGTATCAGCGTGACCCACACTAAGCAGGCGTTGAACGTCTACTAGGTGAATTGTTCTGATGTTGGGTGGTTTCACGTTACCAACTTCATGTTCTGATGGAAAGTGTTGTACCAACCAGTAAGGATGGAAAGAGCAGTTCCGGGTTTACCTTCCAGCGAGGCTGGGCAGTGGGTTGCTCATCGACTTCTTCAGGTTTACCCTCCAGTGGAGACTAGGTAGTGGGTTTCTCATTGGCCTCTTAGGGTTTACCCTCCAGCAGACACTGAGCAGTGGGTTACCGGACGACTTCTTAGGGTTTACACTCTAGTAGAGACTGGGCATTGGGTTACCTGATGACCTCTTAGGGTTTACCCTCCAGCAAAGACTGGACAATGGGTTACCCGGTGACCTCTTAGGGTTTACCCTCCAGCAGAGACTGGGTAGTGGGTTACCCGTTGACATTTTAAGGTTTACCCTCTAGTGGGGCTGGAATGTGGGTTACTTGACGACTTCATTCAGACTCAGTATTTTCTACTATGCTAGTTTGTGGCGTTTCTCCATGACTACCGGAGCAGGACCCTTGGTTGTACATGTCAGTGATGTGATAGATTTGACTTTGTGTAGACCTATCGACATTGTGAAAGTCACAATGTGTGGTTTGACTTTCCCCATAACTCTCAAGTATGAGGGGTTCTTTCCCCACCAAGGCGCATCCTTGAGGCGCGACCTAAAACCATGCAGGCGAGTCAGTGCCACCCAAAGCGAATAGTGTCATGGTGCGGTGAATTGAGCCTCTTGCCTTGTAGTTCGGGGCAGACGGGTGGGATGCTGGACATCGATGGTGTTTACTTCTATGACTGTTGTGTACTCAATTTCTTGGGCTGCGATATGGGATGGAGATACTCTTATGATCTTGTTCGTTCTTCTTGATTGAGCATATGGATATGTATATATCTTGTTCCAGTACCCACTCATTGGGTTTTGGTTACTCTCCTTCCCTGAGAGGCGAAGACGCGCACGGTATTCCACATTCTTTCCGTGTTTAGCTTCTTGTGGTTGGATTATTCTACTCTCCTTCTATAGGTAGCGAAGTCTAGATGAGAAGTTCACATTCTCATCGCTTCTAGCTCCTTGTGTTTGGGCGAGTCTACTTCCTTCCTCGTGTTGGGTTGATCTGTACTCTCTACTGCACTCTCGGTTGTACTCCTTTACCTTTCCCGATTTGATCTATTGTGCACCTCTTTAGTACCTCCTGTGTTCCTCCCTTGAGCCTTCAGGGAATCCTACTGAGTATTTTTATACTAACCCCTTTTTGGGCTTTGCCCACACTTGGTGTTCAATTGTTGATGATGGACAGGTTGATCATGATGTCAGAGGAGCTTAGTATTTTGGGAGCTTGGACCGCGTACGATGGTCGTAGTCAGGTTCCATGTGAGGAACCCTCAAAACTGTTGTACTTTTTTACCTGTTTCCGGGTTGTGGCACTTTTTTGGTTGGTCGCGTGTTTGGCCCTTTTTCTTTTTAATTTACCTTCAGCATTTAATTTGTACTGTTTAGAGGAAAATTCCCTTTTATGGTTATTTATGGTAGTTGGTATAATACTTTTTATTTTACTCTGCACTTAAACATTCAGTGGGATGTGTGTGTGTGTATAGGTTCTCAGGTAAAGGCCTCTCTGTGTTGTTTAGAATTTGGCACTTTTCCCTAGCCTGTGGCATCTGGAAGTGGGCCTGGGGTTGTTGCAGCTCAATTCCGGGTAGAGTCGGGTCATGACAAAGTGGTATAAAAGGTGGTTCATTTGATGGGATGTTGTTTGGAAGTCCCTAAAAAGGAATTGGTTGAGCTCTAGGGCAACAGTGTCAATGTTTCTAGAGAGAGGATCTCAGGCTAGGAATTCCAGTGATGGTGTGGCAACCGATGTATCCATTCACCAGGACCCTAATAACCTTCATGTCGACTAGGAATGCTGAGACACTTGTTGCAGGGAAAATTGGTTTGGGCATCACATAGTATTGAGTCATTGACTATCCTTCTTGAGTTATCTCTCCATTGTTGTAACAATTATATACATATATGCTTGTCTAATCATGACACTCCTTGAAAATATTTAGGTTGTCTCCACAAAGACAGCCAGCGGGGATACCATCTTTGGTTCATGACGACGACCATTTGATCTACAAGGCCTTAGTCTAAGACCCGTCATGCAAGTCCCTTTCTCTGAGGGGGACGGTAGCAACACCCCCATCTAGTGAGCAGTAGCCAGATCCAGTAGGGCAGACGAAGCTTGAGCACTGGTTGAGCGCGCTCCGTTAGTTCCAGCTACAGATACCGCTAAGGTTCAGTGGTGAGCCAGACCCTCAGGCAGTAGAGGTTTGGATAGAGATAGTGGTTCGCCTCTTCAGGCTTGCGCAGACACCGAAAGATCTGAAGTTGGCTTTGGCCGCTGGCCTTTTCCACAGAGCATCTGGGCGTTGGTGGAGTCTGGTGACTCAGTTACTCGATGAGTCATCACTTTGGTAGGATGACATTTAGTTTCTTTTTCATGAGGATTTTTACCCCTCCTTCTTATGCTCCATTCAGATACAGGTGATCCTACAGTTTCGTTATGGATGAATGACGGTGACTGAGTATGCGACTAGTTTCGTAGACTGTGCACATTTTTACATAGACTTAGTCCACGATGGCAACTTCCGAGCATGGAAGTTCAGGCAGGGTCTCCGCAGTGAGATTCATTCTATCATAGTACCCGTGTGCATTTCCACTTATGTCGAGGTGCTAGAGTAGGCACTGGTGATAGAGAGCTTCCTGTCACGCTCTATAGTTGTTGGTGGGAGTAGGCACGACGGAGTTGAGACATCTGCCACAGCTAGCAAACATTGAAAAACAGAAGATCGACATAGGTGGATTTCTGATAACCAGACCCAGGGGCATGATCTTACCCTACAGTGGCCCCGGAGGGCACCAGTGAAGCCCAGAGAGTGTCAGTGTTATGCTTGCGATGAGCGTGGAAACTTGGCATGGGCCTGCCCGACCAGGAATGTTGAGAATATCGGGCAGGTAGCAGGTGAACCACCACGGCAGAGGCAGCATTGTGATCTGAGTAGCACCCAGAGAGGTGGTGCTAGCAGAGGATCATGGGGAGCTGGTAGTGGGGGACGACTTTATGAGGTCTTCCCATCACCACTAGGTGGTCCACATAAGGCTCCAAGAGCAAATAGTTGTCACCACAGACAACTGCGATCTTTGGATGTCTACAATCCTACAAAGCATGAGATGATAAGAGGTACACTTTAGGAATCTTCTACTTTTTGCAGTATAATTGTTAGAATTTGTGTGTGAAGTACTGTTTTTTCCCTACTCTTTGCTTGAGGTGTTACCAAGTGACACGGGGCGTCGGTGTAACCCTATGTCAGTAGAGTAGAAGGCGTGGAACATTTTTCTTTATTTTATGGTATCTACTCCTTTGGTTTCCTTGTGTGTAAGAGAGTCTTGGTTATGGGACATCGACTAGGAAACAATGCGTGACTAGATATCCTTAGGTGTTTCACCAAATGGATATTCTGAAGGATGGAATCATCGGGCTTTGTCCCATGTGAAAATGGTGATTATAGTCATGACGTGCAACGTAGTGGTTCGATCGGGGATGTGACCTACCCCCGAGGTCCTTCAAGACATTTGAGACCATGCGAAGGGAAGGAATGGTTTCCTACCACCTTGCCCAATCCCCAATGATTGGAGTGGGTGCACGACGTCTCCCACGTGACTCACCTAAGTATAGGTGTGCATGCTTCTATGCACATAATCGGCAAGGACAGACCTCATGTGAGCAGATGAATCCTTTGGTTCATGTGCCGTGATACAGAACTGTGAAATTGTTTTCCTGGTAACGGGAGAGACAGGTGTGGGCTTAGTACCTCGGGATGTTCCCTAGTTTTTATTTTTGAGGACGAAAATCATGAAGGAGTGTAAAGACCCAATGTTTCATTAATGTAAATCGCTCTTGATCTAATTAAATGTATCTTTATGTTTATATAAAATTTCAACATCGTTGGTTTTATGTTATGAATTTTGATCGTTGAAAATATAGCCGTTGAACATCGATCACATGATTAGTTTATATATAGGGCTTTAACAAATATAATTTACTCAGAAAAAGGATGTGATGGCCTCATACAGTATAATTTCCCCATACGAAGCCCATTTGTCAGAGCTCAGAAAAGAGGTGGCATCCTTGGGCATCACTCTTGACCAAGCCCATGTTGAGCTTCATCATGTCAAGCTCGAACAGGACCGTCTACAGGAAAAGTGGAAGTTGATAGAGATTACCACTCGAGCAATGTTATCTGAGCCACCCCAAGAGTCTGTCACCATCGCACACTTTACCCTTTGGTCTTATGCAGATGTTTTAAGGGGTTATGTAACAAATCACTTGTACTATGTTCATGTATATTATTTTTGTATATAATAATAAATATACCTCCTTGTCATTTTTGATACATTGTAAAAAGTTTTTAAATTACAAATAGTTTTTTTAGTTATTATTTAACTAAGAATTATGTTTTTTTAAATTAAGGGATTTCTGAATTAAATAAGATTTTAATAAAATAATAATATTATTATTAAATTAATTTTTATTAAATATAAATGATCTTATAATTTTATGAATGCAATTATAATTTTTATTAAAGTTTGAAAGCCATTTCTGTGAAAACCCATGAATTTTCGATAAATGTCTGCTTTTATTTTGAAAGTGAAAATTAAAATCTTTAGAAAATTATTTAGATAAAATAAATTTTATTTCTGGAATCAGGACATCGAAATTATCAAATGGTGAATTTTTCATAAATTTCTGATACAGTCAATTTTTTGTGTAAAAATTAAAAACCGTTTAAATATATAATGTGTTTTATCCCATCATAATGACCCAATAGTGGTGTAATAAAATTCTATAAACTTTATGTTCTGGCAATATATGTTTTACAATTAAAATAATGTGATTTTGGGTTTGTTTGACTTACTTTTCAAAGCATTAATGGACCCCTCAAGACATATTAAACACCTTGTCTTTTTAAATTTATTTCCATGGGAGTGTGACTCACCTCTACATAAGCAACCTAATTATTTTAAGATGTTTGGACATTAGACATATAAAATATTTTTTCCTCTTCTCTTTTCCAAAAATCATGGGCAAAAACCATGATATTGTTTGTGGTTTGGATTAATTTAATATAAGGGGTCCCAAACCTAAATAATAAAGAATTCCCTCACATTTCCTATATAAACCCACCCAAGCTCCCACTTACTCCTCACTCAAAACCACTGGAATTCGTTCAACCTCTACCCTAATCTCTATAAAATCTTCCCAAGGTTCCCTAAGCTCCCAAGAAGCCTCTCTCAAGCCTCTCTCACGCCATTGAAAGCAAACTTCCAAGTAAGGGTTTTTTATTCCTTTCTCATTTTGTCCAATTTTCTTCATATAGTTATGACCTTTTAATTTAAATTATAAATGATGGGGTATGGTTTCACACCTCACCTATATAGACCTCTTATTGTTTTAATGATGGGATACCCCTTTATCTATCATTAAATTCCTCCCATATACACCCATTACTATGCCAAAATTCCGAAATGAACTTCTCTCTCCTCTTTTACATTCAAGCTATAATTTTTTATCATGAATCTCAATTCCATTACAATTGTTTGGACATATATCTATATGACCCCCTTACTGTCCATTTCATATAATTATTATGAGACACCCCTTTCTCTCTCATCAACCATTTTTATGAATTCTTATGTCACGCTGTTACGCTGGCGAAATCGCACTGATTTTATAAGCCAATGTATTTGTGTAGTGAATATCATGCTCATTTCTCCGTCAAGGGTATTCACTTTTATGTAAATTTACTTATTGATTATAATGTTTCATGTATGAATTCTACATTCCTTTTTCATGGAATAAATGATTATGTTTTATGAATCAAGGTTTTATGATCCATGTGGCACACTTATGCATGAAATGAAATGTTTAAGAAGGGGGTGCCCTTATAGCGCTCCAATGCACTGGGTAAAGTATTGTATCATGATATGTCATGTGAAATGGGTGTTGACTCATGATAATTCAAGTGAAATGAGGGTTTACTCATGCGTCATGTGCAATGATGATTTACTCATGCTCTATGTGCAATGGGCCATGGCTCATGCTAATTCCATGTTAAGTTTTGTTGCCACATTTCCATGTTATGATTATCATGCTTTATAATGCCTTTATGTTCATGTTTTACTTTTTCTATTTTGATATTCCTATTTTCTAACATGTATTGTACTCCTCATGCATTCCATGTGTATTCCCTTACTGGGCTTTATAGCTCACCATTTTCTTATGCATGTCCTCTGGTTATCCCATACAATGCTATGTACGAGGGAATGTAGTGTTCATGTAACAAAAGTTTTCAATAAAGATGTTTTATTTCATGTTTTAAGTTTTTATTTAATGATCATAATCCCCAAACACACAAAACCTCTCGATCTTCTTGTTCTATCAAGTGAAGTTTTATGTAATAAATCATGTTTTTGTTTGTAATAAAAGAAGGGTTGTCATAGTTGGTATCAGAGGATAGGTTTAGTTATTTTTGGTATTAGGATTACAAAACCATAGTAATGCCATAGAGACAAGACTAAGTATAATAAAAAACTCCCTATGTTTTGGTAAGTACTGAGTAAGTAGTTCATCAAGAAAATATATCCCTGTCTGGATACGAGCAGGTAGAGGCAGCTCTGGCACAGATGTATCATATGGGTAAAACCAGAAAACACCACTTTGAGCTAGACTCGAATAGGAACTGGTGCATGACAACAGGTCTTGATACACTCTTGTTTACAAAACTCCCAGGGGATATGTTTTGAAAAATTCACAAGCTTTGTATGAACCCTTATTAAGGGAATTAAAAAAAATTCCCCTAAGAATATATGTCAGAAATTAGATCATGAAAATCCTAGAATGAAGCCTATAGACTTGTGAGTTAAGGAAATAAAAGTCTATTTAAAAGTCATCATCTTTTGTCTTTGGATTACCCTTTTTTTGTTACCCCTAAATTTCCTTTTATTCTAGACAATGGCCGGTAATAGTAAGACTCGGGCTAACAAGAGTTGTGAAGATCAGTGCGATGACTGTACTAATGAGATTCCCAATCCAATGGGAGTGGGAATCAAGAAATTTTTCACGGTTCTCCCTCAGATAACTCAAGATTTTAATAGAAACATGGGTCAAGAGGAATGTTCAACCCCCCGATGAAATAAAATGTCGCTATCGAGTGCTTCATGAGACAAAGGCCTCCTACTTTTATTGGATCATCCGATCCCACGATCACTGAACAATGGATCAACTCCATTGAAAAGATCTTCTCCATCCTTCAATGTTCTGAAAAAGAGAAGGTTCTCCTGGAGGATTATCATATGGTGGGTGAAGCTGATCAATGGTGGACGTTGATCAAAAATACGAAGCCTGATGAGGATATCGAGGTGTTGGAATTGAAGGATTTATGGAAGATGTTTTTTGATAAATATTATACGCGCACCCTCCGGCTTAAGATGTAAAGGGAATTCCTTTCCCTCAAGAAAAAAGATGAAGAATCTGTTGGAGCGTATGAGGATAACTTCACAAGGCTTGCACGATATGCTTCCGGTATTGTCGTTACCCCAGAATGAAAAGTTGACTGCTTCTTTGGTGGGTTGAAGCCTAGCCTACAGAAATCATTAGAAATCCATGAATTCGAAAGCTATGACGAAATTGTCTGATGTGCCCTCAAGGTAGAAATGGAGATCAGGGAATCATAGGGATATCATGGGGATAAGAAGAGCAAGGTGGACTTCAATGCTAGTGTTCCAATGGATAAATCCAATGGTGCTAAGAAGATCCAGCACCCCACTTTCCAAAAGTGCGGAAAGAAGAACCCTGGAAATTGCTATAAGGGGATGAGGAAATGATTCCGTTGTGGAAGAGAATGGCACCTAGATGTTAACTTTCAACAAGAAATACCCGCGGTTGTGACAAATGAGAGGAACGCTCCGTTCGAACCTCAACGTGTTGTTCAATGCTACAAATGCAAAGAATCGTGGCATTTTGCAAATCAGTGCCCTTACCCAAGGGTTTTTTGAGGCAACCAACAACCTACAGGCAGAAAGGAAGAGATTTTTCCATCACATCTTTCAGAAGTGAACCCCGACAACGAAGTGGTGACAGGTACAGTAGTTATTCATTCAAGAATAGCAAACATAATTTTTGATTTAGGTTCTATGAATTCTTTTTATATTCCAAAAGTTTAGTAGAACAATCCCAGCACCACCACAAATCATGGATGTGAAGATGTCGTTGAGTACAGCAATTGGGGAAATCATTGAATTCCATGAATATTAGTCCTCCCTTGTTATAATCTGTGGATTGAATTTCCCGGCGATCCTCGTCATACACCCTCTGGTAGAATTTGATGCAATTCTTGGCATGAATTGGCTTTCCTTATATAGAGCCAACTTAAACTGTCGGGAGAGGGAAATCACACTCCATATGGAGAATCGACCCCTGATTCATTACAAGTGTAAGGAGGAAGATGAAGCTCCTTTAGCTCCAGCATCTCAAGAATGGATATTACTGCCCTATGAGCATGCATATCTGGCTCAGATGACTGATTCTAAGGAAGAAACCATCCTTGAAGAAATGCATATTGTGAGGGAATTCGTGGAAGTGTTTCTCGAGGAAATGCATGGTCTTCCTCCTAGAAGATATGTTGAATTCTCAATTGAACTTATACTTGGGGAATTAACAATATCCAAGACTCCATATAGAATGGATGTTTTAGATCTTGAAGATCTGAAGAAACAAATACAGGAGAATCTAGATAAAGGGTTTATATTCCCAAGTGCTTCACCATGGGGTGCACCAGTCCTCTTCATCAAGGAGAAGGATGGGTAAATGCACCTTTGCATCGATTATCGTGAACATAAAAAATTCATGATAAAGAACAAGTATCCTCTGCCACAGATCGATGACTTTTTCGATCAGCTGTGTGGATCACAATACTTATCTAAGGTAGATTAGTTGTCGGGATATTATCAAGTAAGGGTGAAGAAGGAAGATGTCCCTAAGAATGTTTTCCGTTCAAGAAATGGGCACTATGAATTCATAGTAATGCCTTTCAGACTCACCAATTCTCCAACAATCTTCATGTACTTGATGAATAGAGTCTTTAGAGATAACCTAGAAACTTTTTTGGTAGTCTTAATAGATGATATTCTAATATACTCAAAAACCAAGGAGGATCATGAGGAGCATTTAAGAACTATACTAGAGACTTTGCGCAAGGAGAATCTATATAAAATGTACAACAAGTGTGAATTCTGGTTGAAGGAAGTCTCATTCCTAGGCCATATCATCACAAAACAATGATATATGTGTGGATCCCTCCAAAATAGATGTGATTGAGGGATGGCTGAGGCTAACATCAGTAAAAAATATATGTAGCTTCTTGGGGTTAGATGGATATTATCGATGATTTTTGAGGAATTTCTCATGATTTTCTAACCCTCTATACAAGATAACTCGGAAGGGAGTACATTTTTCATGGAGTTATGAATGCGAGGAAAGCATCAAGGAGGTGAAAAGGAGGCTTATCACTGCGCTCGTGCTCACTTTACCCACAAGTGGGGAACTTTTTGTGGTATTCAGTGATGCTTCAAATAAGGGCTTAGGCGGTGTGCTGATGCAGAATGATAATGTGATATCCTATGCCTCATGGAAGTTGAAAATCCATGAGTGAAACTATCCAACACATGATCTGGAGATAGAAGTGGGGATCTTAGCCTTGAAAATCTAGCGGCATTATCTCTATGGAGAGAAATGTGAGATATATACTGACCGTAAGAGTCTTAAATATATATTCACACAGAAAGAGATTAATATGCGCCAGAGAAGATAGATAGAGCTCATCAAGGATTATGACTGTTCAATACATTACCACCCTGGGAAAGCAAACAAGGTGGCAGATTCCCTAAGTAGAAAGGACCCAATGATTCTATCAATGATGAGAATTGAGAATGATCCAATCTTCTTAGACTTGATGAAGATGGACAAGGGAATCTTGAAGAAGGGAACATCATCAATCCCTTCACAAATTATTGCTCAACCATCACTTTTGGAAAGGATAATGGATGCTCAAAAGGATGCTGTGGGAATTAATGAAAAAGTGGAAGATATCAAAAAAGGTAAATCCTCTGAGATTAATGTTAATGAAGAAGGAATTGTTCGATTTGGGAAAATACTGTGTTTTCCATCGAGTTCGGAGTTAAAGATGGAACTTTTAGATGATTCACATAGTTCAAATTTCTCTATTCACCCAGGGAGCACAAAGATGTATCGAGATCTCTGAGAAAACTTTTTGTGGGATAATATGAAGAAGGAGATCGATGAATATACATCAAAGTGCCTGGTGTGTCAGCAAGTGAAGGAAGAGAGGCAGAAGTCTAAGGGGATGATGAAACCATTACCCATACTAGAATGGAAATGGGAGAAAATCACCATGGACTTTGTCACCGGACTTCCAAGAAAATCCAAAGGCAACAATGCAATCTGGGTTGTTTTGGATCTTCTTACAAAGACTGCACACTTCATTACTATTTGGGAGGATTTCTCATTGGCTCAACTAGCACAGATATATATCAGGTAAGTGGTAAGGTAGCATGGAGTACCACTATCTATTATGTCTGACCGAGATCCAAGATTCACCTTTATTTTTTGAAGAGTCTTCAACATGCTCTGAATACTTAAATGAACTTTAGTACGACTTATCATCCTCAAACTAATGGCCAATCTGAGCGGACTATCCAAACACTTTAGTACATGTTGAGAGCATGCTCAATAGACTTTAAAAGATGATTGGATCAACATCTTCCTCTGGTTTAGTTCTCTTATAATAATAGTTTCCACTGGATCATCCAAATGGACCATATGAAGCCCTCTATGGGAAAAGGTGCAGAACACCAGCATGTTGGGATGAGGTCGGTGAACATAAGCTCCTTGGACAAGAAATGGTCGATGAAATGGTGGAGAAGGTGAAAACCATTCAGCAGCATATGAAGGCATCTTAGAGTTGAAAAAAGAGTTGTGAAGATAATCATCAATGAGACCTTGAGTTTAAAGTTGGATACATGGTGTTTCAACGCATATCTCTGTGGAAGAAGGTCATGAGGTTTGGAAAGAAAGGGAAGGTAAGTACAAGGTACATCTGCCCCTTTGAGATTCTTGATCGTGTCAGGGATGTGGCCTAGTGACTAGCACTTCCGTCTACCATGGCCAAAGTACATGATGCCTTTCATGTATCCCTCTTCAGGAAGTACATATCAGACCCTTCACAGGTACTCTCTTCTAAGGTGGTACAATTGGAAGATGATCTTTTTATGAGGAGCAACGAGTGAAGATCTTAGATCATAGAGAAAAAGCTCTTTGAAATAAGACAATGCCCCTCATCAAGGTGTTGTGGAAAAACCACAAGTTTGAAGAAGTGACTTGGGAATCAGATGAAATGATGAAGCTGAGTTACTCACATGTGTTTTAGTGTGGGAAAAGAGAAATTTCGAGGGCAAAATTTCTTAATTGGGGAATATTGTAACGACCCTAAGTTTCACTAATGGAAATATCCCTTGATCTAAATAAATGTCACTTTATGTTTATATAAAATGTCAAATTCTTTGGTTTTATGTTAATAATTTTGACCGTTGATAATATATTTGTTGAACAGTGATCACATGATTAGAATAAATATAGGGCTTTAACAAATCCAATTTACTCAGACAAAGGAAGCGATGGCCTCATCCAGTAGAATTGCCCCATACAAATCCCACTTGTTGGAGCTTGGAAAAGAGGTGGCATCCTTGGGCTTAGCTCTGGACCAAACTCAAGATAAGCTTCATCATGTCATTCTTGAACGGGATCGTCTACGGGAAAAGTGGGAGTTTATAGAGATTACCACTCGAGCGATGTTATCCAAGCCACCCCAAGAGGCTGTCACCATCGCACACCTTAACCTTAGGTCTTATGCAGCTGTTTTAAGGGGTTATGTAACAAATCGCTAGTACTATGCTTTTGTATATTATTTTTGTATATAATAATGAATATACCTCCTTGTAATTTTTGATACATTGTAAATAGTTTTAAAAGTATGAATAGTGTTTTTAGTTATTATTTAATTAAGAATTATATTTTTTAAAATTAAGGGATTTTTGAATTAAATTATATTTTAATAAAATATTATTATTATTAATAAATTAATTTTTATTAAATATAAATGATCTTATAATATAATGAATACAATTATGATTTTTATTAAGGATTGAATGCCATTTCTGTCAAAACCCGTGAATTTTCGATAAATGTCGGTTTTTATTTTAAAAGTGAAAATTAACATATTTAGAAAATTATTTAGATAAAATAAATGTTTTTTCTGGAATCAAGATGTCAAAATTATCCAAAGGTGAATTTATCATAATTTTCTGAGACAGTCAAATTTTTGGGTAAAAATTAAATACCGTTTAAATATATAATGTGATTTATGACATCATAATGACCCAATAGTGATGTAATAAAATACTATAATCTTTATGTTCAGACAATATATCTTATACCATTAAAATAATGTGATTTTGGGTTTGTTTGACTTACTTTTCAAAGCATTAATGGACCCCTCAAGACTTATTAAACACCTTGTCTATTTAAATTAATTTCCATGGGAGTGTAACTCACCTTCACATAAGAAACCTCATTATTTTAAGAAGTTCGGACTTTGTCATTATAAAAAAAATTCCTCTTCCCTTTTCCATAAACCATGCGCAAAAACCATGGGATTGTTTATTTTGGATTAATTTAATATAAGGTGTCCGAAACCTAAATAATAATGAATTCCCTCACCTTTCCTATATAACCCCACCCAAGCTCCCACTTCCTCCTCACTCAAAACCTTTGGAGTTCATCCAACCTCTGCCCTACTCTCTCTATAATCCTCCCAAGGTTCCCTATTCTCCCAAGAAGCCTCTCTCAAGCCTCTCTCAAGCCTTTCAAAGTACACTTCCATGTAAGGGTTTTTTCTTCCTTTCTCATTTTTTTCCAATTTTCTTCATATTGTTATGCCCTTTTAATTTCAATTATAAATGTTGGGGTATGGTTTTTCACCTCCCCCATACTGACCTCTTATTTTTTGAATGATGGGAGACCCATTTATCTCTCATTAAATGCCTCCCATGTACACCTGTTACTATGCCGAAATTCCGAAAGGAAATTCTCTCTCCTCTTTTACATTGAAGAAATACTTTTGTATCATGAATATAAATTCCATTACAATTGTTTTGACATGTATGTGTATGACCCTCTTACTGTCCATTTCATGTAAATATGATGAGACACCCCTTTATCTCTCATCAACCATTTTTTTGAATTCTTATGTCACGCCGTTATGCTATCGAAATTGCACTGATTTTCTAAGCTAGTGCCATTGTGTAGTGAATACCATGCCTATTTCTCCATCAAGGGTATTCACCTTTATGTACATTTACTTATTGATTATAAAGTTTCATGTAGGAATTACACATTCCTTTATCGTGGAATAAATTATTATGTTTTATGAATCAATGTTTTATGATCCATGTGACACACTTATGCATGAAATGAAATGCTTAAGAAGGGTGCACCCTTATAGCGCTCTAATGCATTGGGTAAAGTATCGTATCATGATGCATCATGTGAAATGAGTGTTGACTCATACTAATTAAAGTGAAAAAAGGGTTTACTCGTGCTTCATGTGCAATGAGGATTTACTCATGCTCTATGTGCAATGGGCCTTGGTTCATGCTAATTCCATGATAAGTGTTGTTGCCACATTTCCACGTGATGATTATCATTCTTTATCATGCCTTTATGTTCATGTTTCTCTTGTGATCTATTGATATGCCTATTGTCTAACATGTATTGTACTCCTTAGGTATTCCATGTGTATTCCCTTATTGGGATTTATAGCTCACCCTTTTCTTATTCATGTCCTCAGGTTATCCCCTACAATGCTAAGTATGAGGGAATGTAGTGGTCATGTAAATGAAGTTTTAAATAAAGATGTTGTATTTCATGTTTTAAGTTTTTATGTAATGATCCAAAGCCCCATAGACACTAAACCTCTCGATATTCTTGTTGTATCAAGATATGTTTTATGTAATAAATCATGTTTAGGTTTGTAATAAAAGTTGGGTTGTCATAAGGGGGGAATGATGTAAAAAACCAATGTTTTATATATAAGACTTTGGAATATTTCTTTACATTATTCCAGAGCAGGGCTTTCAGATGGCATGCGATTCCGAGCCCCGGTGTGTCCGGAATTAAATTTTACGTGTGTTCACACTGGGCATGCAATATAAATGGGTTAAATCCTAAACGGTGTTTCAGATCAGAAATATGAGTGTACAAATGGATCTAAAATGGGTTTTTTACCCTAGGAACAACATAAAATATGTCATCACGGGATTTTTGGACCCGTCTCCCATTAACAGAAGATTAAATGGATAAATAAATTAATTAATTTATTCGTTTAATGGCTTAACTCCTGTATCTCATAAACAGTAGTTCGTATTGGAAAAACAAGGGCACCGTTGAGTTCGGAGAGTTCCCCTTACCCTTGGAGGGGTGTAACTTTTGCGGGAGCAGGCCCTCTATAGAAAAATTCCCGAAAGACGTAACTGTAAATAAAATTATTAAATTATTTCATTTTATTTCAGACGTTAATTTAAATAACTCTTCAACAGAAACTCGGATCAGAAATCTGAGACCACCGTTTAGATCAAAATGTGGTGTTTGACATAGGCGTTTCATAAAACATGGAGGCGTGGGTTTTCTGGATCCCATGCCCTTTGGCACGTGTTTTTTATGTTTATAAATAGAGGAGGGGGTATAGAATTCATTCTCCAGCCAAATCCACCTCTCTCCCCCCTCTTAGTATATATATCTCTCACTCCAACCTTTTATATATCAATGACGGGTTACCAATGGATCTCAATAGGAGCAGATAGAGCATGTAATCGGATATGAGTAGATCAAACTGAGGTAGGATCTATCTATTTTTAAGTTTCAATTAGAAATTTATTCTGAATATCCTTCGAAAACCCTTAGTTTCTTCATTTTGTTTATCATTATTGATTGCCACATAAACAAGGCCATCAATCCATGTGGGGAAATCCGTTGTTTCATCTGTGTTTGTCTTTATTCGTGTATACCGTTCAATATTCTTTGGTGCCAATTAGACTGTTCGGTCACCGATCAGAAGGTAGGGCACTCATCTACACGTAGCCATAAACCCACGACAAGTCACGGTTTCACAGTCGGGTCTTCGAATTGAGAGCAATGGCTCATCAAAGGTGTCACAGAGCAAGGTTTTCCCAGAGGAGAGAGGTATTTGGAGGTAGTGGTAAGAAGCCGGTGGGGTGTCACTGAAGAAGATTTGGGCTAGCCAGTAGTGGAGGCTGGCTGGAAGACGGAGGTGGAGTTACCAAGATGTTCGCTGGAACCACTCTAGCATGGAGGCGCACAGTGCGAGCAGCCTAGGAGCACCTGAACGGCAGAACCGAGGGGAAATGTGGGCTGGCGGTAGTTTGGGTGCATTTTGTGGAGTAGGGGCAGGCCGGGTGGATGGCCTGTGCTAGTCGCCGGTGGGGTGATGCGCCAAGGAGGAACAGAGACCTGCTTTTGTAAGTGCCTCTCTGACCTGGTAAAAGTGTGGGGCGTGGTGTCCTACTGGGGAAGAAGACCCAAGTTAAAAAAAGGAAAAGTAAATCGAAAAAAATCCTTGCCTCTTCCCATTGATTGTAGTGAGGTTTAAAAAAAGGGGGTTATTTTCATAAATAAATGTGTTAATAAATTAATAAAAATAACAATAATATAATATTATTATTGTTAACAAGTGATTTTTCTGAGATAAAACCCCCATATAGTGTATGTTGGACATGTCGTCTGTGACTGCGTAGTCCCTACAATGAGACAGTATTTTTGATTCCAATATTGGATACTTAATTCGGAGTTGAGGCATGGCCCCTATGGGCCTCCATTCAAGCAGTGTGCAACATTTTAGAACATTTTCATCGGACGTCCGTTTAGGTTGAATGAGTTGTCGTTTCAGGGTGTTTTTATGAGGGCTTTGCAATGGCTTGATCCGTCCTCTTAAATTATTCACGGTTGTGTGGGCCCACAAGGGCCGATTTGGGTATTGATGGTGAATTTCAGCTTCTTCACTGGGTGTGCATTTTGGATAAGTGAATAGTCAACCTTGTGTAATTTTTTGTAGGGTTATGATGGTGTGATCTGTTGGCAGCGCTTCAGTATCGTGATATGGGTCCCAAATAGCACCACTTCTGTGCGGTATGAAGAGTAGTATCTTTTTCTATGGATATCTGTTCTGCGTGAGTAAGTAGTCAATTCAGCATTTTTTAGATGGGGATCGCAATGGTGCAATGCTCCCAACTACTTTCAGGACCGAGACCCAGGCCCATGAGATGTCATTCGGGCGTAAACTGGTGATGGTAATCATCTTCATTGGATGTCCATTGGAGGCATGTAGACCGTATATTTCTCATGTTTTTCCATGACTATTAGAATGGTTTGATCTATTTGGATGTGCAGGGTATCTTTCGATATCTCATTAAATGTGGGAACATGGAATGTGCTCTGGTGGCGGTTCATCTTGCTGTGTTTGGAAGCGAACCCTTGGCATGTGATTGCGTTCACTCCTATGTGAGTGAAGTTGATATTCGAAGAGATAAGGTTGGTAATGCTAGGTCCATGGAGGAAGCAGGTTGGAAAAATTATGTTTCCACCTAACGCGCTGATGTTGGGTGTCGTGTGCACAATAGCCTATGGGATAGAGATGTGGTATATTCTAGGAGTATATGGGTATGCCTGGAGGTTCATGTTGTGGTTTGTACCCAAGTACATTTGTGCTTGGATTGGAGATGAGTTAGGGCCACAAGTCGTGAGGTCCCCATATGTGCGTCATGTTCTGATTTACATACCTTTGATCTCTCACAACGTAGAGGGTCCCTCTGTTCATGATGGTTTATACCAGTAGGGTTGATTTGCTTCCCTAGTTCTGTTCTCGATGGTGTTATCGGCGGTGTGGATTGGGTTCCCCATTTTTTTCTTTAGCCATGAGGGATTTAAGTATCACATCCCTTCATGTTCCCTGGTCGAGTTTTTGTGGATTCGATGTGACCAATACTTTACATGAGCACTGATCCCCTACCCAAGAGGTTATTTCCAGTTGGGTACGGAGCCCTAGTGAGCCTGGGCGTAGATTCCCTAGCCGAGTATCTTGATTATATCCTCCTTCCGCGATCTACCGTGAGGTGTTTCCCTAGGCAGATCTCCAGGTATTGGCATGACCCACACTCTAAGGGCGCTGAACCTCTACTAGGTGAATTGTTCTGGAGTTGGGTGGTTGCGTGATACCCACTCCGTGTTCTGTTGGCCAGTGTTGTACCATTTAATATGGATGGCTAGAGATGTTCTGATTTTACCCTCTAGCGGGGCTGGGCAGTGGGTTGCTCATCAACTTCTTAAGGATTACCCTCCAGTGGAGATTGGGAAGTGGGCTGCTCATTGACCTCTTCTGCTTTACCCTCGAGCAGAGACTGGGTAGTGGTTTATCTGATGAAATCTTAGGGTTTACCCTCTAGCAGAGACTGGGCAGTGGGTTACCCGAAAACCTCTTAGGGTTTACCCTCCAGCAGATATTGGGCAGTGGGTTACATAGTGAACCTTTATGGTTTACCCTCCAGTGAAGACTCTCCATTGGGTTAACTGGTGACCTTTTATGGTTTACCCTCTAGCAGGGCTGGGCAGTGGGTTACCCGCTGACTTCTTTTAGACTCATCCCTTTCTACTAGGCTAGTCTATGGCCTTTCTCCATGACTACTAGAACGAGACCCTTGGTTGTACGGGTCAGTGATGTGATAGATTTAACATTGAGCAGACCTCTCGACTATGTGACAGTGATGAGGTGTGGTTTGACTTTCCCCATAACTCCCAAGTACGAGGGGATATTTCCCCACCAAGTCACATCCTTGAGGCATGACCTAAACCATGCAGGTGAGTCAGTGTTTCACAAAGCGGATAGTGTCAAGGTGCGGTGATTTGAGCCCCTTGACTTGTAGTTCGGGGAATATGGGTGGGATGATGTTCATCAATGGTGTTTACTTCTGGGACTATTGCCTGCTCACTTTCTTGGGATGCGCTATGGGATGGATATGCCCTTACGATCATGTTCGGGCTTCTTGATTGAGCATATGGATATGTATATACCTTGCTCCAGTACCCACTCCTTGGGTTTTGGTTACTCTCCTTCCAGAAGAGGCAAAGACGCGCATGGTATGACACATGCTTTTTGTGTCTAGCTTCTCGTGGTTGTGTGAGTATACTCTCCTTCTATAAGTAGCAAAACTCAACGAGAAGTTCACCTTCTCACCACTTCTATCACCTTGTGTTTGGACGAGTCTACTTCCTTCATCTTGTTGGGTTAAGATGTACTATTTACTGCACTCACTGTTGTACTCCTTTACTTTTACCTATTCGATCTACTGCTCACATCTTCAGTACCACCTTTGTTTCTCCCTCGAGCCTTTGGGGCATCCTACAGAGTATTTTTATAATCAACCCTCTTTGGGAATTTCCCGAACTTGGTGTGCCCTTGCAGATGACAGACAGGTCAATTGTAACGTCAGAGGAGCTTAAGAGTTCGAGAGCTTGGACCGCGTACGGTGGTTGTAGTCGGGTTCCAGGTGAATGACCCTCCCAATATTGTACTTTTGATTACCTATTATCGGTTAGTCACAATTTTCTTATTAGGTGCATTTTACCCCTTTTTCTTTTCAGTTTACGTTCAGTATTTACTTTGTACTGTTTAGAGGTCGATACAGTTTTTTGATTGTTTATATCAGTTAGTACATTACTTTTTCTTTTACTCTGCACTTCTGCATTGAGTGGGCAGCGTGTGTGTGTATAGGTTCCTAGGAAAAGGCCTCCCCGAGTTGTTTATCGTTCGACGCTTGTCGCCAGCCCCTGAACTATAGAGGCGGGCTTGTGGTAGTTGCGGCTCAAGCCTGGGTAGGGTCGGGTTGTGACAACAGAACCCTAGGAAGCATACCACATCACACCCCCAGAGACACATATTTCCTAGAAACCACATCACATCAAACCCACAGACACTTGGGCCACCTACCACATCACATCACATCCCGAAGTGACCTAGTAAATCACAACTCATATCACCCTGAATATTCATGGGAAATAAAAAATCTTATCATCATGAAGTCACCTATGAAATCACAACTGACCTCATCCCAAAGACACCTAGGAAGTCACAACTCACCCACACACACCTAGGACTTGAAAACCTGAACCAGACTATAGTATCTAGGGATATAACCACATGGAAGTGGGTGTACATAATATTGGATGGCCAACCATCCATCTTCCCACCAGGATGTTTGAGTAATACACCCTTCCACATAACGGTTAGGGTGTTTGGAACATGGTTCTCAACTAGGGTGGGGTGAATATAGAAATCACAAAGAAAATACATGTATGTACATTTATGAAACAAAATACTTCTTCCCAAACAATGGGTTCTCAAGAAAAAACCAACCCACAATACATCCTACTTTACTGCTAACCTCCAAATTCCCAACATAACACAACCAGAAAAAAACCCACTCAAAATATCAACCAATTTTTTACAATTTCCACCAATTTTGAAAAACTAAAAAGAACTTTTGTGGCCATATTAATAAATAATTAATTTATTCCATCACTATCTAGGAAACTATTAAGCATTATACACAATAAGAAACTCATATAAAATTTCCTCAGAAGGTGAATAAACCATATACTAAAGTATATAAGGCTTCAAATATACAATTTATTTAACACACATAACAACAATTACTATCATTTTTCCAAATCATCCCTCTCATGTTACATATAAATATAATTGAACACCAACATTCAACCCCATTATGTAACACATTACCACACATCCTAATCACTGCCCTACTACAAAAAATGTCACATACATTCCATAATCAACCAATCATTCATCCTGAGATTACACTACACATTTATGTTTATTTGTTATCTATGAGTTCATACATTATACCAATCAGTTCAACCCACAGAACGTAAACATTCTCACAGAAATACAACAACACAACACATTGTAATCCCACACATCACAAAATAGAATCTTCTAATATCATTTGTCTCACACATGTAGTCATCAACATTCCACACATCTCACCACCTGCAATGAGGTAAAATATTTTCATATTTAGAAAGGGGGTGAATTTTTTAATTTAATTTCATTATTTAAGGACATTATCACCCAAACCATGTCACTGGGAATCCATTCATTTTCCAGATTTAAAAGAATGACCACTTTTCATATACAAGTGTTCAACAATAACTAAAATAAGAAACCTATTTACTATGAAAACAAGGGCCCCCAATTTCCATTATTTTTAGTGGGGCATGAGGCCCGTAAAATTCACAATATGACAATCATAACATAAAAAATAGAAATGAATGAAAAACAGATCCCCAACCCATTTAGATTATATTAAATAATTTCTCATCTTTGATTATCAAGGAAAACACAAGATCAATAGCTAGGAAAAAGTAAAACCCTCCCACTTGAATCAAAATTGATGAGAAATAGTGTATATCCTTCCTTGAAAAAGTTTGTCAACACGTTCGTGCACAACCGGTTGATAAGGATGCTCACAAGTGACAACTGCACCAATACAATTGTGGATCAACAAACTATGCAACAAAATATTATCAAAACACTACCCAAACATCCAAATCATTCCAGCCCACATCACGACAACAAATCCAAGGGGAAGAACAAGATGAAACAGATGAGAAAGAGTAGAAAAATCACAATATATCTATCATGTATCGCAAATGAACAACCATCTACCTATATAGAACAAGGATGGAGGAGTGGGGAATGAATGACTAAGTGAGGCATATAGGGGTTTTCTAGGTCAAGAGGATGGACATAAAACATCCAAATGAATGAATTTTTAGAAGAAAATAATTTTAATGAATAAATGGATCACAATACTAAATGACATGTAATCAAAATCCACGTTGAGTAGTACCTGGTGTTCAGTTTTTTTAAAATTGTGTCTCCTCTTAATTTTATTTTATTTTTGACCCCTATAGAATTAAACATCGAGAAACCCTTATTCATGTTGTATAACATGTCTACACTATTTGAAAAATCTTAGGAAATTCAAAAAACCAACTTCCATGTCATGTAATCAAGTTGCATGACATGTACAATCTTTTGAAACCTAACTCATCCAAACTCCCATAAAGCGACCTTTGAACACTTCAATAATCTATAAACCACAACATAATAGACCATTATTCAACAAACCATTACATTAAATACCTATCAAATGATTATATCCCTCAAGACCTAAAATCCAATCACAAAATAAAGGGTTATACCAACAAAAAACCCTCGAGATACATCTCATGGACCATGCTACACTTAAAACAGCACTAAAGAAAAATAGAAAAACATTAAACAATATACCACATTACATTGTTGGAAAGCGTGATTGAATCCTCTACATCCAAGAACACATCCTCCAAAATAAGGCCCCATGTCTTTTCAGGTCATCCCAAATGACGACAAATCACACCACTCAAAAACAAAAGACACACAATCTGAACATATGAATCATGGAATTCCATCCTCCATGTCATGATACTATTTGGTTTAGGATATACATAATCTCCTAGATAACATAAACCACATTATAATTAATGCATCTTGATTAGGAATCAGGTCCTCCCTTTTCCTCAAGTTAGGAAATTATCATACAACATACCACACATAACACAACCATGAAAGAAATCTCATGTCATAGATTTTTTTTAAATAATTTCAAAACAAAACATTACATAAAAAATCTCAAAACAACATTAGCGACAAGGCATGAATCTTCATTTATCACTCCCCTGTAAAATACTCCTAGCCACCATACCTCCACATCACATCAACCAAATGAATTATTCCTCAACACAACACCTACTATTAATGATCATGGATCACCATAGGTTGTTCCATAAATGTCACATCATCCATGATATACATCTCTCCCCAATAAATGACACATGATACATTGTGTAAACACCATCATGGATTTGATATATAGAATATTTATTGGATCCCATAAAACTACATGGAAATTCCAACTCGAATGTCATGTCACCAAATCAACATAACACCTCAAAGGGCCCAACAAACCAGATAGAAATCTTACTCCCTCTTTCAATACTATGTTTCCCACCTTAAGGGGACACCATTAAGAAAACATGGTCCCCAAACTAAAACTCCAAGGGCCTCCTTCTACAATGGTCATTTGACTTGTTCTTGTCTTGTTGTTCTTTCAACCTCTCATGAACAAGCTAAACATTCTCTATCGTCTTTTGCACCACAACCAGACCTAGAATAGATAACTATCCAACTTCCTTTAAGAAAAATATCAATTTACATTCTCTTTCATTAAATTACTCAAATTAATCCATGTTTATTGAAGAGTGATAGATATTATTATATGATAATTCCACAAAAGGAAAGTGTTGTACACATGATCCCCCATATTCCAAAATGAATGACTATAACATATTCTTCAATGTGTGGATTGTTTTCTCTATTTTCTCATATTGTTGAGTTTGGAATGTTGTGCTGAGGTATAAATGGGTGCAAAAACCTATTGCAATATCTCCAGACTCATGAGGTAAACTATACCTCCCGAACTGATAAAATTTACTTTGAAACTCCATGTAACTACACAACTTCATCTATATACCTCTTACAAGGTATCTTCTACTCCTAGAACCTTGATTACTAAAACGTGAAAACATTTCATCAATATATAGACAATCAATTAGAGGTAATTATCGAATCCAAAATCCATGGGTAGCCCTATGAAAGAATCCATTGAGATTTCATCACCCTTCCACTCAAGGAAATCCAAAGGATGTAAAAAACCAACGGGAACATGGTGGTTAGAATTCACCTACAAGAAAAATAAGAACCCTTACACAAACTCTATCGCTACTTGTTTCATCACAGGAAAATTAAAATGAGTCCTTAATCCACTTTATATCTTGGAAACTCAAGGGATGGATATCAATGGTGAGTTACGAAACTCACAATGGACCCAATATCTCACCACTACAGAAACAAAAAAAATCCTATAGAATGAAATCAGTTTCAAACTATACTACAAGCTTCCCCATAGAGCATAACTATGTCAAACATGATCATAAAGAACCTCCTCATCCATGTATCCCAAATTTGAATCATGCACTTTCTACATTAGAGAATACTACAACATCATCTAAAATAAGAAACCTATTCGATATTACACTCTTGCATCTATGTGCATGGCACCCAACTCTTCTTTATTTTACTAAGCATCCACTAATTCCCAAAAAACACACCCATGTGACTTCTTATTCCCAATTAATCGGCCACAACATTCCCATTTACCTACGGTTAGGAGATCTAAAATTCATTTTCATGAATAATCTACATCCACCACTATTGTTATAGGTTTAGAGATCATTGGGAAATGATATACGTTAAACTCTTGTGATCTATGAACACAAAAATGCACTCCCAAATGATGTAATACTTCCACAACATCAGTACAAACAAGGCCACTATTATATTCATATTGTGGGATTTATTTTTAGGGTTGTGGGGAATAACTACCTAGACTCATTAGAGATCACTTCATGTTGCTACATCTAGACTCATTTCATTCTTGGATGGGATGAATCATAAAAACCCTCAAACATCACCGATTCCACTAGAAAATGGAACACCATATCACTGACCGATTTCCCCTTCAGACTGTGGAATGATTTCTGACACTTCTCACTCCACACATAATCTTGTTCCTTCATTGTAAAATTTTTCAACGTAGCTATAATTTGAGAGAAATTGAGAAAAAACCCTGATAATAGCCTGAAAGACCAATAATACAGTAAAATTCTTCCACATTATTGGGTTATTTCCATGAAACAACTATTTGAACCATCATCAAGTCTATTTCCACTCCCTCATGATACAATAAATCTCGTGGAAATGATACTATCGTGTCCATAACTTACACTTGGAAAACATTCCATATAGATGATGGTATTTATCATCCTTTACCACATCTATGAGATGCTCGGAATTATCCTCCTCTAACATCGAATAGATCATGATATCATCGATGAATATGATGTTGAACTGAATCAAGAACTCATGGAACACAGAGATCATAATCCCCGCAAACATCGTTGATGTGTTTGTACCATCAAATGGCTATACCCCTTACTAGAAGATCTCATACATAAATTTAAAGGTAGTATTTGGTATATATCTCTCCATCACCCTTAACTAGTTATATCCATACCACAAGACCCATTACTCGAAGTGACCATACATAATTATGAAAGCTGTCTTTGGGATATCTCCCTACTTCACCCTTAAATAGAGATATCCACACAAAAAATCAATAAAAAACCCCACTCCCGCATCTTTTATAGTCTAAAATATACTCTATTTTAGGAAGGTGTAATAGTTCTTTACTATCACATGAGTAAAACTTGGGTAGTCTATGTAAAGATTCAGACCACCATCTACCTTAATTGATAATAACACTATAGAACCCCTCTACGACACGCTTGGATGGATAAAACCATTTTTCATCACACCATATATCTGAATCCTTTACTCCCGCAAATAGGTAGTGGACTTAATATAAGGAGAAATAAAAATTGTAGAAGTACCACATTGTTTGTCTATCCTGAATTCAACATATCTTCAAGGGGGTAGTGTAAAAACCCACTAGGGTAAAATATTCAGTAACTCCCCAAAAACTCTGGGAACATCTACTATTTCACCATTCCGTACATCATCTTATAGCTCATCCTTCAAAAAGAGAAGGGTATCCACACATTAATTTCATAAATAACACCCCCACTCATTAGTGAAAACCACACACTGACCATCCATATTTTAAAATAGAACTCTCATTTGGAAGTATTTGATAATGGAATTTATGGAACACAGCTATTCAATGATGAGGATGATATAGTATGGTATTATGTGTAGGAAGAAGTGATCCCCTTTATAATGTTGTAGCAAAATCACTCGTCTATATAAATGGAACACATCAAACACGTTGGTCTAGTCTCTGACTAGAATAATCAATAATAAGGGAACAAGAAGCATCTATAAATGTAGTCCAATTGAAGGGGATACAATTTATGAAAACATGGATTTCCAATTTCTTGTATCAGTCAATGTACAAAAATAGTAATGGACTAACAGATATTACCTCTACTGATATCTGACCCTGCTGGAATTGATGCTTCCGCTTAGTGAGAATAACCACACATGGCTCCCCTGCCTCTATATTGATGGAATACTCAATGACTATGAATGTTTAGAGGCCCCTGGGAATGGGTAACATCCCGAGGTTTTCCTCTACCTAGACCATATTGCCTTCATGGAGCAATATATTTATGTCTCTACTTCTGAATCTATCTAACCGGCCACTACTACAAAAGTTGACTCTGAATTGTTTCGCATGCATAACACAAATCTCAAATAGCATATTGAAAATATTTGGGAAGATGACCAGGAAATCCTAAAAATAACGTTTTTTACCTTTTTCACATGAATTAAATGAGGACTAGATTGTTGAAAAATAAGCTGTTGAGTTTGACACTGTTCTTGTCAAACCATCAGTGGTCCTTTCACATGAGACCTAACACTCCTAACCATGACTCTTGATGAACCCAACTACTTCACCTATCGTGGTTAACCATATCATTTTTGAATCCTTTTGATAACCCATGACTTCTTTTATACCTTCACTGCTACCTCTAAATGAAAAAACCACTCAAAAAGAAACAAAACACATTCACTATTAACTATAATTTCCCAATCCATTATAGGATTTATTAATCATTCATTCATTTATTCCATCACAATCCAGTAATAATATAAGAACAAAACACTATAGGAATCAAAAAAAATACATATCATAAGGTGAAGAACCCTTATATGAATGTTAAAAGGAAATAAAATTTATCTATATTTAACACCCATACTAACCACTACTATTGATATAAAAAACATCCCGCTCATGTCACGAACAAACATAACCTTAAGCAACTCACAACAATATCTCGTAACTGGTTACCACCCAACCTTCTCCAATCCTAGCTACAAAAAATCTATGATCCATTTAAAAAATAATAATAAATATCTCAACCTGATATTTCAATACACAACCATGTTGATGTATCATCTACAATTCCATCCATAACAACCTCGAGGAAAACCCAAAACACACAACCATGATTATAGAAATACCATATCACTTACCAGAGAAAACCCACACTTCAATATACAGACACATCATATCTCATTTCTCCCATTCATGTAGCCATAGCCATTCCACACATCACATTATAGAAAATGACTTATCACTTTTTTCAATTTATCAAGGGGCACTTTTTAAATTTCACTTCATTATTTAAAGGGGTTATCACACAATCAATGTCATGGGGTATCCATTCATTAGCTAGGTTTACATGAATAGATTATATAAATATATAAGTGTTCAAAATGAACCAAAAAAAGTCCCCTCACCGCCATGACTTTCAGTAGAGCATGAAGCCCATATAATTCTTAATAGCAAAATCTTTATATTAAAACTGAAAAATCAAGAAAAACAGATCCCCAAAATCTATTCGATTTCATTTAGACAATTAATATATTTTATTATAATCCAATAACCATGATACATCGGTGAAGAATATAAAACCCTACAACCAGATTCACAATTGATGGGAAATAAAGGAAATCCTACCTTGATGAATCTTCTCAACTCGTCTGTGCACCGTAGGGTGAAGAACAATTTCTACAAGCGACAAACTCCCCCCTAAAAATGTGGATCATCCTAATCCAAACCATTATATTATCAAGATTCTATCAAAAAATCTAACACAATCCAATCTACATCCTGAAAACATATCTCAGGGGAAGAATAAGATGGAAGAGATGCGAGTGGAGAATTCCCACCCTAGATCAATCATGTATTTCCAATGAAAACCAATTGGGATAGATAGATCAAAGATGGAGGAACGGGTCTCAAAGAAATCATAAGGGCATCTAGGGTTTATATAGAATTTAATTAAGGAATGAAAATGGATAAATGGATGAAATTTTGGCCAAAATGAATTTTAAAACCAAAATGGAATGGGGTATTACACAATGTGTAATGCTCTTTCACGTCATGTAACTCTCACATTTTGGTTTTCAATAAAAAGCACACCGCCAAATTCATTTCATTTTATTTCATAACCCCACAATATTGAACATCTATATATGCTTCTTAAAATCATGGTAGCTGTTAGAAAAACATTCAAATTCCATGACAAGCCTCAAAACTTACATTCACATCGTGTAATCACCATTTTATAGTTGTTATAAATCAAACCCCTCCAAACTACCCCTCCCAGAACCTCCTCTAAACACTCCAAAAACCAAAAAATTGAATGAACTGAACTTGGTTTTATAGACCGTTAGAATCCTCGGGTGGTTCTTCAAGGATCAGAACCAAATCAATTTCATGGCACAACACATGGATGGCCTCGGGTTGCGGAAACAAAAACTGACATATTTCAAGGAGAATATTTAAATACCTAATCTTTCCAATTACATTTATTTCATTTATCCATTTCCAAATTTGATGATGCACTAGAATGTATGGTGGGTGCTGTAATAGCCGATATCTCTAAAAATCCCCAAAATCCAAAAGAAATTTATAGACCGCCTACCTCGGCTAAGGAGTGGAGTGATCATCCAATATCAAGTACTGATTCGTACCAGTCTTTGAAAAATATAATGAATGGATTATGAATGAAAAATTATCCCATATGATTCTAAAATCAAACAACACAATTCAAAACTTAATGAATTGAGAATCAAAATATGAAATGTATACCATACCATTGTAGACCCGAAGAGACAAATCACACTAGAATTAAATGTCAGATGAAATAATGGGATGAAATCCTTGTTTAGGATTCTCAATGAGTTCTCCAAATCTCCCCATTCAATGCACTAATATGAAAATATTTTTTGGTTTAAAATAAAATGTAAATTTATGTAAAAATTAAAAAACCCAAAATACCAGGGGCTCCATGGTTTCCCCATACGGGTTATCGAACCATGCGGAAATAATATATAGTTTTTTATAGGATAAGGGGAACCCAAATATTTTACCCTCATAGTTTAAAAACCATACATAAAACATTTGAAAATACACTCCCATGTATCTAAAAAACTGAAGACCTACCCACACAGGCATGCCCCATTTTCTAAACAGTTTTCTCAAATTGTGGGGCTTGAAAGCACATTCTATCCTACCTCTCATGGGTTGTTAATACATTGTGACCTTGCCCTCATGGTTTTATATAATTGTGCACTAGGGAATTTGAATCCCATATCATAGTTCCTAGAATTGAACATGCCCTGGAAACCTCTGAAACACTCGTGATCTAGTTTTTCACCCACATAAAGATTCAATTAAACATTAAAACCAAAAAAGATGGGATCTTTACCTCATAATAAAACCTAGGTTCTTAAAATCCTCCCCTTTATATAATTTACTTCCCAAATATTCCTCTCAATGTTGGTCAATATTCGTTAGGAATCATCTTTGTCCACTAAGAACATACGTCGGCCTGCCACTCACAACTCTCAACCTATAAATGATTTAATACCATAAAACCTATACTAGAGGAACTTACTAGCCTCATAGAACCATCATATTCATATCAATGATATGAATGAGATTATAATCAATGGATACGTCAATTTTTTAATCAAAATCCTTAGTCTATATAGATTGATTTGGGTCAAAATGATAACGTATCATTTTAAATCTTTGGAATACATCGTGCATGGCTTGGTACCGATGAGTTAATTGAAGCCAATGGGATACCAAAACGACTCTCTCAGAAATATCAAAAGGGCATTCATATTGATGTAAAATATAACAATGACTTCTAATCCAACTACATCCCAAAACTGGTGAAATAAGCATGCAGGCCTGATCCCAGACCATACACTCTAGAGATCGTCTACAATGATTTGAATAAGATTTATAATGAGACTATGATGTATCCATACACTTGGGAATCAACATGGCCTACTCAAAAGTCTCATGTAGGATACATGGTCTTAATAAATCTACTCACCTACCTCCAACCATTACATTGTTGATAATCATGTCCTACTGTAAAAATCCTGATAAGGTTTCATCTTAGCTGTCAACTAAAAATTTTCATTATTGGATAATTTAAATAGGATAATGTCCTACTCCTAGGATCCCCCAAAATCTTGTGGAATAATAACAAAATTGTTTCTTTCACCTATATAACATGATCTAACTAGCCATCAATATGAGGGGTGTATGATGTTCTTAGAGGAAATTGTGTACCCAGATCCCTCTGAAGACATTTTTAGAAACATGTTCTAAATTTGGCATCACTATCCAGAAAGATAGTGTGTCAGACCATGCAGAGATGTACTATCTCACGGATATACAACCTACCAAGGTCATCAACACTGATGGTATATTATATTATAATTAAATAACAAACCTTCATGAGTCTATCAACAAAAAACAACACTACATTTTACCCTCTAGGGGACCCAAAAAATAGTAACAAAATCAATCATGACATCATCCCATTTCCTCCCTGAAATAGGTAACTGCCATAAAATCCTAGTTCTTCACTGATGTTGAACTTTCACCTTCAAATAGGTGAAACACCTCATAACTAAACCACCTACCTCTCTTTTCAAAATCACCAACAGGACTGATGCTACATGTCAAGGTACATCTTGCAGAATCTGGGATGCACTGCCCACACCAAAGCATGGAATTTCCATAAAAACTCCTCTAATATATCCCCTAAACACAAATGCATCCATGAATATATAGGATATCATTCTCTCCTATGATCCAAATATGAGGGGGATCCTCACATGTTGAACACTAACATTGTACCATTCCTTCTAAATTTGATAGACGACTCATCATATATCTATCTAATAGTGTAGAGGTCATGGATAAGGAGGATAGATATATTTTCCCCTAATTGTTTTGAACCAACAAATTAATCTTTAAGAAAAATTCCATAAAATATCCCTCGCTACTATCCTACTACACTGCATATATTTGAGGCATCCAGCTCAGTGCAAGTGCCACTACATTTCCTTTACCAATAATATAAGAAATCTCAAAGTTAGATAACAAAAGTTACACTACCGACCCCTACTATCAAAGATTTAGATTATACAACTTAAAATTATACATGAGGATATTATGGTATGTAGACACCACAAAATGCTCTCCCAGAAAATAGTGTCTCCAACAGTGCAATGTGTGGAAAACCACTGCAGAATCAATATCATGAATAAGGTAATTCCTTTCATGTGGCCTCAGCTATCGATACCTATACACAATGACTATATATACCTACACTAAAACCATTCTATATCCAATAGTTGATGTGTCAAAATACATAGTGGACCTCCTTCGCTACTCTAGAAGTATCAGGGATGGTGCTAATTTCATCTTTCCTTTAAAATCTTTAAAGGCTAACTTGTAGTAATATGACCTTTCTAATAGAAAACCCTTGTTATTCAATACCATAAAATGTACAATGAAGTGTGGTATGTACTGTATGAAATGATTTTAGTTACCATATTTCCCCAAGAAACACCATTTGAAAAACATTATTGGTTTGTTACTAGGAAACTACAGATCTCACCTTCTCTTGGTCAGATGAAACTCCATTCTCTTAGATGATGTGACCCCAGAAGGGAATTTGATGCATCCAAAATTGTAACTTTATTAGATTATCATATAAATAGTTCTCTCTCAGTGTATTCAGATCAATATCATTATGGTTGTCCTGGTCATATAGATTTTGAGAATTCAAAAATATATCATCTGTGAAAACCAAAACAATAGAGTTCGGGAAAGTATGGAACACTCATTTCATCAATGCCATGAAAACTACTAGTGCATTCCTGAGACTTAATGACATCACCAGATAATCGTACATGATATACCTACTACAAATTGTTTCACATGGTACCCTACGGGAAAAATGATTTGTTGCAATGGGCTATTTGCAACAGGAAATTATCCGGTCGCAAATAGTTCATTCCAAAGATTATTTGCGACGGGGGCGGGGGGTGGTCTCATCG